>OX608080.1:59250426-60532823 GCA_951509765.1 Sphenella marginata
ATTCCATCCATGATTACATGTTTAATAAAGACAGTTTTCTTCTGTGTTTCCTGGTGAAAACGTCCAAAACTTCATCAGCCTCCATTTGTGCCGCAATATCTCCATGGATATGCATTAAAGCCAATCCATTCAAACGCTCTTCTGTCATGCTGTTTCGAAGATATGATTTTAATCGGCGTAAGGTAGAAAAAGATCGCTCGGCTGTGCTGGTTGTCACTGGAAACGTGCACAGCAATTGACAAAGGGTTCTAATATTTGGCAGCATCGTGGCTCGTTTGTAGGCATCTGCTGGAGTTTCTGGTATAATCAGTCATCTGTTGCCAAATTTTTAGCTCTCCCTTTAAAGCTAAAAAACAAGGAAGATCTTCTTTATAAACTTCAGCACCTTGCAAAACATTATCTAAATCTTCGTCGTTAAAGTTATGCGACAGCAACTTTTGCAACTGTCCGATTCTTTGTAGAGGAGCGCTAATGAACCTGGTTGACATTTCACTCAACATGAAGTCTAGAAATGGAATATAAACTGAAAGTCGGTAATATTCTTCAACTGATTCAGTCCGAATGTTTGATCGATTGATTTGACGACCGGTGGTTCTACGGACTGTGATTTCTGTACCAAGTTCATTTGCAATGGCCTCAGCCTGGTCGAACAGTTTTTTAAATGTGTCATTGCTAGATTCACGCTGCCTCTGCAAACTTGCTGTGGTCGTAGTAATAAGCTGAACTGCAGAAAGTATGTCAATATCTTTGGCTTGAAGCGATCGAGAAAAGGACAGGGTTATTCCTAAAATATCTGATAGGATCACCAAGCTTATTAGGAATTCTGACGAAGTTATGGATTGCAGCAAAGAAAATGGCAGTACAGAATTTGTTCTGCTCCCATATTGCTGATCAGCCATTTTTTGTAATATTGGAGGGAGACATGGCAACACGTCCACAAAGGTCAAAACCGCTTCATGCCTCTCAACCCATCTTGTCTCACACATTTTTTTTAACATATTTTGTTTGTCTTGTGGCAGATTAGATTGTATTTCTTCTCTAAGAAGATGTATTCGTTTGGCCGAATCACGGAAGAAAGTGGCAGTACTTGCTATAACCCCTACTGCATTTCTTACACTGGGTACGGTGCAGGCTGAGCTAATAGCCAAGTTAAGCCGGTGGCTTGCGCAGGGGGTAAAAAAGGCTAAGGGCTGAACATTTAATATACGTGCCTGAACACCTTTTAGTTTGCTGCTCATGTTTGCTCCTCCATCATAAACTTGACCACGCACATTTTAATGTCAAGGTCATGCTTTTCTAATGCATTCAGAATAGTTTGTGCAATGCTTTCACCAGTGGTTTCGACAACTTCAATGAACATAAGAAAATCTTCCTTTATTTCGATTTCATCCACATCGAAATAGCGAATACTAATTGATAACTGTTCACAAACGGAAACATCTGTGGTCTCATCAGCCATAATGGTAAAATATTTGGATTTTTTAATTTTGGTCACTATTTTATTGCTGATCAACTCGCCACAGCATTCAATTAAGTCATTTTGTGTTGACTTACTTATATACGAAGCATTTTTAGCGCTATGTCTTATATGTTCCTTAAGTATTTCATCCCCAGCATCGATTCGAAATTTGAGCAAAGCTGTAAAGTTTCTTCCCCATGTTTAGAAGAGCTTTGCAAGTCTAATTCGCCGTCATCTCTGTGACCTCTCAAAGGTATGTTTTGCCTACCACAAAATATCACTGTCTTTATAATGGGAATCAGTTTTTTACGATTATTTTCGATTATTTCCCTTTCCTGGGATCTCATTTGGTCAACTATATCTAACGATTTTCCCTCCATCACCATCAAAAAATTTTGGGATGCTACCATGTTCGCTTTGTGGTAATTCGCGTTCTCATGGTGTGCGATCGTCTCAATTGCCTTTTTATATTTTACTAGTGGTTCCGACACCAGTCTTCCCAGCTTCACATCATTTGTACCCGCTTTGCATAATCCGCCGCCAGCAATTTTACTATATGCTAGCCATTCATGGTCCCTTAACCAGCTTTTTTGAAAAGACCGGTTCTTTTTTCCCTCTCTCTTCAGTGGAAACTTAAATTCTGCAGTAGGTTGCCAGGTATACTTCAACCACTGGTACCGTTCCTCATCAGAAAGCCCGCCTTGCCTGCCGAGTAGAGAACCTAAAATCATAAATGGATTAGACAATGCAGCAAAATTGTACGTAATTTATAAAAAGGAGAGAAAGGTAAATCTTGGCATATAGTACAATGGTGCGTTTCAACCTAAAATAACATGTGATAACGGTAATCTGTGCCGATTTTTAGTTAAAGTTTTATCTAACGGCTTATACTAAGTTCGCAAACAAGGCCATTAAGGCTTCAAAAACACATTATTTTAATATCGTGTTCATTAGACTCGGACAAACAAAAAAAATAATTTGGGTGTGGTTGCTGAGTGACCTTGCTCAATCCCGACTCTTGCGTCCTCTTTCGTACACTCTGGGCAACGTGGGCTTCCTAGGCTCGCGGCAGAAAGAGAGGGAGCCCCGGTGGGGCCACTCTGACGTATTTGGTTTAAGGGCTCACCGAGGTCTTTTTCGCAGCGTCTGTACACCATGAGGTGCGGTTGCAAGCGGGCGTCTGTCTTGGATCAAGCGGCTCGCTATATAAATGTGTAAATTTACTTCAAAACCCCGAAAAAGGGTTGTGCGCTGGGTTTGGGACCAGCCACGTAAAAACCAACACCAATGAAACTAAAACCCCTTTCCGGGGAAGGATCCGCTGCCCGACTGGTTGATGTCCTCACGAACGCAAAGGCTGACATCACCGCCCTGCAGGAAATACGATGGACGGGACAAGGAAAGACGACCATCGAACCTTGTGACGTATACTACAGTGGCCAGACACACAGCAAATCGCGTGGTGTAAGACTACTAGCGTTCACCCCTGTGGACGAGCATCTCGCTGCGATCCGCATCAAGGCGAGGTTTTTCAACAAACATTTATCTGCGCCTATGCTCCGACCCTAGCTCCACCTAATCATGTATAGCTCAGGAATAAATTGAGCAATTCCAAAACCATTAATAACTTTTGTAATAATCCATCGATTTTCTTGAATTAAAGCTCATTTGTTTTGTAATAAAACAGAGCTTACAGAGAAAAAAAAATATCTGGAACAAAATTAAAAGTTTTCGATATCCTTTCCTGCAAAATACACACTTTTTACATTTTCCAAAAAAAGGTAAAAATCCGTGTTGATTGCTCATTATCTTCGAGCCACAGGGCCTAGCGAAAAGTTTTGTATGCATGGGTTACAGAAAATTTTATTAGCTTTTAAAATTTTCAAACCGTTTTGCAATTTCTCAATTTGTTCTTTAAAAATGCTTAAAGTAGGAACATAAGAATTGGTATAAAGTTATAGGATGACAGCACCATTCTCACCCATAAAACTCGTGGTTAACCAAAAAGGGGCGTGGTACCTCCCATACAATCCAACTTTTAACGAAACAAAATTTCTACACCCACAAGGATTACACTACTCACCTATATCCCGTTCCTGTAGTGCGTTGCTCGTTGAGGCTGTTGCCACTGATGTACTCGCCGGCTCCGCGGAATGTAATTGGACACCGCTCACTTTATCAGGAAGTACATCATTACAACTTTGCTTCTTCGGATGGAAGAACGCCCTTAAGTTTTGTTGTCTTTTTCTGGCACTCATTTTTTTAACAAAATCACTTAAACACGATAGCACTAACAATAATCACTTTTCACAACTTCTCATGGACTATTTGACCAATCGAATAATTTTTTTTTCAGTAGAGTGTTATAGCTATTGCTATGAATATTTGCTTAAACGATTCCGCGATGATCAACCCCTCGGAAATAGGCGTGGCAGTAACCCTTTTTATGCTTTACAAAATGGGAGATTGGAGTAAAAGTAAAAAATATGTTTAATGCAAGTGAAGCAAACCTTATAAAATGTTTGATACAATCACATAAATAAAGATTGTACAGTAAAAGTCAGGCTAATCGTTTTTTCATTAAAAGTAAGAGATATGTTTTATTTGTCCAACCATATTTCCGACTTTAAATGAAAAAAGCAATTTGTCTGACTTTTACTGTAGATACAATATTATTTTACACTTTTACTTTAAATATACGTTTTTCATTTAACTACCCAGCCTTTCATATGTATATGTCTGCATATGAGGAACCTTATAAAGTAGTGTTATTCATAGTAAACTACAGAAATCCAAAAAAAAAAATTAATTTTGCAAAAAACTTCACAACTAAACTTTGACAACTCGTTTTTGACCATTTGCCAAAATTATGCTGCGTTTTACGCTCGAAAAACTTTGTATGAAAATGGATTCTAAAAAGTTCCCTAAAAATTTGACTTTGAGGCAAGTTAATAATAATAATAATAATTGAGGCAAGTTTTTCCAAAATGTCCCATCGTGCGGAGGTCGCGTAGACTCGAATTTGAAATTTTAACAGCATTCCAAAAAATAGTTGCAATTTAAAACCTTAAGGGTTCTTGTGGGCAAACTTAGCAAACCTCATACACAAACCGTTGTTGTTTCAGTCAGATGTCGCATGAGCCGTTAACAAATATTGCCAATACCCACAAAATGCTGCATCACATTATAATAATTTTATCATAGTTCCTCTATGGCCTTACAACAATTCTTATAATAAGTTCATTATATTCACTTTTCTTTTTATAATATTGCCTCACTTACATGTTCTATCAGGCCTTATGCGTAAGGTTGTCTCACAGAGAGAGATTCTTTTAATTAATCTTCATTTAAGACTTACTTAATGACATAAGTAAAGAAAAAAATGTATATTATAAGTAATTTTGCATACAACGGAATTCGTTACAAATTTAAGGCCTAATATTACGTTCGTTGAGCCATAAACTCGAGTTTATTGACAACAACAATATGAATTAACAAAAAAAATCCCCTTTTAAATGGAGTTTATGGCCTGAATTGAACGTAGCCTAACCCTCTTATACATATATATACATATATATTATATATTATACATATATATTTTAATAAGCTGTTATAATTCAAAATTTGTATGAAAATGTCATTGTAAAAAGCTTTATAAACCCATTTCATTTTTGATGAATAGGGTTAAATTATGTAAGCCGTATAATCAAGCGATGTAAGGTTTCTGTGTCAGGTCCCGCTCGGTGAAGAAGCTGGAAAGATAAACAGAAGGGGTGAAAGGACACCACCCTGCGGAACCCCTTGTGTAATTATTCTAGGTCTACATCTCTCGTTTCGAAACTTAACTGACGCCAGCCGACCGTTTAGATAGTTGGCGGTCCATCGTTTAAGGCCGGCAGAACCGTCATGTGGTTTGGTTGGTGTTGGCCAGCTGCAGATTTGCACTATAATATGGCAGCAAGATAGCCTCTAACAACTTCACTACCGGCGAGAGGAGAGATATCGGTCGATAAGAATCTCTTTGATTCGCCGGCTTCCCAGGTTTTGGGAGGAGGACCACAGTCGCATGCTTCCAGATATCTGGTATGACGAATGTAGTGAGTGAGAGGTTGAATAGAGCCGCCAAGTACCTGTGCCCCTGGCCGAGGTGTTTCAGCATCTTCATGGCAATTCCGTCGAGTCCAAGTGATCTAGAGGGTTTCGCCTTCCTTATAGCTTCCTTAACCTCTGCGACGGAGACGACAATGGGCGCGGTTGTGTGTTTGTGTTTGTGCGCACGTCGAATGGCTTTTCTCTTAGCCCTATCCGCAGGAGAATGCAGTATAAATGGCCAGCAGAATGAGCTCGCGCATTACCTGGGGTCCGATTTGACGCCGTCGCCGACCTTGTCATTGTATTTGGTCGGGTTGGATAGGGCCTTGACTGTCGACCATATTTCCGGGATTCTGCCAGCAGGGATGAAGCGCCCGGAGGCTGAATCGATGACTTTGCGAAACTCTTTCTCACCTTTGCCTACGTGCTCTGTAAAGTCCGTGAAGCGGTCCCAGTCCGCTTTACTGAAGTTAATGTACGTTCGTTGTTCTGTCGTTATGAAGTCGGACGGTCGTTCGATGTTTAGTAGGATGGCTAGGTGGTCTGATGGCAATGTAAGCATTGGTTGCCAGTTTACGTGGCTGATAAGGCCCGCACTTGAAATGGAGATGTCTGGCGAGCTGTGGCAGTTACCTGCCACCCTAGTGGGGACATCTCCATTCAGTGTCAGAAAGCCGAGTTGTCTATTTGCTATGCGAGTGCGTGCCCTCTGCTGTCTGCTGGCAAGTGGGAGTGCCAAAGATCGTGGTGCGCGTTGAAGTCACCTAGGATAAGGCAGTTATCACCCCTTAGCAACGCACTAATATCAGGGCGATAATCACCTGAACAGCACGTAACAGGGGGGATGTATATATTTATCACCCGCAGGTCGACGTCGCTTGTCCGGACTGCTATACCCTGGCGTTCAAGGGTAGAGTCCCTGGGGTCAATATCCGCGGCAAATAGGTTATACTGTACAGTATGGTGTGTGATAAATGCAAGGCCCCCATGGCCGCTGGGACGGTTTTTCCGATGCACATTGTACCCATCGCGAGTACGTAGGTCCGAGTTAGCGTTCAGTTTGGTCTCCTGAATGGCGGCCAGTTTACTGTTGTTCGACTTCATAAAGTCTGTTATCTCCGTGCTCTTTCTAGTTAATCCGTTGCAGTTCAGCTGTAGGCTTTTGAAAAGTGTCGGGAGGGAAGGTGGTGGCATGCTGGGAGTAAGAGACGGATGTGGTTGCCTAGATAGAGGTAGGCTTAGTCCCAAGCTATGTCGTAGTCTGGGGTTCAGCGTGCCTTGGCCGATGTTATGTGGTTTGGAGGGCGGCTGAGTTCTGCAGCAAGGGGCTATAAATGTATCCGTCCATAGGTTCCTGTCTGCAAGCACAGAGCACATATGGATGTGGCACAGGCCAAGGCAGTTATTGCACTTAACCGATCCCGCAGGCGTATACAATCTTTGCCGACAGACAGTGCACGTGGTGAAAGGTACGAGGAGGTTATGTTCCTGACCCACGTGCATGCTGGAAGTAGGGGGGGGACGAGAGTGGGGACTGACGCTCGGTTGTTCGCAACTTGCCTATTCCGAAGGGGATAGGGGTGTTGGATGGCCGTGAGAGGTGGAAGCGCTGGTGAGCGTGACCGGTTGTTGTTGTTGTTGTTTTAACAACAAAATCACTCCCCGAAGGTTTTGGGGAGTGTTGTCGAAATAACAGTCCTTGGCCGGATATGAATCTGGTATGCTCCGGTACTCCCTTGCGGTACTGCCCGACTATCGTGGGTGCGATTTGGTATGACCAGTGCAACCTTCTAGGTCATGTCATCTCTCCTTCCGAAAGGAAAGAGAAGATGGGTAATGAGAGGTGGGGGGCATCATATCCGTAGATCAACCATCGAGTTGCACATCATTTCCTTTGTGCATATTGGTCGCCTCTTACGACCGGTATGCCTACCGCGGGCATATTCTTAGCCCCAACCCGCAGGGGCATGCGTGAGCGTGAGCGGTAGACGGGGATAGGTGAGGCGGGAGCAGAAGAGCTGCTAGTCGTGGAGACTGGGCCACTATTGTGGCCATTTGATGATGGTAGGTGCGGTGTATGGACGTCGGAGCGACGAGAACCGCGGACGCACTTGTGCGTGAACATTATGGTGCCTCATAAGTACTGAAAAAAGTAAGGGTTCTGGGGATGGCAGCGTTAAGCCCTGAGCATCCAGATCTGTGAAGCCATCTCTTGCATTTACTGCATTGAACGGAATGTGAACGTTTGACATATATTTTCTTCCAGCAGACGCAGCAGATCCAGTCTCTTGGTCCGGGGTTGGATCCACATTCTATTAATAAATCCGAGCTTTTTGCATTCGGTAAGCATCCATAATACTTAGCAAACTAAAAAAAAGGTTTATTATCGTGAGGGGACTTCCACATACAGGGCAAGTGTTTGTATGGTGGGGTTCACAGATCTGCAGAATCTACCCGCCCAAGTAACATAAAAAGTCAATGAACTCCCTAGTTCATATGTCTCATTTAACGATGACATAGATAAATTCATGTGTTCAATAACAAACACAGGAAGCTTAAAAACGACTTCCTGTCCAATTTCGAAATAACGCCATATTGCAAAAGCCAGCAAGCTAAAATAAATAGGTCAATTAAAATACAGCATAAATCAGCAAATACAATAAGTAGGTCAAAAAATAAGTAGGTTGGAAAATTGCAAACTTTCATATTAATTAATAATACTAAATAAAGTCATAAAGTCACCATTGTGAGCGAAAGTTCGTTTTCACTTTTTAAAAAGTTTGTTTGTACTACAAAGTAGAAAATTGGTAGGATTTGGAATGAAGAAAAAAATACTAAAATAAAAACTTCTCCAAATCCAGTGATACGAATCACTCGAAAATCGAAAAATTCGAAAGTAAAAACAAAAACATTCAACCTCATTTGAAAGGCGAAAGTATAAATCCACATAATTAAAATTGGAAGGACGAAAGTATAAATCCAGCATAATTAAAATTTGAAGGACCAAAGTAATAATCCATCATAACTCGAAGGCGAAACCGACAAAAAACATTCGACTCAATAAGAATGTCAACAGACCAAACAACAATGCCCCCAGTAGACCTAGTAGAAGACCTAGCTAGGCGGCAGCAGCAATTAGAGCAACAACGAATTGGCGTATTTGGAACTGCAGAATAACCAAACAGTAGATAATATTGGGAGAGCAAACATCTTCAAAGCCATTAATAACACTGGTTTACAGCCAAAATGCACCAGAGACGCCATAGTGAAATTCCTATGTAAAATCACCTCCTAATTCCGAAAATCAAGGTTATTTTTACTTGAATGGTACCGTTTTTGAGATATTTACGATTTACCGTTATTTCAAAAAACAAAAAAGATGGCTCCACTTAATCGTGTATATCTCAAGAACAAACTGAGCTCTTCCAAAACGGTTTGAAAAATTTGAAAGCTTATAAAATTTACTATAATCAATACATACAACACTTTTTGCTAGGTCCTGCAGATTCAAACATATTGAACAATCATTACGGATTTTTAAAATTTTTTTTGTAAAAATATAAAAAAATTAGTTTTTTGCGAGGAAGCATCTCGAAAAATTTTTGTTTTTTTGCAGATATTTTTCCCCCCCTCTAAGCTCTTTTATTACAAAAAAAATAAGCTATCAGTGAACAAAATCGATGAACTAATACAAAAGTTATAAGCATTCAAGTAAATATATCCATTTAATGCTTAAGTACCCTACTGGTACATATGTGTTAGTATTCGTATATCAGTTAGTTAGCAGGTAGGTTTTCGAAAAGTTATTAGATACAAAAAGCTGTTAGTGTCGTTTTCTCAAACCTAGGTGCATTTTAAACAAGAGCATATTTTTGAGGCAGGTAGTGTTTTCTTTGTAGAACTAAGTAGGAACCTTTTTGTTCAGGTAGGCTTGAATTTTTACTGGATCTAAGTATAAATAAGAGTACATGCGCCTTGTTCCTTCATAATATATGCAAGGCTCGCCGGATACTGTTCAGTTTATAATTGCAGTTTATAACCCGTCATTTACTTAAAAATAAAAAATGAATAAAAGGGCGCGAGAGTTTGAGTGTACAAATGATCCAGATATGTTCTGTTTCATCTGCGGTCAATTTATTGTTAAAAGTATGAGACGTGTGTTTTTAAATCCTTTGAAAGTTACATACTATAAGTGTTTTGGAATTGAGCCTAAAAACCATGGACACCGAACTCTGTGTGCACCACATGCCGAGTCGAATTGATTTCTTCGGAAACCGGAACAAAAATGTACGTTGTAAAAATTAGGAATTTGTTCCCTTTTAATGCATAGCTGACTAATTTCTGAAACTATCTATTTAGGCGACGTGTGAAATTTATTACACCAATGAAGTGGAGGGAACCAACTTGCCATTCAACGGACTGCTTTATTTGTACTACAAAAGTACTTGGGGTTGGAAAGTCCAGAAAAGTAACCTATGCGAGCGTATCTACAGTGTCATTACCAGAACTAATTTCAACAGAAGCGACATTGCCAGAATCAAATTTAACTTTAGTTCCGGCCCCAGTTTCATTGTCAACAGTAGTATCTGATTACGCGGCATCATGTTGTACTGAATTTCAAATGGAAAACGAAAGAAATTCTTTGTCACAAGCACAACTCAATGATTGGATAAGGGATTTGGAATTGTCAAAGGAAAAGGCCGAACTACACGCCTCTCGAATGCAACAATTTAAATTTGTTTCATCCGATGTTAAGGTAACATATTATAGAACTCGTCACGAAGAATTTTCCAAGTACTATACGAAGGAGGACAGTGTTTGTTACTGCAAAGACATTGCTTGTCTATTGAAACAATTTGGTGAACCATATGATTCAAAAGAGTGGCGATTGTTCATAGACGGCAATAAATTAAGTTTAAAGGCCGTATTATTGCATATTGGCAACCAAAAGCCATCTATCCCGATCGCGCATGCAGTAAATACAAAGGAAACATATGAGATAATGCAAAAACCATTTCAAAGAACTATTGTCACCAGTGGAGGCAGCAGCGTGGGATTCTTTTGAAAATGTCGTTACTTCTTTTTTAGGCAAACACAAAAGTCCTAACTACGAGATGATAGTGAACGACTTAATCAAAAACTATGCGGAAATGGGTAAATAAAAAAACATATTATAATAAATTATATATTACATAAATTTACATGAGAATATATAGCCATAAATCTGAATTCATCGTCCAGTTCCGAACAAACAAGAACGGGAAAAATATAAACAAAAAATTTGTTCTGAATTGAAAGATAAATCCAGCCTAAGAAAATTATATACTAATGTGTCACTTATGTATTTATCTAATTTACTTTTTTATTTTCTTTCAGGAGTAAATATGTCTTTAAAAATTCATTACTGCAAAATCTTGGCGACGAAAGTGACGAGCATGGCGAAAGGTTTCACCAGCAAATGAAAGTGATTGAAAGTCGGTATCAAGGATTCTGGGATGTCGCTATGATGGGCGACTACTGTTGGTTTCTCATAAGAGAAACCGATCCTAATCTAAATAAGCGTCAAAACAAGACACATAACTTTTTCAATTATAAAATAAGATCATAGAGTTAAGACAGAACCATATGTACATATGCTATTATTTGTAGGGTACTTAAGTATTAAATGGATATATTTACTTGAATGCTTATAACTTTTGTATTAGTTCATCGATTTTGTTCACTGATAGCTTATTTTTTTGTAATAAAACAGAGCTCAGAGGGGGGAAAAATATCTGCAAAAAAACAAAAAGTTTTCGAGATGCTTCCACGCAAAGTACACATTTTTTTATATTTATACAAAAAAAATTTAAAAAATCCGTAATGATTGTTCAATATGTTTGAATCTGCAGGACCTAGCAAAAAGTGTTGTATGTACTGATTATAGTAAATGTTAAAAGCTTTCAAATTTTTCAAACCGTTTTGGAAGAGCTCAGTTTGTTCTTGAGATATACACGATTAAGTGGAGCCATCTTTTTTGTTTTTTGAAATAACGGTAAATCGTAAATATCTCAAAAACGGTACCATTCAAGTAAAAATAACCTTGATTTTCGGAATTGGGAGGTGATTTTACGTAGGAATTTCACTATGGCGTCTCTGGTGCAGAAAAAAAGTTGGAATTTCTGATCCAGTGTAACCTACCAACATTCACAGGAACGGGAGAGATTACAATAAACAGTTTCTTCAGGAGCGTCGAATACTTTGGGGAGATAGGAGATTTAACAAACAATACCCTAACCGATAAAATAGTGTAGACCCAAAATTTTCTAAAAATAATTTTCAACAAAATAATAAAATCAAGGGCAAATTCAAAAAAACTATTCAGGCCAATTTAGGCAGAATCAACAAACCTATGATCAGAGACAAAGGTTTGCAAATTCGGGGCAATGAAAACAGAACCCCCAAATCATTTCTGAAAATAAGGAATATAACGGAAATAATTCATTACAAAGGAGACACCAAGATAATAGATCAGGACAACGAAGGCAGAATGTAGAGCCAATGGAAGTGGATAATATTGAAGTCAATTATCTAAGGTAAGGGATCAAGAAGCAGGAAATCCTCATTCCACTTATAGCCAAGATCGCTTTAACGAAGATAGGCAAAGCTTAGGAGAACCGGGAGATAATTATGATGAAGAAATAAATAATACTATTTTTTTTGCGAGACAGCCTCGGAGTCCCTACCCAAAATAATAATTTTGTTGTTGGATTTTGCGGTCTATTTTGTTTACAAATGTGTAAGTTATGAGCAAGCTCGAGACCCGTTAACAATAATTCTAAGCGAATTAATATTGTCAGTTTTTTGGAAAAATTGATAATTGGAGAAAAATTACAAAGGAAAATCAACAGCGATGGATAGGATTACATGTTTCAGAGTTTCCAGGCTCATCATCAGATCCCTTTTCGGACACTGGGATGCGAACCCGTGTAAATTTGTAAGTTATGAGCAAGCTCGAGACCCGTTAACAATAATTCTAAGCGAATTAATATTGTCAGTTTTTGGGAAAAATTGATAATTGGAGAAAAATTACAAACGAAAATCAACAGCGATGGATAGGATTACATGTTTCAGAGTTTCCAGGCTCATCATCAGATCCCTTTTCGGACACTGGGATGCGAACCCTTGTCTGCACCAAAGCCGCTGTTAGAAAACTCTAACACTAAGCTATGATGCCCTGTGACGTCACAATGTATTCGTCTCCACTTCAATTAATTCCCTTTTGTTTTGTTTGTTCTTGCCAACTGTATACACAAAATTTGTTAAGACATGCGTCTGTATGTTATGATGTGTGTTGGTCTTTTTGTTTGTACATATTTACATATGTACGTAAACCCGTGCTATGGTTTCAATGTATTTTGTTGTTGGATTTTGCGGTATATTTTGTTTACAAATTTGTAAGTTATGAGCAAGCTCGAGACCCGTTAACAATAATTCTAAGCGAATTAATATTGTCAGTTTTTGGGAAAAATTGATAATTGGAGAAAAATTACAAGGGAAAATCTCCAATTATCAATTTTTCCCAAAAACTGACAATATTAATTCGCTTGCTCATAACTTACAAATTTGTAAACAAAATATACCGCAAAATCCAACAACAAAATACATTGAAACCATAGCACGGGTTTACGGGTTTCAGAGTTTCCCAGTGTCCGAAAAGGGATCTGATGATGAGCCTGGAAACTCTGAAACATGTAATCCTATCCATCGCTGTTGATTTTCCTTTGTAATTTTTCTCCAATTATCAATTTTTCCCAAAAACTGACAATATTAATTCGCTTAGAATTATTGTTAACGGGTCTCGAGCTTGCTCATAACCAAGGCAAATTGATTGTTATGGTAATGGCAGAGCGAATTCGGCAATATTCGCCTCGATTCGCTTGAAGTTTTTGTAATCTAGAATGTCATAGTGAGAAAAAATTTGAAATGACAACCATCGATTGTTTTCTTTATATTTAATAACAAACAACGAATAAAATTGAATTAATAGTGTCTGGAACAATAAATACGTGTTCGGAAAGCTCATGGGTGCATACAAATTAGTTAAAACCATGGTTATCGTACCCTTTTGGTAAGTTGCGATGGTTTTTTGAAAATATATGTGGAAAAATACATATACCACATCCAAATGTTCCAGATTCGTTGGCTTATGCTTATGCCACAAAATACGATAGGCAGTAGGGTAGGGTATGATAGTTGTAGAATTTGGAAGTCCGCACATGATTAAATTCAGCCTTCACATCCAGTCATCATTTTGTATCGGCAGAGGACATTGCTGTATAAGAATTCAGATACATGTGTATTTTTTTAATTTGAATAATTTTTCACAATATTCAAAAAACTCAAAGTCAAATCTTTCTTTTTATGACATTCTACATTACACGGCGAGTTAAAAACGTGAAGAAGAGGAAGTCAGCTGTTCACTTAACATTACCATAAGAATGAATTTGCCTTGCTCATAACATACAAATTTGTAAACAAAATAGACCGCAAAATCCAACAACAAAATACATTGAAACAATAGCACGGGTTTACGTACATATGTAAATATGTACAAACAAAAAGACCAACACACATCATAACATACAGACGCATGTCTTAACAAATTTTGTGTATACAGTTGGCAAGAACAAACAAAACAAAAGGGAATTAATTGAAGTGGAGACGAATACATTGTGACGTCACAGGGCATCATAGCTTAGTGTTAGAGTTTTCTAACAGCGGCTTTGGTGCAGACACGGGTTCGCATCCCAGTGTCCGAAAAGGGGTCTGATGATGAGCCTGGAAACTCTGAAACATGTAATCCTATCCATCGCTGTTGATTTTCCTTTGTAATTTTTCTCCAATTATCAATTTCTTCCCAAAAACTGACAATATTAATTCGCTTAGAATTATTGTTAACGGGTCTCGAGCTTGCTCATAACTTACAAATTTGTAAACAAAATAGACCGCAAAATCCAAAAACAAAATACATTGAAACCATAGCACGGGTTTACGTACATATGTAAATATGTACAATAGGCTGGAGCGTGAACATATGGAAAAAAATTTGTTTCACCTTTCAGAGTTCTAATAGGGGGGGATAGGTGCCTTATAATAACAAAAAAATACCCTCTTTTTTTTATTGAAATCGGTCAATGTCTTCTGCCCCCGCAGTGCCTTCAAAATTTATAAGATCGCTAAAATGTATATGGTGAAATATTCATATAATATATAACACTACTCGACAACAAAAATCTCTCCAAGAATGAAAGTACTATTTCCTAATGTAAAATCGTCTCCTGATTCCGAATATCACATCCATTTTTATGTGGCTGATGTAGTTTCTGAGATATCCGCGAAAGTATGAAAATTCCCAATGTTTTTCATATAGGTACGTGAAAAGTTTGTATTTTTCATTTTTTTGATTTAAGCTCTTGAATTATACATTATACTAATTCCCATAAACATTTTTTGTCTTTATCTCTTTAAGTATCTTCAGTAGTTTGGCCACTATGCCAAAAAACGTTCAAAAAACTTTTTTAAATTTCAGATTTAACCACTTTAAAATCAGAAAAAGTCTATGGACGAAAAAAAGTTAGCCCTTCTATGTTGTAGTAAATTCAATTATGAAAATTTTAAGCGCAGTAGTACAATATTATGATGTGCCCTTGACTTTATAAGTCCTGCTATATTGAAAGTCTTCAATCAAAAATTTTCTGTTTTTACCCAAGAAATTTTCCGAAATTTCCATTCCCTGAAATTTCAAGATATCTCGAAAACTCTTCTACTTTTAAGACAAATGATTGCATTTTCGGAATCAGCAGAAAATTCTACATGGAAATTATGTATCAAATGTTTAGGATATGGAAATTTCGGAAAATTTCTTGGGTAAAAACAGAAAATTTTTGATTGAAGACTTTCAATATAGCAGGACTTATAAAGTCAAGGGCACATCATAATATTGTACTATTACGCTTAAAATTTTCATAATTGAATTTACTACAACATAGAAGGGCTAACTTTTTTTCGTCCATAGACTTTTTCTGATTTTAAAGTGGTTAAATCTGAAATAAAAAAAAAAAATCGTTATTTTTTGGAAGTTTTTTGAACGTTTTTTGGCATAGTGGCCAAACTACTGAAGATACTTAAAGAGATAAAGGCAAAAAATATTTATAGGAATTAGCATAATGTATAATTCAACAGTTTGAATCGAAAAAATGAAAAATGCAAATTTTTTTCGTACCTATATGAAGTAGTGTTTTGCAAAATTGGGAACTTTCGTATCTTCACCGATGCGGAGGCAGTTACTCTAATCCGAATTAGACAAAATTTTGCCAAACGTGATTTAAGCCCAAGAGGCACCAGAATTTCACTATTAGAATCCAGCCTGATGAAAAAACAGTTTTCACTCCACCCTAATGTACAAACAAAAAGACCAACACACATCATAACATACAGACGCATATCTTAAGAAGTTTTGTGTATACAGTTGGCAAGAACAAACAAAACAAAAGGGAATTAATTGAAGTGGAGACGAATACATTGTGACGTCACAGGGCATCATAGCTTAGTGTTAGAGTTTTCTAACAGCGGCTTTGGTGCAGACACGGGTTCGCATCCCAGTGTCCGAAAAGGGATCAGATGATGAGCCTGGAAACTCTGAAACATGTAATCCTATCCATCGCTGTTGATTTTCCTTTGTAATTTTTCTCCAATTATCAATTTTTCCCAAAAACTGACAATATTAATTCGCTTAGAATTATTGTTAACGGGTCTCGAGCTTGCTCATAACTTCCAAAATAATAATAACTATAAAAACAAAAAAATAGACACAGGAGCAACACTAAGTTTAATGAATAGCAAAATAAAAAATTATGGAATAAAGAGTTTAAAAAACCCAATAACGTTCAGTACCTTAACAAATAAGGATACTAGTTATTAAGTATGAAGCTCATACAGAAGCCCCTGCAGAATTCAATTTGCCGGAAAATACTCGAATAAGGTGGAAAATGACACCATTAAAAGGAAGAAATTATGGTTTTATAATAGGTTTTGATATTTTGAATTATCTAAATGTAATTCTAAATGTTGAGGAGGGAAAATTAATCCTTAATAACAAGGAATCGCTAATTTTAAATAAACCACATGCATTTAACGAAATTTGCACACTAGAAGCAAATGACGAAAAGCTTAGAGGAATACAACTAAATCATTTAAACCCAGAGGAATATGAGTCAGTTAGTAAAATTCTCAAACGTTTTAAAAATTCATTATTTAAAGAAGGTGATAAACTAACAAATACTACAGCGGTGCAGCATAAAATAAAAAAAACTACAAGTCAACAAATTAATTCAAAGTTATATAGATACCCGCCACAACATGAAGAGGAAGTTAGGAGACAAATAAATCGATAACATAGAGGATGATACAACAATTGCTACTATTCATTCCGCAGAAGAAAATTTAGGTGACTATTTTCCTATCAAGGAAGAAATTGTAAACAAATATAAAATGCAAATAATTCTAACTAACAATAAAACTGAAGAATTGAAAATAATTCACGGAAAAAAGCAAATATTTATAGCTGAAAATGATTTTGAAAATATGTGCGATATATTTAGAAGATATATAAAGAAAGGAAATATAGGAATTTTCTGAGCTTAGCGATCACAAATACAATATAGTACAGGAAAAACTAAATTCTATGTATTCCAATGATAACCAGCTTAAATTTATTAAATGCACTTATAGAGCACAAGATCTAGAGAGAGAAGTTGAAGCTATTAAACAAATATCCCTCTATCACGTAGAAGAAAGTATGCATTCGGGTATACAGGAGACATATCTCTACATATAATAAAATTGTAACAGGTCGATGTCTGTACATGGCAGATATCAACAAAAAATTGATTGGGGGAAGCATTATTAAACGAGTAGAATCCAAATAAACCATTTTTTTAATTTTTGTGTGTCTGTCTGTCTGTCTGTCTGTCCGTATGTTTGTGGCCGTATCACTCTGAAAGTACTGAATGGAAATGAATGAAACTTTTTTCGTTGGATTGCTAGATACTCAACTTAAAATTTAGGATATTACTTTTTTCGATATCTCAACCGGTTTTGGAGTTATCGCCCAATATGTGGCCCATGTTTGTCTGTATGTTTGTGGTCGTATCACTAAAAGTACTGAATGGAATTGAATGAAACTTCTTCGTTGGATTGTCAGGCGCTCAACCTAAAGTTTAAGATATTAGTTTTTGCGATATCTCAACCGGTTTGGAGTTATCGCCCAATATGTGGACCAGGGGTGACCAAAAATGTCTTAGTACAATATGGATGTCAAACGAAAGGTGTCAATGAGTGCTGTAATATGCGATGTGATCAATTGAAATATCCCAAATGGTTTCGGAGATATCTTGAAGTTATCGATGAATATTTGCAAAAAAATGTGTTAATACAATATGGGTATCAAACGAATGGTGCCCATGGGTAGTGTTATATGCGATGCGCTTAATTTAAATATCTCAAATGGTTTCAATTATATATCTTCAAAAATTTTGGACGGAAAAAGAGAAGGGTGGGTAGATGCCATGTACAGACATCGACCTGTTGCAATTTTATTATATGTAGAGATATGTATGTATTTCAAATTTCGAAAACTGGCCCAAATGTATTTTTTAATTGTTGTTGTGAACTATACAATCAAGTTATAGAAAGAAAGTCGAGCTTCGAAAAAGTGCGTATAGGCTATAATGATTAAAATCGGACTAAGTCTGTTATAAGTTCTGATACGCAGCGAAGCAAGCGGGCCTTACTAGTAATCAAATAAAATATAAAATATACCAACCAAAAATTATGGAATTGATTAAAATAGTAATTAATAAATGCGACATATGCCAACAAGGAAAGTACGCCAGGAATCCAATCAAACCTAAATTCCATTATACTGAAACTCCATTAGATAAAAATCAAATTATTCACGTAGACACTTACGTAATGAAAGGATTTCGGTTTTTAACTATAATAGATAAGTTTGCAAAATTCATTAAATGATCGAAATCCCATTACAATGATCGAACAACTCGAAGACCATTTTGAAAAATAGGACAACCAAAGAAAATAATAGCAGACAACGAATTTAACGCATTAAGAATTAAAGAATTTTTAAACAGTGTAAATATTAAGGCCCTATTACGGTTTACAACTCAACTTTACTTTAGTTGAAATTTTGCAATTTGGTATTAGCGATTACAACCCAACCTGTCAAAAGTTGTAATTTGGTATTATGGATTACAACCCAACCTGTCAAAAATTGTTAGTTGAAATTGATAGTGTAACAACTTTTGTGTGGCATTACCATTTACAACCCTGTGCTAGTTTGGTTGTCTACAACAGGCATCGGCAGCCCATAGCTCACTGAGCTGGGCAAGAGCGTAAGTGTTTCACACGTACATGCGAGCGCAGTAGCGAGAGCTAGCAACACAAATCCAAAAATATGATCAGTTCCTATCAAAGATGACTAGATACGAAACTTCGCGCTCTCTGAGAGCGCTCAAAAAGTGGTCATTTTTTATAACATTTTCCAATGATGCCAGTATGGTGAAAACAAAATATGGGCATTTTGAGTAGCTTTTTAGGAATTTTGCAATTCCCACAGACCAAGAGGTGTGCAAAAAGGTGCTATCGAATCCATTTTTGAATTTTTCTTGCTTGGAACTTATAAAATGAGGCAAGATATATTTAAAATAAAATATATGAAATAATAAATAACTCATAATATAAAGTTAAAATTCCCAAGATATCTTAAAATAAGGTAACATCCTGAATGATGAACATTTCCTAATGAAATAGAACATGGTAATGGAAATAACACGATTTCAAATAAAAATAATTATAATTAAAATAAATATTTGAAAATAATACAAAAAGAAAAGTCGTATTGTTTGTATCTTGTAAGCTTTTTTTATACCTGTAAACCACTCAAATGCGTGAAAAAAATATAATTTTCTACATATATTTTCTGCAGCTATTTTCTTAGATTGTACTATTTAATACTTTACGTATTTTTTCTCAATCGTGCGATATTTTAAGTTTATCGAAATGTTCACTTGTTTGATTTTCCCAAATTTGGTGCGTTTTTTGCTTTCTGGCTCCTCATTGTTTATGTATCTAATGTCAGATGGTCCTCGATTGTGTAGTATTGCCAACTAGCGCACACATAAAAAAGTAGGCAACTCTGCATAATCGAGGACCGAAATGATAGAGCGGGAGAGAGTTTCGTATCAAGTCATCTTTGGTTCCTATCCAACTTTCATGCAAGCAAGAACGTTGTCGTTTATGCGCATCGATTTTTCTTGCTTACGTGGGTGCCTACATATGTTTGATATATCCCTGTATCTTTACGAACGCAATTATGACAAAATTTAATTTAGAGTGGGAAATGCGATTTTTCTTTGCAGAAAATTTAGACGGGGAAGCTGTCTGCTTAGTATGTAAAAGGCGAATGGGCATTAAGTCGTTTAATTTAGAAAGGCATTATAGATCCTGTCACAAGTACTTTTGTACTTTTACACAATTTCTATTTTTTTTCACGAAACTGCGAAATAATATGTATAGGTAAATATTTTGCTTTTTATTATCAATGAATCAATTTCTTTATTGTTTAAAAATAAGCAAAACAAAAAAATTTAAAAAAAACACAAATTAAAAAAAAAAAAATTTTAAAAAACTAAAAAAAAACCCCAGAAAATTAAAAAAAAACACAAATTAAAAAAAAAACATTAAAAAAAACTAAAAAAAACACAAAAATTAAAAAAAAATGTATTGTTTTTAGTTGCTAAGATGAACTAGGTACGGTCTTTTCTATTTATTTCAGTTGTTCGAAATGTGCGCTACATTTGTCAGAATATATTGAAATTGTCATGCAAAACCTTAGTAATCAATTGAGCAGCCATTATTAGATAGTCACCCACGTAAAAATATATAAATGCGTAAAGCCGAACTATGAGCAAATTTGTGTAATTGTGCTCGCCTATATGTGTGACACACACATTCACGAAATGAATTGTTTGCATGGATGAGAATGCCGATGCCTGGTCTACAATATCGAAAATTGACAACTAGCAGTTGTATTTGGATAGCGAATGTAACCTTTTGCTGTTATTTTGGAAAATATATAAAGAAAAATGGAGAGCGGGCTAGTAAATCTTTTAAAATTATTTCAGACTAATATTTAATCGTGACTTTTGTACAGATTTATAGAAAAAACTAGCAAGGAAGTCTACGTTCGGGTGGAACAAATGTTGCAGTTCTTTTCTGGGTGAAATTATCCGAACGTGAGTGCCATCAATACAACCTACCACGCCTGGTAATCCAGTTTTTGCGTAAAATGCAGCTTTTGAAGCTTTTTGCTCTTCTGCAGACATTTCGTTTGTTATCCAATTTGCACAAATACGCTGCTCAATAATATTTAAAGTTTCCTTAATAACTATTGACACTGTGGGTTGGGCTAGTCCTGCATTAAAATCGTTTCCACTGCCGTTCCTCGTACGCGTTTTTGGAAATGATCCTTCATCTCATTCAACAAGAAGCAAAATTCTTCCTTGTTTAAGTGAAAGTAGCTTACAAATCTGCAAAAAACTGCATTAAAATCCATTTAGTTTAACAACAAAGTTTTCTTAATTGCTGCTTGGAAGTTCCAAAGGATTCGAATGGTCACGAAGCCTTTTACGTATGCGCAGCATATCAATATTGGCACCAACATTTTCTTCATTGTAAAATAATTCAAAGCTTATGTCTGTAAAGATCCGTAATATATATATAAATATTTAAACGTCTATTCTACTCGGATACTACAAAGTTATGCCTTTTATTTATTTTCTTATTTCTGACACATATTTCAAATGTTGTTATACAATTCTAATATTACTAGATACTACAATGTCCATGTTTCTATTTATTAAAAAATAATACACACTTTCGCAAATTTTAAAAAAAATTTTTTGCTTTCAGTTTTCGCTACACAATAGTCAGCTGTTCGGTTATCTGTCAAATTGTGACTTTCTAGGTTGGCAACATCAATTCAACTTCAACTAAAAAAGGTTGTAGTCCACAATGCCAAAAAGGAGTTGAGTTGTTTTAAAGTTGAGTTGTCTTAAATACAACTCAACTCAGTTGAGTTGTAAACCGTAATAGGGCTTTTAATTTGCATCTCACTAAACCAAGTAGCCAAACAGGTAATGCTGATGTAGAGCGACTACATAACACAATAGCGGAAAAGTTTAAAATACTATATAAAGCAAATAAAGATATGCCTATAAAACAAATTATCCAAAAATCAATGAGGAATTATAATGATAGGTACCATTCTAGCATTAAATGTACTCCCAATGAGGTACATCTAGGTAAAGTAGATATACAAAATATAAAAAATAATATAGAAAACACTAAAAGAAAAACAATAGATAAACTTAATAAAAACAGAATAAGTTATGAAGAATGGAGAAAAGGGGACTTTATTAAAAATTAGACATAAGGAACAACCTCGATATAAGAAAACGTATCTCAAGAATATTCATAGTTGTAATATAAAAAAACCTTTAAAATTTTCAGAGATTTCTAACGATAACGATGATACTACAGACATGGATATTTCTAACTGAAGGATCACTGACAACAACAAAATTAACGGACGAGGTAGGATTTGTCAATATTCAAATAAGAACAGAAGATATAGTTAAAGATACAGACATAGTAATACATGTAATAAATTTAGAAGAAATAGACAAAATAATAAAAGAAATGAATGAAAATATTAGCCTAATGAAAATTAAAAATAAAGACATATTACAAACAGAACTTTTAGACACTAGAAATAAATTACGAACATTATTTCCAAATAATAAAAGACTAAGAAGAGGACTAATAAACGCAGTAGGAAGCGTATCCAAATGGATATTCGGGGCCATGGACGACGACGATAGAAAAACAATTGAAAACCATTTCTTACAGACGAACGAAAATTTAAGCAACCAAATATATATAAATGAACATTTTAATTTAGCATTAGAACAAATAAAAAATATTGTTATGAGCGATAGAAGAAAAATTGAGAACGAATTTAATGAAATTAGTAAATATGTAAATGAAGATCATGAACGAATTATGTACTTGGAACAATTTGCAAAAATTCAGCTTTTAAAAAATAAAATTGAACAAATACAAGATAATGTAGTATCCGCCAAATATGGAATAATTCACCCAAACATTTTAACAAACCATGAAATAAAACAATACGATATAGACTTTAATAAACTCAAATATTTGCAGTTAGGGACAGCAACTTCAAATAACACTTTTCTTATATTAGGAATTAAAATACTAAAATCATTTATACAAGTAAAAATAAGAAAAATCATTCCTATTCCTAATAAAGAGCAAAAAGAAATAGAATCGAAAATAGAGGAAATTTTTTCTTATGAAAATATATCAATGCAATACCAGGAAAATAAACACTTAAAACAAATAAAACCTAGCACCCATTGTGTAATAAAAAATAATTGTAAACTTGTGACAAATAAAGAATTAGAAGTTATATCTCTTGGTGAAAAAACAATAGTTGTAAAAAATGCAATTGATTTGATTATAAATAACACATGCATAAGAGATTACTATGTTCTTAATGGAAATAATATTATGAAATTCAACAACTGCTCATTAAAAATGAACGATTATTATTTTTCCAATATTGTTGAAATTGTAGATGAAAATATTGTAAACATGAAACATGAAAATATAAATAAGTTTATCCACAAAATTACATTTGAAGAAATAGATCAGCGAAGTAAATTGTATAACAAAAGCATTTTTAATTTGAAATGTCACAGTCAAATAACATATGGACTAAATGTTTTTCTTGCAATTATGATTTTGTTGGTTTTTGCAATTCTGATATCAATTAAATTAAATAGCAGTATTCAGGAGAATTCTATTCTAAAAGAGGGAGTAGTTACATATAAAGTCAATGAACTCCCTAGTTCATATGTCTCATTTAACGAGGACATAGATAAATTCATGAGTTCAATAACAAAAACAGGAAGCCAAAAAACGACTTCCTGTCCTATTGCGAAATAACGCAATATTGCAAAACCCAGCAAGCTAAAATAAATAGCTCAATTAAAATACAGCATGAATCAGCAAATACAATAAGTAGGTCAACAAATTGTAAACTTTCATATTAATTAATAATACTAAATAAAGTCAGTCTTGTTGTGACCATTGTGAGCGAAAGTTCGTTTTCACTTTTTAAAAAGCTGGTTTGGTTTTCCCATGGTTACGCCGATCAAACGGCAAGGAAATGTGGTGGGAAAATGAGTTCGCGAATAGTCTGGTGTCTGATTTGCCGTTCGGTTGGACCTTGACTAAGGTGTTGTTGCAAGTATCCGCTTTGCTGAATGCGATCAAGTTTTCAACAGCAGACGATTCCATCGTCCCTAAAAGATGACCGGCCAATGTTAGTTAATTCAGTGCAAACCTGTCTCAACCTGAAATTCTCATACTCGGAGCATACCCATGAAGTATGGGTTATCCGAGGGGGTGAAATAACCTAAACGGCAATAACCCAAAATTTCGCAAAAATTTCGAAGTTTGCTTTATTACCACTCGGGAAAAAAATCTTTGGCTTATTGCTCGAATATAGTATTTCATTAGCAGTTGGGCTCATATCAAAAATGCTTAAGACCGAAACCTAACTTAGCAAAAAACCACCCGAGTTATGCAGAGTTCAACAGAATTATATTCTTTGTGTTATATGCTGCGGACGAGAACGGCAACATTTTAAAGTTTGCAATCAATGTTTGCAACAAATAAAAAATAAAAATATATATTACTGGACTTAAGAGCTGCAAAACATTCGATAGTTTCAAAGTTCGAAACTATCGTATACTATCGTATTTTAAATGTAGAGGAACTTCAACTCATACAGTTATTGACGGATTTGGACGATTAGGATATCATTTCAAAGGTATTTTCGAGACGTTGCCATTTCTGCAAAATTTAACCCTTATTGGTCCAATTTTACACATTGTCAATATTAGCACACAGGTATACAATAATAGTATTGATAAAATTTTTAAACTTTGTTATGCTTACCTTTTGTACTCCAACTAATTCATCATCTCAGATGCTTTTATACACAAAAAAGGATATTTTTAGCTTTTTTTAAACGCGGTTTAGCTCCGGCAAATATTAATATTTTTTCGAAATATTTTGGGGGAGTCCTTAGAAAAGAGTGAATTTTGCAATTCCGGTGGAAACAGTGCATCTTTTTTTGGGTAGGCACCTTAATACATACATACATATGTATGTACCTAAATAAGTAAAAATTACCTTACTTCAGATCACAAATTTTCAATGCACTGACACTATCGAAACTATTGACTATCACATAAAAAATCGATGTTTCACCAAAAAAAATATCGATAGTACCATGGTTTTGCAGCTCTACTGGACTTATGCTGCAGTCGTAAATCTACTTATTTATACGACAAATGTGCAGCGCGAATACAAAAAAAGTCTGTGATGCGTGCATGTGAAATTTTTTGGTTTATTGCTTAAATGTGGAAAAAAAAATTTTTACTTATTTCTTAAAATTATGCAATGCCACGAATTTGGGTTATTTCACATTCAGTTGAGCAATAATCCAAATTTAGGTTATTGCCGCTTGAGTTATTTGAGTGTGGATGGTATTAGCCTACGCTTTTTTAAACTAATTCTGTATATTTTAAAATCTATTTTAGCTTCATCGACCTTTCCTACACAGTGGAAAGTGTCAAATGTCATTCTGACCGCAAAGGAAAGTGCTCCCCTGAAAATTACAGACCCATTAGTATCTTATCCTCACTGTCGAAAGTCTGATCCTTCAACTCTTATGACATTAATGACATTTCAAAATATCAGAGTGAAACTCTCCGTGTTTTTGTCGTTTCTCTGATATATTCTAATGAACTCGTGTCGTATTGCTACATTGAGGTAGTCACTCTTTGGATTCTAATCCTAAACGCTTATTTTATCTAAATAAAATAACCTATAACAAGTGGATTTTATTTGTAATCAGAAAATGCCTTGTGCTTGTGGACAAAGGGTTGAGCGTGGCCAACAGAAAGTGATGTGTTCGATGTGCAATGACCTCTTCCACCTAAAGTGCGTTAACATCTCATCGGCTGATCTGGATTTTCTCCTCGCATCAAATTAATCTTTCTTTTGTGAAGTGTGTTCGGTTGCTCGTCGCGCGTCTATACGTTCGCCTCCTCAAACCACTCTCCCCATTGCTACTATTAATGTTGGGGAAAGTTTCAATTTAAACGAGAGCAATAGTCACCAACCACTATCTATGATCGATATTGGCAATAAGATTTCTGCTTTACGCTCTGATAATGCGCAAATACTTGTTGCAATGAACTCTTTAAAAAAAGAAAACTCTAAAATCTCGCAAAAGTTTGATACTCTTTGTGATGAAATTCGCTCTCCTTGCTCTATAATCGATGACAAGAATGCCATTATTTCCTCGTTAACATCCGATGTAAAAAATATTCAGAGTGTTGTTGGGTCTTTTGCAAGCGAACTTAAATCAGCTTGTATAACTCCCAGCAAACACAGTCTCTAACGTTAGAGAAATACTGTAGTTTTACATTAGAATTCTAATGTAGTTCTCTAATGTATCTCTAATCGAAAATCACTTTAGAGAACTAGGCTAGAGGACGATTAGAGAACGATTAGAGAAACACTCGAATAGCGAAGATGCGTGTATTGTCAAGTATTGTATTTATAAACTAAGGTATAAAAACTTTGAATTTTATTCCCATTAGATATTTAAGCTTAAAACATGTCAAACATATTTAAAGCAATAAATTTATCGAAATAGAATTAAACAAGAACAATTGGATTTCATTTCATTTCAGTTAGAAATTTCTAATTAGAATCCCATTAGAATTTCACGTTAGAATTCGAATCTATAACTAACCTTTTTCTCGATATCGAGAACTAAGTCCCCTTTTTGTCGAGAATGCTATAATTCGCGACAGTTTCACAAATAGTTCTCTAACCATCTACCTTAGAGAATAACATTAGAATTCGAGTCGTTTTCTAATCGTCCTCTAACGTTAATGTTTGCTGGGCTACTACAAACAAACACAAAGAAATGCCTGTCAAAAACAAGAAAGCAACATCGAGAAACAAAGGCAGTAATAGCGACTCGGTTACAATCAAACAAAGCAATACTAATGACTCGGCTACGCGGGTTGGGGCTTAGAATATGCCCGCGGTAGGCATACCGGTCGTAAGAGGCGACCAATATGCACAAAGGTAATGATGTGCAACTCGATGGTTGATCTACGGATATAATGCCTCCCACCTCTCATTACCCATCTTCTCTTTCCTTTCGGAAGGAGGGATGACATGACCTAGAAGGTTGCACTGGTCATACATCGCTCCCACGACAGTCGGGCAGTACCGCAAGGGAGTACCGGAGCGTACCGGATTTATATCCGGCCAAGGACTGTTATTTCGACAACACTCCTCAAAACCTTCGGGGAGTGATTTTGTTGTTAAAACAACAACAACAACAATGACTCGGCTACAAAAACAAAACATCCACTCTCACTAAGCGAAGTAAACAATGTATTGCCTTCGACTGAAATAAATAAACAACCACTCCTTGTTGATTTGTCTTAGCCTATTCCAATTACACTTGATTTGCTAGTTAAAGAAGGAAGTGAAAAACTAAATTTGATGACTGCGCTTCCGTCAGGTAATGCTACTGCTGCGCATTCTGATAACTTAGAGTCCAATTGTGTTGTTCTTGCTGATGCCAATAAGCGCTTGCTATTGAGCCGAGTTCTGCTAACTCAAAAAAAAAAGCAAACAAAATTCCTAAAGCGCCTACAATTATTGTTGGGAGTAATTAAAATTCTAGTCTTGATGTAGCTGTTAGATTGAAATGGTTGCATCTCTCATCTTTTAAGCCGACAGTAAATGCTTGTGACATTGTCGACTTTGTCTCGCAAAATGCAAATATTTCTCCGTCGTTGATTCGTTGTCACAAACTTATTAAGAAAGACGCAGATCCAAGTTTGCTATCTAGATGTAATTTAAAACTGGGGACTTCGCCCTCAATCTATAATAAGTTGCTGGATCCGTTGTTATGGCCATCTGATGTGAAAAGTAAGCCTTTTCGTTTTTTTCAAAAGGCAAGGGTCACAACAGCCAGCCCATAGCAGATTTAGTTAAACGTAGTAATAATAATAGTCTAAGTATCTACTTTCAAAACATGTCTGGTATGAGAACCAAAGCTGCGGGTTGGGGTTTAGAATATGCCCGCGGTAGGCATACCGGTCGTAAGAGGCGACCAATATGCACAAAGGTAATGATGTGCAACTCGATGGTTGATCTACGGATATGATGCCTCCCACCTCTTATTACCCATCTTCTCTTTCCTTGCGGAAAGAGGGATGACATGACCTAGAAGGTTGCACTGGTCATACCAAATCGCTACCACGACAGTCGGGCAGTACCGCAAGGGAGTACCGGAGCGTACCGGATTCATATCCGGCCAAGGACTGTTATTTCAACAACACTCCCCAAAACCTTCTGGGAGTGATTATGTTGTTAAAACAACAACAACAACATGTATTTTTAGCAACCTCACGCTGTGAACATGATGTGTATGTCATTGTAGAAACTTGGCTTAATCCTGACTTCAATGATTCTGAATTTTTTGATCAAAATCTATTTCATATATATCGTAAAGATAGGGATCCTTGCAAAACAGGATGTTTAAGAGGAGGTGGGGTGTTAATTGCTATCAGGCATTCCCTGCTCTCTTCCCTAGTTGCCCTCTCTAATAGCCACTCTCTACTCGCTGCGTCTGTATCTCAGGTTCGTCTGGAAAGCTGGTAATCTGTGTGTCTTATATTCCGCCTGGTAGTAGAGAGTCTCTATACAGTGCACATGCCAATAATATTTTTGAAATCTATGAAAGCAATGATAACAGTCACTTTTGTATCTTTGGCGACTTTAACCTAAATAAGGTTCTTTGGTCGAATCTCCTTAATGATAATCTCTTAACCCCGACTACGTTAACTTTGCTCACGAGATACATTTTTTGGATTCTCTTTTTAGTGCCAATTTTATTCAGATAAATAGTTTGGTGAACACGCTAAATAATATTCTAGATTTAATCTTTGTTGATGATAATCTAATGCTCATTTGACTGAGTGTAATTTTCCACTCTGTAAATCGGATATGCATAACGTTCCATTATCTTTATCAATAGAATATTTCGAACTGGTGCCTATAAATATAAAAGCCTAGAATGCTCGCTCATTTAATTTTAGGGATGCTAACTTTGACCATCTTAACTCCATATTATCCGAAATTGAATGTATGTCTATTTTCTCTGGAAAAAATGTAATTGTATGTTTTGATGTCTTCATCCAATATCTGTTTGAAATATTCAGTGCAAATCTATCTTTTAGCCCGGTTAAACTACCTAAATTACCTTGGTATACTACTAAGCTCAAAACATTGAAAAATAATAGGAACAAATATTATAAATTATACAAAGCTACTAGTGATATGTCTTTCAAGGATCAATATTTATATTATACTAGGTGGACCCGTGCGCACCTTGCGCAAAGAATTTCACCACTACCCTCAGCGGCATCTACAACCTATTATTTTACGTGTGTGTTACTTAATCAATTTCAAAATGTGCAAAAAAAATTGGACCCGCTAGGTTGCGCGTGAGTCGCTATATTTATTTATTTATTTAATTAGTCAATGAACATTACAAAAGAAATGCGAAGGTCTGTTTTCGGTGTTGATTAATTCGTTTTTCAACGAACTTCCCGTTGAGGTAGAATCTTGAAATTTTCATCATCGTTTATTTTTCTGCCCAACCCCGCCCAACCAATATAACAAAAAAATTATTACGATAGGTGGCGCACGGGTAGAGATATTTGAAAAGTTTCATTTCCAGAGATTTTGCTTTGGATTTTGAACTAACTTGCAGTTGAGCTGGGGTTTTGCAATTTTCATCATCGTTCAGGCTTCGCTAACAATGCATTATACCAAAAAAAATCAAAAATATTGCTTCATTTCATAAATCCCATTTATCGTCCTTTCTTCAGTTTAGTCGTTTAGTCTTATTACCACAGATATTAGAGGAAGTAGTGGACTATAGCATGATGTGCATTAGTGGATTATAGCATGACGTTCGTTAGTTAATCCTAGGCGCTATCTGCATGTGAAAACGCACTTCACCTGCACGAAGTAGTGGATTATAACATGACGTTCATTAGACAATCTTCGGCGCCATCTGCATTTGAACATTTAAAAAAAAATTTCCATTCACCATTGTCTTTTTTAATCAAAATCAAAGACTTGCACCACCACCAGTCCAGCGCAGTGCTGCCACTCACATTTATTTTTTGTACCAAAGTAGTTTCAAGAGAGCCAAATTTTTTTTGTTGCATGGAAAAACACACCTAAAAAGAACTATGGCGCGATAAATGTAGAGGTTATCATTAGAACTCTTAAAATTTTTGTAGAGCTGCTCTGAGTTTATTCCTCGGCGGGGAAAAACAAACGATGTTGCTTAAATCATGAATTGGGGATTTTATAGCCAAAAAGCATTAGTATTTGTTTCCTTTAGCGGTCAACTGCAAAAAACTTTAAAAAAAAATATGGGAGGGCTCAAAAAACATGTATTATCCGCAGGATCACGAATCCCAGAGCGCTTTTAAATTTTTTGTTTCAGTGAAAAGTTATGATCAAAATCCGGAAAAAGGACCAAGGTCCGATCCCAATTCGGATGGGGATCCATGGTATTTGTGTGCAGAACACCTTTCCGAGTTGCTTATAAAAAATAACACTCAGCCAGTCCAACACCGGCTACGCCATACTCAGCATTTCTGCGCAGAACACTTTTTTGGACATTTTTAAGGACGGCCTAAGGGACCGTTCAAGTATTACGTAAGCAGATTTATTACAATTATTTACCCCCCCATCCCCCTTGTCATCGAAAATAAGGAAAGCGGTTACCCCCCCCCCCACCAGCTTACGTAAACATTTTACAATTAATGTGTTGTTTTTTTTTATATTATAATTATAAATTTTAAAATAACAAAATAGATTGAGGATATATGTACATATATTATATTAACTGATTCGATTAATCTTACGAGCATAAAAAACTTATTTTAAATTTTTGGTAAACATATTGAATTCCAATTAACAGTCTTCAGTCCATGAAACCCGAGTCCATGATTCTAAGTTGTCGATGACATTTTATTACTGCTCAATATTGTGCAATATCTACGTCATTCTCAACACACCATTCAACATCATGGTGCTCTAACTTTTGAAAAATGTACATCAGTTCATTAGCACGACGAGCAGCGAGTCTTACAGGTCTAACTTTCCTGCCAATGTTCATGTTTACTTTTTTATGGATATTTTCAATGTGACGATTTAGTGAACGCGGTAATTCCCCCAACGTATACATTATTTGCGGGATTCCCGAAAATGTGTTTCGTTTTAAAGCAAAAACAATGTGAGGATTTCCATTCGTGTAAAAAAGTAAATAACTACTGATGACGTAATCATCATCTAGACTCCCCCACCCCCATGTCATAGCTGAGGGGACATTCCCTTCGATATGGAAACGCCAAAATTTGGTGCTACTACCGAAGCCTGGAAAAAACCTGGCGGAGCCATCCAGCTACAGGCCCATATGCCTGCTCGACTCGGCAGGCAAAATTCTTGAGCGAGTAATCTACAATCGTCTTGAAAGAGAAATACAAGAGGTGTGCGGCATATCTGACAACCAGTTTGGGTTCAGAAGAGGCAGATCCACCATAAATGCCGTGAACGTGGCTAGAGATACCGCTCAAGATGCAATAAGCGGGACACGCTGGCTGGAGGGATCTAAGGAATATTGCCTTATCGTGACCTTAGATGTAAAGAATGCATTCAATTGCGCTAACTGGGCGAAAATCCTGGATACCCTAGACAGGGTAGGTATATCCTATTATCTGAGGAGGATAATCCGCAGCTATTTTGACGGACGTCTGCTAGAATACGAGACGGCAGATGTCACGGAAAAGCTCCATGTCACAGGCGGGGTTCCTCAAGGGTCCGTGCTAGGCCCATTACTATGGAACATTAAGTACGACGGAGTACTGCGACTTAAAGTACCTAATGGAGTTAAGATTGTCGGATTCGCAGACGATATCGCATTGATCGTTACTGCCAAACACTTAACCCTTTCGACCCGGGACTCCCCTGGCAATGGTAGATTTCGTTTAGTGTAAGAAATAGGTTAATTGGACCGAAAATAAAAGTTCTGTGCTGTTAACGAAGCCGTGGTGTAAAAGGATGACCCAGGGGGTGGTGGTAAACCATTGTACCATCCGGGATGTTATGCGGTACATATGTGTACCAGCCGTCCTCCAAAGCATAATAATACGCTTTTTATACCTTTCATGAACATGAAATGGTAGTATAACTTTGTTCCGATCTTTGTAAGTATGGGAAGTTTTAGAGATATCTCGCTCAAATTTTGCAAGCAGGCGCCATTTTTCATAGGACTAATCATTTGTCGGAACCAGCAAGATCGGACCGATACAAGGTATAGCTCCCATACAATCGATTGCTCCGATTAAAGGGGTTTGACCTATTACTCTTGCAGTTAAAAAGGTAGGAACGTAAAATTTTGCAGGTTTGGTACATATTATATATGTAACGTGTGTAGTGAAATTCAGCCAGATCGGATCAACATAACATATAGCTCGATTGTTCCGATAAATGTGGTTTAAGTTTTAAACTTACAGTTCTGAGGAGTTTGTACCAATTGTATTATTATTTTGTCAAGCCACCAGACTATTGGTACGCCTGTGTACCACTAAAGAAGACGACTGGTACATATAAGTACCAACTCTTTGAATTTGCAAAAAACTACGCTTATAATACAATTTTCTTAAAGTATTTACTTGACACACGTACAATCCACTTTATTTCGCTAAAATATGTTACTAGAAGCTTAAAAATAGTTTAATTTGCAATGTTATATTCAATAAAAGCTACACGCTTCGACCACCTTCCACAGAAAAAATACGAAATTAAGCATAACGGGAATACAAAACTGTTCTTTAATAGCACGTGTTTATTGTGACAACGGACGAATTAGTATGTTTCCAAACGCGATTACATGTAAAATAAAGTTTTAAGGGATGTTTAATGTTGGTGGTACATATAGGTACCATCCGGGTCGAAAGGGTTAAGTGATATATGTGAAAAAACTAATGTAACCATAGCCAGCGTTCAATCATGGCTCATGGAACATGGACTACAGCTTGCGGAGCACAAAACAGAGGCAGTACTAGTATCAAGCAGGAAGAAGGTAGAGCAGGTCACGGTACGAATCGGAGACCACGACATTGAAACAATGCCTGCAGTTAAGTATCTGGGAATCATGATAGACAGGAGGCTGTCTTTCAAAACACACCTAGAATACGCGAACGAGAAAGCAGCGAAAACGATATTATCATTATCGAGGATAATCCTAAATGCACGAGGTCCAAGGCAAGGGCGGCATCAGCTACTGGCAGGCGTCGTGAAGAGCCAACTACTCTACGGGGCTCAGGTATGGCAGCACGCTATGGTGTATCAGTCGTACTTACGCGGGGTAAAGGCAACCTACCGCTTGTGTGCTCTCCGAGTTTGTAGCGCCTTTAGAACGGTGGAAGATGTCTACCACGTGTTCTTCGAATGCCCCAGATCGTACAGCTTTAGAAGTAAACTACGCAGCATAGCCGATGAGGACTCCTCGCAGAAGCCATGAAGTGGCTTAGAAGTCTGGAACGGCTGCGTCGCAGCAGGGAAGACTGAAGAAAAGAGCAAACTAACACGTAAAACAAGAGGCGGGTTGGAAACACGGCCTTCCAACCGCCTAGTTTAATGAACCTATACCAAAGGCGCAGATTGCAGATTGGAGATTGGTACGCATGTATCGCAACGCGGGTGGCAACTCGGCCTTCCAACCACCTAGTTTAACAAACCTATACCAGAGGCGTAGATTGCAGATTGGAGATGCAGCCTCTCCACTGTAAACCAAACTTTAAGAGTACGTATGTATCGCAACGCGGGTGGCAACTCGGCCTTCCAACCACCTGGTTTAACAAACCTATACCAGAGGCGTAGATTGCAGATTGGAGATGCAGCCTCTCCACTGTAAACCAAATTTTAAGAGTACGTATGTATCGCAAACGCGGGTGGCAACTCGGCCTTCCACCCACCTAGTTAACAAACCTACACCAGAGGCGCAGATTGCAGATTGGAGATTCAGCCTCTCCACTGTATTGACCTGCAAATAAAATGGGAACATCGCTTTCCCACCGCCAGGTCCACGCGACACAAACCAGAAGGAGCAGTTTGGGTACACGGACTCCCCACAGCATTGCCTTGTAACTGAATATGTTGTGAGTATAACTGATTATTTATAAACTTATTGAAATATTATAGATGCGGGCCGGAACCACGGCCACTACAACCGGCTAGAGGCAGAAGATCTAGCGAGACAGAATAAGCGAGTAGATGTAGTGTAAGTACATGCCTATATAGCTATATCTATATATTTTTGGTAGTTGGACAAAAAAACGACTTTCTTTGATCAATATGATCAATACTCCAGACTAGATGAATGATGAAATCTAACAAAAGATCCCCAGCTAAGAACTGAAATAGTATAGTAACGCTGACCAACTGACGTTGAGACTTGTGCTCAAACCACCTCCCGATGGAATACTTAACGGTAGTACCGGGGGGATCGGTACATGACGGTAGGAAGTTTAGTGTGTTAAAGTCTCACACTGACTGTAAGGCTTTCGATGCTTACTCCTCTGAAAAAAAAAAAAAAAACCCCATGTCATCGAAAATAAGCAAAACAAAGACCCGCCCGCCCCCCAATAGCGCTTACGTAATACTTGAACGGCGCCTAATGTGATTACAACAACCACATGAAAGCTTGCAACTTGGAAAATCCCCGAAAAAGGGCGATATCCCCGATTCTGGCAACACCGCTCTGAAGTGTGATAAATGTCAGTCACAATGGCGTTGCAGTACAAAATGATTTTTTTGTGCATTCACAATGGTTTATTTAAACAAATTAATTTTTATAAAATACGCTTAAACAAAAGCACTGCTGTAATTAATATATAGTTTCGCATGTAGAGGTAACCCACACCTTTAAAACGATACCTGACTTATTAATATTGGTTCGAAATGAGAGCAGAAAATTAGGAGCAAACACAAAAATACCTTACAGAAATAATATATATGATGACTCAATTTAATGTACTCGATAAGTTCCTGTATAATAAATAGATTTCTCGTTTTGAGGATGAGCTAAATTCGAGTCCCAAAGGTTTCTGGAATTTCGTCCGATCTAAAAAGGCTGCTATTCCGACCTGCGTGAAATTTAATGGCACTTACTCAGAGGGTTTAACTGACTCTGTCAATCTTTTCGCCGATTTCTTTAAGTCCAATTTCGTTGAAGATGTGGATAATATTGATAACACGTTTTGTACTGATGCGTCCAAACCTTTAGATTTTGGGTCGTTATCTTTTTCACAAACTGACATTCTTAATGGTATATCATCTTTGCAATCTTCACTGAAGAAAGATATTGATGGACTGCTCTGAACTTTTCGAAAAAGTAGTCAAGGAGAAGCTTCCTTTTGCTATTAAAAGAATTATTGATCCTTGCCAGCATGGTTTTGTGGCAGGGCGTACGACTGTTACAAATCTGACTGTTTTTTCCCATTTCTGTGTTTCCGCGTTTAAGGACGGGTGTCAAGTTGACACGATATATATCGACTTCTCTAAGGCATTTGACACAGTCGCGCACAAAATCCTGTTATGGAAACTTGAAAATATAGGCTTCCATTCTAATTTTCTGTCTTGGATTAAGTCATATCTGTCGAATAGAGTCTCCTTCGTTGAAGTTGAGAATATCAGGTCTTATAGTTTTTTCGTGACTTCTGGTGCGCCGCAGGGTAGTATTCTTGGTCCAATTTTGTTTATACTATTTGTTAATGATGTTGGCAAACTTACTATGTAACTATTTACTTTATGCAGATGACCTAAAACTTTATAGTAGGATTTCTGGCATATCGGATGCATTACGTTTGCAGGAAGATTTGAATACAATTAATGACTGGGCGTCTCGAAATAAGTTATATCTCAACATTAGTAAATGCTGCCAAATGACTTTCCCCAACTTGAACTTGCTTTCTTCAACTTATTTGATTTTAGATGCGGCTCTAGTCTGCGTTAAAGAGTTCCGTGATCTTGGTGTAGTTTTTTACACATCCTTTAATTTTGCCAATCATGTTAATTTCATTCTTCCGAAAGCTTATGCGAATCTAGCTTTTTTGCGACATTATGAAAGCGATTTTAAGGATCCTTACACTGGGAAAATCTTACTTTATACATTGCTGCGTTCAAAATTAGAGTACGCATCAATTCTTTGGAACCCGATTTATTCTTCATACTCTTTAAGGATCGAAAGTGTTCAACGCAAGTTTATACGCTTTGCTCTTAAACATCTCCTTTTTGTTATTCCCCTGCCCTCCTACAGTGCTAGGTGCATGCTTATCAATGTTCTGTCACTCAATACCCGGCGTTCCGTTCAACATTTAATGTTTCTCTATGATTTAATCTCCGGTAAAGTTGATTGTTCTGATCTGCTTGGGCAGATAGCTTTCACAATGTCTTCCGGCTAGAAGTTCGGCGTTCAAATTATCTTAGTTTTGCCCCCCTCGTAAGAGGCCTCGAATAATTCAATCGGATTTCCGAAGTCTAGATCTTGACTTTGCCATGCATAGACCTCTGTTGAAGTCATGCGTTGAGTCTTTTTATCTAGTTAATTAAGTTTTTTTTTTTATTTGTTAAATTAGTTTTTTGTAAATCTAGTCTGTAAGGTTTGTACCATGGACTTAATAAAGATTATGATTATGATTAATTCTAAACGTAATGAATTGTCATCTATAGTACTAACTAAAACTAAAATACCATTTCTGTGGACTGTGACTAACCTCGAAAATATATAATGTTCTTAGGAGTTTGTTGCTTGTATGATCTTATCTTCCAATTAGTACAAAAATTAAATTAGTAAAGGCCCTTATAAAAGAAAATTATATCAGATTAAAAAATACCCTCCAGATCAGAAACGTAACTAATCTATTTAAATATTAGGACTTCGTTTACCTCGGAGCCTGCATTAACACCTGTCAGCCTAGCAATTTATCGAAGAATTACTCTTGCAAACAAATGCTATTTTGGCCTAAACAGGCAATTGAAAAGTAACGACGTACGAAAAAGGCACTCTAAAAGTCACTCATTGCTCCCGTCTTGCTATATCATGCAGAAGCGTGGACACTAACAACACCTGACGGAGCGGCATTGAGAGTATTCGAGAGAAAAGTTGTGCGAAAGATTTGTGGGCCTCTACGCGTTGGCGACGGCAAGTACCGAAGAAGATTTAATGAGTTGTATGAGCTTTACGCATTAAAACACAGCGCCTACTACTTGTAAAGAAACCCTTGATTTTGTTTTAATTCAAAATATATCAAAGGCCCAGGAGCAATTAAATTTTCGAAGTAACAAGAAAAGGCGATGTATATTTTGCCATTGGGTTTAGTCGGGTTGGAAAAAGATTTCACCGTAGAACCTAATTTGCCAACTCCAGCAAAGAGATTGCAAGACCTTAGGCGCTCGCTGTGGTAATAAATGAAACCATCCCAGTCGGCTTTATTGAAATTTCATTTCATTTTATTCAGTCAATGGTAACAAAACCTTACAGACTAGAATACAAATTTTCTTAAAGAAAATACCTAATAGCACTTAAAAATAATTTAACTGCAATTTACCTAAAAATATGGATCTGGACTGAGCAAAATCTAGATCGAGCCTTGTGAAAATTCGATTGAATTCAATATGCGACCTAGTAATAGGTGCATTTAATAAATAGAGTTAAGTGTTTTAACATGAAACGGAAGTTGATTACGTAGGACTCTTTGGGGTAGGTACATTGATGCCAATTTGCTCGAGTAGGTTAAGGCAGTTTATCATGCCAGAAATAATGTCATAAACAACCTTCAAAGAGTGTATTATGCGCCTTGACTTAAGCGATTTCAGGTTTATTAATAGGCAACGGGCCTCATACGATGGGCATGGCTCTTCATAATTAAGAGGTTTGAGAGAAAACCGTGTAAATCGACGCACTGTGTTGCGGCTAGTGGAAAAGTAACTTTTCTCCGATTATTTTTTCCAGTGTTTTTAATGATGCAATTTTGTCACAGACATTCCAAGTAAACAAAAAACACATAAAGCTTATTTTTATGTTGGCCCGTTGATTTTTAATTTATTTTAGAAGTCAAATATACAAAATTTTCACGAAAAGAGGGGATTTCAGGGCTGTATTCAAAATGATCTCATTTGGTTTTGGTGACAGATATTTTGATTCGGAAAAGAAATCTGCCTTCGGACAAGTATCTTCTGTAAAAAAAAGGAATGTTGTTTGAGACATTTTCATATGCACCTTTTTTAGAGCGTAAACCCGACTAAAGGTCCATTTTTCCTTTAAATTTGGGTTAGGTAAGCAATATCTAAAAAGTCCCAGAGAGTCCCAGTTCCAAACCACTACAGAAATGTTACATAATTTGTTTTCAACGAACTGTGAAAAAATCAGCTACCCATACCTGCCCTCCTGGTAGTTATAGCGATTTTAGTATATCACTCTCAGTATTCATTCCATAGAAATAGAACGGAAATTCTCGGAATCACTTATTGAATAATTTAATCATATTGGTTTTCGGGCGACTTTCCGTCATCCCACTTCAAATTTGTATTATTTTCAGATTTCGGTATTGTTTTTATTTTGTGGTTTCCCTTCATTTACTACATTTAATTGCTTTCTGATGCGTTTTTCATATAAGTGTTTTAATGGTTCGAATATTACATCAGAATATATAATTATAATTTAAACAGTCAAGAATTATGGAATACATTAAAGTTTCCTATCAGGAACTGCATGAGTTGTTGCAACAGAGGAAAACTAGAAACGTGGAGGATGTTTTGGAATTGCTTGATCATGAGCATGGAGTGAAAAGTAGTTTAATATTTCCAAACATAAAAGATAAATTGAAAAAGTTTGTCAATAAGTACAATACACGTCTTAAAGAGTTTAACAGGATGTATGAACGGCTTGGAGCTACGGACTGGATTCAAGAGGGCTATATTGAAGTTGGAAATCATCCAACTACTTCAAAACGAAAACCCGAACCTAAGGAATTTACATTATGCTGTGAGAAAACTAATAAGAAAAGAAGTATGGAACTAATGGAAACAGAAGATGTTTCTGCAGATTTAATTAAATACACAGCTGAAAAATTGAGAGAAGAGGAAGAAGGGGATATAAAGGCAGCTTTGGCTTTCTTCATGGACATGAAATTCAGCGTTTATCAGTGGCAAAAGTTAAAAGAATATCATGAAAAATACAATTACTTTCCTAGTTACAGAAAACTTTTAGAGGAGAAAAAGAAATGTTATCCAGAGGATGTCGAGGTAACTGAAAAGTCTGCTTCAGTCAAACTACAATCTCTCTTGGATCACACCGCGAATAGAATACTGGAATCCCAATCAATTGACCACCTTCAAGTATATGCAGAGAAAGAAATGTTATTGATTAGCAAATGGGGTATGGATGGATCTTCAGGACATAGCCAGTATAAACAAAACTTTACTGACAATACAGCAACTGATAGTAGCTTGTTCACCATATCTATGGTTCCTTTAGTTCTTTCATGCAATAAAGAACAAGTATGGGAGAATCCAACACCATCATCAACCAGATATTGCAGACCAATCAAGTTTGAATATGCTAAGGAGACTGCAGAGTATACAAAGCAACAGGACGATCTCATGAAAGAACAAATAATAATAATAATAAGCCCAACGGATTACCCACCATCCCGCCCAACCGACACGAGGGGCGCATCCGCATAACGCGCGGATCAAATTGCCGAGTGTTTGAAAGGCGGAGGTTTGTTAAGCGTCGAGACCTCAAACTGTTCAGCTACAGAAAAACTTCATCAGCCGAATAAGGTGCATACATCAGAGATTAAAATACATAAACATAAACAAAATAATTAGTTGAGAGAGGAAAGAACAGATTTTTTTATTATAAAAAGCGAGTCCGAAGTATCAAAATTACAAGAGTGAGAGTTATATTTTTCACATAAACACTGAAAAGGTTCGTGCAATTGAAAATTGGTTCTACATTGCTTCAAAAAAATAGGTTTGAAATGTCTTGAGGCTCGGGAGGGAATATTAAATTTAACTTCATTTAAAAGAAATGGACTTGAAATGTGTCCGTTTATTAATTTTACCATAAAAATTACACCAAGCATTTCCCTACGACTAGAAAGAGTTGGGAGATCGATAAGTTTTAACCGACTAGTATAAGGTGGAAGAATGTACATTGAATCCCATTGTAGGTTTCTCAAGGCAAAAAGTAGGAACTGTTTTTGAATTGATTCTAGCTTGTCTATATTAACTTGATAACGCGGACTCCACACAATCGAGCCATACTCCAATATCGGTCTAACCAAGGTAGTAAAAAGAGTTTTAGTAACATATGGGTCACTAAATTCTTTTGACCACCTTTTCACAAAAGCTAAAACACCTCTAGCCTTATTGACTGTTGCCTCAATATGCGGACTGAAGCTAAGTTTGCAGTTGATCGTTACGCCTAAGTCAACAAAATAGTGTACACGAAACGATTATCAACATAGAAAAAGTAAGTAGGAAAAGTCTGTAATTCTTTATCAGATAACAAGTCTGCAGCAACGTGTTACATTTGCCATGCAAAGCCTAGTGAAATGAATCAGTTGAACAAAACAACAGGACACCCAATCAGGAAGCTTATAGATTTGGATTATCAACATTACATTGTAGAATAAGATTTATGGAAACCCTACTGAACATTGCTTATCAAATCACTGTGCGCAAGGCAGGGGAAACAAAGAGAACTAAGCTCAGTGAAGATGAGGAGATTATTAGAGATCAAAGAAAAAAGGAAGTTCAATAACATCTGAAAGATCAGCTCCAAATAACTGTCGATGTTGTGAAACAAGGAAGTGGAACAACTAATGACGGTAACACAGCAAGGAAATTCTTTAGTGATCATGAGAAAACCGCTCTGGCCACAGGAGTAGATACCGAACTTATAAGAAGGTTTTCTAGTATTCTTCTAACTATCAGAGCATTGGAGGCAGGAAACAAGGACTTCAGAAACACAAGGCGCGACCATGCGAGGAAAATATCAAGAAAAGACAATTGTGAAGACATATTACATTATCTGCTCGCCAATTCTGATCCCGCATCTACAAGTAGGAGAATACTGAAGGAGAAGAAACACCTGGAATTATCAGAGGAAGCAATGAACTTATTGGTAGATGACTGATAATTTGTAATTTTTATGTAGAATGCAATAAAATATGCCTGTGTTATAAAATAGTATCTTCAAATTTTTTTTTTATTCTACATCTATTCTAGCACTCCACAAAAATGAGCATAACTCTCTTAAAACTGAAGCTATTGACTTCAAACCGGTATCAAATTAAAGCTTTTATTACCATCTTTCAAATAAAAAATGAAATAGATTTTGGTTTTATATAAAATTTCAGAGTTTTTCAACAAATATCGAAAAATCATGAAAATTTGACGTTTATAATTCTTCTTCGGACCACCCTATACTTTATTTAAAAAACTAATCATAGGGTATTTATCAGAAATAAAAGAAGAATTAAAATACATTTTTTTTGTAAATTATTCGAACAAAATTTTTTTTTTTTGACTTTTGTTGAAAATTTGACCCAACAATTTTTTTCGGTGTAAATTTTTTTTTCAAGAAGTTTTTTTGTAGAAGTTTCTCATCGATACAATTAAAATTACAGTTTAGGCAATATGATTTCCAAAAAAATTCCGGTTTCGCAACACTGTGCGACGTTGAATTCTTTCGATGCTGTCGGTGTAAATAGAATAAATAGGGTTCCATATTAGTGAGGCATATTCCAACTTGGATCTTACTAGACAATTATAGAGTGATTTTCTAGTGTATGGGTCTTTGAAATCACGAGCATAACGACGCAAGAAGCCCAAATTAGAATTTGCCTTAGGTATAATATGATTGATATGGTTGACAAAGGTGAAGCCTGAATCAAAAACCACACCCAGATCCGAGTATTCATGTACGTTAGATAGGCAGGTGTTAGAAATAAACTAGTAACTATTGGATTTGAAATTTTAGCGAGAGTCATTTGGAAGCATTTATTTATGTTAAGCGATAGTTTATTTCTCACACTCCAATCAGATAGCTTATTTAAATCATCTTGCAGTGATAATATATCTGACAACAGGTTATTTGACTAAAAAGATTTAAGTCATCCGCATAGAGTAAGAATTTTGACTTATTAAAACATGTTTTAATATCGTTAGTAAAAAGTAAAAATAGCAATGGGCCAAGAATACTACCCTGAGGCACACCAAAAAAGGCAACGAAGGGATAAGATTTAGTAAGACATACAGCTATGGGCATATAAATGGCACAAAATTTCAACTTGAAAATTTTAAGCTAAAATTTAACCTTAGTACAAAACTATTGCATTCAGTTGTTGTCGTAATTTATGCCGCATCAGGGACACAAAAATAAGTCTGTTTGTTTTGTTCATTGGATAACGGTTATCAATTTTATTTTTGTTTGGACACATAGTTGGCACAAACTAATTGCATTTGAAGTGTTTTACGACGAAAAGTGATCGCAGATGGGTTCGGGAAAACATACCACAAATGAAGAAAGACGCATTATTTGGGAAATGCATAAATCAGGCAAAAATATTGCAGGAATTGCAGAAATCTTAAAGATTTCTCACAAAAAGGCATACAACGCTATTAAGTTATGTACGGAGAACCCTGATGTGCTAACTAGAGGCAAAACTCGAAAGCCAAGGCCGCGGAGGACGGACGCACTTACGGATGCCTCTATTATAAGAATGGTGAAGTGATCCTTTTAAGCAGGGCTTTGTAACGCGTTACTGTTTCGTTATTGTTCCAAGGTTAAGTAACGAAACTAAACCTGTATCGTTACATGCTATACCAAAACCTGTAACGAAACTGTGAGTAACGATACTCCTCTGTAACAAAACTTATAACAATTGCCCTGGAACGGTTCCAGCAGAACCAAAACTTGTACCGAAACTTCCTACAGATTTGATCACAGTAACAGAACTGTAACAGAAACGCTAGTTATAGAAACCAAACTTATAACGAAATATCAGTAACCAAACTGTATAGAAACAAAACTTGTATTGAAACCTCAGAATCGAAATCAAAATAATACTAGTGGCATGCAATTTTAACATTGTTTTTGATTTGTTTTTTTTATGCGTGAAGTTGAAATTTGGACTTCAAGTTTCCAAGTAAACTAAAATCTACCTTTTAAATTATATGACAAAAAATGTCATACATCCAATCGTTTTAAATAAACTCAATTTGATGTTTTATTTAGATTGCATATTTTTTTATAGAAGTGCTAATTAATTATCATTACATATTTCATTTTCTAATGTTAATTCATAATATATTTGTTGTATGGCAATGTCTTGATCCTCATTTTTATGAAACTTCGAAGCAGTACTGGATACTTTAGCTAGTTTAACATCATGTTCTCTTGATATTGGAATATTACTTTTTCGTTTTTCACAGCTTGTAGATTTATTTTTGCTGTATGTTGCCTTAAATTTGTCATTGCACCTTATAAGTAATATATCGTTCAATATATTCGATTTAAGGCTTGTTCTGAGGGACGAATATATGTAGTGTACTCCAGAGAAAAGCCGTTCCACGCTAACTTGATACAGCTGTGAGTGTATATTTTTTTGCGTTTCCCACCAAAGTAGTATGTCAACATCTGGTTGTAGAGATGTTGCTTCCCGAAAGTCAATGAGCAATTGTCTTATACAGACTTCATGCAGGGAAGCGCTACGTTTTGCCATGGCGGCATTTAAAATTTTCATGAATACTGGGCTTTGGTATTGCGAACTTTTCACAGAGTTCGACTCACTAGTTGGGGTTGGTGTGGGTGTTGAGATGTCTTTCATAATAGGTTGAATCGTCGAATTTCGTTGTTTTTTCCCAAAGATTCACCAATGTGTTAATTGCAGTTTCTATATGACGAGGCTCTGTCAACAGAAATGAAAACCGTGGATCCAGGTACACACATGATAGTAAGGTATCGTTTTCCATGAGATGAGTTTCTCTGGCACACATTGCCTGATAGAGTTTTGTAGCAAGAAGTCCTGGTATATCATTTGTGTCGTACTTGCAGCACTGCCAAATGCCAAAAAACTATCCAAGTATTAGCTGCTCTTCTTGGAGTGTTTTGATAGCTATTTTAGCTGGACGCAATGCTGCTACTACTTCCTCTATATTTTTCCACTCTGCACTCAAAGCAGCAAGACTTTTGTGCGCCTTGGGATATTTTGAACAAAATTCCTTATGTTCTATGATGGATTCGAACATGTCATAAGTTGAGTGCCATCGCGTAACGACGTCTAGTTTAGGCATTTTCACATTCTGGTCGAGTCGTAGCCTTACGGTGGGTGTGCGTAAACCTCGTGCAGCTTCTCGAACTTTTACAATTAGCGACTTTAATTCGACGTTACTTCTCAAGGCGTCATTTACTGCAAGTTGCAGAGTATGTGCAGCACACCTTATATTAGAGATATAGCCCGTTTCGGAACTTAGGGCAAGTGTTCTGGAATTATCTATTGAATATATTTCGGTAGTTGCATCATATTCTGTGTAGTCTGCGGTAACGTTCATGTCCAGGTCGTATGTCTCTTTCCAATCAGCGTCATCTTCGTTCTCCTCATCGGTGCAATTATTTTCTTCGTTGGTCATTGTCGAGTTACTTTTCAAAACAGCTTCTTCACGTTTTTGGGTTCGATTAAAAGCTTGCCTAACTTAACCATGTTGGCGCCGTTGTCGGTGATGAAAGAATATATTTGATGAATTGAAATGTCATACGTACTTAAAATTGATTGAATTTCTTCTTCCAAATATTCAGATGTACATATGTCTCTGCTTCAATTCGACGAGACCTAACGTACGAAGATTTATGAGTCCATTTTCCACAAATTGAATATTGACGCCCAAGAAACTACGATTATACCGTGTAGCACCATCAACTTTGAGGTGGATTATTCTCCCCTGTAAGTAGTGATTAAATACAAAATAAAACGAAAAAGTTCGGACAATGATACCCACCATTATTTCATCTTTTATATCTTGACGAACTTCATTAGCTTTTTCAGTTACGCTTTGGCGGACAGTGGCAGATGATACTGCCACTTTGTTTGCGAGCTCCGGAGCTTTTAGAAGGGCATCTAATATTCGTCGGAATCCTCGCGATTCATAACTACCTAAGGTCGAAAATGGTCGTCCCTCTAACGTCACCATCTCCATACAAGCGTCCTTAATGTCATCGACAGTTAATGCAACGGTTAACACTGAACTTTTCTTGGATGAATTATTTTTTGATTCTTCCAGCATATTTGTGATAGGTTTCCATTGCCTTGAGTGGTATCGAGCTAGATGTTTTCCAAGATTACCCACATGATTACCCTGTTGAATTAAGAAATTGTTTATATACGCAATATAAAATACGGAACAAAGATTGCCATAACTTACTTAATAATAATTTTGTTTATTCTGTATTTTACCTTAATATATGTTTTGCAGTTGTCTATTAAGCAACGGCTTATATCCTCTACTTCATCGTAAGAAAAGTATTGGCGCTCTGCAATCCGACGTGGACGTCCTCCCTTCTTCGGTTGTAGTGTACTTGTCTTAGACATCTTGAATTGAATATTCACAAAATTTCACTACATTCACAACAAAACAATGTTTCCACGAAAATCTTTTGATCTGTCTAGTAGCTATCATATCAATATGTCACAATATCAATTTAACCGAATTTGCACAGTTGAATACTTCGAAAAGTGTCGGGATAGCAAAAAACCTTTCCTATGCCAAGGTAGTTATCTGCTATTCATACATAATTATTAACAAAAACTTACTAGCAAAAACCTTACATGGTTTTGTTTCAGTTTCGTTACAGTTTCGGTACACAAGAAACTATACTAGTATTGTTTCTATACGTAAGGTTTCCATACAGTTTTGATTATGAGAAACAATTCCTTGTTTTGTTTCGATACAAATAAGTTTTGTTACTGTTTTGTTACAAAGGTAGCGTTTCAGGTTTAGTTTCTGTGCCGAGTGTTTCGGTACAGGTTAGGTTTCTGGCAGTTTTGTTACGTAGAGTTTCGGTACACTTCTGTTACTCTTTAGGAACGGTTCCAGCCATTCGGTTTCTAGTTATGTTTCTATATTTATGAGTTTCTGGGAACAATAACGCCAGAAACGGAGTTTCGTTTCTATCCAAGGTTTTGTTACAAAGCCCTGCTTTTAAGTCATCACGAGAGATGAGAGAGGCTCGTCAGAAGACGTCTTAATGAGGCAAATTTATTTGGGCGCTTTTCCAGGAAGAAGCCACTTCTGTCAAAGAAGAATATTAAGAAGAGATTAGGCTTTGCCAAAGCCCACAAAGAAAAATGCTTGAATTTTGGGAAAAATGTTTTGTGGAGTGACGAAACCAAAATAAACCGGATGGGACCAGATGGTAGAGTATATGCTCGTCGCCCAAAAAGCCAGGAATACAATCCAAGGTTTACCCAGAAGACGACTAAGCATGGTGGCAGAAATATAATGGTTTGGGGAGCATTTTCTTGGATAAATTTCAGTATTTAGATATTTTAAAAAATCATTTGGAGCCATATGCTTTTGAAAAAATGCCAGTGAAATATAGTTTTATGCAAGATAACGACCCCAAACACTCTTCAAAGGTAGTCAAAAATTGCTTTAGCTCAGAGAAGATTGATGTATTAGATTGTCCAGCCCAGAGCCCCAATCTAAATCCAATAGAAAACCTGTGGAATGATGTCAAGAGTTCGATATCAATGCAAAAGTATAAAAGGTTTTGTCGGCCGTTCAAGAAGCTTGGTATGCCATATCCCCAATCAAATGCCAAAAACTCGTTGAGAGTATGGGTCGCAGGTGCGAAGCTGTTACACTGGATCACAAATTCCAACTTTTTTTCTGCACCAGAGACGCCATAGTGAAATTTCTATTTGCGGTCCCACAAAAATCCCTTCCTTTATTTTTGCTTCTGAAATCTCTGGGAAGATTGTTTTCAAATGATGAAAAGCTTCTCCTTCATTGTCCAAAGCCTTAACAAAGTTTTTGATAAGGCCGAGCTTGATGTGGAGCGGAGGTAGAATTATTTTTTCCTTCTCTATAAGTGAAGAGTATTTTATGTTATCTACCCCAACTTGAAACTCGATTCGTTCTGGCAAATCCTTTATGATGTAGTGGTCTTGACGAGCTCGGCTATCCCATTTGCATAGAAAGCAACAGTATTTTGTGTATCCACTTTGTAGACCACATAGCATTCCAACGACTTTAAGATCGGCACATATTTTCCAATCATGTTCTTCGTATTTGATTAACTTGAGCAATTTTTGCATTATCTCATATGTTTCCTTCGTATTTACTGCATGCGCGATCGGGATAGATGGCTTTTGGTTGCCAATATGCAATAATACGGCCTTTAAACTTAATTTATTGCCGTCTATGAACAATCGCCACTCTTTTGAATCATATGGTTCACCAAATTGTTTGAATAGACCAGCAATGTCTTTGCAGTAACAAACACTGTCCTCCTTCGTATAGTACTTGGAAAATTCTTCGTGACGAGTTCTATAATATGTTACCTTATCATCGGATGAAACAAATTTAAATTGTTGCATTCGAGAGGCGTGTAGTTCGGCCTTTTCCTTTGACAATTCCAAATCCCTTATCCAATCATTGAGTTGTGCTTGTGACAAAGAATTTCTTTCGTTTTCCGTTTGAAATTCAGTACAACATGATGCCGCGTAATCAGATACTACTGTTGACAATGAAACTGGAGCCGGAACTAAAGTTAAATTTGATTCTGGCAATGTAGCTTCTGTTGAAATTAGTTCTGGTAATGACACTGTAGATACGCTCGCATAGGTTACTTTTCTGGACTTTCCAACCCCAAGTACTTTTGTAGTACAAATATAGAAGTCCGTTGAATGGCAAGTTGGTTCCCTCCACTTCATTGGTGTAATAAATTTCACACGTCGCCTAAATAGATAGTTTCAGAAATTAGTCAGCTATGCATTAAAAGGGAACAAACTCCTAATTTTTACAACGTACCTTTTTGTTCCGGTTTCCGAAGAAATCAATTCGACTCGGCATGTGGTGCACACAGTGTTCGGTGTCCATGGTTTTTAGGCTCAATTCCAAAACACTTATAGTATGTAACTTTCAAAGGATTTGAAAACACACGTCTCATACTTTTAACAATAAATTGACCGCAGATGAAACAGAACATATCTGGATCATTTGTACACTCAAACTCTCGCGCCCTATTATTCATTTTTTATTTTTAAGTAAATGACGGGTTATAAACTGCAATTATAAACTGAACAGTATCCGGCGAGCCTTGCAGATATTATGAAGGAACAAGGCGCATGTTCTCTTATTTATACTTAGATCCAGTAAAAATTCAAGCCTACCTAAACAAAAAGGTTCCCTAGTTCTACAAAGAAAACACTACCTGCCTCAAAAATATGCTCTTGTTTAAAATTGTCCTAGGTTTGAGAAAACGACACTAACAGCTTTTTGTATCTAATAACTTTTCGAAAATCTACCTGCTAACTAACTGATATACGAATACTAACACATATGTACCAGTAGGGTACTTAAGCATTAAATGGATATATTTACTTGAATGCTTATAACTTTTGTATTAGTTCATCGATTTTGTTCACTGATAGCTTGTTTTTTTTGTAATAAAACAGAGCTTAGAGGGGGGAAAAATATCTGCAACAAAAACAAAAAGTTTTCGAGATGCTTCCTCGCAAATTACAAATTTTTTTATATTTTTACAAAAAAAAATTTAAAAATCCGTAATGATTGTTCACTATGTTTGAATCTGCAGGACCTAGCAAAAAGTGTTGTATGTACTGATTATAGTAAATTTTATAAGCTTTCAAATTTTTCAAACCGTTTTGGAAGAGCTCAGTTTGTTCTTGAGATATACACGATTAAGTGGAGCCATCTTTTTTGTTTTTTGAAATAACGGTAAATCGTAAATATCTCAAAAACGGTACCATTCAAGTAAAAATAATCTTGATTTTCGGAATTAGGAGGTGATTTTACATAGGAATTTCACTATGGCGTCTCTGGTGCATTTTGGCTGTAAACCAGTGTTATCAATAACAAGGGCTACAGCACAAAATATTAGGAATTGGAAAGCAAAAACTCAAACAAAGAATAAGTTTTCCCGTTTTTTTCCTCTTAGTTTTAGAATGTGCCATTTATGTGTCCAGCTTATTTTGCACCTTGTTCGGAATTCCATAATTTTTTTCAATGGATATGAATTATAATTTTATTTTGTGATATTAATAAATTTAAGGAAATAAGCTTTTAAAAAATACCAAATATTTAGTGGTTGTTAAATTTATTTAAGGTGTTATAGCCAAACAAAGTATTTTTATCGAGGTGTGCCATTTATATGTCCATAGCTGTATTTCGACATATGAGATTCGGTTGGACAGATAAGAGTTTAACCAAGAAAGAAGAGTTGAATGGAAGCCAAGCTCTTCTAACTTCAACAACAAAATGCTATGCCCAACAGTATCGAAAGCTTTCGAAAAGTCGGTATAGACAACATCGACTTGATGACCAGATTTAAAAGCTGAAATGCAATATTGGGAAAATTCCACTGGGTTTGTAACTGTGGAGCGCCCAGAGACAACCCCATGTTGATGCCGATCAATTATTTCTTTCACAAAGAAATAAAATTTATCTTTGACCACCTTTTCCAAAGTTTTGAACAAGTGGTGAGTTTAGGAATAGGCCTATAGTTTCGTACATCATTTTTGTTACCAGATTTGAACATCGGAGTAACTGATGCCACTTTCCACCCATCAATAAAATCTGAATAAAAAATTATTAAAAATATGCTTGCCTTTTAGGTTAGGTTTTTTTTTTTAGTAGAAAAGAGGAAAAACCATCCAAATCTGTTTTTGTTGAGGATTGTAAAGAAGAAATATTATTCATAATGTTCAGCACAGACGTTGCCAATGTTCCAAGGTCTAGAGAACATGAAGAAAACCTGGTATTTGAGGCGCATCCACTATCATGAACGAAATTTGAGCTAAAAAGTCAGCAAACAAATTAGCGATATTAGATAAGCACTGGGAGTGCTTATCATCAAAAGTCACATAGGTGGGAATGTTTGTGCAACTTTTCTTTGAACGTATGAAATTCCAGAATGATTTCGGATTGCATTTCAGTTCAACTTCATACCGAGCGATGTATGGGTTTTATAACTGTGCATTAAACTCTCTTGAAAGTTGAATATATTCTTCTTTAAAGGTACAATTACCAGTGGATATGTGCAGGTTAAAATAATTGTTTCGCTTATTTTTAAGTCGTTTCAGATTTTTTATATATCAGGGGAGTTTATGTATCCGTGCGGGACATTATAAAGAAAAATATCAAAACATTCAGAGACAGATTTTGAATTGAAGAGAATTTCCCAGTTAATTTCCAATAATCTTCCAATAATAAACCCGTTTTATCGGAATCGCGATCATTACGATAAGTCTCCTACAAAAGCGGATCGAAAAATTCACTATCGAAAAAATTCTTACTAAGCCACGTTTCCACAAGTACAAAGACATCAAACTCACAGCTTGACGTTGCTAGGAAAATGTCTTTACTTTTTGTACGCATGCAAGATATATGTATTTTGTAAATATGTACATATATGTTTAGTTCAGGGTTTGAATATATATATATATATATGGCGCGATATACAACGACTCCGAACGGCATCTACAAAGCAGATGCATTTTTGCTGAGAAGCCTTTCATGTTTCATGGCAGAAATACACTCGGAGAGTTTGCCAAACCACAGCCGAGGGGCGACCCCGTTTTTGAAAAAACTTTTTCAAACCACTTTTTGATGTAACTTGTACCAGGGCTCGAACCCGGACCTTTGGTGGCCGACAACACTACCGGCCGACAACACTACCTCCACAAAACGGTGGCCGCCAGGGTTTGAATCGCTGGCTGAAAAATAGCAAAAGGTTGAAATTTTTACCTTAACTAGAAATCAAAAATATTTCAGCAGCTAAAAATAAGCAAAGTAAAAAAAAAAATGTTTTTCATTTTACTTCAGCAGCAAGTTGAACGGAAACGAGCTTCAGCAATCAGCAGAAAAAAAACTTGAGAATTTTGCTGAGGCTTTAAGCTATTATCTTTTTGTATTCAAGCTTTTTCAGTTTTCATATTTTTCAGTTTTTTCACAGCAGAATTTATGTTTCGAATTGCTGACTGAAAGATAGTAAAACTAAAAATTTCTTGCTTTTTTTCAGCAGCTATTTAAAAATTTCATAGGGAAATACAAATAATCATACGATGTTCTGATCAAGCCGGCTTCAAATACATAAATAAACAAGAAGAAAGGTCGCCAAAAACAAATTATAGGAAATTATTTAGGATATGTAGAATTATTGAGTGAATTCGATCCATGTATAGCAGTTCACTTAAACAAATTTGGGAATCCTGGAAAAGGTAAAATTTCGTCGTCTCAGTACGGACGTGTTTTTTCTTGCTCCGTGTTATTTTGCTTGTTTGCTGCTCTTTTGTTGTGCAAAATGTCTCTTTGCCCTCAGTGTGTTGAAAGTTTTGGTTTAAAAGATAAAGTCCTAAGCGCGATCGCCGAACTTGATAAAATAAAAATGTTCTGATTGAGTTCATTGACTCTGTTCCACCAGCACTTGATGCTAATGAAAATAAGCGTGTCACACGGCAAACAACAAAACAAAGAAAAGTGCAAAAGCACTCCCGCGCGCCTCCTGCACAAAAGGCTGGTGTTGTTGTTGTTGCTGCTAAAACCAACGACAATATGTTTAAAAACAATAACAATGGTGTTGCTTTTGTTAGTGCTACTGGTGATAATGCTGAGAACTCTGTGAGTGATGGCGCTAATCATCCGCTCTGCATGCGTAACCTAGTGTTGCTGTCTTTTTCGCCAAACAATAATACTGGTTTTACCACTTGTGACGATAACACTAGTAGTGTTAATGTTTGTGATCAAATTCTATTTTTACTGCTGCTGTTGCTGTTGAAGAATCGTCAGCTGGTTCTAAAAGTAATACCCAACAGGAAATTGCTGAAGAGTCGTCAGCTGATGATGAAATTAATTCCCGGCAGGAAATTGGTGATAAGACTCAGGCAGATATTGCACAGTGGATGGATGTTCCGAATAAGCGTCGCAATGGGAATAATAGACGCGGACGTCGCATAATTGGATCCAAGGAAGGTGCTGGGCTGGATGTAGTCGTTCGCCGAAAGAGGCTTCAATTAACGTCATTTTTGCCTAAGGTAACGGAAGATGAAATTATGTTGCGAGTCATGCTGGTATCATTAAAAATTCTATTTTGTGCTCCACACTTGTTGCGAAAGATGTGGATTTTAAAAGCTTGAAGTATATAAATTTTAAGCTTGGCTTTCCCCAGCCTCATTTTAACAAGCTGCTGACATCGAATATGTGGCCTTCCAACGTTACTGTTCGTCCGTTCGATTTTTTTCAGAAGACTCTTCAGCCGCAGCCCAAGAAGTAAATCGGCCCCGTATAACTGATGGCGGTAAAATAAACATTTATTACCAAAATACTTCGGGTCTTAGGACCAAGACTGAGTCCGTTTGTATTTTGAGCTCAGAACTTGATTTCGACTGCTTCGTTCTAACTGAAACTTGGTTAAATGAAAACTTTTTTGATGCGGTGATCTTTAATCCAGCGCTCTTTGATGTATTTCGTAAGGATAGAGACTATGCTAAGACTGGCCTTAGTAGAGGTGGTGGCGTACTTATTGCTACACGCAAACATCTGCGAGCGTCGTTTCTTGAGCTGCGTAATTCTGATTCCTTGCTGGATCAACTTTGCATTAAGTTACATGGCGCGTGTGGTTTGTTGTATATTTGTGTGTCTTACATCCCACCTGATAGCTCCGACACACTATACAAAGCTCATGTTGATAATATACTGGCCGTGCATAACGTAATTGGTGGCAATCAACTTTGTGTTTTGGGAGATTTTAATTTGGGCAAAATTGCATGGAGCTCTTTAGATAATAATGTCTTTCTTACTCCATCTAATGTTTCTAGCTTTTCTGAATCATATGTAACTGATAATTTGCATTCCGTTGAATTGTACGAAATTAGTAGTTTTCTTAATGGATTAAATAGGATTTTAGACCTGGTTTTCGTAAGCTATAATGTCAACTTTAAGTTGTCATATGCAGCTAGCTACATCTCGCCCACAAATCTACACCATAGTCCACTAGTGTTGGAGGTAGAATTCTATCGGTACTTCAAGCTACCATCTGGTAAGAAAAACGTTGCTCTTAACTACGCAAGTTGCGATTTTGATGTTATAAATTCCTTGTTTGATTTAGACTGGCCCCAGATTTTTGGGAATAGTGATGTAACTAGTTGCTATGACGTTTTTAAAACAACCGTTTCAGAGATTTGCATGAGTCACATACCGTTGCTAAGATCGAAATATACGAAGCGTCCTTGGTTTTCTAAAGAACTTAAGCGCCTAAGAAATTTGAAAAACAAGTTTTATAAAAAGCATAAACAGTTTAACAACGCCCATTATTGCGAGGGCTTCGCATTCTACAGAACTGAATTTAATAAGCTTAATCGATCCCTATATCGACGGTACATTCGCAATGTTGAAAAGAATATAAAATCGAATCCTAAATACTTTTGGAGCTATATTAAGTCGAAAAAAAACTGCTCAGATATTCCGGCATCGGTTCAGCTTAGAGTGGTCGCAGCCAACTCTATTTCCGAGGCAGCAAACCTCTTCGCTGAATTTTTTTCTTCGAATTTCATTTAAGATGATTCGGGTGGTTTTGTTTCGGATGATTTCCTGCCAAATTTAGGCACTTCCAATCAATTTTGGAAAATTAAGTTTGACTGACCAGGATATTGTCACTGGGATTAATCAGCTAAAGATGTCAACCACAACTGATGCTGACGGTCTCTCAGCCATTTTACTCAAACGTTGTTCGTCAATGATTGCACCTTTAAGGTATATTTTTAACCTATCTTTGTCAACCGGGGTCTTCCTCGATGCCTGGAAAATAACTTTCATTACGCCTATCCTTAAAGGTGGCAAGAAAATGACATTGAAAACTATCGGCCAATCTCGAAAATAACAACTGTGTCGAAACTGTTTGAGTGTATAGTAAAAGATAAAATGTACTTTGCTGTGAAGCATCTGCTATGTCCCAATCAGCATGGGTTTATACCGGGTAGATCTACTTTAACCAATTTAGCTGTTTTTACAGAATATTGTCTGGAATCCTTCCAAAGAGGTTTCCAAATGGACGCAGTTTAAACTGATTTTTCCAAGGCTTTTGACAGAGTGTCTCATCAAATACTAATAGCTAAGCTTGCAGCCTTAGGCTTTCCTTCTGATTTTTTAAACTGGATATCTTCCTATTTACACAATCGACGTTGCCTCGTACGTCTTGATAGTGTGACATCTTATTCTTTCGTTGCTACCTCTGGGGTTCCTCAAGGTAGCGTCTTAGGCCCACTATTATTTGTGTTGTTCATTAACGATATAGCCTCATGCTTTTCCAAATGCAATTTTCTTCTATATGCCGATGATCTAAAAATTTATCAGATTGACCTTGAAAACATACATTACAGTCTGTAAGCTTATTGTTTGTTGATTAAATAAATAAATAAATAAATAAATGTTTCAAGAAAGATTAACCAGCTTGTCGATGAATTCCATAGAATCTGTGTGAACAAGTGACTCAAAATAATAAAATTAGGTAATGATGTGCAACTCGATGGTTGATCTACGGATATTATGCCTCCCACCTCTCATTACCCATCTTCTCTTTCCTTTCGGAAGGAGGGATGACATGACCTAGAAGGTTGCACTGGTCATACCAAATCGCTCCCACGACAGTCGGGCAGTACCGCAAGGGAGTACCGGAGCGTACCGGATTCATATCCGGCCAAGGACTGTTATTTCGACAATACTCCCCAAAACCTTCGGGGAGTGACTTTGTTGTTAAAACAACAACAAAAATAAAATTAGAATACATAAACAAAAAGAAACGGCACAGGGAAAAGGCTCAAGCAATTTAAATGAGTGTGTGTGCTACCTGCAAATCCTCCATTAGGGGGGAGAGTGGAGTCAGATGTGAAGGGGTGTGTGGTAAAGTGTTTCATGAGAGCGTTCCATGCTCAGGAGTTGATAAATACTCATCGGGATTTCTTGGTGTCACTACAGCATGATTAGGCTTGTGTGCGAGGAATGTATGACATACATACGAAATGTTGACTTAGTGCTACAAGACATGCAAATGAGTGTAAAGAAGAATAGCTCAATATTGGTCGAGTACAGAAATGAGTTTGAAGAAGTCATGAAGAATAGTCAATGTGAAATAAAAGCTTTGCTTGAAGCCGTAGAGAGTCGATATTCTCAACGTGTAACAAAAATGGAAAAGTCTCAAAAGCTTTTTGAAAAGAAAATCGGAGAGATAAAAAGCTTGTATTATATGGTCGAAGAAGTGAAAAATAAAACAGAATTGATTGGTAAAGGCAGTGCAGAAATTCATAGTGAAGTAAAAAAAATTAGCAGCAATAACAATAATAAACAAGTGTCGTATGCAGATGTTACGAAAAATAACAAAATAAGTGAAATTCCACAGCTAAAAAAGGATGTAGCAATTATCGTGAAACCTAAAGCAAAACAAACAGTAGAAAAAACAAAACAAGACTTAAACAACAAAGTAGATCCTAAAAATTTTAAGATTTCGAATATCGCATCGAAGAACAATGGAGTGATGGTAATTCACAGCGAAAATAAAGACGAGCGTGATAAAAATAAAAACAGCGATTGAAACCAATATCGGGAAGGAATATGAAATAAAGGTGCCAGAAATGGCTCGACCAAGTTTCTTAGTTAAAGCCGTGAATTTCAAAGGTGACGAGGCTGCTTTGATTGACACAATAAAAAAACAAAATGTGCATATAAATGAGAGTGCATTAAAAATTGTGAAGAAAATTTAACGAAAACGAGGCAATACGGTGGTTTTCGATATAATAATAGAAATTGAAAAAGATGACTTTTCCAAGATTCTTACTGCGGAACGCTTTAATATCGGCTGGGATAGATGTAAAGTGTATGATGCGATCAGTGTGTTATAAATGTAAAGGTTTTAACCATAAAGCTTCGGAATGCAAAAATGAAGAAGTCTGCCATAAGTGCCACGCGAACCATAACTCGAAAACGTGTGATCAAAATCCAATTAATAAATGTTTAAACTGTATTAAAGCAAAGGAAAAGTTAAACCTGCCGTTAGAAATAGATCATGACACATTTGATAAGAATTGTCCATGTTACTTGAATAAATTGCAAGTAAAAAAGCTTAAGTTTGGATATTAGCAATTAAACAATAATGACTCATGCAGTTTGAAAATTAATAATAAAAAGCATAAAAAGCGAAAAAATAACATAAAGTGCGTATTAAAGCGTATCACGGTGTATGGAGGAAAAAAAAAGTTGAAAATGTTCCCCCCCAGTTTGAACACTTACCTTATGAGGTTTTCAAAAAAAATTTTTTTGTCACCCTGTAAAAACAGCGAAATTTGATTTTTTTCTATAATTTCTATATTTTACGTTCGATTTTCAAAAATAATACATTTTTGGAAAGGTATTGACTAATGCAATATTTCATCCATAGAAACTATTACTCCATCATGCCAAGTTCAGCTTTTATTTTAGTTTTACTAAAACCAACACCCTGTATTTGAAAAAAAAAAATAGTTTTCTGAAAACTAAAAAACAAAGAATACTTACCTGCATATATATGGACGAAATCTGACACGGGTTAAACCCTTTACAACGATATATCGTTCTTTGAAATCAAGGTTCAATTGGAAAAGTTATAAGCAAAAAACGAATTTCGCTGTTTTTACAGGGTGCCGAAAAAAAAAATTTCCCTTTTTTTGAAATCACCAACAAGTAAGCATTCGAACCAGGGGGGAACATTTCAAACTTTTTTTGGCGATACGCTCTAGTGCGTATATCTCAATACTAACAGTATTACAGCCAATAAGGAAGAAGTTGAGAGAATTATAGAAGAAGAAACTCCGAATTTCGTTTTCTGTGCCGAGACTCATACCACAGAGAATGTCAGTGATTCCGAGCTAAGTATTACGGGATATAAACATATAAGGTGCGATTCATACAGTCGACACACAGGTGGTGTATTGATAGACATTCATCAATTGATCGAGTTTAAAGTGCTTTATAACGACAATTTAAACAATAATTTGTGGTGTGTTGTACTACAAACAATAAAAAGCACGATTACATGGCGAATTGGTGTATTATACCATTCTCCGAATACAAGCGACGCTGAGTTCATTAGTTATATTGATGCAGTGATGGAAGAATATTTTAATGAAAGTGAAAATAATGTTGTAATTGGCGATTTCAACATAAACATGAATATACCAACGTACTCGAACCAACTAAACCGAACATTTGCAGCAAGGTCAATGAGACAGTTAATAAATTTCAATACACGAATTACCGAATCATCGCAAACCAAAATAGACCTCCTCTTTAGCAATAGTGATGACATAGAAATATTAAACTTAGATCACCAAAAAATATCAGAACACGAAACAATATGCTTCAAATTGCCTGTCCAAAAAAGTTACAAAATGAGAATGTGTGATAATCGCTTATGCTGGGATAACTACACAGAGGAAAGTTTACTAAATCTTCTCAGGCGTTACAACCTTGCAGAAATAACCAACTGTGACACTGGAGAGAAAGTTATAATAGTACATAAAATTCTAGAAGACGTAATCAATTTAATGAACAAATGGTATGACCGCGAGCTAACAGAACTAAACAAGCAAAAATATGAACTGTTCAAATTGGCGAAGATATCGAGCTCATGGGAGGACTATAATAACGCAAAGCGACACTACAAAAAACTTATCAAGTTAAAAAAGGCGAAATACATGGAAAATAAAATCACAATCAACAGTAATAACCAAAGACGAATGTGGAAATGTCTAAAATATGCTGTAAATATGAATAAGGAGACCTGTCAGTTAAAACGAGTGCTTATAATTAACATCGTTGTTGAGGAAGATCATGAAATCGCAAGACAATTAAATCAGTTTTTTGTTGAAAGTATAAAAAGTATTCGTAATAGCATTGGAACCATTATGCCAGTTGAAGCTGAGGTAGAATTAAATAGAAGTTTGTTTGAATTTAAAAATATAAATGTAGAGCAATATATGCGAAAAGTGGCGACACTACAAAATAAATACGGAGGGAAGAAACTAATAACAGAATATGTAAACAAATATGAAATTATTATTAGCGAGCAATCCGGGTTTAGATCAAAACACTCCTGCGAAACCGCACTTAACATGGTGATAGCAGAGTGGAAAGAAGGCATGACCAACATACTAGTAACAATCTCTGTTTTTCTTGATCTGAAAAGGGCATTTGAAACTATCGACAGGGATATGATGTTGAAGAAATTGTACAACATCGACGTACGAAATAAAGCACTAAAATGGTTTAAAAGCTTCCTTTCAGGAAGAAAGCAAAAAACTGTAATCAGAAATGCGATATCAACTGAAATAGATATTGAAATAGGTTTACCGCAAGGATCAGTACTAGCTGCGTTACTCTTTATAATTTATATAAATGATATTAAAAGTTGCTTAAATCATTGTAAGATAAGACTGTTTGCAGATGATGCATTGTTGACGATTAGCTGTCCGTCAATCTCTGAAGCTACACATAACATACAAGCAGACATATGTAGGTTCGGTTTACAAATGGCTATGCCAAAACAAACTCAAAATTAATATAGAGAAAACAAAATGGATGGTTACAAGGAAATCACGGGTAGAATTTGACAATGTATCTCTAAAAATAGCTAATATACGATTAGAAAGGGTAAAAGAAATAAAATATTTAGGAGTTATAATAGACGACAGACTTAAATTTGATGAGCATCTCAAACACATAGAGGGGAAAGTATCAAAAGAGATAGGTTTTATGTTCAGGACACGCAAGCACATAAGCAGATATTTTAAAACAATAGTATATAGGTCCATCGTTGAGCCTCATTTTATATATTGCCCAACGATTTTATTTACAATGGCTGATTCAAGTATAGCGAAATTGCAGGTAAAACAAAATAAGGTGATGCGATTCATACTTAAAAAACGTTTCGATACTCCCATACAGGAGCTAAACAGCTTGAACTGGCTGAGTGTGAAACAACTTGAAATTTATACATAATATAAAGTGAGGAAACTTACCGAATTATCTAAACGATCGTGTAAAATACAATAATGATGTACATAGTTATAACACAAAATATAGAAATGGTTTTCATTTGCCAATAGTAAGATCTGAATTTGATAAAAAAAAGTATATATTTCGAAGGAGTAAGGGAGTATAATGAATTACCTAGAGAATTAAAAGACTGCAAAAATATGAGTTTTAAGAGATTATTACACCACTATTGTAGAGGTGTAAATATAAGATAATCCAAATCCAAAGCATATATACAAACCCAAATGCAATATAGTACATAAGTGTTAAATTATAGTATTTATTTGTTAAGTTTATAACGTTCTAATGTAGGTGTTTTAATAGTTTTAATCTAAGTCCAGAAGACTGTAATAAATAAATAAATAAAATAAATTTTGTTTTTGGTTTTTACGGTCTTTCTATTTACATATATTTGTAAAATTTGCAAGCTCGAGACCAGTGAACAATAATAATTGGTTTTAATTATTATATCCGATTTTGTGGAAAAAATGATATTTGGAGAAAAAATTACAAAGCTAATCACAGCGATGGATAGGATTACATGTTTCAAAGTGTCCCCACTTATCATCAGATCCCTTTTCGGACACTGGGGTATGAACCCGTGTCTGCACCAACGCCGCTGTTAGAAATCTAACAACTCAGCTATGATGCCCTGTGACGTCACGATGCATTCACCCCCACTTCAATTTTTCCTTTGGTTTTGTTGTTTTAGTCTTGCCAACAGTATACACACATTGCTTAGACTACCTACCTGTCTAAATACACTGGCTTACAGCCAAAATGCACCAGAGACGCCATAGTGAAATTCCTATGTAAAATCACCTCCTAATTCCAAAAATTAAGGTTATTTTTACTTGAATGGTACCGTTTACGATTTACCGTTATTTCAAAAAACAAAAAAAGATGGCTCCACTTAATCGTGTATATCTCAAGAACAAATTGAGCTATTCGAAAACGGTTTGAAAAATTTGAAAGCTTATAAAATTTACTATAATCAGTGCATACAACACTTTTTGCTAGGTCCTGCAGATTCAAACATAGTGAACAATCATTACGGATTTTTTAAATTTTTTTTGTAGAAATATAAAAAAATTTGTACTTTGCGAGGAAGCATCTCGAAAACTTTTTGTTTTTTTGCAGATATTTTTTTCCCCCTCTAAGCTCTGTTTTATTACAAAAAAAACAAGCTATCAGTGAACAAATTTGAGTTGAATGTCCACGTAGATGGTGTCCCATTACCTACAGTCATCCACCCCAAAATTCTAGGGGTTACATTCGACAATAGCCTGACCTTCGCTAATCATGCCACTGCAATAGCTTCAAAGGTACAAAGCCGCAACAAGATGCTCAAGTCGCTGACCGGCAGTACTTGGGGCAAAGATAAAGAAGCGTTGCTGGCCACCTATAAGCCTATTGGCCGACCGGTTATTGATTATGCTGCGCCCATATGGTCGCCAAACCTTCACGACACCAACTGGAGGAAATTGCAGGTCTCCATCAGAACTGCGACTGGCTGTTTGGAGGAGGCTAAAATGCTCAACGTTCGCGAGCATGCGGAACTTTTAAGAAGGTAGTTCCTTCTGAACTGTCAAAGACCCAGCCATCCAAATCGACAACTATTTGATGAAACTCCGGCCCCCAGAGACATACGGAAACATCTCAGAAAGCATTATGATGAGATCCGTTTGATCTGCGGGACCACAGGCGGGCCCTAAAGGACCTCCACACCGAGTCGGTGGACAAATCGCTCAGATCCCGGCCTGTGAACTCCGTTATTGACAAACAAACACCTGTTCTTGCTGAGGAAGAACGTGTCCTTCCGAGTGAGACTAGAGTCATGCTGGCACAACTTCGGTCTGGATACTGCAATAGGCTGAACTCCTATCTATCCAGACCCTCATGACACTCAACATCTCTTTTCCTGTTCTTCTGAACACACTCTTCTAACACCTTTATCACTCTGGTGCAACCCTGTCGAAACTGCGCGTTTCTTTGGACTTCCTGGCGACAATTAAGAGTGTACTGGCCCTTTTTTAAAAAGCAAAGAACAAGAGAGATGATATCTTGGATTCTCAATTTTATCAACTATAACATCAATAACATTATCTACGGTGACAGAAGGTTTAAATGCCGATTAATTCAGCCACTCCCTTTTGTTATTGATAACAACAGAAAGTTCATGTGCGGTTCTCAGCGGTGGCAGGGTGCAGAAATGCGAAGTTTATGCTGGGGATCAAGGACTGGTGCGTATGCCTGGGTGGTAGTAGGCTGGGGCGCACTCTTGAAGTCAAAGGAATCGCATCACCGGAAGGCAAAGGCCAAGCAGCCGACGTTGAAGGTTGCCTAGGTCGACAACAAGGCGCAACGTACGTATCAGTCCATAGATTCCTGTTTCCAAGTCCAGAGCTTATTAGCAGGTGACACAGGCCAAGGCAGGTATTGCACTTGACTGATGCCGTCGGCGTGTATAATCTTAACCGATAAACAGTGCACTTAATATAAAGGACCAGGAGGTGAGGGTGATGGGTAGGAGGGATAACTGAGGGGGTTGGAGTCGGCGGACGCTCAGCATTGCTCAGATCCAATCGGGATGTGCTACGTAGGGAGTAGCTGTGAGCTGCTGTGTGAGATGTTGACGCCAGTGGGCGTAAGCGGCCGCTGTAATAGTGTACTTGCTGAGGTGCAATTGGTATTGCCAGTCGTAGAGACTGTAGTTACAGAGTCAGAAATATGTGGCGGAGTGATACTTGATCGGCGACGGCCTGGACGTCCTAGGACGTGAACAGCAAGGGGCCACAAAAGTTCTATAGAAACTAACGGGCCTATGTGTAGAGGGATTTAGTCCAGAGCAACTAGTTTTGTGCAACCATCTTTTACAATAAGAGCATTCCCAGCAAACATTAAGGTTAGAGGAAGATTAGAAAACGACTCGAATTCTAATGTTAATCTCTAAGGTAGATGGTTAGAGAACGATTTGTCAAACTGTCGCGAATTATAGCATTCTCGACAGAAAGAGTACTTAGTTCTCGATATCGAGAAAAAGGCTAGTTATCGATTCGAATTCTAACGTGAAATTCTAATGGGATTCTAATGAGAAATTTCTAACTGAAATGAAATCCAATTGTTCTTGTTTAATTCTATTTCGATAAATTTATTGCTTTAAATATGTTTGACATATTTTAAGCTTAAATATCTAATGGGAATAAAATTCAAAGTTTTTATACCTTAGTTTATAAATACAATACTTGATAATACACGCATCTTCGCTATTCGAGTGTTTCTCTAAACGTCCTCTAGCCTAGTCCTCTAACGTGATTTTCGATTAGAGATACATTAGAGAACTACATTAGAATTCTAATGTAAAACTACAGTATTTCTCTAACGTTAGAGACTGTGTTTGCTGGGTTGTATGGAATGTGAGTTTCTTCCAGCAGATCCAGTCCCTTGGGCCCGGGTTCGATACAATACCGGCCCGGAGCAAGAGGGTATTGAGCAGCCCTGCTGCAAGGAGTTGCTCGGAGAATGAAATTATTGGGGGGTACCGAAATAACAGCCCTTGGGCGGGAAAAACCCCGAGCCATTCCGGTACGTAGAACCAGCTGTCGTGGGAATGCCCGAAACATGGTCTTACCTGCACTCCGTCTATGCACAAAAAGATACATCCTGCTATGTGACTGGCTCCTGTAGCGCAATTCTGTAACTCTTTTAACGCCAATAACACTCATATTAACTTCCCTTCACACCATTTTTAACACTTTTCGCGATTCTGTAACTTTTAGCTAACACCTTTTACTATGGTTAGTTAACGCGAAAAAAATTTTTGTGGTGTTAGTTAAGTTAAATAAGTTCTCTGAAACCTGAAACCGAACTCACGATGCGCACGTTGTAGTCCGAACGCTTATCACCTGCGATACTGCGACATGAACGTCGGCGATGTCAAATGTTGTACTTAAGATGAGTGCAGTTGACTGTTTTTTAGTGTTAAGTTATGTTACAGAATCGCACTTTCGTTAAGAGCAATCGCCAAAATTCGGCGACCAGTTTAACACTCGGCGAGGTGTTAAAAGTTACATAATCGCGCTACTGATCGAAAAAACGCAACCAGGTCGACCACGTTTGTGAGGCAGAAGGCTTGCTCCAGCGTGTTAGATGTACCTCGCCTAGCGCCCGATAGCTCGACGTCGAAAATGCAACTCTTTGCAAAACGGTTAACAACATTGGATTCAGCGCATCCGCGTTATATATGTACATAGACATTACCTATGTATATTATGTCAGTTGGATTTTCCAAACGAATATGAAGTTTAGACAAATTGTTTCCAGAATAAAGAACCCTATGATCCGGGGAAAGGGTTGTTTCCCTCTTCAATCAGGAGTGGAGCATCAAAAACTCTCAGTTTAGAAATGACACATCTCTGCTAATTTAAAATGACAGCCCTTTACCGGGAGCCCGAGGCCTTCCGGTACATGAAACTGGCTTTCGTGGGAACGAAAAGCTTAGAAAACTATTTAAAGATTTACCTATTTGTCGTTGGTCCATCATGGCGCGGAAATTCCAAAAGAATGGACGTTGGCATAGTTGACAGCTGTTTTGTTCAACCCATCCGGGCACTTCTTTTCGCATAGCATTCATTTCCCATAGAACAACAACCGAGTCTTCACCACCACTTATGAGCTGTTGAGTATTATTAGCATATGTAAGCCCGGAGATCTTGTTACTAAAAAAATAAAAATTTAAAAACGAAAGTGGTTATTTCCCTATTAATATTTTAAAAATGAATAGAATACCTTTTGTTTTATGTTTATATTTTACATAAATATTTTTATTACGAAGTCAATGGAATACAATCCTTCCAGACTACAGGATATATAGGAGAAAACGTGGAAAAAGGCATATTCGACGTATTTAAATCTCCCCGAAAAATATGTTATCGATCGCAGGGTTTTTGGGCTCCGTCGCTAGATGGACCCAAAAGAAGTTTGTTTTTGTCCCGGGGCGTACAAGCAGACGCCCTTTGAAGCGCGTGCGGGGATCTCTCGTGTTTTTGTGTGACACGGAGGGGACACGTGTTTTTACAAATTTAACAGCAAATCATCTAAAGTTTTGCCCCTTTTTTTGGGAACATTATCGGAATGAGACAAAAGGGAAAGAGAATGGAACAACAAAACAACAGTAATATAATATTTTTTTATTGTTTTCATAGGTTAGTTTTGATGGAAAAATTACTGAAAGTCCAAAATCTTCAAAAGTTCAGGTTAGGCTTCAGAAAATAATGTTTAGCTTAGTTGTTGTTATCAAAACTAATTCATGTGAGCTCCCCAGCACATATATGTATCTATATAAGTACATACTCATTACATTCGTTTGTCACATTCATACTCCCAGCCAGGGTTGGGCAATGACATTTCATGAATTGTACTAAATCCACTCAAAAATCGTACCTTTTTCGTTCAAATTGTACTGAATTTTTTTTGTAAGGACTCGCATGTATTGCCCTATTACTCATTTACCCTTTTTACTAAAAATACAATTGAAATCAGTTTTTCATTTTATTTATATACATGAAACATATTGTTATTACATACTAGCTGACCCGGCAAACTTCATTCTGCCCAAAATAGACTTTACTATTAAGTTCATTTAAAAAAAATATCCAACTGAATGATAAACTGTATATCTATTTCAATGTAAGTTGATATTCGCCGACACACCAATTCACTCAGATATTAATAGTCTACACATTCGCAACTGTTCATTTCGTAAATGTAAACTATTGAACACGAAAAGCTACCGCTACCACTTCAATTACTAAATTATAAATAACTAGCAGACCCGGCAGACGTTGTTCTGCCTGACCAGTGACTTCCCTACAAATACATTATCAAATATTTTTCTATTAACTTTTAACATTCCATTTATTGCAGTGCTTTAGGATATACAACGTTTCTGGTTTTAACGTCTTTGGTATAAACAAATAAATTTTTTGGATGTCCAACTCAAAAAACGGATCTTTTGAACTCAATGAGTATGACAAAAACCATTATGTGCTGCTGAGCAGATGTGTAGTTAGTATTTATTTAATTATATCCTATATCTACCACTTAACGCCACTATTATGATTTTATGAAAATCCTATAATACTCCGGATATGATAACAACAAAAAAAATTATGCAGGAACTGCACACATTTCCAAAAAGTTTACAAATGTAGCCTATGTATGTCGTACCGAACGAAGATTTTAACGTATTGGAAAAGTTTAAAACAGATCAACCATAAATTTTGGACATTATTGAAGTACAAACAAAGTACTGAATCAGGCGCGTATTCAGGGGGGGGTTCGGGGGTTCAAACCCCCCCCGAAATTTCCGAAAATTAAAAAATATACGTCTGTACTAGAATAATTACTCTATTTACCTTTAAAACCCCTGTTAAGAAATTAGCATTAATAGCAATAATGAAAATACGAAAGAATAAAATTAAATAATATTTCACACTGAGAGAAGTTATTGGCAGTCGATAATCAATTGTCAGAGCAAGTCTGAGAGGTCACAACTAAATTCCTGCAACGGTTCACTCATTTGGCCCTTTAAGAAATTCGCGCCAAACTAACTGCTTTTCGAGCTATGAATACAGCGGGCAAAAATCGTAAAAATGAGTGTCCCTCGTTATTATAGTCACGGTTGCCAAAGGTTTAACCAAAAAAATGAACAAGAAGTTAAAAAAAATTTCCAAAAATTACTAAGCTGTACACAACGCAGTCGTATTGAATTATCAAAGAAAGTAACAATTAAATTGTACTTATACTTGTGAGGTGATACTAAAAGGTGACGCTAATTTGGCAAAAAAAGATTGAAAACGTTTAAAAGAAAGCCCGGTATGCTGTTGAAAAGAAAATGATTAAGAAATATTTTCAAGTATTTCTTGACTATGAAATTGTCATGAATAGCCCACAAATGTTGACGTTCCGTTTTGCATGTTGAATAATTGCAATTTTCCGCTTTTTATATGAATTTCAATGTTATTTCATTTTTTTTTTTTATTTTTCCGATGTTTCAGTTTTTCTTCAAGAAATAAAGCGACAACTATTTACTTATTGCCAAAGCCTGAAGAAATCCTACACAAAATTTGAAAACAAACAATACAAATAAATATTGTTTTGTACACGTCTAAAATATTTAGCCTAGATTTAAAACTTTTTGGGGCTACATATTCAAAGTGTTGTTTGGAATTTTCAGTAAGATTGACTTCCTTTGACTAATTTCATTATTTTTGTATGAAAGAATGTGCAAAAAAACAAGAAAAATACTGCAACTCAAAGTTAAGAACTTTGTGGAAAATTCATGAAAATTCAAGAAAACTCGAAAAATTTTCATAAAAATTTCTAACTTTTTAGTAAAAATATTTAAATTTTTTCGAGTTTTCAGTTTTGTGGCCCGTTCAATTAAAGTGAACAAAGATAGCAATCTTAAGCCGCTAGAAGAATTACTCGATTTTTGGCAATTTTTTTCCTAGCCAAGTGCATTATCTTCCATACAAATTTATAAGCGTAATATTTTTATATTGAAGAACATGCTCTTGGTCGGCTTTTGACAATTAAACGAGCAGCAAAACTGCATACTCGAAAAAAATCAAAAAAATTTTACGAGAAAGTTAGAAATTTCGATGAAATTTTTTCGAGACTTCTTAACTTTTCATGAATTTTCCACAAAGTTTTGAACTTTGATTTGCAGAAGTTTCATTATGTATTTGCCCATACTTTCATTCAAAATAATTTAATTAGTCTAAAGAAGTTAATTTTACTGGATATTCCAAAAAAACCCTTTGAACGCAGACATACTGATCTAGGTGCATGACCAAATTTGGTTTAGAATTAAATTTACGACGGTTGTCATAGAAAAGCGCCTAATAAAAATTATTTAAATTTTACCCCGAAAATGTTTTTAACAATTTTTTATGTTTTTTTAAAAAATGTTAGGTCTCGAACCGACGTGCCCCAAATCAGTGCGCAATGCTCTACCTACTGAGCTACGGCGCACTCATGAATTTTGTGCGAAAAGTACCGTGTTTGTTTATCCCGGTTAAGTTTTAAATCTAAACCGCAAAAAATTGAGAAAGGTTTGGAATTTATTAAAAAAAAGTTTTAAAAATTGTGTAAACCAATGAATGGTTTAAAATTGAGGCTCAAATTTTTAGCCGTGTAGAAAGAGGAAAATTTCAAATAAATAAAAGTATAAATATGTAAAATGTGAAAATATAAATATATGTGTATTTATAGGTAATTCTTATTTACTGACACTTTGGCCAAAACCCCCCCCGAAATTTTTTTCTGGCTACGCGCCTGTACTGAATACAAAAAATGTGGGCGTGGCACCGCCCCCGTTTCCCAAATTATATAATTCTTGACCAAGGGACACACATATCCAAAAATCATTAGTTTAGACTAAATATGTTCAAAGTTATGATGATTTAAATTTTATATAGCCTGGAGCGTGGCACCGCCTACTTTTACAAAAATTAATATAGCCTAAGTCGTACACAACAATCTTCTGAACCAATCTGGAAAGTTTAGAAGAGATTGACCACAAACTTTGGACGTTATTGAAGTACAAACAAAACACAAAAAATGTGGGCGTAGCACCGCCCACTTTTCCCAAATCATATAAATCTTGACTAAAGGACACACATGTCCAAAAATCTTTAATTTAGACCAAATATGTTCAGAGTTATGAAGAATTTAAATTTTATATAGCCTGGGGGCGTGGCACCGCCTACTTTTCCAAAAATTGATATAGCCTAAATGGTACACAACAATCTTCTGAACCAATCTGGAAAGTTTAAAAGAGATCGACCATAAACTTTGGAAATTATTGAAGTACAAAGAAAACACAAAAATGTGGGCGTGGCACCGCCCACTTTTCCAAAATTACATAAATCTTGACCAAAGGACACACATGTCCAAAAATCTTTAATTTAGACCAAATATTTTCAGAGTTATGAAGAATTGTAGCCCACTTTTCCAAAAATTACTATAGCCTATGCTTTAACCCATGATCCCAAGAATATACTGTGAAAATTTCATAAAAATCGGTTGAGTACTTTGGACGCCTATAAAGGACACCCAGACACACATTCATTTTTAGTTATAAGATATTGTAAGCTGTATTTTAAGAAGGTAAGTGACAGTATTGGTGTAGTATATCTCTACATTGGTTCTCGGGTTCCTACCACCAACCCTTTTATATATATTCAGCTTTCAACATTAAGTATGTATGGGAGATGATACGCTCCCTTTTCGTATAACCCCAATTTTTTCCGGTGCTATCGAATTGATATCGTTTATCTCGATACCAATTTCCAGGGCCCCACCTGAAACACTTTTAGAGTTTAAGGTTTAAAGTTTCGCATCTAGTCATCTTTGGTGCTAAGCGACCTACGAGTGTAAGTACACAAATGAAAACAACGTTGTTATTTGTGCGAAAGAAGGTTGCCATAGCGCCAAAATACATTAGAATATTAGCTGTAGGCGAAATTGAACCAAAAGCGACAGCGTTGTACTTCAGTGCTTTCTTGAGCCAAACATAACCCTGCTCCCAGCATTCATTCATTCACTTAACATCTATACTAGCAGCGTAGTTACAAAAACTTTACATATGTATTGTTGTGTTCTTGTTGTATATATATCGCACTTGTTACGTTAAAGTGTAACAACTCAAAATTTGAACATTTTCAGTAGAGACGAAAAACTGTTTCCGTAAATTTTAATAATATATTACAAAGAAAAAACAATGTAATTGCACGAAAATATCATTAACACTCAAACTCTCCTTAAAAAAAGTCACACATAATACCCTTCGGGTCACAAAATGACCCTAGTTTATTGAATTCATTGTTTTGTAATTATGTATTATTTTCTGAAGCTTTAAGTAAATACATACAAACATATTTCATGAAAAATTAGTAAATTTAAAATTAAATCTTAAAGTTGAAGAAATTTTATGGTATATGCTGTCGGCAATAAGTTGTCTTTTCTGTTTTAGTTTGACTGTGTTGTGAACAAACTGGAATTTTACATACTACGCAGTGGTTGAAAGTTTTTCGGTCGACTCCAGGAGGGCAAATGCTACAACGTTTTCGATCTGATCTTTCTTTTTACACAACGATGGTACGAGCTCGTTAGCTCCTTCAGAGCTTCTCACGTTATGTACAATAGAAGCAGATGATGGTGCATGTGGGAGACGACTTCGATTGGCTATCCAAGGACGTACTAGTTCGTCGCCTAGTTCCTCTAAAAATATGCGGCGTTTATGAGACTTATTTTGTTTCCAGGCGGGATTTATTTCTGTCCATATCACGTAAGCATTCAAAGCTGACAAATCAAGGAAATTTCCAAACAGGGCTACCGGCCAACGATTCGTTTTGCGTTTGCTGGAATAATTTCGAACCATTTGATCTATCCTGTCGACGCCAGCCTTCGTTGAGTTATAAAACTCAATGATTTTGGGAATTTTTTTTGGATGATCCTGAAGAACATCTATCTCGTGATGAAAAGTACTCATTACTGTCACTAGTTTAAATTTTTGTGGTACATACTGAACAAGTGACACTTTATCATTGAAAAAAAATTTACTTGTGTGTTCCGGTAGTTTCCTTAGTTCTTTGAGCGATGCATATTCCGGCAAAAATCTCTTATTTTTTCGTACTGTGCCGACAAAGGTGATATTCTTCTTTAGTAATTCTAAAGCTAGGTCATATGTGGAAAAAAAATTGTCTGCTGTGATATTTCTGCCCTGATAATTAGAAACCAAATCTAGCACAACCCTTTGTGCTTGATTTCTTTCCGGTGGTGCGTTCCTGTTTTCTTTACCTGTGTATATTTGAAAATTTAGACAGAATCCAGTTGTGGCATCAGCTGCAACCCAAGCCTTTATACCATATTTCCCGGGCTTACTCGGTATGTAAATCTTAAAAGGGCATCTTCCCCGAAAAGTAATAAGTTGTTCATCAACTGTGACATATTCATGAGGGGAATATATAAGTTTCAAGTTATCGACCCACAATTCGTAAAAATCTCGTATTGGTGCTAATTTATCTCCGCGACATTGAGATCTACGCAGTTCTCTATTATCGAATGCCAGTAGTCGCGTAATAACTTGAAAACGCTTCATAGACATCACTGCTCTTAAAATTGGTCGGCCATGGTTTGCGCCCCACAATCTTTGAATACTTTCACCATGAGATCGGTAAACACCTAAATAGAATACAAATAAATATATACATATATATATATATATATATATCAATGATAATATCTTATTAAATTTTTACCAATCAGAAGTAGAACTCCCAAATATGCATCAAATTCTGCCTCTACAATTTCAACGTAGCTATCTTTGTACACCCTTTTCCCTTCCATATTTGTAAACTTGATGATAACCTGCTTCATTGCGCTGGTAAAACAGATATTGAAAGAATCTGTAATATTACTTATTCTGTGGATTGCATAGGAAGTGACTCCCATGCAGCCATGGATTATGTTTTCTGACCGCGCTCTAGATAGTGAATGTGGTGAAGGGGTAGTATGCCATACAAATCTTTGCTTTTGCTTTGAAAGTTAGACTGATTTCCAGAAATTTCAATATCGTTTTCAAAATCTTCATCTTCGCGAATATCCTCATAATCATCATGATCGCTTTCCACTTCTGGTATATAATCCATATCGATATCAACGTCGTCGTCGCCGCTAAATAAGTCATTGCTGGATTCAGATGAATTCAGAATAGCACGAATTTCTTCATCACTTATGCGTTGCTGCATGAAAAGTTACCACTTTTATAAAAAACTCAGCATAAAAACCTTCTTACTTACCCTTGCACCTGTTGACCTCTAATTCCAATTTTCATCCGCCATTGATTCCTATTTTACAATTTTACTTTCCAAAGTTCCGATGTTATGCACCTGTTAAATTTTTTTGCAAAATAATAACTGCCTTGTTATAGGTAAACGGTTTGATTTGCAACACCTGACCAAAACACAACAAATTGAAACGGGTCACAGGGTGACCCAAGAAATTTTTCATATGGGTCACAAAATGACCCGAAGGGTAACTAATGTGTATAGTGTCATTTTCTGCTAAATTAATATGCTTTTTAAAAAATGTATGACACGTTTCAAATTACTTTTGAAATTTGTGCACTGGGCGTATAGGAAAAAAACATTGAAATAACGATGTAGAAAAAATTCGAGTTTGAAGTTGCTTTGGGTCACAAAATGACCCTAGGAGAGTTTGAGTGTTAAAAATAATATAACCGTTGTTTCATTTTTATTTGTTTAGTATTTGCACGAAAATAACACATTTTTTGAGTTATTACTCTTTTCCTGAAATTTTTTATATACATAGTGGTATTATTTTGAGTTGTCTCTGTTCTACTGAAAATTCTCACTGGAATTGATAAATATCATTTGTTGTAAATAGGCACAATTCAAAATGTTACACTTTATGTGGTATACTAACGAACCAATTTGATAAAACACATGGAGACAACTAAAAATGTAACTCTTTAGTTGAGTCGAAAGAAGCCATTCTGAAAACAAAGAGAGAGATAACGGTTTTTTTAACGAAAGACTAGACAAATCACGTAACAAGTGCGATATGTATACATCATTGATATGAATTAACTACTTAGCATACAATGCAACGCTTTAACATACACATTTACATATATAACTCGCGTTTCTGATAACTTTGTAATCACCTTGCCACGGAGGGGACAATTTGACTTCTACTGCCCTTCCTGAATGCAGTAAGCATCCAAAAATATTTTCCGCTTACCAGTTTCTAATGCTGATCCAAAATGATGACCTTTTCATACCCAGCGTACTAGTACACGGGTATTATAATTTTGTCCACATAACGGTACTATGTAACGGCGAAAAATAATCGAGTTAGATATAGAGTTCCATATATGAAAGTTCTTAGGTTGAAAAGAGGAATTGATTAAGGCATGTCCGTCCGTCCGTGTACACGATAACTTGAGTAAAAATCGAGATATTTGCATACAATTTTGCATACAGGTTACTTTCTGGCCAAGGTAGGTTGGTATTGAAAATGGGCGAAATCGGATGATAACCACGCCCCCTTTTTTGGTATCGAAAATTTCGAAAATCACGTAAATTGACATAGCTTTCGTCAAAACTGTGATATTTGCATGGAATTTGGTGTATTGGTTACTTTCTGGCCAAGGTAGGCTGCTATTGAAAATGGACGAAATCGAATTATAACCACGCCCCCATTTTCGATATCGAAAATTTTGAAAATCACATAAATCAACATAACTTGAGTAAAAGTGTAAATCTTTGCATGAAATTTGGTACACAGGTTACTTTCCGGCCAAAGCAGGTTGGTGTTTAAAATGGGCGAAATCTGATGATAACCACGCCCCCTTTTTTGATATAGAAAATTTCAAATAAGATTCTAGGGCCTATATCATTGCCAAGCCATGGTATTTGTATCTCGTTCTGAAAACTAACGCTGGGTATTTAATGTTTGGTTCACCCGAACTTAGACTTACTTACTTGTTTTAGATAATTTTGGTTTGGCGCTTAATGCTGGACAGCCACGGAGGGGACGCGTTACAATATGCGTTCGAGCTTTCACTGGAAAACTCGGTGCAAACTTCAGCGGAGTATTAGAATCAGACACGCCAACTGAATTTTTGAATTGTCTTAGGCCAACGCAAAGTCCCTGCCAGTAGAGGGAGTCACAAATTGTCGTTCTGATGCCCCGCCAGCGTTATAGACCAATGCTTTCTGCTTTTCGCTCGAAGTCGAGGACACACTTTAAGCATGGGGAACTCGCATATTATAACATCATCTAATGTTTAATGTTGCACAAATTGTAGTTTGAATCCATGTGAAAAGTTCCTGATAGTTCACAGATGCATTGGTGGAATCGTTCTCAAATTCCCGCTTCATGAATTTCGAATTTCGTGTTTGGGACATGCCACGGAGGGGACATTTGAGTCCCCACTCTCGTCCCCCCCTCGTCCACTTTTCCCAAATCATATAAATCTTGACTAAAGGACACACATGTCCAAAAATCTTTAATTTAGACCAAATATGTTCAGAGTTATGAAGAATTTAAATTTTATATAGCCTGGGGGCGTGGCACCGCCTACTTTTCCAAAAATTGATATAGCCTAAATGGTACACAACAATCTTCTGCACCAATCTGGAAAGTTTAAAAGAGATCGACCATAAACTTTGGAAATTATTGAAGTACAAAGAAAACACAAAAAATGTGGGCGTGGCACCGCCCACTTTTCCAAAATTACATAAATCTTGACCAAAGGACACACATGTCCAAAAATCTTTAATTTAGACCAAATATTTTCAGAGTTATGAAGAATTGTAGCCCACTTTTCCAAAAATTACTATAGCCTATGCTTTAACCCATGATCCCAAGAATATACTGTGAAAATTTCATAAAAATCGGTTGAGTACTTTGGACGCCTATAAAGGACACCCAGACACACATTCATTTTTAGTTATAAGATATTGTAAGCTGTATTTTAAGAAGGTAAGTGACAGTATTGGTGTAGTATATCTCTACATTGGTTCTCGGGTTCCTACCACCAACCCTTTTATATATATTCAGCTTTCAACATTAAGTATGTATGGGAGATGATACGCTCCCTTTTCGTATAACCCCAATTTTTTCCGGTGCTATCGAATTGATATCGTTTATCTCGATACCAATTTCCAGGGCCCCACCTGAAACACTTTTAGAGTTTAAGGTTTAAAGTTTCGCATCTAGTCATCTTTGGTGCTAAGCGACCTACGAGTGTAAGTACACAAATGAAAACAACGTTGTTATTTGTGCGAAAGAAGGTTGCCATAGCGCCAAAATACATTAGAATATTAGCTGTAGGCGAAATTGAACCAAAAGCGACAGCGTTGTACTTCAGTGCTTTCTTGAGCCAAACATAACCCTGCTCCCAGCATTCATTCATTCACTTAACATCTATACTAGCAGCGTAGTTACAAAAACTTTACATATGTATTGTTGTGTTCTTGTTGTATATATATCGCACTTGTTACGTTAAAGTGTAACAACTCAAAATTTGAACATTTTCAGTAGAGACGAAAAACTGTTTCCGTAAATTTTAATAATATATTACAAAGAAAAAACAATGTAATTGCACGAAAATATCATTAAAAATAATATAACCGTTGTTTCATTTTTATTTGTTTAGTATTTGCACGAAAATAACACATTTTTTGAGTTATTACTCTTTTCCTGAAATTTTTTATATACATAGTGGTATTATTTTGAGTTGTCTCTGTTCTACTGAAAATTCTCACTGGAATTGATAAATATCATTTGTTGTAAATAGGCACAATTCAAAATGTTACACTTTATGTGGTATACTAACGAACCAATTTGATAAAACACATGGAGACAACTAAAAATGTAACTCTTTAGTTGAGTCGAAAGAAGCCATTCTGAAAACAAAGAGAGAGATAACGGTTTTTTTAACGAAAGACTAGACAAATCACGTAACAAGTGCGATATGTATACATCATTGATATGAATTAACTACTTAGCATACAATGCAACGCTTTAACATACACATTTACATATATAACTCGCGTTTCTGATAACTTTGTAATCACCTTGCCACGGAGGGGACAATTTGACTTCTACTGCCCTTCCTGAATGCAGTAAGCATCCAAAAATATTTTCCGCTTACCAGTTTCTAATGCTGATCCAAAATGATGACCTTTTCATACCCAGCGTACTAGTACACGGGTATTATAATTTTGTCCACATAACGGTACTATGTAACGGCGAAAAATAATCGAGTTAGATATAGAGTTCCATATATGAAAGTTCTTAGGTTGAAAAGAGGAATTGATTAAGGCATGTCCGTCCGTCCGTGTACACGATAACTTGAGTAAAAATCGAGATATTTGCATACAATTTTGCATACAGGTTACTTTCTGGCCAAGGTAGGTTGGTATTGAAAATGGGCGAAATCGGATGATAACCATGCCCCCTTTTTTGGTATCGAAAATTTCGAAAATCACGTAAATTGACATAGCTTTCGTCAAAACTGTGATATTTGCATGGAATTTGGTGTATTGGTTACTTTCTGGCCAAGGTAGGCTGCTATTGAGAATGGACGAAATCGAATTATAACCACGCCCCCATTTTCGATATCGAAAATTTTGAAAATCACATAAATCAACATAACTTGAGTAAAAATGTAAATCTTTGCATGAAATTTGGTACACAGGTTACTTTCCGGCCAAAGCAGGTTGGTGTTTAAAATGGGCGAAATCTGATGATAACCACGCCCCCTTTTTTGATATAGAAAATTTCAAATAAGATTCTAGGGCCTATATCATTGCCAAGCCATGGTATTTGTATCTCGTTCTGAGAACTAACGCTGGGTATTTAATGTTTGGTTCACCCGAACTTAGACTTCCTTACTTGTTTTAGATAATTTTGGTTTGGCGCTTAATGCTGGACAGCCACGGAGGGGACGCGTTACAATATGCGTTCGAGCTTTCACTGGAAAACTCGGTGGAAACTTCAGCGGAGTATTAGAATCAGACACGCCAACTGAATTTTTGAATTGTCTTAGGCCAACGCAAAGTCCCTGCCAGTAGAGGGAGTCACAAATTGTCGTTCTGATGCCCCGCCAGCGTTATAGACCAATGCTTTCTGCTTTTCGCTCGAAGTCGAGGACACACTTTAAGCATGGGGAACTCGCATATTATAACATCATCTAATGTTTAATGTTGCACAAATTGTAGTTTGAATCCATGTGAAAAGTTCCTGATAGTTCACAGATGCATAGGTGGAATCGTTCTCAAATTCCCGCTTCATGAATTTCGAATTTCGTGTTTGGGACATGCCACGGAGGGGACATTTGAGGTAGTTTTCGGTTGTCTCCGATTTGCTGGGACTATATGATACCATTTTCGATGTGGGAAAGGGTTTATTGCACAAATATTCAACGACTGTCGCATTTATTTTGTCGTAATTTGCAATATTAATCCAAATATTGGATGTGGACACGTACATGCCCTTTTCCGCGTTTTTGCCCATATACGCATAGTGTCACATGCGAAGCGAATGAAAATTTCGCCGTCTCGAATTGCGGCATGCGACTCTGTGGGGACATTCCCACAACAGCCGGTTCTACGTACCGGAATGACCCGGGTTTTACCCGGCCAAGGGCTGTTATTTCAGTGTAACCCTGTCCAATTTGTCCAGTCCCACTCCTAAATTGTCATCCTCGGAGCAATCCCTTGCAGCAGGGTTGCTCCAATGTCTCTTGCTACGGGCTGGTATCGAATCCAACCCCGGACCAAGAGACTGGATCTGCTGCGTCTGCTGGAAGAAAATATATGTAAAACGTTCACATTCCGTTCAATGCAGTAAATGCAAGAGATGGTTGCATAGATCTGGATGCTCAGGGCTTAACCCTGCCATCCCCAGAACCCGTACTTTTTTTAGTACTTTTGAGGCACCATGTTGTTCGCGCACAAGCGCGTCCCGCGGTTCTCGTCGCTCCGGCGCACACACACCGCACCTACCATCATCAAATGGCCACAACAGTGGCCCGGTCTTCACGACCTGCAGCCTTGCTGCTCCCGCCTCACCTCAGTCCCCACTCTCGTCCCCCCCTACTTCCAGCATGCACGTGGGTCAGGAATATAACCTCCTCGTACCTTTCACCACTTGCACTGTTTGTCGGCAAAGACTATATACGCCTGCGGCAGCGGTGAAGTGCAATAACTGTCTTGGCCTGTGCCACATCCATATGTGCTCTGGGCTCACAAACAGGAACCTTTGGACGGATGCATTTATTGCCCCTCGCTGCAGTACTCTGCCGCCCTCCGCGCCGCACAACATCGGCCAAGGCGCGCTGAACCCTAGACTGCGTCACAGCTTGGGACTATGCCCACCCCCACCTAGGCAACCGCATCCGTCCCTTACCCCCAGCATGCCTCCACCCTCCCTCCCGACACACTTCAAAATCCTACAGCTGAACTGCAACGGGTTAGCTGGAAAGATCGCGGAGATAACAGACTTTATGAAGTCGAACAACATTAAACTGGCCGCCATTCAGGAGACCAAACTGAATGCTAACTCGGACTTACGTACTCGAGATGGGTACAATGTACATAGGAAAGACCGTCCCAGCGGTCATGGGGGCGGCCTCGCATTCATTACACACCATACTGTACAGTATAACCTATTTGCCCCTGACGTTGACCCCAGGGACTCTACCCTTCAATGCCATCGCATAGCAGTCCGGACAGGCGACGTCGACCTGCGAGTGTTAAATATATACATTCCCCCTGTTACGTGCTGTCCCCGTGATTATCGCTCTGATATTAGTGCGTTGCTGGGGGCGATAACTGCCTCATCCTAGGTCATTTCATTTTCGGCCGAATTTCCCTGCGGAAGCAGCGGCAATGGCAAGAGAACGTGACCAAGTGAGACTCTTGAACCCCGCAGATCCAAGAATAAAGGATCTCAACGCAGAAATCCGTCGGACTGTCAATGATCATAAATTGAAAAAGTGGAAAGAACACCTAGAGTCATGCAACCTCTCCGGCGGTGTCGGCAAATTATGGTCGACAGTCAAGGCCCTATCCAACCCGACCAAATACAATGACAAGGTCGCCATTGCTTTCGGCGATAACGTCAAGTCGGACCGCAGGAAGTGCGCGAGCGCATTCTGCCGGCAATTTATACTGCATTCTCCTGCGGATAGGGCTAAGAGAAAAGCCATCCGTCGCGCGCACAAACACAAACACACAGCCGCGCCCATTGTCGTCTCCGCTGCAGAGGTTAAGGAAGCTATAAGGAAGGATAAACCTTCAAGATCACTCGGACCCGATGGAATTGCCATGAAGATGCTGACACACCTCGGCCACGAGGGGCACAAGTACTTGGCGGCTCTATTCAACCTCTTACTGACCACCTTCGTTATACCAGACATCTGGAAACACGCGACTGTGGTCCCCCTCCTAAAACCTGGGAAGCCGGCGAATCAAGGAGATTCTTATCGTCCAATATCTCTCCTTTCGCCGGTAGTGAAGTTGTTAGAGGCTATTCTGCTCCCATACTATACTGCAAACCTGCAGCTGGCCAATCATCAACATGGCTTCCGTAAAAACCACAGCACAACATCAGCATTGAATGCCATCACGACGCAGATTAACTTCGGTTTGAACCAACACCAACCAAATCACAGGACGGTTCTCGTGGCACTTGACCTGCCGAAAGCCTTCGACACAGACAACCACGCCACACTCCTTAAAGACCTGGAGGAGACACCGCTTCCTGCCGGCCTAAAACGATGGACCGCCAACTACTTAAACGGTCGGCTGGCGTCAGTGCAGTTTCGAAGCGAGAGATGTAGACCTAGAAGAATTAGACAAGGGGTTCCGCAGGGTGGTGTCCTTTCACCCCTTCTGTTTAACTTCTACATCTCGAGCCTCCCTCCCCCACCAGAGGGGGTCTCCATCGTTTCGTACGCTGACGACTGCACTGTGATGGCCACGGGCAAAGGACCTTCCACGGACGAACTCTGTACCAGACTAAACGACTACCTGCGCGATCTTTCCCGCTTCTTCACAGAGCGGAACCTGACTCTGTCCCCGACTAAATCTACGGCGACGTTATTCACCCCGTGGAATGCGCAGATGGGGCAGGAGTTGAATGTCCACGTAGATGGTGTTCCACTACCTACTGTCAACCACCCCAAAATTCTAGGGGTTACATTCGACAATAGCCTCACCTTCGCTAATCATGCCACCGCAATAGCTTCAAAGGTACAAAGCCGCAACAAGATCCTCAAGTCACTGCCCGGCAGTACTTGGGGCAAAGACAAAGAAACGTTGCTGGTCACCTATAAGGCTATTGGCCGACCGGTTATTGATTATGCTGCGCCCATATGGTCGCCTAACCTTCACGACACCAACTGGAGGAAATTGCAGGTCTGCCAAAACACCGCCATCAGAACTGCGACGGGTTGTTTGCTTATGTCTCCTGACGAATGCTTATTTCAGTCGCATTTGATAAAAAGAAGCGACAAGTTTTGTGTTTATTCATATATTTTGATAGAAATATGTATTTTAGCCGAAAATAAAACAACAGTAGTGAGATAACAACTTTTGTGTGTTTTTTAATTAAATTAAACTAGTAGGTAACTCCCGATAATCGTGTGGGTTTTTTTTTAGAAAAAAATTAAAGCAAACTTTAAACGCTGATATCTTATGAACAAATTAACCAATTGAAATTTTTGTAATTTTATGCAAACATGCTCATGATAAGCTTTCATTTGATACACATTTCATTTATGTACGTATTGTAGTTTAGTCTAGCTAAGCGCCTTGTTTTAGAATAATAATATAGATGATATTTATATATATTAAAGGATGGCACGATAAAAAAGATGATTACTACTGACAAGCTCTGGGTCAACGTTCGGTGCAGATGCAACATACTCCTCATTAGTAAGTGAAGTCCATTGTACAAGACTGCATGAGGGGCGAGTAGTGGGTAAACATTCTTATTTCAAATATAAATCAATTTGCTTTTGAACCAAAGCCCGTATTTGTTTCATTAAATTGAAGCGAGAGTTCCACATTTGTTAAATTTATTTAATAAGATCTGGTATGATTTTTTGCAATGTTGCTGCAGTGGCAAAACCCAAACCACTATGTATTTATCCGCACCTTTTGCGCTATTGCCAATTGTTATACGCACTTCAAGTGGATGTGATTGCAAAACGTCTTCTACTATCATTAAATCACCAATGGTGCCACTGTGGGTTTTACGTTTCTTTGCACCACTACTTCCCAAATCCAGCTCATCTGTATCCGAACTAGCACCACTTTTTATGATCTCGGTATGAGATGCCATTTCCAATTGACGCACATCATCCTCGCTACCTACTACAATTACACAAACATCGCACTCTTTTGCACAAATACATACATAAAAACATATGCAAATGACACAAAAATGACAGAAACGTCAAATTCGGATTGATTAACTTTTTGAATTTGTTTGAATGGCAACATAACATGGCAGGCGAAAAAGTTCATTCGCCACTCACAATGCAAATTTTAGGTGAGTTCGCCAATCTGTTCGACTCGCCAAATGTATCCGCTTCGCAAGTGACAATATGCGTAATAAGCTTAACTTAAGTAGTCAATGGATCAGGGAATTAAGAAATCAGAGTTAAAAATATTGAAAAACTGTGAGCTTGGTAGCGAGGGAAATGTAATGCTTAGGCCCGCTTTCATAAAAGCCGGTTAGTGCTTAATCCGATTTGATTTAATCCTGATTTGTATAAAATCCGTTTTCACCAAGGCCGATTAGCACAAATCAGCCGGTTAACGGCTGATAAACTTTACCGGCGATGAATGGCCGATTAAGCAAAAATTTGCATTTATCAGCTGTGGACACAATCAACATTTGTTTATATTCCCACAAAAACAATTTTAATTTGGAAGCTTTGTGCTGTTAGTGTTTTGAAAGTAGGTGCCGCTCTAGAAGACAGTTCAATGCCTAATTTGCATGAAATACTGGTGATAGGGATGTTCTGCACATAAATACCATGGGACAGATCCCCCATTTTGGACCAATTTAGGGCAAATTTTTGGTAATTACTTTTTACAGAAATGCAATTTGTAATTTCCGCATTCGGATTCTTTATGCCGGGGTCTAGACTCGACTTTTGGCACCAACCTCAGCAAAATCCGATAAATATTAGGCATTGAACAGTTTTCAATAAAATTCACACTGCAATTTTTTGCTAATTTATTCACAATGATGGGTCTAATCGGCGATAACTCAACCAGGCTTTGGTGCAAACCAAATTGTCGATTCGGAAAATCACCGATTAAGGAATCGCCGATTAGGAATAATTTAACCGGCTTTTATAAAAGCGGGCCTTAGTGAGTTAAACTCACGTATAGCACTAACAATAGGAACATTACAGGCATAATTGGTTATCTCCATAGAGTGAATATGATTTACTTTTATCATTTTTCGTTTGCTTTGCGGGACTTAAATCTGTGTACAAACGCCACATTGTAATTAACATTTAACACAAGTAGTAACATACATATGTATACTTTGACAACATCTTTGTCATAATTATAAAGCATTTTGTTTCTTAACCAACAACCGAAAAATATCTAAATGTACTTTTAACAATTTTTCTTTTTTTATTCACCAAAATAATTTTGCAACACACAATCCTGAAATGCCAAAAAAGCGTTGACTGCCACCCCATGTACAGCCTGGCGGTGAATATAATCAGTTGATTGGTACAGAGTTTTACTACTGTATATACTGTGGTGGAGACTTTCAACTACAGGAATTTCGTAGATCAATAAATGAATCGATAAAAGAATCATATCTTAAATGTAAATGAAACTTAGATAAACCGTGGGTACCCCAATCTATTTGTAATGCTTGTAGAACAAATATGGGGAGATGGGACGAAGTTAAAACAGAGGTCGTCATTCAACCAGCTATTTGGCGCGAGCCTGTAGATCACGATAATGACTGTTATTTTTGCTTAAGCTTTGTAAGTGGCTTTAACAAAAGGAACAAAAGAAAAATTAAATATCCTAATGTAGAGAGTGTAACGTCTGCTAAGAAAGGAAAAATAGAAATTCTTCGAGGTTTGTGAACTTGGGGTGAAGGCTTGGCTTTGTGGGCTACGGGTATATAAGCTTGGGGTTTCGGGTATTACGGTTTTTGGGCTTGGGGTCTTGGCATTGGGGTTTATGTGTTTATGGCGTCTGTGAGCTTGGGGTTTGTGGGATTTATTTGAACTTAAGATGTGTAAGCTTGAAATTTGTAGACTTATCGTATGTGTTCTACTACATCATACCTACGTTAACTCAGTGGTTTTTCAGCTATAGGAAAATTAGCAAATTTATAAACTTTAAATTGCTCTATCTTAGCGAGAAAAAAAGTTATTTGAGCAAACTCAACGCCATTCGTAAGAGGAAGACATCTTCTTTAAGATGCAATGTTTGCCTTTAAAAAAAAAAAAATCTGTCGTATATATATAACCTCAAAAATAGGCAAAAACGGTATTTTTTGCACTTTTTGGTTAGGATATCTCAAAATCCTGACGTGATAGAGTAATTCTGCGTCCAGATTTGAATTCAGCACATCGAAAACCTTCAGGAAAGTATGGTCTCGTTTATGGTCAAAAATGTTGGTCTCATTTTGTCGGCCTGTGTTATTAAGAATAACTTCAGGTCTCTGGCATAAAGCAGACACTCAGCAACGAAAAGCAACTGCTAATGTCATTGATAAAAATACCTAATCAAAAATAGCGGTCCTAAAACTCTTTCTTGGGGTACACCGTAAGTGGCAACAAGTAAGTTGGAAGATACACCATCAATACTAACAACACATTGGTTGTTTAATATATAGGAGCCAATCCACTGCAGAAAAGCGGTATGAAACCCGAGAAAAGCTAGTTTTTGTATTAAAGCGTTATGGGATGCTCTACCAAAAGCTTTAGAAAAATCTAGAAAACGTTTCTGTTTGCGATGCATTATATTCATGCACTGACCAAAACTCGGGAGAATATTTAGAATTATTATCATTTATGTCAATATAATTTTTATCAAACCAAAGTAGTAATTTTTTTACACTTTCATCATCGCAGTTATTAAGTAATGTTTGAAAGTAGTTTGGTACTAAAGCTAAACTTTTAATCATTCGGACTTGCAGTGCGAATTCCACCGAAGTCCCATATTTTTTAGCCAATCTATACATAAAGAACATATTATTACTTAGTAGACATAAACAACCATAAAATATGCTTTAATTGCCTCTCCTTCTGAACCTTTCGTCATATTATTTGTCCAAAATGGACTTACAGCCGCGTACATCAGTATTTCGAAAAAATTGCTTAATTGTCGATATGATACCCATTTTGAAGTCGCAAATTATACGCCGAGGGCATAAATGTTACCTGTAATCGTCAGCAACTCGTTAAAAACGGCGACATATGACTTCAACGTTTTCTGGCGCATCAAGCAAAAAACGAGAGGCACGATTTCGCCGTGTATGGAAAAAAGTTGCCTAATAACGCCAGGAACAACATGGAAAGTTCAATCAACAGCCCAGCAGTCACTGATACTCAGCATTTTCAATGAAGATTTTGTCAATTCATCATCGACCCACTTTCCTGCTAAGACAAAAAGCTCGCCTTCAAGAACATATAAATTAAGTGGCAATGGTTTCTCGAATTATCTGGCTAGTCGGCAATCATGTTTTTTTTTAGATAACTCTTTAAGCTTTATATTAGCTTCGCGAACAAAACGTTGCCTCAGCGCTATGGGTATGTACACCGGACCTTTTAATTACACAATGGATACCGTCTTTTAATTCAGTCCCCAATCGAGATATTCAGTGACACGCTATTCTTTAGGAACACGACCAATTACATATATGTCTTTTGTTTTGCTATTCTTTCTAAATAATAGAAATACCCATCAACACGCAATATTTTATTTTTTTTTTATTTGTTTTCAAAATACTTATTTCGGACATTGTTATCAATATAATAATAAGCCACGGTTTTTCACAAAAAGTCAGCACTTCACAGAAGGTAAACAAACAATATAAGAACCGTTGTAAACATGTGTGTGAAATTGAAATTTCTCATTTGTGATAGAAGTTCTCATCTCCAGTCAATATTTGATTGCAAACATACGTACATACATACATATGTACATACCAATGTACATATATCTGTTGTCAACTATAATTAATGCAGGTATGTACATACATACATATGTACGAATAAGTTAAAAACAATGGGGAGCATATACTCAAATTGTGAAAAAAGTTTTACTAACTAATAACCATACCTAAATTTGACAATGGAGGATGGGTCCGCGTGCAGAAGTCCACGTAAGTGGGGAAAGTTTCTGATCGCCATTCACTTGGGAATGGCCAGAGCGATTCTTTTGCATGCGGTCCAAGCAGCTCACTACTTCCGGGCGCTTGCGTCCAAGTATCCTCTGGGTAGCCACCGAACACCCGTTTGGTGGTGAGCTAAAAGTGAGAAGGCGACAACCTGGCAAGGCCACTCCGACAAAATCGGTTTAAGGGCTTATCAGGGGTTTACAAGCAGCGTCTGATCACCTAGTGGTGCGGCTGTAAGCGGGCGTCTGTCTTGGATCAAGCGGCTCGCTATATAAACGTGCACTTAAATTACAACCTCCCGTGGAACGGGATGTGCGTTGGGTTTGGGACCCACCACGTAAACCAACGTACCAATGAAATCCAAAAAAGCCTCGGATATGAAAACCCCCTTTTTAGATGACGAAACACGCAAACGAAACAAGGACTACGATTTAAGGGCATGCACCTGGAATGTCCGGTCCCTCAATGGGGAAGGTGCCGCTGCCCGGTTGGTTGAGGCCCTGAGGAAGGCTAAAGCTGGCATCACCGCCATACAGGAGATGCGATGGACGGGGCAAGGTAATATGAACAAACCACCTTGTAACATTTACTGGAGTGGGCATGTCGACAAGCGCAGATTTGGCGTGGGATTTGTGGTGGGAGAGAGACTCCGTAATCGAGTACTGTCGTTCACACCCGTGAATGAGCGTCTCGCTACAATCCGCGTAAGAGTACGATTCTTTAACATCTCGTTTATCTGCGCCCACGCTCCGACGAAAGAGAAAGACGACGTGGAAAAGGATGCATTCTACGAGCGCCTGGAGGAAACATACGAGCGCTGCCCCCGTCATGACATCAAAGTCGTGCTTGGTGACTTTAACGCCAGGGTGGGCAATGAGGGTGTATTTGGACCCACAGTCGGGAAGTTCAGCCTGCACGACCAGACTTCGCCAAATGGCTGATCGACTTCGCCGGTGCCCGAAACATGGTCATTGCCAGCACCAGGTTTATGCACAAGAAGATCCATCAGGCTACATGGCTGTCTCCCGATCGAAAAACGCGAAACCAGATCGACCATATTGTGATAGGCGGACGGCATGCTTCTAGCGTTTTAGATGTTCGCACAATAAGAGGTCCAAACATCGACTCCGATCACTACCTAGTAGCAGCTTAGATTCGTACCCGGCTCTGTACGACAAAACAGGTGCAACAGAAAACGCAAGAAAAGCTGGACGTCGAAAAGCTGCAATCGCAACAGACCGTCAATGATTTTTAAGACCGACACGCACCCCTGCTCTCTGAGAGCACAATTCAACCCAGTGGAATGCATGAGCAGTGGGAGCACATCACAGGAGCACTCCGTACCGCAGCCGAAGAAGTAATTGGATTCCGGCGAACGAGAAGAAACAACTGGTACCATGATGAAGAGTGCCGAGCTGCAACGAAAAGAAAGGCAACGCTAAGATCGAGTGCAACAAGGAGTGTGTGTGAACACTACCGCAAGTTGAAAAGGGAAGCGAGGCGACTTTTCCGGGCAAAAAAAAGAGAGGCAGAAAAGCGTGAAATCAATGAGCTTGAGATGCTAGACAATGGGAATAATGCCCGAAAATTCTATCAAAAAATTCGACGAATGACGGAAGGTTTCAAGCCCGGGGCAAATTCCTGTAAGAACGAGAACGGCGACCTGGTTACTGATGTTCAGAGAATACTAGAGATATGGAGGGATCACTTCTCTGCCCTTTTAAATGGAGAAATTGAGCAAGAAACCAGAGAAGAGCTCGAACCCAAACCCACAATCAAAGACAACGAAATTGACGTCCCAGAACCCAACTATAATGAGGTGCGAATAGCAATATCCCGGTTTAAAAACAATAAAGCAGCTGGCGCTGATGGTTTGCCTGCTGAGCTATTCAAGCATGGCGGCGAGGAGCTGGTAAGGCGTATGCACCAGCTTCTGTGCAGAATATGGTCGGATGAATGCATGCCCGAAGATTGGAATCTAAGTGTTCTGTGCCCAATCAACAAGAAAGGTGATCCTGCAAACTGCACCAACTACCGCGGAATCAGCCTTTTGAATATCGCATATAAAGTCTTGTCAAGCGTATTGTGCGAACGATTGAAGCCTGACGTGAACAGACTGATTGGACCTTATCAGTGTGGCTTCAGACCTGGAAAATCTACCATCGACCAGATTTTTAAAATACGTCACATCCTGGAGAAAACCCGTGAGAAAAGAATCGACACACACCACCTCTTTGTTGACTTTAAAGCCGCTTTCGATAGCACGAAAAGGAGCTCCCTATATGCCGCTATGTCTGAATTTGGTTTCCCCGCAAAACTTATACGGCTTTGCAAAATGACATTGAGCAACACCACCAGCTCAGTCAGAATTGGGAAGGACCTCTCCGAGCCGTTTGAAACTAAACGAGGTTTCAGACAAGGTGACCCCCTATCGTGCGATTTCTTTAATTTGATGTTGGAGAAAATAATACAATCTGCAGTACTTAGCCTCGCTGGAACAATATTCTATAAAAGCGTGAAACTGTTAGCATGTGAACGAAGGCAAAACGAAGTACATGCTGTCATCAAGCAGAGAGTCAGCGAATTCGCGCCTTGGCACCCACGCCACTGCTGGCAGCAAAAAGTTCGAAATAGTGAAGGACTTCGTTTAACTTGGATCCAGCATAAGCTCCAACAATAATGCCAGCCTAGAAATCCAACGAAGAATTGCTCTTGCAAATAAATGCTACTTTGGACTGAGTAGGCAATTGAAAAGTAAAGTCCTCTCTCGACGCACGAAAATCACACTCTGCAAGTCACTCATCGCTCCCGTCCTGCTATATGGTGCAGAGGCGTGGACACTAACAACATCTGACGAGGCTGCATTGGGAGTATTCGAGAGAAAAGTTCTGCGAAAGATTTATGGGCCTCTACGCGTTGGCGACGGCGAGTACCGAAGAAGATTTAATGATGAGTTGTATGAGCTTTACGCAGACGTCGACATAGTACAGCGCATTAAAACACAGCGGCTTCGCTGGCTAGGCCACGTCGTGCGAATGAACGATTACGCTCCAGCCCAGAAGGTATACTTATCGGCACCCGCCGGTGGAAGAAGAGGAAGAGGAAGACCACCACTCCGATGGAAGGACCAAGTGGAGACCGACCTGCGATCTCGTGGGGTCTCCAATTGGCGCCAGTTGGCGCAAAGAAGAAATGACTGGCGAGCTATGTTGGACGGTCAAAATCGCTCAGGCGGTTAGATGGCCATTTAAAGAAGAAGAAATTTGACAATGAATATCCCACAATGTTTTGTAAAAGTACGCACTTTTTCAAAATAATTACATGACCTCTTTAACATTGTTAACATTATATTTCAATACAGAATTTTGTAATACAGAATGTTGAAACCAGAATTTTAGAAAAGAGAATTTTAAACAAGCAAAATTTTGTTTCTAGAATTTTGTACATACAGAATTTCGACACCAACCCTTATTATCATTATCATTATTATCATCATTATCATTATCATTATCATTATCATTATTATCATTATCATTATTATCACTATAATTATCATTATCATTACACTGTACAACAAGATTTTTAGTAATTGATGAAACCAACAAAATCTGAAGCTCTATCCCTCTCGTATCAAAACCTCATACCAGGTTTTGGGCCTATAGGTCTGAATTTTTTATTATTTGAGTTTAAAGTTTTAACCCTATGTATAGGGGTTAAGTGAGGGAAACTTGATAAAATGAGGCAATTGGTTACAAAATAGTGGCTAAATTAATGTTTTTTGGGGCAGGGAATTCATTTTTGATGTTTATTTTTACATAAAACTTACAATAGATGACGCTGTGGTACAATTTTTTTAATTTTTTAACAAATTTTCATGGACAAATAGTATTTTAATAGTTTTTACGTAGAAATAGTAGCAATTGCTTACGAAACGTGTGTTAAAGTAATGTTTTTAGTGTCGAGCAACTCATTTTTGACATTAATATTTTAATAAATCTTACGATAGGTGGTGCTGCGGCACAATTTAAAATTTTTTTTTTAACTTTTTCTATGAAAAAAGAGTATTTTAACAGTTTCTAAGTAGAAATAGTAACGTTTTATTCTGTTTTATATGAGAAGTAATCGCTGATGACACTAACACGAAGATTATATAGTTTCAAAAAAAAGAAGACAGTTCGGTCAGTACTTAAAAACTATTTTTCCATGAAAAATTGTTAAAAAATTTGAAAAATTGTACCACAGCGTCATCTATCGTAAGTTTTATGTAAAAAATAAACATCAAAAATGAATTCCCTGCCCCAAAAAACATTAATTTAGCCACTATTTTGTAACCAATTGCCTCATTTTATCAAGTTTCCCTCACTTAACCCCTATACATAGGGTTAAAACTTTAAACTCAAATTAAAAAAAATCCAGACCTATAGGCCCAAAACCTGGTATGAGGTTTTGAGACGAGAAGGATAGACCTTCCAGTTTTTTGGGTTTCATCAATTACTAAGAGATGAACCCTCATTTTGTTGTACAGTGTTATCATTATTATCAATATCATTATCATTATAACTATCACTATCATTATCATTATCGTTATCATTATTACTATCAATATTGTTATTATTATCATTATTATCATTATCATTATTATCATTATCAACATTATTATTATCATTATTATCATTATCACAATCATTATTATCATTATCATTATCATTATCATTATTATTAACATTATCATTTTCATTATTATCAGAATCATTATTGCCATTGTCATTATTATCATTATCATTATTATCATTATCGTTACTATCATTATCGTTATTATCATCATCATAATTATTAACATTATTATTATTATTATTATTATTATTATTATTATTATTATCATTATTATTATCACTAGTATGTAACTCCCGATAATCGGGTGGGTTTTTTTTAGAAAAAAATTAAAGCAAACTTTAAATGCTAATATCTTATGAACAAATTAACCAATTGAAATTTTTGTAATTTTTTGCAAACATGCTCATGATAAGCTTTCATTTATGTACGTATTGTAGTTTAGTCTAGCTAAGCGCCTTCTTTTAGAATAATTATTATCATTATTATCATTATCATTATCATTATTATCATTATCGTTATTATCATTATCATTGTTATCATTATCATTATGATTATTTGTTTAGTATTTAAGATATTGGTTTATTTTGCTTGTTGACTACAACTGCTTTATTTTACAAAATGTTGCTCTATTTATACAAAAGAAATACATAGGAATTATAATTAACATACAGCTTGAGAACTTGTATACATATGTAGGTATATATGTACATAAACATATATTCTGGTCGCACGCTTTTAATGCAAGGTAAGCGTGCGTTGATGTTACAAGTTTATCCAAAAATGCAGGCGAAATTGGAGATCTATCATATTCGCTGCAATGCATTCCAACAAACCTTGGAAATGAAGACGTTGGCGTCAACATCCTCCCCCGATGAGCGCAGCTCGATTAGATGTTAATGGTAAAATCCAAAACTTCTTTTAGATGACGATGACGAGGGGCTGGTGTCGGTTTTTCGTTTTCGGAGTGATCTGTATTACTGGGCAAAGCTTGCTGGTGCTTCGGTTTACATCTCCATTTGACGAGCATAAACACCAGTAGACACACAAATAAAAGCAGTGCTGTGTAACCAACTGTGATATGATGAGTATTTTGAGCATCAAGTTTGTTTGGTAGCTCTAATAGATTATGATTGACCAATTCGTCTTGTAATGACGTCAGCGCTGTGTAACCAACTGTGATATGATGAGTATTTTGAGCATCAAGTTTGTTTGGTAGCTCTAATAGATTATGATTGACCAATTCGTCTTGTAATGACGTCAGGTTTTGTGTTTGTGGTATATGTATATTTTACGTCGTCCAGCTTCCGAAGTAGGGGCTCTAGTTGCTCTGCAGAAGCCACCTTAGAGATTTCACCAAGCCTTGTGTAGGAAGAAACCAGAATACTGGATATTAGCTGATGCGAGTGAACTAATACAAAGCGATGTTTAAGGATGCAGTCTGGTTGAAGTGATAGCAGTCCTGATCCCTTTAAATTGATCTCGGTGATATCTCTTCCACATACCACAGTGGCACGAGATGAAACTGATGTGGCATATATAAACTGGTTGTCATGCCATAGTGGTATCCACGCAAAGTCGTTTGCTATTTTTCGTAGTAGACATTTTGATTGCGTATCATCACGGAAAAGATTTTCTTCACATGCGCATTTGGCCGATCCACGGCTATAAAGGATTTGAACTTTTGGACATATGTAACTGCCCTGCTTGATGTCCACACATGATTGAAATTCGGACACCGTCATTGGAAAGTATTTGTCGAGAGCCGTATTGATTGCAAAAACTGAGGCACATGGCACGATCTCAATAATTGTACCATTGGTCAAGTTGGGGATCGGTACGATGTTGAATAGGTCGTATCTATCACGTTCCACAAGCGGCAAAGTGATACTAAACACCAAATGCTTTTGCGTGACTCCTCCTTTGACCTTCATGAGCTGGTATAGTTTTAACAACTCGTCTTGTTGTACCGGCTGTTCCAATGATGCTGATAAGTGAGTTTTAATGTTACTCACTTCATGTTTTAATTGGCTGGGAGTAAGGAGCAGAGGACTTATTTTCCCATGATGCGAATCCATCAGAACGTCCAAAATAGAAGACTGGATTCTCTGCAAATTCCCTTCGATAAGCGTTAGCTGCATTGCCAGCGACGAAAACATTTGAAACAATTTGTCTTCGAGTCTCTCATCCGTGTCACTGCGCATTCCATTTAGAATGGGGCTAATCTGTTGATCTATTACGCTGAATTTTTTGGCAACTGCATTTTGGTCTTGCTTTAAAATGCTGATTGTAGAGTCCACAATAGACGTTTGATTTTTGATCAGGTTAACCCATTACTGACTAACGTTACATATATGTAACAGTAACAGTGATTTAGATAATCATCCATTAAAATGTTTTTGAGCTTTATAATTGGATATATGCGTGCGCCAGTACGAAGTTTTATGCATAAACTTCACGACGACGCGTGTTGCGATCAGTTTACTGACAACCACCGAACTGATCAGAAGTTTAAAGAGAGTGTAATTTTCCTGTGTGCCTTTTTTTCAGTTATGAGCAAGCGCAAAATGTAAGTAATTCTTTTTAAATATTTTTCTTCACTTTTCAGGGAGAATTTTTGTACAGTTTTATTCAGAACTGTGAGAACGAAATATTAAAAACCAAAACAAATCAAAAAATCTGAATTTCGTTTGTGTTTAGACCTTGAAAAGTCAGCGTTACATATATGTAACGTTGGTCACTCCTATGACAAGTGTACTTATTTTTTCTTTGCTTTCTTTTTATTTATTTAAGTGATGTTTTACGCACTGAAGAGATCCTTGAGCTGCTAGAAGCAGATAATTACGATGGCCGTGATGTCGAGAAGATATTTCTGGAGCCACCGGATGAAGAATATATTTCTGACGAGGAATCTTCAAATGAAGATGAAGGAGCAAGATTGAGAAATTTATCTAGGAGACATAGGATGACTAATTGTGAAGTGGTATATGCAGGAGCGTTTGACGATGACTTTGAAGAAGATAATATTGTATCTGAAGACGAGTTGGCAAACTATATCAAAGATGTGCTGGAACACTCATTCTCGAACGTTCAGACGAACCTTCTTGAAACACCTCCTCGTTTGAAGGAAGGATTGCCCACATCATCTTTTTATAAGAAAAATACATTGTTGACTGAAACTTCGCAATACACTGCTTCGGATTCTATTGCAGTCGCAATAAGCACTCATCAATCCACACCTCCTTTTGTAGAAATGACGACAAATTCGCAACAAGTGACATCTCCTTTTGAGCCAATGACAGCATCACCTGAATCAATATCACAAAAGTTTCCTGAAGCCTACATATGTGCGATTAACTCCACTGAAACTGCCACTTCGTTCGCCACCGAGAATGACAGAACCCCCCGCAAAACGGCAAAAGAAAAGGCAACCTGTTCCAGTCGCTTCAATGAAGAAAACAAGGTCTCGAGCGATTATAAGCAAAGATTTAAAATGGGTTGCACAAGAAAAATATGCCAGAAACCTCAACATTTTCCCCGATTTGGTCTACCCAGCGTCGTATGGCATTGAACCTTACAAGTTATTTGAAAAATTCTTTGATGAAGAAATAGTCAATATGCTGTGTGATCAAACTAATAACCATGCCGTGTTCAAGGATCCAAACAAACAGAGCCCAGCAATTACACCCCAAGAAATGCGAGTATTTCTGGGGATTCTCATTGTTACTGGATATCGTCCCTAAAAGGGATTATTGGTCTGAGGAAGATGACATGGGTAGCGAAATGATTCAACAGGCCATGAGACGCTCTCGTTTCGAAACGATATACAGCAACCTTCATTTTGCGAACATGTCTTTATATGATGAGAGAGACAAAATATGGAAGCTTCGTCCACTCACCGATAAACTGAAAGAACGCTTCCGAAAGAACTTTGTCCCAGAGCAAATTCTCTCTTATGATGAAAGTATGGTGGAATACTTCGGCCGCCATAGTTGTAAGCAGTTCATAAGAAGAAAGCCTGTGCGATTCGGCTACAAAATGGGGTCACTGAACACACCGCAAGGCTACTTGATAAATTTCGAAATGTACCAAGGTTCAAATCCGAGGATCAATCCAGCGTATATCGAAAAGTATCCAAAACCAACAGCACCGCTATTCTGTATGCTGGACGAGTTTGATGAAGAGGTGAAACAGTATCCTTTCTCGGTCCATTTCGATAATTTGTTCACAAATATAAATGTTTTCAGAGGATTGAAAGAAAGAGGATACGAAGGTACAGGAACTATTCGTGAGAGCTGCATTCCGAAATCATGTATTCTTCCATCCAAAAAGGAACTCATCAAGATGAAAGTTGAACGTGGATGGATAGATGGTGTGAAATTGAACAAGGCGGATATCTACTTCACCAAATAGAACGACAATTCCATTGTCACAGTAGCGTCTACAATATACGGTATGCATCCTATATCTACTGTTCCGAGATACTCGCGTGAAGTTCGTAAAAAGATAGATGTTCCACGTCCTTTAGCAATTAGTCGTTACAATAGCTTCATGGGTGGGACAGACCGAATGGACCAAAACGTGTGTACTTATCGTATTTCGGCCAGAGTAAGAAAGTGGTGGTCATCAATTTTTAGTTGGCTTGTTGACGTCTCTATTCAGAATGCTTGGATTCTGCACGTCAAAGGCGGAGGCAATACGTCTCAGCTTCAATTTCGCCAATCCACTGCTAGATATTATTGCAGAACTCTCGGTGTTGCGAAACCACCTGGCGGTTATCGTCGACCAAGATCTTATACCGAATTCGCAAATTCGCGATATGATTGTCAGGCGCATTTTATAGCAAGAATTCCACTTGGAAAGAGACGATGATGTCAAGGCTCCAACTGCAAATCTAGAGTTACAACAGAATGTGTAAAATGTGATGTTGGATTGTGCGTTGATTGTTTTCAAAAGTATCACTTTATATCGATAAACTAAAATTCACTCTTTTTGTTCACCTGCAAGCCAAGGACTTCTAGCTCGTTTTGTTTTTTTTTTTTGTATGTTGTGAAAGTGAAATGAATTATCTTTTTTTGTGTATTATTATTTTTGGTTACATTGTTATAGAAATAGAAATGATTTGTGAAATGTTTATATAAATAAATGCATATGCATATTTTCCGTGGATTCACACAATTCGTAAGGAAGTGACCAACGTTACATATATGTAACCACCCAATATGTTTCAACCCCACTCAAGAAAATAAAAAAAAACATTGTTTCTATCATTCTAAGAGACTAAGTATAGGCGCTAAACTAAATTTCAACAACAATTATCAACTTTTGGGTTTCTGTCATTATTGGGTTAAGTAGATGAGATTCATTTTCTTGTACTTTTGTGACTGTGCTCGACATTTGTTCAGCATATTGTGAGTCTAAGATACCAAATAATGAGTACGCCACATTTCCAATTATGTCCACTGCACCTCTTTTCTGCCTGTTGGATTTCACTATTGAGGCATCAAGTTGCATGTGCCTTTTTGCTTCATCTCTCGACACAAATGTCGCAGCGCCATTGTACCATTTGACAGTGCTGCCAGTTCTGCTGTGAATCCTTTCAGGTCGTAGTAAATTATAAGGTTCCACTCCGATGAGGATATAGCGGTTGATCCAATTCCCTCAAGCTTTGACCCAAATCTCCTGTTTTCAATTTAAGTTCCCAAAGCTATGGGGAGGATCAGTAGTGATATTAGTAGCGTAGCAAATCCTTTGTGCAAGGAATGGATTTCTTTCTTTGGTGGAATTTTTTCGACCGGTATGCTGGTTGTTTTTTCTTCTGACTCATTATTTGTCTCCATAGGTAGGGGAGCTAGCCGATGAATTGGCCTCCTACAAGTACCAGTTGCGGTTTTCACATCTGCCACCCGCACCACATCGTCTTTTCCTTTGTATACATTGACGACTCGCCCTAGCGGCCAGTGAAGTACTGGTGAGCTGTCTTCTTTTACTATCACCATGCCACCTATTTTGACATTTTGCTGCTCGATCTTCCATTTGTGCCTTTACTGAAGCTCAGTCAAATATTCGCTTGACCATCGCTTCCAAAAGGCCTGCTTAAGGCCTGATGCACAGAGCTCCAGCCGTGGAAGAGTTTGCCGCTTTAAAGGAGCTACTCGTGATTTTGCACACAACAGCCTTACGATTACTTGTCCGTTGTTCAGCTCTGATCTTATGTATATCGCAGCCCCATATGCCTTTTCGGATGCATCTGCAAATACATGAATTTGAACTTTCGTTGGAATGTATCCTTCGAACACGTGCCTTGAAACTTGCAAGTTGTTTAAGTTTTCTAAGTCGCTCCGGAATGATGCCCATTTTGCAGTCAAGTCGGCTGGTAATGCTTCGTCCCATTCTAATTTAAGTTGCCAGAGATCTTGAATAAAGATTTTGATAGTGACTACTATTGGTGCTAGTATTCCCAAAGGATCGGGCTATATCTGCACTGACTGACCGTTTAGTGATTACACTACAACTTCCCAGGTGCACCTTGACGCAAAATCGATCGATCTTGGGCATTCATGTTAAGCCCAGGGTTTTAATGGTTTGGTTGACATCATTGTCGAAGTCGACATCGACTTCCTGGTCCTCCATGCCAACATTTTGCAGTAACTGTGCATTATTGGAATACCACGTTGTGTGTGTGTATTAACTGCTGTTGAATCTCAATAGTTGTGGCTAAGCTGTCTGACCCACCAATTCCGTCATCTACGTAAAAATTGTCATGTAGAAACTGAGCACCGAGAGGATATTGTAACATATTTTCCTGTGCAATTTTTTATAGGCATTTCGTCGCCAAATATGGAGCTGATCTAGTCCCATATGTCATTGTATTTAATTGATAATGCGTTATTGGCATACTTGGATTATTTCTCCAGATGATGAGTGGGAATTTTCTATCTTCCGGATGAATGAGCATCTGGCGATACATTTTTTCCACATCTGTGCTGAACACAAATTTAGGTAGACGAAAACGAAGCAAAATAGTGAACAGTTCGCTCTGGATGGTAGGGCCGGTATACATGAGGTCGTTCAGGGACATTCCCGAAGTTGATTTTGTTGATGCGTCGAATACTACACGCAATTTCGTGGTACGACTTTCAGGCCTCATGATGCAATGATGAGGAATGAAGTACCTAGGCTTCCCGATGGAGTCAATTTTCACCTGCGTCATGTGTCCCAACCTCTCACATTCTTCCATAAATTTGATATATTGATTTTTTGTCTCAGGAGATTTTGATAATCGGCGTTCCAAGGCAAGGAATCGATTATATGCGATTACATAGGATTCTCCTAAGGCCTCTATGTTGTGGTGAAATGGCAATTTGACCATAAACCTTCCACTTTCAGTGATTGTTTTCCTCGTGATGCAACTTTCTCAAGTTCCCAAAGCCTAGAAAATGCAGCTTCTAAATTGATGTCATCTTCGGTGCATACTCCACATGTTGCGTTTGTGATGTAGTTGCCACCAACTTTTCCTGAAACGATCCACCCTAAAACCGTATTTTGCAGAATGGGTAAGTCTTCGGATAATTTAATTCGTCCCACTGCCATCAACTGGTTATAAAATTCTGCTCCCAACAATATGTCAATTTTGTCGGGACGATTAAATACTGGATCAGCTAGCGTGATATTCGCTGGAATTTTCCATTCTTCGATTTTGATGTCCTGAGAGGGTTGTGGGGATATGATATGAGGTAACACTGCTGCCTCTAGCCGTGTGGTGAAAGTGTTGATTCGGGAATATAACGCAATATTGACTCTGTATTGTACCTTAGTGTTACTCGAGCCTATGCCGTTAATAGAAATGGAGGATGGCTTAGTTGAGATACCTAGTCGCTTTACCAGTCTCTCAGTAACAAAATTCACTTGAGATCCTGAATCTAAGATTGCACGGCACTGCACTTCTGTTCCATTTCCCTTGACTTTTACCATTGCAGTGCTGAGTAGTACATATGTGGTTGCTCGTGAGAGTTTGTAGGTTGCTAGTGACGTGGCTTCCTGGTTTGAAATTGTTGCTTTGATTGTGAATGGTTTGGCAGTTTTCAAATCAGTTGATTCCGCTGGAGTGGTTGACATTGTTGTGTCTTTGCTAGCATCCTCGAAATGCAACGAGGTGTTGTGCTTTTTGTTACATTTTAAACAATTTCTAAGTGCGCAGGTTTTTGCAGAATGTCCGGGTTTGAGACAGTTGTGACAAAACTTCTGTTTCTGTATAAATTGAAAGCGCGCTGATGGAGATTGTTGGAGAAATTCTCTGCACGAAAATAATTGGTGCTTTCCCTTTTTGCACAGGCTGCAAGCGTCGTTGTTATTATTCTTTGCCGTAACCGAAGTGCAGACCTTTGCATGAGGGATAGAAATTTTGCTACCCATAGCTTCCATGGATTGGAAATGTTTTTCGAGAAATTGCAGGAACTCTTGAATTGTTTGCACTTCACGGGGTTTCAAAAGCGTAAACGTGTTGGCTGGTCAAATTTCTTCAATAGCAGGTACCCTTTCCTCCAGGGTCAAAAATTGGCTTTCATTGTAACCCTCATGAGATGGATCGTCGAACATCTCATAAATTTGAAAATGGATGTCCTGGATATTTGCCCATAGCTTTTCAATCACCGGTTGGCATCTAGGTAAAACTGTGTCATCCAATGCGCCATCATTACCCCTTGCCTGCGTACCAATTTGATGAAGCTGTTTGCTTCGGATTGCAGTACAACATGCTGCTGGGGCTGAGTTTGAGCCATCTGAGGTTGGGTTTGTGCCACCTGAGGTTTGGGTTGAGCTTGTTTTGAGCGAACTGAGCAGCCGCAGTCTCGAAAATGTTTCTATACTCCAAGACCAATTGCATAATCGAGTTGTAGTAGTCATTGCTGAAGTAATCGTGCTCCAAGGGCGGACTTTCTAGACAGCGAATTTCGTTGTCTGTGGATTCGAAGTTTGCCCATTCCTTTTCAAGTCTATTGAGCCGCTCCTAATAGTATTCCGCCGATTCTTTTCTTGCAGCGGAGTCCTTCTTGAAGTTTCGTATAATGGCATGTATGTTGTTGCCTGTTGTGTTTTGTTGATTTACTAAGTCCATGAAGGCTACCATTATTGTTTTTGGGGGTCACCAGAATGTTTAGTATTTAAGATATTGGTTTATTTTGCTTGTTGACTACAACTGCTTTATTTTACAAAATGTTGCTCTATTTATACAAAAGAAATACATAGGAATTATAATTAACATACAGCGTGAGAACGTGTATACATATGTAGGTATATATGTACATAAACATATATTCTGGTCGCACGCTTTTATTGCAAGGTAAGCGTGCGTTGATGTTACAAGTTTATCCAAAAATGCAGACGAAATTATAGATGTATCACATTTGTTGCAATGCATTCCAACAAACTGTGGGAATGAAGGCGTTGGCGTCATTATCATTATCATCATTGTTATCATTATCATTATTATCATTATCATTATCATTATTATCATTATCAATATTATCATGATCATGATCATTATCATTATTATCATGATCATTATCATTATTATCATGATCGTTATCATTATTATTATCATGATCATTATCATTATTATCATGATCGTTATCATTATTATCATTATTATTATTATTATTATTATCAATAACCGATGACACTGCTGCTGCATGGAGGAGTTGGCAAAGAGAAGCACAAAGGACTACCGCAGTACTAGTTAAACGTTTCTATTTTGTCAATGGCCCACCGGAGCGCTTGGAATTGCATTACTTCGTCGACGCCAGTGAAGAAACCTTCACCGCAGTGTATTACTGGCGATACGTTACATATGGAGGAGCAATTAAAGTTGCGTTGATATGCGCCAAGTCAAAGTGTGCCCCCACGAAGTTGATGGCAATACCGAGGCTCGAACTCCAAGCGGCCGTACTTGGAACGCGATTGTCGCAGATAATTCTGGACGAACATCGCCTTTCAGCCCCGTTGCGAGTTTTTTGGAGCGACTCGTCAACTGTTATTAATTGGATTAATTCTAAGGACTGACAATATAAGCCATTTGTGGCGCACAGGATTGCGGAATTTTTATCAACCACGGACGCACGTGAATGGAGGTGGATCTCATCTGGAGAAAATGTTGCCGATGCCGCAACACGCCGTACGTGCCAGGTAGACATTGATCCATTATCCCGCTGGTTTTCCGGTCCAGATTTTTTGTCTACGCCGGTTGAATCGGCCGCGAAGGTTGGTTCCTGCAGATAGCCGTCTTGATGATGATGCAGAGATTCGTACCATTCAAGTTTTTCTTACCAACAGCTACAGTTTTATAGATTTCAATCGATTTTCGTCATACATAAAGCTGAAAAGAACGGTGGCGGTGTTAAGGTTCATAGATCGCACTCAGGGAAAAACCTGCGAACCCGTCAGTAAAGGATTAACAACAAAGGAGTTGGATGCAGCCGAAAACGTTTTATGTCGTCAAGCCCAAGCATCGGCATACAGTCAGGAGTTGAAACAATTGATGGGGGATAAACCAATTTCAAAGGAAAGCCAAATTTGCGGACTGTTGCCATACTTGGACTCGAACGCCGTCATCAGAGTCGGTGGAAGGATTCAGGCCGCCAGCTGGTTACCATTCGAGGCCCTACACCCCATCGTGCTGCCACCCAAACACCGCATTACCATACTGATCGTCGCGCACTATCACAGAAAAATGAAGCATCAAAACTTGGATGCTACGATAGGAGAAATTTGGCAAAGGTTCATTTTCATTGGGTGGTCAAAGTTAGACAGGTGCTACGACGGGTAGTAAAGCGTACCAGATTCATATCCGGCCAAGGACTGTTATTTCGACAACACTCCGCAAAACCTTCGGGGAGTGATTTTGTTGTTAAAACAACAACAACTTTATGAGGTGCATAATAGTGAGCTCGACGCCTGGCAGGCCGATTATGGGTCCACTACCTGAGGACAGATTGACGCCTTACATCCGGCCCTTTAGCTATACTGGGCTGGATTACTTTGGACCTTTAAAGGTCGACGTACAGAGAAGCGGTGGGTAGCCTTTTTTACCGCGCAATACACATGGAAGTGGCTTACGATCTATCTACCGACGCTTACATTCTGGCTTTTAGAAATTTTATTAACCGGCGTGGCGTTCCTGTGTGAATAAGGAGTGATAATGGTAAAAACTTTGTCGGCGCCGACCAAGAAGCAAAGCGGTTCGATGACGTCTCCGATTGTGGGCGCGTAGAGGACGAGCTATCAACAAATGGAGTTAAATGGGTTTTTAATTGCCTATACAACCCATCGGAGGGCGGCGTATGGGAGAGGATGGTAAGGTGCGTTAAGCGTGTGCTGAACCATACTCTAATGGATGTTGCACTTCGTGGAAATACGTTGCAGAGCTTGACCGTCGAAGCAGAAAACCATTTACTCCCATTTCCACAACAGCCCGTTGTCCATTTTGTCCAGTCCCACTCCTAAATTGTCATCCTCGGAGCAATCCCTTGCAGCAGGGTTGCTCCAACGTCTCTTGCTACGGGCTGGTATCGAATCCAACCCCGGACCAAGAGACTGGGTCTGCTGCGTCTGCTGGAAGAAAATATATGTCAAACGTTCACATTCCGTTCAATGCAGTAAATGCAAGAGATGGTTGCACAGATCTGGATGCTCAGGGCTTAACCCTGCCATCCCCAGAACCCGTAATTTTTTTAGTACTTTTGAGGCACCATGTTGTTCGCGCGCAAGCGCGTCCCGCGGTTCTCGTCGCTCCGGCGCACACACACCGCACCTACCGTCATCAAATGGCCACAATAGTGGCCCGGTCTCCACGACCAGCAGCCTTGCTGCTCCCGCCTCACCTCAGTCCCCACTCTCGTCCCCCCTACTTCCAGGGTGCACGTGGGTCAGGAACATAAAGGTCAGGCAAAGATTATATACGCCTGCGGCATCGGTTAAGTGCAATAACTGCCTTGGCCTGTGCCACATCCATATGTGCTCTGGGCTTGCAAACAGGAACCTTTGGACGGATGCATTTATAGCCCCTTGCTGCAGTACTCAGCCGTCCTCCACGCCACACAACATCGGCCAAGGCACGCTGAACCCTAGACTGCGTCACAGCTTGGGACTAAGCCTACCTCCATCTAGGCAACCGCATCCGTCACAGCATGCCTTCACCCTCCCTCCCGACACACTTCAAAATCCTACAGCTGAACTGCAACGGATTAACTGGAAAGATCGCGGAGATAACAGACTTTATGAAGTCGAACAACATTAAACTGGCCGCCATTCAGGAGACCAAACTGAACGCTAACTCGGACTTACGTACTCGAGATGGGTACAATGTGCATAGGAAAGACCGTCCTAGCGGTCATGGGGGTGGACTTGCATTCATCACACACCATACTGTACAGTATAACCTATTTGCACCCTTGAAGGCCAGGGCATAGCAGTCCGGACAGGCGACGTCGACCTGCGAGTGATAAATATATACATTCCCCCTGTTACGTGCTGTCCCCGCGATTATCGCTCTGATATTAGTGCGTTGCTAAGGGGCGATAACTGCCTCATCCAATGTGATTTCAACGCACATCACGATCTCTGGCATTCCAACTTGCCAGCAGATAGCAGAGGGCACGCACTCGCAGAGCAAATAGACAACTCGGCATTCTGTACATTGAATGGAGATGCCCCGACTAGGGTGGCAGGTAACTGCCACAGTTCCCCAGACATCTCCATTTCAAGTGCGGGCCTTATCAACCACGTTAACTGGCAACCTATGCTTACACTGGCATCAGACCACCTACCCATCCTACTAAACATCGAACGACCGTCCGACTTCATAACGACAGAAAAACGAACGTACATCAACTTTAGTAAAGCGGACTGGGACCGCTTCACGGACTTTACAGAGCACTCCTTCGCTGACCTACCCACCCCGACGGACGTATGCAAAGGTGAGAAACAGTTTCGCAAAGTCATCGATTCAGCCTCCGGCCGCTTCATCCCTGCTGGCCGAATCCCGGAAATTCGGCCGAATTTCCCTTCGGAAGCAGCGGCAATGGCAATAGAACGTGACCAAGTGAGACTCTTGAACCCCGCAGATCCAAGAATAAAGGATCTCAACGCAGAAATCCGTCGGACTGTCAATGACCACAAATTGAAAAAGTGGAAAGAACACCTAGAGTCATGCAACCTCTCCGGCGGTGTCGGCAAACTATGGTCGACAGTCAAGGTCCTATCCAACCCGACCAAATACAATGACAAGGTCGCTATTGCTTTCGGCGATAGCGTCAAATCGGACCCCCAACAAAAACACAAACACACAGCCGCGCCCATTGTCGTCTCCGTCGCCGAGGTTAACGAAGCTATAAGGAAGGCGAAACCTTCTAGATCACTCGGACCCGACGGAATTGCCATGAAGATGCTGAAACACCTCGACCACGAGGTGCACAAGTACTTGGCGGCTCTATTCAACCACTGACCACCTTCGTTATACCAGACATCTGGAAACATGCGACTGTGGTCCCCCTCCTAAAACCGACGAAGCCGGCGAATCAAGGAGATTCTTATCGTCCGATATCTCTCCTTTCGCCGGTAGTGAAGTTGTTAGAGGCTATTCTGCTCCCATACTATACTGCAAACCTGCAGCTGGCCAATCATCAACATGGCTTCCGTAAAAACCATAGCACAACATCAGCACTGAATGCCATCACGACGCAGATTAACTTCGGTTTGAACCAACACCAACCAAACCACAGGACGGTTCTCGTGGCACTTGACCTGTCGAAAGCCTTCGACACAGTCAACCACGCCACACTCATTAAAGACCTGGAGGAGACACCGCTTCCTGCCGGCCTAAAACGATGGACCGCCAACTACTTAAACGGTCGGCTGGTGTCAGTGCAGTTTCGAAACGAGAGATGTAGACCTAGAAGAATTAGACAAGGGGTTCCGCAGGGTGGTGTCCTTTCACCCCTTCTTTTTAACTTCTACATCTCGAGCCTCCCTCCCCCCTGTGATGGCCACGGGCAAAGGACCTTCCACGGACGAACTCTGTACCAGACTAAACGGAACCTGACTCTGTCCCCGACTAAATCTACGGCGACGTTATTCACCACGTGGAATGCGCAGATGGGGCAGGAGTTGAATGTCCACGTAGATGGTGTTCCACTACCTACTGTCAACCACCCCAAAATTCTAGGGGTTACATTCGACAATAGCCTCACCTTCGCTAATCATGCCACCGCAATAGCTTCAAGAGTACAAAGCCGCAACAAGATCCTCAAGTCACTGGCCGGCAGTACTTGGGGCAAAGACAAAGAAACGTTTCTGGTCACCTATAAGGCTATTGGCCGACCGGTTATTGATTATGCTGCGCCCATATGGTCGCCTAACCTTCACGACACCAACTGGAGGAAATTGCAGGTCTGCCAAAAAACCGCAATCAGAACCGCTGTTTGCTTATGTCTACTGAGTCTCACCTTCACCAGGAAGCTAAAATGCGCAACGTTCGCGAGCATGCGGAACTTTTCCATGAACTGTCACAGACCCAGTCATCCAAATCGACAGCTATTGGATGAAACTCCGCCCCCCAGAGACATAAGGAAACATCTCCGAAAGCATTATGATGAGATCCGGCATCACATCTCGTTGCCGTTTGATCTGCGGGACCATAGGCGGGCCCTAAGAGACCTCCACACTGAGTCGGTGGACAGATTTCTCAGATCCCGGCCTGTGAACCCCGTTATTGATGCCCAACCACCCGTTCTTGCCGAGGAAGAACGTGTCCTTCCGAGGGAGACTAGAGTCATGCTGGCACAACTTCGGCCAGGATATTGCAATAGGCTGAACTCCTATCTGTCCAGACTGAACCCCACCATACCGACACGCAACATCTATTTTCCTGTTCTTCTGAACACACTCTTCTAAGTCCCCTATCACTTTGGTCCAACCCTGTTGAAACAGCGCCTTTCCTTGGACTTCCGTTAGAAGAGCCCGATGACAACTAGGAGTGTACTGGCCCTTTGGGCAGGGCGAAGCACTGCTAACAACAACAACAACAGCCGCTTACTCCAAATCATTTTTTACTTGGCACGGCTAATACCTCCTTGTGTTAGTCAGCAGGACGAGAGGTTGTGCGCACTGCGGAAACAATGGCGAATTGCACGACAGCTACGTGATAGATTCTGGAAGCGTTGGGTCCTCGAATATTTGCCCACGCTGACGAGGCGAGCCAAGTGGTGCGCTCCATCGAAAGAATTAAGCGTTGGTAATTTGGTGTGCATCTGCGATCCGGATATGCCAAGACGGAAATGGTGTCGTGGTGTGGTTGAGCGGATTTATAGTGGTGCGGATGGTGAGATGAGGAGAGCTGACGTCAAGACTAGCACAGGAGTGCTCCGTCGTCCTATTTCTAGGCTGGCCGTTTTGAACGTGGATGTTAGTGAATCCGAGGGATCCACGGGGGTGGGGATGTAACAAAACGTCCCATCTCTAACTTGCCGGATCTATTTGTGATCTCTAGTTTATCTTATGTATAAATGTCATTCTAGTTTTCTTTGTTACATTATTCGAAACGCTCTTCGTGAACTGCACGTAATTTTCAGTAGTGTCGTGAGCAGCAAGTTTGGAAGGGCGCAAATCGTGGTAAGTAAATTTAAGTGCATATTAAAATCCGTTTATTAATGTGCAATTTCCTCATTATTATAGAAATAAATTTGCCTTATTTATTTCAATGCCAAGCGAAGCTCACGGCGCTACAATTATCATTATCACTGTCATTATTATCATTGTCATTATTATCATAATCATTATCATTATCATTGTCATTATTATCATTATCTATCATTGTCATCATTATCATTATCATTGTCATTATTATCATTATGATTGTTATTATTATCTTACCACTTTTCTTATTATTACCACTTTTCTTATTATTACCACTTTCTTATTCTTACATAAAATACTAACTCTCCCTATTATTTCATACATATTTCGAATAGTGTCAAACTTGTTAGCTATAATCAAATGCTGTGCAATGCGTTCACTAAAACTTCCTCCTGATGGTCTCAGAGACTATCAAGTTCCAAGGGCTTCCTACGTACTCTCCTGCAGATAATCGGTAAGCGTGCTAATGGTTTAAACATTATTCATATCAACGCGCAAAGTCTGTATGAAAAGCTAGACGAGTTAAGATGCGCATGTATTGATTCCAATATTGACGTCATATGCATCTCAGAAACCTGGTTTTCTTCATCTCATACAAATGGCCTGGTGAAATTGGATGGATATCAACTTTTCAGGGCTGACAGAGGTGGTCATGGTGGTCATGGTGGTGGAGTTGCAATATATGTATGTTAAAAGTTCCTTGACCTGTAAACTGTGTTGTAGTTCTGGTCCCGGTGATCCTGTAAAATACTTGTTTGTTGACGTATTTTCCGATAGATCTAATAAGCTTAAGATAAGCATGGGATCTTTAGGTCTATACCCCGTTAACGCTACCCTACCAACACACTTTACAAGCTCAAATTCATCCTTACTGGATTTATTTTTTGTGAATGACTACCATAAGTTGCTATACTTCAAGCAACTATCTGCATCCTGTTTCTCAAACTTAACACGATCTTATATTTTTAACTTACAATTTTCAAACGTCATGCAATCCATGTTCGTTCTCGTACCGCGACTTTGGTAGCATAGATTACGGATCTCTTGCCACGGCAGTGAATTCGGTTGACTGAGTATGGTTCGCACCTTGGCATCAGTTGACGATCAGGCTATGTTTTTGCAGAATAATATAAATTGGCTTTTTGACACCTATGTTCCACTAAAGCACACCCTGGCCAAATCTAATAGCAGCCCATGGTTTAATGCTAATGTGAAACACAAAATTCAAAACAGCTCGGCTCGTTGCCAATAAAGCCAGTAGATCAGCTAAAAAGAATTATTATAAAAACAAATTCAGTTCGGCTTTGGACTCAAGGGATAGGTGGAAAAGGATTAAGGAAGTCGGTATTGGCAAATCCAAAGGAGATTGATCTGTTCCCCCCGATGTTGATGTAAATGTTATAAATGCCAGTTTTGTCACACTCCCAACTCCTACAAATAACATAAATACAGATAATTATTGCGTTCGTGCTACTGTTAATACTCATCCACTTGAATTTGTTTGTATAGAAGATTGTGACGTCGTGGAAGCCATACTTTTTTATTGAATCAAACGCCATGGGGTTTGACGGCATATGCGCGAAATTTTAAAAACCATTCTCCCAAAAATTGTTCCCCACATAACTTAATTACTATACTCGATTTTGACTACCTGCGTCTTTCCAGAATGCTTAAAAGTCGCCAAGATTATTCCTATTCGTAAGCCGAATAACGAGTTTAGACCCATAGCTATCCTACCCTTCTTATCCAAAGTCGTTGAACGCATATTGCATGGCCAGATCTCTTCATATGTGCATTCCAATAAGATGCTAACCGACTATCAGTCTGGCTTTAGGCCAAAGCGAAGCTGCACAATGGCACTTCTTTCCGTCATTGAAGACATTCGGGAACGGGTTGATGATAATTGTGCTGCTTTTCTAACTCTCCTCGACCACTCGAAAGCATTCGACTCTGTCGACCATGCTTTACTGTGTAATAAGTTGGAAAACTTATTTAATTTATCAAATCATGCGATCGCCCTTATCAGATCCTATCTTGGCGACAGAACTCAAGCAGTAAGTATTGGCGGCAGAAAGTCGGATTTTCTAAATGTACCAAGAGGTGTACCACAGGGCTCAATTCTTGGACCCTTGTTATTTGTGCTATATGTAAATGACCTACCCAAGGTTCTTAAGTATTGTAACGTCCATATATATGCTGATGATGTGCAACAGTATACATGTTGTCCTTGTGATCGTACTAGTTTGAGTATAAATAATATAAATAATGATTTGAATCAAATAGGTTTGTGGGCTTCTATGGATGGCTTGTGTCTAAACCCTAAAAAGTCTAAATGCATTGTCATTAAGAGAAGGCCACTTGACACAAATGGCTTAGACAAAATTATCTTTGATAATTTGATTATTGAATATGTTGACAATACATTGACATGGAAGGACCATATTTTTACTACGGTAGGAAAAGTGTACGGAAAAGTGTACACTATGGTTAACACATCACTTTACTCCATTGCATGTAAGACTTCTAATGGCGAAAGCGTACCTAATACCTACGCTGGTGGGGTGCAATGAAGCCATACGCAATAACTCCATATGGCTTTATTTCTCAAACCAAATGGAAATAAGGCATATGGCGATATTTCCAATTCGGTTAAATCGCAAAGCGAAATAAAGCCATACCGAAAATTCTCTCAAATAAGTAATAAAGCCATAATATGGAATTATGGAGGTAAAACTTAAAATAAATGGCAAGCAAGACGGTGACGCGCAGGGCCGCAACGCCCGGCCACAACGCGCGCTCGCAACGCGGGCCGGCCCGCGAACGCGTATATGTTATGGACGACATACTTTGAAAGGAAGAACTTGATTCTATACATTGTTGTGAGTAATATTTTATACTATCTCAAAAAACTGTGTTTTGGAAAAGGCGCCAATTTGGTGGCGCGAACTAACGTCAGTGACGCAGGCGAAAATTTGACTTAGGTCAGATCCATGGTATTTATGTGCAGAAATCCTTTCCGAATTGACGGCCTTCGGCCGCGCTTCAAAAAATAACCCTGGGCTACGCCATTCCAACTCCGGGTGTGTGCCATAGCCGTGGCTACCGCCACGGTGATGTCCTTGCGCGTGCCACGTTTCCCACTTTTTCACTTTTTTGGCTCAGCCTAATGTGCCATTACAACAACCACATGAAAATGACCGAAAATTGTGGACTTTAACTGCAAATAACTTTTGAACGGTTGAAAAAAATCTCATTTCAGATTCTAAATCTAGTACACAACCAAAAATGTTGAGATATGTATCAGGAGACGCGATTTGGTCCCAGGAGCATGAATATAACTCCGCTGAACCAATATTTTTTAGTAGTTTGCGAGATATTTGCAGTTAAAGTTCAGAATTTTCTGTCATTTTCATGTGGTTGTTGTAATCACATTACCCTGTGAGAAAAGAGTGGCACGCACGAGTTGCCACGGCTATGGCAACCACCCGGAGTTGGAATGGCGTAGCCCAGGGTTATTTTTTGAAGCGCGGCCGAAGGCCGCCAATGCGGAAAGGAGTTCTGCACATAAATACCATGGATCACGCCCCGAATTGGGGATCTGACCTAAGTCAATCCCAGAGTCATTTTTTAAATCCCAGATTCAAGATATCGCGCCGGCCATGTTTTGAAAATGGCAATGAGGCCATACTGGCTATATTTCCATTAGCAATTGGAAATAGGGCCATATGGCTTTATTTCTCAAACTTATTGGGACGTAAGTCCGAGTTTGCATTCAGTTTACAAATATAATCAGCATTATTTTGAATATCATGGGAACAAATCTCCCAAAACTTTTTAATGGGAAACACTAACAATTGTTGTTAGCAGTGCTTCGCCCTGCCCAAAGGGCCAGTACACTCTTAATTGTCATCAGGCTCTTCTAACGGAAGTCCAGGGAAACGCGCAGTTTCGACAGGGTTGGACCAGAGTGATAAAGGTGTTAGAAGAGTGTGTTCAGAAGAACCGGAAAAGAGATGTTGCGTGTCATGGGGGACCATACCGCATGCAGGGCATGTGTTCGGTATGGTGGGGTTCAGTCTGGATAGATAGGAGTTCAGCATGACTCTAGTCTCCCTCGGAAGGACACGTTCTTCTTCAGCAAGAACAGGTGGTTGGGTGCCAATAACGGAGTTCATAGGCCGGGATCTGAGGGATCTGTCCACCGACTCGGTGTGGAGGTCCTTTACGGCCCGCCTGTGGTCCCGCAGATCAAACGGAAACGAGATGTGATGCCGGATTTCATCATAATGCTTTCTGAGATGTTTCCTTATGTCTCTTTGGGGCGGAGTTTCATCCAATAGTTGTCGATTTGGATAGCTGGGTCTATGACAGTTCAGAAGGATCTGCCTACTTACAAGACCCGCATGCTCGCGAACGTTGAGAATTTTAGCCTCTTGGTAAAGGTGAGACTCAGGTGAAATAAGCAAACAGCCAGTTGCAGTTCTGATGGCGGTGTTTTGGCAGACCTGTAATTTCCTCCAGTATAATCAATAGCCGGTCGGTCAATAGCCTTATAGGTGGCGAGCAACGTTTCTTTGTCTTTGCCCCAAGTACTGCCGGCCAGTGACTTGATGACAGACATCTCTCAACCACGAATTGCGGCATGCGAATCTGTGACGAATGAGTGACGAAAAAGAACTTCTCGAATTGCCAGTAGCGAGAAACTTAGATTCGCTTCGCCAAATGTGTCAAAATTTGACGAATGCTTATTTCATTCGCATTTGAGAAAAAGAAGCGACAAGTTTTGTGTTTATTCATATATTTTGATAGAAAAAAGAGTTTTGACCGAAAATAAAACCACATAGAAGTGAGTAAACAACTTTTGTGTGTTTTTAATTAAATTAAATGATAGTTTCTCTAGGTCAATGTGGGTAAATGATGGCACGATAAAAAAGATGATTACTACTGACAAGCTCAACGTTCGGTGCAGATCCAACATACTCCTCATTAGAAAGTGAAGTCCATTGTACAAGACTGCATGAGGGGCGAGTAGTGGGTAAAAAAAAACCACGACAGCCGGTTCTACGTACCGGAATGACTCGGGGTTTCCCCGACCAAGGGCTGTTATTTCACTACCCCCCTGCCTAAACCGTCAGTTATCCCCCCCCCCCCCAATAGTGTCATCCTCCGAGCAGCTCCGGGCTGGTATTGAATCCAACCACGGACCTAGAGAATGGATCTGCTGTATATGTTGGAAGAAAATTTATGTGAAACGTTCACATTCGGTACAATGCTCTAATTGTAGCAGATGGTTGCATCTAACTAGTTGCTCCGGACTAAATCCCTCTACTCATAGACCCGCTAGTTTTTATAGAACTTTTGTGGCCCCTTGCTGTTCACGTCCTATGACGTCCAGTGGCCGTCGTCGATCAAGTATCGCTCCGCCACATATGTCTGACTCTGTCACATCAGTCTCCACGACTAGCACTAACAATGCACATCAGCAAGTAGACCATCCGAGCGGCCGCTCACGCCCCCAGGCGTCAACATCTCACACAGCAGCTCACAGCTACTCCCTACGTAGCACTTCCCAAGTGGATTTGAGCAATGCTGAGCGTCCGCTCTCTCCCACCCCCTCGGTCAGCCCCTCTTCTTCCAGCATTAGCACGAGTATAAGCCACAACCATCAGCTCCTGGTCCCTTATACTACGTGCACTGTTTGTCGGTTAAGATTATATACGCCGTTGGCATCAGTCAAGTGCAATAACTGCCTTGGCCTGTGTCACCTGCTCATATGCTCTGGACTCGCGAACAGGAACCTATGGACTGATACGTACGTTGCGCCATGCTGCCGAGCTACGCAACCTTCAACGTCGTCCGACTCGCCTCTACCTTCTGGTAACGTGATTCCTTCGAATTCAAGATTGCGCCGTAGTGCGCGACCCAGCCTATTACCACCTAGGCATACGCACCAGTCCTTTACCCCCAGCATCAACTCTGCTCCCCCTGCACATTTCGGAATCCTGCAATTTAATTGCAACGGCCTAACCGGCAAAATTGTTGAAGTGACAAATTTAATGAAGCGACTGAACATCAAGATCGCGGCGATTCAGGAGACAAAGTTAGGTGGAAGGTCGTCTCTTCAGGCCTGCAACGGGTACAATGTACACCGTTGTGACCGTGCGAGAGGGCCTGGGGGTGGTCTGGCATTCATCACGCATCAATCTGTGCAGTATCGTCTATTTGAGCCTGACATCGACCCGAGGGACACCACCTTAGAACGTCAAGGTATGGTTGTCCGGTCAGGCGATGTCGACCTTGAAATCATAAACATTTACGTACCTCCTGTCACCTGTTGTCCCAGGGATTACCACCCTGACATTCGTGCGTTACTCAGGGGCGAGAACCGCGTCATCCTTGGTGACTTCAACGCACACCACGACCTGTGGCACTCCAGCCTGCAGGTCGATGGTAGGGGACAGGAGCTGGCTGACCAAATAGATGATTCGACGTTCTGTACGGTAAATGGGGATGCCCCCACTAGAGTGGCGGTAAACTGCTCTAGCTCGCCAGACATCACCATAGTCAGCGCTGGCCTTTGAATGGCGACCGATGCTGACGCTTGCTTCAGACCACCTACCCATAGTGCTCGCTGTCGATCGCCCATCGACTTTGTCACCGTTGAAAATCGCACTTACACCAACTTCAATAAAGCCGACTGGGAGGGGTTTCTCACCACCACAGAGAGCGCCTTCGCTGCTCTCATCACCCCGTCTGACGTACGAGAAGGAGAAAAGGCGTTTCGTATGGCCCTAGTTTCAGCCTCCCATCAACACATTTCGTCAGGTAGAATACAGGAAGTGCGTCCATTCTTCCCCGCAGAGGCAGCGACCCTGGCAAATGAACGTGACCTTATTAGACGCCTGGACCCTACGGATCAAATAAAGGATCTTAATGCGAAAATCAGACGCTTAGTAGAGAAACACACACGTGATATGTGGGGAGAGCACCTAAGGTCTTGCAACCTCTCGGCTGGAGTCGGCAAATTATGGTCGACGGTGAAATCTCTGTCCAACCCGACTAAATAGAACGACAAAATATCCATCGCCTTCGGCAGTAAGGTTCAGACGAAGCCAAAAAGATGCATCCTCCGTTGGACAAAGAGATTCGCCGAGCCACCAGGGAAGCGCAGCATCAACTCTGTTCCCCCTTGGCATTTCGGTATCCTGCAATTTAATTGCAACGGCTTATCCGGTAAAATTAATGAGGTTGTAAATTGTATGAGGCGATATAACATCAAAATCGCGGCGATACAGGAGACAAAGCTCGGTGGAAAGTCGACTCTTCAGACCTGCAACGGTTACAACGTACACCGAGAGATACGGCAACGCCAGAGTTGCTTTGACGTTTTGTTTGCTATTGACGTTTTGTTATTGTCAATTATCTTAAGTTTGCTTTTCTTTCCGCCAAAATAGGCAATTCATGCTGTTGCATTTATTTAAAGAATTCTATATTTGTAATTAATAATCAGGATAGATCCTTCTGGATACTAAAGTAAGTAGCACTGAAATAACATGTAAATCACCTTTATTAAATGAATAAAACAAATCTGCAGATATTTCAAACGTTCAACAAATTAAATGCGTTTTGAGACTTTGGACTTGGGATCTATTGCCTTGTTTATTAACATCTTTGAAATATTTTATTGTGCATCATAGTTTACAAAATGTCCAGCGGTCAGCAATCGGGTAACTATAATTGTAAAATCTGCTCAAAATCAGACAATTTGGAGATGGTATGTTGCGATACCTGTGATCGCTGATTCCATTTTAGCTGCGTGAATGTTACAGCCGATATTGAGCACGTGGACTGGCACTGTGCAGACTGTTCGGCTTCATCGTCAGGTAAAAGTATAAATACAGTAAAAACTGTAGGTGCTCCTCCTAATGAAGGGGCCGGTAGGGAGAATGAACAGGTAGAACAACTACCAGAAAATGCTACACCACGCGCTGCAAGTTCAGGTACGCCCTTCATGGCTGCTATTACAACAGGTCGTCACACTAGGGCGTCAGTAAGTAGTACAACAACTAATGGATCAGCAATGTCTCGCCGACAACGTGCAGAGGCTCAAATTATTGAAGAAGAGCTTCAAATCCTGCGCCGAAAAGAAGAGCTACTCAACAGACGCAAAATTCTTCTGAGCCAACAGGAAGCTGAAGACGACATGGACCCGATCGCGGTACAAAAGTGGCTTAGCGCAACTGGGCCAACTCCGCCCACTTCAGCGCCACCAAAAGCACCAACCGCGGGTCTACAGACTACAGACGTGCTCCCCAGTAGCCCTTAGGTGGGCCACGTGGAACCAAAAGAAGCGTTTGAAAGTAATATTCAGTCCCAAATCAGCTCAATGCTAACGAAGCTGTGCGTTCTTGAGAAGCTTGTGATTCCTCAAACTAGCCCCGATGCCAATACGTCGTGGTTGCCAAAATTATTGCCGGAGAAACCCGAACAGCCCAGGTCTGCTGGAGCGGCGGAGGAGCGTGTTTCAGCAGAACTAAAACCTCAGCGGTGTCTCACAAAAAACCAGCTCGCTGCACGAACCAGCCTTGGCAAAGACCTACCGAAATTTGACGGCAAGCCAGAAGAATGGCCGTTATTCTTCGCAACCTACCAACAGACGACGGAGATGTGCAATTTTTCCGACGTAGAGAATTTGTTACGTTTGCGACAGGCCTTGGAGGGAGCGGCACGAAACTCGGTAAAAAATCTTCTACTGCATTCCTCATGCGTTCCACAGATTCTTGACACCCTTAAAATGAAGTTTGGCCGCCCCGAGCTTATCATCGCCGTGCTACTAACTAAAATTCGCGAAATACCAGTGGTGAAAGAAAACCGACTAGACGCTTTGGTCGATTTGGCGTTGGAGGTGCAAAATGTTTGTGCGACAATGAAAGCGTCGAACATGATACGCCACCTGAACAACCCGGAATTGGAGCAAGAACTAGTTAATAAATTACCGGGTTTACTGGCAGTTTTTTGGGGTATGCACAAGTTGAGGCTACCTTCATGTAACCTGGAAAGTCTCGCAGACTGGCTGTTTGAACTAGCACAAGGCGCAAACAGTGTACTCGTACCTACCACCACTGCTAAGTCTGCAGTAAAACGCGGCTACTTAAACGCCCATGCGAGTAAAGACGAAAATGGATCGTGTGTTGTCTGTCACGGTAGTTGTGACTCTCTGAGCCAATACAACAAATTTATCACTGCAAACAGGGCCGAACGATGGAAGCTAATACGCCAAAACGCTATATGTCGCCGTTGTTTGGAAGTGCACCATCGCCTGCAGTGCCCATCTACTGCCATATGTGGTACTAATGGTTGTTCGTTGAGCCACCACCCCTTGCTGCATAATACACAATCCATTCCAGTGAGTTCATCACTTACTCATCAAGGACCCAATGTCCACCATGATGAAACTGATTCCATTCTATTTCGAGTTTTGCCTGTGACGTTGTACAATAACAACAAAGAGCTTCACACGTACGCCTTTTTTGACGATGGTTCCTCGCTTACACTCATGGATGTCGAGTTACAGGAGAAATTACAATTGAAGGGCATACCGCAGCCTCTATGTCTGAAATGGACTGCAAACACGCATCGCTATGAGGACGAGTCGCAGATGCTAGATTTGAAAATTTCTGGAGCCAACGCGAAAAGACGTGTTGTACTGAAAGACGTACATACGGTGAAGGGGCTTGAATTACCAACGCAAACGATCGACGCTAAACAGCTACAACCTAGATATAACTATTTGAAGGGCCTACCATTGCCCTCCTATGTGGATGCTACCCCAAAGTTGCTAATTGGTCTTAACAACAGTCATCTAGGTGTAAGTTTGCGATCTCGTGAGGGAAATGACAACGAGCCAGTTGCCGAGAAGACACGTCTGGGGTGGACTCTAAAGGGTGTTACTGGGAAACAAAACCTTCGCTCGGGGTACCATATTTGTAACTGCGACACTGCGGCTAATACAGAGCTACTACAAGTTGTAAAAAACTACGTGTGCCTAGATAATCTTGAAGTCACCCCCAATCTCACCAGCCTAGTTTCCAAGGAAGAGGAACATGCAATCGAACTATTGAAATCTACTACGAAACGCGTTGACGGGCGCTTTGAAACTGGTCTCCTTTGGAAACATGCCCCGGCCATGTTACCGGATAGCCTACCATCTGCTCTAAGGAGGGCCAAGTGTTTACAAGCAAAGCTCATCCGTGAGCCTGATCTCGCAGAAATTTTATCATCCAAGATCGCGACTTATGTGGAGAAAGGGTACGCCAAGCAGTTAGGAGATGAAGCATTGTTGGATAGAAGGTACTGGTACTTGCCAATATTTTACGTACGCAACCCAAACAAGCCGCAAAAGATCCGCATTGTTTGGGACGCTGCCGCTAAAACCAAGGGAGTTTCTCTCAACTCGATGCTTATGAAGGGGCCGGATCAAACTATATGCCTGGTATCCGTTCTGCGCAGGTTCCGTCAAAGAGCGGTAGCTATAAGTGGTGACATCCAGGAAATGTTCCACCAGATAAGGATACGAATGCAAGATCAAAACTACCAACGCTTTTTGTGGCTTCCGCCGGGAGCTACTGACCCTTCGGTCTTTGTCATGATGGTGATGACGTTCGGAGCTACCTGCTCACCCAGCAGTGCTCAGTATGTGAAAAACCTTAACGCTGAACATTTCCGAGGTAGCCATTGGAGAGCTGTGGAGTGCATCAACAACCACTAAGTCGATGACATGCTAGACAGCGTCGACACGCCGGAGGAGGCTATTCGCTTGGCAAAGGAAGTCAGTTTTGTTCATAAGCAAGGTGGATTCCATATAAGAAATTGGCGCTCAAATTCTGATATTGTGCTTCAAGGGCTCCAAGTTAATGAAGTAAACGACGCCCTTAGTTTGAACTCCGACCAAGATATGTCCGCCGAAAAGGTTTTAGGTTTATGGTGGCTAACAAAAGAAGACGCCTTTACTTTCCGGGTGGATCATCAAAACAAGCACAAAGGCTTGCTACTGAATGAGCGCTGCCCTACCAAGAGGGAAGTCTTAAGCATCGTAATGAGTATCTTCGATCCCTTGGGGTTTCTTAACTTCTACGTAATTTATGCAAAAATTGTATTTCAGGAGATTTGGCGATCAGGGCGCCTATGGGATGACACAATATCTGGGGAACAATACCTAAGCTGCCAGAAATGGGTAAAGCTTCTTCCTAAGATAGAGAGTTTAAGAATACCGCGATACCATTTTACCAATTTGGCAGAGGGATCTGAGCTGGAGATGCATATCTTCGTTGATGCCAACGAAAATGCGTATGCTGCCGTATGTTATCTACGTCACCGCTACAAGGGAGGCGTACAATGCTCGCTAGTAGGCAGTAAATCAAAGGTAGCGCCATTAAAGATGCTGTCTATTCCCCGCCTGGAGCTACAGGCCGCAGTCTTAGGCGTCAGACTAGCAGCAGGCGTACTCGCGTCGCACACACTACAAATCCAACGTCAGATCTTCTGGACGGACTCGCGCACTGTCTTAGCCTGGATACGTTCGGATCATCGACGCTACTCCCAATTTGTCGCATTCAGAGTAAGCTAGCTGCTAGAGTCCTCGGAGGTGAACGATTGGCGATGGCTTCCTTCAGCAGATAACGTTGCGGACGACGCCACCAAATGGCATACCACGCCAGATATAACCAGTGAGAGCCGATGGTTCAAAGGTCCGGAGTTTTTGATACGAGATGAAACACTCTGGCCGAACAACTTGCCCAGTATTGAGGCCACCAACGAAGAACTCAAACCTCGCTACGTAGGCTACCACGACACGACCCTAACAAATCAAATGTATCCGTCCATACACCAACGTTTTTCACGATGGTCACGCTTTTTACGTGCCATGGCGACAGTTCTTCTATGCGTTCGAGTTTGGAAACATTATCGTAGGGCCAAACCACAGCTTCACCAGGTAATCGAGCGAGAGGACATTGAGCGTGCAGAAACAAAATTGTGGAAGGAGGCTCAGTGGGACGCCTTTGGAGACGATATCGCTGTACTTTCGCAAGGAAAGCCTTTGAGCCGAAAGAGTCCTATATACAAGCTGACGCCTTATCTCGATAAGGTCTCCCTCCTGCGTGTTGGTGGCAGAGTTAGCTTGGCTGGGTATCCCGACCCGATCATCTTGCCGAATACTCACAACATAACTCGGCTTATTGTCCTAGAATATCACATTAAGTATCACCACAGCAATACAGAAACTGTAGTCAACGAATTACGCCAGAAATTCTACATACCAAGGCTAAGAGTGTCGATTCTGTCAGCACCGTAACGCACAGCCTAAACCACCAAAGATGAGTTCGCTACCGCCGGCGCGGGTTGCATCGTTTTCTCGCCCGTTCACCTATGTAGGTGTAGATTATTTCGGACCTATACTGGTAGCAGTTCGCAGGAGCACCGAAAAACGGTATGGCGTTCTCTTCACATGCCTTACTACCAGAGCGGTGCATCTGGAGATAGCTTGCTCGCTATCCGCAGACTCTTGTATTATAGCGCGTCGTAATTTCATGGCTCGGCGAGGCGTTCCATGTGAATTCTGGAGTGACAACGCTACAAATTGTAAAGCAACAGAACGAGAACTCAAGGTAGCGTTTCAGGAAATGGATAAAGATAAAATGGTGAGCAGCTTTACAAACTCTTCTATGCAGTGGAATTTCATACCACCCGTTTCACCACATATGGGCGGAGCTTGGGAGCGCCTTGTACGTTCGGTGAAGAATACTCTTTCGAGCGTATTAATGTCATCGCGTCCCTCTGATGAACTGCTTCGTGGCGCGCTAATGGAGGTCGAATCCATCGTTAATTCACGGCCATTAACCTATATCCCGATCGGTAGTAACGAAGACGAGGCCCTCACCCCGAACCATTTCCTTCTCGGAAGCTCTAGCGGAATGAAACCGTTAATGGAACCTGTTGAAAATCCAAAGCAGTTGAGAAGTGGCTGGAGATATGCTCAACAATTAGCAGACGTTTTCTGGACGCGCTGGTTGCGCGAATATATACCCGTGATAACGCGCCGCACTAAATGGTTCGAAGGCGTAAAGCCAATCGAAGAAGGAGACATTGTTTACATAGTAGATCCCAATTTGCCGAGAAACTGTTGGCCAAAAGGTCGCGTTATCTCAGTGAAAGTAGGTTCAGATAAGCAAGTTAGAAGTGCCCGGGTGTGGACAACCGCCGGAATCTACGAAAGACCAGCCACAAAACTTGCCGTACTATCGGTCGCAGCTTCGCAGGATACGGTAGATCCGAGGGATATACCGGGGGGGAGTGTTACGAGAGATACGGCAACGCCAGAGTTGCTTTGACGTTTTGTTTGCTATTGACGTTTTGTTATTGTCAATTATCTTAAGTTTGCTTTTCTTTCCGCCAAAATAGGCAATTCATGCTGTTGCATTTATTTAAAGAATTCTATATTTGTAATTAATAATCAGGATAGATCCTTCTGGATACTAAAGTAAGTAGCACTGAAATAACATGTAAATCACCTTTATTAAATGAATAAAACAAATCTGCAGATATTTCAAACGTTCAACAAATTAAATGCGTTTTGAGACTTTGGACTTGGGATCTATTGCCTTGTTTATTAACAGTATCGTCTATTTGAACCTGACATCGATCCGAGGGACACCACCTTAGAACGTCAGGGTATGGTTGTCCGGTCAGGCGATATCGACCTTGAAATCATAAACATATATATACCCCCTGTCACCTGCTGTCCCAGGGATTACCACCTCGACATTCGCGCGTTGTTCAGGGGCGAGAATCGAGTCATCCTTGGTGGCTTTAACGAACACCACGACCTGTGGCACTCAAGCTTGCAGGCCGATAGTAGGGGGCAGGAGCTGGCTGAGCAAATAGACGATTCGACGTTCTGCACGGTAAATGGGGATGCCCCCACTAGAGTGGCGGTAAACTGCTCTAGCTCGCTAGACATCACCATAGTCAGCACAGGCCTTGCTTCAGACCACCTACCCATAGTGCTCGCTGTCGATCGCCCATCGACTTTGTCACCGTTGAAAATCGCACTTACACCAACTTCAATAAAGCCGACTGGGAGGGGTTTCTCACCACCACAGAGAGCGCCTTCGCTGCTCTCATCACCCCGTCTGACGTACGAGAAGGAGAAAAGGCGTTTCGTATGGCCCTAGTTTCAGCCTCCCATCAACACATTCCGTCAGGTAGAATAAAGGAAGTGCGTCCATTCTTCCCCGCAGAGGCAGCGGCCCTGGCAAATGAACGTGACCATATTAGACGCCTTGACCCTACGGATCCTCAAATAAGGGATCTTAATGCGGAAATCAGACGCTTAGTAGATCAACACAAACGCGCTAAGTGGGAGGATCACCTAAGGTCTTGCAACCTCTCGGCTGGAGTTGGCAAATTATGGTCGACGGTGAAATCTTTGTCCAACCCGACTAAACCTAACGACAAAATATCCATCGCCTTCGGTGATAAGGTTCAGTCGAAGCCAAAAAGATGCGCGAGCGCCTTCTGCCGACAATTTGTAATGCATCCTCCGTTGAACAAAGAGATTCGCCGAGCCAACAGGGAAGCGCACAAACACAAAAACAGCGATGCGCCCATTGCCATCTCCACAACAGAAGTTCATGAGGCTATTCGGAGATCTAAGAACACCAAATATATTGGCCCCGATGGCATTTCCATGCTGATGCTGAAACACCTCGGCGACGAAGGCATAAGATACCTTACACAAATTTTCAACCTTTCCCTTTCCACCTTTGTTATTCCTGAAAGATGGAGACAAGCAAACGTGGGGGAGTCATATCGCCCGATATCTCTCCTCTCGCCAGTAGTGAAGGTGTTGGAATCTATCTTGTTGCCGTACTTCACCCCAAACCTGCGGCTCGCCGAACGTCAGCATGGATTTCGCAAAAATCACAGCACCACCACCGCGCTGAACGCCATAACCACTCAGATAGGGGACGGACTAAACCAAAAGCGTCCAAACCACAGGACAGTGCTAGTTGCGCTTGACCTGGCCAAAGCTTTTGACACGGTCAACCATGCGCAACTAATGAAAGACCTTGAAGACTCGTCCCTTCCTCCCTGTCTTAAACGTTGGACTGCCAACTACCTGAGTGGTCGTCAATCGTCGGTTGAATTCAGAGCAAGATCAAAACCCAGAATAGTTAAACAAGGGGTGCCACACGGTGGTGTCCTATCCCCGTTTCTGTTTAACTATTATATATCGAATCCTCCCCCCCCCCCCCCCAACAGAGGGTGTCTCGATCGTCTCTTACGCCGACGAATGTACGATTTTGGCAACTGGTCCCTCCGTTGAAGAACTCTGCTCTCGAATTAACTCATACCTCCCAGCCGTGTCCGAATTCTTCGCCGGGAGAAACCTGGCATTGTCACCGAATAAGTCCTCGGTCACCCTATTCACGACGTGGACAACGCAAGTGAACATGGAATTAGACGTCTACGTTGATAGTGTCAAGCTACCAACTGTCTCACACCCCAAAATCTTAGGGGTGAAATGTTCGTAGATTCAGTCGTATGGGAATAAATAACAATTGCTTTTTATTTTACATATATCGGAAGTGTCCGAAGTTGGCTGCACTCCTTATATCTATATCATTCTACTTCAAAAGAGTGTGTTCAACCACACAGTTGCATTTTAATGCTAATAATATACAAAAGAGTCTGTTCAAGCACACAGTTACATTTTAATACTAATACTAATACTCTTCCATAACCCTTACAGCTCGGCCATCCTGCCACCGTGATCGACCCGATCACCAACCAACTCAAAGCTAAATGTCGCTTAAGGGATCTAAAGCCCCAGTGTCTGAACCATCTGTTATTGCAAGCCATTTACGTAGCCTGTTGGCTTCAACGACACCATCATAGGGTATCTGGTGTTATGGTCTACTTCCAACTTATAGTCATTTTTCTTTTATTGAGTTTGATTGGTTTGACTCACTGCGGTTGGATACGACAGTTTAGGTTCACCCTGCGGTTTGACATAAATCGATAGATTCTGGGAAGTGACGTGATTTTTGCCGAGGTGGCAGCACCAAATGTTCCATAAAATGGAAAAAGGCACCAATAACGGAACTTTTAATTTCCAGACAAACAAGTGCTTGGTGTGTTCTCGGTGTGGCCAGAAATAAATAATAGGGTAAACCAGATTGCCCGAAAAAATGACAGTGAATTAAATGGCATTTGACATTAGGTAAATATCATTTATTTCTTGTAGGTGAAATTAACGTATATCATTGGTTAACCTATATTTATTCAGCAATTAGCAGGGTGGGAGACACATGGAATCCCGTCCTGATTCCTGACCTTGACTCGATGAATAACTCATCATATCGTCAAAACAAGGTGCAACCAAAGGCGGCAATAAGTATTAGTAATTGGTAAAAAGCATTTGTAAGGGGGGAGTTTAACCATTTTAACGGCGTCAATAGTCATGTCTTATAGTATTATCCTTGGCAGGGTCGGATAAGGAGTTTCATGTGTCTCCTATCCTAAAACCCAGTAACGTCGGGTTCCGCGGACCACCAAGGGAACACACCAAACACAAGTTCTAGAACCTTCCTTTTTTCGCGCGCCAACGAAAGCGTGCCTTTAGGGTTCGGACTTAATAAAAAGTGTAGCAATTTTAATACCTAATGCACTTTATGCCAATATACTCCGCTTTATGCTCCCATTCAATAGCACCACAGTTCGATTTTTCCTTTGATCAAGTACATTTTTCTCTGACTTCGAACTTTCCCGTAAAATAATAAATCATTGGTAATATTCTCTAATTTCTACTTTCGTTCCATACTTGAAAATTCACCTTTACTAAAACTAACTAAAGAGCAAATAGTAGTAAAAGTAAAAGTACTAAATTCCTTTTTCTTTAAAGACTTAAAATAAAAGTGTAATTACCGAACTTTCACTTTAAGTAATGTCTACAGATTAACTATCATGAAATCTACTAAACAGTTGTAAAATCATATCTTGTACTTTAATTTCAATAGCATAAGGTCTGGTTTTTTTGTTTCGGAATGAGTACTGTACTTTTACCAAATTTGGTAGTACAAAAAAAGTCCCTAAAATAGTAATAAAAGTCCGAACCCTGATGGCAACCACCAATCGTAGTGTCCCAACTGGCAACGATCACGCCATGTCAGACTGGTCAACGGAACTTTTCCATGGCACAGTCGCCGTTGATTGGAAATTTTCCCTATAGCGGCGTCACCGGCATTCGACCATTTAAATGTGAAAATTTATCAGTGCAACCGGTCGTGGTGATGTGTCGCGGAAAAGTTATGATGAAAATTTAGGTGTGCAATTAAAGAAATATATATTAGTGTATATCGTGAAAAAAAATTAATTAAAGTGAAACTGTGCACCGTGCTGGTTTTGAGAACTAAGCAACAATTTTTATTCACGTTAGACGTCGCTTCTTGATAAAGTAAGCTTTTTGGCGAAGAGACGTGCCAATTGGAATTGTGGACTGGGTGAGAATTTTTGCTCTACTACTTGGGTTTCAAATATAGTGTTTAATCAAGCAAAAGTTAATAAATATGTAAAATAAAATTAAAATATACAATTGTGTAGAGTAAGATGAACTCTATCAAGTTTTAAAACAAAAAAAACAAGAGAAATCTTAATTTCAAGTTATAGATATACATATCATTCAAAGCGCTATAAAAACAACATCTCGCGCTACCATCGCCACGCGCCCACACCGCGCGCCCCAGTACAACACCACCATCGCGCGCGCTACCGTCACAACGCGCCCCAGTGCAACACCACCATTGCGCGCGCTACCACCGCTCCGTCATCGCGCGCCACTACAACAGCGCAACCACACCGCGCGCCACCATTGCAACACCGGCGGCAACAAAAACCACCACCAGCTACAAGTTACTTTTCGGTCTGTGCGCCCCACCAGCGCTCACATCGACGCGTGCCACAACAGCGCTCAACCATTTGACGCACCTCAACAGCGCTACTCTATCGCGCAAAACCATCGCGTGCTTCATTCACGCTCCATCATTGCGCGCGCCACTACAACAGCGCGACCATTCAGCGCTACCATTGCGTCATCATTGCGCACGCCACTACAATAGCGCACCACAAGCGCGCGTGCCACGGCAACAGCTACAACCATCAGAATTAACGATAGCGGGGGCCGCCCTAATATAGGCCCACCGCACAAAAAACAGCAACCGGTCACAACAACCGGTGACAACAACCAGCCGTAACCACCTGCAGTGACAACAGCGGGGGCCGACCTTATATAGGCCCGCCGTACAACACCAGCATCAACAACATCACCAGCATTAACAACAACGGGGGCTGACCTCTTATAGGCCCACCGTATTGAACTAGCAGCAGCGACGACCGGTTGCAACACCGGCGACAACAACACCAACCACTAGAAGTGACGATAGCGGGGGCCGCCCTAATATAGGCCCGCCGCATTAAACTAACAACAACAGCGAGGCCGCCCTCATGTAGGCCGCCGCCCAACACCAACAACCAGCCGTAACCACCAGAAGTGACGATAACGGGGGCCGCCGTCATATAGGCCCGCCGTCCACCAACAACAACAACAGTAGCGCCCAAGTGAACGGGCTACTGCAACACCAACTACAACAACACCAGCAATAACAACAGCGGGGGCCGACCTAATGTAGGCCCGCTGCACATAAACACCAACAAGAACCAGCGTAACTACCAGCAGTGACAACAGCGGGGGCCGACCTGTTATAGGCCCGCCGCACAAGCACCAACAACAACAACAGTAGCGCCCAAGTGAACGGGCTACTGCAACACCAACTACAACAACACCAGCAATAACAGCGGGGGCCGACCTAATGTAGGCCCGCTGCACATAAACACCAACAACAACCAGCGTAACTACCAGCAGTGACAACAGCGGGGGCCGACCTGTTATAGGCCCGCCGCACAAGCACCAACAACAACAACAGTAGCGCCCCACCAGTGGCCTACGGACCAAATGGGTGAGACCTATCTAAAATATAACTAACTTAGTTTATACATTTATATACGTGAGATAAATTAGTTTATATTAATACTATTGGTTATTATATAAATAATTGAAAAGATAAGTTTAAAAAAAAAAAAAAAAAAAAAAAATTGAAAATGAGTTAAGAAATTTAAATTATTTAAAGGAAATCGTTTTGGAAAAAAATACGCTAACTAAATATTTAAAATAGAAACGGAAGCTTTAAAGACTTAAATAACTTAACTAAACCTATATTACTTAAACTACTAGTAAATAAACGTTATTTGTAGTACAATTAAACCTCAAAATTAATATACATAAAATTAAATTAAATCATGAAATATAATAAAAATCAATTCAAAATACATAGAGTAAATACTTAAAATGAAAATAAAATACCTTAAATTAGAAAAAAAAGAAAAAAAAGAAAAATTGAATAAAATTAAAGTAAACTACTTAACAAAAAAAATAAAATAATTAACATAAAATAGAACAAAATATATAACCTAAGACAGAACTAAATACATAAAATAAAAATAAAATTTAAATACACAAAAATAAAATAAATTTCATCAAATAAATAAAATTAAATACCTAAAATAAAATAAATTTAATTAAATACCTAAACTAAATACCTAAAAATATATTTTAATACAACTAATCAAATACATAAATAAATAAATAAACAAACTACAACTATAATAAATTAAAGGCCGCCAATAACATAACATAATAATAAATAAATAATGAATAAAATAACATAACAATGAATAATAATAAATAAAATAACTTAATAATACTGTAATAATAAAATAAGCAGAACAAAACAAATTATATAACTAAATAAACAAAAGTTAGGTACAGTAACATAACTTTAATTAAAGAATACAATTTAAAGAATAGAAATGTAATTTATAAAGTAGAAGATAGGGAAGAAGAAAGAAGAGAAAATTAGTTAAAACAAGAAAAGAAGAGAAAAGCAAAGGGAAGAAGAAAAGGGAAATGTATTAAAAAGTTATGTAACTGAACTAAAAATTAATATAAATGATTGGTTTAAAATTAGGTTATAAAATGAATTATAAATAAAAATTTTATAAAATGGGAGTGCTGATGACTCTTATTATTTAGAAGGCAAATAGGTTTGTAGGTAAGGGGTCATCGATAGTAGGTGCGTCGATGGCCATGGATGAGGGTGGGCCAAGCACCGGGCGTCGCGTCGACACCAGCGGCGCCCCCTTTCATGTTCGGCCTTGTTTTTTTGATTTATTGTTTGTTTCTTTCTTTTTCAGCTGTAGTAATCGGTCGTTTCCGATTCGTTTGATTTTTTTGGGTTTTAGTTTTGCCATTCGTTTGTTTAAATATTTATTTGATTTTTCAGTTTCAGTTACTTTTGAATTTTTCCGTTTTAATAGTTTTGTTTGAATTTGGATTTAAAATTTTAGTTGCCCGTTTTATTTTTTTTTTTTTTGGGTTTTCTTGGGCTTTTGAATTTTGAATGTCAACGGTCTGTCCGTGGCATCCGGGTTTAACCGGATGTTGTTTTAAACGTTATTTTGACGCGGTTTTTGCGTTTTCCCCGCGTTTAAAAGGCATGATATGACCTTTTCTCTGTTTATGGCGCAGGACGGTAAGGTTGGCAAGAGCCCACCCCAGCCGACAATGACTAGCCACAGTGCGACCTCAGATCATGCCGACCGCCTTCCTTACTGCTCCATTTTAAAGGGTGTCCATAACAGATGGCGCCCAACGTGGTACCTGAGGCGCTGGCCTCGGTGACTCCTCTGGTCAGTTTGTGAGGTTTCACCATCTCGTATGTCCCAGGTAGGCAAGCCCAGGAGCCGCCACCTGCGATGCGACGGGATGGTGGGACTGATCAAGTTGTCCGGATGGGTCTTCGGGTTCAGTAGCTGAGGGCCCCACGAGACTTCACGTCATGTCCACCGGAAGTTTTGCATTTCACCCGGTGAGGCAGTGCTACACGCACTTAGTTTTTTTTGTAATATACATTTTTTTTTGTCCCGGGTCTGTTGTCCGATGTCGGCTTCGGGAAAATAAATATGTCCGCTAAGTGGGGTTTAGATTTTTAGGGATTATTCAATTTTTGTTTTGCCGAACGTGTGTTTTGTTTTGTCTTTGTTTTTTTGTATGCATTTTTTTTTTTCTTTTGTAGGTATCTCCACTCCTCTAACCAGTCTCAGGCGGCAGCCTTCAGCAGCCCCTGCATTGCGGAAGGAGGAGTGGGGAACCGAATAACCCCCTTTTTCAACGGCGCAAGTCTGGGGAAATGCGGTATCTAACCGCATTCTTTCATTGCGGCGCAGCTGAGGAGGGGTAGAACACAGATTTTCAGTTTTTTTTGTCATTTTCGGTCTACAGCACCCCGGCAAGTCTCAGGCGGCAGCCTTTAGCAGCCCCTGCATTGCGGTCGGGAGTGCTGGAGTCCAAATAAGTTTGAACTTTTTTCAACTGCGCAAGTCTGGGGAAATGCGGTACCTAACCGCATCCTTTCATTGCGGCGCAGCTGAGGAGGGGTAGAACTTAGATTTTCAGTTAGTTTTTTTTGTCATTTTCGATCTACAGCACCTCGGCAAGTCTCAGGCGGCAGCCTTTAGCAGCCCCTGCATTGCGGTCGGGAGTGATGGAGTCTAAATAAGTTTAAACTTTTTCAACTGCGCAAGTCTGGGGAATTGCGGTACCTAACCGAATCCTTCCATTGCGGCGCAGCTGAAGAGGTGTAAAGTAAAATAAATTTTCAGTTTCTTTTTGTCATTTTCGGTCTACAGTGCCTCGGCAAGTCTCAGGTGGCAGCCTTTAGCAGCCCCTGCATTGCGGTCGGGAGTACTGTAGTCCAAATAAGTTTAGCTTTTTCAAAATTTTCGCCATGGTATACCCACATGTCTCAGGGCGAGGTGTCCTTAAGACCATCCCTGCATTGCGGTAGGTGTACCTGGATATGTCCTTGTCAATTGTTTTATGTTTATTTTTTTTATTTATACCTATGCCTTCTAATGATGGGATGTCAGCATTCCCATTGAACATCTAAATACACATACCAATATGTTTTTTCAAAACTATATATCGTATTTCATTGCTTTTGATTTTTAAACGTATATTTACTAATCTAACTTTCTTTCAGCGTATATTGTACACGTATATATACATATCTTTTTTTTTGAAAGCTTTATTATACTTTTGTTTACGGAAAAGTCGTTACGATTAGCGACTTGATTAACGTTGACGTAATCAACCATCAATTTTTTTTTTACGCGAATCGTCGGTATTTTAGGGTATGGAGGGTGAATTTTTACTTTGTGTCTTCCAACCGCCCCTTGTAACCGAAACCAATACTTAGACATTTTTTATTATTATTGACCGATTTTTTTTTATAGTTCCTAGTAGACATGGAACAGTCAGCTGAACGCATGACTACTAGAAATTCTACGCGAGGAAGTGGGGGTAAACCTAGAGGTCAGGGTAGAGGGGCATTTCCGAAACAGCCCACAAATCGGCCTTTAGTGATGCACTCTCCAGTAGGTAGTCCGGGTAGAGGAGATCTGACCGGGACAGTATTGAACCCTGCTTCCAACCATAAGATGGATAGACCAGCTAGTACTAATATCCTTGACTCGTCCATGGCCGCAGATCCTATGCAGAATATTTTTGACCCTTCGACTAACGTGTTGACAGGTATACAGGAGGAAGCTGGAGTTTTGCTACAAAACTCTGTACCTCGTAACACTTTAGGTGAGAGGAATACTCCGCGGAATATTGTTGAGGCCCCTCCTGAAGACTATTGGGTGAACGTGCTACATCAGCTGTTCGGGAATTCTCAGGAGGAGATGCGTAACGAAATGAGGACGATCAGGGAGAATATGGACTTACTTAACGCTGCAGTAACATCGTCGCAGGGCGGTGCGACCTATACAAGGAACACCAATAGGGATGAAAGGAACCGGGCCCAGACCTTTGTTAGTAACCAAGCCAACATCGTTTCGAACAACATGGCGGTGAAACCACAGGAGTGGAAGGTCTCCTTCGATGGTACTGGGAACGTTGCGGATTTTTTGTTTAAATTAGACACCTTATGTGAGCGGACTCAGTGTTCGGACGACCAGCTAATGGCAAGCTTTCATTTATTTCTGTCAGGGCGGGCCGAGGAATGGTACTGGCTGTTCACCAAGCAGAACCCAAATGCGAATTATCCCTTTTTATGTTATTCTTTGAAGCGTGAGTTTGGAACACTGAAAAGTGACCACGAGATCATGATGGAGATCTCAATGCGAAAGCAGAAACTGAGTGAGTCATACGATGTGTTCCACACTGACATAGTAGCACTAAACGCGCGCCTTAGAGAACCGATGTCCGAAGCCCTACTGATTGACATAATAAAACGAAACGTCAACAGTAGCTTGAAGCTTATGCTGTTCAACGCAGAGGCGAGGACATTGCATGACCTACGCGATATAGCACGAAAAGGAGAACAAGTGCTGAGGGAGAGCAAGATTCTGGGAACAACTTATACCGGAAGACATGTTAATGAGGCTCGAGCTATGACACCGGATAGGAGGATGGAAGGCGAGGATTGCGAAGCTGACCCGCAGATCGAGGCGTTGGAGTATCGGCGCAATAGGAAACCGGACTATTCAGGAATACAGTGTTGGAATTGTCAGGCCATGGGGCATTCATATATTTATTGTTGGGAGCCTATTAGGAACCCTTTTTGCTTTAAGTGCGGGCATAGAGGCGTGTACACCCCTAAATGTCCAAAGGACCATCGCCGGCAGGGAAACCAATATTCGAGCGAGAAGATGGGGGAGACTCGTTCGGTGCCATAGCCCCCATATCAGCCAGTGCCCGAGGAGTCGCCTCGAGTGCTGAAACCTTCGCGAGCAGTGAGCGCCATGGAAGTGGTGAACTTTCGAGGAGTAGTGGCACTCTTGCGACGAAACAACCCAACGTTATAGTAACTTTTCCTGATAGTGCAGATAGCTCCAATAGTTCAGATTCAGATAGTCCAGGGCCGTCCTCTCATATTACAAAGCCAATTCACATTTTAAAAAGTCATAGCAGAGATGTTGCTTGTCAAGCGCATTTTTCACCTAGTTTGGAACAGAGGGTTACCAGTTACGAGCTAGTTAGGTCACGAATTTTCGAAAACAATCCAGAGCCATTTGAGTCAAATAATATTTTGAACTGTAGGAAGAGATATAACAATCGAGTACAGGAGCGTAAACGTTTGCAAAGCACCACCTTAGTTCTCACAGAGGATGAAAGGCCTCTGGTGCGAATAAAAATAGAAAACAGTTTTATAGTAGGCTTGCTGGACTCGGGTGCTAATGTCTCTATCCTTGGGAAGGACTGTGAAGACTTTTTGGATTCGATTGGGCTTAAGTACCACCCACTACAGGCTTTCGTATACACGGCGGGTGGCGCCAAGCAGAAAATACTAGGTTCTGTTTCCTTACCTGTGACTTTCAAAAATATTACCAAAACCATACGCTTTTACCTTGTTCCCTCGCTTCTTCAAGAAGCGTATTTCGGAGTTGATTTTTGGAGAGCTTTCGCATTAGCGCCTGATATATTTCCTAGTGTAGCATGTCTAGAGATTAGCGAAGAGAAGGAACAAGAACATAACTTTCATAATTTAACAACAATGCAGAAGGTCGAGCTGCAGAACGTAGTAGAGACGTTTCCGTCATTTGAGAAGTTAGGTCTGGGTCAAACAAAGCTAGTCGAACACCATATTGACACGGGCGACGCGGTTCCAGTAAAGAGCAAGCTTTTAGTGAGATAGATAGGCTGCTCGAAATGGGAGTTATCGAGGAATCGAACTCGCCGTGGTGTAGTCCTGTGGTGTTGGTCCGGAAACCAGGGAAGGTCCGGCTTTGTATTGATTCCAGAAAAGTCAACGCGGTTACTAAAAAGGACTCATACCCGTTGCCGCATATTAATGGGCTGTTGAGTAGGTTGAAGGATACCCACTTCATCAGTGGTATCGACCTGAAGGACGCGTTCTTCCAAATCAAATTGACAGGAGCATCGAAGGAAAAGACGGCGTTCGCAGTTCCGGGGAAGCCTCGCTACCACTTCAAGGTGATGCCATTTGGGTTATGCAATGGGCCGCAGACGATGAGCAGGCTGATGGACAAGGCCATTCCTTCGCGTTTGCGCGAGAACGTCTTTGTTTACTTGGATGACCTGATGGTATGCAGCACCAACTTTGAGGACCACTTGAGCTTATTGGCAGAGGTAGCAAAGTGTTTGAGGGACGCGGGCCTCACCATTAACGTAAAGAAGAGCAAATTTTGTCAGAAGGAAATTCGATATTTAGGGTACTTGATAGGTAGCGGATGCTTGAAGGTAGACCCAGGGAAGATAGAAGCAGTTGAAAGTTTTCCAATCCCGAAGACTCCGCGGCAGGTGCGTAGGTTTGTAGGTATGGCGAATTGGTATAGGGCGTTTATTACAAATTTCGCTGATTTAGCAGGCCCTTTGACCGATTGCCTTCGGAAAAAGCTAGGTCCATTCAAACTTACCCCTGAAGCAATAGAGGCTTTTGAAAAGCCGATTTCTCGAAAGAATTTGTTATTCAGTGCGATGCGTCCAAAATAGGTGTGGGTGGTGTGCTATTCCAGGTCGACGACGAGGGCGCTGAGCATCCAATAGCGTTCGTTTCAAAAAAGCTTAACAATGCTCAGCGCAATTATACCGTGACCGAGCTGGAATGCCTAGCAGCCACAGTCAGTGTCAAACGCTTTCGTCCATACATTGAGGGTCTGCCATTTCGTATTATTACAGACCATTCGAGCCTCAAGTGGTTGATGACTCAAAAGGATTTAAGTGGTAGGTTGGCTAGGTGGTCGCTTCTGCTTCAAAGATATGACTTTCAAATGGAACATCGCAAGGGAACCCTGAATATTGTACCGGATGCCTTCGTGCTTCGATGTAGACGCGCTGACCTATCCGAACACACCTCATGAAATAGATTTAGAGTCGCCAGAATTTGCAAGTACCGAATATATGGATCTAGTCCGAACCATTTTAGATAACAAAGAGGCACTACCGGATTTACGTGTAAACGAGGGCGTAGTTTTCAAGAGGGTTAAATTTCGTAAAGGTGTGGAGGATGAGGAGCATTCGCTATGGCGGTTATGGTTACCGACTGGGTTGGTGAAGGAGACAACACGACTTGCGCATGATGCGAATAGGAGCTACCACGGAGGGTGGCAGAAAACTTTAGAGCGCGTTTGGCAGAAATACTTCTGGCCAAGCCAAGCTAAGGACGTCCGGGAGTATGTACGCAAGTGCGACATTTGGAAAGCGGTAAAAGCAACAAACCAACAAGCCAGGCCACCCATAGCGAATACTTTTACTTCGGAAAGACCATTTCAGCGGTTCTACTGCGATTTCCTGGGGCCATATCCGAGATCGAAGCGTCGAAATCAATTCCTTTTCATTTTATTGGACCATTTTTCAAAGTATGTTTGGTTGAAGCCCATGCAGAGAGCGACGACGGTAAACGTTATGAATTACTTCACTTCTGAAATTTTTCCAACTGTAGGGGTCCCTCAGTATATCCACAGCGACAACGGTAAACAGTTTATCTCAAAGGATATGAAGCAATTTTTAGAGAATTACGGGGTAACCCATATTAAGACAGGGCTACACTCACCGCAGACTAACGCGTCTGAACGCGTAAATAGGGAGACTGTTTCAAAAATAAGAGTTTTTCTGAAGGATAAACAGGATCATACTGACTGGGATAGGAATATACCCGAAATACTATCAGTTTTAAGAAGTGACTTTCATACCTCAATTCAGTGCTCTCCATACTTTGCATTATACGGTCAGAACATGATTCAGCATGCATCGGCATACAACATATTAGATAAACTCGGCGCTCTGGCACAAGATGAAATCCCAATAGTAGCTAGGGCTGATAAATTGTCAAATATTCGCGAAAAAATTCGTAGGAATTTAGACACGGCAAAAGATAGGGCAGTAAGAGTATATAACAAACGCTCTAGACTAGTGAACTATAGGGAAGGTCAGGAGGTTTTTAGGAAAAATTTTGCTTTGAGTAACTTTAAACAAGGCATAAACGCCAAATTCCTGCCGAAATATCTTAAGTGTCGAGTCCGTCGAAAAATAGGCAATGCGTTGTATGACTTAGAAGATCTGACCGGAAAATTGATAGGGCGTTTCCATGCTTCGGATATTCGTCCACAATAACCAAAATTTTGACATTTTCTATTTTTTTTTTACCTTGCATTTCCATCTGGGCGTTTTGGCAGTCGGGGACAACTCGCCCAGTATTCTCCCCGAGCATTGACTCAGAAGGGAGTCCACATGTGCTTCCACCGGGAGCAGTGGATAACCTGTCAATCCTGATAACCGGATTGTCTTTCGGAGTTTTGACGAGTTCTCCATAATCAAAATGTCTACCGGATGAATACTTATCGAATATGAAACCCGCTTCTCCGGTTCCTTTCTTTAACCTTCCGTGGGGGTGAAACCACTGGAACTATCTCTTTCGGAGTTTTGACGAGTTCTCCAATAACAAATGTCTACCGGCGCGAAGCATGTTAACTAAGAAACAAAATTAAATTCTCCGTTTTTCTCAAGCCTAACTTCTGTGGGGGCCAAACCACAATAAAACTTCCCTTCGCCGCAATGCGTTTTGAACTACGAAACAAAATACTTCAAATTTATCTCCTTACTGGCGGATCTTCTGTGCCCGGCTAGCTTGTGGTAGAACTAGAGACTCTTATCTAGGGGTGAGTCGTGCCCCACGTTTTTTTTTATTTCGAAATGGCTTTGATTGGTTTGACTCACTGCGGTTGGATAGGTGACAGTTTAGGTTCACCCTGCGGTTTGACATAAATCGATAGATTCTGGGAAGTGACGTGATTTTTGCCGAGGTGGCAGCACCAAATGTTCCATAAAATGGAAAAAGGCACCAATAACGGAACTTTTAATTTCCAGACAAACAAGTGCTTGGTGTGTTCTCGGTGTGGCCAGAAATAAATAATAGGGTAAACCAGATTGCCCGAAAAAATGACAGTGAATTAAATGGCATTTGACATTAGGTAACTATCATTTATTTCTTGTAGGTGAAATTAACGTATATCATTGGTTAACCTATATTTATTCAGCAATTAGCAGGGTGGGAGACACATGGAATCCCGTCCTGATTCCTGACCTTGACTCGATGAATAACTCATCATATCGCCAAAACAAGGTGCAACCAAAGGCGGCAATAAGTATTAGTAATTGGTAAAAAGCATTTGTAAGGGGGGAGTTTAACCATTTTAACGGCGTCAATAGTCATGTCTTATAGTATTATCCTTGGCAGGGTCGGATAAGGAGTTTCATGTGTCTCCTATCCTAAAACCCAGTAACGTCGGGTTCCGCGGACCACCAAGGGAACACACCAAACACAAGTTCTAGAACCTTCCTTTTTTCGCGCGCCAACGAAAGCGTGCCTTTAGGGTTCGGACTTAATAAAAAGTGTAGCAATTTTAATACCTAATGCACTTTATGCCAATATACTCTGCTTTATGCCCATTTAATAGCACCACAGTTCGATTTTTCCTTTGATCAAGTACATTTTTCTCTGACTTCGAACTTTCCCGTAAAATAATTAATCATTGGTAATATTCTCTAATTTCTACTTTCGTTCCATACTTGAAAATTCACCTTTACTAAAACTAACTAAAGAGCAAATAGTAGTAAAAGTAAAAGTACTAAATTCTGTAGGATGCCTTTTAAATAATCAAATACACGTCTTTATTCAATAGCAGATATTTTATTCTGAATCACAATTTCAATTTTTCAAAATCAAAAAGTATTACTCGTTACATATTTTTCAACGAGTCGCATACACTTGTTCCCCTTTGAAATACATGTAACAAATTGAACAAGTGTATGCTCTCTTGAACACATTTATACATACAAATTCATAATAATTGAAAGATACAAACATTTTACAAATTGAAAACATACACAATGATCATTTGAAACAGACAATAAAAACCAAGACATAAACATAAAAATACTGTGTATATGAAAAAATGTTAGCTTCATTATTAATTATTTGAAACAAAGCTTTCTCTTTTAAATATAAAAACAAATATCCTTCATTCCAATAAACTTACTACAATTCGACCATCCTGACAATTGAGATCACCTGATCTCCAAATCACATAATGTAAATCAAACAATTTTAAAACAAAGTGCTACAATTATTCGACCATCCTGACATCTTAGATCTCCTGATCTTCCTGCTTATCATAGCTCTTCTCATACCCCGAAAACCACGGACGCATATTACTAATTGCCCACACCCCAACGTACGGTGTTCTAGATTGTTGAAAACCTTCAACATCTTTCAACACATAACGATCATTTTTAAGTACTTTATCAACCATATATGGTCCTTTAAATTTCGGTAAAAGCTTTTTGTGTACACCAACATGTGAATCAAAATTTTTAATCATTACATAGTCTCCTTCTCGAAATATAGTTGGAGCTTTCCTTTTATTATTTACATATTCTTCATTATACTTTTGCATTTTTTTTTCATTTTCTGCAGCACTATTTCTAATATCACTGAAAATTCTCTGTTCTTGAACTTGTTCCAACTCAACTAAATTTTCCTTTAAAACATCTAATACATTGCCTCTTTGTTTAACTCCAAATAACATTACACTAGGATATTCTTTTATAGTCCTATGTAGAGTGTTATTCAAAGCGAATTCTACAGTTTCTATAACATTATCTCAATAAACATTTTTATCCGAACTAGACAATTTTGCAATCATGGGACCCAAACTTCTATTTATCCTCTCAACTTGACCATTTGCTTGCGGTGACCCTGTTGCTATCTTAACATGACTAACATTCTCTTCTTTTAAGAAATCTAAAAATTCACCAGAAGTAAAACAACTTCCTCTATCAGACACTATCGTTCTGGGACGGCTGTAAAACCGAAAATAAATTTTTAAAGCTGAAATAACTTCTTTGGTATTTGTTGTTTTTGTTGGATATAATTTAACAAATTTTGTAAACGCATCAACCACAACTAACAAACGTTTTACTGCTCTAGAATTATCAATTGGACCAAAATGATCTATATGTACTACTTCAAAAGGTATGCTTTGTTTAGGAATATTATGTAAAAATCCCTCTTCCCGACCATGCTTTGCTGAAAACGTAATACATTGCAAACAATTTTGAATATGAATTAATATTTTTTGTTTCATTTGAGGAAACCAATAACTTTTCGAAATAATATCCAATGTTTTGTCTGTACCCAAATGTCCCATCTCATTATGATATTTAAATAAAACATGATTTTCCATTTTTTCTGGAACGTAAAATAAAATCGAACCCTTATGATTTTTTCTATAAACTACACCATTACGCATTTCATATAAACTATGCTCCTTTCCTTCTAATAACTTACGTAACTCCTTTATTTTCTGGTCATTATTTTGGCAAATAATCATATTGTCTTCAAACGTGTTTGTTTCTATTACAAAAATATTACTACAACGACTAAGTGCATCTACATGTTGCATACGACTACCAGAACGATGATCCAAAACATAATCATAATTTTGAAGTTCTAACGCCCACCTAGCTATTCTTGGATTTAATTCCTTTTTATTCAAAGTTAACGTTAACGAATTACAATCTGTAATTATTTTAAATTTCAAACCTTGCAAATAAACTCTGAATCTTTTAAGAGCATAAATTATTGCAAGTGTTTCAAGTTCAAAACTATGATACTTTGATTCAGCTTCAGTTGTTCGTTTCGAAAAATAAAACACCGGATGCAACTTCCCATTCTTTTTCCGCTGCATAAGAATTGCTCCAAAACCTACACTGCTAGCATCGCAATGCAACTCTGTTTCATCATTCGGATCATACAAAGCTAAAATAGGCGACTCCAATAATTTTTGTTTAAGATTTTCAAAACATAACAATTCATTTTCTCCAAACTGAAACTTCTTATCTTTTCTTGTTAAATCATACAATGGCTTAGCAATCAAAGAAAAATCTTTAACAAATCTCCGGAAATAAGAACAAAGTCCCAGAAAACTTTGTACCGATTGTAACTTAGTTGGAATTGGAAAATGTTTGATTGCTTCTAATCCTTTACTATCTGCTCGTATACCATCCTCTGAAATATTATATCCTAGATATTTAACTTGACTTACTAAAAATTCGCACTTATCCAATCTAAGTATCAAATTATTTTCAACAAGATTTTGAAATACTTCCGCCAAAATCTCTAAATGTTCCTCTATAGTTTCTGTAGCTATCATTATATCATCCAAATATACAATAACCTTTCCCTGCTTAATCATATCTGCAAACACTTTGTTTACAAATCTCTGAAATGTTGACGGAGCATTTCTCAACCCAAATGGCATTCTCAAAAATTCAAACTGTCCAAGTGGAGTAACAAAGGATGTGAATTTTATTGAATCTGGCTCCATAAAAACATGAAAGAATTCATTTTTTAAATCTAATTTAGTAAAAATCTTTTTATGTACCAATCTATCAAGTAAATCATCAATCAATGGTATTGGATAATTGTCCTTAGCTGTTACTTTATTAAGTGTCCTAAAATCAACACACATCCTAAGTTCCCCAGTTTTCTTTCGGACCAATACTATGGGTGACACAAACTCAGACTCACTTGGCCTAATAATATTTTTCTCTAAATATTCATCCAACAATTTTTGAAGTTCATTTTTTTCACTGTATGACAATCGTCGAGGTGGGCAACTAAACGGCTTTACACTATTTAACGTAAGTCTCATTTCACATTTCACCTTTGGTTCCATTGGCCATGGCCAATTAATATAATACTTTTTAAATAAAACAACAAGTTTTGTTTGATCCGCAAACTTAATATCTTCTCCCATCTTAAGATTAACACCATCATCATCACTGGGAGAAATTGCTAACAGTATTGTATCAAACGGAACTTCATTATGATTTTTCATATCAAAAAGTATTACTCGTTACATATTTTTCAACGAGTCGCATACACTTGTTCCCCTTTGAAATACATGTAACAAATTGAACAAGTGTATGCTCTCTTGAACACATTTATACATACATATTCATAATAATTGAAAGATACAAACATTTTACAAATTGAAAACATACACAATGATCATTTGAAACAGACAATAAAAACCAAGACATAAACATAAAAATACTGTGTATATGAAAAAATGTTAGCTTCATTATTAATTATTTGAAACAAAGCTTTCTCTTTTAAATATAAAAACAAATATCCTTACACAGTACATACATTCCAATAAACTTACTACAATTCCTTTTTCTTTAAAGCCTTAAAATAAAAGTGTAATTACCGAACTTTCACTTTAAGTAATGTCTACATATTAACTATCATGAAATCTACTAAACAGTTGTAAAATCATATCTTCTACTTTAATTTCAATAGCATAAGGTCTGGTTTTTTTGTTTCGGAAAGAGTACTGTACTTTTACCAAATTTGGTAGTACAAAAAAAGTCCCTAAAATAGTAAAAAAAGTCCGAACCCTGATGGCAACCACCAATCGTAGTGTCCCACCTGGCAACGATCACGCCATGTCAGACTGGTCAACGGAACTTTTCCATGGCACAGTCGCCGTTGATTGGAAATTTTCCCTATAGCGGCGTCACCGGCATTCGACCATTTAAATGTGAAAATTTATCAGTGCAACCGGTCGTGGTGATGTGTCGCGGAAAAGTTATGATGAAAATTTAAGTGTGCAATTAAAGAAATATATATTAGTGTATATCGTGAAAAAAAATTAAATAAAGTGAAACTGTGCACCGTGCTGGTTTTGAGAACTAAGCAACAATTTTTATTCACGTTAGACGTCGCTTCTTGATAAAGTAAGCTTTTTGGCGAAGAGACGTGCCAATTGGAATTGTGGACTGGGTGAGAATTTTTGCTCTACTACTTGGGTTTCAAATATAGTGTTTAATCAAGCAAAAGTTAATAAATATGTAAAATAAAATTAAAATATACAATTGTGTAGAGTAAGATGAACTCTATCAAGTTTTAAAACAAAAAAAAACAAGAGAAATCTTAATTTCAAGTTATAGATATACATATCATTCAAAGCGCTATAAAAACAACATCTCACGCTACCATCGCCACGCCCCCACACCGCGCGCCCCAGTACAACACCACCATCGCGCGCGCTACCGTCGCCACGCGCCCCAGTGCAACACCACCATTGCGCGCGCTACCACTACAACAGCGCAACCACACCGCGCGCCACCATTGCAACACCGGCGGCAACAAAAACCACCACCAGCTACAAGTTACTTTTCGGTCTGTGCGCCCCACCAGCGCTCACATCGACGCGCATACGAACGCGTGCCACAACAGCGCTCAACCATTTGACGCACCTCAACAGCGCTACTCTATCGCGCAAAACCATCGCGTGCTTCATTCACGCTCCATCATTGCGCGCGCCACTACAACAGCGCGACCATTCAGCGCTACCATTGCGTCATCATTGCGCACGCCACTACAATAGCGCACCACAAGCGCGCGTGCCACGGCAACAGCTACAACCATCAGAATTAACGATAGCGGGGGCCGCCCTAATATAGGCCCACCGCACAAAAAACAGCAACCGGTCACAACAACCGGTGACAACAACCAGCCGTAACCACCTGCAGTGACAACAGCGGGGGCCGACCTTATATAGGCCCGCCGTACAACACCAGCATCAACAACATCACCAGCATTAACAACAACGGGGGCTGACCTCTTATAGGCCCACCGTATTGAACTAGCAGCAGCGACGACCGGTTGCAACACCGGCGACAACAACACCAACCACTAGAAGTGACGATAGCGGGGGCCGCCCTAATATAGGCCCGCCGCATTAAACTAACAACAACAGCGAGGCCGCCCTCATGTAGGCCGCCGCCCAACACCAACAACCAGCCGTAACCACCAGAAGTGACGATAACGGGGGCCGCCGTCATATAGGCCCGCCGTCCACCAACAACAACAACAGTAGCGCCCAAGTGAACGGGCTACTGCAACACCAACTACAACAACACCAGCAATAACAACAGCGGGGGCCGACCTAATGTAGGCCCGCTGCACATAAACACCAACAAGAACCAGCGTAACTACCAGCAGTGACAACAGCGGGGGCCGACCTGTTATAGGCCCGCCGCACAAGCACCAACAACAACAACAGTAGCGCCCAAGTGAACGGGCTACTGCAACACCAACTACAACAACACCAGCAATAACAGCGGGGGCCGACCTAATGTAGGCCCGCTGCACATAAACACCAACAACAACCAGCGTAACTACCAGCAGTGACAACAGCGGGGGCCGACCTGTTATAGGCCCGCCGCACAAGCACCAACAACAACAACAGTAGCGCCCCACCAGTGGCCTACGGACCAAATGGGTGAGACCTATCTAAAATATAACTAACTTAGTTTATACATTTATATACGTGAGATAAATTAGTTTATATTAATACTATTGGTTATTATATAAATAATTGAAAAGATAAGTTTAAAAAAAAAAAAAAAAAAAAAAAAATTTAAAATGAGTTAAGAAATTTAAATTATTTAAAGGAAATCGTTTTGGAAAAAAATACGCTAACTAAATATTTAAAATAGAAACGGAAGCTTTAAAGACTTAAATAACTTAACTGAACCTATATTACTTAAACTACTAGTAAATAAACGTTATTTGTAGTACAATTAAACCTCAAAATTAATATACATAAAATTAAATTAAATCATGAAATATAATAAAAATCAATTCAAAATACATAGAGTAAATACTTAAAATGAAAATAAAATACCTTAAATTAGAAAAAAAAGAAAAAAAAGAAAAATTGAATAAAATTAAAGTAAACTACTTAACAAAAAAAATAAAATAATTAACATAAAATAGAACAAAATATATAACCTAAGACAGAACTAAATACATAAAATAAAAATAAAATTTAAATACACAAAAATAAAATAAATTTCATCAAATAAATAAAATTAAATACCTAAAATAAAATAAATTTAATTAAATACCTAAACTAAATACCTAAAAATATATTTTAATACAACTAATCAAATACATAAATAAATAAATAAACAAACTACAACTATAATAAATTAAAGGCCGCCAATAACATAACATAATAATAAATAAATAATGAATAAAATAACATAACAATGAATAATAATAAATAAAATAACTTAATAATACTGTAATAATAAAATAAGCAGAACAAAACAAATTATATAACTAAATAAACAAAAGTTAGGTACAGTAACATAACTTTAATTAAAGAATACAATTTAAAGAATAGAAATGTAATTTATAAAGTAGAAGATAGGGAAGAAGAAAGAAGAGAAAATTAGTTAAAACAAGAAAAGAAGAGAAAAGCAAAGGGAAGAAGAAAAGGGAAATGTATTAAAAAGTTATGTAACTGAACTAAAAATTAATATAAATGATTGGTTTAAAATTAGGTTATAAAATGAATTATAAATAAAAATTTTATAAAATGGGAGTGCTGATGACTCTTATTATTTAGAAGGCAAATAGGTTTGTAGGTAAGGGGTCATCGATAGTAGGTGCGTCGATGGCCATGGATGAGGGTGGGCCAAGCACCGGGCGTCGCGTCGACACCAGCGGCGCCCCCTTTCATGTTCGGCCTTGTTTTTTTGATTTATTGTTTGTTTCTTTCTTTTTCAGCTGTAGTAATCGGTCGTTTCCGATTCGTTTGATTTTTTTGGGTTTTAGTTTTGCCATTCGTTTGTTTAAATATTTATTTGATTTTTCAGTTTCAGTTACTTTTGAATTTTTCCGTTTTAATAGTTTTGTTTGAATTTGGATTTAAAATTTTAGTTGCCCGTTTTATTTTTTTTTTTTGGGTTTTCTTGGGCTTTTGAATTTTGAATGTCAACGGTCTGTCCGTGGCATCCGGGTTTAACCGGATGTTGTTTTAAACGTTATTTTGACGGGGTTTTTGCGTTTTCCCCGCGTTTAAAAGGCATGATATGACCTTTTCTCTGTTTATGGCGCAGGACGGTAAGGTTGGCAAGAGCCCACCCCAGCCGACAATGACTAGCCACAGTGCGACCTCAGATCATGCCGACCGCCTTCCTTACTGCTCCATTTTAAAGGGTGTCCATAACAGATGGCGCCCAACGTGGTACCTGAGGCGCTGGCCTCGGTGACTCCTCTGGTCAGTTTGTGAGGTTTCACCATCTCGTATGTCCCAGGTAGGCAAGCCCAGGAGCCGCCACCTGCGATGCGACGGGATGGTGGGACTGATCAAGTTGTCCGGATGGGTCTTCGGGTTCAGTAGCTGAGGGCTCCACGAGACTTCACGTCATGTCCACCGGAAGTTTTGCATTTCACCCGGTGAGGCAGTGCTACACGCACTTAGTTTTTTTTGTAATATACATTTTTTTTTGTCCCGGGTCTGTTGTCCGATGTCGGCTTCGGGAAAATAAATATGTCCGCTAAGTGGGGTTTAGATTTTTAGGGATTATTCAATTTTTGTTTTGCCGAACGTGTGTTTTGTTTTGTCTTTGTTTTTTTGTATGCATTTTTTTTTTCTTTTGTAGGTATCTCCACTCCTCTAACCAGTCTCAGGCGGCAGCCTTCAGCAGCCCCTGCATTGCGGAAGGAGGAGTGGGGAACCGAATAACCCCCTTTTTCAACGGCGCAAGTCTGGGGAAATGCGGTATCTAACCGCATCCTTTCATTGCGGCGCAGCTGAGGAGGGGTAGAACACAGATTTTCAGTTTTTTTTGTCATTTTCGGTCTACAGCACCCCGGCAAGTCTCAGGCGGCAGCCTTTAGCAGCCCCTGCATTGCGGTCGGGAGTGCTGGAGTCCAAATAAGTTTGAACTTTTTTCAACTGCGCAAGTCTGGGGAAATGCGGTACCTAACCGCATCCTTTCATTGCGGCGCAGCTGAGGAGGGGTAGAACTTAGATTTTCAGTTAGTTTTTTTTGTCATTTTCGATCTACAGCACCTCGGCAAGTCTCAGGCGGCAGCCTTTAGCAGCCCCTGCATTGCGGTCGGGAGTGATGGAGTCTAAATAAGTTTAAACTTTTTCAACTGCGCAAGTCTGGGGAATTGCGGTACCTAACCGAATCCTTCCATTGCGGCGCAGCTGAAGAGGTGTAAAGTAAAATAAATTTTCAGTTTCTTTTTGTCATTTTCGGTCTACAGTGCCTCGGCAAGTCTCAGGTGGCAGCCTTTAGCAGCCCCTGCATTGCGGTCGGGAGTACTGTAGTCCAAATAAGTTTAGCTTTTTCAAAATTTTCGCCATGGTATACCCACATGTCTCAGGGCGAGGTGTCCTTAAGACCATCCCTGCATTGCGGTAGGTGTACCTGGATATGTCCTTGTCAATTGTTTTATGTTTATTTTTTTTATTTATACCTATGCCTTCTAATGATGGGATGTCAGCATTCCCATTGAACATCTAAATACACATACCAATATGTTTTTTCAAAACTATATATCGTATTTCATTGCTTTTGATTTTTAAACGTATATTTACTAATCTAACTTTCTTTCAGCGTATATTGTACACGTATATATACATATCTTTTTTTTTGAAAGCTTTATTATACTTTTGTTTACGGAAAAGTCGTTACGATTAGCGACTTGATTAACGTTGACGTAATCAACCATCAATTTTTTTTTTACGCGAATCGTCGGTATTTTAGGGTATGGAGGGTGAATTTTTACTTTGTGTCTTCCAACCGCCCCTTGTAACCGAAACCAATACTTAGACATTTTTTATTATTATTGACCGATTTTTTTTTATAGTTCCTAGTAGACATGGAACAGTCAGCTGAACGCATGACTACTAGAAATTCTACGCGAGGAAGTGGGGGTAAACCTAGAGGTCAGGGTAGAGGGGCATTTCCGAAACAGCCCACAAATCGGCCTTTAGTGATGCACTCTCCAGTAGGTAGTCCGGGTAGAGGAGATCTGACCGGGACAGTATTGAACCCTGCTTCCAACCATAAGATGGATAGACCAGCTAGTACTAATATCCTTGACTCGTCCATGGCCGCAGATCCTATGCAGAATATTTTTGACCCTTCGACTAACGTGTTGACAGGTATACAGGAGGAAGCTGGAGTTTTGCTACAAAACTCTGTACCTCGTAACACTTTAGGTGAGAGGAATACTCCGCGGAATATTGTTGAGGCCCCTCCTGAAGACTATTGGGTGAACGTGCTACATCAGCTGTTCGGGAATTCTCAGGAGGAGATGCGTAACGAAATGAGGACGATCAGGGAGAATATGGACTTACTTAACGCTGCAGTAACATCGTCGCAGGGCGGTGCGACCTATACAAGGAACACCAATAGGGATGAAAGGAACCGGGCCCAGACCTTTGTTAGTAACCAAGCCAACATCGTTTCGAACAACATGGCGGTGAAACCACAGGAGTGGAAGGTCTCCTTCGATGGTACTGGGAACGTTGCGGATTTTTTGTTTAAATTAGACACCTTATGTGAGCGGACTCAGTGTTCGGACGACCAGCTAATGGCAAGCTTTCATTTATTTCTGTCAGGGCGGGCCGAGGAATGGTACTGGCTGTTCACCAAGCAGAACCCAAATGCGAATTATCCCTTTTTATGTTATTCTTTGAAGCGTGAGTTTGGAACACTGAAAAGTGACCACGAGATCATGATGGAGATCTCAATGCGAAAGCAGAAACTGAGTGAGTCATACGATGTGTTCCACACTGACATAGTAGCACTAAACGCGCGCCTTAGAGAACCGATGTCCGAAGCCCTACTGATTGACATAATAAAACGAAACGTCAACAGTAGCTTGAAGCTTATGCTGTTCAACGCAGAGGCGAGGACATTGCATGACCTACGCGATATAGCACGAAAAGGAGAACAAGTGCTGAGGGAGAGCAAGATTCTGGGAACAACTTATACCGGAAGACATGTTAATGAGGCTCGAGCTATGACACCGGATAGGAGGATGGAAGGCGAGGATTGCGAAGCTGACCCGCAGATCGAGGCGTTGGAGTATCGGCGCAATAGGAAACCGGACTATTCAGGAATACAGTGTTGGAATTGTCAGGCCATGGGGCATTCATATATTTATTGTTGGGAGCCTATTAGGAACCCTTTTTGCTTTAAGTGCGGGCATAGAGGCCTGTACACCCCTAAATGTCCAAAGGACCATCGCCGGCAGGGAAACCAATATTCGAGCGAGAAGATGGGGGAAACTCGTTCGGTGCCATAGCCCCCATATCAGCCAGTGCCCGAGGAGTCGCCTCGAGTGCTGAAACCTTCGCGAGCAGTGAGCGCCATGGAAGTGGTGAACTTTCGAGGAGTAGTGGCACTTTTGCGACGAAACAACCCAACGTTATAGTAACTTTTCCTGATAGTGCAGATAGCTCCAATAGTTCAGATTCAGATAGTCCAGGGCCGTCCTCTCATATTACAAAGCCAATTCACATTTTAAAAAGTCATAGCAGAGATGTTGCTTGTCAAGCGCATTTTTCACCTAGTTTGGAACAGAGGGTTACCAGTTACGAGCTAGTTAGGTCACGAATTTTCGAAAACAATCCAGAGCCATTTGTGTCAAATAATATTTTGAACTGTAGGAAGAGATATAACAATCGAGTACAGGAGCGTAAACTTTTGCAAAGCATCACCTTAGTTCTCACAGAGGATGAAAGGCCTCTGGTGCGAATAAAAATAGAAAACAGTTTTATAGTAGGCTTGCTGGACTCGGGTGCTAATGTCTCTATCCTTGGGAAGGACTGTGAAGAGTTTTTGGATTCGATTGGGCTTAAGTACCACCCACTACAGGCTTTCGTATACACGGCGGGTGGCGCCAAGCAGAAAATACTAGGTTCTGTTTCCTTACCTGTGACTTTCAAAAATATTACCAAAACCATACGCTTTTACCTTGTTCCCTCGCTTCTTCAAGAAGCGTATTTCGGAGTTGATTTTTGGAGAGCTTTCGCATTAGCGCCTGATATATTTCCTAGTGTAGCATGTCTAGAGATTAGCGAAGAGAAGGAACAAGAACATAACTTTCATAATTTAACAACAATGCAGAAGGTCGAGCTGCAGAACGTAGTAGAGACGTTTCCGTCATTTGAGAAGTTAGGTCTGGGTCAAACAAAGCTAGTCGAACACCATATTGACACGGGCGACGCGGTTCCAATAAAGAGCAAGCATTTTCCTCTTTCACCACCGAGGCAAGCCGAAGCTTTTAGTGAGATAGATAGGCTGCTCGAAATGGGAGTTATCGAGGAATCGAACTCGCCGTGGTGTAGTCCTGTGGTGTTGGTCCGGAAACCAGGGAAGGTCCGGCTTTGTATTGATTCCAGAAAAGTCAACGCGGTTACTAAAAAGGACTCATACCCGTTGCCGCATATTAATGGGCTGTTGAGTAGGTTGAAGGATACCCACTTCATCAGTGGTATCGACCTGAAGGACGCGTTCTTCCAAATCAAATTGACAGGAGCATCGAAGGAAAAGACGGCGTTCGCAGTTCCGGGGAAGCCTCGCTACCACTTCAAGGTGATGCCATTTGGGTTATGCAATGGGCCGCAGACGATGAGCAGGCTGATGGACAAGGCCATTCCTTCGCGTTTGCGCGAGAACGTCTTTGTTTACTTGGATGACCTGATGGTATGCAGCACCAACTTTGAGGACCACTTGAGCTTATTGGCAGAGGTAGCAAAGTGTTTGAGGGACGCGGGCCTCACCATTAACGTAAAGAAGAGCAAATTTTGTCAGAAGGAAATTCGATATTTAGGGTACTTGATAGGTAGCGGATGCTTGAAGGTAGACCCAGGGAAGATAGAAGCAGTTGAAAGTTTTCCAATCCCGAAGACTCCGCGGCAGGTGCGTAGGTTTGTAGGTATGGCGAATTGGTATAGGGCGTTTATTACAAATTTCGCTGATTTAGCAGGCCCTTTGACCGATTGCCTTCGGAAAAAGCTAGGTCCATTCAAACTTACCCCTGAAGCAATAGAGGCTTTTGAAAAGCCGATTTCTCGAAAGAATTTGTTATTCAGTGCGATGCGTCCAAAATAGGTGTGGGTGGTGTGCTATTCCAGGTCGACGACGAGGGCGCTGAGCATCCAATAGCGTTCGTTTCAAAAAAGCTTAACAATGCTCAGCGCAATTATACCGTGACCGAGCTGGAATGCCTAGCAGCCACAGTCAGTGTCAAACGCTTTCGTCCATACATTGAGGGTCTGCCATTTCGTATTATTACAGACCATTCGAGCCTCAAGTGGTTGATGACTCAAAAGGATTTAAGTGGTAGGTTGGCTAGGTGGTCGCTTCTGCTTCAAAGATATGACTTTCAAATGGAACATCGCAAGGGAACCCTGAATATTGTACCGGATGCCTTATCGTGCTTCGATGTAGACGCGCTGACCTATCCGAACACACCTCATGAAATAGATTTAGAGTCGCCAGAATTTGCAAGTACCGAATATATGGATCTAGTCCGAACCATTTTAGATAACAAAGAGGCACTACCGGATTTACGTGTAAACGAGGGCGTAGTTTTCAAGAGGGTTAAATTTCGTAAAGGTGTGGAGGATGAGGAGCATTCGCTATGGCGGTTATGGTTACCGACTGGGTTGGTGAAGGAGACAATACGACTTGCGCATGATGCGAATAGGAGCTACCACGGAGGGTGGCAGAAAACTTTAGAGCGCGTTTGGCAGAAATACTTCTGGCCAAGCCAAGCTAAGGACGTCCGGGAGTATGTACGCAAGTGCGACATTTGGAAAGCGGTAAAAGCAACAAACCAACAAGCCAGGCCACCCATAGCGAATACTTTTACTTCGGAAAGACCATTTCAGCGGTTCTACTGCGATTTCCTGGGGCCATATCCGAGATCGAAGCGTCGAAATCAATTCCTTTTCATTTTATTGGACCATTTTTCAAAGTATGTTTGGTTGAAGCCCATGCAGAGAGCGACGACGGTAAACGTTATGAATTACTTCACTTCTGAAATTTTTCCAGCTGTAGGGGTCCCTCAGTATATCCACAGCGACAACGGTAAACAGTTTATCTCAAAGGATATGAAGCAATTTTTAGAGAATTACGGGGTAACCCATATTAAGACAGGGCTACACTCACCGCAGACTAACGCGTCTGAACGCGTAAATAGGGAGACTGTTTCAAAAATAAGAGTTTTTCTGAAGGATAAACAGGATCATACTGACTGGGATAGGAATATACCCGAAATACTATCAGTTTTAAGAAGTGACTTTCATACCTCAATTCAGTGCTCTCCATACTTTGCATTATACGGTCAGAACATGATTCAGCATGCATCGGCATACAACATATTAGATAAACTCGGCGCTCTGGCACAAGATGAAATCCCAATAGTAGCTAGGGCTGATAAATTGTCAAATATTCGCGAAAAAATTCGTAGGAATTTAGACACGGCAAAAGATAGGGCAGTAAGAGTATATAACAAACGCTCTAGACTAGTGAACTATAGGGAAGGTCAGGAGGTTTTTAGGAAAAATTTTGCTTTGAGTAACTTTAAACAAGGCATAAACGCCAAATTCCTGCCGAAATATCTTAAGTGTCGAGTCCGTCGAAAAATAGGCAATGCGTTGTATGACTTAGAAGATCTGACCGGAAAATTGATAGGGCGTTTCCATGCTTCGGATATTCGTCCACAATAACCAAAATTTTGACATTTTCTATTTTTTTTTTTACCTTGCATTTCCATCTGGGCGTTTTGGCAGTCGGGGACAACTCGCCCAGTATTCTCCCCGAGCATTGACTCAGAAGGGAGTCCACATGTGCTTCCACCGGGAGCAGTGGATAACCTGGCAATCCTGATAACCGGATTGTCTTTCGGAGTTTTGACGAGTTCTCCATAATCAAAATGTCTACCGGATGAATACTTATCGAATATGAAACCCGCTTCTCCGGTTCCTTTCTTTAACCTTCCGTGGGGGTGAAACCACTGGAACTATCTCTTTCGGAGTTTTGACGAGTTCTCCAATAACAAATGTCTACCGGCGCGAAGCATGTTAACTAAGAAACAAAATTAAATTCTCCGTTTTTCTCAAGCCTAACTTCTGTGGGGGCCAAACCACAATAAAACTTCCCTTCGCCGCAATGCGTTTTGAACTACGAAACAAAATACTTCAAATTTATCTCCTTACTGGCGGATCTTCTGTGCCCGGCTAGCTTGTGGTAGAACTAGAGACTCTTATCTAGGGGTGAGTCGTGCCCCACGTTTTTTTTTATTTCGAAATGGCTTTGATTGGTTTGACTCACTGCGGTTGGATAGGTGACAGTTTAGGTTCACCCTGCGGTTTGACATAAATCGATAGATTCTGGGAAGTGACGTGATTTTTGCCGAGGTGGCAGCACCAAATGTTCCATAAAATGGAAAAAGGCACCAATAACGGAACTTTTAATTTCCAGACAAACAAGTGCTTGGTGTGTTCTCGGTGTGGCCAGAAATAAATAATAGGGTAAACCAGATTGCCCGAAAAAATGACAGTGAATTAAATGGCATTTGACATTAGGTAACTATCATTTATTTCTTGTAGGTGAAATTAACGTATATCATTGGTTAACCTATATTTATTCAGCAATTAGCAGGGTGGGAGACACATGGAATCCCGTCCTGATTCCTGACCTTGACTCGATGAATAACTCATCATATCGCCAAAACAAGGTGCAACCAAAGGCGGCAATAAGTATTAGTAATTGGTAAAAAGCATTTGTAAGGGGGGAGTTTAACCATTTTAACGGCGTCAATAGTCATGTCTTATAGTATTATCCTTGGCAGGGTCGGATAAGGAGTTTCATGTGTCTCCTATCCTAAAACCCAGTAACGTCGGGTTCCGCGGACCACCAAGGGAACACACCAAACACAAGTTCTAGAACCTTCCTTTTTTCGCGCGCCAACGAAAGCGTGCCTTTAGGGTTCGGACTTAATAAAAAGTGTAGCAATTTTAATACCTAATGCACTTTATGCCAATATACTCTGCTTTATGCCCATTTAATAGCACCACAGTTCGATTTTTCCTTTGATCAAGTACATTTTTCTCTGACTTCGAACTTTCCCGTAAAATAATTAATCATTGGTAATATTCTCTAATTTCTACTTTCGTTCCATACTTGAAAATTCACCTTTACTAAAACTAACTAAAGAGCAAATAGTAGTAAAAGTAAAAGTACTAAATTCTGTAGGATGCCTTTTAAATAATCAAATACACGTCTTTATTCAATAGCAGATATTTTATTCTGAATCACAATTTCAATTTTTCAAAATCAAAAAGTATTACTCGTTACATATTTTTCAACGAGTCGCATACACTTGTTCCCCTTTGAAATACATGTAACAAATTGAACAAGTGTATGCTCTCTTGAACACATTTATACATACAAATTCATAATAATTGAAAGATACAAACATTTTACAAATTGAAAACATACACAATGATCATTTGAAACAGACAATAAAAACCAAGACATAAACATAAAAATACTGTGTATATGAAAAAATGTTAGCTTCATTATTAATTATTTGAAACAAAGCTTTCTCTTTTAAATATAAAAACAAATATCCTTCATTCCAATAAACTTACTACAATTCGACCATCCTGACAATTGAGATCACCTGATCTCCAAATCACATAATGTAAATCAAACAATTTTAAAACAAAGTGCTACAATTATTCGACCATCCTGACATCTTAGATCTCCTGATCTTCCTGCTTATCATAGCTCTTCTCATACCCCGAAAACCACGGACGCATATTACTAATTGCCCACACCCCAACGTACGGTGTTCTAGATTGTTGAAAACCTTCAACATCTTTCAACACATAACGATCATTTTTAAGTACTTTATCAACCATATATGGTCCTTTAAATTTCGGTAAAAGCTTTTTGTGTACACCAACATGTGAATCAAAATTTTTAATCATTACATAGTCTCCTTCTCGAAATATAGTTGGAGCTTTCCTTTTATTATTTACATATTCTTCATTATACTTTTGCATTTTTTTTCATTTTCTGCAGCACTATTTCTAATATCACTGAAAATTCTCTGTTCTTGAACTTGTTCCAACTCAACTAAATTTTCCTTTAAAACATCTAATACATTGCCTCTTTGTTTAACTCCAAATAACATTACACTAGGATATTCTTTTATAGTCCTATGTAGAGTGTTATTCAAAGCGAATTCTACAGTTTCTATAACATTATCTCAATAAACATTTTTATCCGAACTAGACAATTTTGCAATCATGGGACCCAAACTTCTATTTATCCTCTCAACTTGACCATTTGCTTGCGGTGACCCTGTTGCTATCTTAACATGACTAACATTCTCTTCTTTTAAGAAATCTAAAAATTCACCAGAAGTAAAACAACTTCCTCTATCAGACACTATCGTTCTGGGACGGCTGTAAAACCGAAAATAAATTTTTAAAGCTGAAATAACTTCTTTGGTATTTGTTGTTTTTGTTGGATATAATTTAACAAATTTTGTAAACGCATCAACCACAACTAACAAACGTTTTACTGCTCTAGAATTATCAATTGGACCAAAATGATCTATATGTACTACTTCAAAAGGTATGCTTTGTTTAGGAATATTATGTAAAAATCCCTCTTCCCGACCATGCTTTGCTGAAAACGTAATACATTGCAAACAATTTTGAATATGAATTAATATTTTTTGTTTCATTTGAGGAAACCAATAACTTTTCGAAATAATATCCAATGTTTTGTCTGTACCCAAATGTCCCATCTCATTATGATATTTAAATAAAACATGATTTTCCATTTTTTCTGGAACGTAAAATAAAATCGAACCCTTATGATTTTTTCTATAAACTACACCATTACGCATTTCATATAAACTATGCTCCTTTCCTTCTAATAACTTACGTAACTCCTTTATTTTCTGGTCATTATTTTGGCAAATAATCATATTGTCTTCAAACGTGTTTGTTTCTATTACAAAAATATTACTACAACGACTAAGTGCATCTACATGTTGCATACGACTACCAGAACGATGATCCAAAACATAATCATAATTTTGAAGTTCTAACGCCCACCTAGCTATTCTTGGATTTAATTCCTTTTTATTCAAAGTTAACGTTAACGAATTACAATCTGTAATTATTTTAAATTTCAAACCTTGCAAATAAACTCTGAATCTTTTAAGAGCATAAATTATTGCAAGTGTTTCAAGTTCAAAACTATGATACTTTGATTCAGCTTCAGTTGTTCGTTTCGAAAAATAAAACACCGGATGCAACTTCCCATTCTTTTTCCGCTGCATAAGAATTGCTCCAAAACCTACACTGCTAGCATCGCAATGCAACTCTGTTTCATCATTCGGATCATACAAAGCTAAAATAGGCGACTCCAATAATTTTTGTTTAAGATTTTCAAAACATAACAATTCATTTTCTCCAAACTGAAACTTCTTATCTTTTCTTGTTAAATCATACAATGGCTTAGCAATCAAAGAAAAATCTTTAACAAATCTCCGGAAATAAGAACAAAGTCCCAGAAAACTTTGTACCGATTGTAACTTAGTTGGAATTGGAAAATGTTTGATTGCTTCTAATCCTTTACTATCTGCTCGTATACCATCCTCTGAAATATTATATCCTAGATATTTAACTTGACTTACTAAAAATTCGCACTTATCCAATCTAAGTATCAAATTATTTTCAACAAGATTTTGAAATACTTCCGCCAAAATCTCTAAATGTTCCTCTATAGTTTCTGTAGCTATCATTATATCATCCAAATATACAATAACCTTTCCCTGCTTAATCATATCTGCAAACACTTTGTTTACAAATCTCTGAAATGTTGACGGAGCATTTCTCAACCCAAATGGCATTCTCAAAAATTCAAACTGTCCAAGTGGAGTAACAAAGGATGTGAATTTTATTGAATCTGGCTCCATAAAAACATGAAAGAATTCATTTTTTAAATCTAATTTAGTAAAAATCTTTTTATGTACCAATCTATCAAGTAAATCATCAATCAATGGTATTGGATAATTGTCCTTAGCTGTTACTTTATTAAGTGTCCTAAAATCAACACACATCCTAAGTTCCCCAGTTTTCTTTCGGACCAATACTATGGGTGACACAAACTCAGACTCACTTGGCCTAATAATATTTTTCTCTAAATATTCATCCAACAATTTTTGAAGTTCATTTTTTTCACTGTATGACAATCGTCGAGGTGGGCAACTAAACGGCTTTACACTATTTAACGTAAGTCTCATTTCACATTTCACCTTTGGTTCCATTGGCCATGGCCAATTAATATAATACTTTTTAAATAAAACAACAAGTTTTGTTTGATCCGCAAACTTAATATCTTCTCCCATCTTAAGATTAACACCATCATCATCACTGGGAGAAATTGCTAACAGTATTGTATCAAACGGAACTTCATTATGATTTTTCATATCAAAAAGTATTACTCGTTACATATTTTTCAACGAGTCGCATACACTTGTTCCCCTTTGAAATACATGTAACAAATTGAACAAGTGTATGCTCTCTTGAACACATTTATACATACATATTCATAATAATTGAAAGATACAAACATTTTACAAATTGAAAACATACACAATGATCATTTGAAACAGACAATAAAAACCAAGACATAAACATAAAAATACTGTGTATATGAAAAAATGTTAGCTTCATTATTAATTATTTGAAACAAAGCTTTCTCTTTTAAATATAAAAACAAATATCCTTACACAGTACATACATTCCAATAAACTTACTACAATTCCTTTTTCTTTAAAGCCTTAAAATAAAAGTGTAATTACCGAACTTTCACTTTAAGTAATGTCTACATATTAACTATCATGAAATCTACTAAACAGTTGTAAAATCATATCTTCTACTTTAATTTCAATAGCATAAGGTCTGGTTTTTTTGTTTCGGAAAGAGTACTGTACTTTTACCAAATTTGGTAGTACAAAAAAAGTCCCTAAAATAGTAATAAAAGTCCGAACCCTGATGGCAACCACCAATCGTAGTGTCCCACCTGGCAACGATCACGCCATGTCAGACTGGTCAACGGAACTTTTCCATGGCACAGTCGCCGTTGATTGGAAATTTTCCCTATAGCGGCGTCACCGGCATTCGACCATTTAAATGTGAAAATTTATCAGTGCAACCGGTCGTGGTGATGTGTCGCGGAAAAGTTATGATGAAAATTTAAGTGTGCAATTAAAGAAATATATATTAGTGTATATCGTGAAAAAAAATTAATTAAAGTGAAACTGTGCACCGTGCTGGTTTTGAGAACTAAGCAACAATTTTTATTCACGTTAGACGTCGCTTCTTGATAAAGTAAGCTTTTTGGCGAAGAGACGTGCCAATTGGAATTGTGGACTGGGTGAGAATTTTTGCTCTACTACTTGGGTTTCAAATATAGTGTTTAATCAAGCAAAAGTTAATAAATATGTAAAATAAAATTAAAATATACAATTGTGTAGAGTAAGATGAACTCTATCAAGTTTTAAAACAAAAAAAAACAAGAGAAATCTTAATTTCAAGTTATAGATATACATATCATTCAAAGCGCTATAAAAACAACATCTCACGCTACCATCGCCACGCCCCCACACCGCGCGCCCCAGTACAACACCACCATCGCGCGCGCTACCGTCGCCACGCGCCCCAGTGCAACACCACCATTGCGCGCGCTACCACTACAACAGCGCAACCACACCGCGCGCCACCATTGCAACACCGGCGGCAACAAAAACCACCACCAGCTACAAGTTACTTTTCGGTCTGTGCGCCCCACCAGCGCTCACATCGACGCGCATACGAACGCGTGCCACAACAGCGCGCAACCACCAGAAGTGACGATAACGGGGGCCGCCGTCATATAGGCCCGCCGTCCACCAACAACAACAACAGTAGCGCCCAAGTGAACGGGCTACTGCAACACCAACTACAACAACACCAGCAATAACAGCGGGGGCCGACCTAATGTAGGCCCGCTGCACATAAACACCAACAACAACCAGCGTAACTACCAGCAGTGACAACAGCGGGGGCCGACCTGTTATAGGCCCGCCGCACAAGCACCAACAACAACAACAGTAGCGCCCCACCAGTGGCCTACGGACCAAATGGGTGAGACCTATCTAAAATATAACTAACTTAGTTTATACATTTATATACGTGAGATAAATTAGTTTATATTAATACTATTGGTTATTATATAAATAATTGAAAAGATAAGTTTAAAAAAAAAAAATTGAAAATGAGTTAAGAAATTTAAATTATTTAAAGGAAATCGTTTTGGAAAAAAATACGCTAACTAAATATTTAAAATAGAAACGGAAGCTTTAAAGACTTAAATAACTTAACTAAACCTATATTACTTAAACTACTAGTAAATAAACGTTATTTGTAGTACAATTAAACCTCAAAATTAATATACATAAAATTAAATTAAATCATGAAATATAATAAAAATCAATTCAAAATACATAGAGTAAATACTTAAAATGAAAATAAAATACCTTAAATTAGAAAAAAAAGAAAAATTGAATAAAATTAAAGTAAACTACTTAACAAAAAAAATAAAATAATTAACATAAAATAGAACAAAATATATAACCTAAGACAGAACTAAATACATAAAATAAAAATAAAATTTAAATACACAAAAATAAAATAAATTTCATCAAATAAATAAAATTAAATACCTAAAATAAAATAAATTTAATTAAATACCTAAACTAAATACCTAAAAATATATTTTAATACAACTAATCAAATACATAAATAAATAAATAAACAAACTACAACTATAATAAATTAAAGGCCGCCAATAACATAACATAATAATAAATAAATAATGAATAAAATAACATAACAATGAATAATAATAAATAAAATAACTTAATAATACTGTAATAATAAAATAAGCAGAACAAAACAAATTATATAACTAAATAAACAAAAGTTAGGTACAGTAACATAACTTTAATTAAAGAATACAATTTAAAGAATAGAAATGTAATTTATAAAGTAGAAGATAGGGAAGAAGAAAGAAGAGAAAATTAGTTAAAACAAGAAAAGAAGAGAAAAGCAAAGGGAAGAAGAAAAGGAAAATGTATTAAAAAGTTATGTAACTGAACTAAAAATTAATATAAATGATTGGTTTAAAATTAGGTTATAAAATGAATTATAAATAAAAATTTTATAAAATGGGAGTGCTGATGACTCTTATTATTTAGAAGGCAAATGCGTCGATGGCCATGGATGAGGGTGGGCCAAGCACCGGGCGTCGCGTCGACACCAGCGGCGCCCCCTTTCATGTTCGGCCTTGTTTTTTTGATTTATTGTTTGTTTCTTTCTTTTTCAGCTGTAGTAATCGGTCGTTTCCGATTCGTTTGATTTTTTTGGGTTTTAGTTTTGCCATTCGTTTGTTTAAATATTTATTTGATTTTTCAGTTTCAGTTACTTTTGAATTTTTCCGTTTTAATAGTTTTGTTTGAATTTGGATTTAAAATTTTAGTTGCCCGTTTTATTTTTTTTTTTTTGGGTTTTCTTAGGCTTTTGAATTTTGAATGTCAACGGTCTGTCCGTGGCATCCGGGTTTAACCGGATGTTCTTTTAAACGTTATTTTGACGCGGTTTTTGCGTTTTCCCCGCGTTTAAAAGGCATGATATGACCTTTTCTCTCTTTATGGCGCAGGACGGTAAGGTTGGCAAGAGCCCACCCCAGCCGACAATGACTAGCCACAGTGCGACCTCAGATCATGCCGACCGCCTTCCTTACTGCTCCATTTTAAAGCGTGTCCATAACACTGGGTTATTTGACAGTTTTCAATGTCTCGTAAAACATAGCGGTCATTATTCAATTTCTTATGTATAAGATAAGGGCCACGGTATTTGGGGATGAATTTTTTATTTGTACCCACTGTAGTGTCCACGTTTTTCATAACAACAAAGTCTCCAACCTCAAAACCTTCTGCTGGTACATTGTGCTTCAGAAAATAATTACGATTGTACTCCTGGGATTTTCCGATATGCTGCAAAGCTTCTTCTCGAATTTTTACCAAGTCACAAACTTCCAATTCCTCCTTCCCTTCTAAAAATTCAGTTAAATCGTCTACAATTCTACCGCGCTGCTCAACACCAAATAACAACTGACTCGGGGACGCTTTTGTGGAGGATTGCTTGGTATTGTTAACTGCATACTCAACATTAATTAATTTGCTGGCCCAATCCGAATGATTAATAGGCTGAGCTAACTTTGACAACATTGCCTTTAACACTCTATTCACGCGTTCGACCTGGCCATTCGCTTGCGGTGAAGCCACAGCTACTTTTATGTGTACTATGTTATTTTTATCAACAAACTCTGCAAATAGTTGCGATGTGAAGCATGACCCCCTATCACTTATTATACGTCTAGGTCGGCTATAGTAATCAAAATACTTCTGTAGAGCTAAACACACCTCTTTTGTACTAGTGGTCCCTGCGGGATATAGCTTTACATACTTAGTAAACCCATCCACCACTACCAATACATGCTTCCTCGAAGACCGAACTGAAGGCAAAGGTCCAAAGTGGTCTATGTGTATAGTGTCAAAGGGTACCGGCTTTTTCGGAATATTAAATAGATTACGACGATTAGAGCGCGACTCTGGCGAATAGATTATGCATTTTAAACAATTTCTAATAATATCTTTAACCCTTTCCCTCAACTTGGGAAACCAATAGTTCTTTCTCAGTTTTTCAACAGTTTTCTCTACCGCCATGTGGCCAATTTTCTCGTGAGTGATTCTTATCACATTTGACTCCATTTCCCTAGGCACATATAACCTTGAATGTCCCTTCTGATCTCTCCTAAATACCACCCCATCCCTCAGTTCGTACGATTGCACTGGCCCGTTTTCCAAACGAGACCTCAAAGTCCTAATAACTTCATCCCTATTTTGCGTCACTTGTAAGTTAAAATCAATATCATCTTCTCCCTCCACCCTAACCATGCAACACCTGCTCAGTGCATCGACATGACCCATAGATGTTGCTGCGCGGTGCTTAGCCTTATAGTTATAGCTTTCAAATGTAAATACCCACTTGGCAATACGAGGATTAACCTGTTTCTTTAACACTGGAGTGCACGCGCGGCCTACTATAGTAGACCATTGGTATATTTTTGTTGATAACTTAACAATTCTGTATGTTAGAGCGGAGTAGTTCCAGGAAAGCCCTATGCATTAAATTTGTCGTCTAGTCACTACCGTGAGAGCTTTCTACTCGGACACATATTTCTGAAGATTAGCGAAAAAGTCTCGGGACTACCATAGCAGCAAGAAATCAATCATCAAAAAAGTGGTGCAAAACGTGCAACAAATGGATTTGTCCTAATCAACCGGCTGTGATGTGTAATAAATGTCACAAAAATAGGTTTTTGATAAACTTTAATAATGTAAGAAAAAAATTTGAATCATTGGTCTCAAAAGTACAAGTTTTGGTATTTTTGCTATTATAGAACAAAATTGGCTTTAATTTTAAAGTGTTGTTTTCTATGGATAAATTAAAGCTTAAATTATTCTTTTAAATAAATATAAATACGCTTTCAATCATTAGTTTCAGTAATATGTAATGAAACAAATTTTTATTGCTATTTTAAAATGGTCTACCATAGTAGGCCACGCGTGCGTTAGTGTAAAAAAAAAGGCGCGTGTACTCTAGTGTTAAAAGTGCTTGCGCTAATGCATTACAATCCGTGACAATAGTGAAAGGTATCCCCATGAGTTGTGTTTTGAATCTTTCCAGTGCGTACACAATAGCCAAAGTTTCAAGCTCAAAACTGTGCAACTTGGCTTCCCTATCTGAAGCTGTCTTTGAAAAAATACGATACAGGGTGAAATCTGCCATCTCTCTGCTTTTGCATTAAAATGGCTCCAAATCCCAATTTACTGGCATCAGTATGCAGTTCAGTTTCCTTTAAAGGCGAATAAATAGCCAACACAGGGGCTGAAATCAAACACTCTTTCAGGTTATTAAAAGCTTCCACACATTCACTTGTAAAATCAAATGAGGTATCTTTCTTAAGAAGCGAAGTTAGAGGTTTGGCAATTCTGGAAAATGCAGGAACAAATCTTCTGAAAAAGGAAAACAAACCCAAGCATCTCTGGACGTCCTTAAAGGTTTGGGGCTGTGGAAACTCTTTGACAGCCTTTATGTGCATTGGATGAGGACGAATTCCCTTCTGGTTAACTACAAAACCCAGAAATTCAATTTCGGAATATCCGAATTTGCACTTACTCATTTTCAATTCCAGTCCAGCTTTTCTTAAGCGCTGCAACACTTCCCCCAAAATTTCTACATGGGACTCAAACCTATCGGTGGCTATAGTTATATCATCGATAAACACTACAATTTTTTTCGACTGAATTAAATCTCGAAGTACTTCACAAATAAACCTTTGGAAGAATGCAGGTGCATTCTTCAAACCAAAGGGCATCCGCGTATACTCATATTGGCCACTAGCAGTAACAAATGATGTATACTTAATCGAATCTTCATGCATGTGGACCTGATGAAATCCATTTTTCAAGTCCAATGCCGAAAAATACTTTTTCCCCTCAAGATACTCAATGCAGTCCTCAACTAATGGAATCGGAAAATTATCACGCACCGTTTTCTTGTTGAGGAATCTATAATCTATGCACAATCTACCCTCGCCGCTCTTTTTCCTAACTAGGACAGTTGCTGATGCATATGGAGAGTTACTATACCGTATATACCCTTTATTTAAAAGCTCATCGATAATAGACTGTACCTCAGACTTCTCCAAATAGGACAGTCTCCGAGGCGCACAATGGTAGGGGGTGTCATCCGTCAAGTTCAATTTCATTTTTAAGTTATAAGGTTCCCTTTCCTCATCAGATATAGGGTTAAAATACTGACCCCAAATCAATTCTCTAAGTGCTTCGGATTTTCCTGTGTCTAAATCAGGGTTAATATTTATTTCAGTATGCGAGATACTATTTATACTCTCTTTTACCCCACTCTGATAAATGCGTAAGTGGGAAGCACTATCGGAAGCTTTGTGGGACTTCACCACACCACATATCGTAATCTGAAGTTCTTCGCCACTATGTACCTAAGGTTCTGAAGTTCTCAACCCACTCGTAGACATACTATTTTCTGTATTTACTCTTTGACTGATTTCTCTTAACACCGGCTTCAGACACTGTACGCCATGCCTATCAGATTTCCTTAAGTCAAACAAGTCAAATGCACGGTTATTTAAGAAGTTAGGTTGTTCAAATTCATTTTTATTTTTGTAAGTTAACAATTCATTTTTTTGGTAATGCCCATATGACACTACGTATTTTTCTTGTATTTTTCGTGTATTTAATGCTTGAAATACTGACGAAAACTTATCGAAAATCAGATTACAAAAACAATTTCGCATTTGTTGAAGAGGGACAAACAGCGCCTGTAATTTCAATTGGGTTGACGTTTAGTTGAAAGCTGAACAAAAATCAAATTCAAAAATAAACAAACAAAATATTAATTTTAAAATTTGATTTTGATATTTTTCCTGTTAAAATCTAAAAAGACTAAAGGAGCTTCAATGGCAAGATGCAAATGTTTATCACCTTATAAATAGAGTTCATAGTTTGTGAAACAGAAGCATTTAGCAATCAAATTGGTTGCAATATTTAAAATTTCCAAATACATCTCTTTTTGTAAACAAACATATATGTATGTACATATGTATATTATTTTCAAAACAAAAATATTTGTCAGAAAAACTACCCAATAAACAAGGAAGTAAGCTAATTTATAAAACAATATTTTCCAAGCTTTAAAGTCAATGTTTTACACACGAGTTTGTGTCTAAAAAATTTCACAATCGTTTGGATATGTTTTTCCTTGGAGAAGTAACTTGAGGTGAACACTCAGCGAGGGAAAAATTTGTCAGTTTTCAAAAATAATGTTTTAAAATTTACATGATTCATTTACATATGTATGCACATGGATTTTGTTATATGGGCATCTTGGTGTGACGGTAATGCAGCTGGCCCTACCACACAGAAGGACCTAGGTTCGAACACCGCTACAGGCAACATGAAATGTGATTTTAAAAGGTTTTTCAAACCGGGTGCCATGCAAGGTTTCTCAGAAAAAATGCACACGGTTTGCTTTGCAGATGCAGATTGTATAAAAAATTGCAAGCACCACACGACAAATTAGTTCTTTATCTCCTCTCGCACCAAATGAAAATTTATCATAAAAGATAATTTTAAAATAATTATAATAATTCATTTAAAAAAAGCTGAGGAATTGTCGGGACTCGAACCAGCAACCTTCGGAGCAAAAACCCACAACATATTCGTTAGGCTATTGGCCCGTTTCTATCAATCAGTTTTCAACAAACCCTTACTGTACGTTGAATATAAGGTTTATTAAAAATTTGTTTCCAAGACTCAGTTCCAATTATTTAAAAATTGATTACTTTCATTGATTCGACAATTTTTTCCAAACGTGTTACAATGAATATAATAAACCTTTTCCAAACGAAAAGCTTGCTAAAGAAAGTTTATTTTGCTTACTGGGTAACAAAAAACAGCCAACTGTCAAAAAAAGCTATCGAAATACAAAATTTTTCGTTTGTTTTTAACAGCCTAGATTGTATTTTGGCTGTATTTTGCTTGTTTTTTTTAACATAGCTCGCCCGTTTGCACCAATATGGAAATTGTATAAGGGCGTTTCTTTCGCACAAAATACAGAAAAAATACAAGAAAAATACGTAGTGTCATACGGGCATAAACTTTTTTAAGTTTAAATTTGCATAAAAATATATTAAATTTCCTCAAGAGGTCACGACCCACAAGAAGCGACACCGAAAGAGCAGAATCTGGAAGTACAGAAAGTTCATGTGAAATCTCCTGGCCATCTAAATTACACCGAACTTTATCATAAAGTTTTAAATTCACATTACCCACCCCAAAATAGTTTGACCATCTTAAGGGTCCACTCATCAAAATTGGTACACTAGACTTCTTAATGAAACTCCTCGGACTGCCAGAATCAAAAAGAGCAGAACAATTATACTTCTTCGTGCATTTGCCCTGTTTGTCTTCAAAAGCGACACTTACCCTTTGAAATTCATGAATAGCCTCGACCATACCATCCTGGTTGCCTATGTACATCATCCGGACTGAACTTGTTGGTGGATCCTCGACCGCAGCTACCAATCCTTCCTTTGGGCAAGATTGATGCAAATGCCCCAGCGAACCGCACGTGAAACAGGAACCCACTGGACGTTTTGGCTTCGGGCACTGGCCTTGATAGTGGTCAAACTGAGAGCAGTTGAAACAGCGAACTTCAGAAGATGGTGGTACCGCAGCTACCCCTGTAGCAACCGTGCGTGGTTTGTAGGTCCTAGCCATTTCGGTAGATTTTGGGTACAGCCTTTCATAGCGGTCTAACTGGAGCTTTAGCTCCCTAACCGTTCTTGCTTGGTATAATATGGCCGCTGAACCCGATCTGTCACCCAGATTCCTAATAACCGTGTCCACCAAGTCACCCTCAGGAATGTTGGCTTTGCTAGCTATTATCTGCATTTCCAGCAAATACCTTTGCAAATTTTCATTACTTTTCGGTTTGCGGGTTTTTAACTCCTCATAAACCTCCAACAACGAATTATAATGTCCGAACTGCTCTAACAGGGCAACCTTTAGCCCGTTATAATCATTCACCGAAACCGTCTTTACAAAAAGTTTAGCGGACCCATCCAGAAGACGACGAACACACAGAAATTTGTACCGTTCGTTCAGTTGAAACATTTCGAAAATATCCTCCATATCTGAGAACCACTTTTTTATGTCATGATTGTCATCGCCCGTAAACTTCGTGGCCATTGCATCAATCGCAGCAATGTCTAGTGGCGTATTTTGTTTTGTGGAGCCCTGTAGTTGCCTTATCTCCTGTTTTAATTTGAGAATTTCACATTGTTTTCTCAATTTCGCAATCTCTTCGTCCAAAGGTGTTATATTCACCATGTTGGTAGTACCATTAGTTTCGTTTTTTGATGCACTGACCGGTGGAGCAGTTACAGATGTGCTAGTTGTAATTCCCCGAGCATAATTTCTCACTAAAGTGCTGGTTGCGGAAGTTGAAGGAGCCTGTATAGGAGCAGCAGGTTCATTGTTGTTGTTGTTAGCAGTGCTTCGCCCTGCCCAAAGGGCCAGAACACTCCTAGTTGTCATCGGGCTCTTCTAACGGAAGTCCAAGGAAACGCGCTGTTTCAACAGGGTTGGACCAAAGTGATAAGGGAGTTAGAAGAGTATGTTCCGAAGAACACGAAAAGAGATGTTGCGTGTCGTGGGGGGCCATACCGCATGCAGGGCATGTGTTCGGTATGGTGGGGTTCAGTCTGGACAAATAGGAGTTCAGCCTATTGCAATATCCAGACCGAAGTTGAGCCAGCATGACTAGTCTCCCTCGGAAGGACACGTTCTTCCTCAGCAAGAACGGGTGGTTGGGCACCAATAACGGGGTTCACAGGCCGGGATCTGAGGGATCTGTCCACCGACTCAGTGTGGAGGTCCTTTAGGGCCCGCCTATGGTCCCGCAGATCAAACGGCAACGAGATGTGATGCCGGATCTCATCATAATGCTTCCGGAGATGCTTCCTTATGTCTCTAGGGGGCGGAGTTTCATCCAATAGCTGTCGACAGCAGGTTCATTAATTACTAATGGTTCCATATGCTGACTTATTTGATCGGAAGGTTCTGAAGTTTCTTAAGCTGGTGGTACCGCAGGAGTTTCTTCGGGAATAAACGTAATTTGAGTGTTATTACCACCCGTAGGTGAGTCAAGTTGATTCGAAGCACCAACCACTCTGGCTCAGAGAGCACGCAGTTGAAAAATCGTGGCCGTTTCAGGAAATTGTACACCCGCATTCGCCAAAGTTTCCATCAATTTTTCTTTGTTTAACAAATCTGCTATCGCAACGAATTTCAAGGAAATATTTATTTTCCAGTACACACGCAAGCGTTTGGGTTGCTAATCCTACTTCTGACGGCTGAAATGTTCATAGATTCAGTCGTACGGGAATAAATAACAATTGCTTTTTATTTTACATATATCGGAAGTGTCCGAAGTTGGCTGCACTCCTTATATCTATATCATTCTACTTCAAAAGAGTGTGTTCAACCACAAAGTTGCATTTTAATGCTAATAATATACAAAAGAGTCTGTTCAGGCACACAGTTACATTTTAATACTAATACTAATACTATTCCATAACCCTTACAGGGGTGACGTTTGATAACATGTTCAAATACGGCGCTCATGTAACCGCAATTGCCAATAAAGTCCAAAGCCGTAACAAAATCCTCAAGTCCCTAGCTGACAGCACCTGGGGTAAAGACAAAGAAACGTTACTAGCTCCATATAAAGCAATTGGCCAGCCGGTACTGAGCTACGCGACGCCAATATGGTCGCCGGGGCTAGCTGACACACACTGGACGAGGCTACAGGTCTGCCAAAACACCGCCCTTCGTACCGCCACTGGGTGTCTTCTTATGTCTCCTGATCATCACTGACATAATGAAGCGAAAATGCTCGCCGTTCAAGAGCATAGCGAGATGTTGACCAGGGCTTTCCTGTTCAACTGTTGCAAACCGCAGCATCCGAACGGACGCCTGATCAACGAGGATCCGCCGCCCAGGAGCATAAGGAGCCATCTACGCAAACACTACAATGAGATCTGGCACCTGATTTCCACGCCGTTTGATCCTAAGGTGCACCGGCAGGCCCTCACCCTCATCCACACGAATTCGGTAAATTCCTATGTTGGCTCTCTCCCGGTGAACGCCGTTCTTCAGGCAACAACACAACCCGTTGCCGAAGAGGAGCGCGAGCTGCCCAGAGAGACTAGGGTGATGCTGGCCCAACTCCGGTCTGGATATTGTAATAGGTTACACTCTTACCTATCCAGACTGAACCCCGACTTGCCTAATGTTTGTCCGGCATGCGGCTTGTCCCCCCATACTACTAACCATCTTTTTGTCTGCTCATCCGAGCCTACTCTTCTAAGACCCATATCCCTCTGGTCCTCCCCTGTTGAAGCCGCTAGGTTTCTAGGACTTCCGTTAGAAGAGTTCGATGACAATATTGGGTAAGGTTGATACTGACTACCTAGGCAGGGCAACGTAGTGTTAAAACAACAACAACAACAGTAGTGGGTAAACATTCTTATTTCAAATATAAATCAATTTGCTTTTGAACCAAAGCCCGTATTTGTTTCATTAAATTGAAGCGAGAGTTCCACATTTGTTAAATTTATTTAATAAGATCTGGTATGATTTTTTGCAATGTTGCTGCAGTGGCAAAACCCAAACCACTATGTATTTATCCGCACCTTTTGCGCTATTGCCAATTGTTATACGCACTTCAAGTGGATGTGATTGCAAAACGTCTTCTACTATCATTAAATCACCAATGGTGCCACTGTGGGTTTTACATTTCTTTGCACCACTACTTCCCAAATCCAGCTCATCTGTATCCGAACTAGCACCACTTTTTATGATCTCGGTATGAGATGCCATTTCCAATTGACGCACATCATCCTCGCTACCTACTACAATTACACAAACATCGCACTCTTTTGCACAAATACATACATAAAAACATATGCAAATGACACAAAAATGACAGAAACGTCAAATTCGGATTAACTTTTTGAATTTGTTTGAATGGCAACATAACATGGCAGGCGAAAAGGGGAATATTTTAGATCATGCACCGAATCTAGGAATTTTTTTTTTTTTTGAGGGGTAGAGGGGGTCGCACAGAACACAAAACAAAAGACCGAACTTGGAGGCAACTCATATATTCCGAGAAAAAATCGTGTTTAAATTTGCAATATTGTATGTAAGGAAGCTTCAAAATTTACCAGACTTGCTTATAATTATTCACTTTAAAGAATTAAAAACACTTCACACTGAACGATATGTCTCACCACACTGCATATTTTTAATATTTTAGCCTTCTAAAATACATAACACGAAAAAAAAAACATTCAAATAAACTGCTTTCTATTTTTGCCGAATCACTTGTGAACAACAATGGCGGTTTGGTACAGCGAGTAATAGGAGGGCCAGACATGTGTAAATGAATATGCATATTTTTCAAAAACTGAAGTTGAGGACTGAGACAGGTTTTTAGCAAGAAAACATGACATGACAGGTATTTTCAGTGTAATAGCGCCTTAAGTGAACATTTGGGATGAATAACTTTGGGTAATACTGTACATCCATACCTTATATCTATGTCTATCAGAAGCACATGCAAATTACAGAAACTTAGGGGGGCTTTCAACAAAACAAGTTAAACAGATATAGCTATAAAGACTTAAATTGTATTATCAACTACAATTTTACAAACATATTCTCATAATTTTCATACATATTTGACAAAGTTGTAATAAAATATGATAATGGTGCAGTTTATGGGGCACACCCAAAACTAGACCAAAAAAGTGGAAAACTAGACCAAAAAGTGGAAGACGCGTATTCACGTCTAGATTTAGAATCTGAAATGAGATTTTTGTTTGTTTTTTTCGAATGTTCAAAATTTATGAGGGTAAAACTTTCCAGCTCGGGGCGTAATCCATGTTTTTTATGTGCAGAACACCTTTCCGCGTAGGCGGCCTTCGGCCGCGCTTCAAAAAATAACCCTGGGCTACGCCATTCCAACTCCGGGTGTGTGCCATAGCCGTGGCTACCGCCACGGTGATGTCCTTCCGCGTAGTTCTTAATTCCCTATTACTATTATATGCATATGTAAATGAATGTGGTCAATATAGTAAGGCACCTTTTTTTTTTGTAGATGTGGCAGCACAAGTGTGTAATGACAAACAACACATGTACATCACATACATATATAACTACAATAATAAAAAATGGAAGCGCGAGTGTCAATTTATTTATACGCATATTGTCACTTGCGAAGCGAATACATTTGGCGAGTCGAACAGATTGGCGAACTCACCTAAAATTTGCATTGTGAGTGGCGAATGAACTTTTTCGCCTGCCATGTTATGTTGCCATTCAAACAAATTCAAAAAGTTCATCCGAATTTGACGTTTCTGTCATTTTTGTGTCATTTGCATATGTTTTTGTTTATTTATTTGTACAAAAGAGCGCGATGTTTGTGTAATTGTAGTAGGTAGCGAGGATGATGTGCGTCAATTGGAAATGGCAGCTCATACCGAGATCATAAAAAGTGGTGCTAGTTCGGATACAGATGAGCTGGATGTGGGAAGTAGTGGTGCAAAGAAACGTAAAACCCACAGTGGCACCAATGGTGATTTAATGATAGTAGAAGACGTTTGGAATCACATCCACTTGAATATAACAATTGGCAATAGCGCAAAAGATGCGCATGAATACATAGTGGTGCGCCTGCGTTACTTCAAACGTTTGTGTGGGTTGGGTTTTATTGAATGCACCGTGTCTATGAATGTTTTTTTTTTTTTAGAGGGGTAGAGGGGGTCCCAGAAATCACAGAACTAAAGCCCGAACTTGGAGGCAACTCATATTTTAAGAGAAAATCGAATTTGAAAATTCGAATTTTCCCAACCAAAATGTGTAAATTTTAAAACACTTTGATAACACTATACACACAAAACTATATTACATTACACAAAAACCCCCTTCCACACAGTCCCGCACTGTTTTTAGCCCTAGTTTTGCGCGAATTACCGCATTAAACATTTAAATTTTTTATCACACAAAGCCCGACATGTTTTTTCACTTGGCAAAAACAATGCCTTCGTATTAGTTGCAGTTACAGCGAGTAGCAACTGCTGATGGCTCTGAAGGAATAAACAAACTATGTTATGGCACGTTCACTGCAACATAGATTCAGGGCTGTCATGGAATCCAAGTCGGTTTTGCATTTTATCGGAATTGCAAATCAATATTGATTTCATTTGGTGTCATGAAACCGTGTCGGTTTTGTTATTTTCGAATTTACACCCATATTGTCACTTGCGAAGCGAATACATTTGGCGAGTCGAACAGATTTTCAAACTCACCTCAAATTTTTATTGGGAGTGGCGAATGAACTTTTTGAATTTGTTTGAATGACAACATCACACCGCAGATGAAAAAGTTCATTCGCCAGTCAAAATAAAAATTTTATGTGAGTTTGAAAATCTGTCCGACTCGCCAAATGTATTCGCTTCGCAAGTGACAATATGGGTGTTAAACAAAACCGATGTTCGAATCAGCTGTTTTGTGTGGATCGCAAATTTTATTTTCGCTTTTTTGACAAAAATTTGTGAAATTCCATTGTTTTCTTCAATAAATCAGAAAAATTGAATAGAAATAAAAGTATATGAGTTAGCTGAACTGTAGCGTTCATGTTGATGGAAGAAGGAAGTTTCGGGAAGGTCAAAATGAAAATTTTTAGGGATTGCAGCAACCCGCTTTAGCTGCCCGACACAGCGTAAGTAGATTTGCTGCAAGGTGCGCTTGTAAATACTTATATGATATTTGCAGGTATATAGTGTGTTATAGGCTACATAAAGAAGCTTTCCAAATGGTACTTGACACTATTGGCGAACACTTGGCACGATCTCAATTTCCACCAATACTGCAGCTAGCAGCTAAGTTGCGATTTTTATATTTTCCCCAAGTACGAATAAAAATATGAGCCTCATTAATATTTATTTTTATTTAAAACCATCATTTACTAACATTTTTGTTAAATTTTCTATCTGAAATTGAAAAAAAAAACAAATCCAATAGCTGCTAGCTGCTTGGTTTATTTCCGACAGCAAAACCGATATTATCGGTTTCTGTGACACCTAAATCCGACATAATTCCGATTCGAACATGAAACCGATAGCATTGGATTTCATGACACCAAAGCAATTTTTCTGTCGGTTTTAAATCCAATTCCGACAACTATTGGATTCCATGACAGGGGTGATTGTTTATTCTTCATTTTATGAGATATTTTATAGATTTTCTTTATAATTGTTAAGAAACGCGGAGATTTATCACGTTTATTAACCACGAACAGATATAATGCCGAAAACTAAGCAGCTTGCAACGAGAGTAATTTGAACTAGTTAATAAAAAAAATGTTGCCAGACCTTCCAACAGTAATTGTAACAAAAACTTCTTATATTTTAGGTACTGGTGCAGTTTATGCGGCCCACCCAAAACTAGACCAAAAAAGTCGACTGGGGTAGCAAAAGACGCGTCTAGATTTAGAATCTGAAATGAGATTTTTGTTTTTTCCAACCGTTCAAAAGTTATTTGCAGGTAAAGTTCACAATTTTCTGTCATTTTTATGTGGTTGTTGTAATGGCACATTAGGCTGAGCCAAAAAAGTGAAAAAGTGTTGGGAAACGTGGCACGCGGAAGGACATCACCGTGGCGGTAGCCACGGCTATGGCACACACCCGGAGTTGGAATGGCGTAGCCCAGGGTTATTTTTTGAAGCGCGGCCGAAGGCCGCCTACGCGGAAAGGTGTTCTGCACATAAAAAACATGGATTACGCCCCGAGCTGGAAAGTTTTACCCTCATAAATTTTGAACATTCGAAAAAAACAAACAAAAATCTCGTTTCAGATTCTAAATCTAGACGTGAATACGCGTCTTCCACTTTTTGGTCTAGTTTTCCACTTTTTTGGTCTAGTTTTGGGTGCGCCCCATAAACTGCACCATTATCATATTTTATTACAACTTTGTCAAATATGTATGAAAATTATGAGAATATGTTTGTAAAATTGTAGTTGATAATACAATTTAAATCTTTATAGCTATGTATATCTGTTTAACTTGTTTTGTTGAAAGCCCCCTTAAGTTTCTGTAATTTGCATGTGCTTCTGATAGACATAGATATAAGGTATGGATGTACAGTATTACCCAAAGTTATTCATCCCAAATGTTCACTTGAGGCGCTATTACTCTGAAAATTCCTGTCATGTCATGTTTTCTTGCTAAAAACCTGTCTCAGTCCTCAACTTCAGTTTTTGAAAAATCTGCATATTCATTTACACATGTCTGGCACCTCCTATTACTCGCTGACGATTCAACTAGTACCAAACCGCCATTGTTGTTCACAAGTGATTCGGCAAAAATAGAAAGCAGTTTATTTGAATGTTTTTTTTTTCGTGTTATGTATTTTAGAAGGCTAAAATATTAAAAATATGCAGTGTGGTGAGACATATCGTTCAGTGTGAAGTGTTTTTAATTGTTTAAAGCATGGTACAATTAACAGGTAACCGCATCAGAGTTGCATTTTTTATTTTTTTCATTCGAAGTGGTCGTCCGATTGTCAATGTCTGTTTATATTTTTGTTTTGTTTACATTTTTGTTTTGTTTACATTGAGCAGTAATTTTATAATTTACAATTTTTCGGTTTATTACACTAAAATACAATTCAAAAAAGTGTTTGTTCAATGGGAAAAAGATGTTCACAAGTGAAACGATAGGAAAAAGTTATTTTGCAGTTCTCAAAAGGAAGTGGGACTTGGAAAAAGCCTTTCTCTAAGAGGCTTCAGCTTCTAACTAAAAAGATTTCCGATTTTGGGGGAAGCACTCAACCTATCACATCTTTATAATTAATATATCACCGCCACACTTCTAAAACTAACCACGGAACTTGCAAAATAGTATAAATTTGCTGTAAAAGCATTAATTTTCATTTCTTACATTTTTGTGCACATGTAAACAATAACAAAATGTCAACTTCTTATATGAAAGCTGAGTAACGTTGGGTGCCTTAGTGTTATTGCGTTGATATCGCTGTACCATTTCTAAAACCATTGAAAATTTATAAATAATATTTGAATAATTTATTTTTGTATTAAACTATGAAAAAGTATGGCTTTGAACTCGGTGTTTCCTAAACAGGAGCAAAAATGGGTTTTCTTATAATTTTTAGGTTAGGTTTAGAGTTCGAATTCCTTATCTTAAGTTGGTGGTGCTTTCTAAACTGCGCTACCACCAAATTGATGCCAGCCTTTGTTCTGAGCAAAAATACAATCGAGCAGTGCCAAAATAATACCATGCCCAATTGCGTTAACACATTGCGCTGATACCGGCAATGCGATTTATTCATGGTATCAGCGCAACAAACTTTGCAGCAATAACCAGCCATTATTTCCATCATTTTGACACAAGAAATTGTTGACAATTTACCGACCAGCAAAATACATAGCAGGGTTGCTTTTTATTCCTGCGTCTACCTGTTTATTGTATCATGGTTTAAAGTGAATAATTATAAGCAAGTCTGGTAAATTTTGAAGCTTCCTTACATACAATATTGCAAATTTAAACACGATTTTTTCTCAGAATATATGAGTTGCCTCCAAGTTCGGTCTTTTGTTTTGTGTTCTGTGCGACCCCCTCTACCCCTCAAAAAAAAAAAAAAAATCCTAGGTTCGGTGCATGATCTAAAATATTCCCCAAAATTCTTTTTTCTATCAAAATATATGAATAAACACAAAACTTGTCGCTTCTTTTTCTCAAATGCGAATGAAATAAGCATTCGTCAAATTTTGACACATTTGGCTAAGCGAATCTAAGTTTTTCGCTACGGGCAATTCGAGAAGTTCATTTTCGTCACTCATTCGCCACTTTTTGGCGAATTCGCCACAGATTCGCATGCCGCAATTCGAGACGGCGAAATTCGACAAAATTTTCATTCGCTTCGCATGTGACAATATGCGTATTAATTGTGAATTTTTGCACAAAATATTGCAAAAAATGATTAACGGTGGTGATATTTTATCTAATACACACATACGCGGATACATATACAAGGAAAAGTGTGAAAATTAAGGTGATATTTGCTGTGGAAGTTGGGCAAATTGTCAACCTTTAACATGAAACAACTCCAAAACTATACATTTGCGCACCCTAGGATATATATATTTGTGATCAGGAGAGGTCGTCCCTCTTTCATTTGATACCACTTTTATTGCAAAATTCTTTGGAACCCTTTCTAAATGACAGCCAACCCTGCTGCAAGGGATTGCTCCGGGGATGGCAATTTAGAAGTGGGACTGGACAAATTGGTCAGGGTTACACTGAAATAACAGCCCTTGGTCGGGTAAAACCCGGGTCATTCCGGTACGTACATAGAACCGGCTGTTGTGGGAATGAAACAATTCTCCCACTTTGTTTTTTTTTTCCATTGGAGATTTGTTCCCATGGAATGCACAATAAGGCTAAATAGAACACGCCCAATATAACTTTCCACTGAAACGAAATACATATTTGCTTTCTGATTTCGGATTATTGAACGCAGCTTTTAGTAATTTTCGCGATAGTTTTGGCGTGTTTTTGCACTTAGTTACGATCATATAGAATTACTGCATTCTCTTGGGCTGAAATATAATATGAAAATTTAGGTAGGAAACGCGACTTACCTGTGTCCTTGCAGCTCGTATATTGTACCACGCTTTCCACCGACGTCCCAAACAAAAATGGTTTGATCACAAGATCCACTGAAAAGCAATTGATGTTCTTCCACCCATTTTAAGCTACGTATGCCTGCTAATATTTAAAATAGATAACTTTATATAGATTTGCTTTCGCATAATCATTAAGTTAATAAATGATGCTAATAACAATAATAAATTTACTAGAATGTCCTTTGAATGTGTTGATGAACTGAGCCCCATGTGTATCGCATCTTAGCATTGTAATTACTCCATTGCAATTGCCAACAAATGCATACTTAGCCATACTATCAAATCTGGAACAAAGCAATTTAAAACTGATCCATGCTATTGGTTGTTAACCTACTGAAGCGAGGTACAAGGTGTTTCGAAACTGTAACTACCCAAACGTACTCCAGTTTCCGTTGAGTAGTACACGAACAACTTGTCCTTTCCACACGAAAGAATCCACTTGAGCATATTGGCAAATATTACTTGTTCCACTCGCGCCTGGTGAGCTAAATAGTCCCGTACAAAGGATATACGGTTGCAATCAACAGAAAATGTGAACTGCGTTACTGTTCCGTTATCCTGGCCAATATACAGCTGTCTATCAGAAGCATTATAAAAAATTGACGTGCAACCAGAAGGCAAATATTCGCATATACTTGGCCAATATTGTCCAGACTCTCGTTTAAGCCACACGCGAATAGTCCTAAATAAATTTTGTTAGCTAGGAAGCATATATTGCAATACCGTACAAACTTGTCATCAGCCACGCTTATTACACCATTTTCTCCAGGAATAAAAATAGCTGCGTTGATATCATCTCCACTACCCTCTAATTTACTCAACAACTCCAATTTATTACTAGAGCCGAAGCGATCATTACGGCTTTGCTTAGTTGGTTTTATTTCTGCTGCCATTTCGGTGCCATTTATACTCCTCCTGGTAATGGTTGTGTAACGCTGCGCAACATCACAAATTTGCGCTGATAACGAGGTTGACGGTAGTGGCCCCGATCAGTGTATAAAACAGAACGCAAATTCATTACTAAGGCCCGTTTTCATAAAAGCCGATTAGCGCTTTATCGAAATTTAAACGGTGATTTGGCTAAAAAACGTTTTCACCCGGCACGGTTATAATGGATCAGCCGATTAAAATCCCGATTAACTTGATCGGCGGTAATACTTTCCATCCAACGTCAAGTGTTAATACACGTCCAAAAATCTCGAGAGAGGTATCAAAAGACGCGCCCTGACCGCCGTAACAATAATTCGAAGGGGGAAAATCAATATTTTGTTTCTGTGAAAAGTTATTAGTGAAAAACCGAAAATTCTGGGCCCGATCCACGTTTTTTATGGGCAGAACATCTTCCGCGTGGGCGGCCTTCGCCCGCGCTTCAAAAAATAACCGTGGTCTACGCCATTCCAACTCCGGGTGTGTGCCATAGCCATGGCTACAACCACGTTGATGTCCTTCCGCGTGCCATTTTTCTCACAGGGTAATTTGTGATTACAACAACCACATGAAAATGACAGAAAAATTGTGAACTTTAACTGCAAATATCTCGCAAAATTCTAAAAATATCGGGATTCCCACTCCAGATTATTGTTACGGAGGTGAAGACGCGTCGTTTAATACCTCTACCTAGATTTTTGGAGGTGTATTTACACTTGACGTTGGATGGAAAGTTTGGTAATCGTTTACGTGGGGTACCGAGCGCTAATACGCGTCCAAAAATGTCGGGAGAGGTATCAAAAGACGCGTTTCCGTCCAAGGAGCATGAATATAACTCCGCTCAACCAATATTTTCATTATTTTGGAAAATGTTTGCGAAAACCCGAAAAATGACCCAGGTTTAGGGGCCCGATCCATGTTTTTTATGTGCAGAACACCTTCCCGCGTAGGCGGCCTTCGGCCGCGCTTAAAAAAATAACCCTGGGCTACGCCATTCCAACTCCGGGTGGTTGCCATAGCCATGGCTACCGCCACGGTGATGTCCTTCCGCGTGCCCCTCTTTTCTCACAGGGTAATGTGATTACAACAACCTCATGAAAATGACAGAAAATTCTGAACTTCAACTGCAAAAGATGACTGAAACGAAGGACAGGAGAAAAGGCAAGTTCGAGAACATTCGAGCACGCACGTAGGAGAGGAGAAGAAGCAAATGAATTTACACTTTTATACTTTGTGAAATTGAATATACAGTTTTTTAATAAATAAAGCAATACACTTACACAGAAAATATTACATGGTGTCAGGTGTGAGAAAGCCTATGCAACAACAAACCGAACATCGCCGAGATAGAAGAATTAAAGAAACAAATTGCGGCACTTCAGGCCGAAGCTACTTCATCAAGACAGGCAACACCTGCACAAAGCGTTCTGCCACAAATTCCGCACCCAGGACCGCCAAACATAAAGGAAGGAGACATAAGCGAAAATCTCCGACACTTCAAACAACAGTGGGAAAACTATCTTACTGCAACAGGCTTACGTAACCAGACAGAGGAATCAAAGAAATCCATCCTACTAACTGCACTAGGAAACGACGTTTTCAAACATGCCCATAATAGAAAGCAATACAACAACTGCCAGCCTACTATTAAACGAAATCGAAAAACACCTAACACCTACAATCAACAAGCGTTACATAAGACCAATATTCAATATGGCAAATCAAGGACAAGATGAATCATACGACGAATATTTCAACAGGCTGAGGGGGCTCATCAAAAACGCATAATACGGACAGTTACAAAACGACCTACTGCTCGATAAAATCATCTGCTCAATAAAAGACCACGACTTAAGAGAAAAACTGTGGTTAGACAGTAACATCACGTTGGAGAGAGCCATAGAAATATGAAGATCAAAAGAAATAACAGCTTAAAAGCATGGAAAACAAACCTATAGAAATAAACAATATTCAAAAAAGCAAAAAAAAGGAATCTATAAAGAAAAAACCACTCGGACGAGAAAATTGCAGATACTGCGGTATGGAATACCACGATAGCCTGCAACAATGCAGGGCAATTTGCAAAAGTTGCAACAAAAAAGGTCACTGGGCCAAAGTATGCTTGTCCAAATCGGCAAAACATAGTAAAAATGACAAATCAGTCAAAGCAACAGACAACACCAGCGAAACATCCGAATCAGAATATGAAGAAGAATTTGTACTGCAAACATTCGAGACAAACAAAGACGATAAAGGCTTATACGTACTACACAAAGTGTCAACTGGACACAGGCGCAACCTGCAACATCATCGGAATAAAAGAGCTAAAAAAATTGAAGGCACTCCAACAATAACAAAAACAAACACAAAGCTCAAAATAGTAGAAGGACCTCAGATCATACCAATAGGCAAAACAAAACTTAACATCAAACACAAGAATTTCGAACACAAATTATCATTCTACGTTATAAAGAGCGACCATTGTCCGCTGCTATCACTACAAACATGCCAGCTTTTAAACCTCATTGAGGTATGCAAGAACGTAACAAAAAATACAGGCGAAACCAATGCACAGAAAGTCATCGAAGCCTACGAAGACGTGTTTCAAGGTCTAGGCAAGCTAATAGCGTTTTCTTTTCTGCACGAAAATGTCGCCCTCCCCCAACCCTGCAAAAATGTATGTTTTATTGTAAAAGGGGTATTACCTTAGAAGAGGGCCGCATTATCTTTTCCCAACAACCTTCCCCTACAAAACTGCAAAAAGGCAACATTTATTGCCCTCGCTTCCATAGATGGTGCTGGTAATTGCCCTTTCAATCAGCTGTGGAATGACAATAGGACTGTTCCTTTAACCATAGTCAGTAACAATTTTGCCTTGATTTTGCTGACAGCTATGGTAAAGTAAAAGGCAGCCTGTTTAAACGAACGCTTCACAGGCAAAGCTATTCCTAATTTTGTGTTTGTATGAACAAGCCTATTAACAAATAATTTTGACACTTCATTTGGCGGCAGTGATTGTAAAAAAATAATTCGTGGCGCGTAAAATTATTAGTAAATTGTTAAATTGTGTTGTTAATTAAATTATTTTAAGTTAATACACGTAAATACGAAAAACAGCAATCTGCTACGCAAGTTTCTGCTCGTGGTAATACCTTGTGGCATAGCTGAGGCATAAGCTGGATTTTAGGAACAAGTTCCTCCAACTTTGAAAAGACAATAAACAATTGTCGGTACGAGGTAGGTAAAGTTGTGCTGATATACATATGGCTAGCCTGAAGCTAAACTAATCTATGTAAAAAAAGTGGGGAAAACATATGAAACGCGTTTTAATGCAGTGTGTGATAGTTGATGTATGTATGTTAACAGCCTCATTCTCTTTGACGATAACGTGCCCAAAACGATCGTCGTTTGTGTGTTGGTAGCATGAATAGCAATACGATAGCCAAAACGATAGTCAACACGATAACAGCTGACCCTTACGTAACGTAACGAAAGTGCTTAATCGGTAATCTGTTTGACGATTATCGTCTGACAATACGAAAACAAAGTGTCAAAATCAAACAAGAAGGAAATTGCTATCGTTGTTGAACAAATGGAAGCCGCAAACACAAGAAGTAAGTATTATTATTCAATTTTCCACTATTGTTGTTACTTATTGTTATTTATTTATTTTAAAAGATTCCAAAAAGAATCCTAGCACCCAGTTTCGAGTGCTTGTGAACGAGCTGGAGGCAAATGTTGAACTGACAAGAGGAGCACCAGTGTATGGAGCCTGTAAGGTTGCCTTCGAGGAGGAATAAAGGAAGATTGCCTCAAAGAAGTGACGTGTTTAGCAGTTGCTTCCTAAAGGAAGTATCACCGCACATCAAAACTATGAAATACATAACTATTCACAGAAATAAATAGTTAAAAATTATCTTATGAACTATTGATACCGATGGATTTTGATATCCCTTCCAATATGATTGTGATAATTTTAGCAGGTGTTTCCTAAAAGAAACAATTACCCAAACGTTCCTTACTTAGCGTCTGGTAGATCTATCACATTAGTCACATCACGCCAACTCTGCCGTTGGATTCTCAGCGCACCTTCCTCCGACAAAGCCAAAGCAACAGCTTGGTACATAATTATAAACGAAATATTCCCGATTTATTAATACATAACATAAAAATTATAAACTTTTTCACAAAGTCAAAACGCAGGTGCACAGAGTTGCAAAATTGACATTTCATTTCGTTTAGCTGGCGATAGACGTAAGCCTACACGATAATCGTCAACGTAACATTCATGCTACCAAAAGCACACGATATCGTCAGCGCGGGTATCGTTCGTTAAGCGTATCGTTCGTCAAAGAGAATGAGGCTGTAAGCATTTGCGTGTGGAGGACTTTGTCGAGGGCATAGTAAACCTGTACACAAACAGCGAGGTAAGTTATTTTGGCAGGCTGCAATTACTTTTGCCTCCCGCAAAGTACAGTGGTATAAATGATTTTTGTTTATTCATTCGTAGTTCAAAAAAAATTTTCGTGTCGAGCGTGATAGTGCGGAATATTTAACTTCCCAATACTCACTCAGCACCTACTACGTAGAGAGGAAGTATAAAGGAGGGAGGCCTCAAATGACCCCAAACACACATGTGTTATTATTTTTATGGTAAATATTATTTAAGGAGTGATTAAACAATTGAAAGTTTTTAGGTAGAGTTATCAAGATATTTTTGTCTTACCAACCAGATTTCATTTAAATACTGAGTTGAATTTTTTGAGCTGAGCCACTTTTTTTTAGAAGTTGTACTATCTTTCTGAAACTTGTTTGTATAGCTTGGTAGAAGATACCATCTTTTATATATATTTCAAAAATTTTCAAAATGGAAGTACGGCCTTTTGTTTACAGCCTCATTCTCTTTGACGATAACGTGCCCAAAACGATCGTCGTTTGTGTGTTGGTAGCATGAATAGCAATACGATAGCCAAAACGATAGTCAGCACGATAACAGCTGACCCTTACGTAACGTAACGAAAGTGCTTAATCGGTAATCTGTTTGACGATTATCGTCTGACAATACGAAAACAAAGTGTCAAAATCAAACAAGAAGGAAATTGCTATCGTTGTTGAACAAATGGAAGCCGCAAACACAAGAAGTAAGTATTATTATTCAATTTTCCACTATTGTTGTTAATTATTGTTATTTATTTATTTCAAAAGATTCCAAAAAGAATCCTAGCACCCAGTTTCGAGAGCTTGTGAACGAGCTGGAGGCAAATTTTGAACTGACGAGAGGAGCACCAGTGTTTGGAGCCAGTAAGATTGCCTTCGAGGAGGAATATTGCCTCAAAGAAGGGACGTGTTTAGCAGTTGCTTCCTAAAGGAAGTATTACCGCACATCAAAACTATGAAATAACTATTCACAGAAATAAATATTTAAAAAATATCTTATGAACTATTGATACCGATGGATTTTGATATCACATTAGTCACATTACACTATCTCTGCCGTTCCATTCTTAGCGCACCTTCCTCCGACAAAGCCAAAGCAACAGCTTGATACATTATTATAAACGAAATATTCCCGATTTATTAATAACAAAAAAATTATAAACTTTTTCACAAAGTCAAAACACAGGTGCCCAGAGTTGCAAAATTGACATTTGATTTCGTTTAGTTGGCGATAGACGTAAGCCTACACGATAATCGTCAACGTAACATTCATGCTACCAAAAGCACACGATATCGTCAGCGCGGGTATCGTTCGTTAAGCGTATCGTTCGTCAAAGAGAATGAGGCTGTTAATCACTTCTCGTTAATTATATTATTACGAGAATTTTATATATTACATTTCAACATGCAACTATATCAATTTTTTTAGGTTTTGCAGCAACAAGACCACAATAAGAGAAGTTAGTAACTTATTTAATGTTTCGTACTCTTTTGCTCATTATATAATAAACAACGTTATATCGTTTCTGGTTGAGCTATCACGTAACGTTATAAAATTTCCACAAACTGAATTGGAAAAAGAATGTGTAGCAAAAGACTTTGAAGCGATCTCGGGATTTCCTAACGTCTTAGGCTGTATTGACGGGACCTATATTTCTATAAGGGCGCCAAAATTAAAAATTCGTTCCACATATATCAACAGGCACGATACCATTTCAGTGACTATGCAGGGCATATGCGATGCAAATTTAAAATTTTTAGATGTTTTCACTGGTGTACCGAGCAGAGTGCATGACTCACGTGTTCTTAATTTATCTTTTATAAGTAAACAGCTACCAAATCTATGTTCGCCGAAATATCACCTCTAAGGCGATTCTGCCTACCCGATACGAAACTACTTGTTGACCCCCTACAGAGATTACGGGAGCTTAACACAGCAAGAAAAAACCTACAACCTCAAATTTTGTCAAACTCCTGTACGAATCGAAAACGCGTTTGGTATGTATAAATGTCGCTTCAGGCAATTGATGCGATTAGATTTTCATGATGTTGAGACTACAGCGAAGTTTATATTAGCATGCTGTGTACTTCATAATATTTGCATAGACAAAAAAGATAAAGTCCAAGTTGGAAAACATTTTGAATTCAAAATTCAAGGAACTCGTTGAGAAAGGAAACAAATAAGTATAAGTATAAATAAGGAAATAATTAAGGTGATATTGGCGGCTGTGAATGGTGTATCACAACAGTCAATAAAGATTTTAATGTTTGCCCAACATATGGCACTACACTTATTCGTCAATCGTGCAATTGGCAACGTATCAGCACCTTCAGCAGTTTTGGATAGTTTCGCAAAGCTAATTGAGGGTATTATATAGTACCGAAATTAATTTTCGAAAATGCTTAGAACTTTCACTTTTCACATTTCTTTTTACAGCATGTAATGATACAAACTGCTCAGCAGATAAATGGTTATCAAGATTGAAAGCGAATGGCTGGTTAAGCCTTGTACTGAATTCGCTTAATGCAGCTTGTGTAGTAGCGCAATGTGTAGATCAGGAAGGCAGTCCGGTGTTGGTGCATGGATCCAAAGGGGTCGACTCCACTTTAATTGTGACATCGCTTGTCCAAATTATACTTAATCCTGATTGTCGAACTGTTCGTGGGTAAATATGTTGGCATATTTAATACATAAATTTGTATTCACATTTTGATATACATATTTTCTTCTTTTCAATAGAATACAAGCGCTAATTTAGCGGGAGTGGATACAGGCAGGTCACCCTTTTTGCATCACGCCATCGCTATGGTTGCTTTACGCCTACACAAAATCGTCCGAAGAATTCGGGTTGCAACCTTTGTGCTGCTGCTGGATTGTATTTAACAAAAATGTAATTTAGAATCTTTAGACTCGATGCAACCTATGTCACGCGTGAACACAGTACCAGGCTTACTATACGATAACATGGAGTTAAAGTTAACATTGCGGTCAGTTAATAAGCTTTTGAGCAGTTTTTCATTACAAGTTCAAACTATAGTTAAGCTAGCCAAAGTTTAAACTTGCCAGTTAGGTGACACCGAAAAAGTGGGTCTTTGTGCATTCGAATATTTATCTAACAGTTTATGAATTCAAGCAAGGAGAAAAATTATTTTGTTTTCGTATTTGTAAGTTTTTGCAAGCTCGAGACCAGATAAACAATAATTCGTAATGAATTTAATTGTCAGTTTTTTTTTTTGGGAAAAATTGATAATTGGAGAAAAATTACAAAGGAAAAATCAACAGTGATGGATAGGATTACATGTTTCAGAGTTTCCAAGCTCATCATCAGATCCCTTTTCGGACACTGGGATGCGAACCCGTGTCTGCACCAAAGCCGCTGTTAGAAAACTCTAACACTAAGCTATGATGCCCTGTGACGTCACAATGTATTCGTCTCCACTTCAATTAATTCCCTTTTGTTTTGTTTGTTCTTGCCAACTGTATACACAAAACTTCTTAAGACATGCAGTCTATATGTTATGATGTGTGTTGGTCTTGTTGTTTGTACATATTTACATATGTACGTAAACCCGTGCTATGCTTTCAATGTATTTTGTTGTTGGATTTCGCGGTCTATTTTGTTTACATATTTGTAAGTTTTTGCAAGCTCGAGACCAGATAAACAACAATTCGTAATGAATTTAATTGTCATTTTTTTTTTTTGGGAAAAATTGATAATTGGAGAAAAATTACAAAGGAAAAATCAACAGCGATGGATAGGATTACATGTTTCAGAGTTTCCAAGCTCATCATCAGATCCCTTTTCGGACACTGGGATGCGAACCCGTGTCTGCACCAAAGCCGCTGTTAGAAAACTCTAACACTAAGCTATGATGCCCTGTGACGTCACAATGTATTCGTCTCCACTTCAATTAATTTCCTTTTGTTTTGTTTGTTCTTGCCAACTGTATACACAAAATTTCTTAAGACATGCAGTCTATATGTTATGATGTGTGTTGGTCTTGTTGTTTGTACATATTTACATATGTACGTAAACCCGTGCTATGGTTTCAATGTATTTTGTTGTTGGATTTTGCGGTCTATTTTGTTTACATATTTGTAAGTTTTTGCAAGCTCGAGACCAGATAAACAATAATTCGTAATGAATTTAATTGTCAGTTTTTTTTTTTTTGGGAAAAATTGATAATTGGAGAAAAATTACAAAGGAAAAATCAACAGCGATGGATAGGATTACATGTTTCAGAGTTTCCAAGCTCATCATCAGATCCCTTTTCGGAGACTGGGATATGAACCAGTGTCTGCACCCAAGCCGCTGTTAGAAAATTCTAACATCTAAGCTATGATGCCCTGTGATGTCACAACGCATTTATCTCCACTTCAATTAATTCCCTTTTGTTTGTTTGTTCTTGCCAACAGTGAGCACACATTGTTGTTAGACCTTCGGTCATACGAACGAATGTGTGTGCTGGACTTTTTTGTTTTTACATATTTATGTACGTAAACCCGTGCTACGGTTCTTAATATTTTGTTGTTGGTTTTTGCGGTCTTTCTTGTTTTACATATTTGTAAGTTTTGCAAGCTCGAGAACCAGAGAAACAATAATTCGTAATGAATTTTAATTGTCAGTTTTTGGGAAAAATTGATAATTGGAGAAAAATTACATTGTTAAATCACAGCGATGGATAGGATTACATGTTTCAGAGTTTCCAAGCTCATCATCAGATCCCTTTTCGGACACTGGGATATGAATCAGTGTCTACACCAAAGCCGCTGTTAGAAAATTCTAACATCTAAGCTATGATGCCCTGTGACGTCACAACGCATTTATCTCCACTTCAATTAATTCCCTTTTGTTTGTTTGTTCTTGCCAACAGTGAGCACACATTGCTTTTGAGCAGTTTTTCATTACAAGTTCAAACTATAGTTAAGCTAGCCAAAGTTTAAACTTGCCAGTTAGGTGACACCGAAAAAGTGGGTCTTTATGCATTCGAATATTTATCTAATAGTTTATGAATTCAAGCAAGGAGAAAAATTATTTTGTTTTTGATTATTAAAAAACATGTCTACTGTATAAATATGCCTTCTAGTTAATATATATTGATATTGAATAATTTTTTTTTGCAAATCTCACACAAAATTAACAGTAATAATGAAGCATGAATATGTAAAAAACGATCGATGACGTTTGCAATGATCTTTTGGATGCATAAAACTTATTTCGTTGCATTTCGTTTAATTACACATACTACAAATTTTATTCAAGATTATTATTGGAGAAAAGTATTTTGTATAGTAAAAACAGGAGGACTAGATAGTATTAACCTTAAAAAATCTCAATAAATATTTTCACAACGTTTTGTTGTTGGTTTTTGCGGTCTTTCTTGTTTTACATATTTGTAAGTTTTGCAAGCTCGAGAACCAGAGAAACAATAATTCGTAATGAATTTTAATTGTCAGTTTTTGGGAAAAATTGATAATTGGAGAAAAATTACATTGTTAAATCACAGCGATGGATAGGATTACATGTTTCAGAGTTTCCAAGCTCATCATCAGATCCCTTTTCGGACACTGGGATATGAACCAGTGTCTGCACCAAAGCCGCTGTTAGAAAATTCTAACATCTAAGCTATGATGCCCTGTGACGTCACAACGCATTTATCTTCACTTCAATTAATTCCCTTTTGTTTGTTTGTTCTTGCCAACAGTGAGCACACATTGTTGTTCGGACCCAGTGTCCGAAAAGGGATCTGATGATGAGCTTGGAAACTCTGAAACATGTAATCCTATCCATCGCTGTGATTTAACAATGTAATTTTTCTCCAATTATCAATTTTTCCCAAAAACTGACAATTAAAATTCATTACGATTATTGTTTCTCTGGTTCTCGAGCTTGCAAAACTTACAAATATGTAAAACAAGAAAGACCGCAAAAACCAATAACAAAATATTAAGAACCGTAGCACGGGTTTACGTACATAAATATGTACAAACAAAAAAGTCCAGCACACACATTCGTTCGTATGACCGAAGGTCTAACAACAATGTGTGCTCACTGTTGGCAAGAACAAACAAACAAAAGGGAATTAATTGAAGTGGAGATAAATGCGTTGTGACGTCACAGGGCATCATAGCTTAGATGTTAGAATTTTCTAACAGCGGCTTTGGTGCAGACACTGGTTCATATCCCAGTGTCCGAAAAGGGATCTGATGATGAGCTTGGAAACTCTGAAACATGTAATCCTATCCATCGCTGTAATTTAACAATGTAATTTTTCTCCAATTATCAATTTTTCCCAAAAACTGACAATTAAATTTCATTACAAATTATTGTTTCTCTGGTTCTCGAGCTTGCAAAACTTACAAATATTTTCAAAACATTTTAAATCATAAAAACAACTGACAACTGTTTTATTAAACTGCAAAAATGCTTTAAATTTATAAATAAGATTAAATTAAGAGAAAAATGTAGGACAAAGATAAAAAACAGTACAAAAATACAAATCATCATTTGAGATAGACATATCTACCGCAAGTTGTTGGTTTGAGCTGCTGTTTTAAGCTGTTTCACGGTATTTTGGTTTTTTGTAAATTTTGCAAAAGTATTTAACATAAATGTATATCTCAACAATTTTCTTTAACTTCGGTTAACTGCGTTTTATTAGAAGTGTCCAGTTGTGGCAGCTTGTAACTACTTAGGATCATCCTCAAGGAAGAAGAATTGACCAGAACGTTTTTGCTCAGTGTCCTACATGCGAAAAAACAATCCATATACGATACGTTGTAAATTTGTACTGAACACATTACGTACCTTAACCGAATTATTTTTATTAATCCGTGGTCTAAAGTTGTTAGGATCTCTGCGGAACGTAATGCCTAAAAGTTCCAAAAATCGATTCATGCCATTCAACAATGATTGCGGTGAGAAAGCTGTAGTTTTTACAGAGGGTTGACCTTCGAGTACAATAACGCGATCCACCAGGTAGGTAGCCATTATGAAATCGTGCTCCACAATGAATCCAGTTCCAGTTCTACGCTAGCCATTTAATTGTAATTAAAGAAATAAACTGAGTTGAGATTTTATTGTTTTTTATTACTATTTAACAAGTTTTGCTGTGTCAGCTTGTATACATATACATATGTATTAGAAAATTAAGAGATCATCCGCTTGCTTCATGCAGGTACTTTTTAACAAATTAACGAAACTATTACTATTTAACAAGTTTTGCTGTGTCAGCTTGTATACATATATGTATTAGAAAATTAAGAGATCATCCGCTTGCTTCATGCAGGTACTTTTTAACAAATTAACGAAACTAAAAATTAAGGAACAAACAGAATAACCCGATATATTATATATTTGGAGGTTTCCGTGAGTTTACCTCTCAAAACTCGTTTAAATGCAAAATAGAAAACTAATAAAGGTTTAACTAAATTTATTAAACAAACTTTGTTTTAATGATCTAATTAGAATTCGCTTTACAAGTTAAAAATTAATATTTTTATGAAACAGCAAACACGTTCAGCTCGATCGGATGTCAGCGAGAAAAAGGAAAGATGAGAATTGGCGATGATGCCAGGTCATAATTTTTTGAGTGCTGCCACATACATATGTACATCTGAGTGCTGCCACAATACTCCCCGCCTAGACGAAACTACCGGTATCGTGATGGAAAATTTACATGTCTTCCAGAGCGGGTAGATTTCGGCGGTAGAGGTGGCGATGTGTTTGCTGATCCGTCTTCTTCATGAGTGTTGCTTGTCGCAGGAATAGGCACGGATCTGTTCGCTTGTTCCGTCTCCATACTGTCGCCTCTAGTAGTTTTATGCGTAGTGTTTTCATCCTCGTAGGTATGATTTGAATTTTCGTAATCGTCTCTCGCTAAAAAGGCGGGCTTTAATCGATCAATGCTAACGTTGCTATGTCGTTCTCTTATGAGGAGTTTATAAAACTTCGGTGATCTCTTAATGACCTTGAATGGTCCGTCGTATGGATGAGTTAGCGATGGGCGGATTGAGTCGTTTCGGACGAAAACGTGAGAAGCTTTATGTAGTGCGCGCGACACAAATACTGTAGGCGGCGAATGATGCGTTGTTGTTGTTGGGCGGATTCTTCTGTTACTGCCTTCGTACTTGTTGTTTGAAAGAACTCACCCGGGAGTCGGAGCGAGGAGCCATAGACAAGCATTGCGGGGCTTGCATGTATGTCGGGCTTGTAAGCTGCGCGAAGGCCGAGTAGAATCGCTGGCAAGTGATATACCCATCTATTCGGATCATGGCATAATATTGCGGCTTTGAAACTTCGGTGCCATCTTTCAATAATGCCGTTTGACTGTGGATGGTATGGTGTTGTGCGAATGTGAACGGTGCCAATCATGTTTGTCAACTCGGTAAACACCGCAGATTCGAACTGCCGACCTCGATCTGAAGTGATTCGTGCTGGAACGCCAAATCTCGAAATCCAATATGCAATTATGGCTTTGGCTACAGATTCTGCAGAAATATCGGGAATAGGTGCTGCTTCTGGCCAACGAGTGAAGCGGTCGATCATTGTTACGCAATAGCGGTGGCCTTCGCATAGAGGGAATGGACCAACAATGTCGATATTAATATGCGCAAAACGCTCTTGTGGCGGTACGTAACTCGCTGGTGCAGACTTCGTGTGTCGTTGTACTTTCGATCGTTGGCAAGGTTGGCAGTTCCGTACGAATATTGTTGTGTCTCTCTTTATACCGGGCCAGACGAACCTTTCTGTTATCAGCTTGGCAGTTGCACGGATGCCAGGGTGCGATAAGCCGTGAATCTTCGCTAGTAACTGCTTTCGAAATTCGAGTGGTATGTAAGGCCGAATGTTCGGTGTTGACGTGTCGCATAGGAGTTTTGCTTTGCTGTTGGGAATATCGAAATACTTTAGTATAAGTGAATTACTATTCGTACCTGATCCGCTAAGAAGTGCTTGTAAATGAGAATCCGCTTGCTGCGCTGCTGCCACTTCGTTGTAGTCAATTGCTTTGTCTATTGATTGCATGCGGGAGAGTAGATCTGCTGTCGAATTTTCACAACCAGGTATATGCCGAATGTCGGTTGTGAATTGACCGATGAAGTCCAATTGCCTTGCTCGCCGTGGTGAAGCTTTTTCCAGCTTTTGACGAAAAGCGTACACTAGCGGGCGATGGTCGGTGATGATATGGCATTTGCGACCCTCAATCATGTGCCGGAAATGACACACGCCTTGATATGCTGCAGTTAATTCGCGGTCGTAGGTACTATATTTGCGCTGTGCGTCCGTAAGCTTCTTTGAATAAAAGCCAAGGGGTTGAAGTACGCCGTCTATGACTTGGTGCAATGCTGCACCAAGAGCTGTGTCCGATGCGTCGACATGGAGCGCTAATTCCGCGCTTGATGACGGGTGGACTAACAGTGTCACATTTGCCAACTCGGATTTGCAACGATTGAAAGCAGCTTCAGCTTCAATATTCCATTTGATGGTCGTACGGTCGTTTTTCTTATTGCCAACAATCAGTTTCTGTAGGTGCATCTGATATTCTATGGCGTTGGGCAAAAACTTTCGATAAAAGTTCACCATGGCGATGAAACTCTTCTGCTCTTTTGCTAATGTAGGCCTTGGGTAATCAATAATTGCTGTTACACGCTCCGGTAGCGGGCGGATGCCGTTCGCTTCGACGAGATGTCCCAAGAATTTTAATTGACTTTTGCCAAACTCGCACTTTGATGCATTAATCGCCAAATTGTTGTCCCGAAGACGCTTGAAAACTTCACGTAAATCTTGTTTGTGCTGTTCGAATGAGGACGAAGCGATACAGATGTCATCGATGTATGGAAATACGTAGTCTAAAACTCGCAGGACCTCGTTTATTAACCTTTGGAACGTCTGCGCAGCGTTGCAGAGTCCGAAAGTCATAAACTTAAATTCGAACATCCCGAATGGCGTAGTGATCGCTGTCTTTGGTACATCATCCTCGTGAATTGGGACTTGATGGAATGCACGCTGCAAGTCGATCTTTGAAAAAATTGTTTTGCCCTGTAAATAGCAAGTAAAATCGGTGAGGAACGGCAAGGGATACCTTCTGGGGGCTTGCACAGAGTTGGCGCAGTTAGCGATGATTTCAATTTCGTGACGTTGTCGATGAGTCGGTTGCGGCGCATGTCGATCAGCAAGTCGTAGAAGCGTATGAAGTCTGCGCCGATTATGGGGATTGTTACGTCAGCGACTATGAAAGACCAATCGAAGTCTCGACGCAGCCCAAGATCTAGTTGGATTCGCTTTTCTCCAACAACTTTAATGGCAGAACCATTGGCAGCGTACAGTCTTATTGCGGTTGGTCGAATATCGTATGATTTAGATGTTATGGGCAGCACCGATACATCGGCACCGGTGTCAACGAGAAACTTTTTGCCGGTTCGTCGTTCGTGAACCTGCACACGAAGTACGATGCGATTGTTAACGGGAGCTTCGTTGCAACCCGCCACGCGCCTTGATAGTCATGAAGATTCTGAATCTACTGCACGTGTGTGCTTGCTACTTCTACAGGGACTGCGACATTTTTTAGCGTTGCGGCCGTATTTTTGGTGGTACCAGCACTCTTATTGTGACGATGATTGTTGTGAAGCCGACCCGTTGTTATTGCGGCCCATTGAAGTTTGTCGAGAGCGTGAGCGTCCGCGGCTACGTGAGCGAGAACGCATTGTGAATTTGTCGAATTTCTTGCCAAGCTCCATGACGACCGCTTTCAGTTCATCAACTTCGTTGACTGCTGCTGACTTAATGCGGTTAAACTGATGTGGAGCGATTGCGTCTACGATGGTGTCAGCAATTTTGGCTAATTCAGCGGCTGAACCAGACGAAGCTGCGATTACCGGTTACGCGAACTCCGGTAGCCGTTTGATCCACAGACTTTTGAGCGCCGCATCGCCGAGAGTGGTGCCTGCCACGCGCCTCATCTCAAAGAAGAGCTCGGATGGTTTTTTATCGCCAAGCAGTAGCTCAGACAGAACCCGGTTAAGCCTACGCTGCTCACTGTCAGCGAAATGTTCGATGATTTTTTGTTTAATGTATTCGAATCTGTCGTTTTGTGGTAGAGCAGAGATAACGTCGCCCAGCTGACTTAAAACATTTGGATCGAGTGCAGCTAACACTGTAGCAGTTTTTTGCTTGTCGGCGGCAATACCCGAAGCAGTGAACCAAAACTCCATTGATGTAAACCACGCCTCTATGTTTGTACTTGACATCGGCGGTATTGGCAAGCGAGCATATACGACAGAAACAGAGCTATGCGAAGGTGGTGTTTGTTGCGCATTTTGTTCTGGCGGTGGAGTATCCATCGTTTGTAACCCATTAATATTAATTAATATTTTTATGAAACAGCAAACACGTTCAGCTCGATCGGATGTCAGCGAGAAAAAGGAAAGATGAGAATTGGCGATGATGCCAGGTCATACTTTTTTGAGTGCTGCCACATACATATGTACATCTGAGTGCTGCCACATATATATATACCGTATATTATATTATACATCAAAGGCCTTAATCTGATTTTTTGTCGGCTGCTGCTGCTATACGCTTCTCGAAAAGGCTTTCCATTTTTTCAGCCCTCTCCATTCGCTCCCTATGTCTCTTTTCTCTGGCCTCCTCTTTCCTAGCAGCTACTTCCTCCAACGTTTCTTGCACCCTTTTCCCCTTTTTCTTTTTTCTTTCACTTCGTTCTGTGCTTTTTTAACAACTTGTTGGCTACTCAATTTAATTGCTGGCTCAACGGAATCATCTATTTGAGATATTTTGATTAGCTCCTCTTCAAACAGTACATTTTGCCGCTTTGCACCTGTGCCACTATTGTTTTCGACTGCCGCTTTTTTTCGCTTTAAAATTGTTTTGTACCTTTCCTAGCACTGCTTGGAAGTTTTGCCCTCAAACTCCTCGCAAAGCTTTGACCACATCTCTTGTTTGGTTTTGTATCGTTTCATGGGCCCCACTTCTGGTAAGAAAGCAGCATACCTATCCAGCAGAAGTCTAGTTTCGCCATCCGTCCACACTGAAACATAGAATATACTTTAGTACATAATTTAATAATAATTGTGTGCATAATCTCTAATGTGCCATTCATGCTGAAGTTAAAAAGCAGCATTTTACATTTTCGGACATTGGTTTCGAAAAAGCGTTCATGCTGGCGCATTTATCAAATGCACATTTAGCAAGTTCGAACATTTTTTTGAGGTTATGCCACGTGTGAAAAAATGTACAGATTTTTATTAAATCTTTTATTTAAATCCCTTCACAAACATCAGATTAATTTGTAGATTGATTTATTTTAGCAATAGCACACAACACGCGCGCTAAATTACAAATTTAAAATCCGAGCAAATTTGCAGAATGTTTACGAAAGACAGAGAATGAGAGAACGCCAAGTAAAAACAACCAATATTGCCACTCTTTTGAATTCGAATCGCGATTTTCTTCGAATATTACAGGGTTGATTTCCGCATTTATAATGCTAATGCAAAACAAAAGTTGCTTTTAGTTGCATTTAGGTGTCAAATTTTGTATGGAAAATGTGAAAATAAAAGCTGCTTTTCGGGCTAAATGCTAAAATGCGAGGTAAATGCAAAATGCAGCCTCAGCATGAACAGCCTATAAGGATCGGGTGAGCCCTCAAAAAATGCTCAAGAAAATTACCTTGGTTCGAATCTGATCATGCGGAATGCACATTGAAAGGCATTTTATGGATTTCCTTGCAGGCCAAAAAAAAACTTCTTTGCGACTTGCAAGCAGCTCCGAAACCTACAAATATTTCCTCACCTGTTACGGTTTTACTGCTTACTGGACTTTCTATTTCCATTTTGACTTCCATCGTTTAATTAAAATGTTTGAATAATAAATGAAGAATAAAGTTTGCAAATAAATTTTTTTGGCGAATTTTTGTATTTATTTGGCGCGAAGAAGACGTCAGGAAAACAGCTGATTACATGACAGGGTTATAATTTTTGTTCTTTTGAAATAAGGCAGGGTGACACTGAAAATTTTAAGTGTGCAGCAATTTCACAGGGCGAAGTGAGAATCATAAAAATGTTGCTCTACAAAATGGCAACATTTTCGTTGAGAAAAGAAAACACTATAAGAGGAAACATCTCGCTCGAAATCGATAACACCATCCCTCCCAGAAACGAACCACCCAGAAGAATTCCGATTGCCTTGCGCGAACAATTAAAAGCGACGCTATGCGAGATGGAAACCATGGGAGTCATCGAAAAAGAAACAGACTTTACGGAATGGACCAGCAACCTAGTATTGGTAAAGAAGCTCAACAAGCTGAGAATATGCATCGATCCGAAGCACCTTAATGAAGTACTTAAAGACGTAAAATACCAACTACCAACCGTAGAAGAGATTTTAGCAGAACTAGCAGATGCAAAGATATTTTCGATACTGGACGCCAAACACGGATTCTGGCAACTGCCATTGGATGAACGAAGCAGCAAACTAACATCCTTCTGGACTCCTTACGGCAAATACAAATTCAAACGAGTTCCATTCGGTATAAAACCAGCAATGGAAATATTTCAAATGCGACAAAACCAAATAATATCTGGTCTGAAAGGAGTTGTCTGCATCGCAGACGACATCCTTGTATTCAGCAAAAGTGAAAACAAAGAAATCGCAACGAACGACCACAACAAAAACTTAGAGCAACTTCTCAAACGTCTACGACAAGAAAAATTTTAAATCAACCGAGAAAAAGTAAAAATCTGCCAAAACGAAATTAAGTTCTTTGGACACTTACTCTCTAGCGAAGGAATAAAACCAGACCCGAACAAGATTTCGGCTATAAAACGAATGCCTAGGCCCATAGACAAAAAAAGTACCCTAAGGTTTCTGGGGCTTATTACATATTTAAGCAAATTTATAAGGAATTTATCCGAAATAACAGAGCCACTACGAAGAGTCACACACGTGAAAAGCAACTTCGTATGGGAAGACGAACAAGAAGATGCCTTTTTGAAGCTAAAAAACATTATAACAGAAACACCAGTTCTGAAATACTACGAACAAACCAATCGTAATACAAACAGATACTTCATCATTTGCGCTAGGCAGCGCATTATTACAAAATGGACATCCCATTATATACGCATCAAAAACGCTGACATCAACACAACAAAACTACGCTTAAATTGAAAAGGAGATGTTAAGTGTCCTATTTGCATGTAAAAGATTCCATCAATACATCAGCGGAAGACGAAACATTATCATCGAGACCGATCACTCACCTTTAATCAACATATTCAAAAAACCACTCTTGAAAACCCCCAAAAGGTTACAGCAAATGATTCTAGAACTACAGAAATACAACTTCACAATCAAATACAAACAAGGTACAGAAATTTATCTGGCCGACACACTGTCCAGAGCACCAGAAGATGCCCAAAGTTGCGTCGAAATATACCAAATCGACAGAGAACTCGAATGTTTCAACAAAATTAACGACATCGAGGACAAGCCCATCAGCGACACAACCACAAAGAAAATACAGCAAGCTACAAAGGAAGACACCCTTATGCAAAACCTAATAAAAACAATAAAGGACGGTTGGAACGAAGACAAAACAAAGATAAATGGCACGATCAAACAATATTGGAAGATAAGAGACGAGTTGGTCACCAATAACGGACTGGTGTTCAAAGGCAACCGACTCATAGTACCACACCAAATGAGACACGAAATATTAAACAAACTTCACCAACCGCATCTAGGCATCGAATCAACACTAAAACTAGCAAGAGAAACCGTGTATTGGATAGGTATTACCGAATCAAACAAACAATAGAGGGATGCGAAGTATGCAACACATATGCAAGACAACAGCAACGAGAACCACTAAAAATTCCCGAGATTCCACAGACCCCATTCGAAATCATTTCCATGGACGTCTTCGAAATGTCGAAAAATAACAAGACAAAATACTTTCTAATAACAGTCGATCATTACTCAGATTTTTTCGAAATCGACAAACTGGATAATCTATCAGCCACTACTACGGTAAACATATGCAGAAAGAATTTCAGCAGACATGGCATACCATCCAAAGTCATCACAGATAATGGCACCAACTTCGCCAGCTCAGAATTCAAGAAGTTCGCCGACAAACCAACAGGCTAACGGGAAAGCGGAAAAGCAGCCGTAAAAATCGCAAAACACCTATTGAAAAAGGCCTTAACATGAAATTCAGACTTCTACAAATCGTTACTAATCTGGAGAAACACACCAAACAAAATCGGCTCCAGTCCAGCAAAACGCCTATTCTGCAGATGGCTAAAATGCGACATTCCCGCAACAAATCCAAACCAGGAAGTAATATTAGACGTACCAAGGCAAATAAAACACCAACGCATACAGAACAAAAAATACTTCGACAGAGGAACGCAAGATGAAAAACATTTAAAAACAGGGGATGAAGTATACATAAAGATAAATCCAAAGGAAAATTGGGTAAAAGGCAAAATCGAACAAAAGGTATCGGAGCGATCCTTCGTTATAAAAGTAAAAAATAAACAATACAGACGGAACACCATATATATAAGGAAACCAAGTGCAAACAAACAAAAAAGGAAACAACCCCATTCTGTCAGACAGGCACCAGGCAACAAACCGATGGAATCACAGCGACAAAAAAATTACGAAACGCAATCACAGCCGCAGATGCCGAACGAAAAATCCCGCCAGGTATCTCAAGAAATAGAACAGACCAACCATCCGCCAATACAAATAAGCCAATCAGCAGAAACACAATCCAGCCAGCTGAATCTAACACAAAACACACAAGCCGAAGAAAGTGACATCCGTCAGAGAACAACAATCGAAAATCGTCTGCATGATATAAACCCAACCCAGATACCACGCAGGGAACGTAAAGCTCCAATTAAACTAAACGACTACGAAATCTACTAAAATATTAAAACAAAGGGGATTTCATAGTATAAACTATCTGGCAACTCTACAATACAAAAACGAAATATGACTGAAACGAAGGACAGGAGAAAAGGCAAGTTCGAGAACATTCGAGCACGCACGTAGGAGAGGAGAAGAAGCAAATGAATTTACACTTTCATACTTTGTGAAATTGAATATACAGTTTTTTAATAAATAAATCAATACACTTACACAGAAAATATTACATTCATGCTCCTGGGACCAAAGCGCGTCTCCTGATACATATCTCAACATTTTTGGCTGTGTATTAGCGCTCGGTACCCCACGTAAACGATTACCGAAAGTTTTACCTGATCGGCGATGGATGGCCGGTTATCTGCTGATTGAGCAAACTTTGACGTCTGTCAACAGTGTAGAAAATAAAATTTGCGTATATTTGTGTAATTGAAGAGCATCATAAATTTATTTCAAAGTTCCCTGTGTCATTCAACAATATTATTAAACAAAATAAAAAAGCGAACGCAATTGGTAAGTCCTTATATATTTATTACATACCAAAACGTTTTTGGTATTTGCATTTAATCAATATTATAGGTGAATTCGAGCATTCAATCACTGCCGCAGTACTTCAAAAGAGGTATAATTTTAATCCAAAACTGAAGAGAATCGACACGCTTTTTTTCTGAGATATGTTCCAGAATGGAATTAGAGCATATTCAAGAAAACTAGAATTTTTCACAAGTTACAGTTTCAAAATAATATAGTTTTTCCTTTGACTATACCTGCGGCAGTGATTGAATTCTCGAATTCACCTATAATATTGATTAAATGCAAATACCAAAAACGTTTTGGTATGTAGTAAATATATAAGGACTTACCAACTCTCCAAAGAGGTTTTCACTAATAAGATTGATTTATCCGGTGGTGGAGAAGAGGCTACGCGCAAAGGCAGCAGCTCCGGCGCTGTTATTGAATCTATGAAGAATCATGGTAAGGGCATCTACTCGGGTACCTTTTCGGGCACATTGAATCAGAGCAGAGCAAGCAAAGGCATGAGGCACGCAAATTGAAGGGCGCCCCATATGCCACACGTGGAGCAGTTGGTGCACCAACCACTAAAGCAGCGAGCACCACCATACTCAGCGCAACTGCCACTAACGCCAGCAACTCATGGAAGTCGGACATATCTCAGGCCAAGTATCACACAGCAAACAACATTTCCACCAGTTTCTGAATAACTTAAACAATTGTGTCAACAAGGAGCTTATAGATTCGGCAGCAATTAAATTCCTGCTAAATTTCAATACAAAACACAATCGGAAAAAGCTGACGAAATCAATTTTCACAGTACAGAGGTATGTATTTTTCTTGCCTAAAAAGTATCACTTTTATAATGCATTTATGGCCTTTATTATGAGCATTTTTCGGTGTTCGATCTTCGCTGGCTATCGAAGATCGAATTTCAAATTCGTATTATGAGTAGCTCATCGCTGTCGAAATTTTCGTTGTTTATCTTTATTTGGTCGAATATAATTCTGCTGTCGATCCTGTATTGAATTTTTATACAATTGCTAAGAAATGTAAGTTTTGTATTTGTCTTTTACTTTTTTGATTTATAATGCAAATTTTTATCTATTTGCATTTATTGTATATAGGGCAAAGGTCGTAAGTACAAAGCAACAGCTGGAAACGTTGGTTTCAATAATGGAACAAAAAGTGAACCTGGCGAAAGGTGCAATCTAAAATTATTTGTAAATCTATAAAAAAATTTATTATTTTTACAAACTGTGTCAGGGTCTGGGGGGGTTGCCCACGTTGGGCATAAAGTAGGAGACATAATTTTGGACCGCTCGAAAAGGATGTGGAGCAGTTCGCACATTCCATAGTGAACGGATGTACGAGTTCAAACATCTACGTTCTATTAGAAAAATTAAATGCAATTGGGTTAGCAGAAAGACGGGAGTACAGTACTTACGAAGAAGATGTTGATAGGTCAGCATTTTGGTTGTATGGAACAGGTTAGGGAACTCTTCGTCGGTGAGGGTCAAGTCCGCGGGGAGTATCTGGAACCTAGTGTACCTGCAAAAGGGCACTTAAAGTAAAAAAAAAATCATGCCAACACAAAAACTTCCAATATACTTCCCGTAATTTATGCAGAAATGATCTAGAAGTCCTGGGGTAGGGTAGTCTGCCGGTGGAACACCAAAAAAAAAACGCGCAGGATGTGCCTCGGCTGGCCCAAAATACACCACTTGTTGTCTGCCTGATAAGAACCGGGTTTTGTTGGCAAATACCACCGCGACCAAAACACTCGATCAGCACGTTGTTTTTTTTGCCAGGGCGGGTACTTGGCCAACTGGGCAGAATTTGATGCAAGAAATTATGCCAGTAATTGATAATCTAATGGTTTTCCGGGCTGTGCGTCTGAATTGGTTGCCGGGAAATGTCAAATGTGACAAGGGTGCTTTCCCACCACAGGAAAGTAATAGATCACAGACATGAAGTTGCCACTTGTCACTTTTGTGGTATGGTGGGTACTTATGGTAAAGGAAAAGGACGGATACTAGGGTAGGTGTTAGTTGTTGTATTGCTTGAAATAAACAATAGCAAAGCGGCAAAGAAAAACGGTGTCAATGTTCTATCTGTTCTATATATGGGGGTGCCTCACAGTTCATACCAAAGAAACTGTATAAACTGTGAAGATAGCCACATCGACCTTACTAGAAAATTCGACAACACTTTGAAATTATCCACCTTGCCATAAAATTCAACACTTGGAAAATATTCACCAGCAATTGTAAACTTTTCACCAACACGCAACGTCTCACCTCAAGCCTTTACCAACTACCACACTCAATAATTTTCACCTTGGCTACCGATCACCACTAAATCTTTTGGTTATCGTAACCCAGTTAGCAGATGGAATGCAGTTTCAAACTCTTAGCCATAAGAATTCTAATATGTAAATTTTAATTGGTTTTAATAGTTTTTTTTTGTTAAATTAAATGTACGCTTTTGTTGTGAAACTCGTTTTCAGTCACACGAAATACCATACAGTAATTTTGAAGGAACATTTTTTTTTATAGCTGAAAACTTCAGCCCCCCTAAATCCCTGTTATCACCGAAGAGAGCTCTTGTAGGTAGGATATAATAGGATTGTGGGTAACGCGTCTGCGTTCGAAATGCCTCAAACTTTGAGAAAATATATGTTTGGTCTTTTGTGAGTGTTGACCGAAAGTCCCAATCGTTGCACAGTCGTATAAGTTAAGAAAGTCGTATTGCTTATTTCAAATAAAACACAAACTTTATTTTTTTATTAAACACTTTTATTTTAGTTATAATCACATTGGTTGCTTTGCAACTTTGTCATACGAAGAAGAACTGTCTTTGAAAGGCGATGATACCTTAAATACCCTTGTGATCTGTGGCATTCCCCTGTCGTTGTTATAGCTGGATCACCTACCAAGCTGGTCAACCAAACGTTGCTAGCTATGCAGTGGGTGGTGAAGCAGGCAATGCTTATGCGCTGCATGCCCAGCATGTTTTCGTGCAGAAAAGGTCGCTAATAAGTTATTGCTAGCGACCTAGCAACAGAGTTTGCTGATAGACACACATCTCTTCATATCACGGCGTAAGCCGCTGGCCTACTTGACAAGTTTGTCAACCAAGCTTTGCTTGCTATGCAGTGGGTGGTAAGCAGGCAAAGATTAAGTGCTGCATGCCCAGCATGCTGTTGCTATGATAGGCGCAAGCAACGATCGCCCTTTGTTATGGTGACGGACCAGCTCACGCATATGCTGTTGCTATGCCGTGAATATTATATTATTTCTGCTTTGTTAAGCAAGACCAGGAAGAGGCAGTTCCCAAGTCAAGTCAAGTCTATGCTAAGTATGCATAATGGCTGCTTTAGAATTATTCATAGTATCTATAATGCCAAATTGTATCCAAATCGGAGGAGCGGTTCCCGAGATATAAAGAAAAATAAATCAAATGCGGTGGGGTGGCAACCATACTTAAGATTTACATTATTGTAATACGACACCTTTCATTTCATACCAATATTTGCATACCTTTCTCAATATTAAAAAAAATTGAGATAGGTGGCAACCCTGTGAACAACCCCAAGTGGCAACACCTACGCATATAATCTTAGAATGAATCATACTATCTATAATGCCAAATTGTATCCAAATCGGTTGAGCCGCTCCCGAGATTTAAAGAAAAATAATTAAAATGCTAGCAATGGAACACCTTTGGGGTATTTGGGTAACCTTCCGGCTGCCAAAAGAACAAAGCTATTGCTCGATTGAAAGTATCGAATTTCTTTATGGTTTCGATTTTATTTTCTAATCTTTACTGATCAAAAGTGGAAGTGGATGAACATTCATATCATTGTTTACCTCGAATAGTTTGGTATATTTTTCTTTGGTATCGGAGTGTAAGGCAGTGGATGATGGTACTCCGACAGAGTGGAATGGAGGAAATAACGTTCAGAGTTGCTTGACAGTAAAAATTGCAATTAGAAACTTTCATTTAAAATGAAATGTACAATTACTAGCATGTTATAGTTGTTAAAACTGCTTTATATCTAATAATTTGTGAATTTTTTGTCTTCAAGTTCAATATTGCAGCATTAAAATCCGATTGCTTTTTTATTGCATACAACGTACCCTTTGTGGTTTGGGTGTGTGTGATGATTCGGAGTTTGTCAGCTGTTAGTTGCGCTACTAGTAGAGATATACTATCATCGCGAATGAACCTACTGCTAGGGGTGAGATTTACTGAGAGGAAAATAACTTTCATCGTCTGAAACGTACGATTTCTTGCTGTAATTTCGAAGCATCCAGCGGCATTGCGGCTTTGTTCTAGATATTTGCTCGGCGGTATATTCTGGTGATCTGACTTTTTTTCTACACTTTATCTACATTTTTTTTTACGTTTTGCAAATATAACTCTGGTGACAATTCATTTCTGAAGCAGCGTCGCGTTGGCTTATGCCATCCCTATTGTTGAACTTATGCTTAATGGTGGAAAGAGCTCGTTTGGTCATAATCAACGGAATCCTTCCACTTCCACACCTTCTTTCCACTCTCATTGTCTTCAAAATTCTATATAAGGTAGATCGTGGAACTCCCTCGCTTTTAAAATGATTAACTGTGATAAATTTTCCAAGTTTTTCATTTTTTTATAGAATTGTACAACACGCTCGCGGATGGTTTGTTGCTTCGAAGCCATTTTCAGCAAAACTATTAATGTTTTTATAATGGAAGCTACGTATGTAGTTTAGAAATGAATGACAGCGACACAGAAGTCATCGCCTCCTGATTCGATGCGATAAATTTTAAAATAAAGTAGTTTAACGAAAGTCTAATTTTTTTGTCATCACCCGTTATACATATATAATAACGTGGAATTTTTTTGTCTTCACTTTCAATATTTCAGCATTAAAATCCGATTGCTTTGTTATTGCATACAACGTACCCTGTGTGGTTTGTGTGTGTGGGCTGATTCGAAGTAAGTCAGCTGTTAGTTGCGCTACTAGTAGAAATATACTCTGTTTTATATTTTATAAAAAAAATAAAAATAAAAAACAACCAATGGAGGACGACGATTTATGTAAGTCAATACCTAATTAAATGAAACACAAAGTATCTTTTTTACTTTGGTTTGACCAACGCAAGTGGTTTTGGAGCTTCTGCCAGAATAATATTGTTTTCTACTATCCATGGTACAAAACAATATCGCAAACAAACCGCCAAGGCATTTTATTTCCTTTTAATTAGTTTGGATTAATGTCTTTGTGCTATTTTCAGTACAAAATTAGTGAATCTTTGCAAAATACTTTTCAGTAACTTCCTTATGCCTACATAATATGTAAGGTGCTTAGTTTGATGACATTTTTATATAAGAAGTGCGCACTTCGGCTACGACTATCAAACACAGCAACTCTTGTAAATAAAATTGGTAATTAGCAGGCTTACGCTCTAGGCCCACGGTATACTGTTTTGTACCATGTATTGGAGGAAACAATACAAACTATTTTTTTTTTTTTATTGTACGGACGTACACTCTGCACAGAAGTAAACTGTTTCATTACCGGTTTCGGGTCAATGATTCGAAAGTCAAAAGGCCACTTTTGATACGTCCCCGACATTTTTAGACATGTTTTAGCAGCTGTGAACCAAAGTAAAGAAATACCAAAGATTCAAACTCTTGCTAAAAACTGTTTCTAATTTAATTATGCGATGTTTCACTTGAAGATGTACTACAGGCAAATTTAAACGACCTTGAATGACCAGGAGCTGAATGCAAGTTTAGAAGACAACGAGGATGAAACTGATGTTGGTGGTTGTTCATCTTCTGAAGCGGTAATCGTTTACGTGGGCTACCGAGCGCTAATACACAACCAAAAATGTTGGGATATGTATCAGGAGACGCGCTTTTCAGAAGTGTGCGTGATATTTGCAATCAAAGTTCACAATTTTCTGGATAATTTTTCGCAAATAATGAAACTATTGATTCAGCGGAGTTATATATGCTCCTGGGACCGAAAGGCGTCTTTTGATACCCCTGCCGACATTTTTGGACGCGTATTAGCACTCGGTAGTCCACGTAAACGATTACCCTTCAACAAATCGTACCAATTTCTGAGTCCACCGAAAACGAGAACAGCTCGATTTGAAGTTTTTTATTATACTTTAAAGTTAAATTAAATATATTTAATGTATTCTTCACATGTCTTGCAAATATATACATCATTTCCTTGGGTAAAATCTCGTTGTTGTTGTTTTTGTTGTTAGCAGTGCTTCGCTCTGCCCAAAGGGCCAGTTCACCAGAGTAATAATGGTGTTAGGAAAGGGAAAGTAGAGTAAAGGAAAGAAAAGGAATCGAAAAGAAAGAAAAATAAGGGATAAGAACGGAAAGGTAAAGAAAGGAAAGGAAAATAAAGGAGAGTAATGTAAAGAAATGTAAACAAAGCATAGGAATGGAATGGGAAGGAAAGGAAAGAATAGCAAAGGAAAGGAAGGGACAGTAAAGGAAAGGAAAAGAGAGTGAAGGAAGAGAAAGGTAAACAAATGAAAAGGAAGTAAAGGAAAGGAAAGGCAAGGAATGGAAAATAAAGGGAAGTAAAGGACAGGAAGGGAGAGCAAAGGAAAGGTAAGGAAAGAAAAGGGAAATGTGTTTTTTTTTGGCAGACCTACAATTTCTTCCAGTTGGTGTCGTGGAGGTTTGGCATAGTCAATAACCGGTCGGCCAATAGGCTTATATGTGTCAAGCAACTTTTCTTTGTCTTTGCCCCAAGTACTGCCGGCCAATGAGGTTCTTGTTGCGGCTATTGTCGAATGTAACCTCTAAGATTTTGGGGTGGTTGACTATAGGTAGTGGAACACCATCTACGTGGACATTCAACTCCTGCCCCATCTGTGCAGTCCATGTAGTGAAAAGCGTCGGTGTCGATTTAGTCGGGGACAGTGTCAGGTTCCCCTGGAAAGATCCCGTAGGTAGCAGTTTAGTCTTGTGCACAGTTCGTCCGTGGAAGGTCCCTTGCCTGTGGCCATCACCGTGCAGTCGTCAGCGTACAGAACGATGGAGACCCTCTGGTGGGGGAGGGAGGCTCGATATGTAGAAGTTAAACAGGAGGGGTGAAAGGACACCACCCTGCGGAACCCCTTTTCTGATTCTTCTAGGTCTACATCTCTCGTTTCGGAACTTCACTGACCCTAGCCGGCCGTTTAGATAGTTGGCGGTCCATCGTTTAAGGCCGGCAGGAAGCGGTGTCTCCTCCAGGTCTCTAAGGAGCGTGGCATGGTTGACCGTGTCGAAAGCTTTAGACAGGTCGAGTGCCACGAGAACCGTCCTGTGGTTTGGTGGGTGTTGATGCAAACCGCAATTGATCTGCGTCGTGATGGCATTTAACGCCGATGTTGTGCTGTGATTTTTCCGGAAGCCATGTTGATGGTTGGCCAGCTGCAGGTTTGCAGTATAGTATGGGAGCAAGATAGCCTCTAACAACTTCACTATCGGCGAGAGGAGATATATAGGGCGATAAGAATCTCCTTGATTCGCCGGCTTTCCAGGTTTTAGATTGGGGCCACAGTCACATGTTTCCAGATACCTGGTATGACGAATGTGGTCAGTGAGAGGTTGAATAGAGCCGCCAAGTACTTGTGCCCCTCGTGGCCGAGGTGTTTCAGCATCTTCATGGCAATTCCGTCGGGTCGAAGTGATCCATAGGGTTTTGCCTTACCTATAGCTTCCTTAACCTCTGCGACGGAGACGACAATGGGCGCGGTTGTGGTAGGAGGATGCAGTAAGAATTTCCGGCAGAAATAGCGCATTTCCTGGGGACCGATTTGACGCTGTCGCCGAATGCAATTCCGACCTTGTCGTTGTATTTGGTCGGGTTTGATAGGTAGGGCCTTGACAGTTGACCATAATTGCCGACCCCGATTTTGTTCACTGATAGCCTTTTTTTTTTGTAATAAAACAGAGCATACAGGGGGGAAAAAATATCTGCAAAAAAACAAAAAGTTTTCGAGATGCTTCCTCGCAAAGTACAAATTTTTTAATATTTTTACAAAAAAAATTTTAAAAATCCGTAATGATTGTTCACTGTGTTTGAATCTGCAGGACCTAGCAAAAAGTGTTGTATGTACTGATTATAGTAAATTTTATAAGCTTTCAAATTTTTCAAACCGTTTTCGAATAACTCAATTTGTTCTTGAGATATACACGATTAAGTGGAGCCATCTTTTTTGTTTTTTGAAATAACGGTAAATTGTAAATATCTCAAAAACGGTACCATTCAAGTAAAAATAACTTTGATTTTCGGAATTAGGAGGTGATTTTACATAGGAATTTCACTATGGCGTCTCTGGTGCAGAAAAAAAGTTGGAATTTGTGATCCAGTGTTATCTGAATGGTCGTCCGGTGCCTTTCTAGACCCACATGGTGGTATCCTTTCCACACTATTGTTTATCTTCGACATATCAAAGCTCCCTTCCCCACCAGAACGATAATGAGCTAGCAGACGAAATCCGCAAGCAATCCAACTTTGTCACCGACCAAGTCCACGGCGACACTGTTCACGAAATGGAATAAACACATGACCCTGGAGCTGGACATCCACGTCGATGGTGTCACTGCCTAAAATCTTGGGCGTGACGTTCGAAAACAGCCTCACCTTTCATGCATATTTCAGTATTTCTGCATTGGCAGCGCTTCAAAAAAATACCCTTTCCTTTTCTTCTCCCCTTTCCTTTCCATCGCTTTCCTTTCCTTTTCGTTTACCTCCCTTTTCTTTCCTTCCCTTTCTTTTCCATTCCTTGCCTTTCCTTTACATCCTTTTATTTTCTTTTCCTTTACTTGGCTTTCTCTTCATTCACTCTCTTTTCCTTTCGTTTCCTTTCCCTTCTTCCCTTTCCATTACTACCCTTTTTTTCCTTTCATTTCTTTAACTTTACTTTCCTTTCTTTTCATTTCTGCTCCCTACTTTCCTTTCCTTCCCTTTCCAATAATATCCTTTATTTTCCTTTCATTTCTTTTCCTTTCCTTCCCTTTCCTTTACCCTCCTAACTCTTCCTTTCCTTCCCTTTCATTTCCTTTCTCTCCCGTTCCATTGTTATCCCTTACTTTTCTTTCTTTTCGATTCCTTCCCCTTGTTGTTGTTGTTGTTAGCAGTGCTTCGCCCTGCCCAAAGGGCCAGTTCACTCTAAATTGTCATCAAGGTCCTCTAACGGGTGTCCGGGGAAACGCGCAGTATCAACAGGGTTGGACCAGAGTGATAATGGTTAGAGGAGTGTGTTCAGTAGAACAGGAGAAGAGATGTTGTGTGTCATGAGGGGACATACCGCAGGGTTCAGTCTGGATAAATAGGAGTTCAGCCTATTGCAATATCCAGACCGGAGTTGTGCCAGCATGACTCTAGTTTCCCTCGGAAGGACACGTTCTTCCTCAGCAAGAACAGGTGGTTGGGTGTGAATAACGGAGTTCACAGGCCGAGATATGTCCACCGACTCGGTGTGGAGGTCCTTTAGGGCCCGCCTGTGGTCCCGCAGATCAAACGGCAACGAGATGTGATGCCGGATCTCTCATACGTTCCCACAACAGCCTGTTCTACGTAACGGAATGAAACGGGTTTTACCCGGCCAAGGGCTGTTATTTCAGTGTAACCCTGTCCAATTTGTCCAGTCCCACTCCTAAATTGTCATCCCCGGAGCAATCAATTGCAGCAGGGTTGCTCCAGTGTCTCATGTTACTGGCTGGTATCGAATCCAACCCCGGGACAAGAGACTGGATCTACTGCGTCTGCTGGAAGAAAATATGTGTTAATCGTTCGCATTATTTTCAATGCAGTAAATTCAAGCTATGGCTTCACAGATCTGGATGCTCAGGGCTTAACCCTGCCATCCCCAGATCCCGTACTTTCTTAAGTACTTATGAGGCACCATGTTGTTCACAGTAGTGGCCCAGTTTCCACGACTAGCAGCTCTGCTGCTCCCGCCTCACCTACTCCCGACTGTCGCTCACGCTCACCAGCGCTTCCATCTGGCACGGCCATCCAACACTCCTCCGGAATAGGCAAGTTGTGAACAACGCCGAGCGTCAGTCCCCACTCTCTCTGCTCTCCTGGTCCCCCCTACTTCCAGCACGCACGTGGGTCAGAAACATAACCTCCCCGTACCTTTCACCACGTGCACTGTCTGTCGGCAAAGACTATTTGTAGCCCCTTGCTGCAGAACTCAGCCGCTCTCCACGCCACACAACATCGGCCAAGGCGCGCTGAACCCCAGACTGCGGCATAGCCTTGGACTAAGCCTACCTCCATTTAGGCAACCACATCCGTCCACCACGCCCAGCATGCCTTCACCTTCTCTAACGACACACTTCAAAATCACAGCTGAACTGCAACGGATTAACTGGAAAGATAGCGTAGATAACAGACTTTATGAAGTCGAACAACATTAAACTCGCGGCGATTCAGGAGACCAAACTGAACGCAAACTCGGACTAACGTACTCGTGATGGGTACAATGTGCATCGGAAAGACCGTCCCAGCGGTCATCGGGGCCTTGCATTCATCACACACCACACTGTACAGTATAACCTATTTGCCCCGGACATCGACACCAGGGGCTCTACCCTTGAATGCCAGGGTATAGCAGTCCGGACAGGCGACGTTGACCTGCGAGTGATAAATATATACATTTCCTCTGTTACGTGCTGTCTCCGCGGATATCGCCCTAATATTAGTGCGTTGCTAAGGGGTGATAACTGCCCTATCCTAGGTGACGTCAACGCACACCACGATCTCTGGTACTCCAACTTGCCAGCAGACAGCAGAGGGCACGCACTCGCAGTGCAAATAGACAACCGGTATTTTGTACACTGAATGGAGATGCCCCCACTAGGTTGGCAGGTAACTGCCACAGCTCGCCAGACATCTCCATTTCAAGCGCGGGCCTAATCAACCACGTAAACTGGCAACCAATGCTTACATTATAATCAGACCACCTACCCATCCTGCTTTACATCGAACGACCGTTTGACTTCATAACGACTGAAAAACGAACGTACATTAACTTTAGTAAAGGGGACTGGGACCGCTTCACGGACTTTACAGAGCACTCCTTCGCTGAACTACCCACACCGACGGACGTACGCAAAGGTGACAAAGAGTTTCGCAAAGTCATCGATTGAGCCTCCGGCCGCTTCATCCCTGCTGGCAGAATCCCGGAAATTCAGCTTAATTTCCCCGCAGAAGCAGCGGCAATGGCACGAGAACGTGACCAAGTGAGACTCGTAAATCCCGCAGATCCAAGAATAAAAGATCTCAACGCGGAAATCCGTCGGACAATCAATGACCACAAGTTGACAAAGTGGAAAGAACACCTAGAGTCATGCAACCTCTCCGGCGGGGTCGGAAAATTATGGTCAACTGTTAAGGCCCTATCAAACCCGACCAAATACAACGACAAGGTCGGAATTGCATTCGGCGACAGCGTCAAATCGGACCCCAGGAAATGCGCTATCTCATTCTGCCGGAAATTCTTACTGCATCCTCCTACCACAACCGCGCCCATTGTCGTCTCCGTCGCAGAGGTTAAGGAAGCTATAGGTAAGGCAAAACGCTATAGATCACTTGGACCCGACGGAATTTCCATGAAGATGCTGAAACACCACGGCCACGAGGGGCACAAGTACTTGACGGCTCTATTCAACCTCTCACTGACCACATTCGTCATACCAGATATCTGGAAACATGCCACTGTGGCCCCCCTCTAAAACCTGGAAAGCCGGCGAATCAAGGAGATTCTTATCGCCCGATATATCTCCCCTCGCCGGTATTGAAGTTGTTAGATGCTATCTTGCTCCCATACTATACTGCAAACCTGCAGCTGGCCAACCATCAAAATGGCTTCCGGAAAAATCACAGCACAACATCGGCGTTAAATGCCATTACGACGCAGATCAATTGCGGTTTGCATCAACACCCACCAAACCACAGGACGGTTCTCGTGGCACTCGACCTGTCTAAAGCTTTCGACACGGTCAACCATGCCACGCTCCTTAGAGACCTGGAGGAGACACCGCTTCCTGCCGGCCTTAAACGATGGACCGCCAACTATCTAAACGGCCGGCTAGCGTCAGTGAAGTTCCGAAACGAGAGATGTAGACCTAGAAGAATCAGAAAAGGGGTTCCGCAGGGTGGTGTCCTTTCACCCCTCCTGCTTAACTTCTACATATCGAGCCTCCCTCCCCCACCAGAGGGTCTCCATCGTTCTGTACGCTGACGACTGCACGGTGATGGCCACGGGCAAGGGACCTTCCACGGACGAACTGTGCACAAGACTAAACTGCTACCTACGGGATCTTTCCAGCGGAACCTGACACTGTCCCCGACTAAATCGACACCGACGCTTTTCATTACATGGACTGCACAGATGGGGCAGGAGTTGAATGTCCACGTAGATGGTGTTCCACTACCTATAGTCAACCAATCCAAAATCTTAGAGGTTACATTCGACAATAGCCGCAACAAGAACCTCATTGGCCGGCAGTACTTGGGGCAAAGACAAAGAAAAGTTGCTTGACACATATAAGCCTATTGGCCGACCGGTTATTGACTATGCCAAACCTTCACGACACCAACTGGAAGAAATTGTAGGTCTGCCAAAAAAAAAACACATTTCCCTTTTCTTTCCTTACCTTTCCTTTGCTCTCCCTTCCTGTCCTTTACTTCCCTTTCCTTTCCATTCCTTGCCTTTACTTTCTTTTCATTTATTTACCTTTCTCTTCCTTCACTCCCTTTTCCTTTCCTTTACTGTCCCTTCCTTTCCTTTCCTTCCCATTCCATTCCTATGCTTTGTTTACATTTTTTACATTACTCTCCTTTATTTTCCTTTCCTTTCTTTACCTTTCCGTTCTTATCCCTTATTTTTCTTTCTTTTCGATTCCTTTTCTTTCCTTTACTCTACTTTCCCTTTCCTCTACTTTACTTCCTTTTCCTTTATTTACCTTTCCTTTCCTTCCCTTTCCCTTATTTCCTTTCCTTTCGACCCCTTTCCGGCCCTTTCCGTATATCCTTTATTTTCCTTTTATTTCTATTCCTTTCATTTCATTTCATTCCCTTTCCTTTATTTTCCGACAACATGGTGTTAACCTCCTCCGTTTGGTGTTTTTTACTTTTTACTAAATTCATGCTGGCACAACTCCGGTCTAGATATTGCAATAGGCTGAACTCCTATTTATCCAGACTGAACCCCACCATACCGAACTTATGCCCTGCATGCGGTATGGTCCCTCATGACACACAACATCGCTTCTCCGGTTCTACTGAACACACTCTTCTAACACCATTATTACTCTGGTGAACTGGCCCTTTGGGCAGAGCGAAGCACTGCTAACAACAAAAACAACAACAACGAGATTTTACCCAAGGAAATGATGTATATATTTGCAAGACATGTGAAGAATACATTAAATATATTTAATTTAACTTTAAAGTATAATAAAAAACTTCAAATCGAGCTGTTCTCGTTTTCGGTGGACTCAGAAATTGGTACGATTTGTTGAAGGGTAATCGTTTACGTGGACTACCGAGTGCTAATACGCGTCCAAAAATGTCGGCAGGGGTATCAAAAGACGCCTTTCGGTCCCAGGAGCATATATAACTCCGCTGAATCAATAGTTTCATTATTTGCGAAAAATGATCCAGAAAATTGTGAACTTTTATTGCAAATATCACGCACACTTCTGAAAATATTTTTTCAGCGGAGTTATATTCATGCTCCTGGGACCAAAGCGCGTCTCCTGATACATATCCCAACATTTTTGGTTGTGTATTAGCGCTCGGTAGCCCACGTAAACGATTACCGCTTCAGAAGATGAACAACCACCAACATCAGTTTCATCCTCGTTGTCTTCTAAACTTGCATTCAGCTCCTGGTCATTCAAGGTCGTTTAAATTTGCCTGTAGTACATCTTCAAGTGAAACATCGCCTAATTAAATTAGAAACAGTTTTTAGCAAGAGTTTGAATCTTTGGTATTTCTTTACTTTGGTTCACAACTACTAAAACATGTCTAAAAATGTGGGGGACGTATCAAAAGTGGCCTTCTGACTTTGGTATCATATTAGTTCAGCAGAGTTATATTCATGCTCCTGGGACCGAAACCCGTCTTTTGATACCCCTCATACATACATGGTACAAAACAGGGTATTTGTTTTCTTTGGCACTCAACTACTAATAAATTAGCGTTTTGACCTCGGTATCAATTTTGCGAACTCGAAATTAAATTTTTTTGTTTTAGTGAAAAGTTATTAGCAAAAAACCAAAAAATGACCCACTTCAAATCCTGATTTAGGGGCCCGATCCATGTTTTTTATATGCAGAACACCTTTCCGCGTAGGCGGCCTTCGGCCGCGCTTCAAAAAAATAACCCTCAGCCGGTCCAACAACGGCTTCGTGATCCCAATTATTTCCGCGCAGAACACACTTTTGCATTTTTTTCTCACAGTGTGATCTGTGATTACAACAACCACATGAAAATGACAGAAAATTGTGAACTTTAAGTGCTAATATCTCTTCACAAAAAAAAAAATTAAATTTCGAGTTCGCAGAACTGAACGCATATCTTGATACCCCTATCATATTATTAGCTAATTTATTAGTAGTTGAGTGCCAAAGGAAACAAATACCCAAAACAGTATAGGTACCGTAGGCTTAGAGCGTAAGCCTGGTAAATACCATTTTCATTTACAAGAGTTGCTGTGTTTGATAGCCGTAGCCGAAGTGCGCACTTCTTATGCGAAAATGTCATCAAACTAAGCACATTACGTGTTATTTTTATTTACAAGAGTTGCTGTGTGCGCACTTCTTATACGAAAATGTCATCAAACTAAGCACCTTACATATTATGTAGGCATAAAGAAGTTACTGAAAGATTCACTAATTTTGTACTGAAAATCGCACAAAAACATAAATCCAAACTAATTAAAAGGAAGTAAAATACCTTGGCGGTTTGTTTGCGATATTTTTTGGATAATAGAAAACAATATTATTCTGGGAGAAGCTCCAAAACCACTTGCGTTGGTCAAACCAAAGTAAAAAAGATACTTTGTGTTTCAATTTATGGTAAAACTTTCCATCCAACGATAAGTGTAAATACACGTCCAAAAATCTAGGTAGAGGTATCAATAGACGCGTCTTCACCTCAATAACAATAATCTGGAGGGGAAAATCCGATATTTTTAGAATTTTGCGAAATATTTGCAGTTAAAGTTCACATCTTTTTCTGTAATTTTCATGTGGTTATTGTAATCACAAATTACCCTATGAGAAAAGTGGCACGCGGAAGGATATCACCGTGGCGGTATCCCGCAGGATTTTTCGGGAATATTATTGGATATTCTCCTATTCTGGCCAGAGAAGAATCTGAATTGGTGTCAATCATCCAAATCGGTGGAGGCGTTCTTGAGTTATGAGCGTTGGAACGTTCTTTTATATATATATATATCCCATACAAACGATCGTTCAGATACGACGATTTTTATATGAACTTACTTTTTCCTGAAATAAAAATTATCAACACCATAAAACAGCCGAAGACAGACCGTCCTTACTTGTTTTCCTTTGCCAGAAGGAACGGTGGGCACTTTGATGACAGTCACGGAACAGCAACAGGTGAAGTGTCATCAAACTATTCACTTTCAGCTAAAGTGCTTTGTTTGATAACCGTCACCAAACACGTCACCTTAGGTAAGATGGGTAGTTTAATAACCGTCACCAAACAACTCAGTTTATCCTTCGATTTCGACTAAATATATGTAGTTTTTTTTCATTTCGCATTACCATATTGTCATAATTATTAAAATATATGTACATAATTACGTACATAGGTACGCGCGCTTTTCTTAGTTTTGCTAAAATTTTACTATTTGCGTGTTTAGCTCAATATTGTATTTGCTCTCTTGTTAATTAAAGAAAGAAAGAAAAAAGACAACAACAACATAATATACAAAAATAAATGAATTCCGCTTCTAGGTTCTGTTTACATATGTATATTTGTATGTAAGATAAATATTGGTTTTTCGGAATTGTAAAACAATAAAAATGATGATTAAAGGCTAAGGAAACAATGTTAGTCTAAGAGAATGTAGTTGTTGGTTAATTGTTGGTTGGGTACGGGAGAGATTAGTGAAACTCTCAGTACATAGGTAGGGAAGGGATCGAGAGGTGACAAGGAGGCGAAACACCACCTTTGTCCTAAATTCATCAAAATATTGTTTTATGTTTGTTTATGCATTTTCTTTCATTGTTTATAGTACCCATTGATTATGTTGTGATCGCATTATCCTTACTACCACTGCAGTTAGTGTATTTTTTTGTGTCCGTTTTGTTTTGGGTATTTAAGCAATATTAGACTGCCCGTCCGTTTACAAAGAGATTAATGCTGAGTACAATGTAGGCTTACTTTATTTGCTGTAGGTGTGGCTCCACCTTTGGTTTTGTCCCATATCAGTGCATGAAATGATGTTGTTATTGTATACTAGGGTGAGGTGTTAGGAGCCAGAACCCCCGACATCCCGTCTGACTAAGCCTGGAAAGAGCAAGCATGCACAATGTGAAGAATACATTAAATATATTTAATTTAACTTTAAAGTATAATAAAAAACTTCAAATCGAGCTGTTCTCGTTTTCGGTGGACTCAGAAATTGGTACGATTTGTTGAAGGGTAATCGTTTACGTGGACTACCGAGTGCTAATACGCGTCCAAAAATGTCGGCAGGGGTATCAAAAGACGCCTTTCGGTCCCAGGAGCATATATAACTCCGCTGAATCAATAGTTTCATTATTTGCGAAAAATGATCCAGAAAATTGTGAACTTTTATTGCAAATATCACGCACACTTCTGAAAATATTTTTTTTACATAACAATAAATGGCGCCCAACGTGGGGCCCGATTAGAGAGGTTTTATTATATCTTTCGTAAGGCCCAAAATATTTATTTCAAGTGTTTCTTTTTCTAGTGTCGGAATTAGTTTGGATGTGCTAGGTCGTCCACCTAACCAACTAGTAAGAGTTATTCACAGATTTTTATAAATATGTTCATATTTAATCGGCTTGGAACTAAGTTGAATACTGCTTATGGTATCGCTTACCAGTCGTTGAATTGAACTATTTATAAAATTGATTTTTACCCTTTTTGCTATATTGATGGCGTTAAAATTAAATGCTTATTAGTGAAATAGTAAAATTCAAAACTTTTCTTTGTACAAGCAACCATGATTCCGTTCAAAATGCATAGCTATAAAACCATATTTTTAACTCTTTTATTTTAAGCCAACAATTACTACAACTCTTAGACTGAAAAAAATATATTCATAGAAAAAAAACAAAGTAAAATAATTTTAGGTTTCGTTAGGCCAGTAAATTTTTTTTTATAAAGTGGAGTAACTTATTAGTAGAGCAACATGGCAGTGCGTCATAGCGAAGAGCATCTGGCTAATCTTGCCACTCCTGGTAACATCTGCTCCATTTGTAATGATGAAACAACAAATTTTAATTTTGTGGCTACGCCATGCATGCATGGTTTCCACCGATCATGTCTCACAATTTGGCTTGCTGACCATGACTCATGTCCCTTATGTCGAGGAACACTCGATTCGCAATCATTGCGCAGTTTTTCGGAGCAAGATTTAGCTCATGGCATTGAACTTGCTGCTTCTCAAGGTGCAGTTCCTAGAAACTCAAATGGTGTAGGTCCAACAACTAGGTCAAGGGCTGCACATAATAACGTCATTAATGTATCTCACCACAGTGAAATTCGCTCTCGTACCAATTCACGTCGAGGAAGAGGCAACAGACAAAATAGAGAGGACAACCGCAATCACAATTTTGATATGCTACAAGTTCAGAAAATGATTGAAGATACAATGCAGCGTCAACAAGCTAGTATGACTAGGGAAATTACAGATTTAGTGAATCAATTAGTATCCCAATCACTTGAGTCTCAATTCCGAAATATGAGTATAGCTAATCAGCAGCATGAAAGTAGTAGACCGAATATGGTTTCACAACCAGTCGTACCGGACATACCTTACGTTAATGACAGACATTCGCCTGTTACCCAGACGGTACAAAATCAAAACCCTAATAGGAATTTTAATATATCCAGCAACCACAACACTGCTAATACCCATAACGCTGGCAACGTACGTAATTTATCCGAAGAGGCTATTTCTAAGATAATAATCAATTGGAAACTGACTTTCGATGGGTCGATAGACAATGTTTCCATTGATGAATTTATATATAGGGTGAATGCATTGACGATGTCATCGTTGCGAGGTAATTTCAACGCACTTTGTCACAATGCTCACATCCTGTTCGAAGGAAAAGCAAGGAACTGGTATTGGAGATACCACCATTCAGTCCGAGTCCTTGACTGGTTCGATTTATGCGATGCCTTGAAAAGTAATTTTAAAGATGTGCGCACAGACTATGATCTGAAAGAAAGAATCCGAAACAGGAAACAGAAACACGGAGAGACATTTGAACAATTTTTTGAATCCGTAATGTCATTGTGTGATAGCCTACGTTCACCAATGTCTGAGCAAGAGTTAGCAGAAACTCTGATTCGTAATATACTGCCTGATATTCGCCTTGAGTTACTTCATTTAGATATAACGCCACTTTCTGCCCTTAGGCGTGCCTGTAGGCGTAGAGAAAACTTTTTTGAAACCGTCAAACCCAGTTTCACTAAACCAATTATGCCACAAAAAAGACAGTTAGCAGAAGTAGCAAGCGCGAATAAAACTGAGGATATTAGTTCTAATGTTTCTATACCTGAGGAGCCTGCAGGTATAGAGGCGTTAGAAACGAAGTGCTGGAATTGCGATGAAACAGGGCATAACTACGTTACTACTCCTCTAACTGAGTTGCTGAAGAAAGGCCGTTCCTTTGACTGGAACGACGTTGCCCAAAATGCTTTCGATTTGTTAAAGCAGCGGTTAACATCAGCTCCTGTCCTAGCTAATCCAGATTTTACCCGACCGTTTATTGTGCAATGTGATGCCTGCCAGTGCTGAGTAGGAGCGGTACTCGCACAGGTAAATGATAGCGGAGAGGAGATTCCGATTGCGTACATGAGTCAAAAGCTTAATAAAGCACAACGAAACTACTCCGTAACTGAGCAAGAGTGTCTTGCGGCTGTACTAGCCGTGAAAAAGTTTCGGCCATATATTGAGGGACAGGAGTTCAGGATTGTGACGGACCATGCAAGCCTTCGGTGGCTTATGCAGCAAACAGATTTAAGTGGCCGTTTGGCACGGTGGGCATTGAAACTGCAGATGTTCACTTTCACTATCGAACATCGGAAAGGATCAGCCAATGTCGTTCCTGATGCCCTCTCTCGCGTTGATATTGAGGCATTAAAAGTAACTTTTGACAATGTACCTAACATAGACCTGTTTTCGGAAGAATTTGACAGTACAGAGTATGAAAATCTTAGGGAAAAACTTACGCGTGAAGCCGACAAGTACCCTGACTTTAAACTAAACGGAAAATATGTTTATCATCGGACCGAGTTCTATACTGGAAACGAAGAACAACAGGAATTCTCATGGAAGCTATTGGTTCCAAAAATGCTGAGAACCCAGGTTATCAGTGATGCACACGATGTGGATACAGCTGCTCACGGGGGAGTTGCTAAAACAGTTGAACGAGTTCGTAGATTTTTCTACTGGCCCGGTCTTTACAGTTCCGTTCTAGATTATGTAGCAAGGTGTGAAACTTGTAAAACAACCAAACACCCTACTAAAGTATTGAGACCTCCCATGGGTAACCTTACTCCCACCGAAAGAATTTTCCAGAGGCTATATATAGATCTCATTGGCCCATTTCCGAGATCGAAGCAGGGTCACATAGGGATATTAATTATACTTGATCAAATGTCGAAATTTACCCTTCTATGCCCATTGAGGACGTTCACAACTACCCCAATTATTACATTCTTAAAACAACATGTTTTCGATACCTTTGGCGTACCCGAATTCATTGTTACCGACAACGGCAGTCAATTTAGGTCACGAGATTTTGATAGTTTTCTGGAGAAATTCGGTGTTAAGCACTTATACACGGCCGTTTATTCCCCACACAGCAACAGCTCAGAGAGAGTGAATCGATCCATAAATGCTGCCCTGCGCGCTTACATTAAAAACGACCAGAAGGAATGGGACGTGCACTTAAGTAGCATAAACTGTGCTCTCAGGAATTCCTTCCACCAAACAATTAAGCACACACCCTATTTAACAGTATTTGGGCAAAACATGATCACCCATGGTGAAGACTATAGGTTGCTGCGTAACATTGGAATGATAAGTGAGGGGCGAGTGGAAAGTCATGTAGATAGGCACGACAGGATGGCGAAGATGAGGGATTCTGTTCGCAAAAACATCCGGAAGGCTTTCGAAGAAAGCTCGCGACGATACAACTTGCGCTCAAGGCATGTTAATTACCAGATTGGACAGGAAGTACTAAGAAGGACTTTCACGCAAAGTGATGCGGCGAAACAATATAATAGCAAATTGGGGAAAACATTTGTTAAAGCAAGAGTACGAGATCTCGTGGGAAAATCGTGCTATGTGCTGGAAGATATGGCAGGAAAGCTGTTAGGGACCTATCATGCTAAAGATATTCAAAAGGCATAGCGATATTTTTTGTTGGTTTCTCCATGCCATTATTCAGCTTTGAAAAACGATAGATGTCCCTACATTGTTCAAACCTGCTTTGTGATGGCTGGTTGGTTTTCTATTTCTGTTTGCTGATTTAGCCAACCTAAGCTGGATTACAGTCCAAGTCTGTCACATGCATCAATACAATTTTCTTGTAACTACAAGAATTGCTCTCGATCGCTACCTACCTCTACTTAAAGAAAATGGGAAATGGGGGAGAGAGTAAAAATGAAACTGTCATGCCAACTGAGTAAGATCACTTCTTTCTTTTTCAACTGAACATCGGCGGAAGCAGGTTCGAGCTCAGAAGTTGAGCTGCTAAGTATACAAGTTAAAAAAAGTTCAAAATTAAAATCAAAAGTTTTTGCCACCATCGCGAAACACGCGAATAAGAGATTAAATCTAATAAAATTGGTGAAAAGTTATTTAAATAACCACTAAGTTATGTTTCTTCGCGCGTAACTGGTTTGAAGGAGTAGCTTTTTGCGCTTAAACCTTAAGAGCTCCATTTCCTTGGTCAACCAGCAGACTTACAATTAAAGCTCGAGTAATCTCAAGCAACATCCACAAAAGTTCACCCAAACTTACTTCGGTAACCAGAAAAATCCTAATAAGATTTCAAAGGAAAGTACCGGTCTCCGTTCGGTTCCACGTGCGAATACAGCCACATGTTGCAAGCTCTGACGCCTGAAACTTGCTCAACGCAGAGTTCACTGGATACAAATTTTCCACCTAGGGACACGATATCGAATGCAAAGCATCGATTCTGTACTCATTTGAAGTATCGCTTCAAATATATCGGGTACCCGATAATATCGAAACAAAAAGACTCGATAGTCAAAATATCGATGCTAAATGTACATGACAAACAAGCACTTCAATAACCGAATGGTTCGCTGCAAGCAAATTCATACGTTTTGTAAATGATTACCATAGGTTCGTATAAACTTCAATAAAATAAATAATAACATAAACTAGTTTAATATGAGCAAATTTGATTTTTTTAATTTGATCAACGAAGATCAAAAGCCCCACTCTTCCTCTGTGCAATCTGCCATGAATAGTAATTTATCCAACCTCTTCCCCTTCAACCTGTTACGTGTTTTTGTCATTGTTAAACCTGCATAGGCGCTCTTATGGGACAGAAGTTGCTGGTACTTCTAGATATCGTAAAGCAATTTTCGACAAATGAGGATATTTATGCTTATTTTCCTTCCAAAAACGCAAAAGATAGCCACTTAAAGGAAGTAGTTTGCAACAAATATATTCATTGATGTTTTCGCTTTGTCGGATTGCACTTTCACTTCCTCGACCAGATGCTAAAGTTTCTATGTGATTCCAAAATTCATTTTTGTCGGAACACAAATTCTTGGATTGCATGTGCGGCTTCTTCCCGACTGATCATATCACGTAGCCAAGACATACATAGGGAATAAGCGCAGGGATCAGAAAATGCAATATTTGACGTTGGATGGATAGTATTACCTTTTTTTCAGTATAAAGGCAAAACAATATCACAAAAAGAGAGTTTTAAAATATGAATGGAAAGATCATAAATGAAATCTACTTGTCTCTCTAAATATATGTAGTTTTTTTTTCATTTCGCATTACCATATTGTCATAATTATTAAAATATATGTACATAATTACGTACATAGGTACGCGCGCTTTTCTCAGCGTAAACCTGTTTTACTAAAATTTTACTATTTGCGTGTTTAGCTCAATATTGTATTTGCTCTCTTGTTAAATAAAGAAAGAAAAAAAAAAAGACAACAACAACATAATATACAAAAATGAATGAATTCCGCTTCTAGGTTCTGTTTACATATGTATATTTGTATGTATGATAAATATTGGTTCTTCTGAATTGTAAAACAATAAAAATGATGATTAAAGGCTAAGGAAACAATGTTAGTCTAAGAGAATGTAGTTGTTGGTTAATTGTTGGTTGGGTACGGGAGAGATTAGTGAAACTCTCAGTACATAGGTAGGGAAGGAATCGAGAGGTGACAAGGAGGCGAAACACCACCTTTGTCCTCCATTCATCAAAATATTGATTTATGTTTGTTTATGCATTTTCTTTCATTGTTTATAGTACCCATTGATTATGTTGTGATCGCATCATCCTTACTACCACTGCAGTTAGTGTATTTTTTATTGTCCGTTTTGTTTTGGGTATTTAAGCAATATTAGACTGTCCGTCCGTTTACAAAGAGATTAATGCTGAGTACAATGTAGGCTTACTTTATTTGCTGTAGGTGTGGTTCCACCTTTGGTTTTGTCCCATATCAGTGCATGAAATGATGTTGTTATTGTATACTAGGGTGAGGTGTTAGGAGCAAGAACCCCCGACATCCCGTCTGACTAAGCCTGGAAAGAGCAAGCATGCACAACCGCTCCAAGCCCTCCCAATGCCTGTATGAACGGGTATATTTAGTATAGAATGATATACACTCATATGTATTCATTCATATATATTTACATAACATCATCACGGTGCAGTCGTCAGCGTACGAAACGATGGAGACCTTCTCTGGTGGGGAGGGAGGCTCGAGATGTAGAAGTTAAACAGAAGGGGTGAAAGGACACCACCCTGCGGAACCCCTTGTCTTATTCTTCTAGGTCTACATCTCTCGTTTCGAAACTTCAGTGACGCCAGCCGACCGTTTAAATAGTTGGCGGTCCATCGTTTTAGGCCGGCAGGAAGCGGTGTCTCCTCCAGGCCTTTAAGGAGTGTGGCGTGGTTGACTGTGTCGAAGACTTTCAACAGGTCGAGTGTCACGAGAACCGTCCTGTGGTTTGGTTGGTGTTGGCATTTAATGCCGATGTTGTGCTATGATTTTTCCGGAAGCCATGTTGATGACAGCTGCAAGTTTGCAGTATAGTATTTGAGCAAGATAGCCTCCAACAACTTCACTACCGGCGAGAGGAGAGATATCGGACGATAAGAATCTCCTTAATTCGCCGGCTTCCCAGGAGTGATCTAGAAGGTTTCGCCTTCCTGATAGCTTCCCTAACCTCTGCGATGGAGACGACAATGGGCGCGGTTGTGTTTGTGCGCACGTCGAATGGCTTTTCTCTTAGCCCTAACCGCAGGAGAATGCAGGATAAATTTCCGGCAAAATGACCTCGCGCATTTCCTGGGATCCGATTTGACGCCAAAAGCTATGTCGCCGAAAGCTATGGCGACCTTGTCATTGTATTTGGTTGGGTTGGATAGGGCCTTGACTGTCGACCATAATTTGCCAACCCCGCCGGAGAGGTTGCATGACTCTAGGTGTTCTTTCCACTTTGTCAATTTGTGGTCATTGACAGTCCGACGGATATCCGCGTTGAGATCTTTTATTCTTGGATCTGCGGGGTTCAAGAGTCTCACTTGGTCACGTTCTCTTGCCATTGCCGCTGCTTCCGTAGGGAAATTCGGCCGAATTTCCGGGATTCTGCCAGCAGGGATGAAGCGGCCGGAGGCTGAATCGATGATTTTGCGAAACTCTTTCTCACCTTTGCTTACGTCCGCCGGTGTGGGTAGGTCAGCGAAGGAGTGCTCTGTAAAGTACGTGAAGCGGTCCCAGTCCGCTTTACTAAAGCCAATTTACGTTCGTTTTTCTGTCGTTATGAAGTCGGACGGTCGTTCGATGTTTAGTAGGATGGATAGGTGGTCTGGTGGCAATATAAGCATTGGTTGCCAGTTTACGTGGTTGATAAGGCCCGCACTTGAAATGGAGATGTCTGACGAGCTGTGGCAGTTACCTGCCACCCTAGTGGGGGCATCTCCATTCAGTGTACAGAATGCCGAGTTGTCTATTTGCTCTGCGAGTGCGTGCCCTCTGCTGTCTGCTGGCAAGTTGGAGTGCCAGAAATCGTGGTGTGCGTTGAAATCACCTAGGATGATAATCACGGGGACAGCACGTAACAGAGGGGATGTATATATTTATCACTCGCAGGTCGACGTCGCCTGTCCGGACTGCTATGCCCTGGCATTCAAGGGTAGAGTCCCTGGGGTCAATGTCCGGTGCAAATAGGCTATACTGTACAGTATGGTGTGTGATAAATGCAAGGCCGCCCCCATGACCGCTGGGACGGTCTTTTCTATGCACATTGTACCCATCGCGAGTACGTAAGTCCGAGTTAGCGTTCAGTTTGGTCTCCTGAATGGCGGCCAGTTTAATGTTGTTCGACTTCATAAAGTTTGTTATTTCCGCGATCTTTGCAGTTAATCCGTTGCAGTTCAGCTGTAGGATTTTGAAGTGTGTCGGGAGGGAAGGCGAAGGCATGCTGGGAGTAAGGGACGGATGTGGTTGCCTAGATGGAGGCAGGCTTAGTCCCAAGCTGTGTCCAATTCTAGGGCTCAGCGTGCCTTGGCCGATGTTATGTGGCGTGGAGGGCGGCTGAGGTCTGTAGCAAGGGGCTATAAATGTATCCGACCATAGGTTCCTGTTTGCAAGCCCAGAGCACATATGGATGTGGCATAGGCCAAGGCAGTTATTGCACTTAACCGATGCCGCAGGCGTATATAATCTTTGCCGACAGACAGTTCACGTGGTGAAAGGTAGGAGGAGGTTATGTTCCTGACCCACGTGCATGCTGGAAGTAGGGGGGGACGAGAGTTAGGACTTACGCTCGGCGTTGTTCGTAGCTTGCCTATTCCGAAGGGGATAGGGGTGTTGGATGGCCGGGCGAGGTGGAAGCGCTGGTGAGCGTGAGCGGCAGTCCGGGATAGATGAGGCGGGAGCAACAAAGCTGCTGGTCGTGGAGACCGGTCCACTGTTGTGGCCATTTGATGGTGGTAGGTGCGGTGTCTGTACGCCGGAGCGACGAGAGCCGCAGTACGCACTTGCGCGTGAACAACATGGTGCCTCAAAAGTACTGAAAAAAGAACGGGTTCTGGGGATGGCAGGGTTAAGCCCTGAGAATTCAGATCTGTGAAGCCATCTCTTGCATTTACTGCATTGAACGGAATGTGAACGTTTGACGTATATTTTCTTCCAGTAGACGCAGCAGATCCAGTCTCTTGGTCCGGGGTTGGATTCGACACCAGCCCGTAACAAGAGACATTGAAGCAACCCTGCTGCAAGGGATTGCTCCGGGGATGATAATTTAGGAGTGGGACTGGTCAAATTGGGTTACACTGAAATAACAGCCCTTGACCGGGTAAAGCCCGGGTCATTGCGGTACGTCGAACCGGCTGTTGTGGGAATGAGACTGACTATTCGAGTTGAATAATTCAAACATTAAAGCTAAAGTTTAGTATGAGAGCAACAACAACTTGCTTGTTGAAATGTTTCCAGACGCTGGCATCAGCACTTTGCATTTTACCGGATGCGCGTGCAACTGCTTAGTGTCAAATAATTCGGTTGTTGTGCTAATTCTTTGAATGTAAGTATGTAATTGGATTTAATCAAGCGCAAACAAAAGGTTAACAAGCTGTTGCGGGGATAGCCAAAATTAATGTAAATATGTAAATCGCTATGTTTAAGCAAAGGCAAACTGGTAAGTAATTTTTTATGTGTTAACTCCTCCGCCCTTAAAATCGAGCGTCCTAGATCGATGAGTTAACGTAAAACTTCGGTACGTCTTCTATTCCTATTTCTATAGTGTTTCGGTTGGGTTCTTTCTCTTTATTTATTCTTCGTAAAAATCTTAATTTCATCATTGTACTTGTAATAACTAGTACAACTATTCCCATGGATATTGCGTTAATGGAAAAATATAGCTGATTACGATTTTTGAGTGTTTTTTATTCTTCTAATTCATTAGATTGGAACTCTTTTATTGAATTCAATGACAATATTTCTCCGATTTTCTTATTTTCTGCTATAGGCTGTAAAATAGCCGGCAAGGGTTTTATCCCTGTTATTTCTTTTGAAAAATAAAATTTATTACCTACTTCTATAGTTGTATTGACATGTTTTATTAAATGTGTTCCATTTATTTTTACGCTTTCGTTTTCGAATTTAACGAAGCCTTGTTATTCGTTTACAGGATTATATCATTCGAAATTTCTTCGATTTCTTCAACATGTTGATTGTTTATTTTTGTACAACTACACATGGTACACAAGAGCTAACTTTTGAATTCTGACTACGGATTCCTGTTCACCGACCCAAAATCCATATCAGTTGACCTGTCTCCTCCCGAGAATATACCACTTTTTTTTTTGGTGGGGCTGTGTTATCCAATTTACTTTTAAGCAGATGTGCGAAATATTTTCTACTAAATCGTTTGAACAAATTACTAAGTTATTGTACGATTTACAGTTTTTTGGTTTTCCATAAACTTCCTTCTTACATACTAGTAAAGATTCGTATTCTATTTTGTTTATAAATTTTCCTTTCTTTATCGGTCTAACTTCCAATGATCTACAATCTTCTCTTTCAGTTGTAGGTAGACTTATTATGTAAATTAAGCTTTGTTTATTGAATGCAATTTTTATATCAGCAAATTCCAATGCTTCAAAATAAAAGGGATATTTTCATCCTCTAAAAATTTGTTTGTTATTTCGATTTCTCTGTCAGATAAAGTGTATGAGTTTATTATGTTCGATTTTGCCCAATGAATGGCATACGCAATTATAATTAATTCTTCTTTTATTATTTCTAATTTAAACTTAGTTTTTAGCAATAATTCATTATCAATTTCTTGTTTTTCTTGAACTAATTTAGTTATTTTATTTGTATTCTCAATTACTTCGCTAATTTTTTCATTAGTTAATTTATTTATTACAACTGGCCTATTATTATTCTCTAGGACGTTATTAATTTTTTCCAGTAAAATATTAAAGTCGCTATGGTCTGGATTTCCTGCGATCCATTTCCATGTTGAACCTATAAAATCTAACGACCTTTTAATGTGTGATTTGTTTATTTTAATTCTACTTAAATAATTTTTGGATTGATTGACGAGGGATAAAAGGATAGGATTTAGGGGATTGTTAATTATTGAACATTGTTTATTATTGTGAAATATTTGAATCTTGTAGTTGTCAAAATGTTCGTTATATTTTGTGCTATAATTGTTATTATCAGTTTTTTATGAACCAATTTTGCGATCGCTGAACTATTTAATCGATAACTCTGTAATATGAAACAACTGAAAAACTAGGTTTGTCATCGTTTTGTTCGCGGTTCCGTTGCCTGAAAGTTGGTATAAATTTGTAGAACGGCTTTCAAGAAACGTTATTCGCGCGAGCAAAGTGACACCAAAAAGACCAGGAAATAAACTTGCTTAATTATTTGTAACTTAAAATAAGCCTGTTCATCCTAAGGTTAATCGCGTGAATCATCATCTTTAAGTAAGCGACCGCCAGCTTACACGCTTTATTTCCTGTACTTGGAGGAGCTTTATTGCTATTTAATAACATTTTATTATGCTACGCCTTATTATTGCCAATATTCAGGCTCGATGTCAGTTGTAACAACAACATATGTACACGCGCTAAATGTTCTACGTCAGTAAAATCGTCAATTGTGGTTATGTTGAAGTCGCCACCAAATTCAACAAGTGATTACGAAATATGATAAGGTCACCTCCACGTCGGAGTAAACGCCAACAATTAAATAATTCAGCGCCTAGGCAATCGTCCTCCAGCTTAGAGAAGCCAAGTGCCTCAACCGCTAAGGATACAACCAGCACTGCATCATTGAGCGCATTGCAAAAAAGAGCGCCAGCAAAAGCCAATAAAAGTGGTGCACCAGTACCTAGAACTCAGCCGCCTGAAGCAACGCCATTTGCTACACAAGAATCTGGTGCTCCATCACCCATTGGACAACCAAGTTGCGCTCCGGCAGTCAGTACCATACAACATAGTGGTGCTAGCATGTCACTATCTCCGCTAATGGAAGATCTCAGTACGCCACCATTTATCGCCACGCTAATTGGCACTACAACTACCAGTGTTAGCGCTCCATTAGCCACGCCAATGAGTGGTGCCTCATCATCTTGTGCACCAGTGATTGTTAGCTCTCCAGCCATGTCAATGACCAGTGCCTCATCATCAAGCGCACCATCAAGTGCTAGCGCTCCATTAGCCACGCCAATAAGTGGTGCCTCATCATCTTGTGCACCAGCGATTGTTAGCGCTCCAGCCATGTCAATCACCACTACCTTATCATCAAGCGCACCAGCAAGTGTTAGCGCTCCAGTAGCCACGCCAATGATTGGTGCATCATCATCTAGCGCACCGCCGCATAGTGCCTTACCTTACAGCATGCCAACAACATATGATTTAATGATGGATACTCCACCAGCCAACGTTCAGCAGCGCGTTATGCCAGCCACAACCATAACACCTCGTGCTCCACCAGCCAATGGTCTACTAGTAAATACATTTGATCGAACTCACCAGGTAAGAGATTTTACTTCAAATCCTTTACATGCCAATTTCATTCCTAGCAACGCCGCCTCAGTCGAACGCACCCCTGCTAAAGTCGGCTTCACCGGTGTACAATCTGCCAATGTCAACGCCAATGCCAATGCCACAACAGCAAACATGTTCGACTCTACCTCATCGTCACAAATGAATATGCTCTATCAAATGCAACAACAAATAACTAGGTTGGAGTTGCAGTTGAACAATGCAAACGCCAGAATATCTGAAAATGAACGTCAACGCAGTCAACGTTTAGCAGCAGAGTCGTCATATCCAATGTCGTCAGTAGCATCGGTGACCCAACCAACGTATATTTATTCGCAAGCGAATGGTCTCATGCCAGTTGTGCCGCAAACCTCTGTCAACATGGGTGGCGGTATTGCCAGGGCCTCTGCCAACAACATTGCCGGCTCTGTCAATGAGCAAATAGTCATACCGCGTAGTAGTCAAGGTGTAACCATCGAAAGGCAGCCAGCCACAAATCATTTCGTTAGTATGGGTAACAGTCAGTCAGCAACTTCTATTACACACGGTTATAACGCCTTGCCAACCAATATGCAATTAATTCCTCAAGTCAATTTTGAATACAGTTCTTCTGGCATGCAACAACGTAGCGCGTCCAACCACGCGACATTGCCCAGAAAGTTGCTTGACTTACCACTATTTTCAGGGCTGCCAGAAGACTGGCCAGTATTTTACGCGTCATATAATGAATCTACCTCTGTATATAACTACACTAATTTTGAAAATCTCCAGAGGTTAATTAAATGTTTGAAAGGTGAGGCAAAAGACACGGTAAAGTCTCTGTTAATCCATCCTAGTAATGTAGGTGCCGTAATTGAACAGTTGCGTTTTAGGTACGGCCGTCCAGAACAGCTTGTACGTAGCCAGATTAAAATAGTACGCGATATTCCATGCATTTCTGAGTCTGCTATTCACAAACTAGTACCGTTTGCTACAACCACAAGAAACCTTACCGTGTTCCTTCAATCGATCGGTGAGGAAAAACATTTAGCCATCCCTACCTTACTGGAAGAACTGATAAATAAACTCCCTCTCAGCAAACGTTTAGATTGGGCTAGGTATTCAGCGGTGATCCGACCGTATCCCACAATAGCTCATTTTAGCGAATGGCTTTCCGAAGTAGCAAACTTTGTGCAGATGATCCAGGGCGACGATGGTTGTGAACCCAAACGCCGTCCAGTTTTACACGCTACGAAAGACCAAAGGGCATTTAAGAGAGATCATGGTGATCTCAAGAAAGATCAAGGTGCATTTAAGAAGGATCAAGGTTCATTTAAGTGTAGGTTTTGCGAGGGGGATCACCGACACATAGATTGTCGTCGTCTGCTCGATTCTGATGTATCAGAGCGGTGGAAGTTAGTCAAACGTTTCGAATTGTGTTTTAGTTGCATATCGCCAGGTCATCGCACAAGTGATTGCCGTCGTCGTAAAATGTGTTCAATCAATGGATGCCAGAAATATCATAACAAATTGCTACATGACACTGAAACCAATCGCCAGGTGGAGAATGCCACGGAGCCAAAGTCATCAAGCTCTAGTAACGCCGTTCTTAATTGCTCTTCGCATGCTCCAAATAACTTGCTGTTCCGAGTGGTGCCCGTTACTCTCTATGGGGCAAATAAAAGCGTGAATACATACGCTCTCCTAGACGAAGGGCCGTCAATCACAATGATGGACGCGTCACTAATGGAAGAACTTGGTCTCAAATGCCAGCGACGCAAAGTGGAGATCCAATGGTTCGGTGGTAAAGCAGCAAATGAAGAAGTCGCAATCGCCAACGTTTTTGTAAGTGGGTTAGGTATGAAAAAGCGCCATATTCTTCGTAATGTACATGGTATAGCAAATTTGAGTTTACCAATGCAAAGCCTTAGTCAAAGTGATATCTGCAACGCCGACAGGTATCAGGGGAAAATGTCAATACGCCCATATGAAAATGTAACCCCCAAAGTTTTGATAGGGTTAGACCACTGCCACTTGGGCTTGCCTACCGAACCCGTAATATCAAATATCGATGGGCCAATCGCCACTGTCACAGTGTTAGGTATCTGTATATTTGGACCATCAAAAATTGTACCAGCCAGGAAGCCATCCTGCCTCCACGTTAGCGCGTCGGACCTTCAGATGCACGACATGATAAAAGAGTATTTTAGTACAGAGTCATTTGGGGTGAGAGCTGCGCCGTCAATCGAAAGTGCCGCCGACATACGGGCCAAAGAGTTGTTAGAATCAACTACAGTCAAAGTTGATGGCCATTTCCAAACAGGGTTGCTATGGGCAAATGACAATGTACAGCTGCCGGAGAGCTACTCCATGGCTTTAAGACGTCTTGAGGGTATCGAAAGGAAGATTGCGCGCAATAAAGAATTTAGTGAAGCATATAATGCGATTATTAAGAGCTACGTCGAAAAGGGATATGCGCGCAAGCTTCAACTATCCGAATTAGCAATAAACGGCCCAAGAACGTGGTACTTGCCACATTTCGCCGTCGTTAACCCTCATAAGCCAGGCAAAGTTAGGTTCGTCTTCGATGCAGCAGCTACTTCACATGGAGTATCATTAAATTCACAATTAATGAAGGGCCCTCAAGACTATCGACCATTGGTATCTGTACTATTTCATTTTAGGGAAGGTGCTGTGGCCGTTTGCGCGGATATTCAAGAGATGTTCCACCAAGTTGTAATCTCTCCCGAAGATAGATGTGCGCAAAGATTTTTGTGGCTCAATGGTGATGGGCGGAAGGCGCCTGATGTATATGAGATGACTGCCATGATATTTGGAGCTGCCTGCTCGCCTTGTTCAGCCCATTATGTGAAGGTGAAGAATGCGATGGACCACACCAACCACGACCCGCGGGCAGTTCGAGCCATAACCGACTACCACTACGTAGATGACTACGTCGATAGCTTCTGCTCAGCCCCTAGAATCATAGAAGTAGCAAAGTAGGTTCGTGAAATTCATAAAGATGCCGGGTTTCAGCTATGTAAGTTTAGATCGAACTGTCCGGATGTGGCAACTGCGTTGGGTGGTGGAAGTTCACAGATGTCTATTTTGCCCAAAGAAGCTATGGAATCGGGTAAGGTCCTTGGGATGTTGTGGCAGCCATCTGGTGACTACTTTACGTACCGGCTGGAATTTCATGGAGTCGATCCTTCAGTTATAAATGGAACAGTTATGCCTACGAAGAGAATGCTGTTGAGTGTAATCATGTCCATCTTCGATCCTTTAGGGTTTCTGTGCCACCTGACCATCACGGCCAAAGTGATGATGCGTGAAATATGGAAGCGGGATCTGAATTGGGATGAGCCTATACCTAGCGATGTAGACGCCATGTGGGTTAATTTTCGTAAACAGCTTTTAAACGCTATGGACTGCAAAGTTCCACGTCACTATTTTCAACTGGGCCAACCGAAATCATTGCAACTACATATTTTTGTTGAAGCCAGCGAGGATGCATTTGGAGCCGTAGCGTTCTGGAGGTCCCAAAGTTCAGACGATACAGTGGAAGTTAGCCTTGTGTTCGCCAAAACAAGAAGTGCTCCACTCAGGACCCTTAGCATCCCTCGATTGGAGCTGCAAGCCGCCGTTTTAGGGTCGCGAATGCTGACCACTATAACTCAGAACCATACATTTCCCCTTGCCAAATACATTCTATGGAGTGACTCGAAAACCGTCCTCAAATGGTTATCTAGCGAACATTGTCGGTACAAGCCCTTCGTAGCCCATAGAATTGCAGAGATTCTCAACCTAACCAGACCGTCCGACTGGAGATGGGTTCCAACGAAAAATAATGTAGCGGATGAAGCTACTCGAGTGAAAAAAGAAGTGAACCTGGACCCATCCTCACGTTGGTTTACAGGATCCTTTATTCTTATATCAAGCGGAGGAAAAGTGGCCAGTCGACACAGCATCTACAGAAACTATCGAGGAAATGGAAGAACTTCGTCCGAAATATGCGTTGTTAAGCGTAAAGAACAGAGTTTTCCAGTGGGAAAGATTTTCTTCGTTTTTAAAGTTAAAAAGGGCCGCCGCCTGGGTCCTACGCTTCGTCAACAACTGCAGATCCAGCCAGGAAAAGCGAAATAAAAACGGGTTAACTGCCTTGGAACTCGACGTCGCCGAACGTTTATTGTGCCGCCACGCACAGCGAGATGAATTTTTCTCCGAGTTAACCCGTTTACAAAGTGGTCTCAACGTGCCCATGGAAAGTTCGCTATACAAACTAACACCGTGCATAGACTCCGAGGGACTTCTTCGTATCAACGGGCGCTTAAATGCTGTCAGCTGGCTTTCATATGAGGCAAAACGCCCTATAATCCTGCCACCTAGCCATATCGTAACGAAGCTCATGGTTGCACACGAGCATAAGAGAATGATACATCAAAACACGGAGGCAGTTATTTGCATGATTCGCCAGAGGTATTGGGTGCCTAACTTAAGAAGGGTCATTAGAGGAGTTATTGCTAGTTGCAACACTTGCAAGCTAAAAAGGGCAAGACCGGTTGCACCAATGATGGGTTTGCTGCCAGAAGATCGCGTCACGCCATACGTGCGTCCCTTCACATATACAGGGCTAGATTATTTCGGGCCGGTGAGTGTATCGGTTGGCCGAAGAACGGAGAAACGATGGGTGGCGCTATTCACGTGCCTGACCGTACGTGCTATCCATTTGGAAGTCGCTTATGATCTCTCAACCGACGCATGCATATTGGCTATGAGGAATTTTATGAACCGGAGAGGAGTGCCTAGTAGAATACGATCGAATTTCGTTGGAGCGGCTGGTGAAGTAAGACGTTCCTCTGATGTGTTTGACTGCGGCGCGTTGCAGGGTGAGTTGGCATCGAGAGGCATTGAGTGGGTCTTTAATTGCCCGGAGAATCCCTCTGAGGGCGGCGTGTGGGAGCGCATGGTACAATGCGTGAAGAAAGTCTTGCGACACACAATGAAAGAGGTGAGTCCTAAAGAGCACACATTTCATAGTCTGCTGGTGGAGGCTGAAAACGTGGTAAATTCACGTCCGCTCACACATTTGCCAGTGACGCCAGAACAAGAAGAGCCTTTAACGCCAAATCACTTTTTATTGGGAAGCGCAAACACAGCACAAACGCGAAGTGCTGCTGAGCCAGATTTAAAGCTTTGTTCTCTGCGCAAGCAATGGCGAGTGGCTAGACAATTGCGCGATCGATTCTGGAAGAAGTGGGTGGAAGAGTACTTGCCAACGCTAGTACGGCGAGTGAAATGGTGTGCGCCTACCGAGCCATTGCAAGAAGGAGATCTCGTATTTATTTGCGACGCAAAATTACCACGAAAGGAATGGCGGCGCGGCCGCGTGGAGAAGGTGTATCCTGGAAAGGACGGTCAAGTCCGTCGAGCTGACGTGTCAACTTCAACGGGAATGATCCAGCGCTCTGCATTCAAACTAGCTAAACTAGATGTGGATTGTGGTGAATCGGCTTCGATCCACAGGGGTGGGGGTGTTAATTATTGAACATTGTTATTATTGTGAAATATTTGAATCTTGTAGTTGTCAAAATGTTCGTTATATTTTGTGCTATAATTGTTATAATCAGTTTTTTATGAACCAATTTTGCGATCGCTGAACCATTTAATCGATAACTCTGTAATATGAAACAACTGAAAAACTAGGTTTGTCATCGTTTTGTTCGCGGTTCCGTTGCCTGAAAGTTGGTATAAATTTGTACAACGGCTTTCAAGAAACGTTATTCGCGCGAGCAAAGTGACACCAAAAAGACCAGGAAATAAACTTGCTTAATTATTTGTAACTTAAAATAAGCCTGTTCATCCTAAGGTTAATCGCGTGAATCATCATCTTTAAGTAAGCGACCGCCAGCTTACAGGGATGGTTAGGGAGCTGTTCATTTATTGTCGTTTCAAAGTGTCTTATAGTCTTGTCGTAGTCGTCTAGTTCTATTATATGTATAATTTTAATATTATATATTATTATTAATATATTTTGGCACAAATTTGCTAACTATTGAGCTAACAATACGCTGGGTTTTTTGCGTTCTAAACACCCTGTTCAATTAACTTTTACCAATTCATGACCAACACGCCATCTGGTGGTGAGATTTGGATCATGAACAGAGTTGTAATAAATATATCGTCTCCATCCAAAGCTATGGCAGTTGTCTCTAAAAACTTTTCCTGTTCAATTCAACAAAAACTTTTAATAATTAATAAAAAAATTATTAAAAAAAACGAAAAAACAACAATAATTTTTCGCTGTAAAAAAATTATTAGTAGGTCTCAAACTCGTACCGAACCAGGATACTACAAATATAAAGTCCGTAAAACACCAGCAAATTGTTGGTGTAAACTCTCAATAACAAAAAACCAGAGCACATGGTTGGCAACTGTGATACCAAAAACAGAGTTGCAATAAAACCATCACGATCCAAATCTCACTACCAGATGGCGGTGTTGGAAATGGATCTATAAGAAAAGCTATGGCGGTTGTTTCTAAACTTTTCCTGTTCAGTTCAACAAAAACTTTTAATAAATAATAACAATAAAAAAATTATAATTAATAAAACAATTATTAAAAACACACAAAAAACAACAATAATTTTCGCTGCAGAAAAATTACACTGGTTTACAGCCGAAATGCACTAGAGACGCCATAGTGAAATTCCTATGTAAAATCACCTCCTAATTCCGAAAATCAAGGTTATTTTTACTTGAATGGTACCGTTTTTGAGATATTTACGATTTGCCGTTATTTCAAAAAACAAAAAAGATGGCTCCACTTAATCGTGTATATCTCAAGCATAAATTGAGCTATTCGAAAATGGTTTAAAAAATTTGAAAGCTTATAAAATTTACTATAATCAGTGCATACAACACTTTTTGCTAGGTCCTGCAGATTCAAACATAGTGAACAATCATTACGGATTTTTAAAATTTTTTTTGTAAAAATATAAAAAAATTTGTACTTTGCGAGGAAGCATCTCGAAAACTTTTTGTTTTTTTGCAAAAGATTTTTCCCCTCTCTAAGCTCTGTTTTATTACAAAAAAAACAAGCTATCAGTGAACAAAATCGATGAACTAATACAAAAGTTATAAGCATTCAAGTAAATATATCCATTTAATACTTAAGTACCCTACAAATAATAGCATATGTACATATGGTTCTGTCCATGGTACAATTAACAGGTAACCGCATCAGAGTTGCATTTTTTATTTTTTTTTCATTCGAATTGGTCTTCCGATTGTCAATGTCTGTTTATATTTTTGTTTTGTTTACATTTTTGTTTTGTTTACATTGAGCAGTAATTTTCTAATTTATAATTTCTCGGTTTATTACACTAAAATACAATTCAAAAAAGTGTTTGTTCAATGAGAAAAAGATGTTCACAAGTGAAACAATAGGAAAAAGTTATTTTGCAGTTCTCAAAAGGAAGTGGGACTTGGAAAAAGCCTTTCTCTAAGAGGCTTCAAGTTCTAACTAAAAAGATTTCCGATTTTGGGGGAAGCACTCAACCTATCACGTCTTTATAATTAATATATCACCGCCACACTTCTAAAACTAACCACGGAACTCGCAAAATAATATAAATTTGCTGTAAAAGCATTAATTTTCATTTCTTATATTTTTGTGCACATGTAAACAATAACAAAATGTCAACTTCTTATATGAAAGCTGAGTAACGTTGGGTGCGTTAGTGTTATTGCGTTGATATCGCTGTACCATTTCTAAAACCATTGAAAATTTATAAATAGTATTTGAATAATTTATTTTTGTATTAAACTATGAAAAAGTTTGGCTTTGAACTCGGTGCTTCCTCAACAGGAGCAAAAATGGGTTTTCTTATAATTTTTAGGTTAGGTTTAGAGTTCGGATTCCTTATCTTAAGATTGGTGGTGCTTTCTAAACTGCGCTACCAGCAAATTGATGCCAGCCTTTGTTCTGAGCAAAAATACAATCGAGCAGTGCCAAAATAATACTATGCGCAATTGCGTTAACACATTGCGCTGATACCGGCAATGCGATTTATTCATGGTATCAGCGCAACAAACTTTGCAGCAATAACCAGCCATTATTTCCATCGCTTTGACACAAGAAATTGTTGACAATTTACCGACCAGCAAAATACATAGCAGGGTTGCTTTTTATTCCTGCGTCTACCTGTTTATTGTATCATGGTTCTGTCTTAACTCTATGATCTTATTTTATAATTGAACAAGTTATGAGTCTTGTTTTGACGCTTATTTAGATTAGGATCGGTTTCTCTTATGAGAAACCAACAGTAGTCGCCCATCATAGCGACATCCCAGAATCCTTGATACCGACTTTTAATCACTTTCATTTGCTGGTGAAACCTTTCGCCATGCTCGTCACTTTCGTCGCCAATATTTTGCGGGAAAAAATTTAAGTGGGAGTGTAAGAAATTAATTTTTAAAGACATATTTACTCCTGAAAGAAAATAAAAAAGTAAATTAGATAAATACATAAGTGACACATTAGTATATAATTTTCTTAGGCTTGATTTATCTTTAAATTCAGAACAAATTTTTTGTTTATATTTTTCCCGTTCTTGTTTGTTCGGAACTGGACGATGAATTCAGATTTATGGCTATATATTCTCAGGTAAATTTATATAATATATAACTTATGATAATATGTTTTTTTATTTACCCATTTCCGCATAGTTTTTGATTAAGTCGTTCACTATCATCTCGTAGTTAGGACTTTTGTGTTTGCCTAAAAAATAAGTAACGACCTTTTCAAAAGGATCCCACGCTGCTGCCTCCACTGGTGACAATAGTTCTTTGAAATGGTTATTGGTCATCATTTTCCTTATTTGCGGTCCCACAAAAATGCCTTCCTTTATTTTTGCTTCTGAAATCTCTGGGAAGATTGTCTTCAAATGATGAAAAGCTTCGCCTTCTTTGTCCAAAGCCTTCACAAAGTTTTTGATAAGGCCGAGCTTGATGTGGAGCGGAGGTAGAATTATTTTTTCCTTCTTTATAAGTGGAGAGTATTTTATGTTATCTACCCCAACTTGAAACTCGATTCGTTCTGGCCAATCTTTTATGATGTAGTGGTCTTGACGAGCTCGGCTATCCCATTTGCATAGAAAGCAACAGTATTTTGTGTATCCACTTTGTAGACCACATAGCATTCCAACGACTTTAAGATCGGCACATATTTTCCAATCATGTTCTTCGTATTTGATTAACTTGAGCAATTTTTGCATTATCTCATATGTTTCCTTCGTATTTACTGCATGCGCGATCGGGATAGATGGCTCTTGGTTGCCAATATGCAATAATACGGCCTTTAAACTTAATTTATTGCCGTCTATGAATCATATGGTTCACCAAATTGTTTGAATAGACCAGCAATGTCTTTGCAGTAACAAACACTGTCCTCCTTCGTATAGTACTTGGAAAATTCTTCGTGACGAGTTCTATAATATGTTACCTTAACATCGGATGAAACAAATTTAAATTGTTGCATTCGAGAGGCGTCTAGTTCGGCCTTTTCCTTTGACAATTCCAAATCCCTTATCCAATCATTGAGTTGTGCTTGTGACAAAAAATTTCTTTGGTTTTCCGTTTGAAATTCAGTACAACATGACTCGAAAACCGTCCTCAAATGGTTATCTAGCGAACATTGTCGGTACAAGCCCTTCGTAGCCCATAGAATTGCAGAGATTCTCAACGTAACCAGACCGTCCGACTGGAGATGGGTTCCAACGAAAAATAATGTAGCGGATGAAGCTACTCGAGTGAAAAAAGAAGTGAACCTGGACCCATCCTCACGTTGGTTTACAGGATCCTTTATTCTTATATCAAGCGGAGGAAAAGTGGCCAGTCGACACAGCATCTACAGAAACTATCGAGGAAATTGAAGAACTTCGTCCGAAATATGCGTTGTTAAGCGTAAAGAACAGAGTTTTCCAGTGGGAAAGATTTTCGTCGTTTTTAAAGTTAAAAAGGGCCGCCGGCTGGGTCCTACGCTTCGTCAACAACTGCAGATCCAGCCAGGAAAAGCGAAATAAAAACGGGTTAACTGCCTTGGAACTCGACGTCGCCGAACGTTTATTGTGCCGCCACGCACAGCGAGATGAATTTTTCTCCGAGTTAACCCGTTTACAAAGTGGTCTCAACGTGCCCATGGAAAGTTCGCTATACAAACTAACACCGTGCATAGACTCCGAGGGACTTCTTCGTATCAACGGGCGCTTAAATGCTGTCAGCTGGCTTTCATATGAGGCAAAACGCCCTATAATCCTGCCACCTAGCCATATCGTAACGAAGCTCATGGTTGCAAACGAGCATAAGAGAATGATACATCAAAACACGGAGGCAGTTATTTGCATGATTCGCCAGAGGTATTGGGTGCCTAACTTAAGAAGGGTCATTAGAGGAGTTATTGCTAGTTGCAACACTTGCAAGCTAAAAAGGGCAAGACCGGTTGTAGCAATGATGGGTTTGCTGGCAGAAGATCGCATCACGCCATACGTGCGTCCCTTCACATATACAGGGCTAGATTATTTCGGGCCGGTGAGTGTATCGGTTGGCCGAAGAACGGAGAAACGATGGGTGGCGCTATTCACGTGCCTGACCGTACGTGCTATCCATTTGGAAGTCGCTTATGATCTCTCAACCGACGCATGCATATTGGCTATGAGGAATTTTATGAACCGGAGAGGAGTGCCTAGTAGAATACGATCGGATAACGGCAAGAATTTCGTTGGAGCGGCTGGTGAAGTAAGACGTTTCTCTGATGTGTTTGACTGCGGCGCGTTGCAGGGTGAGTTGGCATCGAGAGGCATTGAGTGGGTCTTTAATTGCCCGGAGAATCCCTCTGAGGGCGGCGTGTGGGAGCGCATGGTACAATGCGTGAAGAAAGTCTTGCGACACACAATGAAAGAGGTGAGTCCCAAAGAGCACACATTTCATAGTCTGCTGGTGGAGGCTGAAAACGTGGTAAATTCACGTCCGCTCACACATTTGCCAGTGACGCCAGAACAAGAAGAGCCTTTAACGCCAAATCACTTTTTATTGGGAAGCGCAAACACAGCACAAACGCGAAGTGCTGCTGAGCCAGATTTAAAGCTTTGTTCTCTGCGCAAGCAATGGCGAGTGGCTAGACAATTGCGCGATCGATTCTGGAAGAAGTGGGTGGAAGAGTACTTGCCAACGCTAGTACGGCGAGTGAAATGGTGTGCGCCTACCGAGCCATTGCAAGAAGGAGATCTCGTATTTATTTGCGACTCAAAATTACCACGAAAGGAATGGCGGCGCGGCCGCGTGGAGAAGGTGTATCCTGGAAAGGACGGTCAAGTCCGTCGAGCTGACGTGTCAACTTCAACGGGAATGATCCAGCGCTCTGCATTCAAACTAGCTAAACTAGATGTGGATTGTGGTGAATCGGCTTCGATCCACAGGGGTGGATTATTGAACATTGTTTATTATTGTGGAATATTTGAACCTTGTAGCTGTCAAAATGTTCGTTATATTTTGTGCTATAATTGTTATAATCAGTTTTTTATGAACCAATTTTGCGATCGCTGAACCATTTAATCGATAACTCTGTAATATGAAACAACTGAAAAACTAGGTTTGTCATCGTTTTGTTCGCGGTTCCGTTGCCTGAAAGTTGGTATAAATTTGTACAACGGCTTTCAAGAAACGTTATTCGCGCGAGCAAAGTGACACCAAAAAGACCAGGAAATAAACTTGCTTAATTATTTGTAACTTAAAATAAGCCTGTTCATCCTAAGGTTAATCGCGTGAATCATCATCTTTAAGTAAGCGACCGCCAGCTTACAGGGATGGTTAGGGAGCTGTTCATTTATTGTCGTTTCAAAGTGTCTTATAGTCTTGTCGTAGTCGTCTAGTTCTATTATATGTATAATTTTAATATTCCCTGTTTGTAATTTCGCCGGTCTTGAGTCAATCGTAATGAGTAGTCCAGGAATTGTACGTTTGCTGAGGCGAAAACTACTGTCGCAATCAATCTACAAATTTTAATTAAATAATCAATAATGTTTAGTATTCATTATTTGATTCATTATTATTATTATTTTTTTCTTTCACTAATCTACTTTTTTTATTGTTATTATTTATTAAAAGTTTTTGTTGAATTGATAAGGAAAAGTTTAAAGACAACCACCATAGCTTTTCTTATAGATCCATTTCGGAAGGTGCTAACTTCACACATCAGAGAAATTTTGGCACAAATTTGCTAACTATTGAGCTAACAATACGCTGGGTTTTTTGCGTTCTAAACACCCTGTTCAATTAACTTTTACCAATTCATGACCAACACGCCATCTGGTGGTGAGATTTGGATCATGAACAGAGTTGTAATAAATATATCGTCTCCATCCAAAGCTATGGCAGTTGTCTCTAAAAATTTTTCCTGTTCAATTCAACAAAAACTTTTAATAATTAATAAAAAAATTATTAAAAAAAACGAAAAAACAACAATAATTTTTCGCTGTAAAAAAATTATTAGTAGGTCTCAAACTCGTACCGAACCAGGATACTACAAATATAAAGTCCGTAAAACACCAGCAAATTTTTGGTGTAAACTCTCAATAACAAAAAACCAGAGCACATGGTTGGCAACTGTGATACCAAAAACAGAGTTGCAATAAAACCATCACGATCCAAATCTCACTACCAGATGGCGGTGTTGGAAATGGATCTATAAGAAAAGCTATGGCGGTTGTTTCTAAACTTTTCCTGTTCAGTTCAACAAAAACTTTTAATAAATAATAACAATAAAAAAATTATAATTAATAAAACAATTATTAAAAACACACAAAAAACAACAATAATTTTCGCTGCAGAAAAATTACACTGGTTTACAGCCGAAATGCACTAGAGACGCCATAGTGAAATTCCTATGTAAAATCACCTCCTAATTCCGAAAATCAAGGTTATTTTTACTTGAATGGTACCGTTTTTGAGATATTTACGATTTGCCGTTATTTCAAAAAACAAAAAAGATGGCTCCACTTAATCGTGTATATCTCAAGCATAAATTGAGCTATTCGAAAATGGTTTAAAAAATTTGAAAGCCTGTAAAATTTACTATAATCAGTGCATACAACACTTTTTGCTAGGTCCTGCAGATTCAAACATAGTGAACAATCATTACGGATTTTTAAAATTTTTTTTGTAAAAATATAAAAAAATTTGTACTTTGCGAGGAAGCATCTCGAAAACTTTTTGTTTTTTTGCAAAAGATTTTTCCCCTCTCTAAGCTCTGTTTTATTACAAAAAAAAACAAGCTATCAGTGAACAAAATCGATGAACTAATACATAAGTTATAAGCATTCAAGTAAATATATCCATTTAATACTTAAGTACCCTACAAATAATAGCATATGTACATATGGTTCTGTCCATGGTACAATTAACAGGTAACCGCATCAGAGTTGCATTTTTTATTTTTTTTTCATTCGAATTGGTCTTCCGATTGTCAATGTCTGTTAATATTTTTGTTTTGTTTACATTTTTGTTTTGTTTACATTGAGCAGTAATTTTCTAATTTATAATTTTTCGGTTTATTACACTAAAATACAATTCAAAAAAGTGTTTGTTCAATGAGAAAAAGATGTTCACAAGTGAAACAATAGGAAAAAGTTATTTTGCAGTTCTCAAAAGGAAGTGGGACTTGGAAAAAGCCTTTCTCTAAGAGGCTTCAAGTTCTAACTAAAAAGATTTCCGATTTTGGGGGAAGCACTCAACCTATCACGTCTTTATAATTAATATATCACCGCCACACTTCTAAAACTAACCACGGAACTCGCAAAATAATATAAATTTGCTGTAAAAGCATTAATTTTCATTTCTTATATTTTTGTGCACATGTAAACAATAACAAAATGTCAACTTCTTATATGAAAGCTGAGTAACGTTGGGTGCGTTAGTGTTATTGCGTTGATATCGCTGTACCATTTCTAAAACCATTGAAAATTTATAAATAGTATTTGAATAATTTATTTTTGTATTAAACTATGAAAAAGTTTGGCTTTGAACTCGGTGCTTCCTCAACAGGAGCAAAAATGGGTTTTCTTATAATTTTTAGGTTAGGTTTAGAGTTCGGATTCCTTATCTTAAGATTGGTGGTGCTTTCTAAACTGCGCTACCAGCAAATTGATGCCAGCCTTTGTTCTGAGCAAAAATACAATCGAGCAGTGCCAAAATAATACTATGCGCAATTGCGTTAACACATTGCGCTGATACCGGCAATGCGATTTATTCATGGTATCAGCGCAACAAACTTTGCAGCAATAACCAGCCATTATTTCCATCGCTTTGACACAAGAAATTGTTGACAATTTACCGACCAGCAAAATACATAGCAGGGTTGCTTTTTATTCCTGCGTCTACCTGTTTATTGTATCATGGTTCTGTCTTAACTCTATGATCTTATTTTATAATTGAAAAAGTTATGAGTCTTGTTTTGACGCTTATTTAGATTAGGATCGGTTTCTCTTATGAGAAACCAACAGTAGTCGCCCATCATAGCGACATCCCAGAATCCTTGATACCGACTTTTAATCACTTTCATTTGCTGGTGAAACCTTTCGCCATGCTCGTCACTTTCGTCGCCAATATTTTGCGGGAAAAAATTTAAGTGGGAGTGTAAGAAATTAATTTTTAAAGACATATTTACTCCTGAAAGAAAATAAAAAAGTAAATTAGATAAATACATAAGTGACACATTAGTATATAATTTTCTTAGGCTTGATTTATCTTTAAATTCAGAACAAATTTTTTGTTTATATTTTTCCCGTTCTTGTTTGTTCGGAACTGGACGATGAATTCAGATTTATGGCTATATATTCTCAGGTAAATTTATATAATATATAACTTATGATAATATGTTTTTTTATTTACCCATTTCCGCATAGTTTTTGATTAAGTCGTTCACTATCATCTCGTAGTTAGGACTTTTGTGTTTGCCTAAAAAATAAGTAACGACCTTTTCAAAAGGATCCCACGCTGCTGCCTCCACTGGTGACAATAGTTCTTTGAAATGGTTATTGGTCATCATTTTCCTTATTTGCGGTCCCACAAAAATGCCTTCCTTTATTTTTGCTTCTGAAATCTCTGGGAAGATTGTCTTCAAATGATGAAAAGCTTCGCCTTCTTTGTCCAAAGCCTTCACAAAGTTTTTGATAAGGCCGAGCTTGATGTGGAGCGGAGGTAGAATTATTTTTTCCTTCTTTATAAGTGGAGAGTATTTTATGTTATCTGCCCCAACTTGAAACTCGATTCGTTCTGGCCAATCTTTTATGATGTAGTGGTCTTGACGAGCTCGGCTATCCCATTTGCATAGAAAGCAACAGTATTTTGTGTATCCACTTTGTAGACCACATAGCATTCCAACGACTTTAAGATCGGCACATATTTTCCAATCATGTTCTTCGTATTTGATTAACTTGAGCAATTTTTGCATTATCTCATATGTTTCCTTCGTATTTACTGCATGCGCGATCGGGATAGATGGCTCTTGGTTGCCAATATGCAATAATACGGCCTTTAAACTTAATTTATTGCCGTCTATGAATCATATGGTTCACCAAATTGTTTGAATTGACCAGCAATGTCTTTGCAGTAACAAACACTGTCCTCCTTCGTATAGTACTTGGAAAATTCTTCGTGACGAGTTCTATAATATGTTACCTTAACATCGGATGAAACAAATTTAAATTGTTGCATTCGAGAGGCGTGTAGTTCGGCCTTTTCCTTTGGCCATTTACAAATCCCTTATCCAATCATTGAGTTGTGCTTGTGACAAAAAATTTCTTTGGTTTTCCGTTTGAAATTCAGTACAACATGATGCCGCGTAATCACTACTACTGTTGACAATGAAACTGGAGCCGGAACTAAAGTTAAATTTGATTCTGGCAATGTCGCTTCTGTTGAAATTAGTTCTGGTAATGACACTGTAGATACGCTCGCATAGGTTACTTTTCTGGACTTTCCAACCCCAAGTACTTTTGTAGTACAAATATAGCAGTCCCTTGAATGGCAAGTTGGTTCCCTCCACTTCATTGGTGTAATAAATTTCACACGTCGCCTAAATAGATTAAATTAGTCAGCTATGCATTAAAAGGGAACAAATTCCTAATTTTTACAACATACCTTTTTGTTCCGGTTTCCGAAGAAATCAATTCGACTCGGCATGAGGTGCACACAGTGTTCGGTGTCCATGGTTTTTTATTGTTTTTAGGCTCAATTCCAAAACACTTATAGTATGTAACATTCAAAGGATTTGAAAACACACGTCTCATACTTTTAACAATAAATTGATCGCAGATGAAACAGAACATATCTGGATCATTTGTACACCCAAACTCTCGCGCCCTGTTATTCATTTTTTATTTTTAAGTAAATGACGGGTTACAAACTGCAATTATCCGGCGAGCCTTGCAGATATTATGAAGGAACAAGGCGCATGTACTCTTATTTATACTTAGATCCAGTAAAAATTCAAGCCTACCTAAACAAAAAGGTTCCCTAGTTCTACAAAGAAAACACTACCTGCCTCAAAAATATGCTCTTGTTTAAAATGTACCTAGGTTTGAAAAAACGACACTAACAGCTTTTTGTATCTAATAACTTTTCGAAAATCTACCTGCTAACTAACTGATATACGAATACTAACACATATGTACCAGTAGGGTACTTAAGCATTAAATGGATATATTTACTTGAATGCTTATAACTTTTGTATTACTTAGTTCATCGATTTTGTTCACTGATAGCTTGTTTTTCTTGTAATAAAACAGAGCTTAGAGGGGGGAAAAAATATCTGCAAAAAAACAAAATGTTTTCGAGATGCTTCCTCGCAAAGTACAAATTTTTTTTATATTTTTCCAAAAAAAATTTAAAAAATCCGTAATGATTGTTCACTATGTTTGAATCTGCAGGACCTAGCAAAAAGCGTTGTATGCACTGATTATAGTAAATTTTATAAGCTTTCAAATTTTTCAAACCGTTTTCGAATAGCTCAATTTGATCTTCTTGAGATATACACGATTAAGTGGAGCCATCTTTTTTGTTTTTTGAAATAACGGTAAATCGTAAATATCTCAAAAACGGCAACATTCAAGTAAAAATAACTTTGATTTTCGGAATTAGGAGGTGATTTTACATAGGAATTTCTATGGCGTCTCTGGTGCAGAAAAAAAGTTGGAATTTGTGATCCAGTGTTATTGTAGGCCTAGCGCTCGTACCGAACCAAGATACTTTTTTTTTATTTAATATGATATATATATATATATATTTGTTTTTTTTTTTTACTTTTTTACGTTATGTTCTTGTATTAATTCTTTTCCAATTTCTCTATTTCGAAAAGAACATCTTCTTTTTTCGTTTCGAAAAGAAAAATGGAAAAAATCTGGATTAATTAAAAAATTTTCGAAATGAAAAAAAAAAGGTTTAATATTCTTTTTTTTTTTTTTGTTCACTTTATCAAAAAGTTTTATGGACAACTATGCCCGATTCTGTAAGGACAATGGATGAATTATTTACTTTCACTACTTCCTTTTTGTATCGAGGGGTCAGTTTCGTCCCGTATCTCTTATTAATTTTGAGGTAAATGTCCTGTCCGGGTTTATCTATCAAGCAATTCTTCGAATGTTCTGTAAATTTTTTCATTTTTTAAGCATCTTAGAATTTCTGCAAGGCTTGAGTGGAAACGTTCGACTTGGCCATTTGCGGTATGAGCGTGTGGTGGAGTTTTGTAAATTTTTATTCTTAACTGGTCTTCGACCATGAAGGTTATTGAATGTGAACTGAGGGATTTTTCGTTGTCAATCACGATCATTTGGGGTACTCCAAACGTAAAGAGGATTTGCCTTAATGGTTCGCGAATGTCTTCTATTGATTTTGATTTGATAACTCTCGCTTGTGCATATTTTGAGAATTTATCTATAGCTGTTAGTACCAGGTTTTTTTCCGCTATAAAAATATCAATTTTAGCAGTCCCATATAAGTAATTTCTTAGAGATTTTAGTGCCCAGATGTTGGCGGGTATCTCTTTTTCGTTTGTTGCATAGTGTTCATCCGTCTTAGTTAAAGTCCTCGAAATGAAAGTTATTGGTTTACCATCTTGTTCCAAAACTGCGCCAATAACATGTTTGGAAGCGTCTGTGGTTAAATGAAATTCGTTTTGGTAATATGGGGAAGGTTAGTATCAATTCTCTTGATATCAGTGCATTCTTGACTTGATTGAAAGCTTCGATAGCTTCTTTATTTAGTTGGATCAGCTTATTTTTTTGATTGGTTTTCTGAACTTCTTCCTGCCTGGGTTTGGTTATTTTAGCATAGTCCTTTATGAATCTTCTGTAATAACCGGAGAGGCCAAGAAATTATTTTTGGGCATAGAAAGTCGACTACTGCTTGAACTTTAGTGGGGTTTGGGTCCTAGAAATTCCATTTCTTTTTTGAAAAAATTCGCACTTATCTATTTGTACCTTCATGTTAGCTTCCCTCGTGGATATTTTGGGCATGTGTTTTTTCGTCTTTGCTGATATTATATCGTCTATGTAAACATTACAGATCTTTCCGATATATTTTCTGAGGATGTCGTCTAAAGTTCTTTGGAAAATTGCAGGAGCGGTTTTGAGGCCAAAAGGCAAACGTGTGAACTCATATTTGCCATTTTTTACTGAAAAGGCAGTTTCTTCAATATCAGATTCTTTGAGTGGAAACCGTGAAAATACAATTTTTACCTAATTGAGATAGGACTTCGTTTACATCAGGAATTGGATATCGGTCAGCAATGACCATAAAGTTTAACTTTCTATATCAATAACTAGTCTGTATTTTTTTTAGAGGGAAGCATCCTGTTTTTTTTTGCACTATCCATATCGGTGTGTTGTATGGGGACCGAGAAGGTGTTATTATGGGTGTGTTGTATGGGGACCGAGAAGGTGTTATTATGCCGTCATCCAGCTGTTTCTGGATCTGTTTTTCAACCTCTCATTTCAACGACATGCGATAATTATAATATTTTGTATAGACAGGTTCCTTTGAATTAGTTCTTATCATTGCGACAACTTTGGTGGTATAGGTTAGTTTCTCATTAGGGTGAGAAAAGAGGTCAATACTTCGATTTACTAGTGGGCTTATTGCTTGTTTTTGAAAGATATTCATATGTTTGTCTCGTATGAGGACATGGTTGACGTCTTGTAAAAAAATGTTGCTTAAGGCGTATTTTGAATGAATTATTGATGATCATGAAATTTTCTTTCGTATGAATGACTGCGGACAGTTCCTTAAAGCTGTCATTTCCTAATATTGCATGAAAGGAAACGAGGGATGGTAGAAGATAAAATATTAGGTTGATGTTTGGCAAATTAAAAAGATTTACGTACGTGTGATGGGTAATTTCTATTTTGCCTCCAACTGAATTTGCAGAAAAAGTTTTATCGTTTAGAATTTTCTTTTTTTACTAATTTATTAGACCCGGTGTCGACCAAAATCTTTAAAATTTCTCCACTCTTCGTCCTGCAATTAAAGTAGGGTAACGAAGAGTTTCTTGGGTTATATGTATGTAGGTGGATTATTTTCTTCATTGTCCAGTGAAGGCTGGGCTTCTTCTGGGCTTGTTGTTACATGGTAGTTCCGCTGAGCTTTTAAAGGCGGGTTTGTAACATTTGAGTCGGCTTGTCTTTTCCCAGCGTCAGGCGCGTATTCAGGGGGGGTTTCAGGGGTTCAAACCCCCCCGAAATTTCCGAAAATTAAAAAATATACGTCTGTACTATAATAATTACTCTATTAATTTTTAAAACCCCTGTTAAGAACTTAGCATTAATTGCAAAATAAAAACACGAAAGAATAAAATTAAATAATATTTCACACTGAGAGAAGATATTGGTAGTCGCTAATCAATTATCAGAGCAAGTCTGAGAGGTCACAACTAAATTCCTGCAACGGTTCACTCATTTGGCGCATTAAGAAATTCGCGCAAAACTATCAGACTTGCTCTGCATAAGATCAACTTAGCATCTCATCTAGATAGTATGTTAACAATAGCAAGAGTGATTCGAACTCAAGTCTGTTGAAATTCATATTAACTGCTTTTCGAGTTATTAATACAGCAGGCAAAAATCGTAAGAATGAGTGCCTCTCGTTATTGTAGTCACGGTTGCCATAAGCTTAACCAAAACCATTACCAATAAGTTAAAAAAAAATACCAAAAATTCCCAAGCAGTACACAACGCAGTGGTATTGAATTACCAGAGAAAGTGACAATTAAATTGTACTTATACTTGTCGGGTGATAATAAAAAGTGACGCTAATTTGCCAAAAAAGGATTGAAAAAGTTTAAAAGTAAAATCCCGGTATGCTTTTGAAAAGAAAATGCTCATGAAATATTTTCAATTATTTCTTGACCATGAAATTGTCATGAATAGCCAAGAAGTTTTGACGTTCCGTTTTGCATGTTGAATAATTGCAAATAACCCGCTTTTTCTATGAATTTCAATGTTATTTTGCTATATTTTTTTTTGTTTTTCCGAAGCTTCAGTTTTTCTAAAGCGAGAACTATTTATTTCTTGCCAAAGCCAGAGTTGCGCAGGTCTCGTTTTTGTAAACATTTTCCAGAAATTAGCAGTAGAAAAGTAGAAGAGATTCTGACACAAGAAATTTTTCTTAAGCGTTTCATAGGTGTCATTTTATATATGTAGAGTTTTTGGATTTCTTCTGAACAGCCTAAAGCCCTGAAAAAGAAAAATATTTTCCAATCCCAAAGGAGGAGCGACCGAGCACGTTTATTGATGCATTAAATAATTTTTCCATGTCTTTTTTCCCTATGGTATATCGATATATAAAAATTGCTGCAACGCTTCCAGTTTCCGTTGCTCCTAGCGAACGGTCCTTCTCTTCCCTTCGAAGGTTAAAAACTTATCTAAGAAGTACAATGGGGCAGGAGAGGCTGGCTCTACTCAACATCCACTATACTTTTGAAGTAACTTCTGAACAAAATTTCAAAACAAACAAGAAAAATAAATATTGTTTTGTACACGGCTAAAAGTTTTAGCCTAGATTTAAAAGTTTTTGGGGCTACATATACATTTCTTGAATTTTCAACAAAGTTCTTAACTTTGAGTTGCAGTATTTTTATTGTGTATTTACACATACTTTCATTCAAAAATAATGAAATTAGTCTAAAGAAGTTAATTTTACTGGAAATTCCAAAAAAACCCTTTGAACGCAGATATACTGGTCTAGGTGTATGACCAAACCAAATTTGGTTTAGAATTAAATTGACGCTGTTTGTCATAGAAATGCGCGTAAATAAAATTATTTTAATTTTAAACCGAAAATATAACAATTTTTTATTTTTTTTTAAATGTTAGGACTCGAACCGACGTGCCCCAAATCAGTGCGCAATGCTCTACCTAGTGAGATACCGCGCACCCATGAATTTTGTGCGAAAAGTACACATATTCGCTGTTTATCCTAGTAAAGTTTTAAAAAATTGAGAATTTTTGTAGGAAATTGAAAGAATTGGAAATTATTACCAAAAAGGTTAAAAATTGTGTAAACCAATGAATGGCTTAAAAGTTAGGCTCAAATTTATAGCCGTGTAGAAAGAGAAAAATTTCAAATAAATAAATGTATAAATATGTAATAGGTAAAAATATAAATATGTATGTATTTACAGGTAATTATTATTTACTGAGACTTTGGCCAAAACCCCCCCCGAAATTTTTTTCTGGCTACGCGCCTGCCCAGCGTATTTAAGATTTGGCCTGTTTGCATAGTTTATTGCATTTGACCTGATTCTAGGATCTATATCCATCGGCTCTGGCTTTGGTTGTGGCTTTTGAGCTGTGTTGTAGCGTTGGTTCTGCTGTGTTTGCTGCTGGTTGTAGTAGTTTGGCGGGTATCTTTGTGGGTATTGATGTAATCCTTGATGGTTTGGTCCATATTGGTATTGTGGTCCGTTGAAATTATTTTGTCCTTGTGGGTACTGTTGTCTGCTGAAGCTATTTGGCCCTTGAGGGTACTGTTGTGGCCTTTGAGGAAGTTTATTAAATCGATGTTGAGGTTGGGGTAAGTGTGCCAGTTCGGGATAGAATTGTGGTGGTTTGAGGTGATTTCGTGGTGGCAGTGGTGGTTTAATATTGTAGTTTTCGAGTACATTCTGTTGGTTTGCGTGGGCACACCTGTCATCTGGTACTTTAGTCAGTACTCGTCAGTATTTGTGTCATCAGTATTTGTGTCACCAGTTCCGTGGTGGCCTGTAGGGACGGGTTTGCGACAGGTTGTGGGTTAGGATTTGGATTTGGCGTTGGGTTAGCATTCCCTAAGAGCGGTGGTCTTATTAAGTTATTTGGGTTTGCCATTTTGAGAAAAGAAAATATTTATTTTTTCACGATTTATGGTTTACTTGTTTATCTTACAAAGGCAAATGTTTTATCACGTTTTTATTTTTATTTTACAAGAAAGATATTTTTTCGCGATTTGTGATCTACTATTTCTGATTTATCTTTTATTTTAATACGCTTCCTTTAATTAAAAACCAAAACATAGATTTTATCTTATATCTAAATAACTTACAAGAGTAATTGAGTTCTCACTCTGCTGCTTATGCCAGCGAGTGTGTTCCTGTTTGCTTTCGCTACTTGGGCCTCTGCTCTTCTAATCCTCGGTTGTTGTACTAGTATAGTAGAAATTTTCGGTGGTTGGTAATTTTTGATGATTACGGTGATTCTAATAGCCACCAATTGGTGTGATGATTGATGATTAAGGTGGGCTCATTGGCCTCTTTACAATAATTTTTGATGATTTCTGATGATTAGGTTGGGCTCATTGGCCTCTTTATAATAATTTTTTTTTCTGTTACGTTTAATAACAATTTTATTTGTTGCTTCACTTATTGTTTAGGGTCTCTTAGGCCCGGTTTTTCAGTGCAAGTTTAACTCAATTTGTCAGTTAAACTAAGCTTAAATTTGTTATGCGTTTAATAACAGTTTTATTTGTTACTTCACTTATTGTTTAGCGTCTCTTAGGCCCGGTTTTTCAGTGCAAGTTTAACTCAATTTGTCAGTTAAACTAAGCTTAAATTTGTTATGCAGTTTTTCAGTCAACTTTGAACGAAGTTTAAACGGAGTTTAAGCGGTCAATCTGCCAGGGTTAAACTCTAGTTAACCTGCTCTAGTTCTTGCTTCTGGACATTTGAAATTTATTTATATTTATATATTTTATTTAACTTGTACACGGCGTAACTTTATCTTTGTTCACACCGATTTTTCATTTAGCAATTGCGTTAAATATGTAAACGAATGTTACCTGTTGCCGATCTAGATAAAAAAAAAGCAGGTCAAGAAAGCGGCCTTAAACTCTCACTGAAAAACCGCTTTGCAGTTTAACTGGAGTTTAAATTCATGCCGAGATTAGGCAAACTTAATTAAAACTGAGCTTAACCAATGACTGAAAAACCGGGCCTTAGTCTAATATTATTAAGAGTTAATTTACTTTACTTCATTTGTTACTTTGCTCACTTATTGTTTAGGGTCTCTTAGTTTAATTTTATTAAGAGTTAATTCACTTTGTTTTATTTGTTATTTTGCTTATTGTTTAAAGTCACTTAAATTAGTTTTGTATTTGCCGGGTATTTTTTCGCTTCGGGAAGTTTTTGTTTAACTTCCCAACCGATTACTTACGCTACAGAAATGAGGCTGAGTGTTCGAGTTGAATAATTTAAACATAAAAGCTAAAGTTTAGTATGAGAGCAACAACAACTTGCTTGTTTAAATGTTTCCAGACGCTGGCATCAGCACTTTGCATTTTAACCGGATGCGCGTGCATCTGGTTAGTGTCAAATAATTCGGTTGTTGTGCTAATTCTTTGAAACAAAAGGTTAACAAGCTGTTGCGGCGATAGCCAAAATTAATGTAAATATGTAAATCGCTATGTTTAAGCAAAGGCAAACTGGTAAGTAATTTATTATGTGTTAACTCCTCCGCCCTTAAAGTCGAGCTTCCTAGATCGATGAGTTAACGTAAAACTTCGGTACGTCTTCTATTCCTATTTCTATAGTGTTTCGGTTGGGTTCTTTCTCTTTATTTATTCTTCGTAAAAATCTTAATTTCAACATTGTACTTGTAATAACTAGTATAACTATTCCTATGGATATTGCGTTAATGGAAAAATATAGCTGATTACGATTTTTGAGTGTTTTTAATTCTTCTAATTCATTAGATTGGAACTCTTTTATTGAATTCAATGACAATATTTCTCCGATTTTCTTATTTTCTGCTATAGGCTGTAAAATAGCCGGCAAGGGTTTTATCCCTGTTATTTCTTTTGAAAAATAAAATTTATTACCTACTTCTATAGTTGCATTGACATGTTTTATTAAATGTGTTCCATTTATTTTTACGCTTTCGTTTTCGAATTTAACGAAGCCTTTTTATTCGTTTAACAGGATTATATCATTTGAAATTTCTTCGATTTCTTTAACATGTTGATTGTTTATTTTTGTACAACTACACATGGTACACAAGAGCTAACTTTTGAATTCTGACTACGGATTCCTGTTCACCGACCCAAAATCCATATCAGTTGACCTGTCTCCTCCCGAAAATATACCACTTTTTTTTTTTGGTGGGGCTGTGCTATCCAATTTACTTTTAAGCAGATGTGCTTGCATGTGCCGTTTGAAATATTTTCTACTAAATCGTTTGAACAAATTACTAAGTTATTGTACGATTTACAGTTTTTTGGTTTTCCATAAATTTCCTTCTTGCATACTAGTAAAGATTCGTATTCTATTTTGTTTATAAATTTTCCTTTCTTTATCGGTCTAACTTCCAATGATCTACAATCTTCTCTTTCAGTTGTAGGTAGACTTATTATGTAAATTAAGCTTTGTTTATTGAATGCAATTTTTATATCAGCGAATTCCAATGCTTCAAAATAAAAGGGATATTTTCATCCTCTAAAAATTTGTTTGTTATTTTGATTTCTCTGTCAGATAAAGTGTATGAGTTTATTATGTTCGATTTTGCCCAATGAATGGCATACGCAATTATAATTAATTCTTCTTTTATTATTTCTAATTTAAACTTAGTTTTTAGCAATAATTCATTATCAATTTCTTGTTTTTCTTGAACTAACTTAGTTATTTTATTTGTATTCTCAATTACTTCGTTAATTTTTTCATTAGTTAATTTATTTATTACAACTTGCCTTTTATTATTCTCTAGGACGTTATTAATTTTTTCCAGTAAAATATTAAAGTCGCTATGGTCTGGATTTCCTGCGATTCATTTCCATGTTGAATCTATAAAATCTAACGACCTTTTAATGTGTGATTTGTTTATCTTAATTCTACTTAAATAATTTTTGGATTGATTGACGAGTGATAAAAGGATGGGATTTAGGGGATGATTAGGGAGCTGTTCATTTATTGTCGTTTCTAAGTGTCTTATAGTCTTGTCGTAGTCGTCTAGTTCTATTATATGTATAATTCTAATATTCCCTGTTTGTAATTTCGCCGGTCTTGAGTCAATCGTAATGAGTTGGAATAATGAGTAGTCCAGGAATTGTACGTTTGCTGAGGCGAAAACTACTGTCGCAATCAATCTAAAAATTTTAATTAAATAATCAATAATGTTTAGTATTCATTATTTGATTCATTTTTATTATTATTTTTTTCTTTTCCTAATCTACGTTTTTTTATTGTTATTATTTATTAAAAGTTATTGTTGAATTGAAAAGGAAAAGTTGAGAGACAACCGCCATAGCTTTTCTTATAGATCCATTTCGGAAGGTGCTAACTTCACACATCAGAGAAATTTTGGCACAAATTTGATAACTATTGAGCTAACAATACGCTGGGTTTTTTGCGTTCTAAACACCCTGTTCTATTAACTTTTACCAATTCATGACCAACACGCCATCTGGTGGTGAGATTTGGATCATGAACAGAGTTGTAATAAATATATCGTCTCCATCCAAAGCTATGGCGGTTGTCTCTAAAAATTTTTCCTGTTCAATTCAACAAAAACTTTTAATAATTAATAAAAAAATTATTAAAAAAACCCAAAACAACAATAATTTTTCGCTGTAAAAAAATTTTTAGTAGGTCTCAAACTCGTACCGAACCAGGATACTACAAATATAAAGTCCGTAAAACACCAGCAAATTGTTGGTGTAAAATCTCAATAACAAAAAACCAGAGCACATGGTTGGCAACTGTGATACCAAAAACAGAGTTGCAATAAAACCATCACGATCCAAATCTCACTACCAGATGGCGGTGTTGGAAATGGATCTATAAGAAAAGCTATGGCGGTTGTTTCTAAACTTTTCCTGTTCAGTTCAACAAAAACTTTTAATAAATAATAACAATAAAAAAAACTATAATTAAAAAAACAATTATTAAAAACACACAAAAAACAATAATAATTTTCGCTGCAGAAAAATTATTGTAGGCCTAGCGCTCGTACCGAACCAAGATACTTTTTTTATTTAGTATGATATATATGTATATATATTTTTTTTTACTTTTTTACTTTATGTTTCTGTAATAATTCTTTTCCACTTTTTCTATTTCGAAAGGAACAACTTCTATTTTCGTTTCGAAAAAAAATGGAAAAAATCTGAATAAAGTAATTAAACAATTTTGGAAAAGAAAAAAAGGATTAATATTCTTTTTTTTATATTTTTTTGCTTTATCAACTTTGCCCGATTCTGTTAGGAGAGTGGATGAATTATTTACATTCACTACTTCCTTTTTGTATCGAGGGGTCAGTTTCGTCCCGTATCTCTTATTAATTTTGATGTAAATGTCCTCTCCGGGTTTGTAGTTCCTGGTTTGTGTTTTGTTTTTGTTATATTGCTCTAAGTCTTTTTCCTGCCTAAGTTTTAGTCTTTGTATGACTTTAGACTTTTCGTCCGAAAAAGTTTTCTATTGGTTTTAGACCGGTTGTGGAGTGGATTGGAAAATTGTATTCGTAAATTGCTCTGTCAAGCAATTCTTCGAATGTCCTGTCTATTTTCTCATTTTTTAAGCATCTTAGAATTTCTGCAAGGGTTGAGTGGAAACGTTCGACTTGGCCATTTATGAGTGCGTGGTGGGGTTTTGCAAATTTTTATTCTTAACTGGTCTTCGGCCATGAAGGTTATTCAATGTGAATTGCGGGATTTTTCGTTGTCAATCACGATCATTTGGGTTACTCGAAATGTAAAGAGGATTTGCCTTAATGGTTCGCGAATGTCTTCTATTGATTTTGATTTGATAACTCTCGCTTGTGCGTATTTTGAGAATTTATCTATAGCTGTTAGTATCAGGTTTTTTCCACTATAAAAATATCAATGTGGACGATTTGTCATGGGTATTCTGGGATCGGTGTCTTTTTATTCCTGGTTTATTAGGGTGTCTGTCATATTTGTTTTCGGCACAAATTTTACACTGTTTTACGATTTGGTTGATTTTTGACTGCATTTATGGGAAATAGAATTTTTGAATTATTTGTTTTTTGTTCTCTATTGCATTTCTATGCGCTCTTTTGATTTAAGATTTGTTGTTCCTGTTGTTCGACTGTGCTCAAGTCTTTGACTTGTGATTGAGTGAATCTTATTTTGAAGTTGCTGAAGTGGATAGGATATAGTTCTTGTATTTGGCCCATGGTCTCTTCGGATGTAAATAAACCGTTGATGACGGAGGGGTTTAGATGCCGTTTGAGTAAATCTTGTAGATCATTCATGGAGTACTGAGATTTGGTAACTGTATGTCTATGGTAAGTCGGAAAGGAAATTTTGAAATCGTAAGAGCTTACTTGTCCAACGATTATCCAGATTTAGTTTTTAAAACTTTGATCGGAGCTTCCGTTGCTGGTATCAAGCTGTGTCCTGAGCTTTTGTCTGAATGAGTTGCTATTGTTACTGTATTGAGTTCCGGTGTTCGGGAACGACGTTAGTTTTACCTGGCTTATATTTGAGTTCGTGATCGTATTCCTCTAAAATTGCCTTCCACCTCTTTAATTTTGAACTATCGTTTTTGTTACTGAGGGCGTAAGTTAGGGGTTGGTGGTCTGTAAATATCTTTATTTTAGCAGTCCCATTTAAGTAATTTCTTAGAGATTTTAGTGCCCAGATAATGGCGAGCATCTCTTTTTCGTTTGTTGCATAGTGTTCTTCCGTCTTTGTTAAAGCCCTCGAAATAAAAGTTATTGGTTTACCATCTTGTTCCATTTAGTTGGATCGGCTTATTTTTTGATTGGTTTTTAAAATTCTTCCTGCTTCTCCTCTTAGAAGGCTAGTGAGGGGTTTGGTTATTTTCGAATTCGATTTCTTTTTTATTTATCTATTTTTACTTTTATGTTGGCTTCCCTTAAGGTTTGAAAGATTTCGTGGATATTTTGGGCATGTGTTTTTTTCGTCTTTGCTGAATATGATTATATCGTCTATATAAACATAACAGATTGTGGGTTTTTTACCACTTTAAATATATATTCTTTTTTTTTGAAGTTCAAGAAGTATTTTACAAGTCAGCTTATCTCTAACTTACTCGAAGAACGGAAGTATAAAAAAGGAAAAATGCAAAATATGTATTACTTATTTGAGATTTACTTAGCTGCGGTTGTTACATCCGCAGGGTTGCATTTTTAGATGTTGTTTCGCATGCTAAATTTGAGTTGAGATCTTTAGGTATAGTACACAATTAATTTAATATTGCGTACCTGTATATGTTGCGTGCCACAGTACTCCGCCACCAGTGACTGAGTCGTACGCGAAGGCACTATGGAACAAAGGAAAATATTTTTTTTCTTCCGTTCCCTGTCATTTTAACCACTTTCTTTTCGTTGTCTGTTTCATCTGTTTTTTGTTTACTTTCAGCCGATGGTTATTTTTTAATTTTCTGCTGTTGTTGTAAATGCTGTTCCTGTTGTGAATGCTCTTCTTGCAACCGATGTTCTTGTTGTGTCTGCGATCTGATAAAATTTTCGTGTACGATTTTTTGCTTGTATTTTAAAAATATTGTCGTTCCGGCTTATGACCTGATAGGATCCATCATACGGTGCTTTTAGTGGTGGTCGCACTGCGTCGTCGCGTAGGAACACATGCGTGAACAAATTTGGTATCAAAATCATCGTGACGTATTTTTTCGAAAAAGTCGCAAGGTGGCGCCATATACCATTTCTGATGGGGTTGCTTTAATGTCTTTATAAACATTTCGTAGTGCGAGCATGATGAGTGGTAAGACATACGACTATCGTTCGTTGTTTTGGCACTTCACCGCTGCTTTCATTGTACGGTGGAAACGTTCAATCAAGCCATTTGCTTGTGGGTGTCGCGGACTAGATCGCAAATGTTTAGCGCCGATCATCTTTGCTAATTCGTTAAAATTGTTTGACGCTGGTAGCAGGCCTATTAAATCGATATGGATACAGGAAAATCGTTGGTCAGGCACTTTAAAATTTTCTATTGTTGATTTATTATGTTGAGCGACTTTTGATTTTTGGCAAGTGACACATGTTTTTACCATTGTTGCAATGTCTTTTTTCATGCTTGGCCAAATGAAGCGTTAGCTGATTTGCTTTAGCGTGGCTTGCTTGCCAGGGTGTGCCAGATTATGTACGGAATTAAATACTTGCCGACGAAATGCTTTAGTAACAAATGTTCGAACGTGCTTAGTGGAAACATCGCAGGTAATTGCTTTAGTTGAGTTTGGCAAAGTAATAAGTTTGAGTTGGAGTGTTGATTTATTACCTGTTACTGGCTCTTTGATCTCCTCGTCGTTTTTCTGACTGTCGGCTAAATCTTCAAAATTAATAATGTTGTCTTTACCCGCGATATGTCGTATATCGGTCCTATATTGTCCGATGGAATCGAGGTGACGAAGCTGCCGCGGCGAAGCATTTTCTGGTTTTTGTTAAAATTGTACATTGTTGACCTTCTATCGCATGTTTAAAGTACTTCACTGATTGATAGATTGCGAGTAGCTCTATAACGTTTCTGCGTATCGGCCATACGTTTTGAATAAAACCCCAGTGGCAAGGGTATTATAATTTTGACCACATAACGGTACTATGTAACGGCGCAAAATATTCGAGTTAGATATAGAGTTCCATATATGAAAGTTCTTAGGTTGAAAAGAGGAATTTATTAAGGCATGTCCGTCCGTCTGTCCGTCCGTGTACACGATAACTTGAGTAAAAATTGAGATATTTGCATGAAATTTTGCATACAGGTTACTTTCTGGCCAAGGTAGGTTGCTATTGAAAATCGACGGAATCGGATGATAACCACGCCCCCTTTTTCGATATCGAAAATTTCTAAAATCACATAAATTGACATACTTGCGTAAAAACAGAGATATTTGCATGGAATTTGTTATGCAGGCTAATTTTTGACCAAAGTAGGTTGCTATTGAACATGCACGAAATCGGATGATAACCACACCCGCTTTTTCGATATCGAAAATTTTGAAAATTACATAAATTAACATAACTTGAGTAAAAATGTAGATCTTTGCATGAAATTTGTTATGCAGGCTACTTTCTGACCAAGGTAGGTTGCTATTGAAAATGGACGAAATCGGATGATAACCACGCCCCCTTTTTCGATATCGAAAACTTCGAAAATCACATAAATTGACATAACTTGCGTGAAAACTGAGATCTTTGCATGAAATTTGTTATGCAGGGTACTTTCTGACCAAGGTGAGCTGCTGTGAAAATTTTCGAAATCGGATGATAACCACGCCCACTTTTTCGATATCGAAAATCACATAAATTAACATAAGTTGAGTAAAACTTGAGATATTCGCATGAAATTTGGTACACAGGTTACTTTCTGGCCAAGGCAGGTTGGTGTTTAAAATGGGCGAAATCGGATGATAACCACGCCCCCTTTTTTGATATAGAAAATTTCAAATGAGATTCTAGGGCAATTCATGGTATTTGTATCTCGTTCTGAAAACTAACGCTGGGTATTTAATGTTCGGTTCACCCGAACTTAGACTTCCTTACTTGTTAGTATTAGCTTTAATCAGGCATTGCAGTTTACCCTGCATGGTGGCTGCGTTTGGAAGAAAGCGTCTATAAAAATTACGCATGGCGATGAATCGGCGTAGATCGACTGCTTTGTTCGGCCGCGGAAAATTTACAATAGTTTCCACTTTTTCTTCCGATGGGTGTAAGCCCTCTTTACTGATTTGATGGCCTAGGAATATAACTTTAGATTGGGCGAAAACACATTTTGCCACGTTTAGCTTTAAACCGTACTCGCGTAAACGTTGCAACACCGAACGTACTTGTTGATAGTGTTCTTCTTCGGTTGTGGATGCAATGCATATGTCGTCTATGTAGCAAATTACATGATTCATGTCAAAAAAGAATTGATCCATAAAGCGTTGGAAAGTTTGTGCTGCATTGCACAAACCAAAGGTCATAACATTGAACTCGAAGAGTCCGAAAGGAGTGATGATCGCGGTTTTCTTTCGATCTTCCTCGGCTATTGGGATGTTAAAATACGCTATTTCCAAATCAAGTGTTGAGAATACGCACTTACCGTTTAACGCTTGCGTAAAGTCAGGTACGGTTTGACCATTTAAACGCCGATAATCCCTACACGGTCGATATAGTCCCTGCTTTTTCGGCACCATATTTAGAGGACTGGCCCACTCGCTTTTTGATCTTGTGCAAATATATTGCTAAAGCATGTACTCAAATTCTTATTTGGCAATGGCTAACTTTTCTTGATTTAAACGGCGTGCTAGCGAATATACTGGTTGCCCATTTGTTATTATTTGATGTTGAACAGTTGTTTTAGATGAGTTGGCGGAGATGCATGAAGCCGGCGTAGTTATCTCTTTGAATTCTTTCAGTAGCTCCTGATATACGCTGTTTTGGTTTATTGAAAAAACTGGTTCGTACTTAACAAATTCACAAACGCAGTGTGCTTGCAATTTTGTTTTTTTTGTCGATGAGCAATTTGTTTTGGACGTCAATGAAAATAAATTGAACTTTTTTAGGAAGTCGGCTCCCAATATTGTTTTGGAGACATCTGCTGCGATGAGCTCCCAGTCAAAATTCCAGCGGAGACCTAAATCCAACGTTAGGGTTTTGGTGCCATATGCTTTGATGGTAGAACCGTTTGCCGGAAAAAGGACGTATGTTGATGGCGTAATTTTTTACGGAAGTATGAAGCTGGCAAGACGGTCAAGTCCTAAAAGTATTATGCCACGGTAATTTTTAAAATGGAATCGGTTTTTCTGTACCGGTTACTCCTTTCGAGAAAACCGGGGTTTTCTTCCATTTTTATATGAAAATAGTCATTGTGGTCATGTGTTGATTTAAGTGGAAGGAGTCATCAGAATGGGCTGAAATTTTACACCTCAAAGGACTATATTTTGCCAATTTTAGAAAAAATTCAAAAATCAGTTTTTCAGCATCTGTTATTAAAAATTTTTTTTTCTTACAATTATATACAAATGTAAAATAACTCATAATCATCTTAGACATATGCTTATAAGAATCGAATTACAAGTCATAACTGATTGAGACTTTACACCTAAAAGTACTAATCCATGCTAAATTAAAAAATGAAATCGATTTTTCGGTACCGGGTACCCATTACACTTTTTTTTGACATTGCTATATGGGAGACAAATTAGGCATAATCATTGCTGATTGTGGTGTTGACTAAAACATGAAGGAGTTGTCAGAAGTTATTGAAACTTTACATCTAAAGTGTCTTTATTATGCTTATTGCAAAATTATATTTCGAGGAAACCGAGTTTTTTTTTGCATTTTTAAATGAAAATAGTCATGTGGTCATGTGTTGATATAAGTGGAAGGAGTCATCAGAATGGGCTGAAACTTTACACCTCATAGGACTATCTAACTACGATTTCAAGAAAAAAATCCGTTTTTAGCATCTGTTTCAAATTAATTTAAAAAAAATTTTGTTTTACAATTTTATAAAAAATCAGGTACAAATTAGAAAAAAAAACTCAACTTGCGGTCTGACTCTTTTTCCCGTACTGGTGCTTGGTATCTGAAATTTATATTCGATCACAATCTTTCACACTACAAAGGATACACTAATCACATTATCGGGATCTTCAATTTCAAAGACTGCCCATTGGAGCCAAGAAGAGTTCAAATTAATAAAACGCTCTTTTATATAGAAAGCTTCCTTCCACCTGTTGTTCATTTCAGCATTGAACCTATAAACTTTTGAACTCACAGCATTTCTATCAAATTTAATATTAGTTAGTTTTTCACAAACAAAAGAAAAAATTACTGATAATCTTTCTTTGAGTGAAGTTTCTAACCATAAATCGAACAAATCACTATTTATAATTTTAAATGACATTTCTATTTACATATTTATTATAAAAGTTTTACGTTTTTGCCTTCGACACTTTATTTTGAAGTGAAATAAACAAGCGATGATTTACCTGTTGCGCTCACTTGCTTTCACAGGTATATACTTATGTGCATTAGGATGGCTATATTAATTTAATATTAAATTTATATTAGGCCTGTTTTTTTACACGCATATACATCTGCGTCTGCGACTAAAATAAAACGGTCATCCGCAATTGCGCTTATTCCTTTATCAACGCGCATGCATACATACATTTTCTCTGTTGACATTCCGGTTATTATTAAGGGATGATAAACAGATTGCTGGAAGTTGATAAGGCAGTTTGCAAAATGAATGGAAACTTCTTGGAAGTACTGATTTTATCAGCCACTATTCCTTAGTTGCAGATAAAGTTGTGCGCTTAGCAGTCCATTCAAATATTAAGCGCAAACGCAGACGCCGATAAAAAAAAACACGGCTTTTATATTAAAAATTCCTATGTTCTAAGAACCTTTTGGCTTTTTCAGTATGCTTGCATACTTAATATACTTTAAATTTAAAATTTAAGGAAAATCAGTTAAGATATAAAGGGCGCTCATCGATGTTATTTATATACATATATTCTTTTTTGCTTAAGGCGTATTTTGAATGAATTATTGATGATAATGAAATTTTCTTTCGTATGAATGACGGCGGACAGTTCCTTCAAGCTGTCATTTCCTAATATTGCATGAAAGGGAACGAGGGATGGTAGAAGGTGAAATATTAGGTTGATGTTTGGCAAATTAAAAAGATTTACGTACGAGTGATGGGTAATTTCTATTTGCCACCTACTGAATTTGCAGAAAAAGTTTTATCGTTTAGATTTTTCTTTTTTACTAATTGAGGTTGAATATAATTTTTATTAGACCCGGTGTCGACCAAAATCTTTAAAATTTCTCCACTCTTCGTCCTGCAATTAAAGTAGGGTAACGAAGAGTTTCTTGGGTTATAGGTGGATTATTTTCTTCATTGTCCAGTGAAGGCTGGGCTTCTTCTGGGCTTGTTGTTACATGGTAGTTCCGCTGAGCTTTTAAAGGCGGGTTTGTAACATTTGAGTCGTCATGTCTTTTCCCAGCGTATTTAAGATTTGGCCTGTTTGCATAGTTTATTGCATTTGACCTGTTGCTAGGATCTATATCCATCGGCTCTGGCTTTGGTTGTGGCTTTTGAGCTGTGTTGTAGCGTTGGTTCTGCTGTGTTTGTTTAAATATGAAGGATTCTCTCAACGCTCTTCTTCGACGAGTTGAATTCTGCGGGTTTCCCAGACAATTCTCTCAACGATGCACTACATCGGGGATCTTATCAACTTCTGTGAGATTGTTTCTATATTGTTCGTCGATGATTTGGTCAGTAGTCGGTGTTGGGTTTGTATCTGTTCCCACTATGTCCTGTATTAACGTTCCTCCGTCCGTCGTCAGTAATTGTGTCACCAGTTCCGGGGTGGCCTGTAGGGACGGGTTTGCGACAGATTGTGGGTTAGGATTTGGATTTGGGGTTGGGTTAGCATTCCCTAAGAGCGATGGTCTTATTAAATTATTTGGGTTTGCCATATTGAGAAAAGAAAATATTTATTTTTTCAATTTATGGTTTACTGTTTAATTTTTATATTTTATCTTACAAAGACAAATGTTTTTTCACGTTTTTATTTTTATTTTACAAGAAAGATATTTTTTTCGCGATTTGTGATCTACTGGGGGGGGATTTTGGCCAAAGTGTCAGTAAATAAGAATTACCTGTAAATACACACATATTTATATTATTACATATTAAATATTTATACTTTTATTTATTGGAAATTTTTATCTTTCTACACGGCTAAAAATTTGAGCCTAAATTTTAAAGCATTCATTGGTTTACACAATTTTTAAAACTTTTCTCAATTTTTTGCGGTTTAGATTTAAAACTTAACTGGGATAAACAAAAATACAACAAAAGTCGTATACACAGCGAATATGTGTACTTTTCGCACAAAATTCATGAGTGCGCCGTAGCTCAATAGGTAGAGCATTGCGCACTGATTTGGGGCACGTCGGTTCGAGTCCAAACATTAAAAAAAAAAATAAAAAATTGTTAACAACATTTTCGGTATAAAATGTAAATAATTTTTATTACGCGCATTTCTATGACAACCGGCGTAAATTTAATTCTAAACCAAATTTGATTTGGTCATACACCTAGACCAGTATATCTGCGTTCAAAAAGTTTTTTTGGAATTCCAGTAAAATTATCTTCTTTAGACTAATTTCATTATTTTTGAATGAAAGTATGTGTAAATTCACAATAAAAATACTGCAACTCAAAGTTAAGGACTTTGTTGAAAATTCAAGAAATGTATATGTAGCCCCAAAAAGTTTTAAATCTAGGCTAAAACTTTTAGCCGTGTACAAAACAATATTTATTTTTCTTGTTTGTTTTGAAATTTTGTTTAGAATTTGTTCAGAAGTTACTTCAAAAGTATAGTGGATGTTGAGTAGAGCCAGGCTCTCCTGCCCCATTGTACTTCTTAGATAAGTTTTTAACCTTCGAAGGGAAGAGAAAGACTGTACGGAAGGAGCAACGGAAACTGGAAGATTTGCAGCAATTTTTATATATCGATGTACCATAGGGAAAAAAGACACGGAACAATTATTTAATGCATCAATGAAAGTGCTTGGTCGTTCCTCCTTTGGGATTGGAAAATATTTTTGTTTTTTAGGGCTTTACGCTGTTCAAAAGAAATCCAAAAACTCTATATAAAACGACACCATGAAACGCTTAAGAAAAATTTCTTGTGTCAGAATCTCTTCTACTCTTCTACTGCTAATTTTTGGAAAATTTTTACAAAAAAGCGACCTGCGCAAATCTGGCTTTGGCAAGAAATAAATAGTTGTCGCTTTATTTCATGGAGTAAAATTGAAGTTTCGGAAAAAAAAACAAAGAATATGCAATTATTCAACATGCAGAACGGAACGTTTAAAATTTCTTGGCTATTCATGACAATTTCATGGTCAAGAAATAATTGACAATATTTCTTCAGCATTTTCTTTTTAACAGCATACCAGACTTTTACTTTTAAACTTTTATCTCCTGACAAGTATAAGTACAATCTCATTGTTACTTTCTTTGATAATTCAATGCGACTGCGTTGTGTACTGCTTGGTAATTTTTGGTATTTTTGTTTTAACTTCGTAGTAATTTTTTTGGTTAAACTTATGGCAACGATTTTTGCCCGCTGTATCCATAACTCGAAAAGCAGTTAATTTGAATTTCGACAGACTTGAGTTCGAACCACTCTTGCTATGTAGTTGAGGTGCTAAGTTGATCTTAAGCAGAGCAAGTCTGATAGTTTTGCGCGAATTTCTTAAAGCGCCAAATGAATGAACCGTTGCAGGAGTTTAGTTGTGACCTCTCAGACTTGCTCTGATAATTGATTAGGGACTACCAATAACTTCTCTCAGTGTGAAATATTATTTATGTAATTTTATTCTTTCGTATTTTCATTATTTCTATTAATGCTATTTTCTTAACAGAAGTTTTAAAAGTGAATAAGGTAAGTGGCTATAATTCCGTGGTACTAAGGATTTTTCTGACTTTGTACTCCTCCCACGTTGAAACAAAAAATTTAAACATGAAAAATCGAATTGTTCCTATTTAATTGATTAATTTTGTTTAATTTCCAATTGCCAAAATTCGAAAATAACTAATAATATCTTTATAATAAATAAAATTAATGACTAACTCAGATGTCCCTAATTCCGTGGCAAAAAATTTCATGATGTACATAACTCCGTGGGAAATTGTCCTTAATTCCGTGGTATGAAGCAAGCCACATATTTCATTGCTAAAAATGTAAGATAAACTTAATTATTGCATTCAAAAACAATTTGTTATGAAGCAACAAAATAGGTTTTAAGGTTTTTATATTTATTTATTAAAATTTATACTTTTTCGCTTCTTTTGAAAGGTTTTTTTTTGTTTTTTTAAAATGCATATGCTTTGAGCTCTGAAACAAACTAAAAATTTAATTCAGTTATACTTTTTTGTTTGTATAAATAAATAACATATAAATTAAAAATTTTAATTCAATATAATTTTTTCTTTTTTTTTATTAGGAGAAGTTCTTGAGAACTTTAACAATTTATAAATAAAATTGCCTTCAGTAAAAATAAAGCCAAAAACTTTCATTTTATAGTTTTTAGTTTTATACTTTTTTTTATAATTTTTATTTTATTTTTTTTTTGTTTTTTTAGTGTTTTTTACTAAAATAGGTTCTTAAGAACTTTAAGAACTTCTTCTAACTTAACTTCTAAGAACTTTTCGTTAAAATATTGTGGTACCCACGGAATTACGTACATTGAAAAACGAAATGTGTACCTAATTCCGTGGATCAGAAATAACGAATTAAAAGTAAAAAAAACTATTTCAATGTATATGGTGGTTATAAAACATAGTTAATAAATGTTCATTGAGCACCTAAATGCAATAATTATGAAACAAAAGTATACGATTAAAATTTTACAGCCTTAAGGATTTTCATTGGACTCCTTAACATTTTGCTTAAGACACCGTCATACAAAACACTTTTTCTCTAGACTAACAACTTTTGATCGTGTCATATAAAATAAATATAGCCTAGAAAACAAAAAAGTATATCGATTTGTATCTCTTAAAGATAGATCTTTATAATTGCATTTTTAATTTAACTAAAATTTCCTCTAATTCCTTATTTGGCATAAAAAATCGAAATACCACGGAATAAGGTACTACCACGGAATTATAGCCACTTACCTTAGAGTAATTATTCTAGTACAGACATTTAATTTTTAATTTTCGGAAATTTCGAGGGGGGGGGGGGGGGCTCCCAATATTGGTTTGGAGACATCTGCTGCGATGAACTCCCAGTCAAAATTCCAGCGGAGACCTAAATCCATCGTTAGGGTTTTGGTGCCATATGCTTTGATGGTAGAACCGTTTGCCGGAAAAAGGACGTATGTTGATGGCGTAATTTTTTACGGAAGTATGAAGCTGGCAAGACGGTCAAGTCCTAAAAGTATTATGCCACGGTAATTTTTAAAATGGAATCGGTTTTTCTGTACCGGTTACTCCTTTCGAGAAAACCGGGGTTTTCTTCCATTTTTATATGAAAATAGTCATTGTGGTCATGTGTTGATTTAAGTGGAAGGAGTCATCAGAATGGGCTGAAATTTTACACCTCAAAGGACTATATTTTGCCAATTTAAGAAAAAATTCAAAAATCAGTTTTTCAGCATCTGTTATTTAAAATTTTTTTTTCTTACTATTATATACAAACTAGCAGGGTACCCGGCGTTGCTCGGGATGTAAGTAGTAAGGGGGGCTTTCAAAATCAATAATATACTTTAAGATTTCATATTTATATAATATATTATTGCCTACTGAAGAATTTACCAAATTCGAATATTTTGAAAATCATGAAAAAAGAGTATTGAAAACCGGTTTTCAAAAATTTTCTTTTGCGGAATTCGTTGGTAACGTTAGGGGGCCTTTCAAGAATTCAATTTTGACAAATTGTGCCAGGATGAATTCAACTTCAAATGTTGATTTGATACAATATTGTAGGGTAATATTAAGGTTTTTCTGAAATCGCACTTTTACCGATAACTCAGTTATAGATAAATTTATCGAAATATGTCGAAGTACAAATGAAACCTGGGGCCTTCCCCTTTCGTTTGATACCCATATTGTAGGGCAAGTTTAAGGTTTTTGGGCAATCACATTTTCACCGATAACTCAGTTATCGATAAATTTACAGAAACCTATCGTAGTTCAAATGAAACCTGCGGCCTTCTCCTTTCGTTTTATACCCATATTATAGAGTAATGTTAAGTTTTTTGGGCAATCACCGATAACTCAGTTATCGATAATTTTATCGAAATATATCGAAGTCCAAATAAAACCTGAAGCTATCTCCTTTCGTTTGATACCCATATTGTAGGTCAAGTTTAAGGTTTTTGGGCAATCACATTTTCACCGATAACTCAGTTATCGATCAATTTATCGAATCCTATCGTAGTTCAAATGAAACCTGCTGCCTTCTCCTTTCGTTTTATACCCATATTATAGAGTAATGTTAAGTTTTTTGGGCAATCACCGATAACTCAGTTATCGATAATTTTATCGAAATATATCGAAGTCCAAATAAAACCTGAAGCTATCTCCTTTCGTTTGATACCCATATTGTAGGTCAAGTTTAAGGTTAATGGGCAATCACATTTTCACCGATAACTCAGTTATCGATCAATTTATCGAAACCTATCGTAGTTCAAATGAAACCTGCTGCCTTCTCCTTTCGTTTTATACCCATATTATAGAGTAATGTTAAGTTTTTTGTGCAATCACCGATAACTCAGTTATCGATAAATTTATCGAAATATATCGAAATCCAAATGAAACCTGGAGCTATCTCCTTTCGTTTGATACCCATATTGTAGGGTAAAATAGAGGTTTTCGGGCAATCGCATTTTGACCGATGACTCAGTTATCCATCAATTTATCGAAATATATTGAAGTACAAATGAAACCTGGGACCTTCCCCTTTCGTTTGATGCCCATATTGTAGGGCAATTTTAAGGTTTTTGTGCAATAACATTTTCACCGATAACTTAGTTATCGATAAATTTATCGAAATATGTATATCGAAGTCCAAATTAAACCTGGAGCTATCTTCTTTCGTTTGATACCCATATTGTAGGGTAATATTAAGGTTTTTGTGCAATAACATTTTCACCGATAACTTAGTTATCGATAAATTTATCGGAAATATATTAAAGTAAAGATCGGTTCATAGTAAATTGAGACTCAAATTATGGTAAACAACTCAGTTGTGGTACGCTTGTTTCAAAAATTGGTAGTAGGCATCTGTTTACAATACATGTCTCACTATGTCACTAAAATTTGAGCTTATTATATTCCCATTTCAAAAAGTTATAAGCAATGGAATTGGCTCAACGAAAACTAATTGTGCACAAATTTGTTGAAAATCCTACATTCTCGGTAACAAAGTTGGCTAAAGTGTTAAAGCTTCCAAGAAGTACAGTTTTTAGGGTTGTGAAAAAATACAAGGAGACATTGAGCGTTAATAGAGCCCAAAGAAATTATGAAAATCCTGGTACAAGAGACCCGCGTTTGCAAAATAAAGTATTGCGTGCACTGAAGAATAACCCCGGGTTGTCAGATGGTGATATAGCCAAAAAATTCGCAACCTCAAAAAGTACAGCGCGGCGAATACGTCTAAGAGGGGGACTGAAATCATATCGTGCTATAAAATACCCAAATCGGACAGACAAGCAAAACTGTGTATCAAAACGTCGCGCTCGTTCATTGTACGACAAAGTTCTAACAACCTTCAAAGGGTGCATTGTAATGGACGATGAAACATACGTAAAATTGGACTTCAATCAAATCGAAGGTCGCAAATTTTATGTTGCATCACAGCGTGGAGGTGTAAGCGCCAAATACAAGTATAAAAAAGTCGACAAGTATGCAAAGAAGGTGATGATTTGGCAAGCTCTTTGCAGCTGTGGTTTGAAAAGTAAAGCGTTCACTATAGTTGGTACAATGACGTCCCAAATTTACATAAAAGAATGTCTTCAGGAAAGGTTATTGCCTTTCATACGATATCATCATTCACCCGTAAAGTTTTGGCCGGATTTGGCAACAATTCATTATTCAAATGCGGCTTTGAATTGGTACAGAGAGAATAATATAGATTTTCTTCCAAAAGAGCTCAACCCACCTAATTGCCCAATGCTTCGTCCAATTGAGAAATACTGGGCTATTGTCAAACTTAAACTAAGAAGGAGTGCAGGAGTGTTAATTGGAGCTGAAAAAATGTTGCATAAATGGAACCATTACGCTGCACAAGTCAATAGAGCATCTGTGCAGAAGCTAATGTCGTCGATCAAGAAACACACCCGAAATTTCATTCGCAATGCCATAGAATAATTTGTCAATAATTTGGATCTTGAAGATAGATAATTTATCATTAATAAAAGTTGAAAAAAACAAAGTTCAGCGTTCCCATTATTGTGCTAGAGAGGGTTATATGAGTCCCAATTTACTATGAACCGATCTTTACAAATGAAACCTGGGGCCTTCCCTCTTTCGTTTGATGCCCATATTGTAGGGCAATTTTAAGGTTTTTGTGCAATAACATTTTCACCGATAACTTAGTTATCGATCAATTTATCGAAACCTATTGAAGTCCAAATGAAACCTGGAGCTATCCCCTTTCGTTTGATACCCATATTGCCGGGTAATATTAAGGTTTTCGGGCAATCGAATTTTGACCGATAACTTAGTTATCGATCAATTTATCGAAAAATATCAAAGCTAAATTGAAACCTGGGGCCTTCCCCTTTCGTTTGATACCCATATTGTAGGTCAAGTTTAAGGTTTTTGGGCAATCGCATTTTGACAGATGACTCAGTTATCGATCAATTTATCGAAATATATCGAAGCCCAAATGAAACCTGGCGCCATCCCCTTTCGTTTGATACCCATATTGTAGGGTAATATTAAGGTTTTTGGGCAATCGAATTTTGACCGATAACTTAGTTATCGATCAATTTATCGAAATATATCGAAGCCAAAATGAAACCTGGGGCCCTCCCTTTCGTTTGATACCCATATTATAGGGTAATGTTAAGTTTTTTGGGCAATCACCGATAACTCAGTTATCGATAAATTTATCGAAATATATCGAAGTCCAAATGTAACCTGGAGCTATCCCCTTTCGTTTGATACCCATATTGTAGGGCAATTTTAAGGTTTTTGTGCAATAACATTTTCACCGATAACTCAGTTATAGATAAATTTATCGAAATATATCGAAGCCCAAATGAAACCTGGCGCCATCCCCTTTCGTTTGATACCCATATTGTAGGGCAATATTAAGGTTTTTGGGCAATAACATTTTCACCGATAACTCAGTTATCGATAAATTTATCGAAATATATCGAAGCCCAAATGAAACCTGGCGCCATCCCCTTTCGTTTTATACCCATATTGTAGGGTAATATTAAGGTTTTTGGGCAATCGAATTTTGACCGATAACTTAGTTATCGATAAATTTATCGAAATATATCGAAGCCAAAATGAAACCTGGGGCCCTCCCCTTTCGTTTGATACCCATATTATAGGGTAATGTTAAGTTTTTTGGGCAATCACCGATAACTCAGTTATCGATAAATTTATCGAAATATATCGAAGTCCAAATGTAACCTGGAGCTATCCCCTTTCGTTTGATACCCATATTGTAGGGCAATTTTAAGGTTTTTGTGCAATAACATTTTCACCGATAACTCAGTTATCGATAAATTTATCGAAATATATCGAAGCCCAAATGAAACCTGGGGCCATCCCCTTTCGTTTGATACCCATATTGTAGGGCAATTTTAAGGTTTTTGTGCAATAACATTTTCACCGATAACTCAGTTATCGATAAATTTATCGAAATATATCGAAGCCCAAATGAAACCTGGCGCCATCCCCTTTCGTTTGATACCCATATTGTAGGGTAATATTAAGGTTTTTGGGCAATCGAATTTTGACCGATAACTTAGTTATCGATCAATTTATCAAAATATATCGAAGCCAAAATGAAACCTGGGGCCCTCCCTTTCGTTTGATACCCATATTATAGGGTAATGTTAAGTTTTTTGAGCAATCACCGATAACTCAGTTATCGATAAATTTATCGAAGTCCAAATGTAACCTGGAGCTATCCCCTTTCGTTTGATACCCATATTGTAGGGCAATTTTAAGGTTTTTGTGCAATAACATTTTCACCGATAACTCAGTTATAGATAAATTTATCGAAATATATCGGAGCCCAAATGAAACCTGGCGCCATCCCCTTTCGTTTGATACCCATATTGTAGGGTAATATTAAGGTTTTTGGGCAATAACATTTTCACCGATAACTCAGTTATCGATAAATTTATCGAAATATATCGAAGCCTAAATGAAACCTGGCGCCATCCCCTTTCGTTTTATACCCATATTGTAGGGTAATATTAAGGTTTTTGGGCAATCGAATTTTGACCGATAACTTAGTTATCGATCAATTTATCGAAATATATCGAAGCCAAAATGAAACCTGGGGCCCTCCCCTTTCGTTTGATACCCATATTATAGGGTAATGTTAAGTTTTTTGGGCAATCACCGATAACTCAGTTATCGATAAATTTATCGAAATATATCGAAGTCCAAATGTAACCTGGAGCTATCCCCTTTCGTTTGATACCCATATTGTAGGGCAATTTTAAGGTTTTTGTGCAATAACATTTTCACCGATAACTCAGTTATAGATAAATTTATCGAAATATATCGAAGCCCAAATGAAACCTGGGGCCCTCCCCTTTCGTTTGATACCCATATTATAGGGTAATGTTAAGTTTTTTGGACAATCACCGATAACTCAGTTATCGATAAATTTATCGAAATATATCGAAGCCCAAATGAAACCTGGAACCATCCCCTTTCGTTTGATACCCATATTGTAGGGCAATTTTAAGGTTTTTGTGCAATAACATTTTCACCGATAACTCAGTTATCGATAAATTTATCGAAATATATCGAAGCCCAAATGAAACCTGGCGCCATCCGCTTTCGTTTTATACCCATATTGTAGGGTAATATTAAGGTTTTTGGGCAATCGAATTTTGACCGATAACTTAGTTATCGATCAATTTATCGAAATATATCGAAGCCAAAATGAAACCTGGGGCCCTCCCCTTTCGTTTGATACCCATATTATAGGGTAATGTTAAGTTTTTTGGGCAATCACCGATAACTCAGTTATCGATAAATTTATCGAAATATATCGAAGTCCAAATGTAACCTGGAGCTATCCCCTTTCGTTTGATACCCATATTGTAGGGCAATTTTAAGGTTTTTGTGCAATAACATTTTCACCGATAACTCAGTTATCGATAAATTTATCGAAATATATCGAAGCCCAAATGAAACCTGGGGCCATCCCCTTTCGTTTGATACCCATATTGTAGGGCAATTTTAAGGTTTTTGTGCAATAACATTTTCACCGATAACTCAGTTATCGATAAATTTATCGAAATATATCGAAGCCCAAATGAAACCTGGGGCCATCTCCTTTCGTTTGATACCCATATTGTAGGTTAATATTAAGTTTTTTGGGCAATCGAATTTTGACCGATAACTTAGTTATCGATCAATTTATCGAAATATATCGAAGCCAAAATGAAACCTGGGGCCCTCCCCTTTCGTTTGATACCCATATTGTACGATATTTCTATACCTATATGCGAAATATCATAAGTATAGGTTCAATATACTTAGAGTTATATGGAATAAAAAAAATTTCGAAAAGAAACGGTCCCTAGCAGGGTCGGAACCCCCAAAATTAAAAAAAAAAATCGCCTATAGCTCCTTCCAGACTATAACCTGTAGGCGTGCCAAATTTCAACAAAAGCCGTCCAGCCATTCTCACGTTTTTAGGGAACAAAAGCAAACGTCTGGACATCCAAACATCCAAACATCCAAACATCGCTACATTCACATTTATAATATTAAGTAGGATGTAAAATAACTCATAATCATCTTAGACATATATATAATAAGTGATTGAGACTTTACACCTAAAAGTACTAATCCATGCTAAATTCAAAAATGAAATCGATTTTTCGGTACCGGGTACCCATTACACTTTTTTTTGACATTGCTATATGGGAGACAAATTAGGCATAATCATTGCTGGTTGTGGTGTTGACTAAAACATGAAGGAGTTGTCAGAAGTTATTGAAACTTTACATCTAAAGTGTCTTTATTATGCTTATTGCAAAATTATATTTCGAGGAAACCGAGTTTTTTTTTGCATTTTTAAATGAAAATAGTCATGTGGTCATGTGTTGATATAAGTGGAAGGAGTCATCAGAATGGGCTGAAACTTTTCACCTCATAGGACTATCTAACTACGATTTCAAGAAAAAAATCCGTTTTTAGCATCTGTTTCAAATTAATTTAAAAAAAAATGTGTGTTACAATTTTATAAAAAGGTACAATAACTCACATTCATCGTATACACCTTAAAGTACTAAGCCATGATTTTTCCAAAAATTAAATCAGGTACAAATTAGAAAAAAAAACTCAACTTGCGGTCTGACTCTTTTCCCGTACTGGTGCTTGGTATCTGAAATTTATATTCGATCACAATCTTTCACACTACAAAGGATACACTAATCACATTATCGGGATCTTCAATTTCTAAGACTGCCCATTGGAGCCAAGAAGAGTTCAAATTAATAAAACGCTCTTTTATATAGAAAGCTTCCTTCCACCTGTTGTTCATTTCAGCATTGAACCTATAAACTTTTGAACTCACAGCATTTCTATCAAATTTAATATTAGTTAGTTTTTCACAAACAAAAGAAAAAATTACTGATAATCTTTCTTTGAGTGAAGTTTCTAACCATAAATCGACCAAATCACTATTTATAATTTTAAATGACATTTCTATTTACATATTTATTATAAAAGTTTTACGTTTTTGCCTTCGACACTTTATTTTGAAGTGAAATAAACAAGCGATGATTTACCTGTTGCGCTCACTTGCTTTCACAGGTATATACTTATGTGCATTAGGATGGCTATATTAATTTAATATTAAATTTATATTAGGCCTGTTTTTTTACACGCATATACATCTGCGTCTGCGACTTAAATAAAACGGTCATCCGCAATTGCGCTTATTCCTTTATCAACGCGCATACATACATACATTTTCTCTGTTGACATTCCGGTTATTATTATGATAAACAGATTGCTGGAAGTTGGTAAGGCAGTTTGCAAAATGAATGGAAACTTCTTGGAAGTACTGATTTTATTAGCCACTATTTCTTAGTTGCAGATAAAGTTGTGCGCTTAGCAGTCCATTCAAATATTAAGCGCAAACGCAGACGCCGATAAAAAAAACACGGCTATTATATTAAAAATTCCTATGTTCTAAGAACCTTTTGGCTTTTTCAGTATGCTTGCATACTTAATATACTTTAAATTTAAAATTTAAGGAAAATCAGTTAAGATGTAAGGGGCGCTCATCGATGTTATTTATATACATATATTCTTTTTTGCTTAAGGCGTATTTTGAATGAATTATTGATGATCATGAAATTTTCTTTCGTATGAATGACTGCGGACAGTTCCTTCAAGCTGTCATTTCCTAATATTGCATGAAAGGAAACGAGGGATGGTAGAAGGTGAAATATTAGGTTGATGTTTGGCAAATTAAAAAGATTTACGTACGAGTGATGGGTAATTTCTATTTGCCACCTACTGAATTTGCAGAAAAAGTTTTATCGTTTAGAATTTTCTTTTTTACTAATTGAGGTTGAATATAATTTTTATTAGACCCGGTGTCGACCAAAATCTTTAAAATTTCTCCACTCTTCGTCCTGCAATTAAAGTAGGGTAACGAAGAGTTTCTTGGGTTATAGGTGGATTATTTTCTTCATTGTCCAGTGAAGGCTGGGCTTCTTCTGAGCTTGTTGTTACATGGTAGTTCCGCTGAGCTTTTAAAGGCGGGTTTGTAACATTTGAGTCGTCATGTCTTTTCCCAGCGTATTTAAGATTTGGCCTGTTTGCATAGTTTATTGCATTTGACCTGTTGCTAGGATCTATATCCATCGGCTCTGGCTTTGGTTGTGGCTTTTGAGCTGTGTTGTAGCGTTGGTTCCGCTGTGTTTGTTTAAATATGAAGGATTCTCTCAACGCTCTTCTTCGACGAGTTGAATTCTGCGGGTTTCCCAGACAATTCTCTCAACGATGCACTACATCGGGGATCTTATCAACTTCTGTGAGATTGTTTCTGTATTGTTCGTCGATGATTTGGTCAGTAGTCGGTGTTGGGTTTGTATCTGTTCCCACTATGTCCTGTATTAACGTTCCTCCGTCCGTCGTCAGTAATTGTGTCACCAGTTCCGGGGTGGCCTGTAGGGACGGGTTTGAGACAGATTGTGGGTTAGGATTTGGATTTGGGGTTGGGTTAGCATTCCCTAAGAGCGATGGTCTTATTAAATTATTTGGGTTTGCCATATTGAGAAAAGAAAATATTTATTTTTTAAATTTATGGTTTACTGTTTAATTTTTATATTTTATCTTACAAAGACAAATGTTTTTTCACGTTTTTATTTTTATTTTACAAGAAAGATATTTTTTTCGCGATTTGTGATCTACTATTTCTGATTTATCTTTTGTTTTACTACGCTTCCTTTCATTAAAACCAAAACTTAGATTTTATCTTATATCTAAATAGCTTATAAGAGTAATTGAGTTCTCACTCTGCTCCTTATGCCAGCGAGTGTGTTCCTGTTTGCTTTCACTACTTGGGCCTCTGCTCTTCTAATCCTCGGTTGTTGTACTAATATAGTAGAAATTTTTGGTGGTTGGTGATTTTTGATGATTACGGCGATTCTAATAGCCACCAATGGGTGTGATGATTGATGATTAAGGTGGGCTCATTGGCCTCTTTACAATAATTTTTGATGATTTCTGATGATTAGGTTGGGCTCATTGGCCTCTTTACAATAATTTTTTTCTGTTCCGTTTAATAACAGTTTTATTTGTTGCTTCACTTATTGTTTAGGGTCTCTTAGTATAATTTTATTAAGACTCAATTCACTTTACTTCATGTGTTACTTTGCTTATTGTTTACAGTTTTTTAAGTTAATTTTATTAAAAGTTACTTTATTCACCTTTACTTGTTACTTTACTTATTGTTTAGGGTCTCTTAGTTTAATTTTATTAAGAGTTAATTCACTTTATTTTATTTGTTACTTTGCTTATTGTTTAAAGTATTTTAAGTTAACTTTATTAAATGTTACTTTATTCACCTTTACTTGTTACTTCACTTATTGTTTAGTGTCTCTTAGTTTAATTTTATTAAGAGTTAATTCACTTTGTTTTATTTGTTACTTTGCTTATTGTTTAAAGTCACTTCAATTAATTTTTTATTTGCCGGGTATTTTTTCGCTTCGGGCGCCAAACAAGGAAGTTTTTGTTTAACTTCCCAACCGATTATCGATATTCGAGTTGAATAAATCAAACATTAAAGCTAAAGTTTAGTATGAGAGCAACAACAACTTGCTTTTTGAAATGTTTCCAGACGCTGGCATCAGCACTTTGCATTTTACCGGATGCGCGTGCAATACAGGAAATGTAAATGCAATCTGCATGCATATTTTAGTATTTTAATTAGCTTATAATTTGTTAGTTATGAAGCACCCTGTACCTAGTATTTTTTTTTTGGCATTATTAGCTATAATTCCACATCTTATTTTTAAAAATCGAACCAAAAATTTAGACCTTAGGGCAGGCGCGTAGCCAGAGGGGGGGTTTTGGCCAAAGTGTCAGTAAATAAGAATTACCTGTAAATACACACATATTTATATTTTTACATATTACATATTTATACTTTTATTTATTTGAAATTTTTCTCTTTCTACACGGCTAAAAATTTGAGCCTAAATTTTAAAGCATTCATTGGTTTACACAATTTTTAAAACTTTTCTCAATTTTTTGCGGTTTAGATTTAAAACTTAACTGGGATAAACAAAAATACAACAAAAGTCGTATACACAGCGAATATGTGTACTTTTCGCACAAAATTCATGAGTGCGCCGTAGCTCAATAGGTAGAGCATTGCGCACTGATTTGGGGCACGTCGGTTCGAGTCCAAACATTAAAAAAAAAAAAATAAAAAATTGTTAACATTTTCGGTTTACAATTTAAATAATTTTTATTACGCGCATTTCTATGACAACCGGCGTAAATTTAATTCTAAACCAAATTTGATTTGGTCATACACCTAGACCAGTATATCTGCGCTCAAAAAGTTTTTTTGGAATTCCAGTAAAATTATCTACTTTAGACTAATTTCATTATTTTTGAATGAAAGTATGTGTAAATTCACAATAAAAATACTGCAACTCAAAGTTAAGGACTTTGTTGAAAATTCAAGAAATGTACATATATGTAGCCCCAAAAAGTTTTAAATCTAGGCTAAAACTTTTAGCCGTGTACAAAACAATATTTATTTTTCTTGTTTGTTTTGAAATTTTGTTTAGAATTTGTTCAGAAGTTACTTCAAAAGTATAGTGGATGTTGAGTAGAGCCAGCCTCTCCTGCCCCATTGTACTTCTTAGATAAGTTTTTAACCTTCGAAGGGAAGAGAAAGACTGTACGGAAGGAGCAACGGAAACTGGAAGATTTGCAGCAATTTTTATATATCGATGTACCATAGGGAAAAAAGACACGGAACAATTATTTAATGCATCAATGAAAGTGCTTGGTCGTTCCTCCTTTGGGATTGGAAAATATTTTTGTTTTTTAGGGCTTTACCCTGTTCAAAAGAAATCCAAAAACTCTATATAAAACGACACCATGAAACGGTTAAGAAAAATTTCTTGTGTCAGAATCTCTTCTACTTTTCTACTGCTAATTTCTGGAAAATTTTTACAAAAAAGCGACCTGCGCAAATCTGGCTTTGGCAAGAAATAAATAGTTGTCGCTTTATTTCATGGAGTAAAATTGAAGTTTCGGAAAAAAAAACAAAGAATATAATAAAATAACATTGAAATTCATATATGTAATGTTGCAATTATTCAACATGCAGAACGGAACGTTTAAAATTTCTTGGCTATTCATGACAATTTCATGGTCAAGAAATAATTGACAATATTTCTTCAGCATTTTCTTTTTAACAGCATACCAGACTTTTACTTTTAAACTTTTATCTCCTGACAAGTATAAGTACAATCTCATTGTTACTTTCTTTGATAATTCAATACGACTGCGTTGTGTACTGCTTGGTAATTTTTGGTATTTTTGTTTTAACTTCGTGGTAATTTTTTTGGTTAAACTTATGCCTCGGATAACCTTCTGGTCCTCCTAAGGGAGGAGGACATAGATATCTGCCTGGTGCAGGAGCCTTGGGTATGGCGGTCAAGAGTCAAGGGCCTCCATACCAGGGATTACAACCTGTTTTACACACATGGAGAAGGTAAACCGAGAGCGTGCATCCTCGTTAGGGATACCATTAATGCTTTCTTCTTATCTATTTTCAGCACATACGACACTGCAGTGGTCAGGATAGGAGGCGGACGGAGCTTAACGTTCGCCTCCGCATACATGGCTCACGAGCGGCCCGCACCTCCCGAGGAGGTGAAACAATTACCGGAGGAACTGGCATGTAAAGAAGAGATCGTCATCGGCTGTGACGCTAACTCAAGGCATTCGCTGTGGGGCAGCAGCGAGACAAACGAGCGGGGTGAGTCTCTTTTTGAATTCTTATTATCTAATAATCTACGTTTATGTAACAAGGGCAGCTCTCCCACCTTTGTGTTTCCCGGTTCGGAGAACTTCGCAGGGTGGGAAGAAGTCCTCGATATAACAATATCATCTGACTCCCATGAACTTCTGGTAAGAAACTGGGAGGTTTCGCAAAAGATCTCCCTGTGGGATCATCGTATGATCATCTTTGAAATAGACTGGGGGAGAGAGATAAAGAGACCTTATAGGAATCCTAGGCGGACGTCTTGGGGTCTATTCGAAAAAATAGTCAGTGATAGGCTCAGTGGGAACAAAATACCCATTCAATCGCCAGACTCTCTGGACGACCGAGTTAGGTCTCTAGAAAGTAGTTTTCTGGTTGCCTACAAGTCTTCCTGTCCACAATCAAGGAGTAAGAAGACTTTCCCCCCATGGTGGGACAAAAACCTTAGCGAACTAAGATCAAAAATGAGAAAAGTCTTCAATGACTGCCACACTAGGGGAGATTTTCAGCAGTATAGGATCTCCCAGAGGGAATATAAGAAAGCAGTGCGGATTGCAAGGGCAAAATCCTGGCAGGAGCACTGCGAGTCTATTGAGTCCACGAAGGACTCAGCAAGGCTCGGGAAAATCCTTGCCAGGGAGCACTCAAACAAAACCTTTGTGAAACGCGCAGATGGCACGTGGGCCGGATCAGCGGCGGAAACCCTTGGCATTCTGATAGAAGCTCACTTTCCGGACGGTGACGGAGATGCGGAGCAGAATAGGGAACGGGTGCAACAGGAGGCACCTGGTATGTTTATAGACAAACTTCTAGCAGAAGACAAAATTGCCTGGGCGATAAGCAGCTTCTCACCATATAAGTCACCGGGAGTAGACGGTATACTCCCGCTTATGATGCAGAAGACTCATACATCTTTGGTTAAGGAATTGAAGGAGATCTTCGCTGCGTGCATCATCCATAACCACATTCAGAGGCTATTGGACTTACACATACGGGAACTCCTGGAGGGGCCTGTCCTTTCAGTGGCGCAGCATGCGTACATAAGGGGCAGATCTACGGAGTCTGCGCTGCACGAAGTAGTGCGGACAGTGGAGAAATCCCTTCGATTTAAAGAATTTACACTAGCGGAAGGCGCTTTCAATAATGTAAGAGCCGAAGCAATAACATCAGCGCTAGTGGGGGTGGGGGTGGAGGAGCCAATCAGGAATTGGATCTCGTCCCTGCTTAAAAAGCGTGAGATATCAGCAGAGCTCGGGGGAGCAAAGGCTAGTAGGCAGGTATGTAGAGGTACACCACAGGGAGGCGTCCTCTCACCTCTACTTTGGATCATTACCATGAATGATATCCTCTTAAAACTTAATACAAATGGAGTAAAGACGTACGCCGACGACGTGGCGATCCTAGTTTCGGGTCCCTTCCCCTCCGTAATGAGCGAGATTATGGAGAAAACGTTGGCAAAACTCAGTAGGTGGGCACAGGAAAGTGGCCTTAGGCTGAATCCGGATAAAACGGAGCTTCTTCTCTTCACGAGGAGGTACAAGCCACCTACCTTCAAACTCCCTAGGCTAAATGGCCAACAGCTAACCCTGTCTCCCAGCACTAAGTATTTGGGGCTAATAATTGATTGCAAGTTAAATTGGAAAGCGTGCATCGAGGAGCGGGTGAGGAAGGCCTGTATCGCTTTCTACGCCTGCAAATCAATGTTTGGCAAGAAATGGGGTCTAAAGCCGAAGATAGTGCTGTGGATGTACGAAGCGGTAGTCAGACCGGTGCTGACTTACGGTTCGGTGGTGTGGTGGGAAGCTCTTCGGAAGAACTATAATCTCACTAGCTTGCAAAAGGTTCAGCGCACAGCGTGTGTTGGCACCACCGGGGCTTTACGCACCTGCCCCACTGCGGCATTGGATCCTATTTTGAACCTGCTCCCAATTGACTTGCACATATTATGCATATCGGCACAATCCGCACTGAGGCTCCGGGAGTCTGGGTGCTGGAAGGATACTCAGCAAGGGCACAGCAGTATCCTTAGCGATCTCCCAGCGGGAGTAGTTAGCAACTCAACAGATTATTTTCCTCACAAACTGAAGTTTGAGAGCAATGCAATCACAGCATTTCCAAGCAGGGATGAATGGAAGAGTGGCGAGATAATAAGTGATAGGGGTATACAAATCTTCACAGACGGCTCCAGGATGGACTCGGGTGTGGGGGCTGGTATATTCTCGGGAAGCCTGGATATCTCTGCTGCATTCAGGCTCCCTTCGTATTACAGCGTTTTTCAAGCAGAGGTTCTTGCGATTTGCAGGCATGCAAAGCGCTCGAGCAAAGAAACATAATTGGTATCTTCTCGGATAGCCAGGCGGCGATAAAGGCAATCGCATCGCCGCATACTACTTCAAGCGTAGTGCATGCATGTAAGCAAGCATTGGCAGCGCTAGCCGATAATCTGGAAATATCCATTACCTGGGTCCCGGGTCATAGGGGAATCGAGGGTAATGAGAAGGCTGATGAACTGGCACGTAGGGGCTCATCAGGGGAAGAAGCAAGCAAACTCGAGACGGGGGTACCCCTAGCAGTAGCAAAGGGAGACATCCATAAGTATTACCTAAGTGAGGCACAGCGTAGGTGGAGGGGCATCGCTACGTGTGCAATATCAAGGGCCACCTGGCCGGAGTACGACCAGAGGAGAACAAGGAGTCTCCTAGGCAGGTCCAGGGCGGATACGTAAAAACTTATAGCGGTCTGCACAGGACACTGGCCGATTGGCACGCATGCGGAAAAAATGGGTATTCCGCATAACGACCACTGCAGAAGCTGTAATGACACCACTACCAAAGAGACCGTTGAGCACTTCCTGTGTAAATGCCCGGCTCTAGCTAGATCACGATTCAAATCTTTCGGGACCCCTTTTTTGGAAAATCTAGGGAGGGTGTCTGAAATAGGGATCCCTAGCATTCTAGAATTTATAAACAACTCTGGTTGGTTGTAGAGATACATCCGCATTACTATTAGTAGGTTCGACGAGTCCTTATGGCATCAAAACAGCTTCTAAGAAAGCTACTTGAGCGACCTTTTCTAGATCGCAGCCATTTTACCTACCTACCTACCTATGGCAACGATTTTTGCCCGCTGCATCCATAACTCGAAAAGCAGTTAATTTGAATTTCGACAGACTTGAGTTCGAACCACTCTTGCTATGTAGTTGAGGTGCTTCACGAACGACTTCACCGATTTTAATGAAATTTGGTACATAGGTACTATGCTTTGTTTTAAGATTTTCTACTTTGGTGTTGCCACTTGAGATGGTTCACAGGGTTGCCACCTATATCAATTTTTTTTAAATATTAAGCAATATATGGCAATATGGGTATCACATGAAAGGTATTTTAGGCCGTATACCAACCAAAATATTTTCGAATAGGATTACCACCTAGGGTTGCCACCGGAACGCATTTTATTTATTCCTTCAGATATCGACCACTATCTCGGGAAAGGCTAACCCGATTTCGATGAAATTTGGTAGATGGATAGGATACTTCCCTCTTAGATTTTCTACTTGGATGCTGCCACTAAAGGAAGCTCAGAGGGTTGCCACCTTTCCGAATTTTTTAAAATATTAAGCAATATATGACATTCTGGGTATCAAATGAAAGGTATTTTAGGGCGCATACCAACCAAGATATTTTCCAGTAGTATTGCCACCTAGGGTTGCCACCTGAACGCAATTTATTTATGCCTTCAGATATCGACCACTATTTCGGGAACGGCTAAGCCGATTTCGACGAAAATTGGTAGATGGATAGTGTGCTTCCTTTTAAGATTTTCTACTTGGCTGTTGCCACTAAAGGAAGCTTTGAGGGTTGCCACCTTTCCGAATTATTCTTAAATATTAAGCAATATATGGCATTGTGGGTATCAAATGAAAGGTATTTTGGGCCGTATACCAACCAGAATATTTAATACACAACAGGTGTCGCCAAAGTATGTAAGTGACTTTTTGTGGTTAGTGTTCGATATTTTGGAAATCTATTTTGGAAATTTATGCTCTTGGTAAGTATGATTATGCCGCAAATTCGAAAAATACCGAGCAAGTCTCGGTCACCCAGGTACTATCTTTATTAAAGTACAAAAGCTGATCTTGCTACGAACAAAAAAGTATTTTTACATTTACATTTACATTTATTATAATTAAACATTAGTACAATAAGACCTAATTGCAGTCTTTTTTAGTACAACCATTATCACATAAAGCTTTTGTAACAATATCTATATATGTAAACAAGGGTAATTACATTCGAGCTTTGATGTTAATATTAAAATAAGTAGCGTATAATACAATACTGTTCATGGAAAACTTTTTTAAGTATATCACACATCAAAATATAAGATAGATCTAGTAAAAATAAGCTTCTCATAAAGATAAGAGGGCGTTTTTGTGGCAATAAGTTGCACGAGGAAAATGCAACGTCTGGCTTTCAAGTAAGCATGGATTTCACAGCCAAGAAGTTGGGTTTTCCAAGCAGAAATGTGGTCAAATTTACTTAGGCCAGACACATAACGCGTTATATGGTTATAAACAACATCAATTTTATGAGCGGAACAAGAGTCTAATTTATTATATACCAACTCAGAGTAAGTTATAATGGGCAACAATAGTTGAATTGCAAGTTTCTTACGAATGAAAACTGGCGTGAACATAGACGATTGTCTTAGATTTCGAAGTGTACAATACACTCTGCCTACCATGGAATTAATGTGATCAACACAAGTAAGACTAGAGTTCACCATGAATCCCAGGTTCTTAACTTTATTAACAATATTAATCTTACTGTTATCAATATGTACTTGTGGAAGATTGCCAATAACAACTTTTTTTTAGAGATCGACTTACTTGCATTTAGACAAAGACCATTCTTGTCAGCCCACTGCGACACTTTCAGTAAATCTGAATTTAGTTTGGAGAAAAGGTCATTGGTTTTATCAAAATTATCAGAGATATACATTTGCACATCATCAACATAGGCATGGATTTTAACGAAATCGAATTGTTTGAAAATATCATTTAGAAACAGGCTGAATAACAAGGGTCCCAGGATGGAACCCTGTGGAACTCCCAATGTTAAAAGCTTTGACTGCGATGCTTCATAGGCCGTGCTTACTCGCTGGCATCTACCGGTCAGATAGCTGTTCATAATCTTCACCGCATTTTCGCTAAAACCAAAGTATTTTTCAAGTTTCTTGCAATGTAGGGGGTGATTAACGGAGTCAAAGGCTTTCGAGAAATCTAATAGAGAGAGCAACGTAAGCTGATTTCTATCAAAGGTCACCCGAATATCATCTAATATCTTTAAGAGCGCAGTTGAACAACTGTGCTTGGCTCTAAATCCAGATTGAAAGGGCGAAAGTAAATTATTATATTGAATATGTACTGTAATTTGCTCCTTATCAGGCGAAAATCACAAGGTGAGCTTGCAGGGCGTTTTTTAGGCACAGGCTTTACAATTGCATCTTTCCACAAATCAGGGAAGCATGACGTTGTAGTGCAATGATTGATAACGTGGGTAAGGCAACTTAATACATACGGTAAAATGATTTTAGCGAACTTTAATGAAATTACGTCTTCACCCACTGCGTTGGATCTTATTTTAAAAATACATCTTGCAACATCATTCTCAGACATGGTTGAAAACTCAAAAGAAGTGCCCGAGTAGTGCGCAGTTGAACAAGCCGAGATATGATCGATTGGTGCACGACTTTGTGGACTTCTAATGAAAGCATTATTTAGTTCATTGGCATTTAGTTTACAATCAGCTTTTTCCTTGCCATATACACGCAAATTTTTCAAATTACGTAACAATGTATTACAAGGAAGTGATGGATTGAGCTTGGATCTAAAATATTCAAGTTTTTGTGCTCGAACAATTTTGGTGGCTGTGTTTCTGGCAATTTTAAACAAGCTCCAATAATATTCGGTCCTATACTTCTTCCATTCCCGGTATGCCTTGATTCGCTTCATTATTGCTACAATTACATTACGGTTATACCATTCGCAGGATGGGGACTTGAACTTTGTGTTTGCTACACGTTCGGGAACATGCTTATTGAAAGCTTTTAGTATTTCGCCATTCAAGAAACTAAGCATTTCGTTAGCAGTAACCAGATTCCAACATTGGCACCAGTCTACAGATCAGAGCTTAGAGCATTATGATCAATAGAGCGGTAGTCTCTAAATGTATATAAACTAGTTGTATGATAACGATCAAAAGGAAGGTCAAAGGTGCAGAACAACAAGTCATGGTCTGAGATGAAAGAAATTTGGTCAAATTTTAGAATAGCCGAGGGGTCTGATGCGATAAAATAATCAAGTAAACTCGGAGAACTGTTTTTGCAGTACCTTGTAGGCACACGCGTGTTGACAACATATAAACCAGCACCAGATACCTCATCCAGCAAAGTAACCGTACGAATATCCCTTACGAGAAGATTCACGTTGAAATCATCACAAACAATGAGACTATGATAATTCACCAGGTAAGACGATAAGGTAACAAAGTATGGGTCCAGACTAATACGCCTATGAGATTTGTACACACAGGAGATAAGACATCTAGCCGAATTATTGTACACTTCCGCCAACAAATACTCAGTGTTATTGCCTAAGCTTTCAGACATGCAGATTGGTCTAAAGTGAACATTATTTCTGAAGTAAATCGCCACTCCTCCCCCTTTTCTGGTAATTCTATCATTTCTAAGCAGCGTGTAATTATTTATATTGAAATGTGAATCTTCCAAACTTTCTACAAACCACGTTTCTGTTACGCATATAACGTCAACCCCTGATGACTCAAACACATACCTAACGAAGTCCATCTTTTCAACATTTAAGCTCCTAGCATTAAAGTGCACAATTTTGAAACCTCTTGCCTGCGACCACTTTTATGTGCGAAGCGACGAAATTAAATGGTATGTAGAAAATAGGTGTACTTTGAGAGGGTGTGTGAGGCTGAAAGTTGTTTTTATCACAAAATAACTTATGAACTTCTTAGTTGGTTTTTTAGGATCAAAACATCAAAGTTTCAAGACTGTCGATTTTTGTATTTTTGTCCACCTTCGCGGCACTGTGCGTTGGTCCGAATCGATGGTGATAATAACAATAGGGAAATTTATTTACCTGGCTCTTTGAACGCGTGCGACTACCTTGTTGGTTGTTACGGGCTGGTGTTCATGATCGTCCGCGGTGCTGTTCGTGATGGTTTAACACCTAATCTGCAAATTTAGTTTGATGCGTTTATGAATGTTGGCGTTTGCTGACCACCGGTGAAGTTTTGCTGCTGTGGCGGGTCTGTTTGAGTTTCCTCTGACGGGTCCACCATGATTTTGCAAGTATTAAAATATTACACGTGGTAGATGGTGTACTTGCAAGTGAAAATATAAGTTAGCGCGCCGTTGTTTGACGTGTCTTTTTTCGCGGGGTCACCAGATGTGGGTTTGTTACCACTTTAAATATATATTCTATTTATTTCGAAGTTCATGAAGTATTTTACAAGTCAGCTTATCTCTAACTTACTCGAAGAACGGAAGTATAAAAAAGGAAAAATGTAAAATATGTATTACTTATTTGAGATTTACTTAGCTGCGGTTGTTACATCCGCTGGGTTGCATTTTTAGATGTTGTTTCGCATGCTAAATTTGAGTTGGGATCTTTAGGTGTAGTACACAATTAATTTAATATTGCGTACCTGTATATGTTGCGTGCCACAAGATCTTTCCGATATATTTTCCGAGGATGTCGTCTAAAGTTCTTTGGAAAATTGCTGGAGCGTTTTTCAGATTCTTTCAGTGGAATCTGGCGAACACCGCTTTTCAGATCTATTACTGAAAAAATACTATTTTTACCTAATTGAGATAGGACTTCGTTTATATCAGGAATTGGATATCGGTCAGCAATGGTTATAGAGTTTAACTTCCTATAATCAATCACTAGTCTGTATTTTTTTTCGAGTGAAGCATCCTGTGTTTTTTTGCACTATTCATATCGGTGAGTTGTATGGGGACCGAGAAGGTGTTATTATGCCGTCATCCAGCTGTTGCTGGATCTGTTTTTCAACCTCTCCTTTCAACGACATCTGATAAGGATAATATTTTGTATAGACAGGTTCGTTTGAATTAGTTCTTATCATTGCGACAACTTTGGTGGTATAGGTTAGTTTCTCATTAGGGTCAAAAAAGAGGTCAATACTTTTACTAGTGGGCTTATTGCTTGTTTTTGAAAGATATTCATATATTTGTCTCGTATGAGGACATGGTTGACGTCTTGTGAAAAAAGTTGCTTAAGGCGTATTTTGAAATGAATTATTGATGGTCATGAAATTTTCTTTCGTATGAATGACTGCGGACAGTTCCTTCAAGCTGTCATTTCCTAATATTGCATGAAAGGAAACGAAGGATGGTAGGTTGATGTTTGGCAAATTAAAAACATTTACGTACGTGTGATGGGTAATTTCTATTTGCCACCTACTGAATTTGCAGAAAAAGTTTTATCGTTTTTTACTAATTGAGGTTGAATATAATTTTTATTAGACCTGGTGTCGACCAAAATCTTTAAAATTTCTCCACTCTTCGTCCTGCAATTAAAGTAGGGTAACGAAGAGTTTCTTGGGTTATAGGTGGATTATTTTCTTCATTGTCCATGAAGGATTCTCTCAACGCTCTTCTTCCACGAGTTGAATTCTGCGGGTTTCCCAGAAAATTCTCTCTACGATCTCACTACATCGGGGATCTTATCAACTTCTGTGAGATTGTTTCTGTATTGTTCGGTGATGATTTGGTCAGTAGTCGGTGTTGGGCTTGTATCTGTTCCCACTATGTCCTGTATTAACGTTCCTCCGTCCGTCGTCAGTAATTGTGTCACCAGTTCCAAGGTGGCCTGTAGGGACGGGTTTGTGACAGGTTGTGGGTTAGGATTTGGATTTGGGGTTGGGTTAGCATTCCCTAAGAGCGATGGTCTTATTAAATTATTTGGGTTTGACATTTTGAGAAAAGAAAATTTTTTTTTCACGATTTATGGTTTACTGTTTCCTTTTTATATTTTATCTTACAAAGACAAATGTTTTTTTCACGTTTATATTTTTATTTTACAAGAAAGATATTTTTTTCGCGATTTGTGATCTACTATTTCTGATTTATCTTTTATTTTACTACGCTTCCTTTAATTAAAAACCAAAACTTAGATTTTATCTTATATCTAAATAACTTATAAGAGCAATTGAGTTCTCACTCTGCTGCTTGTGCCAGCGAGTGTGTTCCTGTTTGCTTTCACTACTTGGGCCTCTGCTCTTCTAATCCTCGGTTGTTGTACTAGTATAGTAGAAATTTTTGGTGGTTGGTAATTTTTGATGTTTACGGTGATTCTAATAGCCACCAATGGGTGTGATGATTGATGATTAAGGTGGGCTCATTGGCCTCTTTACAATAATTTTTGATGATTTCTGATGATTAGGTTGGGCTCATTGGCCATTGTTTAGGGTCTCTTAGTCTAATTTTATTAAGACTCAATTCACTTTACTTCATGTGTTACTTTGCTTATTGTTTAAAGTTTTTTAAGTTAATTTTATTAAAAGTTACTTTATTCACCTTTACTTGTTACTTCACTTATAGTTTAGGGTCTCTTAGTTTAATTTTATTAAGAGTTAATTCACTTTATTTTATTTGTTACTTTGCTTATTGTTTAAAGTATTTTAAGTTAATTTTTTTAAAAGTTACTTTGTTCACCTTTACTTGTTACTTCACTTACTGTTTAGTGTCTCTTAGTTTAATTTTATTAAGAGTTAATTCACTTTGTTTTATTTGTTATTTTGCTTATTGTTTAAAGTCACTTCAATTAGTTTTTTATTTGCCGGGTATTTTTTCGCTTCGGACGCCAAACAAGGAAGTTTTTGTTTAACTTCCCAACCGATTACATACGCTACATAAATGAGACTGACTATTCGAGTTAAATAACTCAAACATTAAAGCTAAAGTTTAGTATGAGAGCAACAACAACTTGCTTTTTGAAATTTTTCTAGACGCTGGCATCAGCACTTTGCATTTTACCGCATGCGCGTGCAACTGGTTAGTGTCAAATAATTCGGTTGTTGTGCCAACTTTTAATTAGCGAAGCTTCGAATGCAATTCTGGAAATGTAAAATAATATTAGTTAGCAATTAAAAATTCACCTGTGGGAATTCTTATTGCGAAATAAAAACTAGTAAGGAAGTCTAAGTTCGGGTGTAACCGAACATTAAATACCTAGTAGTGATCTGTTTTGGTATCCTAATTTACTCAGGTCTATTTTAATACATACCTGAAAATTTGTTATCAAGGCAACTGATTGTTTTCGATAAAAACACTTCTGTTGTGAGTGGTAAATTAAATTATTACTAAATAACAAAATATAAATACCTTTCCTCATGTTCATGAAAGGTATGAAAATAAAAAAAATTAATAAAAAAAAGGCAGTGGGGTGTTAACTACTTGCCCGTAAATCTTGCTTGTTTGTTATTCGATTTGCGTAATTTTTGGCAGGAGTATACTACATACTATTGGGAAGTATCTAACAAAATTTCATTGAAATACATGTTTGAAATTCCAAGCAATCGCTTTTGAAAATAGCAGAGCTTTTATGCTAAAAAGTGGGCGGCGCCACGCCTACTTCACCAAAATCCACAAAATTTTTATACAGTTTAGTTTTGCTTAAAAAGCTTATTATGTGTGTAAAATCTTATTTATATAACTTATACAATTATGGAAATATCGCGATTTTAATTTTACGAAGAAATTTTTTAGAACTGTGTTCAAATAGTGGGCGTGTCCGTTCACCGATTTTGTTTATTTTTACAGCAAAGAGTAAGCTTTATATGTTGAACACTTTCTCTAAATATCGTTTCAATAAGTCAATTTTTACCGGAGTTATGGCATGGAAAGTTTTGTGGAATAATCCCCCATAAAAGGGCGGGGCCTCGCCCATTTTCCAAAAATTTTGTGCTTTCGACTTTCTTTGCCCACGAACAGTTCAGAGGTGAAATAGAAATTATATACAGCTAGTTTAAACAAAGTTATAGCATATTCAATATATCTATGATCCTTTTCAAAATCTTTCGTATAAAATTGGGCGTGAACCTAACCCGATTTCGCTAATTTTTTTTCGAAATATTGCCTGTATTAATATATATATGTGTGCTGAATTTTATTTTTCTATCTTGAGCGGTTTTTGATTTATGATTAATAATATTTCCAAACTTGACTTTATCAAAAGTGGGCGGTACCACGCCCCTTTTTAAAAATTTCTTCAAAAATGTATTTGTTGCCTTAACGCTAAAGTGCACACCAAATATCATCCTTATAGGTGTATTATGTACTGAATAATCACTCCTTTTGTATTTTCGAAAGTATTATATATATAGAAAGAGGGCGTGGCTTTTAACCGATTTTGCCTATTTTCAATAGCGCTCGGAGATAAGTGAAAAGGAACCTACATACCAAATTTCATTGAGATATCTCAAGATTTACTCAAGTTATCGTGTTTACAGACGGACGGACGGACATGGCTCAATCAATTTCTCTTTTCCTCCTGAACATTTTGATATATATAAGTCAATATCTATCTCGATTCGTTTATGCCGTTACATACTACCGTTAGGCGAATGAAGTTAATATACCTTGTGTGCGAAGCTCTAGGCAAACTGGTAAGTAATTTATTATATGTTATATGTAACATGGAAAGTAGTACTTCACAAGTTGATACAAACTGGTAAGTAATTTATTATATGTTATATGTAACATAGAAAGTAGTACTTCACAAGTTGATACAATATCTGCGCATCAGGTGAGTCTTTTTCTGAATAAATTAAACTCTTTGGAAGCGCAATTGCTTGATACTTAAGTGCATCTTATAGCCCAAGAGGCAGCGGCTTTTTTTTCAACCAATTTTATAAAGGCTGAGTTTAAAACTATGTGTTGTAGTCACGTTCCCAATAACGAAACCGACCGTCAGTCACAATACCATCGGTGGGTGCGCGGGTGGGAGGCTGCAGAAGTCGTGAAAAAAAGCACTTTCTGAACCAATTTTATAAAGGCTGAGCTTTTGTATATATAATATTTATGTTAATAAGAAACAAAAACAACCGTCAATCATTCCGCGGGCGGTGAATTATGCGTCAGTCAGGGACCTGAACTTGACAAAAACGTATGAGCGCACTCATGTAATTGAAAACTTTTCTCCAATACAAATCAGTTGATGGTTGTTATCATATCTGTATTAGTTCAAACTATATTACAGGTTTCAAATGAGCTTCTTATGTTTAAGCCAAATTAGGTACATATGTACATATATGTATAAAATCTGAATCTTGCTTGAAATTTGGTACATTGGTAGCCCTTTGCTTTTGTTAATATTTAGTATTCTCGTTTTATGCACAGTGGACCTTTTGGTTCGATTTGCTCTAAACTGTCACATATGTACATCTGCACGTCTTTTATTTTGCAATACTTTAGTGCACATCAAAACATGGGCGTAACGGCATGGTTATTATCTTTATGCCCAAGGTCACATAGATCGCGTCTCTTTAATCGCTGGAAAATCCTAATGATTCTTTTCATGGGAAAAAGGAAGTACCTACTGCCCACTTCAAAATTTGCGGTTTTATACCATCGCGATTTTTGCGAAAGCGTCCTGTAATTATCACTTTATGCAAGCGCCATACATTGTTTGCACACATGTAACCGCAAGCATTTAGATAGATTGATAAGCGTGAATAGTGAAATATTGAATATATTGAAAAAGACAAAATTGACCTGTCGCAAAATTTACAGAAGAATGGCGATATATAAAAGAGTTTTCTCGTTTACCATAGTCAGTTAAAAAGCGATATCCTAACATAGTGAACGTAAGCAATATTTTAAAAATATCATGGCGCCAGTGGAAAGAATTTGTGGTTTTTGCAAAGTAAAAAAGCAAAATTCGAACATGTTTACTGCTGATACCTTGCAGAAATGTAAAAATACTTTAAAAATTCGGCAAGACTACAATCTTACAATGAGAGATATAAAAATGCCGCCTGAACCGAATAACATTGAACAGTATCATACCAAATGTTATCGCGTATTTACTGCCCTATCAAAGAGGTATCGGAAACTTATGGAATCTACATCCCTTCCGAAGATAGCTGAGTAAGTATAACTTTATAACCTTTCTAGCTAGTATGCAGCTTCGTTTCTTACCATATTATTTAAAAAAGAAATTCAAACTTTTTGAGCTACTTACAAGCGTTATTTGCTGAATTCATTGCTAACATTGAACCCAACCTAAATACGCAAGCAGAGCCGTACCATTTTGAAGATAGACTATTAAAAAGATTCCCAAAAATGATTGCCGTGGTTACAATTAATGAAAAAAAACTGATTCTGATACTCAAGTTACAATACGCTGCTCTGATACAGATATTTTAATCATTATGCTGGGAAATATGAATTTCATCGAGAAGAATGTACAAATATCGATGCATGTTGGAACCGGAAATAATCAAAAATTCATCGATGTCACCAAATTGTACGAATCATTGGGTCCTAATTTAAGTACTGCATTACCAGCATTCCATGCCTTTACGGGATGCGATTTTAATTCGGCATTTTAGCGTAAGGGGAAAAGAAAACCGTTCCAAATTCTCCGGAAGTCTTCAACGTACATACAAGCATTCAGCAACATTTCACAAATTCCAAATTGTAACCTCGATGAATTGCTTACAACATTGGAAAGCTATGTTTGGAAATTATATACATTCACAGGAATGGATGATATTAACATGGCTCGTGTTGTGTCATTCACTAAAACATATGGCAATGACGATGGCTGCAATCCACTTAACTTCGAAAAAAAAATGGATGGCTCATTATTTCCGCCTTGTAGAGCCGAGCTTCGACAACATTTTTTACGTACGGCATACATCTCTCATCTTTGGAGTCATTCTCATCTACCCGAGCCTACCACGTTATTGCCCACCGAGTATGGATGGGAGGAAAAAGATGGCAAATATTTGTTTAAATGGTTTGTGGGTGATCAATTGCCGCCATCCATCACCAGCATTGCCAACCTTGACATTAATCCTGAAGTTATACCTTCCTAATTTGGAAAAATTTATATTATCAGTATATTTTTCTTTTTACTTTTACAGACGACGATGAGACCGAAGCAGATGGAGTGTGCAATATACCAATTGACAGCTCAGATGATAGCACTAGTTCCGATGAAGATGATAGTTTATGAATTTATCCATTTAAATGTACCTGTAGTTTATGCTGTATATAAACAATAAATTAATAAAAATATATATGAAGCAGACATGTTAAATTCCCATTAGCATTAGCAATTGATGCAATTGGTTTATATTTTCTAATTCATTAAACAATTAGAAATAGTTCAACTAATTCCCATTAGATAATTGAGATTTTTTTTCGAATGGTAAATCCAATTGCAATTAGTTGCCACTAGCAAAAAGAAAAAAAACTAAATATTCATACAATGAATTTCACACACTTATGTAGCCTGCAGGAAATGAATCTAACGTAAAAGTAACTTTAACTTGGTTTCAAATAAACTAGGTTTGACTATTTACTGTAAATTTTCATGTACGCGGATTGCCGGAATAAGGTCAACTATGGTTACCTTTGCATGATATCTCAACCAAATACTAACTAACTACTTTTCAACTACAAAATAACCAATATATATATATATATACAATTTTTTTTTTATTTTATATAACTTCTTATTTACCATTTTTATTTTATCATTGACATTCACTCTTCAGAAAGCAGCCACTATTTGTATTTACCCTTACACGAAAAGCATCAAAATTGAGGCTGAAAGCCCGCATTTCATTTCGAATATGATGCATCAATATTTGAATGATACTGATAAAACTTCAAATATATGGTGCAAATATCCTACATTAAAAGAAATAGCACTGTTTTGCAACACACCGCTTACGTCTTCAGGCCCCGTGGAGCGACAATTTTCTTTTGCAGGAATTATTAATAGCCCAAGGCGGAGTCGCTTGACGGACTTTTCTTTTGAAAAGCTCGTATTGCTGAAAGCGAATATACCCGGTCGGTGTAATTATTAAACAGTTAGTATGTACGGTACGTATACGTTAAATATGTCTGCATGTATGTAATATATGTACATAAGTAATAAATATGTGTGTGAAATTCATTGTATGAATATTTGAGTTTTTCTTTTGTTTTTGAAAATATGAAAATAATTGATTCTAATTGTAGCTAATTGAATATCTAATTGCATTAGCAGAAGTCAATTAGATTTCTAATTGTAAAGGTAACCCAATTTTTTTTGCTAATGGCAACTAATTGCAATTAGATTTACCATTAGAAAAAAAATTGCAATTATCTAATGGGAATTAGTTGAACTAATTCTAATTATTTAATCAATTAGAGAATTTTCCCAAAGAAGGTTAATTAGCAATCATTAGCATTATCTAATCATTACTTAACATCTATGATATGAAGTAATATTACTACCTGGCTTTCATGAATCTTTAGTAAGTCTTAAAAACGTTTGTGGGAATTAATAAATATTATAGTTTCAACTAATAGAAGTGTGATAACAATCATCAACTGATTGTCTGTTGAATAGAAAATCCAACGCATCGTATAATTACATGAGTGCGCTCATACGTTTCTGTTAAGTTCAGGTGACTGACGCATAATCCACCGCCCGCGGAATGACTGACGGTTGTTTTTAGTTTCTTATTAACATAAATATTATATATACAAAAGCTCAGCCTATCTAAAATTGGTTGAAATTTGCACTATTTTGTCATGTTGAGGTGCCTGACTGACGCACAATCCACAGCCCGCGGAATGACTGACAGTTGTTTTTAGTTTCTTAATAACATATATTTTATGTATACAAAAGCTCAGCCTTTATAAAATTGGTTCAGAAAGTGCTTTTTTTCACGACTTCCGCAGCCTCCCACCCCCGCACCCACCGCTACCAGACTGACTGACGGTCGGTTTTGTTATTGGGAACGTGACTACAACACATAGTTTTAAACTCAGCCTTAATAAAATTGGTTGGAAAAAAAGCCGCTGCCTCTTGGGCTAGACAGTAACAACCAGTGCATGATATATGAGGAAAAATTGCCCATAACGGCAGTTTAGATCTGCCCCCGTCAGGCGGCGTTGGTAGCAGAAGTCAGAGCAGCGAAGGCGCTGTTTGCTTAGCTGCGCAAAACGGTACACCTGTATTTACTCCACACTCTTGGGTCGATAATCTGCAAAATGTAGTAAGTTCATTTTCTTCGTTTGGAAATGCAGCTAGAAATATACAAAGTTTTCCCTCTATAAGCTCACTCGCACCTACATACATATCTCGCATTATGCCAATAATTTTATAGTAACGTCGTCTGATCAGCCAATAAGAACAACAGCGTCTCATAATTCACACTTTAATGCATTTACACCGGCACAACTGCCAAAGATTGCACTTGGTTATTCAAGCCGTGGAAGGTTTGAAAGGTGAGGCAAGGGAGGTAGTAAAATCTCTGCTGGGTGTATCCCAGACAACGAAGGCGCGGGGATGGATCAATTAAAATTTTGTTTCGGGCGGCCGGAATCGTTAATTCGTAGCCAGTTGTGTCAGGTTAGAGAAATTCCCCCTTACCTTTCGCGTCGAAGACTAAAAATCCTGCTATATTTTTTCAGTCGGTGAATGGTTTCCAGCATCTAGCAAATCCTACTCTTTTAGAAGAACTAGTTGGCAATGAGTAAAAAGTTGGATTGGGCAAAATATGCTTCAGCAATAAAGCCTTATCCCAAAGCGTTCTTCCCGTTCTGGGGAACATACTAATGTCACCAAAAGAAAATCCTCAAAGGTTTGTGTACATTCCTTATGATTTGCACTTCATATTCTCTTTCACTTTGACATCCCAGTGAACGGAGAATAAAGCCCAAGATGGCTGAAATACCACCATATATATATTCGCCTTGCCTTATCCCACAGTGGCCCATTTCAGTAATTGGTTAACCGAAGTTGCGAATTTAGGTTTCAAGACGAACGCTAAAGTCAGTTGTGGGTTGAGATTTTGTTAAATAAAATTTAAATTGAAGCACACACAACTAAGCTCATCATATATTTGCACGCCTTGGTAAACCAATCATACTTACCATTATATATGTATCTAAAAACAAATTCTTTAGTTCTTCTATACGTATAAAATAAATGATTGTAAAACCAATAATAATAATAAAAATAAAAGTAATAAAAAACTTTATTTAAATATAAGTTTCAACTGTTTGTTACAACACAAAATTCAGCCTTCGTGGCTTAACACTCAATATTTCAATGACTTCTTCTGGTGTTATTGGTATAACAGGATGAACCGCCAACATTGTTAAACCATTCAGTCGCTCCTTGCATTGAAAAAAGGCTAAAATATTTATCTTTATATAAGGCAGTTATTAATGGCGCTTTCTTTTCTCGAAAAAATATTACCCAATTAAATTTCATCTGTTTACCACTGGGTGTAACGCAGAAATCAGCTGGGACCTTGCTCTGTAGTTCTATTCTGAATAGATTTGATTCGCTTTCGAGCGATTCGTACTATGTACGGCATTTTCGATTAGAATACATTCGTTGTTCGAATTCCATTCTGTTCCGTTCGGATTTGATTTATCCCCTTTCGATTGTAGAAAATTTGGCACTCACTATTTCGAAAGCATAAGCCAAAATGTTCGAAAGTTAGAAAATTTCTTTCTACAATAATTTAGCACACAGAAATCAACAAAAATGTATTTTTTTATGATATAAAAAAACAATTAGTCTCTTTTTTTCATCAAGAAGTTATTTTTATTGCACAGAGAGTAATCGGTGTTGATAGAAAATAATTGAAGAATGCTAGGTAAAAAATTGGAAAATAGCAACAAAACATTATTTAATGTTAGAAGTATTTATATATTAAAAAAAAAAAAATTTTAATAAAAAATAAAATAGAAAAAAATTACAAATTAGTTTTTTTGAACCGGCGCCCACACGCATGGCAGTCGAGATGCTTACCACCTGCGCTGTTGCGGCATGTCAGGCTACATTGCCTTATACTGCCCATAAGATCTATGCAATGTGTTTTTGTATTTTGCTTTGTGTTTGAAATTTGTGAAGCAGTGATGCCTACTATTATGGAGTATTTTCTAAGGTAAATTCGAACGAACAACAGAATGCTTAAGTATATTAGAATCGCTTTTTGCTTTCGAGTAGAATATCCTTTCGAATAAAACTACTGAGTAAGGGCCCTGTTTTCTTTTAATAATACTACCCGGTCAATTTATATAAAGCAACAACTAAATATAGTAATTACAGGTTATTTCAACATTATTCGGACAACTTATTAGGTATTTTTGGAAAAGAACTGCCAACGATCAATACCCATCATACAAACGTATTTATAGGCAACACTGTTATGTATAAAAGCAATCAGCTGACACGTACTACGTGGTTGCGTCGGTGGGTAATTGGACTATTAGTCATACGCTATACATTGTGCAATGTACACTAGATTTTGTGAACTACGGTATTTTATACATAAAAGTGAACAGAAATAATACAATAAACGTTACAAATATGAGTAAACGTAATAAAAATAAATTGAATCAGCTAACAAAGCAACCAAAATTGGATTATTCTCTTAGTAAGAATATTGATGGATATTTACATACTAATGCATTTAGATTTCTTAAAATGAAAGTGGTATTGGCATTCGATTTAAAGTTTGCTCATGGTCCGATGGATTTAATTTTTCCAGGACCACGTAGAAAGCATTCGCCAAAGAACAGGGTTTCAAAAAGCATGAGACGAGCAACACACATCTTGATGCTATACTTGCTTGGAAGCTGCACACGCAAAGAATTCCAAAAAATCAAGAAATATCAAGAATTCTAAATGATACTGTGCTTGAAAAGATACTGTTTTATTTTTGGCAAAGAACCAGCTGCCTTACCGTGGTAATTGGAACAACGACGAGAGTGAATAATTGGGATTATTCAATAGTTTCTTCCAACATAAATACATCGCCTCAGATACAAAATGAAATTATCAACATTATTGGAAATTGTCTTCGTGGATTAATTGTCACAGAGCTAAACGAATCTTCATATTTAACACTAATGCCAGATGGTCCAACAGACAGAAATGGGAATGAGATATTTTCGATTGCATTTAGATACATTGTTGATGGAAAACCAACCGAAACACTATTTTCTTTCGAAAAAGGATTCTGCCAACTGATCATCGATCGCTTGCAATGTTTTGCAAAAAGATTTTGGGACAGTGTTTTGATGGAGCAGCGGTAATGAATGGTCGATTGGGCGGTTTACAAGCTTTGATGCAGATATATTTTGATCGCAAAATACCATATGTACATTGCATTAATTATCGCCTTCATCTTGCCGTTGTAGAAATCGTGAAAAATATTTCTGAATCCAGACTTTTCTTTGATCAAGTAAAACAATTTCACAATTTTTTCAGTCGCTTCGAAGCTCGGAAATTGTATGAAAGAGCAAAAATTCCTCTGCGTAATGAGCAACGTTGGTCAGGACATTATAAAGCAATACTTGCAATCAAAAATAACTTCGATAAGTTACTCAATTCGTTGATAAAAATAAAGGATGGAGCAGGACCTGATCTTGGTGCAGACGATATGCTTTTAGCTGTTGGATTGCTTGATTCCATAGTGAAGGAAAAATTCATATTTTTGCTTGAATTGCTTAGCAAATTGTTAGGAATAATGGAACTAGCAAATTAAATTTTGCAAGCACGTTTTGTTGGCTACCGCAAAGGAATGCCTGTAATTAAGGCGGTGAACGAAAAGAAAACTTGATGACGTTGAATATGTACCGGTTCCGAGACCGTTAGGAATTCGACGTCGATCCTATCTACTAAGCGAGTCCGTTGTATTCTCTTCGCTGGGTGAGCGTGATATTGATGAACACTCTTCATTAAAAAGGGATGAACGATTCGAAAAAAAAATAATGATATCCTAAATGCAGTCGAAACCGTAAACAACTTTTTGGATGAAAATTTCGAATACAGCGCTTTGAAATCATTGGTTGAACTTCAAATAATATTGCCGTCACGAGAAGAGTTTTCTGAAACCTGTCAAAAGTGCATTTCCAAGAACGTATTGCCTTTTTGAAGCCATCGAGACATTTGGCGGAAGTACATCAATCAACGAATCATATAGATGCGATTCGGCGTTCAACAATTACCGATCAACATCTACGAGATCTTTCATTTCTTGCTTTTGAAAAAAAGAGATGGAATTCATTAAAAATGGATGATATTTGGCTTATTTTTTCTGACAAAAATAGGAAAATAGAACTTTATTAACGTTTAATATGCATTTTTGAAATAAGTTGATACATATGTATTCATTCGATTTACGACTTCATCAATAAAAAAGGTGCCTTACAATATCAACAATTACGATTTTTACTAGAAAAAATGTCAGCTCACTCGAAATTGGTCGAGCTCTCCCAAATGTTAACTGCTGGCTACGGCCGTGGTAATCGTAAATCCATACTTAATTCTTGAATCAGTTTGTTTTAATTAGTTTTTAACGTACGTGGGCTTTATTTCTCTACAAAAAGGGAAATAACACCCATCGGCAAAAGGCGATACAAAGGAAATAAAGCCCATGGGCATTTTTTCTCTTTTGAGTGCGAAGTAACGCCCAATTTTTTTATTCGTTTGTTCGAATTTTTTTATTCGTTTATTCGAATAGTAATATTCGAATATTTTTGTTAATAGATTTTTAAAACGATATTCGCTGTTTTCTTTGCTTGTACCTATGAGCGTGCATTTATGTTTTGTATGTTTTGTATGCATGTACATATGTTTGTTGTTGTATGGTAAACTCCAAGCAAGCTATAGCGCAGTACGACTGAACGCAGTTCACCGCTGGCGCGACACGAGATTTGGACACGAAAACATATTTGAAACCATACCCTTAAATTTTCAAGTCGTGGACTACACCACATCTACCGGCTACGACCCAAATGCCAAGTTCTCCATTAAAATTCTTAAGAGAAAAGAATGGGTGAACAGGCACATTCAACCTAAATATATATAGCGGCGTCTACTCTGAGACTATTTCACTCTTCTTAAGCTTGCCATTACCTAACCGCTGCAGCGTATTCCAGGCAGAACTGACAGACATGGGAGAGGCTGCGTGCTGACCTTTCTCGAATCACCACACATCAAAGCCCTTCAGGGTAGTAATGCTATCTCGAAGGTAGCTCTCGACTGTAGGTAATCCCTCAATGAACTGTCTTCGAAATGCTCCACAGCGGTGATATGAGTTCACGGCCATAGCGACATTCCTGGAAACTTCTCTGCTGACGACTTGGCAAGAAAGGTCACAGCGCAATCACAGGAAAAGCATACTAGGAGCATATCCTTGCTTCTTTCCATGGCTAAGTTTTGGCTCCTACGGAAAGAAAAAGATCAACATCTACGAGATCTTTCATTTCTTGCTTTTGAAAAAAAGAGATGGAATTCATTAAAAATGGATGATATTTGGCTTATTTTTTCTGACAAATATAGGAAAATAGAACTTTATTAACGTTTAATATGCATTTTTGAAATAAGTTGATACATATGTATTCATTCGATTTACGGCTTCATCAATAAAAAAGGTGCCTTACAATATCAACAATTACGATTTTTACTAGAAAAAATGTCAGCTCACTCGAAATTGGTCGAGCTCTCCCAAATGTTAACTGCTGGCTACGGCCGTGGTAATCGTAAATCCATACTTAATTCTTGAATCAGTTTGTTTTAATTAGTTTTTAACGTACGTGGGCTTTATTTCTCTACAAAAAGGGAAATAACACCCATCGGCAAAAGGCGATACAAAGGAAATAAAGCCCATGGGCATTTTTTCTCTTTTGAGTGCGAAGTAACGCCCAATTTTTTTATTCGTTTGTTCGAATTTTTTTATTCGTTTATTCGAATAGTACTATTCGAATATTTTTGTTAATAGATTTTTAAAACGATATTCGCTGTTTTCTTTGCTTGTACCTATGAGCGTGCATTTATGTTTTGTATGTTTTGTATGCATGTACATATGTTTGTTGTTGTATGGTAAACTCCAAGCAAGCTATAGCGCAGTACGACTGAACGCAGTTCACCGCTGGCGCGACACGAGATTTGGACACGAAAACATATTTGAAACCATACCCTTAAATTTTCAAGTCGTGGACTACACCACATCTACCGGCTACGACCCAAATGCCAAGTTCTCCATTAAAATTCTTAAGAGAAAAGAATGGGTGAACAGGCACATTCAACCTAAATATATATAGCGGCGTCTACTCTGAGACTATTTCACTCTTCTTAAGCTTTCCATTACCTAACCGCTGCAGCGTATTCCAGGCAGAACTGACAGACATGGGAGAGGCTGCATGCTGACCTTTCTCGAATCACCACACATCAAAGCCCTTCAGGGTAGTAATGCTATCTCGAAGGTAGCTCTCGACTGTAGGTAATCCCTCAATGAACTGTCTTCGAAATGCTCCACAGCGGTGATATGAGTTCACGGCCATAGCGACATTCCTGGAAACTTCTCTGCTGACGACTTGGCAAGAAAGGTCACAGCGCAATCACAGGAAAAGCATACTAGGAGCATATCCTTGCTTCTTTCCATGGCTAAGTTTTGGCTCCTACGGAAAGAAAAAGGCAAATTCTAGATGGGATAGGGAAACGACATGCCTAGTGTCCAGCCAAGCATCTGCAATGAACGAATAGAGTCCATACTCAAGCTCAACCGACCCTCTCTTGGGCCGTTCATTGGGATGCTTACGGGACATGGTCTTATGGGAATACACGCTGGTCTATAGCGGCAGGAATAATTAAAACTTTTTTATTCAATGGGGAAACATGAAGTTGAGAAGTAGTGATTAATGTGTAATGTATGTGTAAGAATTCCAAGGCTAGATGGCAACACAAGTTTCACAAACTTTAGGGATACTTTATATTCTCAGATAGCATTTGAGACATAAAAACATTCTGCTCGAATACAAGCTTAAACTCGAACCTATTTTCCGACATAAATACATTAGGGAAATTATGAAATATGGGACTTTTGCGATTTTTACTGCAGCTGGCGAAATTGCCGTTTAGAGTATCGGGGTCCACCTGCCATTTCGTATTTGTTACCAAGTATCTTTACTTACGTCTGTTTTGACTTTCGGCCAAGTATTTTGGCAATTGCGTACCGCTACCACATAAATTCGTTTTACTCCTCTTACACTTCGCTTAACGAGTTTTAATGGCGAAGCGTACTTTACTGTAATACCAAAGAGAGCAGTTAGTAGTAACACGAGCTTTCCTTAAGGGAACATGCTTGTCATAAAGCGTACAAATTATATTATTTAAAAAGTCCAGTTTTCCATCTACTGTCCAGCCAACATTAAACCAATCAAAAAACGGTGATATGCACCGTAATCAAACTAACACCAGTATTCTGTAAGCTGTCTCATCTCGAGTCACCAAAATTTGAAATTTTTCATTTGATACTTTTCTTGTGACTTTAGATGATTTTGGTATTCTGTAAGAGAAAATCACAAAAAGTTCACTATTGATGTGTGTTGAAAACAAAATGGCGTACACCTTTATACTTGTACTTTATATTGTAGAGAATTCTTATATGTACTTAGTGGTTTGTTATATTCCTCCGTCATCAGATTTATCAAGTTATATGCAACATGTCTCACTGTTCAAAACTGTAAATTTAATGACTAAACTTTCCGATTTAATGATCGTACGGGGCGATTTTAACCTACCCCATATTGCGTGGAATATCTTTGACGGAGGCATTGTGCCAATTCCATCTAAAGCGGGGTACAACGACTTCTTGGATGAAATGTCGGACCTCTGTCTTAATCAAATAAATGTCATACCTAACAGTTTCGGAAAGATCCTGGACTTAGTTTACGTCGATGATTTATCTAAGTTCTGCTTAAGTCGATGTGAACCACTGGTTTTACCGGAAGATGTATACCATCCTTCTCTGGAGATCGTTTACGAAATCGGAACTAACGCAGAGGGTAGTGATACTCAACGATGCAATTGTAGCAGTGTTTTTGATTTTGACTTTGCAAAAGCCAACTTTCATAAATTAAATAAGGAGTTGTCTAAATTAATTTGGCCTGAATATTGTGGCGATATCGAACTTAATCTTTCACACTTTAATAACACTATTTATAGACTCTTTGATAAACATGTACCTAGACGTAAATCTTTCTACGATGAACCAAGCATGGTTTACCAAAGAATTGAAAACCTTAAAAAATAAAAAGAAAGGTTCATTCAAGCTTTACAAGAAATCCGGTTTAAACAAAGATTACCTGAAGTACTCGAATTTACGTCAGAAATACTTTGAGTTGAACAATAAATGTTACAATGCTTATATTCGCAAAATAAAAACCAACATTATCTGCAACCCAAAGTCATTTTATGGTTTTGTAAACTCAAAACGTAATGTAAAGAGTTTCCCGTCTGCTATGAAATACCAAGACTGTATATCCAGTGATAATCTAGATATTGCAAATTTCTTTGCTCAGTTTTTTAAATCTAATTATTCTACTACAGAATTTCCTCAATTAATCGAGTATCCATACCTGTTGGATACAAACAACTCTATTAATAGTCCTATAATTTCTCCTGAAAATGTCTCATACTATCTAAAAACCTTAAAAGTGTCATTTAAATGTGGTCCTGACATGATTCCGGCATGTTTTCTTAAAAACTGTGCTAACTTAATTTACAAGCCTCTTACTGGTCTCTTTAATTTGTCTCTGAAAAGTGGCGTATTTCCATCAGTTTGGAAAGAATCTTTCCTTACGCCACTTTATAAAAGTGGGAGTAGATCATCTGTCGACAACTATCGCCCCATAGCAAAGCTTTCCGCGATTCCAAAATTATTTGAAGCTGTTGTTACAAATCAGCTTACAGATTCTATCTCCACATTGATTGCAGATTGTCAGCATGGCTTTTGTAAGGGAAAATCAACAAATACTAACCTACTAGAATTTACAACACATGTGTCGAACGGGTTTAGAGAAAATATGCACACAGATGCTATATATACAGATTTCAGTAAAGCGTTCGACAAAGTGAGTCACTCACTACTTATTCATAAACTTGTCCTACTCGGCTTTCAACCCAGTCTCACCCGCTGGATATCCTCTTATCTTCTTTACAGGACACAAAGAGTAATTTTTAAGAATGCGCTATCTAATGTCATTGATGTATCTTCAGGAGTTCCTCAAGGTAGCCATCTTGGCCCGATTCTGTTTTTGCTGCTCATTAACGATATATCCAGTACTATTAAGTTTTCCAAAATTTTGATGATGTCAAGATTTTTATGTCTATACTCTGAGCGAAAATAGATCATTACTTCAATCTGATCTTGATAGACTGGGTGCTTGGAGTGATTTAAACTTTATGCCACTCAATATTAAAAAATGTAAATATATGTGTTTTTCGCGCAGAAACACACAACCAGCTTCCTACACAATTAACAATCATAGTCTTGAACAAGTATACGTTTTTGTGGATTTGGGGATTACGATGGATCGCAAACTTAGCTTCAATCTACATATTGATGCAACAGTCAATAAATCTAGAGGCGTTTTATCATTCGTTAAGCGATGGTCGAAAGAATTTAATGACCCGTATGTAACTAAATCCCTTTTTACACACTAGTAAGACCGATATTAGAGTATGGCTCAATTATTTGGAACCCTCGGTACCAAGTTCACGTCGATCGGATTGAATCGGTTCAAAAACAATTCTTACTTTTTGCGTTAAGAAATCTGCCATGGGATTCCTCATACAACCTCCCACCCTATACAGATCGCTTGAAACTTATAAACCTTACGACACTCTCCAGTCGTAGGGAAATGCTCGGAATAATTTTTATCATTAAATTATTAAACGGGTTGGTCTCTAGTCCATTTCTGCTGAGTGAAGTGAACTTTAACGTGCCCTTTCGGCCATCAACCTCTTTTCCTGAGACAATGTAAAACTAATTTTGAATTGAATGAGCCTTTCCGATGTTTATGTCATAACTATAACTCTCATTCCAGCACATTTGATATTTCTGACTCGCTTTTCAGCATTAAAATATCACTACTTTCCTCACTTAATCAATAATAACTTAATAAACACATGGTTAATACTTATTTTTACTCAATAGTTACTTAGCTGATGAGTTTCTCTCTGTAGCTGAGCAGCTTTAGATCTCGACACTTAACAAACCCCTGCCTTTCATCGACTCGGCAATATATTGCGCCCCTCGTGTCGGTTGGGCGGGAATGGTGGGTTATCCGTTGGGAATTATTATTATTATTATTATTAAAGATTCGGCAAACCATTCTAATGAAGATTTATTTAATTACTTTTTGTTATCCTCCGATCCTATTATTTCCGATATTTCATTCAAAGAGAAAGGGACTAAACAAACTATTAGTCTCGAGAGTGATGCCATAGATTTGCTTAAATCGCCCTTGTCTATTAATGAATGCCAAAATCCGATGAATAAAATTGCAACATGTATGTGTCTACATATGTAAATATTTATGTACATATCGCTTTTATAAATAAAAAAAAAATTGAAAAATACCTTCATTGCACAACTCCCTTAATGTTAAAATTAGTAGCTGGACTTTCTACTGGCCAACTTTCGGTGTCCTGAACATTATTTTCACTATACCAAAAAATAAATGCACACCCCCTAATTTAACAATTTCTTCTATGAATCTTAAAAAAAACATTTAAATTTTGTTTTATTTTCTGCAGGATGCATTTTTACACAATAAATCAAAAAGTAATCCTACAAAACATAGACTTTGTTGAAGCTACTGATTTAATTCTCGCTAGAAAAGCCATTGGGACAACTGTGTGACGTGTTAAAAGTGAAAAATGAAAAAAATTGGGTCCAATATGTATTTTGATATTCTTGGACAACGTGATTACCAGTGATCAAAAAACATGTAGTTTATCAAAAATGAATATCACAAAGTCACCCCAATTGCAAAAAATCAGTAAAACTAAGTAAATATATATTGGTCCCAGCTTGTCATCTACAGAGATGTAAAAGAATGCATTCTTTTGCGAATAATTATTCATTTGATTTATCGCAAAATGATTGCAGCCATTTTTTGAATTCTTTGACTGGGACTTAAAAAATGAAGTCACTATTCAGACTTAATTTGCGACTTCGGATTATTTTTTTTTTTTTTTTTTGGTTATTTGTGTATTGCATTCATTGAATAAAAAGTCTCACTGAAGTCAATTGAAGTCATTTGGGATCATATACTGTAATTTGAAGTCAATTTACCTGTGGCGTACGAGACATGATCGTAAACTATTTTTGTTGCAAATAGTTAGTGACTTCACCCAAAAAATGCAGTCAGTAAGTGACTTCAAAAAGACTTCAGACTTCATTTTTTCATTCTTTATTCAAAAAGCGAGTCAATGAGTGCATTCGAAATTTGAAGTCATTGAATAAAACTTCAACTGATTGCATTCGCATATGAATGCTTTCTTTTCCAACCTTCCGGAGACCGAATGGAAAAAATTTAATTAAAAAAAAACATATCATTTCGCCACTATCGCTTAAGAATTTTTAGTCATATATACATAAGTCTCTATTCACCCTACAAACCACTGCTAACCACATTTTCCAAAAATACCAATAGGGTAAAACAGGGATAGATGCCCCACTTTTTGGAACAGCTGCCTAAATTTGAAAATATTAGTTTTATTTGAATATTTTTTTTTAATATAGCTAGTTCAATATTTTAACTTTAATTATTTAAATTTTGGTTTACCTATCTTACACAGTTTTTCCAGAAATTAGTTTTTCCTGAAACCTTCTTTTTGAGGGATAGATGCCTACCTTAGGGATAGTTGCCCCACCATGAAAATATTGCGAAAGATAGATGCCCTTTATGGCATGTAAGCGAAAAACACAAATCGAACGCAACGTACGTAGTTCTACCCTACTCAAAACCATAATAAATGAAACATGTTGGGTTTTTAATCTTTTAATTACTATCATTAGAAGATACCTAAATCTAGTATTAGGTACATCAATGGCCATACCTACCTTATTAAATTGAAGCGTTTGCTTTCAAGAATTGGCATGCATTTTTATATATCGCACACTAAATCAAAAAGAGTGACAACTCAAAATCCGAGTAACTTTCAGTTAATTGCTTCTGGATCGCACAAAAGTGATTTGATTTTTAAAAACTTGACATCACTGTGCTCTCTAAAGAGTAACGATAATAGTCAAAAAGAAAAATATTGTATGTATTGGCTGCACTACTTTTTATTAGGCAATCTATGCCAAGAAAGCGACCTAAAAAAATTTTGAGTTGTGACTCTTTTTGATTTAGGGTGCGATATGTTTATTAAATTCAATTTTATAGGTACGTGTTTATTTAGAAAAAAATAAAAATTATATTTTTATAAAAATACATTTTACAAACAATCTTACACTAAAATAAAAACTACTTAGTAAATCTATAGGAAACTAGAGGCAGCCAATAGTTAGATAAACGTTTATTATATCCCGTAGGTACTACAAGATCTTGAATGCATACCCAGTGTCGCCTTTGCTGTTTTTTAGCAGCATATCGTCGAATTAATGTCCTCGATGGAATCTCATATTTTTGGGATAATTCGTTTATCCCCATGGTATTTTTGTTCATTTCGTCGAACGCGGCCTGCAGGCTTTCTGTAGTTCCTTCCTTTTGTACTTTCGCGGCATAATTTTGCTGAAAACTGTTAAAAGTCCATAAAGTAGTACATAAAACATATATCAGACTCCAAAAGTATGTAAAAATTATATACTTCCTCCTTTGTGATTCATGGGCATCTATACCTCGAAAAATCAGGGCAACTCTCCTTCTACGAATTTTTTGAATAAATTATAAACAAAAAACATCTATTTTTAGTTAGATGCAGTCTCAATGAATCAGTTTATTAAGGTACTAAAGAATGTAATGGAATTTATTACTAGTTATAAAGTTATACAAAGCACAATACTTACCTTTTAAACTTTTACGGGTATTTCAATTTCGTCTCAAACAAAATGTTTTATACTAACAAAACGCTTGTTCACTGCTCGAAGCCCCTTTAGATAACTAAAATGCGCTGTGGCTGCGGCTGCTAATTATTCAATTAGTTGTTAGTAACGAGCTCGGGAAGTTAGATTTTTTGAATATGGGGCATCTATCCCGTTGGGGCATCTATCCCGGTTTTACCCTACATACACATTTTTGTTTGAAAAATTTCCCAAACACTGGAAATACGACAGCTCTCTTCATAAATTAATTTTTATTTGTCAAATACTTTTTTGGAAAATTTAAAAAGGTAAGCGCAAAATATTTTAAAAATTCTAATCTTATAAATAAAAATGAATGTGTGCCTGTGTGTCCTTTATGGGCGTCCAAAGTACTCAACCGATTTTTATGAAATTTTCACGGTATATTCTTGAGATCATGGGTTAAAGCATAGGCTATATTAATTTTTGGAAAAGTGGGCGGTGCCACGCCCCCAGGCTATATAAAACTACAATTATTCATAACTCTAAACATATTTGGTCTAAATTAATGATTTTTGGATATGTGTGTCCTTTGGTCAAGATTTATGTAATTTTGGAAAAGTGGGCGGCGCCACGCCCACATTTTTTGTGTTTTGTTTGTACTTCAATAATGTCCAAAGTTTATGGTCGATCTCTTTTAAACTTTCAAAATTGGTTAAGAAAATTGTTGTGTACGATTTAGGCTATATCAATTTTTGGAAAAGTAGGGGGTGCCACGCCCCAAGGCTATATAAAATTTAAATTCTTCATAGCTCTGAACATATTTGGTCTAAATTAATGATTTCTGGATATGTGTGTCCTTTGGTCAAGATTTATGTAATTTTGGAAAAGTGGGCGGTGCCACGCCCACATTTTTTGTGTTTTGTTTGTACTTCAATAATGTCCAAAGTTTATGGTCGATCTCTTTTAAACTTACAAGATTGGTTAAGAAAATTGTTGTGTACGATTCAGGCTATATCAATTTTTGGAAAAGTAGCCAGTGCCACGCCCCCAGGCTATATAAAATTTAAATTTTTCATAACTCTGAACATATTGGGGCTAAATTAAAGATTTTTGGATATGTGTGTCCTTTAGTCAAGATGTATATAATTTTGGAAAAGTGGGCGGTGCCACGATCACATTTTTTGTGTTTTGTTTGTACTTCAATAATGTCCAAAGTTTATGGTCGATCTCTTTTAAACTGTCAAGATTGGTTCAGAAGATTGTTGTGTACGATTTAGGCTATATCAATTTTTGGAAAAGTAAGCGGTGCCACGCCCCCAGGCTATATAAAATTTAAATTCTTCATAGCTCTGAACATATTTGGTCTAAATTAATGATTTCTGGATATGTGTGTCCTTTGGTCAAGATTTTTGTAATTTTGGAAAAGTGGGCGGTGCCACGCCCCTTTTTTGTGTTTTGTTTGTACTTCAATAATGTCCAAAGTTTATGGTCGATCTCTTTTAATCTTTCCAGATTGGTTAAGAAAATTGTTGTGTACGATTCAGGCTATATGAATTTTTGGAAAAGTAGCCAGTGCCACGCCCCCAGGCTATATAAAATTTAAATTCTTCATAACTCTGAACATATTAGGTCTAAATTTAAGATTTTTGGATATGTGTGTCCTTTAGTCAAGATGGATATAATCTTGGAAAAGTGGGCTGTCCCACGCCCACATTTTTTGTGTTTTGTTTGTACTTCAATAAGTTCAAAGTTTATGGTCGATCTTCTCTAAATTTCCAGATTGGTTCAGAAGATTGTTGTGCCACGCCCCCAGGCTATATAAAATTTAAATCATCATAACTTTGAATATTTTTGGTCTAAACTAATGATTTTTGGATATGTGTGTCCCTTGGTCAAGAATCCAATACGTTAAAATCTTCGTTGGGTACGACATACATAGGCTACATTTGTAAATTCTTTGGAAAAGTGGGCAGTTCCAGGACCACAAGCTAAGTAATATTTCAATTCGTTATATCCCTGAATGTATTTGCTTTAGTGACATTTTAACGTTCTTAAATCTTAATCAAAGCACTTAATTTTTTTTGTTTGTTATTGCCGCTCAGCAGCGCATAATGGTTTTTGTCATACCCATTGAGTTCAAAAGATCCGTTTTTTGAGTTGGACATCCAAAAATTTATTTGTTTATACCAAAGACTTTAAAGCCAGAAACATTGTATATCCTAAAGCACTGCATTAAATGGAATGTTAAAAGTTAAAGAAAAATATTGAAAATGTATTTCTAGGGAAGTCACTGGTCAGGCAGAACAACGTCTGCCGGGTCTGCTAGTATTTTATAGAATTTATCTTATTTTGAAGCATATCATTGGCTGCGAAACACCAACGTGATACAGCTGTACGATAAAATAATTTAAATACAGGTAAGAGTTCATTTGATATACATATTATACATACTACCCTAATTATGATTGTGCTATTCTTCTTGCAGAACTTTGTTTTTGCTGAAATCGCCTGACCGGACTTCTTAATTTTCCGGTTAAAGGAGCATTCTGATCAAGTCGCGGCTGTCTTAGCCGTGGATATCTCAGAAGATGTCGTAGTACCACACTGAGTGTGGTTGAACCTATTGTTCCCCAAGCACCAGCGATTACTTTCGCCGATGCCCTGCTTAGCTCCCCTAGTAGCTCCAATTAGAAGATTTTTGTATCAAGGCTTCACTCGTCGTTGACAGAAAAGGATATTTTCAATCGGTGGCGCGAACTAAAGTCAACGGAATTAACGTCAGTGACGTTAAGAACTTTAACTGCAAATATCTCGGAAACTACTAAAAATATTGGTTCAGCGGAGTTATATTCATGCTCCTTTGACCAAAGCGCGTCTCCTGATACATATCTCAACATTTTTGGTTGTGTATTAGCGCTCGGTACCCCACGTAAACGATTACCCACGTCTAGATTTAGAATCTGAAATGAGATTTCTTTCAACCGTTCAAAAGTTATTTGCAGTTAAAGTTAAAAATGTTCTGTCATTTTCATGTGGTTGTTGTAATGGCACATTAGGCTGAGCCAAAAAAAGTGAAAAAGTGGGAAACGTGGCACGCGGAAGGACATCACCGTGGCGGTAGCCACGGCTATGGCACACACCCGGAGTTGGAATGGCGTAGCCCAGGGTTATTTTTTGAAGCGCGGCCGAAGGCCGCCAATGTGGGAAAGAGTTCTGCACATAAATACCATGGATCATGCCCCGAATTGGGTATCTGACCTAATTCAAATTTTCGCCTGCGGCGCTAATTCGTCGAATCTCAAACCCAAATGCCTCAATGACATTAATTCGCATGTCCAAAGCGAACTAAAGTCAAAATACTATACGAATTAACGGCACTGACTTTAATTCGTTTTTGGTCATGCGTCTTAATGTCACTGACATTAATTCGCTTTTTGGGTGCGAATTAACGTCACTGACGTTAATTCCACTGACGTTAGTTCGCGCCACCTTTCAATCACATCTGCTCTAAGCTTAGTGTTGCTCCCTCTAGTAACGTCAGAGTATATGAATTAATTTTAAGTATGAGAGAGACACTTCCTCATTCAAAATAACGGTTCCTGATGCCTTCCTAGAAAGCGTGCTCGACCCGTCGTTTTGGCCTGAGCATACTGTGGTACATATGTTCAACAGAAAATCGAATGCTAATCGTGTTTCAAAAAACTTAGCAACGAAAGCTTCAATAGCGGTGAAATCGTAAGCATGGTTTAGAGCTGTCTCCTCGTTCATTACCAAAATGTACGAGGCCTACGATCGAAACTAAATACTTTTTTCTTGAGTAGTTTCGCTTATATTGCGCAAATTGTCGCTCTTACGGAGACATGGCTGAAGCCTGATAACTTTAATTCAGAGGTTTTCTCTAATAAGTACGTTGTTTATCGACGTGACCGCATCTCAAGAGCAGGTGGCGTCCTTATTGCTGTCGATTCAAGCTTTGTATCCGAGCTTGTTTTATTGGACATCGACCCCGATATTGAGTTCTTAGCAGTAAGACTTGCTTTCCCTTCCTTTAGTATACTCTTTTGCTGTTCGTAGTTGAGGGCCCAGGGACCAGTGTTTAATTATGTACATACTAGTTCTTAAGATGTTTATTTATTTTTCATTGTGGCTACATGAGTTTTAAAGGAATGCATTCCTTTGGGAATAATTATTAATTGGATTGCAGACATTTCGTTTGCAACCTTTATTCCATTTTTTGCAGTTCTTATTCCATTTATTATTCGGAATAATTATTCCTCTTTTAATTCCTTTGTTTTTATTCGCTGTATTTCATGCCACGGATTGCAAATGTAAGGAATGCATTCCGTATTTCTTTGTTATTTACATATATATCAACGTAGTCATAGTTGTGTATGTCTAGATTGTGCTTTTAGCAATCCTGTCCGAGATCGCCCGAACAATAACATCAATTTTAAACGATTGTTACTTCCGAGAGTCAATTTTTTTTTTTTTTAATTTTCTGCAATGCAAAAGGCAGGATTGATAACATTCTGCAGTTGCAGTAGATCGAGCTCCATAGCAGAAAAATGTATATACATACTTATGTAATAAAATCAAAAATTTCAGCAAGGCAAAAGGTGAAACTTGCAACACAATTGCTTTCCAATTCGACTGCGAATGCCATTTTACGGTGCTACTCTCAGGGATTGGATGTTGTAGAAGCATGTGAGACAGGTGAATTGGTTCAATTGGTGAACGATTGGTTCGACGTGCTAAATTCATCTGTTAACTCGTTCAATTACCCAGGAAATGTAGTGTTTGTTCATAATAGATAAAAAAATATAATTATAGTATTAGATTTTAAAAGGAACCTTTTGGACTGAAGGTCGAAAAGCAGATGTAAATTTTCGACCGGATGAGTAACTTCATGTCCGCTGTAGTAATTCTGGAAAAACAAAGCTTATAGCAATTTCAAAAAGGTGTGTTAGTATCAAATAATGCACTGAAGCAGTTATATGCATATCTAGTTGAAAAGTTTAATTTTAAGTACGTGCTTAGAAGGCGTCTAAACCAAGATGTGTTGGAACACTTCTTCGGAAATATTCGAAGCAAGGGAGGTTTAAATGACTATCCTACCCCCAAGGAGTTTAGGTTGCGACTCCGAAAGTATATCTTAGGTAATTGTTTAAAATTTTATTTTCAAAATGCATATGCTCATAGATATAAATATGTATATATAAATTTAAAAACTAAACTACTTTACAGCAAGAAACACGTAAAACTTGCAGGGCACAGGAAACGTCGAGCATGACCCCACCGAGTGGCTCAATACGTAAGAAATTTAGAATCAGTTTTTCTCGCTATGAACTCGACTAATATAATGCATTACAAAAATATAAGGCAGCGACAAAGCAGCACATGTGAACCTTCCGGACAGCGACAATCGATTTTTTTTTAAGTGCCGGGTATTCTTCCGAATGCTACACTTAAATAAGCAAGCAAAGTCAAGAAAGCAAAGAATAAGGTGTTGCGCTGTAAAAAGTTAAATCAAACAAGTAAGGAAGTCTAAGTTCGGGTGAACCGAACATTAAATACCCAGCGTTAGTTTTCAGAAAAACCAATCTATTCCGAGCCTAAACAATAGCGAATTTGGTGGGCGCGGCCACGCCCCTTTCTTATAAAGCTTTAACCGCTTACATAAGAAAAAACTACTGAATCGATCTTTTCAAGGGTTATACCATGTCCTATATATAACTTTGGAAAAGAAGGCGTGCCATGCCCATAACTTTTAACGTATTTTGTGAAATTTTTTGATATACGGATATATGCGTCCATTAATCAATATTTACATAATTTTAAAAAAGTGGGTGGTGGCACGCCCACGGATTTTATTATGTTGTTTGTCCCTATTTGAAGATCAGTTTTCATTGCAGATCTTTATGATACTTTCACAGTGGCTTGTTAATAGTGAAATGTTTATATTTTGTTTATTCACTTGTGGGCGGTGCCACGCCCATTTTCCAAAATATTACCAAAAAGCCTTTAAACAACACTAATGACATCATCAAGTGAATGAGTGTAGTAAATTTTAGCATCATATCTTTATCAGTTAAACAGCTATTGAATATTCCGGTTTCCTAACTAAGAGAGAACTTTAGTTCAAAAAGGGGCGTGGTCGTTCACCGATTTTTCTTATTTTCTGTGGTAGCACTCTACATAAACATAACATGCCTGGTACCTTGTTTCGTAAACCTACCTCACACCGTTCTGAAGTTATTAGCAGTCGAATTTGAAAATTGCTTGACTCATAAGTGGGCGGTGCCACGCCCACTTTCCAAAATTTTGTAAAAATAATGTAAGGAATTTCAAAATTAATGTATGTACCAAATTATATTATTATAGCGGTATCAGTTAATTAGATATGGACTTTCCAATATTTCCACCTCCTTTCAATATAACTTTTATGAAAAAGTAGGCGTGGTCGAGAAGCGATTTCGTTTATTTTCTATATCTGAATTTAACATAACAATAGTATGCCCTCTACAAAATTTCGTTACACTAGCATAAACTGGTCTGAAGTTATTAAGAGTCAAAATTTGAAAATTTCTTCAAATCTTATAAATAAAAATGAATGTGTGTCTGTGTGTCTGTGTGTCCTTTATGGGCGTCCAAAGTACTCAACCGATTTTTATGAAATTTTCACAGTATATTCTTGAGATCATGGGTTAAAGCATAGGCTATATTAATTTTTGGAAAAGTGGGCGGTGCCACGCCCACATTTTTTGTGTTTTGTTTGTACTTCAATAATGTCCAAAGTTTATGGTCGATCTCTTTTAATCTTTCAAGATTGGTTAAGAAAATTGTTGTGTACGATTCAGGCTATATGAATTTTTGGAAAAGTACCCAGTGCCACGCCCCCAGGCTATATAAAATTTAAATTCTTCATAACTCTGAACATATAGGTCTAAATTCAAGATTTTTGGATATGTGTGTCCTTCAGTCAAGATGGATATAATCTGGGAAAAGTGGGCGGTCCCACGCCCACATTTTTTGTGTTTTGTTTGTACTTCGATAAGTTCAAAGTTTATGGTCGATCTTCTCTAAATTTCCAGATTGGTTCAGAAGATTGTTGTGCCACGCCCCCAGGCTATATAAAATTTAAATCATCATAGCTTTGAATATTTTTGGTCTAATCTAATGATTTTTGGATATGTGTGTCCCTTGGTCAAGAATTATATAATTTGGGAATGTGGGCCGTGCCACGCCCACATTTTTTGTATTCAGTGCTTTGTTTGTACTTCAATAATGTCCAAAGTTTATGGTTGATCTGTTTTAAACTTTTCCAATACGTTAAAATCTTCGTTGGGTACGACATACATAGGCTACATTTGTAAATTCTTTGGAAAAGTGGGCAGTTCAAGGACCACAAGCTAAGTAATATTTCAATTCGTTATATCCCTGAATGTATTTGCTTTAGTGACATTTTAACGTTCTTAAATCTTAATCAAAGCACTTAATTATTTTTGTTTGTTATTGCCGCTCATACATATCCAGAGTATTATAGGTAGATATAGGATATAATTAAATAAGTACTAACTATACATCTGCTCAGCAGCGCATAATGGTTTTTGTCATACCCATTGAGTTCAAAAGATCCGTTTTTTGAGTTGGACATCCAAAAAATTTATTTGTTTATACCAAAGACTTTAAAGCCAGAAACATTTTATATCTTAAAGCACTACAATAAATGGAATGTTAAAAGTTAAAGAAAAATATTTGAAAATGTATTTCTAGGGAAGTCACTGGTCAGGCAGAACAACGTCTGCCGGGTCTGGTAGTATATGTATAAAATTTGATAAAATCGGACTTAGAACATCTAAATCAATACATATTGCAAATTTTATCATTGTAGCTGCTTCTGATATTGAATTAACCCGTTTTATACGTTTTTCGAAATTTTCTATATCGAAAAAGGGGCGTGGTTATGGTCCGATATTACCCATTTTCAATACCAATCTATTCTGAACCCAAATAAGTACGCATGCCGAATTTGGTGAAGATATCTCATTATTTGCTCAAGTTATCGTGTTAACGGACAGACGGATGGACACATGGCTCAATAAAGGGACATGGTACAACCAACCGTTATCCCAACAAAGTTATAATACCCTTGCACTAGTACTAGTACGCTGGGTATAAAAAGGCATTAGAATGTTAACTACTTGCACGTAAATCTTGCTTGTTTGTTATTCGATTTGCGTAATTTTTGGCAGGAGTATACTACACACTATTGGGAAGCACCTCACATCAATATCTTCTTGAAATTCCAAGAAATCGCTTTGGGAAATAGCAGAGCTTTTATGCTGAAAAGTGGGCGGCGCCACACCTACTTCACCAAAATCCCCAACACTTTTAGTTTAGTTCTGCTTAAAAAGCTTATTATGTGTGCCAAATTTTATTGATAAAACTTATACAATTATGGAAATATCGCGATTTTAATTTTACAAAGAAATTTTTCAGAACTGTGATCAAAAAGTGGTCCTGTCCGGTAATCAATTTTGTTTATTTTTACAGCAAAGAGTAAGCTTTATATGTTGAACACTTTATCGTTTCAATAAACTAATTTTTACCGGAGTTATGGCATGAAAAGTTTTGTGGAATAACCCACCATAAAAGGGCAGGAACACGCCCATTTTTGAACAATATTGTGCGTTCGACTTTCTTTGCTCACGAACACTTTAGAGGTGAAATGTAAATGGTATATAGCTAGTTTAAGCAAAGTTATTGCATATTCAATATATCTATGATCCTTTTCAAAATCTTTCGTATAAAATACCTTACCCGATTTCGCTAATTTTTTTTCGGAATATTGCCTGTATTAATATAAATATGTGTGCTGAATTTTATTTTGCTATCTTGAGCGGTTTTTGAATTATGATTAATAATATTTCCAAATTTGACTTAATCAAAAAAGGGCGGTGCCACGCCCCTTTTAACAAATGTCTTCAAAAATGTATTTGTTGCCTTAACGCTAAAGTGCACACCAAATATTATCCTTATAGGTGTATTATGTACTGAATAACCATTCTTTTTGTATTTTCGAAAATATTATATGTATAGAAAGTGGGCGTGGATTTTAACCGATTTTGCCTATTTTCAATAGCCATCTGGGATAAGTGAAAAGGAACCAGCATACCAAATTTCATTGAGATATCTCAAGATTTACTCAAGTTCACAGACGGACGGACGGATCAGTTTCTCTTTTTCTCCTGAACATATTGATATACATAAGTCAATATCTATCTCGATTCGTTTATGGCGTTACATACTACCGTTAGGCGAATGAAGTTAATATACCTTGTGTGCGAAGCACTACTAGGTATAAAAAAAGGCAGTAGGACACCCTACTACTTGTCCGCATATTTTGCGTGTTTGCTATCCGATTTGCGCATTTTCGGCAGGAGTATACTACATACTATTGGGAAGCAGCTCACTAACTTTCATTGAAATACCTGAGCTTTTCTGCTGAAAAGTGGGCGCCACGCCCACTTCACCAAAATCCACAACATTTTTTTACAGTTAATTTTGCTTAAAAAGCTTATTATGTGTGTAAAATCTTATTTATATAACTTATACAATTATGGAAATATCGCGATACTAATTTTACAAAGAAAATTTTCAGAACTGTGTTTTAAAAGTGGGCGTGTCCGCTAACCAATTTTGTTTATTTTTACAGCAAAGAGTTAGCTTTATATGTTGAACGCTTTCTCCCAATATCGTTTTAATAAATAAAATTTGGCATGGAAAGTTTTGCGGAATAATCCACAATAAAGGGGCGAGGCCACTCCTATTTTCCAAAAATTTTGTGCATTCGACTTTCTTTGCCCATGAACACTTTAGAGGTGAAATAGAAATGATATACAGCTAGGTTAAGCAAAGTTATTGCATATATAATATATCTATGATCCTTTTCAAAATATTTCGTATAAAAGTGGGCGTGGACCTTACCCGATTTCGCGCATTTTTTCGGAATATTGCCGGTATTGTTATAAATGTGTGTGCTGAATTTAATATTGCTATTTTGAGCGGTTTTTGATTTATGATTAATATTTCCAAATTTGACACCAAAAGTGGGCGGTACCAAGCCCCTTTTTAAAAATTTCTTCAAAAATGTATTTGTTGCCTTAACGCTAAAGTGCACACCAAATATTATCTTTATAGGTGTATTATGTACTGAATAACCATTCTTTTTGTATTTTCGAAAATATTATATGCACTCTAAACTTTTTGATCAAATTTACAGATATTAATATAGTAAATTTTTGTTGACGCAAAAGACATAATTTTAGACATTAATCACATGAAAATTTTATTTTACTTCCAAAAATGTTTAATAAAAAACGTAAAGTGATTCAAACTTTTGATTATCACCAAAAATGAGCAATGAATTACACAGCTTTTAGCGTAAACTTCAAGCGTACATAGAAAAATGTTTAAACTCGCTCATCGAGCTCTCTTCAACAAGGTCTCTCTCTCAGTTTTCTACGTCAAATCGGTGAAGCCGCGTGTGTTGAAGCGCTAAAGCAAATAAAGAAAAATAAAATAAATAATAGATTTAATAGCCCTTTTTTAAATTACATAAGTGTAAGTTATTAAACAATATGTTTAAGTGCAATATATGTGAACAAAAATTTGCAAACAACCGCAATTACCATCGCCATTTGTACGCCCATAAAGGCGCAGGTGGCTGCAGCTTTATTTGTTTACATGAAAAATGTGAAAAGACATTTTCAAGCTACAATACTTATAAAGTGCATTATTTCAGAAAGCATGCAAATGTTGATAAAGTGTGTTACAGAAATAGTTTAATAGAAAAATACGAGTGTAAAGTTCGTGAATGCAAATATATTGGATCTAGTGTTAAAGAAATATACGCGCATGTTTTAAGCCACATTTGTTGTAACAATATTGTAAATTGCCCAATGCCAACTTGTTGTAAAACATTTTTCAACAAGTCCACTTTTCGGTCTCATTTCTATAGAAAACACAAGCATTTTACATCAACAACAACATCGATTGAACCAGATGCAGCACCTACCGAAGAAGTTAGCGCCACAAATCATGATGCTTCTCCATTTGACCCGACAAAAGTAGCAAACCTTCCCAGCAGCAATTTCCCCAAATCCTTTGCAAATATTTTGGTAGATTTGAAATTCAAATATAATGTTTCTGAAGCTTGTTTGCAATATTTGTTTAAGGAGCTTTCCACCTTATTGGCTATGAATATGTCCGACAACATAGCACAAATAAGTCAAATATTTTCTACCAATACTGCAAGTGTATCGGAAAAGGAACACGATATTATAAGTATCTTTACAAAATCAAAGTTGTTGCAAGATTTGCAAAGCCTAGCTTCAAAAAGTAAGCGAAATAACTACTTTTCAGGAAAAACAGTATGTTACACTGAACCGAAAGAACTTTATCTTGGACGTGATAATTATCATAAAACATGTGTCTATCATTATATTCCAATTTTAGAAACATTGAAATGCTTATTGAATGACGAAAAATATTTTGAAGCCTTTTCCGAAGTAAAGGGGTCGAAGCTTAATGTATATTCTGACTATAATGACGGAAATATTTATCTTAATCAATCTTTCTTTACAAACGAAAAGCGCATTGAGCTACTGATTTTTCAAGATGCTTTCGAAGTGTGTAATCCTTTAGGTTCAGCAAAACAGAAACATAAGCTGATTGGCTTTTATTTTATGCTCGGTAATATACATGCCAGGTATAGATCAATAATTTCTAATATACAGTTGATTCTATTGTGCAAGGAAAGTTATGTGAAAACTTTTGGATTTGAAACGGTTTTGAAGCCTTTATTGGATGACCTAAAAATATAGATATTGAAATTCGTACTCTTAGAAATATCAGCAATTATAGCGAACTGATTTCGGCAGAAATTTTCGATAGAGGAGTTGTTCGCTCATGTTTAAATATCCTTCAGTTCTTCCATGTTTGTAATCCAGGACTTCCACCTTGTATTGCACACGATTTATTTGAGGGAATTGTCCCATATGACTTGATGGAAATTTTAAAAAAGTTAAGCAATAAATACAGTTTTTCATTTGATCAAATAAATATTTTTTTAGCATCATTAAGAAAGAAACTGAATTCACGATTGTCCTTTCCGAAAATAAATGCTAAAATGAAAAAGCTTCCAGGCAACGCGGATGAAGTTCTCACATATTATTTTTGATGCCTCTTGTCTTGATGAATTTAGTTTGTTCTTACGAAGATCCAATATATTTGCTTTTCACAACCATGGTTAGCGTGTGTCGTTTAATCTGTGCACATGAAATTACCTTATCTCAAATAGAATTATTAAACTACTACATACGTGTTTTTTTTGAATATAGAGTTGAGTGCTTTCCTGATCTTAATTTAAGACCAAAACACCACTACTTATATGAAACATTATCCAGATTTAATTAAGCAATTTGGTCCTTTAAAGCACATGTTTACATTGCATTTTGAACAAAAACACCAATACTTTAAGAATATAGCTAAAAGATGTAAAAACTTCAAAAACATTACCTATACTTTGGCAAAAATGCATCAACAGCTTCAATCGAGTCTTTATGGGCATAGGTTAATGAAAAAAGTAATATGTGAAAAGCCATATGCGCTGGAAAGGAATATGTTTAATATTAGCTTACCAAATAATTTCATATTTGTAACAAAAAACTTAACTTTTATTGGAACCATTTATAAAGAAAATGATGTTATATTATATTCAATAGATGAACAAAGTAATGTGAATGTTCTTATTATTAACTCCTTATTTATAAATAAGAATTACGAAAATTTCATTTTTTATGGTGAAGTAGTAAAAATGTGGTTCAATAGCACGATAAGCTTGTACGAATCCTTGGATACAACAAACAAGAGTTTTTCAATTGTCAACAATAATGAACTTTTAATTTCAGAGCCTATAAAAGTAATTATGTTAAATTCTAAGAGATATTTTGCTCCATTTTGTTCCATTGTTGATCACATATAAGCTACGATGTTGTAAATGACTTTTGCAGTTTCCCCATATTATCAAATAGTTATTTTTTCAATGCCATGTTTATTTTTAACCTAGCTTTAAAAAATCATATAGTCGATAATAAAGTAAATATGTCGAAGTACTTATGTAAGTTGTGGAGCGCCGACAGATTGACCAAAAAAGCCTTCATGTGCCAAGCTTCTATTGCTCTCATAATTACGAAAGGTATGATTATCAAACATTGTTCACCTTTTAAAAATCCGTATTAAACAAAATACACATTTTTAATATTTCATTTAGCTAAAGACTATTCTCTTACGGGAAACAAGCTAGTTTTGGAATGTGATGGAACAGAGATAGATGACGACGAAACGTTGCATGCTTTTTTAGAAGATAAGAGCACTTTCATAATCCTTGATTCTTGTGAGGCTTGGATTCCACCCTGTATGACAACAGCTCCCACTATTTTCAGCAGCACGGCCGTACATGGAAATACACAGCTCAGCCAACAGACTTTTTTGAGCGATTCTTCATTCTGCCTTACACCAAGTCCTGAAGGTGTTGGTGCTACATATTTATCGCTACTGCCACAGTCACCGCCCCAAAAAGAGTGTCCAATAAACGCCTTTCCACAAAATAGTTGCCAGACCCTTCAGGAAGGAGTTTTTCAATATAATACAGAGGATGCAAATACAAATATTCCTTTAGAACGCATAACCAACATGCCCACTTCGGGTAAGGGAGCACCACAGGCGATGTGTGATTTATTTTATGCTTTTGAAATACCTTGGAATAAAATGTCACCTGAAATCAATAAAGCACTGGAAGATAAAAAGCATTTAGGAAAATTGTTGAACCAGTTTTGTAATACTATTGTAGACGAGTTACGGCAAAAATCTGAATATATTCCCATGAGCGTTTACCGGAGCATTGCGCAAAAGGCCGGTATCAAATACCCCGAATCTTTTCTTGAGAGAGATGGCCAAAAAAATATTATGTCACACATTCCTGTTTCGTTAATTACAACTATGAGAAACCGTAATAATTTTTGGAATTCTTCGGCTAAAAAGGTGCTAGCCAGTTCAAATGTGCCACTCAAATTGAAGAAAAACATAAATATAATGTCCCGTAGTTGCGTCAACTGGCAGCCAAACTCACGCGACTACGATAAGGATTATACATCTAAAAAACAGTTTTTAATAACGATGCACCAGAAGAAATCCCTACAGCAATCAGAAGAGGAAACTGTTCTGCAATACATGGCTGATTGCTTTGCTGAGCAGAGAAAGTTTTTCAACAATGCACAAAATATACCGACAGTTAAAGAAATTCTTCAGAATTGGCCAATGATATTTCACAAAAAATGTCTATTTCGACATTTCGAAAAATTAATGGAACTCGACGTTTCAACATTCAAGTTAAACTTTAGAGCATCCGAAGGGAAACTTAAAGCGTTTTTTAAAATTGAAAAAGCAGGAAATGACGAAGATATAATAAAGGCGATGTGTCAACATTTTAAGGAAAACCACCAGCTATTATTTTCAAAGTTTGAGGTATGATTAGTGTAAAAAAATAACATTTATATATAATAAAATAAATAAATTGCAGCTGGGAACAACAGTTGAAGATATCAAGACGAGCAAGAATATTTCAACTCCATGGGTTTCAACAATTTGTAAGTATTTTTATAATCAGGCAAATTATAAACAGTTATCTCAGAATTTCTTTGTAATAACTTATTTTAATTTTTAATGACGTAGCTGTAATAAGTGAGAAATTGCGTGTGTGTTTAGAATTTAAAGGTTTAAGTCTTTTATTAAAATTTTCACATTTTTTTTAGATACATCTCTTGCGAATGAAGACGACCCAATTTCTTATATATGGCTAGAAGGCGAAATCACTACCATAGATATTACGCATGATATCGTGACCTTATTTTATGCGTTCTCTGCTACTATTACATATTTAACATTGAGTATCCCAAAAATATTTCTCAAACCTGCGAGTTTCTAATGCGAGGAAAAAAACACATAAACACTTAAAAAAAAATAAACACACTAATTTCTAAAATTGACGGTATTTCTGAAGTAAAACTCTAACATACATACATGTATAATTTAAATTTATATTCATTTTATTTTAGTCCAGTCGAGAGAGACTAAAAATCAATATATTGTGGAGTTTTCCGGACCAAACTTTTTGTTGCTACTAATAGGAAGCTTTTTTAGAAATATCGTTTTTGCCGTAACAAAGATAATTTTGTTGATTACACTAAACATTATTCTTTTTACATTTATTCTTGCTAGTAGTAGGAAATAAAACCGCTGGTCCGAAAAATTCCACATTTCTGAATTCACTAAAACTTTTTATACGTTTATAAAATATATTTTACCTACATTTTATAAGATGTATGTATGTACATAAGGTTAATTAATTTTAATTTTATTATTTTAGTTAGCTGTTTTTGAAGTTTAAAGAAAATAAATTTTTTTTAATAAGTCACCCTAATGTCCATATGTATATTGTATTAACTTTTTTCTGTTATTGTATGAATTTATGTACTATTATTTCAATAAAAAAATTAACAAATTTTCCCCTCATACCCTACCTTTATATTAAACATTTTCGGTAGCTAAATTCAAGCAGTAATGTGTTTATAGTTGCGCGTTATCTTGCTTAATTATTCAGCAAAGAGAGGAGAGCGAGCAAAAGGCGCTGTAAATTCAAGCAGTAATGTGTTTATAGTTGCGCGTTATCTTGCTTAATTATTCAGCAAAGAGAGGAGAGCGAGCAAAAGGCGCTGTAAATTCAAGCAGTAATGTGTTCAATTATTTAATAAAGAGAGAAAGCGACCAAAAGGCGTTGAGAGTTGAGTTACACGTTTTCTTAATTAAAATTCAACCAAAAATCACCTATATTAACTTGCGTAAATTTAGACAAAAACAGTCGGTAACCTGTTGTCAGCGATTATCGTCGTAAAATTACAATAAAAAGTTTAGAGTGTGTATAGAAAGTGGGCGTGGATTTTAACCGATTTTGCCTATTTTCACTAGCCCTCTGGGATAAGTGAAAAGGAGCCTGCATACCAAATTTCATTGAGATATCTCAAGATTTACTCAAGTTCACAGACGGACGGACGGATCAGTTTCTATTTTTCTCCTGAACATATTGATATACGTAAGTCAATATGTATCTCGATTCGCTTATGCCGTTACATACTACCGTAAGACGAATGAAGTTAATATACCTTGTGTGCGAAGCACTACTAGGTATAATAAATATTGTTTTCTAGAAAGAGAAAAATTTAAAATAAATAAAAGTATAAATATGTATATGAAGGTCTCAGAACCAAAAGGATCTATGTACATAAGTGACATTTTTTTTGAAATTGAGTTATACCCATATGTGTATAGTGAAATATGGTGTTTATTTGTTGGCAAAGAGATCCGAGTCATTTCGGACATTGTAGTGCCATCTATTTCCCATACAATAAACGCCCTACCCAGATTTTACATAGAATTTTCAAAAGGTAGTAAACTTTAAACTTGAATATCTCAAATAAATTTCAGAGTCACTTCCCAGCAAACCATAGGAGTCATAAATGAGTCAGAAAGGAATCCTAGGTGGGAGCGTTTATGCTGTTTATGAACTCATTTATGAGTCCGAAATGAGGGTATTTCCCTTCTTGCGATGGTCGTCCGATATGAGCCGACCCTACTAGACAGCTGCGGGTTATTTGACTAGTCATATAACCTCTCTGCGTGACGATAGTTTGCGTTAGCTTTCTCAGTTATTTTCTTAAAGCCAATGTGAGAAATATAACCATGTGTTTGCTGTCCGTGTGTGGTTATGTGTGACGCAAACGTGTGTCAGATGTTATGGTTATCGCTAACGCAAAAGCAGGCAAAATGTAATAGCTATGTGTAACTCAAAGGCACATAATTTGTGCTAGTCATGAGTAACTGAAATACTTATCAGATGTAGATTTAGATATAGATTTATGTTTTAATGATTAATATAATACAAAATTACACAATTTTACCGTTTACAACAGTCATTAATATATATATAAATACTATAAATACATTTTTATATTACTAAAGCTTCACAAAATATAACCTTTCTCCGTTTGCCACAAATTGAAGGTTGCTTTGCTCGTCCATCTGAAAATATGAAATTTTAGGTGAATAAATATACCAACTCCGACTTGACTTGTGAAATACCAATAATTAGCACTATTTACTTGCCTTATCTGTGACTATAAGCTGGAATTGCACTGCAAAACTCCTTTTAAAACGTTTTTTACATTTTTTAAAGACACGCTTGCATTCTGTTCACTTTTAAAGAAGAAGAAACGCAAAGAAAAAGCAAAACTTGACAGAAAGAATTGCATGTATTGGTGAGTGTGGTTAGGCCCGTCTAGTAGGGGAATTTCATATATTATATGAGCCTAAATAAGAGTCATATATGACACCTTTTTTCTCATAATCGGCACGTATTGGATTCAGAAAAGACTCATATATGAAACAGTTTTAGAGCCATTTAGGACTGTTGTGAAATTCAGAAATGGCATTAAAATTGGAAAATTAGAATTGGGGAAAAGACACCTGAAACTTCATTAAAAAAAAGAGATTTTTCAATAGATTTTGGTGAATAAATCAGTAAAATGTGCATTGTATGGTCATACTCACACCAAGGGATGCTTCTTCGTCACTAGAGGCTATCCATTGAATAATACTTCAAAATGGATTTAGCCAGCAATGATAATACAAAGCAAGTCCAGAACAATGGGAATCAGAAACAACTTCGGTAATGTAACTCAATTTTTATTGAAATAAAAAATTTTCAAAAACAAAATATGAATATTTGTTCCAAAGTTGCTCTGTTAAATGAACACTCTCCATATAAGGCTCCTAATTTTCATCACATCGGAGTCATAAACGATTCTTATATGATCTTATTTCTAAATCTAAAATATTTCACATATTTAAGACTCATATCGGACTCCTAAATTATGAACCCTCCGAGAATGTTTGTAGGGTTAGATCCATGTGGTTCTAAACCAGACATTTTAAATTCCCATTAGCATTAGCAATTGATGCAATTGGTTTATATTTTCTAATTCATTAAACAATTAGAAATAGTTCAACTAATTCCCATTAGATAATTGAGATTTTTTTTCTAATGGTAAATCCAATTGCAATTAGTTGCCATTAGCAAAAAGAATTGGGTTACCTTTACAATTAGAAATCTAATTGACTTCTGCTAATGCAATTAGATATTCAATTAGCTCCAATTAGAATCAATTATTTTCATATTTTCAAAAACAAAAAAAAAAACTAAATATTCATACAATGAATTTCACACACATATTTATTACTTATGTACATATATTACATACATGCAGACATATTTAACGTATACGTACCGTACATACTAACTGTTTAATAATTACACCGACCGGGTATATTCGCTTTCAGCAATACGAGCTTTTCAAAAGAAAAGTCCGTCAAGCGACTCCGCCTTGGGCTATTAATAATTCCTGCAAAAGAAAATTGTCGCTCCACGGGGCCTGAAGACGTAAGCGGTGTGTTGCAAAACAGTGCTATTTCTTTTAATGTAGGATATTTGCACCATATATTTGAAGTTTTATCAGTATCATTCAAATATTGATGCATCATATTCGAAATGAAATGCGGGCTTTCAGCCTCAATTTCGATGCTTTTCGTGTAAGGGTAAATACAAATAGTGGCTGCTTTCTGAAGAGTGAATGTCAATGATAAAATAAAAATGGTAAATAAGAAGTTATATAAAATAAAAAAAAAATTGTATATATATATATATATTGGTTATTTTGTAGTTGAAAAGTAGTTAGTTAGTATTTGGTTGAGATATCATGCAAAGGTAACCATAGTTGACCTTATTCCGGCAATCCGCGTACATGAAAATTTACAGTAAATAGTCAAACCTAGTTTATTTGAAACCAAGTTAAAGTTACTTTTACGTTAGATTCATTTCCTGCAGGCTACATAAGTGTGTGAAATTCATTGTATGAATATTTAGTTTTTTTTTCTTTTTGCTAATGGCAACTAATTGCAATTGGATTTACCATTCGAAAAAAAATCTCAATTATCTAATGGGAATTAGTTGAACTATTTCTAATTGTTTAATGAATTAGAAAATATAAACCAAATGCATCAATTGCTAATGCTAATGGGAATTTAACATGTCTGCTTCATATATATTTTTATTAATTTATTGTTTATATACAACATAAACTACAGGTACATTTAAATGGATAAATTCATAAACTATCATCTTCATCGGAACTAGTGCTATCATCTGAGCTGTCAATTGTTATATTGCACACTCCATCTGCTTCGGTCTCATCGTCGTCTGTAAAAGTAAAAAGAAAAATATACTGATAATATAAATTTTTCCAAATTAGGAAGGTATAACTTCAGGATTAATGTCAAGGTTGGCAATGCTGGTGATGGATGGCGGCAATTGATCACCCACAAACCATTTAAACAAATATTTGCCATCTTTTTCCTCCCATCCATACTCGGTGGGCAATAACGTGGTAGGCTCGGGTAGATGAGAATGACTCCAAAGATGAGAGATGTATGCCGTACGTAAAAAATGTTGTCGAAGCTCGGCTCTACAAGGCGGAAATAATGAGCCATCCATTTTTTTTTCGAAGTTAAGTGGATTGCAGCCATCGTCATTGCCATATGTTTTAGTGAATGACACAACACGAGCCATGTTAATATCATCCATTCCTGTGAATGTATATAATTTCCAAACATAGCTTTCCAATGTTGTAAGCAATTCATCGAGGTTACAATTTGGAATTTGTGAAATGTTGCTGAATGCTTGTATGTACGTTGAAGACTTCCGGAGAATTTGGAACGGTTTTCTTTTCCCCTTACGCTAAAATGCCGAATTAAAATCGCATCCCGTAAAGGCATGGAATGCTGGTAATGCAGTACTTAAATTAGGACCCAATGATTCGTACAATTTGGTGACATCGATGAATTTTTGATTATTTCCGGTTCCAACATGCATCGATATTTGTACATTCTTCTCGATGAAATTCATATTTCCCAGCATAATGATTAAAATATCTGTATCAGAGCAGCGTATTGTAACTTGAGTATCAGAATCAGTTTTTTTTCATTAATTGTAACCACGGCAATCATTTTTGGGAATCTTTTTAATAGTCTATCTTCAAAATGGTACGGCTCTGCTTGCGTATTTAGGTTGGGTTCAATGTTAGCAATGAATTCAGCAAATAACGCTTGTAAGTAGCTCAAAAAGTTTGAATTTCTTTTTTAAATAATATGGTAAGAAACGAAGCTGCATACTAGCTAGAAAGGTTATAAAGTTATACTTACTCAGCTATCTTCGGAAGGGATGTAGATTCCATAAGTTTCCGATACCTCTTTGATAGGGCAGTAAATACGCGATAACATTTGGTATGATACTGTTCAATGTTATTCGGTTCAGGCGGCATTTTTATATCTCTCATTGTAAGATTGTAGTCTTGCCGAATTTTTAAAGTATTTTTACATTTCTGCAAGGTATCAGCAGTAAACATGTTCGAATTTTGCTTTTTTACTTTGCAAAAACCACAAATTCTTTCCACTGGCGCCATGATATTTTTAAAATATTGCTTACGTTCACTATGTTAGGATATCGCTTTTTAACTGACTATGGTAAACGAGAAAACTCTTTTATATATCGCCATTCTTCTGTAAATTTTGCGACAGGTCAATTTTGTCTTTTTCAATATATTCAATATTTCACTATTCACGCTTATCAATCTACCTAAATGCTTGCGGTTACATGTGTGCAAACAATGTATGGCGCTTGCATAAAGTGATAATTACAGGACGCTTTCGCAAAAATCGCGATGGTATAAAACTGCAAATTTTGAAGTGGGCAGTAGGTACTTCCTTTTTCCCATGAAAAGAATCATTAGGATTTTCCAGCGATTAAAGAGACGCGATCTATGTGACCTTGGGCATAAAGATAATAACCATGCCGTTACGCCCATGTTTTGATGTGCACTAAAGTATTGCAAAATAAAAGACGTGCAGATGTACATATGTGACAGTTTAGAGCAAATCGAACCAAAAGGTCCACTGTGCATAAAACGAGAATACTAAATATTAACAAAAGCAAAGGGCTACCAATGTACCAAATTTCAAGCAAGATTCAGATTTTATACATATATGTACATATGTACCTAATTTGGCTTAAACATAAGAAGCTCATTTGAAACCTGTAATATAGTTTGAACTAATACAGATATGATAACAACCATCAACTGATTTGTATTGGAGAAAAGTTTTCAATTACATGAGTGCGCTCATACGTTTTTGTCAAGTTCAGGTCCCTGACTGACGCATAATCCACCGCCCGCGGAATGACTGACGGTTGTTTTTGTTTCTTATTAACATAAATATTATATATACAAAAGCTCAGCCTTTATAAAATTGGTTCAGAAAGTGCTTTTTTTCACGACTTCTGCAGCCTCCCACCCGCGCACCCACCGATGGTATTGTGACTGACGGTCGCTTTCGTTATTGGGAACGTGACTACAACACATAGTTTTAAACTCAGCCTTTATAAAATTGGTTGAAAAAAAAGCCGCTGCCTCTTGGGCTATAAGATGCACTTAAGTATCAAGCAATTGCGCTTCCAAAGAGTTTAATTTATTCAGAAAAAGACTCACCTGATGCGCAGATATTGTATCAACTTGTGAAGTACTACTTTCTATGTTACATATAACATATAATAAATTACTTACCAGTTTGTATCAACTTGTGAAGTACTACTTTCCATGTTACATATAACATATAATAAATTACTTACCAGTTTGCCTAGAGCTTCGCACACAACGTATATTAACTTCATTCGCCTAACGGTAGTATGTAACGGCATAAACGAATCGAGATAGATATTGACTTATATACATCAAAATGTTCAGGAGGAAAAGAGAAATTGATTGAGCCATGTCCGTCCGTCCGTCTGTAAACACGATAACTTGAGTAAATCTTGAGATATCTCAATGAAATTTGGTATGTAGGTTCCTTTTCACTTATCTCCGAGCGCTATTGAAAATAGGCAAAATCGGTTAAAAGCCACGCCCTCTTTCTATATATATAATACTTTCGAAAATACAAAAGGAGTGATTATTCAGTACATAATACACCTATAAGGATGATATTTGGTGTGCACTTTAGCGTTAAGGCAACAAATACATTTTTGAAGAAATTTTTAAAAAGGGGCGTGGTACCGCCCACTTTTGATATAGTCAAGTTTGGAAATATTATTAATCATAAATCAAAAACCGCTCAAGATAGAAAAATAAAATTCAGCACACATATATATATTAATACAGGCAATATTTCGAAAAAAAATTAGCGAAATCGGGTTAGGTTCACGCCCAATTTTATACGAAAGATTTTGAAAAGGATCATAGATATATTGAATATGCTATAACTTTGTTTAAACTAGCTGTATATAATTTCTATTTCACCTCTGAACTGTTCGTGGGCAAAGAAAGTCGAAAGCACAAAATTTTTGGAAAATGGGCGTGGCCCCGCCCTTTAATGGGGGATTATTCCACAAAACTTTCCATGCCATAACTCCGGTAAAAATTGACTTATTGAAACGATATTTAGAGAAAGTGTTCAACATATAAAGCTTACTCTTTGCTGTAAAAATAAACAAAATCGGTGAACGGACCCGCCCACTATTTGAACACAGTTCTAAAAAATTTCTTCGTAAAATTAAAATCGCGATATTTCCATAATTGTATAAGTTATATAAATAAGATTTTACACACATAATAAGCTTTCTAAGCAAAACTAAACTGTATAAAAATTTTGTGGATTTTGGTGAAGTAGGCGTGGCGCCGCCCACTTTTTAGCATAAAAGCTCTGCTATTTTCAAAAGCGATTGCTTGGAATTTCAAACATGTATTTCAATGAAATTTTGTTAGATACTTCCCAATAGTATGTAGTATACTCCTGCCAAAAATTACGCAAATCGAATAACAAACAAGCAAGATTTACGGGCAAGTAGTTAACACCCTACTGCCTTTTTTTTTATTAATTTTTTTTATTTTCATACCTTTCATGAACATGAGGAAAGGTATTTATATTTTGTTATTTAGTAATAATTTAATTTACCACTCACAACAGAAGTGTTTTTATCGAAAACAATCAGTTGCCTTGATAACAAATTTTCAGGTATGTATTAAAATAGACCTGAGTAAATTAGGATACCAAAACAGATCACTACTAGGTATTTAATGTTCGGTTACACCCGAACTTAGACTTCCTTACTAGTTTTTATTTCGCAATAAGAATTCCCACAGGTGAATTTTTAATTGCTAACTAATATTATTTTACATTTCCAGAATTGCATTCGAAGCTTCGCTAATTAAAAGTTGGCACAACAACCGAATTATTTGACACTAACCAGTTGCACGCGCATGCGGTAAAATGCAAAGTGCTGATGCCAGCGTCTAGAAACATTTCAAAAAGCAAGTTGTTGTTGCTCTCATACTAAACTTTAGCTTTAATGTTTGAGTTATTTAACTCGAATAGTCAGTCTCATTTATGTAGCGTATGTAATCGGTTGGGAAGTTAAACAAAAACTTCCTTGTTTGGCGTCCGAAGCGAAAAAATACCCGGCAAATAAAAAACTAATTGAAGTGACTTTAAACAATAAGCAAAGTAACAAATAAAACAAAGTGAATTAACTCTTAATAAAATTAAACTAAGAGACACTAAACAGTAAGTGAAGTAACAAGTAAAGGTGAATAAAGTAACTTTTAATAAAATTAACTTAAAATACTTTAAACAATAAGCAAAGTAACAAATAAAATAAAGTGAATTAACTCTTAATAAAATTAAACTAAGAGACCCTAAACTATAAGTGAAGTAACAAGTAAAGGTGAATAAAGTAACTTTTAATAAAATTAACTTAAAAAACTTTAAACAATAAGCAAAGTAACACATGAAGTAAAGTGAATTGAGTCTTAATAAAATTAGACTAAGAGACCCTAAACAATGGCCAATGAGCCCAACCTAATCATCAGAAATCATCAAAAATTATTGTAAAGAGGCCAATGAGCCCACCTTAATCATCAATCATCACACCCATTGGTGGCTATTAGAATCACCGTAAACATCAAAAATTACCAACCACCAAAAATTTCTACTATACTAGTACAACAACCGAGGATTAGAAGAGCAGAGGCCCAAGTAGTGAAAGCAAACAGGAACACACTCGCTGGCACAAGCAGCAGAGTGAGAACTCAATTGCTCTTATAAGTTATTTAGATATAAGATAAAATCTAAGTTTTGGTTTTTAATTAAAGGAAGCGTAGTAAAATAAAAGATAAATCAGAAATAGTAGATCACAAATCGCGAAAAAAATATCTTTCTTGTAAAATAAAAATCCAAACGTGAAAAAACATTTGTCTTTGTAAGATAAAATATAAAAAGGAAACAGTAAACCATAAATCGTGAAAAAAAAATTTTCTTTTCTCAAAATGTCAAACCCAAATAATTTAATAAGACCATCGCTCTTAGGGAATGCTAACCCAACCCCAAATCCAAATCCTAACCCACAACCTGTCACAAACCCGTCCCTACAGGCCACCTTGGAACTGGTGACACAATTACTGACGACGGACGGAGGAACGTTAATACAGGACATAGTGGGAACAGATACAAGCCCAACACCGACTACTGACCAAATCATCACCGAACAATACAGAAACAATCTCACAGAAGTTGATAAGATCCCCGATGTAGTGAGATCGTAGAGAGAATTTTCTGGGAAACCCGCAGAATTCAACTCGTGGAAGAAGAGCGTTGAGAGAATCCTTCATATTTAAACAAACACAGCAGAACCAACGCTACAACACAGCTCAAAAGCCACAACCAAAGCCAGACCCGATGGATATAGATCCTAGCATGAGGTCAAATCCAATAAACTATGCAAACAGGCCAAATCTTAAATACGCTGGGAAAAGACAAGACGACTCAAATGTTAAAAAACCCGCCTTTAAAAGCTCAGCGGAACTACCATGTAACAACAAGCCCAGAAGAAGCCCAGCCTTCACTGGACAATGAAGAAAATAATCCACCTATAACCCAAGAAACTCTTCGTTACCCTACTTTAATTGCAGGACGAAGAGTGGAGAAATTTTAAAGATTTTGGTCGACACCAGGTCTAATAAAAATTATATTCAACCTCAATTAGTAAAAAACGATAAAACTTTTTCTGCAAATTCAGTAGGTGGCAAATAGAAATTACCCATCACACGTACGTAAATGTTTTTAATTTGCCAAACATCAACCTACCATCCTTCGTTTCCTTTCATGCAATATTAGGAAATGACAGCTTGAAGGAACTGTCCGCAGTCATTCATACGAAAGAAAATTTCATGACCATCAATAATTCATTTCAAAATACGCCTTAAGCAACTTTTTTCACAAGACGTCAACCATGTCCTCATACGAGACAAATATATGAATATCTTTCAAAAACAAGCAATAAGCCCACTAGTAAAAGTATTGACCTCTTTTTTGACCCTAATGAGAAACTAACCTATACCACCAAAGTTGTCGCAATGATAAGAACTAATTCAAACGAACCTGTCTATACAAAATATTATCCTTATCAGATGTCGTTGAAAGGAGAGGTTGAAAAACAGATCCAGCAACAGCTGGATGACGGCATAATAACACCTTCTCGGTCCCCATACAACTCACCGATATGGATAGTGCAAAAAAAAAACAGGATGCTTCACTCGAAAAAAAATACAGACTAGTGATTGATTATAGGAAGTTAAACTCTATAACCATTGCTGACCGATATCCAATTCCTGATATAAACGAAGTCCTATCTCAATTAGGTAAAAATAGTATTTTTTCAGTAATAGATCTGAAAAGCGGTGTTCGCCAGATTCCACTGAAAGAATCTGAAAAACGCTCCAGCAATTTTCCAAAGAACTTTAGACGACATCCTCGGAAAATATATCGGAAAGATCTTGTGGCACGCAACATATACAGGTACGCAATATTAAATTAATTGTGTACTACACCTAAAGATCCCAACTCAAATTTAGCATGCGAAACAACATCTAAAAATGCAACCCAGCGGATGTAACAACCGCAGCTAAGTAAATCTCAAATAAGTAATACATATTTTACATTTTTCCTTTTTTATACTTCCGTTCTTCGAGTAAGTTAGAGATAAGCTGACTTGTAAAATACTTCATGAACTTCGAAATAAATAGAATATATATTTAAAGTGGTAACAAACCCACATCTGGTGACCCCGCGAAAAAAGACACGTCAAACAACGGCGCGCTAACTTATATTTTCACTTGCAAGTACACCATCTACCACGTGTAATATTTTAATACTTGCAAAATCATGGTGGACCCTTCAGAGGAAACTCAAACAGACCCGCCACAGCAGCAAAACTTCACCGGTGGTCAGCAAACGCCAACATTCATAAACGCATCAAACTAAATTTGCAGATTAGGTGTTAAACCATCACGAACAGCACCGCGGACGATCATGAACACCAGCCCGTAACAACCAACAAGGTAGTCGCACGCGTTCAAAGAATAATCCCCCATAAAAGGGCGGGGCCACTCCCATTTTCCAAAAATTTTGTGCTTTCCACTTTCTTTGCCCACGAACAGTTCAGAGGTGAAATAGAAATTATATACAGCTAGTTTAAACAAAGTTATAGCATATTCAATATATCTATGATCCTTTTCAAAATCTTTCGTATAAAATTGGGCGTGAACCTAACCCGATTTCGCTAATTTTTTTTCGAAATATTGCCTGTATTAATATATATATGTGTGCTGAATTTTATTTTTCTATCTTGAGCGGTTTTTGATTTATGATTAATAATATTTCCAAACTTGACTATATCAAAAGTGGGCGGTACCACGCCCCTTTTTAAAAATTTCTTCAAAAATGTATTTGTTGCCTTAACGCTAAAGTGCACACCAAATATCATCCTTATAGGTGTATTATGTACTGAATAATCACTCCTTTTGTATTTTCGAAAGTATTATATATATAGAAAGAGGGCGTGGCTTTTAACCGATTTTGCCTATTTTCAATAGCGCTCGGAGATAAGTGAAAAGGAACCTACATACCAAATTTCATTGAGATATCTCAAGATTTACTCAAGTTATCGTGTTTACAGACGGACGGACGGACATGGCTCAATCAATTTCTCTTTTCCTCCTGAACATTTTGATATATATAAGTCAATATCTATCTCGATTCGTTTATGCCGTTACATACTACCGTTAGGCGAATGAAGTTAATATACCTTGTGTGCGAAGCTCTAGGCAAACTGGTAAGTAATTTATTATATGTTATATGTAACATGGAAAGTAGTACTTCACAAGTTGATACAAACTGGTAAGTAATTTATTATATGTTATATGTAACATAGAAAGTAGTACTTCACAAGTTGATACAATATCTGCGCATCAGGTGAGTCTTTTTCTGAATAAATTAAACTCTTTGGAAGCGCAATTGCTTGATACTTAAGTGCATCTTATAGCCCAAGAGGCAGCGGCTTTTTTTTCAACCAATTTTATAAAGGCTGAGTTTAAAACTATGTGTTGTAGTCACGTTCCCAATAACGAAAGCGACCGTCAGTCACAATACCATCGGTGGGTGCGCGGGTGGGAGGCTGCAGAAGTCGTGAAAAAAAGCACTTTCTGAACCAATTTTATAAAGGCTGAGCTTTTGTATATATAATATTTATGTTAATAAGAAACAAAAACAACCGTCAGTCATTCCGCGGGCGGTGGATTATGCGTCAGTCAGGGACCTGAACTTGACAAAAACGTATGAGCGCACTCATGTAATTGAAAACTTTTCTCCAATACAAATCAGTTGATGGTTGTTATCATATCTGTATTAGTTCAAACTATATTACAGGTTTCAAATGAGCTTCTTATGTTTAAGCCAAATTAGGTACATATGTACATATATGTATAAAATCTGAATCTTGCTTGAAATTTGGTACATTGGTAGCCCTTTGCTTTTGTTAATATTTAGTATTCTCGTTTTATGCACAGTGGACCTTTTGGTTCGATTTGCTCTAAACTGTCACATATGTACATCTGCACGTCTTTTATTTTGCAATACTTTAGTGCACATCAAAACATGGGCGTAACGGCATGGTTATTATCTTTATGCCCAAGGTCACATAGATCGCGTCTCTTTAATCGCTGGAAAATCCTAATGATTCTTTTCATGGGAAAAAGGAAGTACCTACTGCCCACTTCAAAATTTGCGGTTTTATACCATCGCGATTTTTGCGAAAGCGTCCTGTAATTATCACTTTATGCAAGCGCCATACATTGTTTGCACACATGTAACCGCAAGCATTTAGATAGATTGATAAGCGTGAATAGTGAAATATTGAATATATTGAAAAAGACAAAATTGACCTGTCGCAAAATTTACAGAAGAATGGCGATATATAAAAGAGTTTTCTCGTTTACCATAGTCAGTTAAAAAGCGATATCCTAACATAGTGAACGTAAGCAATATTTTAAAAATATCATGGCGCCAGTGGAAAGAATTTGTGGTTTTTGCAAAGTAAAAAAGCAAAATTCGAACATGTTTACTGCTGATACCTTGCAGAAATGTAAAAATACTTTAAAAATTCGGCAAGACTACAATCTTACAATGAGAGATATAAAAATGCCGCCTGAACCGAATAACATTGAACAGTATCATACCAAATGTTATCGCGTATTTACTGCCCTATCAAAGAGGTATCGGAAACTTATGGAATCTACATCCCTTCCGAAGATAGCTGAGTAAGTATAACTTTATAACCTTTCTAGCTAGTATGCAGCTTCGTTTCTTACCATATTATTTAAAAAAGAAATTCAAACTTTTTGAGCTACTTACAAGCGTTATTTGCTGAATTCATTGCTAACATTGAACCCAACCTAAATACGCAAGCAGAGCCGTACCATTTTGAAGATAGACTATTAAAAAGATTCCCAAAAATGATTGCCGTGGTTACAATTAATGAAAAAAAACTGATTCTGATACTCAAGTTACAATACGCTGCTCTGATACAGATATTTTAATCATTATGCTGGGAAATATGAATTTCATCGAGAAGAATGTACAAATATCGATGCATGTTGGAACCGGAAATAATCAAAAATTCATCGATGTCACCAAATTGTACGAATCATTGGGTCCTAATTTAAGTACTGCATTACCAGCATTCCATGCCTTTACGGGATGCGATTTTAATTCGGCATTTTAGCGTAAGGGGAAAAGAAAACCGTTCCAAATTCTCCGGAAGTCTTCAACGTACATACAAGCATTCAGCAACATTTCACAAATTCCAAATTGTAACCTCGATGAATTGCTTACAACATTGGAAAGCTATGTTTGGAAATTATATACATTCACAGGAATGGATGATATTAACATGGCTCGTGTTGTGTCATTCACTAAAACATATGGCAATGACGATGGCTGCAATCCACTTAACTTCGAAAAAAAAATGGATGGCTCATTATTTCCGCCTTGTAGAGCCGAGCTTCGACAACATTTTTTACGTACGGCATACATCTCTCATCTTTGGAGTCATTCTCATCTACCCGAGCCTACCACGTTATTGCCCACCGAGTATGGATGGGAGGAAAAAGATGGCAAATATTTGTTTAAATGGTTTGTGGGTGATCAATTGCCGCCATCCATCACCAGCATTGCCAACCTTGACATTAATCCTGAAGTTATACCTTCCTAATTTGGAAAAATTTATATTATCAGTATATTTTTCTTTTTACTTTTACAGACGACGATGAGACCGAAGCAGATGGAGTGTGCAATATAACAATTGACAGCTCAGATGATAGCACTAGTTCCGATGAAGATGATAGTTTATGAATTTATCCATTTAAATGTACCTGTAGTTTATGCTGTATATAAACAATAAATTAATAAAAATATATATGAAGCAGACATGTTAAATTCCCATTAGCATTAGCAATTGATGCAATTGGTTTATATTTTCTAATTCATTAAACAATTAGAAATAGTTCAACTAATTCCCATTAGATAATTGAGATTTTTTTTCGAATGGTAAATCCAATTGCAATTAGTTGCCATTAGCAAAAAGAAAAAAAAACTAAATATTCATACAATGAATTTCACACACTTATGTAGCCTGCAGGAAATGAATCTAACGTAAAAGTAACTTTAACTTGGTTTCAAATAAACTAGGTTTGACTATTTACTGTAAATTTTCATGTACGCGGATTGCCGGAATAAGGTCAACTATGGTTACCTTTGCATGATATCTCAACCAAATACTAACTAACTACTTTTCAAGTACAAAATAACCAATATATATATATATATACAAATTTTTTTTTATTTTATATAACTTCTTATTTACCATTTTTATTTTATCATTGACATTCACTCTTCAGAAAGCAGCCACTATTTGTATTTACCCTTACACGAAAAGCATCAAAATTGAGGCTGAAAGCCCGCATTTCATTTCGAATATGATGCATCAATATTTGAATGATACTGATAAAACTTCAAATATATGGTGCAAATATCCTACGTTAAAAGAAATAGCACTGTTTTGCAACACACCGCTTACGTCTTCAGGCCCCGTGGAGCGACAATTTTCTTTTGCAGGAATTATTAATAGCCCAAGGCGGAGTCGCTTGACGGACTTTTCTTTTGAAAAGCTCGTATTGCTGAAAGCGAATATACCCGGTCGGTGTAATTATTAAACAGTTAGTATGTACGGTACGTATACGTTAAATATGTCTGCATGTATGTAATATATGTACATCTTATAAATAAAAATGAATGTGTGTCTGTGTGTCTGTGTGTCTGCGTGTCTGTGTGTCTGTGTGGCTGTGTGTCTGTGTGTCTGTGTGTCTGTGTGTCTGTGTGTCCTTTATGGGCGTCCAAAGTACTCAACCGATTTTTATGAAATTTTCACAGTATATTCTTGGGATCATGGGTTAAAGCATAGGCTATATTAATTTTCGGAAAAGTGGGCGGTGCCACGCCCCCAGGCTATATAAAACTACAACTCTTCATAGCTCTGAACATATTTGGTCTAAATTAATGATTTCTGGATATTTGTGTCCTTTGGTCAAGATTTATGTAATTTTGGAAAAGTGGGCGGTGCCACGCCCACATTTTTTGTGTTTTGTTTGTACTTCAATAATGTCCAAAGTTTATGGTCGATCTCTTTTAAACTTTCAAGATTGGTTCAGAAGATTGTTGTGTACGATTTAGGCTATACCAATTTTTGGAAAAGTAGGCGGTGCCACGCCCCCAGGCTATATAAAATTTAAATAATTCATAGCTCTGAACATATTTGGTCTAACTTAATGATTTCTGGATATGTGTGTCCTTTGGTCAAGATTTATGTAATTTTGGAAAAGTGGGCGGTGCCACGCCCACATTTTTTGTGTTTTGTTTGTACTTCAATAATGTCCAAAGTTTATGGTCGATCTCTTTTAAACTTTCAAGATTGGTTCAGAAGATTGTTGTGTACGATTTAGGCTATATCAATTTTTGGAAAAGTAGGCGGTGCCACGCCCCCAGGCTATATAAAATTTAAATTCTTCATAGCTCTGAACATATTTGGTCTAAATTAATGATTTCTGGATATGTGTGTCCTTTGGTCAAGATTTATGTAATTTTGGAAAAGTGGGCGGTGCCACGCCCACATTTTTTGTGTTTTGTTTGTACTTCAATAATGTCCAAAGTTTATGGTAGATCTCTTTTAAACTTTCAAGATTGGTTCAGAAGATTGTTGTGTACGATTTAGGCTATATCAATTTTTGGAAAAGTAGGCGGTGCCACGCCCCCAGGCTATATAAAATTTAAATTCTTCATATGTAGCTCTGAACATATTTGGTCTAAATTAATGATTTCTGGGTATGTGTGTCCTTTAGTCAAGATTTGTGTAATTTTGGAAAAGTGGGCGGTGCCACGCCCACATTTTTTGTGTTTTGTTTGTACTTCAATAATGTCCAAAGTTTATGGTAGATCTCTTTTAAACTTTCAAGATTGGTTCAGAAGATTGTTGTGTACGATTTAGGCTATATCAATTTTTGGAAAAGTAGGCGGTGCCACGCCCCCAGGCTATATAAAATTTAAATTCTTCATAGCTCTGAACATATTTGGTCTAAATTAATGATTTCTGGGTATGTGTGTCCTTTAGTCAAGATTTGTGTAATTTTGGAAAAGTGGGCGGTGCCACGCCCACATTTTTTGTGTTTTGTCTGTACTTCAATAATGTCCAAAGTTTATGGTCGATCTCTTTTAAACTTTCAAGATTGGTTAAGAAAATTGTTTTGTACGATTCAGGCTATATCAATTTTTGGAAAAGTAGGCGGTGCCACGCCTCCAGGCTATATAAAATTTAAATTCTTCATAACTCTGAACATATTTGGTCTAAATTAAAGATTTTTGGATATGTGTGTCCCTTGGTCAAGAATTATATAATTTGGGAAATGTGGGCGTGGCACCTGTTGATCTGTTTTAAACTTTTCCAATACGTTAAAATCTTCGTTGGGTACGACATATGAACATAGGCTACATTTGTAAATTCTTTGGAAAAGTGGGCAGTTCCAAGACCACAAGCTAAGTAATATTTCAATTCGTTATATCCCTGAATGTATTTGCTTTAGTGACATTTTAACGTTCTTAAATCTTAATCAAAGCACTTAATTTTTTTTGTTTGTTATTGCCGTTCATACATATCCAGAGTATTATAGGTAGATATTGGATATAATTAAATAAGTACTAACTATACATCTGCTCAGCAGCGCATAATGGTTTTTGTCATACCCATTGAGTTCAAAAGATCCGTTTTTTGAGTTGGACATCCAAAAAATTTATTTGTTTATACCAAAGACTTTAAAGCCACAAACATTGTATATCCTAAAGCACTGCAATAAATGGAATGTTAAAAGTTAAAGAAAAATATTTGAAAATGTATTTCTAGGGAAGTCACTGGTCAGGCAGAACAACGTCTGCCGGGTCTGCTAGTAAGTAATAAATATTGTATGAATATTTGAGTTTTTCTTTTGTTTTTGAAAATATGAAAATAATTGATTCTAATTGGAGCTAATTGGATATCTAATTGCATTAGCAGAAGTCAATTAGATTTCTAATTGTAAAGGTAACCCAATTTTTTTTGCTAATGGCAACTAATTGCAATTAGATTTACCATTAGAAAAAAAATTTCAATTATCTAATGGGAATTAGTTGAACTAATTCTAATTATTTAATCAATTAGAGAATTTTCCCAAAGAAGGTTAATTAGCAATCATTAGCATTATCTGGTATGTACGCGTACGTATACGTTAAATATGTCTGCATGTATGTAATATATGTACATAAGTAATAAATATGTGTGTGAAATTCATTGTATGAATATTTGAGTTTTTCTTTTGTTTTTGAAAATATGAAAATAATTGATTCTAAATGTAGCTAATTGAATATCTAATTGCATTAGCAGAAGTCAATTAGATTTCTAATTGTAAAGGTAACCCAATTTTTTTTGCTAATGGCAACTAATTGCAATTAGATTTACCATTAGAAAAAAAATTTCAATTATCTAATGGGAATTAGTTGAACTAATTCTAATTATTTAATCAATTAGAGAATTTTCCCAAAGAAGGTTAATTAGCAATCATTAGCATTATCTAATCATTACTTAACATCTATGTTCTAAACTCTTCACATGTAAAAATATAAATATGTGTGTATTTACAGATAATTTTTATTTACTGACACTTTAGCTTTTTTGGCAATATTTTTTGGGCCAAGTTGAATGTAAGGGAAAGTTTTTAAGAGAATTAAAAAACATAGAGAAAATAAAAATACCTAAAGAATAGTATGCTAATATTGAAAATCGTTTATGTAGTTTGATCTCCTATGGCTTTTGTTGTTCAAACCAAAGAAGCATATTCCAAAGTTTGTGGTATTTTGCATTTGTTCCGATTATGCTATTGAAACGCCCTTATGTATGTATGTATGTATATCCATATTTTTTGTCTGTGGTTTTCGTACGCAATTAACAAGTATATACTGTGAAGTGTTGAAACTGTATACTTGTTCACCATCAAACTTGCCCTTTTATTTTTAACAAACATACGTTCTGTCAAAACAAAAACTTATTATTTTCATTTAGATTTTGGAAGTTTTTTTGTAGATTAAGATTAAATATACCGACACAAAATTTTGAGTTTAAGGTGCGAAAACTGAAAAACTTTAGACAAGAGGGCGAAGTACTAAAAAGAACACCCTTTTCCATTATGAAACGTGAAAACTTACGAAAACACCGAGCCAAGCAATGTGTTAACCTTGTAGAACTGATACGGAATAGAACGCAAAACAAACCGTATTACTGCAGTTGCAGAAGAAGCCACAAACGAAATAAAGGGACGATAAGTAACACTTTAAATAAGAATACCAACTTAGTCACTTCACGAATTTACCAAAATCCTTCTTCATGCCGCTTGCGAACAAACAATTCTTTGAGTGCATGTAGCGCAAACCATATTGGATATAATGTTCCAAATCAAACAGGGACTAAACCGGTAGATATAACAAGTATGTTGTCAGTGGAATTAATGAATAGCTTTCGCGAAGCTTCAAGTTTAAGTGGAGCTTGGAAGGAAATTAAAAGTGCAGCATCGAGTAAAACAGAAACTAAATTTTGTGATACCAGGGAAATAGACAAAGTTTCTTCGACACCTGTAGTACAAGAAAATGAAACAAGTGAATACTTTTGTCATTCATCCTTGGAAACAAATTCAAAGGAAAGTGAAATACTACTTTCTACTGGGTTATATACTGAGAGCTCTCACGAACACAATCAACAAAAGATCACTACTTCTATGTTGGAGCAATCATCTAGTAGGAAAATGCTGGCAGATGAAGAAGCGGGCGGGGATGGGCATCACAATACCTCTATTATAGAAATTGAAATAACCTTGAACTCTAGTGACGATACCAACTCCGAGGATGAAGGCGATGATGAAAATGTACCTGAGCTCGGTGAATAACGTCTGTCTCAAATAATTGTTTGAGTCCTGTTAAAATATTTAGCTAAATGGTTATACGGTTGCATCGATATACACTTCGTTTTGGTTAAACAATAACAATATCATACTTTATGTATTTACGCTGTTTTTTTCTGAAGTAAGTCAGATTTTTAAATTTCAAGCTAAGAGTTCCACTAAAAAGCACCATATACAAGAAAATTATTGAAATAGATAGGCTAGGAATTTGATTTCGCATTACCCTCTCGATGGTGGGATCATTTGAGATTAGTTTTGAAAACCCCCCAACCCAATATATCAAAGGTGTTTTATCGCCTCTATTATTTCACTGCCAGAAACCAAATATTTTCCAAAAATATGCCGTAACACACTAGACACTGTATGCATGCGGCTCGGTTCGCCAAATCTGTAAAAATTTGATGAATGCTTATTTCATTCGCATTTGAGAAAATTAAATTAAATGATAATTCCTCTAGGTCAATGTGGATAAATGATTTTATCCAGATTAATGACTATTCATTTATTAGTGATCTTACTAAATATAGATCCCTTGAAGAATAGTTTAGTGGAAATCGTATTTAAAAGAATTGTTAAAAACTACTGCCACCTTCAATATAACGTTATGGTCTGGCGCGTATACATACGTTTCGCAAATGCCTTTATGTAATGCTTCTCACGATGATTCTCCACGGGATTGTAGAGCGGACCCCATGTTTCCAAAAATATATCATAACTGTACATGGTGCGTTCAAGTTGTGTAGCCAATAAAGCTAACGGATGCTTCAGCAAGCACTAACTTCATTGATTTCACAGCAGCACTATTACTGCCATTATGCTGACCATTCCAATAAATGCATATAGACCAAAGAGGACTCTCTTCAGGTATTTGTTTAATTAAATTTAAGATTTGGTGTGTGGATTTAATAAGATCTGGTATTATTTTTTGTAATTTTGGTGGTTTAGTTGAGTGCTGCTAGCACGTGCTGTTGCTTAGTCGCTTTCGTTGACAACCTCTATGCAACACATTGTCTGAAGCCAACGATATGGCCGCCCATATTCCTTAGTACTGAAATGCTCCAGACCCTCTTTTGGTGTCATACTTATATGTTTCAGTTCACATTCTGCACCAGGCACTGGTATAGTTTCACCCAAGTCATTGTCGTGTAAGGATTTGAGTACATCTTGCGTCAGCGCTGCATCACTGAAATTTTGTTCGGCCTCACTTAAAGTAACCACGGTTGCTGTAGTGGTAAAACCAACACGTTTAGTAACGCAGCCTCGCCACTACGGATTCATCCGCACCTTTTGCGCTATTGCCAATTGTTAAACGCACTTCAAGTGGATGTGGTTGCAAAACGTACTTACGATGCATTTGCAAAACGTCTTCTACTATCATTAAATCACTATTGGTGCCACTGTGGGTCTTAAATTTATTTGCACCACTACTTCCCACATCCAGGGCGCGAATCGTTACAGACATGAACGAGCAACTCGATACGTAAAAATGTAAATATCGGATTATGACAGCCGTGAACGTACAAATTTATCTAATTTTTGTACGATAGCAAACGTGAACGAGTAGATGAACGTACTCGTTCGTTCGAATTGCAGCTCGCTCACAAATTTTCGATGGAAGTCGAAACGAATAGAAGCAAATATTTGAAAATGAATGCGTATTGAGTTTATATTTGTATATATTTATTATTTTAACTATACTTTTGATAAAGGACAAACTATAATTAACTTAATTTAACGCAAGAGGACATAAATGTGAAATTTATTAGCGAGCACCCCGATTTGCCCAAAATTTTGATACCAAACTGTGACTAAGAAAAAACGGCTGCAAAACAAATTTGGAAGGGTCTTTGAGGCATACAATAGCTGAAAATAACAAAATGTTAAATAGCACCCAAATTTAAATCAACCTCGAAGAATTCTATGTGTTCTGACATATTTCAATCAAATAATCACTGCCAATAGCGTGTTGATCTCCGCCACTCGCTAGGGCTGAAAAAGTTGTAGTTAGTTGCAGGACTGAAGGAACCGACTGGTTGTCATGAAACATAATACATAAGATTAATTTTAGTGAGGACATAATTGGACACTTCTTGTTCATCCCACATCGTTTAATAAAGCTGAAATATAAAAACAAGCACAGAGGTTAATTGCTAAATGTGTGCATATGAATATGTCGCACTTACGCATTATTTAAAAGCTGCAGGGGGTCACTATGGTCTTTGCGCACCTCTCGTTTTTACTTTCATTAGAGCTTAAATAACACTTGCGCATATTGTCACAGGCGAAGCGAATGAAAATTTTGTCCAATTTCGCCGTCGCGAATTGCGGCATGCGACTCTGCGGCGAATTCGCCAAAAAGTGAAATTGCCAGTAGCGAAAAACTTAGATTCGCTTCGCCAAATGTGTCAAAATTTGACGAATGCTATTTCATTCGCATTTGAGAAAAAGAAGCGACAAGCTTTGTGTTTATTCATATATTTTGATAGAAAAAAGTATTTTAACCGAAAATAAAACAACATAGAAGTGAGTAAACAACTTTTGTGTGTTTTTTAATTAAATTAAATGATAGTTCCTCTAGGTCAATGTGGGTAAACGATAGCACGATAAAAATATGATTATTACTGACAAGCTCGGGTCAAAGTTCGGTGCAGATGCAACATACTCCTCATGAGTAAGTGAAGTCCATTGTACAAGACTGCATGATAAATCAATTTTTTTTTTAATCAAAGCCCGTATTTGTTTCATTAAATAAAAGCGAGAGTTCCACATTTGTTAAATGGACTTAATAAGATCTGGTATGATTTTTTGTAATGTTGCTGCAGTGGCAAAACCAAACGTTTGAAGTAACGCAGGCGCTCTTCAAGTGGATGTGATTGCAAAACGTCTTCTACTATCATTAAATCACCATTGGTGCCACTGAGGGTTTTACGTTTCTTTGCACCACTACTTCCCACATCCAACTCATCTGTATCCGAACTACCACCACTTTTTATGATCTCGGTATGAGCTGCCATTTCCAATTGACGTACATCATCCTCGCTACCTACTACAATTACACAAACATCGCACTCTTTTGTACAAATAAATAAATAGAAACATATGCAAATGACACAAAAATGACAGAAACGTCAAATTCGGATGAACTTTTTGAATTTGTTTGAATGGCAACATAACATGACAGGCGAAAAAGTTCATTCGCCACTCACAATGCAAATTTTAGGTGAGTTCGCCGATCTGTTTGACTCGCCAAATATATTCGCTTCGCAAGTGACAATATGCGTAAAAATTAGGTTCTGTTGTCTCTTCGCACCAATTTTATATTTTGACAACCTTATTTTGACGTTTAAAACCCTATCGCCAGTGTTTAAAAAACTTGAGTCGAAGTAGCAAAAGTAAGGGAAATCTTGATTATTTTTGATTGAGCTTATCGTCAGTTTTTAAAATGAATAATGGCGAATGCTTACCAATCTAATGATTTTCAGCAGTCGCAGACGAAGCAAGAGGAAAAACCGGTAAGCTACAAACAGTAAGGTGCCTTGCTTGTCGCGCCTTTTAAAAATTTTGTATTTTATTTGCTTTTGATTTTTGTCAGCGCCACAAGTCGAGGTAAAAGCCATTTCGTTGCTTATGCAAGTTGTATGCAGCAGCAGTCCTAAAATTAGAAAAGCAAACTTTTTGCAAGCAAAAGCAATGCTGTTTTGTGCTTGGCTACCACTTCTCACCCATTTCAATAGAGCATTGAGTGAGCCGAAGAGTGTCTTGTATCTTTTGATCTTTGGATATAAGTTACATTTTCATAACCAGTTTGATTAAGTTCGGCGCAGGTATTGCGGTCTCTATATCGACTAAAAGAGAAAGAGGTTTCGAAAATAATACTTAAAAATAAAAGAGTGTCTAACTTAAAAACGCACTTAAGAAACTTGCACAAAATTTACTAAAATGAAAGTAAAGAGGCGTCGTCAATTTTGTCAAAAGGAGCTACAAAAACGATTGGGGAAAAAAATAACAAATTGAATTGAATAAAAAAGAACTGCTGAGGTCATATATGGCTTAATATAGAAAAGGCGTATCTACACTCTTCGTTACTTTTCAGGAGAAGAAAAAACTGAATAAAACCTTAAAAACTTAAGAAGCAAAAAACAATTCTGGTATAATTTTATTATTATTTTTAATTTCTTTGAAGTTATTTGAGATAGGGCTTTTTGTTATAATTTTTCTTGAAAATAAATTCAGGTAAGGGCTTTTTGTTGTAAGTTAAAATGAGGAAAAACTAATATAATAATTCATGTTTGAAGTAAAATAAATAAATAATTAAAGCTAAAATTCATATTTCAAGGGAGATGTTATTATACTGAAAACAAATTTGTTTTTATAAGGTGAATTATCTTAAACTGGTGGCAATCTCCTGGAAGACATTTTTTTAGATCTTGCAAATGGTTCCACTTTTTTTTACACATGGCTATTTATTTTTTGGATTCGATCAATGTTGTTGTTGTTAGCAGTGCTTCGGCCTGCCCAAAGGGCCAGTACACTCCTAGTTGTCATCGGGCTCTTCTAACGGAAGTCCAAGGAAACGCGCTGTTTCAACAGGGTTGGACCAAAGTGATAGGGGAGTTAGAAGAGTATGTTCCGAAGAACACGAAAAGAGATGTTGCGTGTCATGGGGGACCATACCGCATGTAGGGCATGTGTTCGGTATGGTGGGGTTTAGTCTGGACAAATAGGAGTTCAGCCTATTAGTGGTAACCAGAATGAAAACGGCAAACGGCAAGCGGCATCTGTCAAATTATTTTTGCACGTGTTCTTATGGGGAGGAATTTTTTGAACACGACGCGACAAAGCGGCAATCAATCACAGATGCCGCTGTCGCCAGATTAGATCTAATTCTATTTTGACAAGCGGCAGATGGTGGCGTTTGGTTTTTTTAACAATAAAAACGAAAGGAAGAGTAAATAACTTGTAAAATAAGTTCCAATTATTACAGAATATGTCTCTTTCACACTTTTTACAACATTTTTTGCTACTTTTCAAGATGATTCGCACCTGTCGCCCCTGCTCTCATTATAATCATGTCGCCAATGCTTGACGGCAAATATCGTCAAGCTTCAGTTTTTCGTCGTTGTCGTTCGCCGCCGTCGTGTTCATTGTGGACGGGCCTATTGCAATATCCAGACCGAAGTTGAGCCAGCATGACTCTAGTCTCCCTCGGAAGGACACGTTCTTCCTCAGCAAGAACAGGTGGTTGGGCACCAATAACGGGGTTCACAGGCCGGGATCTGAGGGATCTGTCCACCGACTCAGTGTGGAGGTCCTTTAGGGCCCGCCTATGGTCCCGCAGATCAAACGGCAACGAGATGTGATGCCGGATCTCATCATAGTGCTTTCGGAGATGTTTCCTTATGTGTCTGGGGGGCGGAGTTTCATCCAATAGCTGTCGATTTGGATGACTGGGTCTATGACAGTTCAGAAGGAACTGCCTACTTAAAAGTTCCGCATGCTCGCGAACGTTGAGCATTTTAGCCTCCTGGTGTAGGTGAGACTCAGGAGACATAAGCAAACAGCCCGTCGCGGTTCTGATGGCGGTGTTTTGGCAGACCTGCAATTTCCTCCAGTTGGTGTCGTGAAGGTTAGGCGACCATATGTGCGCAGCATAATCCATAGCCGGTCGGCCAATAGCCTTATAGGTGACCAGCAAGGTTTCTTTGTCTTTGCCCCTGCCGGCCAGTGACTTGAGGATCTTGTTGCGGCTTTGTACCTTTGAAGCTATTGCGGTGGCATGATTAGAGAAGGTGAGGCTATTGTCAAATGTAACCAATAGAATTTTGGGGTGGTTGACGGTAGGTAGTGGGACACCATCTACGTGGGCATTCAATTCCTGCCCCATCTGCGCATTCCACGTGGTGAAGAGGGTCGCTGTCGATTTAGTCGGGGACAGTGTCAGGTTCCGCTCTGTGAAGAAGCTGGAAAGATCGCGCAAGTAGTAGTTCAGTCTTGTACATAGTTCGTCCGTGGAAGGTCCCTTGCCCGTGGTCATCACGGTGCAGTCGTCAGCGTACGAAACGATGGAGACCTCCTCTGGTGGGGGAGGGAGGCTCGAGATATAGAAGTTAAACAGAAGGGGTGAAAGGACACCACCCTACGTAACCCCTTGTCTAATTCTTCTAGGTCTACATCTCTCGTTTCGAAACTTCACTGACGCCAGCCGGCCGTTTAAATAGTTGGCGGTCCATCGTTTTAGGCCGGCAGGAAGCGGTGTCTCCTCCAGGTCTTTAAGGAGTGTGGCGTGGTTGACTGTGTCGAAGGTTTTCGACAGGTCGAGTGTCACGAGAACCGTCCTGTGGTTTGATTGGTGCTGGTTCAAACCGAAGTTAATCTGCGTTGTGATAACATTTAATTCCGATGTTGTGCTATGATTTTTCCGGAAGCCATGTTGATGATTGGCCAGCTGCAGGTTTGCAGTATAGTATGGGAGCAAGATAACCTCTAACAACTTCACTACCGGCGAGAGGAGAGATATCGGACGATAAGAATCTCCTTGATTCGCCGGCTTCCCAGGTTTTAGGAGGGGGGCCACAGTCGAGTGTTTCCAGATATCTGGTATAACGAAAGTGGTCAGTCAGTACATGTGCCCCTCGTGGCCGAGGTGTTTCAGCATCTTCATGGCAATTCCGTCGGGTCCGAGTGATCTAGAAGGTTTCGCCTTCCTTATAGCTTCCTTAACCTCTGCAGCGGAGACGACAATGGGCTCGGCTGTGTGTTTGTGTTTGTGCGCACGTCGAATGACTTTTCTCTTAGCCATATCCGCAGGAGAATGCAGTATAAATTGCCGGCAGAATGCGCTCGCGCATTTCCTGGGGTCCGATTTGACGCTATCGCCGAAAGCAATGGCGACCTTGTCATTGTATTTGGTCGGGTTGGATAGGGCCTTGACTGTCGACCATAGTTTGCCGACACCGCCGGAGAGGTTGCATGACTCTAGGTGTTCTTTCCACTTTTTCTATTTCTGATCATTGAAAGTCCGACGAATTTCTGCGTTGAGAGAGAGGGGTTCAAGAGTCTCACTTGGTCTCCTTCTCTTGCCATTGCCGCTGCTTCCGCAGGGAAATTCGGCCGAATTTCCGGGATTCTGCCAGCAGGGATAAAGCGGCTGGAGGCTGAATCGATGACTTTGCGAAACTCGTTCTCACCTTTGCATACGTCCGTCGGTGTGGGTAGGTCAGCGAAGGAGTGCTCTGTAAAGTCCGTGAAGCGGTCCCAGTCCGCTTTACTAAAGTTGATGTACGTTCATTTTTCTGTCTTTATGAAGTCGGACGGTCGTGCGATGTTAAGTAGAATGGGTAGGTGGTCTGATGCCAGTGAAAGTGATGTGCGTTGAAATCACCTAGGATTAGGCAGTTATCGCCCCTTAGCAACGCACTAATATCAGGGCGGTAATCACGGGGACAGCACGTAACAGGGGGAATGTACATATTTATCACTCGCAGGTCGACGTCGCCTGTCCGTACTGCTATGCGCTGGCATTCAAGGGTAGAGTCCCTGGAGTCAACGTCGGGGGCAAATAGGTTATACTGTACAGTATGGTGCGTGATGAATGCAAAACCGCCCCCATGACCGCTGGGACGGTCTTTCCTATGCACATTGTACACATCTCGAGTAAGTAAGTCCGAGTTAGCGTTCAGTTTGGTCTCCTAAATGCCGGCCAGTTTAATGTTGTTCGACTTCATAAAGTCTGTTATCCCCGCGATCTTTCCAGCTAATCCGTTGCAGTTCAGCTGTAGGATTTTGAAGTGTGTCGGGAGGGAGGGTGAAGGCATGCTGGGGGTAAGGGACGGATGTGGTTGCCTAGATGGAGATAGGTGTTTAAGCGACATACATACATAAGCTACGGTTATTTCATTCGTTTATTTTATTTGCATTGCATGCTATTGTAATTCGCAATCAGCTTATCAAATATTTCGAAGATATAGTTTATATTTTGGAAAGCCAAAGTGTAGTTTTTCCAAGCGAAAATGAGGAAGCCAATCGCGCCATGCCTCAGAGCCAACAGTGCTCGCCACCAATAATACATACAGGGTGTCACAGGTGTACCGCACCTCCCGTTCTCTAAAGAACAAACAATTTTGAACATTTAGGCAAACATGGTCGTCAGAACCTGAGCCAAATGAATACATACAATTTGAGCAAAACGGTCACATAGCACCTGAGCCAAATATAAAATAAAAAAAAAATAATAATAACTTAAAAAACAATTCGCCTTCTCTAAAGCTTAGACATGGTCCTTCGAGCCGGATTCGAACCGGCGACTTATGCATTTCACTAGACGACTAAGCCGTCTAGGGGGGCGAGGATGTTTAAGCGACATACATACATAAGCTACGGTTATTTCATTCGTTTATTTTATTTGCATTGCATGCTATTGTAATTCGCAATCAGCTTATAAAATATTTCGAAGATATCTTATAAATAAAAATGAATGTGTGTCTGTGTGTCTGTGTGTCTGCGTGTCTGTGTGTCTGTGTGTCTGTGTGTCTGTGTGTCTGTGTGTCCTTTATGGGCGTCCAAAGTACTCAACCGATTTTTATGAAATTTTCACAGTATATTCTTGGGATCATGGGTTAAAGCATAGGCTATATTAATTTTCGGAAAAGTGGGCGGTGCCACGCCCCCAGGCTATATAAAACTACAACTCTTCATAACTCTGAACATATTTGGTCTAAATTAATGATTTTTGGATATGTGTGTCCTTTGGTCAAGATTTATGTAATTTTGGAAAAGTGGGCGGTGCCACGCCCACATTTTTTGTGTTTTGTTTGTACTTCAATAATGTCCACAGTTTATGGTCGATCTCTTTTAAAATTTCAAGATTGGTTAAGAAAATTGTTGTGTACGATTTAGGCTATATCAATTTTTGGAAAAGTAGGCGGTGCCACGCCCCCAGGCTATATAAAATTTAAATTCTTCATAGCTCTGAACATATTTGGTCTAAATTAATGATTTCTGGATATTTGTGTCCTTTGGTCAAGATTTATGTAATTTTGGAAAAGTGGGCGGTGCCACGCCCACATTTTTTGTGTTTTGTTTGTACTTCAATAATGTCCAAAGTTTATGGTCGATCTCTTTTAAACTTTCAAGATTGGTTCAGAAGATTGTTGTGTACGATTTAGGCTATACCAATTTTTGGAAAAGTAGGCGGTGCCACGCCCCCAGGCTATATAAAATTTAAATAATTCATAGCTCTGAACATATTTGGTCTAACTTAATGATTTCTGGATATGTGTGTCCTTTGGTCAAGATTTATGTAATTTTGGAAAAGTGGGCGGTGCCACGCCCACATTTTTTGTGTTTTGTTTGTACTTCAATAATGTCCAAAGTTTATGGTCGATCTCTTTTAAACTTTCAAGATTGGTTCAGAAGATTGTTGTGTACGATTTAGGCTATATCAATTTTTGGAAAAGTAGGCGGTGCCACGCCCCCAGGCTATATAAAATTTAAATTCTTCATAGCTCTGAACATATTTGGTCTAAATTAATGATTTCTGGATATGTGTGTCCTTTGGTCAAGATTTATGTAATTTTGGAAAAGTGGGCGGTGCCACGCCCACATTTTTTGTGTTTTGTTTGTACTTCAATAATGTCCAAAGTTTATGGTAGATCTCTTTTAAACTTTCAAGATTGGTTCAGAAGATTGTTGTGTACGATTTAGGCTATATCAATTTTTGGAAAAGTAGGCGGTGCCACGCCCCCAGGCTATATAAAATTTAAATTCTTCATATGTAGCTCTGAACATATTTGGTCTAAATTAATGATTTCTGGGTATGTGTGTCCTTTAGTCAAGATTTGTGTAATTTTGGAAAAGTGGGCGGTGCCACGCCCACATTTTTTGTGTTTTGTTTGTACTTCAATAATGTCCAAAGTTTATGGTCGATCTCTTTTAAACTTTCAAGATTGGTTCAGAAGATTGTTGTGTACGATTTAGGCTATATCAATTTTTGGAAAAGTAGGCGGTGCCACGCCCCCAGGCTATATAAAATTTAAATTCTTCATATGTAGCTCTGAACATATTTGGTCTAAATTAATGATTTCTGGATATGTGTGTCCTTTGGTCAAGATTTATGTAATTTTGGAAAAGTGGGCGGTGCCACGCCCACATTTTTTGTGTTTTGTTTGTACTTCAATAATGTCCAAAGTTTATGGTCGATCTCTTTTAAACTTTCAAGATTGGTTAAGAAAATTGTTGTGTACGATTTAGGCTATATCAATTTTTGGAAAAGTAGGCGGTGCCACGCCCCCAGGCTATATAAAATTTAAATTCTTCATAGCTCTGAACATATTTGGTCTAAATTAATGATTTCTGGATATGTGTGTCCTTTGGTCAAGATTTATGTAATTTTGGAAAAGTGGGCGGTGCCACGCCCACATTTTTTGTGTTTTGTCTGTACTTCAATAATGTCCAAAGTTTATGGTCGATCTCTTTTAAACTTTCAAGATTGGTTAAGAAAATTGTTTTGTACGATTCAGGCTATATCAATTTTTGGAAAAGTAGGCGGTGCCACGCCCCCAGGCTATATAAAATTTAAATTCTTCATAACTCTGAACATATTTGGTCTAAATTAAAGATTTTTGGATATGTGTGTCCCTTGGTCAAGAATTATATAATTTGGGAAATGTGGGCGTGGCACCTGTTGATCTGTTTTAAACTTTTCCAATACGTTAAAATCTTCGTTGGGTACGACATATGAACATAGGCTACATTTGTAAATTCTTTGGAAAAGTGGGCAGTTCCAAGACCACAAGCTAAGTAATATTTCAATTCGTTATATCCCTGAATGTATTTGCTTTAGTGACATTTTAACGTTCTTAAATCTTAATCAAAGCACTTAATTTTTTTTGTTTGTTATTGCCGTTCATACATATCCAGAGTATTATAGGTAGATATTGGATATAATTAAATAAGTACTAACTATACATCTGCTCAGCAGCGCATAATGGTTTTTGTCATACCCATTGAGTTCAAAAGATCCGTTTTTTGAGTTGGACATCCAAAAAATTTATTTGTTTATACCAAAGACTTTAAAGCCACAAACATTGTATATCCTAAAGCACTGCAATAAATGGAATGTTAAAAGTTAAAGAAAAATATTTGAAAATGTATTTCTAGGGAAGTCACTGGTCAGGCAGAACAACGTCTGCCGGGTCTGCTAGTAGTTTATATTTTGGAAAGCCAAAGTGTGGTTTTTCCCAGCGAAAATGAGAAAGCCAATAGCGCCATGCCCCAGAGCCAACAGTGCTCGCCACCAATAATACATACAGGGTGTCACAGGTGTACCGCACCTCCCGTTCTCTAAAGAACAAACAATTTTGAACATTTAGGCAAACATGGTCGTCAGAACCTGAGCCAAATGAATACATACAATTTGAGCAAAACGGTCACATAGCACCTGAGCCAAATATAAAATAAAAAAAAAATAATAATAACTTAAAAAACAATTCGCCTTCTCTAAAGCTTAGACATGGTCCTTCGAGCCGGATTCGAACCGGCGACTTATGCATTTCACTAGACGACTAAGCCGTCTAGGGGGGCGAGGATGTTTAAGCGACATACATACATAAGCTACGGTTATTTCATTCGTTTATTTTATTTGCATTGCATGCTATTGTAATTCGCAATCAGCTTATAAAATATTTCGAAGATATCTTATAAATAAAAATGAATGTGTGTCTGTGTGTCTGTGTGTCTGCGTGTCTGTGTGTCTGTGTGTCTGTGTGTCTGTGTGTCTGTGTGTCCTTTATGGGCGTCCAAAGTACTCAACCGATTTTTATGAAATTTTCACAGTATATTCTTGGGATCATGGGTTAAAGCATAGGCTATATTAATTTTCGGAAAAGTGGGCGGTGCCACGCCCCCAGGCTATATAAAACTACAACTCTTCATAACTCTGAACATATTTGGTCTAAATTAATGATTTTTGGATATGTGTGTCCTTTGGTCAAGATTTATGTAATTTTGGAAAAGTGGGCGGTGCCACGCCCACATTTTTTGTGTTTTGTTTGTACTTCAATAATGTCCAAAGTTTATGGTCGATCTCTTTTAAAATTTCAAGATTGGTTAAGAAAATTGTTGTGTACGATTTAGGCTATATCAATTTTTGGAAAAGTAGGCGGTGCCACGCCCCCAGGCTATATAAAATTTAAATTCTTCATAGCTCTGAACATATTTGGTCTAAATTAATGATTTCTGGATATGTGTGTCCTTTGGTCAAGATTTATGTAATTTTGGAAAAGTGGGCGGTGCCACGCCCACATTTTTTGTGTTTTGTTTGTACTTCAATAATGTCCAAAGTTTATGGTCGATCTCTTTTAAACTTTCAAGATTGGTTAAGAAAATTGTTGTGTACGATTTAGGCTATATCAATTTTTGGAAAAGTAGGCGGTGCCACGCCCCCAGGCTATATAAAATTTAAATTCTTCATAGCTCTGAACATATTTGGTCTAAATTAATGATTTCTGGATATGTGTGTCCTTTGGTCAAGATTTATGTAATTTTGGAAAAGTGGGCGGTGCCACGCCCACATTTTTTGTGTTTTGTCTGTACTTCAATAATGTCCAAAGTTTATGGTCGATCTCTTTTAAACTTTCAAGATTGGTTAAGAAAATTGTTTTGTACGATTCAGGCTATATCAATTTTTGGAAAAGTAGGCGGTGCCACGCCCCCAGGCTATATAAAATTTAAATTCTTCATAACTCTGAACATATTTGGTCTAAATTAAAGATTTTTGGATATGTGTGTCCCTTGGTCAAGAATTATATAATTTGGGAAATGTGGGCGTGGCACCTGTTGATCTGTTTTAAACTTTTCCAATACGTTAAAATCTTCGTTGGGTACGACATATGAACATAGGCTACATTTGTAAATTCTTTGGAAAAGTGGGCAGTTCCAAGACCACAAGCTAAGTAATATTTCAATTCGTTATATCCCTGAATGTATTTGCTTTAGTGACATTTTAACGTTCTTAAATCTTAATCAAAGCACTTAATTTTTTTTGTTTGTTATTGCCGTTCATACATATCCAGAGTATTATAGGTAGATATTGGATATAATTAAATAAGTACTAACTATACATCTGCTCAGCAGCGCATAATGGTTTTTGTCATACCCATTGAGTTCAAAAGATCCGTTTTTTGAGTTGGACATCCAAAAAATTTATTTGTTTATACCAAAGACTTTAAAGCCACAAACATTGTATATCCTAAAGCACTGCAATAAATGGAATGTTAAAAGTTAAAGAAAAATATTTGAAAATGTATTTCTAGGGAAGTCACTGGTCAGGCAGAACAACGTCTGCCGGGTCTGCTAGTAGTTTATATTTTGGAAAGCCAAAGTGTGGTTTTTCCCAGCGAAAATGAGAAAGCCAATAGCGCCATGCCCCAGAGCCAACAGTGCTCGCCACCAATAATACATACAGGGTGTCACAGGTGTACCGCACCTCCCGTTCTCTAAAGAACAAACAATTTTGAACATTTAGGCAAACATGGTCGTCAGAACCTGAGCCAAATGAATACATACAATTTGAGCAAAACGGTCACATAGCACCTGAGCCAAATAATAAAATAAAATAAAAAATACTAATAAATTAAAAAACAACTCGCCTTCTCTAAAGCTTAGACAGTAGGATTAGTCCCAAGCTGTGACGCAGTCTAGGGTTCAGCATGCCTTGGCCGATGTTGTGTGGCGTGGAGGGCGGCTGAGTACTGCAGCAAGGGGCTATGAATGCATCCGTCCAAAGGTTCCTGTTTGCAAGCCCAGAGCACATATGGATGTGGCACAGGGCAAGGCAGTTATTGCACTTAACCGATGCCGCAGGCGTATATAATCTTTTCCGACAAACAGTGCACGTGGTGAAAGGTACGAGGAGGTTATGTTCCTGACACACGTGCATGCTGGAAGTAGGGGAGGACGAGAGTGGAGACTGAGGTGAGGCGGGAGCAGCAAGGCTGCTGGTCGGGAAGACCGGGCCACTGTTGTGGCCATTTGATGATGGTAGGTGCGGTGTGTGTGCGCCGGAGCGGCGAGAACCGCGGGACTCGCTTGCGCGCGAACAACATGGTGCCTCAAAAGTAGTGAAAAAAGTACGGGTTCTGGGGATGGCAGGGTTAAGCCCATCTGTGCAACCATCTCTTGCATTTACTGCATTGGACGGAATGTGAACGTTTGACATATATTTTCTTCCAGCAGACGCAGCAGATCCAGTCTCTTGGTCCGGGGTTGGATTCGATACCAGCCCGTAACAAGAGACATTGAAGCAACCCTGCTGCAAGGGATTGCTCCGAGGATGACAATTTAGGAGTGGGACTGGACAAATTGGACAGGGTTACACTGAAATAACAGCCCTTGGCCGGGTAAAACCCGGGTCATTCCGGTACGTAGAACCGGCTGTTGTGGGAATGGATTCGATCTATCTCCAATACTACATCAAAATAAATGCAAAAAGGTTACTGCTGGCGGAAAATTTGCCCAATTTTGTATATGTATTTGCAAATAAAGCTGCCATTATGGATACTTAGCACAGACTTGACTTGACTTGAGAACTGTCACTTAGCACTTAGAAAAATAACAAGAGAGCACACTAGCCAGTTTCAAATAAGAGTAAAAGTTTCCCATATCGAATTGCTTTTTAAAAGTAATCGTGTGATTTTTTACATATAACTCAGTAAAAAGTACCAAAACGGCATTAGGTTTCGATTTTCTGAGCTCATCTACAATCAGTATATAGTCAATGCCAAAAAAAAACTATAAAGCATTTTGGGAGGAAAAAAAATTTTTTTTAGGTTAGCCTAATTTGAATTCAATTTATTCGACAGTAAGTTTTGCGGCTGCCATATGAATAATATACATCCAAAAATTCTTATCTCTATAGAATAGGTGGAGGATTTTATTCAAAATGTTAAAAATAAGGTATGGCATCACACAGTTCTCTCACGGCGCTCACTAAACTTAGGATTTACACAGAAAATCAAAACCAAGGCAAATTAAACAAGGTAGAATTGACAACTGAAATATTTTATTTTTGTAGGAGTTCTTACTTCAAAAAAGTATAAGCCAACGTATTTAGCCTTACCACGTACAATATTTGGGCCCCATAAAAGTTTTGTATTAAAAAGTTAAACCGCATTTGCAAAAGTCAAAAAATTATTAATATAGTTATTATAATTCATAAACTATCTAATAAGCTCACTTTTGCTCTTTAAAGACCTTGACCGCAGAGAACAAGCGTGCATATGTATGTATATATTAATATAGCAACGATTTGGGGCACTGTTTACGACTATCATCAAGTTCTAAAAATGTCGGGAGGAGTACCATAGTCATTTTTCGGTTCAAATGAAAGTCGGCTTCCGAGGAATAAATATTGTTGTCATTTTGAAAAATATTTGCAAAAATCCGAAGAACAGATCGGAGGCGTTGTCTATAGTTTTTGTGTGAATTACATCTTGAGTTGCAGACTATTGTCCACGATTTAAACAAATAACGCGAACCCGTCTTATTGGTACACAAATTGTTTCATTCGTTTGCAAAAAACTTGCAAACTACTCAAAATTGATCTCGGAATCGGATTATTATTTATGGGTACTGGGCGCGTCTCTTGATACCTCTCCCGGCAATTTTTGGACGTGTTTCAGCACTCGGTTGCAGTCGTAAACAGATAACACGATTTGTTATTTCTTCAATAAAAATAACAAACTGATAAAAATGAGAAATTTTAAATTCGAACGGGTTAACATTTTTTTCATTTGGCGTTAAAACTCCTACAGAAAAGAGAGAGCTGCCAAGTTCGCTACAACTTTGTTTAATATAAGGTCTGTTTCTTGAAATCTCCAGCAAAGAACTGTCAGCAGAAGAGAGTCTCGTAAAAAGCTGTCAAAATCTCATTTCTGCTAGTTTTATCTCTCTTCTGCTGGTTTTCCACCGAACAGGAGCCAGCCGAAATTCTGTACTTACTTCGTTTGCTGGTAAATAACTCATAGTTTTCAAAATATGCGTAATAAATTTTAAATTTCACAAAAATATGCAATCAATTTTGATTTTGGCATTTGTCATAATCAGCTGTTTGTTACTTGCTAGTTATTGCTGGAAGAGAAATCTCCAGCAATCCCCAGCAGCGAACTTGCAGCGAATTGGCGCTCTTTCTCTCAATTAAATGTCAAAAGCTGCTGGATTCGCTGCTAATTTTTTCAAAGAACACTTTTTAGGAATAATTATTCATAATTAGCAGTCAAGAAACAGACCTATACTTTGATCAAAACTCAACAGAGTCAAGTCAAGTAGGGTAATCGGATACATGCAAACTTTATTAAACAGAACGCTAAGTGGCAGTTCCCAAGCCAAGTCAAGTATATGCTAAGTATGCATAATGGCTGCTCAACTCTTAAACTCATAACCCAATTGTGAGTTCTAAGATTTATCCAATTCGAGTGAAATTTTGCACAGCTCATTTTTACAGTATAACGCATTCTTAATGAACAGCTTAGTGTCTATTTTAAACTCAACTTTAAATGACTTAGGGCTTTTTTCTTTAAAAAAAAAACTTCGAATGAGTTAGGGATTTTTTATATGACTATAAATCCGTTTTTTGCGATCAAAGCCCACTAATTTTTTAAGGGGAGGTGTATTTGACAGTGGTCTACCAAAATACATTAAAAACGCGATTTCGAAAAAAATGTAGATACGCCTTTTCTATATTAAGTCAACGATATGTAGGATTTGTAACGGAGGACCGCATTCCATTCAATATTTTAAATTCCCCAAACCTACGACATTTTATCGATCCCATTTGTGGGAAAAAAATTACTCTGAATGCATCGAACTGTAAAAAAACATTGAATTTGGTAGCTGATAATATAAAGTCGGAAATTACCAATGAACTAAAGGGCAAATTGTTGTCCAAAACATTTTTGGCATAAGTGCTTAAATAATTCAAGCTGCCAAAATCAAATCTGTCATTTTGAAAATGATCGAGTTGAAGGGGCCTTTATGTAGCACATCGAAAAACATTGCTGTGGAAGTGTTAAATGTACTCAAGCGATATAATATAAATTTAAACCAAGTCGTCTCGATTACCTCAGATAACGGTTCCAATGCACTGAAGATGACAAAAATGTTATCCTTTATATCTGAGGATGAGGAAAACGACAAGCTATGCACTAATGATGAATTCATAAAAAAATTGATCTTGTAGAAATAGTTCCAAACGTTTTAATTGGAAATATTCAAGTGTGCCGTTGTGCAGCACATACATCCCAGCGGGTGGCTCTTGACATTGCAAAATGCTACAACATATTGAAACACCTCTGGAATTGTCGCAATCTGACAAAATATACATATAAGAAAAACATCAAATGGATTCCGCGAAATATTCGAGTTTAAGAAAAAATTCCCAGGCGAGATTGCCCCACTACATGGGGATCCGCATTTGCTATGTTGGAAGATTTGTTATTAGCTAAGTGCTTAATAACATCGAATCCATCAAAAATATTTCTGAGGATGGAAACTTCGAAGTAGATGCATCGCTTTGGGATTTCATTGAATGTTATTGCACAGTTTTTCGTCCTCTGCAAAAAACTATAACAAGGTGTCAAGAGGAGCAACTACACTATGGAAATTTCTACGCGCATTGGTTAAAATTGAAAATAAGCACGGAAAAAACTGTTGCCGAGTCAAGTCACGATCTTGTAAAAAAAATGGGAAAAATGGTTTTGCAGTCAATAGAAAAGCGAACAAAAACATTATTTAATAAGTTTTTAGTTTCGTGCTTATTTTTAGACCCTCCCTTTCAACACACTTTGACGGCTCAGCAAAAAGTTTAAGCAACTCGTCATTTGAAGGCGATTGGGGATAGAATTCAGGAAATTAATCCTATTCGACCAATATGCTCGCCACCAACTTCAGCTGTCCTACAGGCCGACTACTCTTTTGATGAGGAAGAAGACCGTATGTACCAATATCACAAGTTTGCAAATTCAGGTAAACTTTTGGATCTGAGCAGATAAGAACGATTCTTAACTATATTTGATATGCTTAATTCGAATCTGCATTCAGTTTTTCAAGATTGATTCTAGTTTCCGAGATCTCGCATGATAGCACCATTGTGCTGTTATAGGAGCTTTTAAATCGTGGCACTGCTTGATAAGTAGGTAAAAATGGCAGAATGTTCATAAAAGTATGAACATATAACTACGCCGCTCTAAAATAAGTAAATTTATACAGTCCACTAGAATTTAAGATAATATTGTCATACATACATACTTACAAAACAAACAGTATAAGGTACCTAAACCTATCACACATACACACACATATGTACACACATACAGTCCAGATCGGCGAGGAAAACTGACATTTGACAGTGCTGCCAAGGTAGCAAAGACACAACCCCCTTTCGGCCACTAGGGGTGGGAATACACAACCCTTTGTCTTTCGGCCACTAGGGGTGGGAACAAATTAAAAAAAAAAAAATTATAATAATAATAACACTGGTTTACAGCCAAAATGCACCAGAGACGCCATAGTGAAATTCCTATGTAAAATCACCTCCGTTTTTGAGATATTTACGATTTACCGTTATTTCAAAAAACAAAAAAGATGGCTCAACTTAATCGTGTATATCTCAAGAACAAACTGAGCTCTTCCAAAACGGTTTAAAAATTTGAAAGCTTATAAAATTGACTATAATCAGTACATACAACACTTTTTGCTAGGTCCTGCAGATTCAAACATATTGAACAATCATTACGGATTTTTTAAATTTTTTTTGTAAAAATATAAAAAAATTTGTACTTTGCGAGGAAGCATCTCGAAAACTTTTTGTTTTTTTGTAGATATTTTTTCCCCCTCTAAGCTCTGTTTTATTACAAAAAAAATAAGCTATCAGTGAACAAAATCGATGAACTAATACAAAAGTTATAAGCATTCAAGTAAATATATCCATTTAATGCTTAAGTACCCTACTGGTACATATGTGTTAGTATTCGTATATCAGTTAGTTAGCAGGCGCGTAGCCAGAAAAAAATTTCGGGGGGGGCGGATTTTGGCCAAAGTGGCAGTAAATAAGAATTACCTGTAAATACACACATACATATTTATATTTTTACATATTACATATGTATACTTGGTTGGTTGGTTGGTTGGAGTGGCGAGTCCCAGTGACTCCAATTAGAGCTAGCGCGCCGTTTTGATACCACAGCTCGTGAACTAACCAATGAAGATTATTACAGAAAGTTAGCGTGGTGGGACTCTTACACCCCTATAGATCCTATCTATATCCATGCCGCTGAGTCCAGGAATTTTAGAAGTTCCCCAATCTTCATCTCGCTTAGCTCGGAGAGACTCCCAAACAAGGGTTTTCCCAGAAATTTGCCCGGTGAGGGCCGAAACTAATCTGAAAATGTCCCTTCTGTTATTCCTGAGAAGGGTCGAAGATCGTGCTTCATTGTACGAAGGCCATATGTATACTTACTTTTATTTATTTGAAACTTTCCTTTTTCTACACGGCTAAAAATTTGAGCCTAAATTTTAAACCATTTATTGGTTTACACAATTTTTAAAACTTTTTGATAATAAATTCCAAACCTTTCAATTACCTACAAAAATTCTCAATTTTTTGCGGCTTTGATTTACATACATACTTACAAAACAAACAGGATAAGGTACCTAAACCTATCACACATACACACACATTTGTACACTCATACAGTCTACTTGACATACATATGGGTCATTATTTTACAAATCGTAAGGAATTGGAGAAAAAAAATTTTCACTTTTTTAAAAGTCACCAAATTTATTTCTGGGAATCTTTTCACAGATATGCATGTTTTTAAATACGACGGTTGAGCAAATTCAAGCAAACTTGTCTACATTCAAAATTCTATAACTTTGGTTGTAGTAATCGTATCTTACTAATTTTTGAAGGTAACAATATTTACTTTGTAACTGCTTTTAAGAAATATTGAATTTTACAATATCAAATTTTTTTCTTTTAAGTAAATTTTCTTTTAACAATTATTAAAAACGTATAAAACGGGTTAATTCAATTTTAGAAGCAGAGACAATGATATAATTTGCAATATGTATTGATTTCGATGTTCCAAGGCCGATTTTATCAAATTTTTTGAAAAGGGGGGTGGCACCGCCCACATATATTTTAAGAAATTCTAAAATTTTGACTCTCAATAACTTCAGAACAGTTTGTGCTAGTATAACGAAATTTTGTAGAGGGCATACTATTGTTGTGTTAAATTCAGCTATAGAAAATAAACGAAATCACTTCGCGACCACGCCTACTTTTTCATAAAAGTTATATTGAAAGGAGTTGGAAATATTGAAAAGTCCATATCTAATTAACTGATACCGCTATATAATAATATAATTTGGTACATACATCAATTTTCATATTCTTTACATTATCTTTGCAAAATTTTGGAAAGTGGGCGTGGCACCGCCCACTTATGAGTCAAGCAATTTTCAAATTCGACTGCTAATAACTTCAGAACGGTGTGAGATAGGTTTACGTTACTAGGTACCAGGCATGTTATGTTTATGTAGAGTACTACCACAGAAAATAAGAAAAATCGGTGAACGACCACCTTGGACTAAAGTTCTCTAAACGAGAGTTAGGAAACCGGAATATGCAATATCTGTTTAACTGATAAAGCTATAATGCTAAAATTTAGTACACTCATTCACTTGATGATGTTATTAGTGTTGTTTAAAGGTTTTTTTGGTAATGGGCGTGGCACCGTCCACAAGTGAATAAACAAAATATCAACATTTCACTATTAACAAGCCACTGTGAAAGTATCATAAAGATCTGCAATGAGAACTGATCTTCAAATAGGGACAAACTACATAATAAAATCCGTGGGCGTGCCACCACCCACTTTTTTAAAATTATGTAAATATTGATTAATGGACACACATATCCGTATATCAAAAATTTCACAAAATACGTTAAAAGTTATGGGCATGGCACGCCTTCTTTTTCAAAGTTATATATAGGACATGGTATAACCCTTGAAAAGATCGATTGAGTACTTTTGGCTAATGTAAGCGGTTAAAGCTTTATAACAAGGGGCGTGGCCGCGCCTACCAAATTCGCTATTGTTTAGGCTCGGAATAGATTGGGAACTTAGACTTCCTTACTTGTTTTTCCTTAATTTATTCCCACCCCTAGTGGCCGACAGACAAAGGGGTTGTGTCTTTCCTTATTATTATTACTTTTAGTATTATCTATTTTTTTTTTTCTTTATCTATTTACATATTTGATTTGTTTTATATAATTAAAATCCCCACCTTTGGGTGACAAGATTAGCTGTATTTGACACTTTGTAAATGTTTAGTTATATATATACCGTCTCGCTTGTGCAATCCTTCCAATATGCGAAAGCGAAAACAATAGAAAAATATGTATGAAAATTTGTATTTTATACAAATTTGCTAAAATATTCGCAAACACAGCTTTTCAAGGATTGCAAAAACGCTACGGGAACAGAAAAACTTACGTGGCAATAGTTTTTTGTTAGTGATTTGCGCTCTTTTGTGTTTCTTTCCTTATTTTTTGCTAGGAGCTTCGCTTTTAGCTTCCTTTCACTTCACTTCACTTTCACGTGTTGGGTGCCACGCCCCCAGGCTATATAAAACTACAATTCTTCATAACTCTGAACATATTTGGTCTAAATTAATGATTTTTGGATATGTGCATCCTTTGGTCAAGATTTATGTAATTTAGGAAAAGTGGGCAGTGCCACGCCCACATTTTTTGTGTTTCGTTTGTACTTCAATAATGTCCAAAGCTTTTGGTGGATCTCTTTTAAACTTTCCAGATTGGTTCAGAAAATTGTTGTGTACGATTCAGGCTATATCAATTTTTGGAAAAGTAGGCGGTGCCACGCCCCCAGGCTATATAAAATATAAATTCTTCATAACTCTGAACATATAGGATCTAAATTAATGATTTTTGGATATGTGCGTCCTTTGGTCAAGATTTATGTAATTTTGGAAAAGTGGGCGGTGCCACTCCAACATTTTTTTGTGTTTCTTTTGTACTTCAATAATGTCCAAAGTTTATGGTCCATCTCTTTTAAACTTTCCAGATTGTTGTGTACGATTCAAGCTGTATCAATTTTTGGAAAAGTAGGCGGTGCCACGCCCCCAGGCTATATAAAATTTAAATTCTTCATAACTCTGGACATGTGTGTCCCTTGGTCAAGAATTATATAATTTATGGTTTATGGTTGATCTGCTTTAAACTTTTCCAATACGTTAAAATCTTCGTTGGGTACGACATACATAAGCTACATTTGTAAATTTTTTGGAAAAGTGGGCAGTTCCAAGACCACAAGCTAAGTAATCTTTCAATTCGTTTTATCCCTAAATGTATTCGCTTTAGTGACATTTTCACGTTCTTAAATCTTAATCAAAGCACTTAATTGTTTTTATTTGTTATTGCCGTTCATACATATACCGAGTATTATAGGTAGATATAGGATATAATTAAATAAATACTAACTATACATCTGCTCAGCAGCGCATAATGGTTTTTGTCATACCCACTGAGTTCAAAAGATCCGTTTTTTGAGTTGGACATCCAAAAAATTTATTTGTTTATACCAAAGACGTTAAAACCAGAAACATTGTATATCCTAAAGCACTGCATTAAATGGAATGTTAAAAGTTAATAGCAAAATATTTGAAAATGTATTTCTATGGAAGTCACTGGTCAGGCAGAACAACGTCTGACGGGTCTGCTAGTTCTTAATAAATTACATTAGACAACCCAAGTCAGCGATCCGAAACAATGGTAAGCATTCGCAATTCATGTGGTAGTTTCCCATAATTAAGGATTCTTAAGTATGTATGCCGCGGATTTATTGCTAACGAATGTTGGTAGAGGCACGCCTTGTTTAGCAACAATCCATTATCTATTTTTTAGCCTAATTACATACTTATAAAATGCATGTATGCTTTACAAAACAATAAATAAAAGTACGGAATATATATGCAAATAGAGATTTTAACTGAAAGAAGATCATTCCAAAGGAGAATTACATTGAAGTACCAACTGCACCACAATGAATTTATTTGCGAGTTTTAAAAGAACTGCTAGGATATTTTCTAAATTGGATAAATAGGATTAGAAAAATGCCGAAGCCTGTACAGCGTAAAATATTTCCAAAATTACCATGCTTTAATCCATTTAATTTGGCTCCGCACCCAAATACAAAAAATTGATCTCTTAGAAGGGTAACAGAAACAGATTTATTGACATTAAATATTCCTATATTGAAAGAAGCGATGGAACAAACTCATGCCGGCTTAAGCTAACTAAACTCAAGGAAGATAATAAGGTTTGTATATACTACATAAATTGATTACATATAAAAATTGAATATAAAAATTTAGAAACAATAAAATATTTATGGTACTCATCGTTAAGACTGCCCTAATGTATGTGCATATATTGTTTTATATATTTTAACTTGTATCTTATTAAATTCGTGAAATATTGGGTACTTATCATAAATTTTATTCGTTTTTCTAGAGGAAAGAATCAGATGATATTCAATTCAATGAAGCACTTACTGAAACTGATAGCAACGTGAACTATGATCCACAATGTTCTATATCTGTATCATTTGGGAAAGACAGAGAAGCAATGTGTGAGGCCACTTATTTTATTAACAGAGGCTTAGAAATTACCGGAGTTTCACCAATCCTGAAAAAAAAGATTCATCAAAAACAGTATTCGGCAGAAAAAATACAAAACGTTTCTGAATCAAATTCAGGAAAAATGTGTGGCATTACTAACAATGACAATGTTTGCTTCGAGGAAAATGATGGGAACGAAATATTGCAAACTCTAAAAGACGCATTTACTGCCACAAGTGATCGAGCAAAACAACTAAAAATTTTGACTATTTGTAAAGATTGGCCTTTTCGAAAAATTCTGTATCATTTTCCTACTGCTCATATGATAACTGTTGCTAAGAAAATTGCTGAAGAAAAAGGAATTTTGGCCGAAGCGAACCCCAAGAGTCATCCGCCATTAGAAAAAGAATTTGTTGATTTGATAACACAATTTTATGAGGTCGATGAAAATAGTTGAGCGATGGCCGGAAAAAAAGACTTTCTCTCCGTAAAAATTACTAATGAACGCATTCACATGCAAAAGAGGCTATTGTTAATAAACTTACGCGACCTGTATCAACTTTTTAAGGAAAAGTACCCTAACCTTAAGTGCAGTGTTTTAAAGTTTGCAACCTTGCGACCAAAACATTGTGTTTTAGCCGGTTCAAGTGGTGCCCATTCAGTATGTGTTTGCACTATACATGAAAACGTCAAATTATTAATAGAAGGACCTAACATCAAGCATCTGACTGCTGAGTCTATGCACCCAATAAAAAGCTATGAAGACTGTTTACAACGTATGATATGTCTTGAAGCATCAACAAATTGTTATTTCGGAAAATGTTCTAAGTGCCCCTGAACAAATCGGCTATGGTGCTTAGCTGGAGCGGCCGTGGCTCGAAAGCACCCCGGTCGAATTGTGATTTAGTTAGAAAAGAAAATAAAAGAACGAGAATTCTCGTTATAAAGTGGCCGTATATTTGTTATGAAATTTATAATTGTACAAGTTAGTTTTACCTTAAATATTGCCGGTGAAAGTCCTGGGGTGGCCGTGATGTGGTTTCGTCAACGCTCGCTGGAAAAGTAGACGGTTGGCCAGTCGCGGACAACCGTTGAACCCCAAATTTCAGCCTCCGGTTTTAAGGGGAGGTGAACCGACACATGCACACCCACATGCATGTATATGTTTGCTGACAAACATGAATATGCGTACAGGTATATACATGTGGGCGGCTTGGTGTTGGGGTTTTGTATAAAATGAAAAGTGACATTAGGGTGGCGCATTTTTTTTTAGATTTTAGGCATCGGGCCTAAACAGCCCCGGTGCAACAAATTTGATCGACGAAATAAGAACAATTTTGGAAGATAGCTTCATTGAAAATACAACCTACAGACAATGGGTTAACGTCGATAGAACCACTTTGCAACTAATGATATCCCTAATTAATGAATACTTACAAAAATTGGAGTCCGGTTTGCAAAATTTATTGTTGCATTCATATCTAGTTAAAAGGCAAAACGAGTTTATAAACGGCAAAAAAGAATCCTTAATCCTTATCCTGTGATTTTTCCGAAAACTATGCTTTTGTCGTACACAATGCTGCTCAAGGAATTCACTGGAATAACAATCAGGCAACAATTCATACATTTGCCATTTATTACAGGTATTCAAGCGGAGAAACTCGTATGAAAAGCTTTGTTGTCATTTCTGACTGCTTACATCACAACACAATTGCCGTGCATTTATTTCAAAAATACTTAGTGGAATATCTTAAAAATCATTTCGAAAATATTTCCAAAACAAGTAAGGAAGTCTAAGTGAGGGTGAACCGAACATTAAATACCCAGCGCTAGTTTTCAGAAAAGGGGGAGTGGTTTTCATCCGATTTCGCCCATTTTAAAAACCAATCTATTCCGAGCCTAAACAATAGCGAATTTGGTGGGCGCGGCCACGCCCCTTATTATAAAGCTTTAACCGCTTACATGAGCCAAAAGTACTCAATCGATATTTTCAAGGGTTATACCATGTCCTATATATAACTTTGAAAAAGAAGGCGTGCCATGCCCATAACTTTTAACGTATTTTGTGAAATTTTTGACATACGGATATGGCTGATTCCTTGGAAACTGATATATTTCTGTTCACCGACTTTAATGTCAAAAATTTATAACAAACGGAAATTTTTCTAAATAAGCTGATATGCAGTCTTATTAATCTCATCGAGTAATATAAATCAAGTGCAAAATTTAATTTTTTAATACCATGGACTACTTTAAAACACACAAAAAAGAAAAAAAGTAACAATTTATGGTGTCCCTTTGCTGAGATCATGTACTTTTATTGGCATTATATGCTATAAATTGTGAGCTTTAAAAGAGGATAAAGAGCGTAACAATATGCCCCAATTGTTTTAAAATTAATGTGCTTGACTAGGGTCTTATAGAGGACTAAACTTTGTTCTCCAGTTTTGTAAAAAATCAATAAATGGTGGTCACAGTCGGCGTGTGTGAATATTAATTAACATATAATATTAATTTTTTTTGACACATGTTCAGTCTAATGTCAACATTTACCTGTGCTAGAGCAGCTTCCATTTTGAAGACGGCTTGGGAAGATTTTGCGTTTAATATATGTGTCACACTTTCTCATGTCACAACTTTACCACAGCTTTTCTATTAAACTAGGTGTAATTTTTCCTTGAAAATTAGAACACATACATATAGACCTTGGTGGCATACATCTAATTTCTAACGGAAGTCCAAAAATATTAAGCCATATTAAAATGAGAATAGATTTAACATGAAATGTCACAACCCTAAAATATCACAACTTTTTTTCTACTGGTTTTGATACAGGAATAACTGTTATTTAGTGTTAATACATGAATAAACTGATTTTGGAGCATATTGTTTACATATATATATAGCCCACTGTTAAAAAAACACAAAAAAATACAATAATTCTTGGTTCAATTTCCACCAAATATATATGTGTTCTCATAAGGGGTTAATAGTTTAAATATGAAACTGAATAATTCACTTGCGTTTAAAGCAGTTTATGAAATGGTTGTAGCAAAACTATATATTTTCGATATTTAGAATGCATTTTTTCGATATTTGAATAAGTATGGGTACACTGGGCGTTAATGGGTTAAGTTGTAGCGCAATGCGAAACAGGGGCTATTTCTTATATATATAGTAGCATTGACATTTCACAAAAAGTCGATGTGAAATATATCAGTTTCCAAGGAATCAGCCATATATGTGTCCATTAATCAATATTTACATAATTTTAAAAAAGTGGGTGGTGGCACGCCCACGGATTTTATTATGTTGTTTGTCCCTATTTGAAGATCAGTTTTCATTGCAGATCTTTATGATACTTTCACAGTGGCTTGTTAATAGTGAAATGTTGATATTTTGTTTATTCACTTGTGGACGGTGCCACGCCCATTACCAAAAAAACCTTTAAACAACACTAATAACATCATCAAGTGAATGAGTGTACTAAATTTTAGCATTATAGCTTTATCAGTTAAACAGATATTGCATATTCCGGTTTCCTAACACTCGTTTAGAGAACTTTAGTCCAAAAAGGGGCGTGGTCGTTCACCGATTTTTCTTATTTTCTGTGGTAGTACTCTACATAAACATAACATGCCTGGTACCTAGTTACGTAAACCTATCTCACACCGTTCTGAAGTTGTTAGCAGTCGAATTTGAAAATTGCTTGACTCATAAGTGGGCGGTGCCACGCCCACTTTCCAAAATTTTGCAAAAATAATGTAAAAAATTGATGTATGTACCAAATTATATTATTATAGCGGTATCAGTTAATTAGATATGGACTTTTCAATATTTCCAACTCCTTTCAATATAACTTTTATGAAAAAGTAGGCGTGGTCGCGAAGTGATTTCGTTTATTTTCTATAGCTGAATTTAACACAACAATAGTATACCCTCTACAAAATTTCGTTATAGTAGCACAAACTGTTCTGAAGTTATTGAGAGTCAAAATTTTAGAATTTCTTGAAATATATGTGGGCCGTGCCACCCCCCTTTTCAAAAAATTTTATAAAATCGGCCTTGGAACATCGAAATCAATACATATTGCAAATTATATCATTGTATCTGCTTATAAAATTGAATTAACCTGTTTTATACGTTTTTCGAAATTTTCGATATCGAAAAATTGGTATGATTATGGTCCGATTTTACCCATTTTCAATACCAATCTATTCTGAACCCAAATAAGTACGCATGCCGAATTTGGTGAAGATATCTCATTATTTGCTCAAGTTATCGTGTTAACGGACAGACGGACGGAAGGACATAGTTCAATCAAATTTTTTTTCGATCCTGATCATATTGATATATGGAAGTCTCGATTCCCTTATACCTGTACAACCAACCGTTATCCCAACAAAGTTATAATACCCTTGTACTAGTACTAGTACGCTGGGTATAATAAATAAACAAAGCTAAAATAAAATAAACAAAAAAGTTAATATAACCAAATAATAATAAAATTAATAACAATATAATCTTACTACTAAAAATAATAATAAAATAAATACTTTCAAAGAAAAATAAAATAAAATTTAACTAATAGTAATTAAAACAATATAAAATAAGATAATACAAATACAAATTTAGAGTGTCTGCTACCACAAAGGGGATCGTTGCGGGACTCGCCAAGGTAGTAGCGGATACCGCGGCGGTCACCGAAATGGAAGGGGTGCCTGTACCGCTAGTCGGGGAGAATGAAGGGGACGTAGGTAACCCCTTCGTGAGGCGGTCGAGACTAGGGCACTTGCCTCCTCGTTCAGCTCCTAAAATCTCGGACAGGCCCATGTCCGCGATGGCGCTCGAGGGCAGAGAAGAAGACGACCAGGCGTTTCAATCGCTAGGAAGGCTTATCGGAGAGCTTAAGGAAATTATTGGAAGTGGAAAACGTTCCATTAACCAAAACCTTAAAGATTTAATAAAGGCGATCTCTGTGTCGTACGATGAGGCAGCAGAAACCTTCATGGGAGAGAAAAGGGGAGTGGACTCCAAGCAGTCCCAGACGTCACCGTCACTGAGCCAGCAGCCACAGCAACAACGCGCTAAACGGGGGCGAGAACGCGCTCCTGGTGGAACACCTTCGCCACAGAAAGAGCCAAAGAAGCAAAAGGATGCTCAAAAACCAGCATCTAAGTACTCTGACGTGGTAGCAGCCACGGTCTCGAAAACAGCGGAACCACCAGGGCAAGGAGCAGCATGGCAAACGGTTCAGATAAAACGCCCGAAGCCCAAAGCTGCCCGACCCGACGCCATCGTCATTAAATCCACGGGAGAGTGCTCGTATGCGGACATTTTAAAGGCTGTAAAAACCGAGGAGACTCTTAAAGAGATGAGTACCATGGTTCGCAAGATCCGTAAGACCGCGAAAGGTGAGTTGTTGTTCCAGCTAACCAAGCAGGCAGAGGGCAGCACCGCTAAACTGCAAGCGGCAGGAGGGCAAGCCTTGTCTGGCAAAGCCGAAGTCAAGTCCCTGACGGAAGAGACCCTATGCGAGATCCGGGATATGGATGAGGTGACGACGGAAACGGAAGTCTTCCAGGCACTGAACTCACAGTTCCCAGCTTTTGAAATGCAACCGTCCAACACACGATCCATTCGGAAAGCCTACGGCGGAACACTTTCCGCGACAATCTCGATTCCTGGAGAAGCGGCCAGAAAGCTACTAGCCAGTAGCAAAGTTAGAATAGGCTGGGTTGTATACCGTATTCGAGCGAAAATTGAGCCAAAACGCTGCTACAGGTGCATGGACTTCGGACATATCTCGAGGAACTGCACCAGCGAAAAGGAGGCAAAAGGAAAATGCTTTAATTGCGGAAGCGAGGGACACATTGCCAAAACGTGCACGAATTCGGCAAAGTGCATTCTGTGCACTGAAAGGGGATTCAATGGCGTTGATCATCGTACCGGGGGAAACAACTGCCCGGTATACAGAGAGGCGGTCCGGAAACTCAGACCGTCATGAGATTGGTCCAACTCAATCTCAACCACTGCGAAGCTGCACAAGACCTATTGTCGCAAACCATAAGGGAACTAAAAGTCGACGTTGTAATAATAAGCGAGCCATACAGGAACAGTCCTTGGGTTGGCTACCCGATTTATGTGGCAAGGCAGCAATTTGGTCCTGCGGAGAAAACCCGTTGTACATAGAGCCCGTTCTTAAAGAAAGAGGTTTTGTGTCCGGCAGGATAGGAGATATCTTCGTATATAGCTGCTACATACCACCTAGCACCTCGCTAGAAGCTTTTGAAGAAGTAGTTGGTAAAATAGCCACAGATGCGACTACGAGACAGCGGATCGTCATAGCTGGCGACTTTAACGCATGGGCTGTCGAATGGGGTCACAGCGAACTTCTCCGAAAGGGAGAGTTCTTCTCGAAGCATTCGCTTGCTTGGATGTAGCGCTACTTAATACAGGTGAGCAACATACATTTTCCAGAAATGGCTTCGGTTCCATAATCGACATTACGTTCGTAAGTCAAAATATGTTCAGGATGTGCGAGTGGAAGATTAGTGAGTGCTATACTCAAAGCAATCACTCTGCAATAATATTGGACATCAAAGTAGACGGGGGAAGGACTCCTACCAACCGAACTTCCGTAAAACACCTTCGACTCCGATGTTTTCAAGGCAATGCTGCCAGCATCCGAGTATACAGGCAGCGCGAACTTTATAGCCACTAAGGTAATGGCTGACATCAAAGGAGCATGCGATGCGTCGATGACCAGAAAGACCATACGGAAACAGCAAAGCTCGGCGTATTGGTGGAATGACAGCATACAAACGCTAAGGAGAGAATGTATTCGGACGAGGCGGCGCTTCCAAAGATCACGAAATAGGCCAACCTTCTTAGAGTACAGAGCTGCCTATAAAGCTGCGCGTCATGCTTTGAAGGCGGCAATAGCGAATAGCAAACGACAATGCTTTCTCAACCTCTGCGATGAGGCTGAACACTACCCATGGGGAAAGGCTTACAAATTGGTCTTGAAAAAGTTGAAAACCAAGCGCGAAGCATTACCAACATGCCCGTCATTCCTCAAAAACGTGGTCGATACTCTCTTTCGAACGCAAAGAAAACTAGTTTCACCTACGCCAAATAACCCATTACATGCATTTAATGAAGTGCTCCTAGCGGTTAAGAGATTAGACGACAACAAGTCTCCTGGTCCAGACTGCGTGCCCAACAAAGTACTGAAGGTGGCGGTTGATTATAAGGCGTCAACGTTCGCGAACTTATTTACTGCATGCCTAGCTGAGGGGGCATTCCCTTCGATATGGAAACGCCAAAATTTGGTGCTACTGCCGAAGCCTGGAAAAAACCTGGCGGAGCCATCCAGCTACAGGCCCATTTGCCTGCTCGACTCGGCAGGCAAAATTCTTGAGCGACTAATCTACAATCGTCTAGAAAAAGAAATAGAAGAGGTAGGTGGCATATCTGACAACCAGTTTGGGTTCAGAAGAGGCATATCCACCATAAATGCAGTGAACGTGGCTAGAGATAAAGCTCAAGATGCAATAAGCGGCACATGCTGGCTCGAGGGATCTAAGGAATACTGCCTTATCGTGACCTTAGATGTAAAGAACGCATTCAATTGCACTAACTGGACGAAAATTTTGGATACCCTAGACAGGGTAGGTATATCCTATTATCTGAGACGCATAATCCGCAGCTATTTTGACGGACGTCTGCTGCAATACGAAACGGCAGATGGCACAGAAAAGCTCCATGTCACAGGCGGGGTTCCTCAAGGGTCCGTGCTCGGCCCATTACTATGGAACATCATGTACGACGAAGTGCTGCGACTTAAAGTACCTAATGGAGTTAAGATTATCGGATTCGCGGATGATATCGTATTGATTGTTACTGCCAAACACTTAAGTGATATATGTGGAAAAACTAATGTAAGCATAGCCAGCGTTCAAACATGGCTCATGCAACATGAACTACAGCTTGCGGAGCACAAAACAGAGGCGGTACTAGTATCAAGCAGGAAAAAATAGAGCAGGTCACGATAAGAATCGGAGACCATGACATTGAAACAATGCCTGCAGTTAAGTATCTGGGAATCATGATAGACAGGAGGCTGTCTTTCAAAACACATCTAGAATACGCTAACGAGAAAGCAGCGAAAACTATATCATCGTTATCGAGGATAATGCTAAACGCACGAGGTCCAAAGCAAGGGCGGCGTCAGCTACTGGCAGGCGTAGTGAAAAGTCAACTACTCTACGGGGCACCGGTATGGCAGCACGCCATGGAGTATCAGTCGTACCTACGCGGGGTGAAGTCGACCTATCGCTTGTGTGCTCTTCGAGTTTGTAGCGCTTTTAGAACGGTATCAGACGATGCCGCACTGGTAAACTCTGGCTTGTGCCCAATTGACATATTGGCAAACAACGTTTGAGGATAGAAACTCGCGGTCCGAAGCACGCGAGATTAGTATTCAAAATTGATAAAACAGATAGAACCTATCGAATAAGGGGCGCTAGACATACCGCTGTATACCAGATATTAAAACATGGGTAACGAGAACACACGGGGAGGTAGATTTTTATCTGACTCAGTTCTTAAGCGGCCACGGATGCTTTAAAGAATACCTTTATCGGTTTAAGCACGAAAGCAACAACGTATGCGATCAATGTGGAGGCGAGGAAGTGGAAGATGTCTACCACGTGTTCTTCGAATGCTCCAGATCGTACAGCTTCAGAAGTAAACTACGCAGCATAGCCGATGAGGACTACACTCCCGAGTCGCTGGTTGGTCACATTCTACGAAGTAAACAAAAATGGATGGCAGCGTGCGAGGTAATCGCAGAAGCCATGAAGTGGCTTAGAAGTTTGGAACGGATGCGCCGCAGCAGGGAAGACTGAAGAAAAACAAAGAAACACGAAAAACAAGAGGCGGGTTGGAAACACGGCCTTCCAACCGCCCAGTTTAACAAACCTATATCAGAGGCGCAGATTGCAGATTCGAGATTCAGCCTCTCCACTGCATTGACCTGCAAACACAATTTTAAGCGTACGTAAGTATCTCAAACGTAGGTGGAAACACGGTCTTTCAACCACCTAGTTTAACAAACATATACCAGAGGTGCAGATTGCAGATTGGAGATGCAGCCTCTCCACTTTATTGACCTGCAAACAAAATTTTAAGAGTACGTAAGTATCTCAGATGCGGGTGGAAACACGGCCTTTCAAACGCCTGGTCCACGTGACACAAACCAGAAGGAGCAGATTGGGGACGCGGCCTCCCCACTGCATTACTTTGTAACTGAATATGTTGTGAGTATAATTGATTACTTATAAACGTACTGAATTATTATAGATGCGGGACGGAAACACGGCCACTCCAACCGGTTAGATGCAGAAGAGCTAGTGAGACAGAATAAGCGAGTAGATGTAGTGTAGGTATATGCCTACATAGCTATATCTATATACATATCTTTGGTAGTAGGACAAGAACGACTTTCTTTGATCAATATGATCAATACTCCAGACTAGATCAATGAAAAATCTAACAAAAGATCCGCAGCTAAGAACTGAAATAGTACACGGAGAGAAATATCAGCAAGAATATTTTAAAAATTAATGAAAAACTATGAAATTTTATAGAAATATTCGAAAAAGTATTAAATTATAATAAACATTACTGTAAAATATTAAAAAGGTTTGAACGTTTATTAAAAATTGAAGAATAGAATAGGAAATTCTATAGTCTTTAATTTTTAATACACCGAAATATTAAAATGTGATATATTGTAATACTTTTTCTTCACCAACTACTAGGTTTTACTAATTTTTGTTCACTTTTAAAAAAATCTTCTTCAAAACTTAAAATAATTTGCATACCAATATTTCAATAAATCATTATTTTAGTTTTTAAGAAGAATAAACGAAAAATCATTATGACGATAGTAATATTTGCTATGTGTGTTAGAAGGTATGAAGAATGGTCATTAAATTTAAGATAGCTTATACTAATAATCAGATGCGTATACAGTAACGCTGACCAATTGACGTTGAGACTTGTGCTCAAACCACCTCCCGACGGAATACTTAACGGTAGTACCGGGGGGATCGGTTCATGACGGTAGGATGTTTAGTGTGTTAAAGTCATACACTGACTGTAAGGCTTTCGATGCATCCTCCTCTGAAAAAAAAAAAAAAAAACAAGTAAGGAAGTCTAAGTTCGGGTGAACCGAACATTAAATACCCAGCGTTAGTTTTTAGAAAAGGGGGAGTGGTTTTCATCCGATTTCGCCCATTTTAAAATCTATTCCGAGCCTAAACAATAGCGAATTTGGTGGGCGCGGCCACGCCCCTTGTTATAAAGCTTTAACCGCTTACATGAGCCAAAAGTACTCAATCGATCTTTTCAAGGGTTATACCATGTCCTATATACATATAACTTTGAAAAAGAAGGCGTGCCATGCCCATAACTTTTATTATTATGTTGTTTGTCCCTATTTGAAGATCAGTTTTCATTGCAGATCTTTATGATACTTTCACAGTGGCTTGTTAATAGTGAAATATTGATATTTTGTTTATTCACTTGTGGACGGTGCCACGCCCATTTCCAAAATATTACCAAAAAACCTTTAAACAACACTAATAACATCATCAAGTGAATGAGTGTACTAAATTTTAGCATTATAGCTTTATCAGTTAAACAGATATTGCATATTCCGGTTTCCTAACACTCGTTTAGAGAACTTTAGTCCAAAAAGGGGCGTGGTCGTTCACCGATTTTTCTTGTTTTCTGTGGTAGTACTCTACATAAACATAACATGCCTGGTACCTAGTTACGTAAACCTATCTCACACCGTTCTGAAGTTATTAGCACTCGAATTTGAAAATTGCTTGACTCATAAGTGGGCGGTGCCACGCCCACTTTCCAAAATTTTGCAAAAATAATGTAAAAAATTGATGTATGTACCAAATTATATTATTATAGCGGTATCTTTTAATTAGATATGGACTTTTCAATATTTCCAACTCCTTTCAATATAACTTTTATGAAAAAGTAGGCGTGGTCGCGAAGTGATTTCGTTTATTTTCTATAGCTGAATTTAACACAACAATAGTATGCCCTCTACAAAATTTCGTTATACAAATTGTTCTGAAGTTATTGAGAATCAAAATTTTAGAATTTCTTCAAATATATGTGTGCGGTGCCACGCCCCTTTTCAAAAAATTTTATAAAATCGGCCTTCGAACATCGAAATCAATACATATTGCAAATTATATCATTGTCTCTGCTTCTAATATTGAATTAACTCGTTTTATACGTTTTTCGAAATGTTCGATATCGAAAAAGGGGTGTGGTTACGGTCCGATTTTACCCATTTTCAATACCAATCTATTCTGAACCCAAAAAGGTACGCATGCCGAATTTGGTGAAGATATCTCATTATTTGCTCAAGTTATCGTGACAGACGGACAGACGGGCGGACGGACATGGCTCAATCAAATTTTTTTTCGATCCTGATCATATTGATATATGGAAGTCTATATCTATCTCGATTCCTTTATACCTGTACAACCAACCGTTATCCCAACAAAGTTATAATACCCTTGTACTAGTACTAGTACGCTGGGTATAAAAATACATTGCCACACCCTATTTATCGGAACAATTGATTGTATGCAAGCTATATTTTATGTAAGTTCGATCTGCCTGATTTTAACTGCTAAATAAAAGAAGTCCTTGTTTTTTGCCAAGCACTAACCTTAACCTCAATTCTCAGGAAATAAATTGGTCCGACACAGTAAAATATCTTGGCGTAGTTCTTGATAAAAAGCTGATTATTCGCGATCACGTTCAATACATTAGAAAGAAATATAGCACAGCAATAAAAATTATGTACCAGTTAATTAACAGAAAATCCAAATTATTATTTATTTATATTTCAGTCAATAGTCCTATATACATGCCCAGTTTGGGTACATGCGCGAAATCACATGTAAAAACGCTACAAATAATGCAAAATAAACTTTTAAGGATAATGCTGAATGTGCCATGGGAGAACTCCACTAGAAAGTTACATAACGAAACTAAGGTAGAAATGATATCAACCCGTATATCCAAAATAAGTGAGAAATTTAACTTGCTTTGTAGTATCTCTGAAAACAAATTAATGCTAAATCTATTCTAGCAAAAGGAAAAAAACAATCATTACACAACAAATATGTGAATATACGTAAGCTGTTTTCAATTTGGATGTTAAACATTTTTCATTGAGGTTTTTTGTTAGTAGTTTTTCCTTACACACTTATTTATCTTTTTAACTATCAAGTCTTTCCAAAATATGTATAACATAAGTTTAGAATTAAGGTGATGCCATATTCTTTAAAGGTGGCGCGAACTAAAGTCAGTCGCACCCCAAAAGCGAATTAATGTCAGTGATAGATATTAAGACGCATGCCAAAAGCGATAGATATTAAGACGCATGAGTCGCTCAGTGTATAAAGTGAATGAGTCCATTTTTGGCTTTCTTGAGATTTCGCGTGGATACACTTCCTTTTATGACTAACTATGTACCTATGGTAAAAATTTTGTTTTCAAATTTAACGGCAAACCTCTTTTAAAGACAAAAGATTTTTTTGTACGAAACAAAAAATTTTTAATTTTGATTGTTTTTTGCGGTCAGTTATAAATGAATTTATTTGGAGATCGTAGGCTAGTTCGACCTAATTTGGTTTGGTGCAAATAAAAGTTTTTATTTCACCTTCTTGCCCAACGTTTCGCTGCATATTCCAGCTTCATCAGGGGCTACACTATTTATTTTTCAAGAGATAAAGAAAAATTACATATGAACATTCATGAACATAAACAAACAGAAGATTACACATAAACATGTAGAGCAATAAAATTCACTTACAAAAAGATAAACAATATGAACACTTAAAACTAATCATCCGTACCACCTTGCGTGGTAGTTTTGTCATTACTAAATCTATTTGTTAAACATAACATGTAAGCAGCGCTTATGCAGTCGTAGTCTTCTTTTTTGTTGATCGTCTTTTCTCTATTTCTCAATATGTGCAAGCTTTCCAATGTGTATCTGGTTAATTCTCGTTTTTCCTTATCAATAATTTTGGTGTTGTTGAAATCAGCTGTATGGCCACTGCTGATTATATGTTGTGAGAGCGCTGTGCTTGGCTTTTGTTTTTTGACGTCTGCTTTGTGTTCGGCTATTCGTACCGCGAGTTCTCTTCGCGTAGTTCCGATGTACATCTTATCACATTGTTCGTTGGCTTTTCCATTGCATTCTATTTTATATATCACATTGTTTTGTTGTAGTTTGTCTATTGGATCTTTTGTTCTTGTATAAATTTTGGATAAAGTGTTGTTGGATTTATAAGCTAAGGTGATGTTTTGTTCTTTCAGTATGCTGTGGTCTATTGTATTAAGCTTTGGTATATATGTGACGCTGTAATATTTCTTCACTTCTGTTGTTGCTGCAACTTGTGGTTTATTTTGGGGGTTGCTACTTTTTCTGATTTCCTGGTTTATTAGTTCATGTGTCAAGTGGTCAGGGTAATTATTATTTTTCAGGATTGTGTGTATTTTTTCAATGTTAGATTCGTGGAATTTTTCGTGGCTAATTGTCATTATTTTTCGTATTAAATTTTTCGCTGTGTTGATTTTGTACTTTTTTGGTTGGGAGGATAAAAAATTAATTAGTCGACCAGAGGATGTTGGTTTCGAGTACCAATTTAAAATGATGCTGTTGTTGGTTCTGTGTATGCGCACATCTAGAAAAGGGATGATTTCATTTTCTTCCATTTCTATTGTAAATTGTAGTTTATGGTGGTATTTGTTCAGTGTCTCGAGGATTTTATTCACGTCTTTTCGTTTCAGTATTGCAAAAATGTCGTCTACATATTTGGTGATAAAAAAATTATAATACCCTTGTACTAGTACTAGTACGCTGGGTATAAAAACAGACACACATTCATTTATATTTATAAGATTTGTATGCATTTAAGGTAAATGCAGTTTAGGGCTTTCCGCACAATAAGTGACCTTCAGCCTAGGATATATCCATGTATTATACAAGTTGATGGTGATTAGGCATAACGCCGCAACATATGTATACATATGTATATATTTGTAAGCCTTTTGGAGATTTTGTTCGAAAACAGGTAGGCACTGCAAACTAAAATACTTAACTATAGTTCATTAATCATGTCTCATTGTGTATTTACATGAGAATGGCTTCATGCAGCCTCTACTACCATAACAAATGTATGTACATATGAATATTGCAGTTAACTAACATGCATACGCAGGCACGCGTATGTATGTGCCTCGATGTCACATCAGAAATGATTTAATAACTTTTTAACTACAAAAGTCTCCATCCTGGAAAAAATTTATTCTTTTAGATGAAAGTTCAGCGCATATTATATATATTTTTTCAAAAATATTTTTTGGACATGTTTTTAATAATTGTTAAAAGAAAATTTACTTAAAAGAAAAAAATTTGATTTTGTAAAATTTAATATTTCTTAAAAGCAGTTATAAAGTAAATATTGTTACCTTCAAAATAAGATAAAAATTAGTAAGATACGATTATTTCAACCAAAGTTTTAGAATTTTGAATGTGGACAAGTTTGCTTAAATTTGCTTAACCGTCGTATTTAAAAACATGCATATCTCTGAAAGAAAATTTTTTTCGACAAAATCCTGATATAGGTGTTTACTAATTTCGTGGAATCAAATTAAAAAAAAAGTTTGAGCTAAATCAAAATTATGAAATCCTAAAAGGTGTACGATTTGTAAAATAATGACCCATATGTGAATTGTAAGGAAGCTAAAAGTGAAGCTGCTCGTAAAAGTTAAAAAGGAAAAAAAAAACAGAAAAGTGCGTAAACCCACACCAAAAATTATTGTCACATAAGTTCTCTTGTTTCCGTAGCGTTTTGGTAATCTTGAAAAGCTGTGTTTGCGAACATTGTAGCAAATTTGTATAAAATACAAATTTTCCTAGAGTTTTTGCTTTCGCATATTGGAAGGCGAGGAAAACTGACGGTTGGCAGTGCTGCCAAGGTAGCAAAGGCACAACCCACTTTTGGCCACTAGGGGTGGGAATACACAACCCTTTGTCTTTCGGCCACTAGGGGTGGGAATAAATAAAAAAAAAAAAAAAATTATAAAAATAAAATAATATAAATAAATAAACAAAGCTAAATAAAATAAAATAAACAATAAAAAAAGTAAATATAACCAAATAGTAATAATACTAAAAGTAACAATAATATAATACTAACAACAAACAACATAATAAAATTAAAAATAAAATAAATAATTTTAAAGGAAAAAACATAAAAATAACTAAAATTAACTATTTCAACAATAATAAAAACACTATGAAACAAAAATAATATAAATAAAAAATTTAGAGTGTCTCCTACCAGGAAGGGGGTCGGCCAAGGAGTGGCATGGCGAACGGTCCAGAGGAAACGCCTGAAGCCCCATTAAAACTACGGGAGAGTGCTCGTATGCCGATATCCTAAAGGCTGTAAAAACCGAGGAGACTCTGGAAGAAATGAGTACTATGGTACGGAAGATCCGCAAGACTGCGAAAGATGAGTTACTGTTTCAACACACCAAACAGGCAGAGGGCAACACTGCTAAGCTGCAAGCGGCAGTATGGCAGGCTTTGTCTGGCAAAGCTGAAGTCAAGTCCCTTACGTAAGAGACCCTTTGCGAGATCCGTGATATGGATGAGGTGACCACGCCAACGGAAGTCTGCGAGGCACTGAACTCACAGTTTTCAGGTCTGAAAATGCAGCTGTCCAATTTCGATCACTGGAGAAGGGGCCAGAAAGCTACTAGCCAGTAGCAAAGTAAGAATAGGCTGGGTTGTATGCCGTATTCGGGCGAAACACAGATACAAGTGTATGGACTTCGGGCATATCTCGAGGAACTGCGCCAGCGAAAAGGATGCAAAGGGAAATGCTTCCAATGCGGAGTCGAGGGACACATCGCCAAAACGTGCACGAACTCGCCAAAGTGCATTCTATGCACCGAAAGGGAAGCCAATCGCACCGATCATCCTACAGGGGAAACAACTGCCCGGTATACAGAGCGGCGGTCCAGAAATTCAGACCGTTATGAGATTGTTTCAACTCAATCTCAACCACTGCGAAGTTGCGCAAGACCTATTGTCGCAAACTATAAGGGAGCTAAATGTCCGTTCTTAAAGAAAGAGGTTTTGTGTGCGGCAGGATAGGAGATATCTTCGTATATAGCTGCTACATACCACCTAGCACCTCGCTAGAAGCTTTTGAAGAAGTAGTTGGTAAAATAGCCACAGATGCGACTACGAGGCAGCGGTTCGTCATAGCTGGCGACTTTAACGCATGGGCTGTCGAATGGGGTCACAGCGAACTTCTCCGAAAGGGAGAGTTCTTCTCGAAGCATTCGCTTGCTTGGATGTAGCGCTACTCAATACAGGTGAGCAACATACATTTTCCAGAAATGGCTTCGGTTCCATAATCGACATTACGTTCGTAAGTGAAAATATGTTCTGGATGTGCGAGTGGAAGATTAGTGAGTGCTATACTCAAAGCGACCACTCTGCAATAATATTGGACATCAAAGTAGACGGTGGAAGGACTCCCACCAACCAAACATCCGTGAGGAGACGGAGTTGGAAGGTCAACACCTTCGACCCCGATGTGTTCAATGCAATGCTACAAGCAACTGAGTATACAGGCAGCGCGAATCTTATAGCCACTAAAGTAATGGCCGATATCAAAGGAGCATGCGACGCGTCGATGACCAGAAAGACCATACCAAAACAACAAAGCTCGTCGTATTGGTGGAACGACAGCATACAAACGCTAAGGAGAGAGTGTATCCGGGCGAGGCGGCACTCCCAAATATCACGAGATAGGCCAACCTTTTTAGAGTACAGAGCTGCCTAGTGCTCCTAGCGGTTAAGAGACTAGACGACAACAATTCTCCTGGTCCAGACTGCGTGCCCAACAAAGCAGTGAGCGTGGCGGTTAATTATAAGACGTCTACATTCGCGAATTTATTCACTGTATGCCGAGGGAACATTCCCTTCGATATGGAAGCGCCAAAATTTGGTGCTACTACCGAAGCCCGGAAAAAACCTTGTGGAACCATCCAGCTACAGGCCCATATGCCTGCTCGACTCGGCAGGCAAAATTCTACAGCGAGTAATCTACAATTGTCTGGAAAAGGAAATAGAAGAGGTGTGTGGCATATCTGACAACCAGTTTGGGTTCAGAAGAGGCAGATCCACCATAAATGCAGTGAACGTGGCTAGAGATACCGCTCGAGGCATCTAAGGAATACTGCCTTATCGTGACCTTAGATGTAAAGAACGCATTCAATTGCGCTAACTGGGCGAAAATTGTGGATACCCTAGACAGGGTAGGTATATCCTATTATCTGAGACGCATAATCCGCAGCTATTTTGACGGACGTCTGCTGCAATACGAAACTGCAGATGGCACGGAAAAGCTCCATGTCACAGGTGGGGTTCCTCAGGGGTCGGTGCTCGGCCCATATAGGTGGAAAAACTAATGTAAGCATAGCCAGCGTTCAACATGGACTACAGCTTGCGGAGCAGAAAACAAAGGCAGTACTAGTATCAAGCAGGAAGAAGGTAGAGAAGGTCACGATAAGAATCGGAGACGACGACATTGAAACAATGCCGGCAGCTAAGTATCTCGGAATCTTGATAGACAGGAGGCTGTCTTTCAAAACACATCTAGAATACGCTAACGAGCAAGCAGCGAAAACCATATCATCGTTATCGAGGATAATGCTAAACGCACGAGGTCCAAAGCAAGGGCGGCGTCAGCTACTGGCATGCGTAGTGAAAAGCCAACTACTCTACGGGGCACCGGTATGGCAGCATGCCATGGAGTATCAGTCGTACCTACGCGGGGTAAAGCCGACCTATCGCTTGTGTGCTCTCCGAGTTTGTGGCGCTTTTAGAACGGTATCAGACGATGCCGCACTGGTAATCTCAGGCTTGTGCCCAATTGACATATTGGCAAAGGAAGCAGCCACAACCTTTGAGGATAGAAACTCTCGGTCCGAAGCACGCGAGATTAGTATTCAAAATTAGCAAAACAGATGGAACATATCGAATAAGGGGCGCTGGACATACCGCTGTATACCAGATATTTAAACATGGGTAATGAGAACACACGGGGAGCTGAATTTTTATCTGACTCAGTTCTTAAGCGGCCACGGATGCTTTAAAGAATACCTTTATCGGTTTAAGCACGAAAGCAACAACGTATGAGATCACTGTGGAGGCGAGGCAGTGGAAGATGTCTACCACGCGTTCTTCGAATGCCCCAGATCGTACAGCTTTAGTCGATGTACGGTCGCTGGTTGGTTACATGCTACGAAGTAAACAAAAATGGATGGCAGCGTGCGAGGTAATCGCAGAAGTCTGAAACGGCTGCGCCGCAGCAGGGAAGACTGAAGAAAAAGCAAACAAACACGAAAAACAAGATGCGGGTTGGAAACACGGCCTTCCAACCGCCTAGTTTAACAAACCTGTATCAGAGGCGCAGATTGCAAATTGGAGATTCAGCCTCTCCACTGTATTGGCCTGCAAACAAAATTTTAAGGGTATGTAAGAGTCTCAAACGTAGGTGGAAACACGGCCTTCCAACCGCCTAGTTTAACAAACCTATATCAGAGGCGCAGATTGCAGATTGGAGATTCAGCCTCTCCACTGTATTGACCTGCAAACAAAATTTTAAGAGTACGTAAGTATCTCAGATGCGGGTGGAAACAAGGCTACTCCAACCGTTTAGATGCAGAAGAGCTATTGAGACAGAATAAGCGAGCAGATGTAGTGTAAGTACATGCCTATATAGCTATTTCTATATACATATATTTGGTAGTTGGACAAGAACGACTTTCTTTGATCAATATGATCAATACTTCAGACTAGATGAATGAAAAATCTAGCAAAAGATCCCCAGCTAAGCACTGAATTAGTACAGTAACGCTGACAAACTGACGTTGAGACTTGTGCTCAAACCACCTCCCGACGGAATACTTAACGGTAGTACCGGGGGAATCGGTACATGACGCTAGGAGGTTTAGTGTGTTAAAGTCATACACTGACTCCTCTGAAAAAAAAATAAATAAATAAAAAAAACAGTCCACTTGAGGAAAGATGAGTATAAACAACCCTCATTGTCATACATACATACTTACAAAACAAACTTTAACTCCATCAACCCCGAGCAGTAAAAGCGACTTTGTCATGGAAGGGCCAGGTTTAATTTCGCAAGATGAACTAAGCGATTTGATTCGTGACTTGAGTTTGTCCAAACAAAAAGCAGAGTTGCTAGCATCACGGCTGCAGCAATTTAAAAATCTAGACTCTCTGAAGACAAGTTACTGTATACAGAAACAGAAATGAGGCACTTCGACCGGTCTTCAAAAAAAAAGACAACATAAGTTTCTGTAACGATATTAATGGTTTATTTAATGAAATGAATGCACCCTACGATCGCAACGAATGGCGTTTATTCATTGATGGTTCCAAATACAGCCTAAAAGCTGCTCTTCTCCACAACGGGAATAACAAACCATCTATTCCGATTGCTCATGCAGTACAAACGAAGGAATGCGACTAAACACTGCGGAAGATCCTGTGCTTCATCAAATACAATGATCATAAATGGAAAATATGTGGTGATCTAAAGGTATAAACATTAATTCCAATTAAATCGAAAACACTTATTTCTTATATTATTTCAACAGGTTATTGTCTTCTTAACTGGGATGCAATCTGGATTCACCAAATTTTGTTGTTTCTTATGCTTATGGGATAGCCGCGCAACTGAAAATCATTATGTGAGGAAAGAATGGCAAAGTCGTACTCAATATGAGCCTGGACAGCAAAACGTCTCCGCTGAACCACTTGTAAATCCCGAAAGACATTTTCCTGCCACCTCTTCACATTAAACTTGGCCTTATAAAGAACTTCGTCAAAGCATTAAACCGTGAGGGACCGGTTTTCAGTACTTAGTCAAGTTGTTTCCTAAATTGTCATATGCAAAAATCAAAGAAGGAATATTTGTGGGACCTGATATTAGAAAACTAATGGCTGATAAAGAATTTACAAAATGTTTAACGCCCGATGAAGCTGCCGCGTGGGCATCTTTTCAAAATATCGTTCACCACTTTCTTGGTAATCACAAATCCCCTAATTTTGAGGAAATTATTGGCGATATGTAGGAAAATTATGAAAAGATTTCAGCTCGGATGTCTCTAAAGATGCATTTTCTGCATTCCCATCTCGATTTCTTTCCCGAAAACTTGGGTGATACGAGCGACGAACAGGGAGAGCGGTTACATTAAGATCTAGCCAAAATTGAAAAACGATACCAAGGATTTTGGGATGAAGGCATGATGAGCGACTATTGTTAAACTCTAATACGCGAAAGAGATACTAAACAATACAAAAGGCATAGTTCCACCAATCTTCATTTCTGATTTGTTACTTTTAAGTTAATAAAATGAATATTATTTGACAAAAATCTTAAAAAATTAATTTGAATTTTGTTGAAGGGTAGAAAAAAGTGTTTGCTATTAAACACACTAATTTTAGGGGAAAAAAATTATCCTGTTTTTCACAACTTCGTACAAAAAAAAACATTTTTAAAATCAACATTTTTTCAAAAATCGTAAACATTCGACCAAATTTCGACTATCACTATTGCTCAGCGATGGTTTGACCTTTCACTACATATTATACGTATTTTAATTTCCTTTCGAACAAGCTATTGCTTCCGTTCGTCGCTTTTGTAAAATTGGCGAAACGATTTTTTGAATGAAGTGATACCTAAAAAACACAAAATTATCGATATCTGGAAATCTTGAATCAATCTTAAAAAACGGAATGCAGATTCGGATTCAGCGTCATAAATTGACTTAAAAGCCACTTTTAATTGCCCAGATCCAAAGCCGTGTATATATATCTATATATATGTATATATATATGGCGCGATATACAACAGCTATATCATCAACCTCCTAGGAGACTTTTGCGCCAAGCTTCTCTTCCAATTTGTGGTGTGCCGCTTTGAAATTTTTCCTACAAATTGGCGGGACCTACGGTTTTTCGCCGACTCCGAACGGCATCTACAAAGCAGATGAATTTTCGCTGAGGAGCCTTTCATGGCAGAAATACATTCGGAGAGTTTGCCAAATCACTGCCGAGGGGCGACCCCGTTTTGAAAAAACTTTTTCAAACCACTTTTTGATGTAACCTGTACCAGGGCTTGAACCCGGACCTTCGGTGTGGTAGGCCTGCAACACTACCTCCACACCACGGTGGCCGCCGTAACCGTGTATACTTGCGTATTTATCCCAAGGAGCCCAAGTAAAACTCAACAGTTCGATCGACACATATGGCTGATTCCTTGGAAACTGATATATTTCACATCGACTTTTTGTGAAATGTCAATGTTACGATAAATGACTTTTGAAAGTGTATACAGTGTAAATGGGGTATAAGAAATAGCCCCTGTTTCGCATTGCGCTACAACTTAACCCATTAACGCCCACTGTACCCATACTTATTCAAATATCGAAAAAATGCATTCTAAATATCGAATATATTTAGTTTTGCTACAACCATTTCATAAACTGCTTTAAACGCAAGTGAATTATTCAGTTTCATATTTAAACTATTAACCCCTTATGAGAACACATATATATTTGGTGGAAATTGAACCAAGAATTATTGTATTTTTTTGTGTTTTTTTTTAACGGTGGGCTATATATATATGTGAACAATATGCTCCAAAATCAGTTTATTCATGTATTAACGCTAAATAACAGTTATTCCTGTATGAAAACCAGTAGAAAAAAAAGTTGTGACATTTTAGGGTTGTGACATTTCATGTTTAATCTATTCTCATTTTAATATGGCTTAATATTTTTGGTCCACCAAGGTCTATATGTGTTCTAATTTTCAAGGAAAAATTACACCTTGTTTAGAAGAAAAGCTGTGGTAAAGTTGTGACATGAGAAAGTGTGACACATATATTAAACGCAAAATCTTCCCAACCCGTCTTCAAAATGGGAGCTGCTCTAGCACAGGTAAATGTTGACATTAGACTGAACATGTGTCAAAAAAAATTAATATTATATGTTAATTAATATTCGCACACGCCGATAAAAGTACATGACCTCAGCAAAGGGACACCATAAATTGTTACTTTTTTTTCTTTTTTGTGTGTTTTAAAGTAGTCCATGGTATTAAAAAATTAAATTTTGCACTTGATTTATATTACTCGATGAGATTTATAACACTGCATATCAGTTTATTCAGAAAAATTTCGGTTTGTTATAAATTTTTGACATTAAAGTCGGTGAACACAAATATATCAGTTTCCAAGGAATCAGCCATATACCAAAAAGGGCATTTTTAAAATTCCTTTTCAAAAGATTGATGATACGTTCAAGTTTTGGGAACGAAAACAGTACTCCCACCCCGAGTTGTTCGCAATAGCTAATGTTTGTTTTGCAGTACCACCTACTCAGGTAAATATGCATAACGATTTCATTATTAACATATGATGAATTCCATATGAAAAGATAGGTCGACCTCTTCCAAATTCGGAAGACATGTAGTATTTGACGTCTAGAATAGTGTGTCAAAATATTTTTTTAAAATTTTGAATATTTTGGACTTTATTGACAGTTGAAAATTTTTGAAAGCTTTTCTTTGAGTTAAAATAACTTTTAAACTATTAATTTTAGAAAAAAATCTTTTACTACAAAAAGTCTTTAAAATCATTGGAGTCTATAAAAAAATTTTTATGTTCTCAAAATTTTGAAAAATAATATGATTGAAAAATAAAATAATTTTTTTTTTCAGCGTAAAGTAATGAAGGATAGCACCGATTCTCTTTAAAACAAGTAAGGAAAGACAGCTCTTTATACCTTTCATGAATACGCACAACTTTTCCAAATGTCCGATCCTTACTTACAATTACTTACAAACTCTCCAAAACTGTTAATTTAAAAATACATAGCCAAACCACATTTATCGGAGCAATCGGTAATATGGGAGCTATATGTTATGTAAGTCCGATCTGTATGATTTTCACTACACACATCAAATATATAATAAGTACCAAACCTGCAAAATTTTACGTTTCTAGCTTTCTATTTGCAACATTTATAGCAGAAAACCCATTTATCGAAACCTTCGATTATATGGGAGCTATGTATATGTTATGTTGATCAGATCTAGGTGATTTTCACTACACACATTACGCATATAATATGTACTAAACCTGCGAAATTTCGCTCTAATAGCTTTTTAATTGCAAGAGTTATAGGCCAAAACCCGTTTATCGGAACAATCGATTGTATGGGAGCTATGCGTTGTATCGGTCCGATCTTGCTGGTTCCGACAAATGATTAATCCTATGCAAAATGGCGCCTGCTTGCAAAATTTCATCGAGATATCTCTAAAACTGAGGGACTAGTTTGCGTTCAAACAGACGGACAGACGGACATGGCTAAATCAACTCAGCTCGTCGCCCTGATCATTTCGGTATACTTAATGGTAGGTCTATCTCTTCTTCTTCTCACACTTACAAACATCGGACCAAAGTTATAATACCATTTCATGTTCATGAAAGGTATAAAAATCTGAAAGAAACTTGAATATGTTCTTTACGTACCCTTCAAAATTAAAAGAATGTTTTTTTTTTTTTTGGGTGAAAAAAAATTGAAAATTGTATGTTGAATAAATCTATGATTTGTACGCACAGTAAGTTTGTGATACAAATATTTTTACACTATATAACACTTCGAAATGGCATCCATATTGTTAACAGATGCTTTCTATATATATATTTACCCTCTTATTCATAGAAAATAAAAAAAGATTGGTCAAAGTTGGACAGCATACAAACTCCAAAAAGAATTAAATACAACTTATAAGTTAGCTTCTCATGCGAAAAAAAACCCAAAATATGTTTGGATTTGGTTCTCACCCAACTCAAAAAATATCAGGAAGGAAGATTTCCGAAAATGATATTTCCGTAGTCCAAAATTTTTATAGGTCAGATGATATTAGTCGATTTATGCCTGGGAAGAACGATTGCGTATCTGTAAGACAAACGGATGGAAAAAAGTCAAAAGTTCAGAAACGATTGGTCTTGAGCAATCCGAAAGAAGCTTATGTCGAATTTAAAAATATGTATTCTGATTTAAAAGTTTGATTCAGTAAATTTGCCGAACTACGTCCTAGCGAATGTATTTTGGCCGATGCTGCTGGAACTCACACAGTATGTGTTTGTAAAATTCATCAAAATTTCAAATTAATGATGAACGCTTTAAAAGATATCTCCAACCAAATTTCTATTCAAACATAGGAGGATGTCTTACGTGAGATGATTTGTGAGAAATTCGACCATAATTGTCAACTTAGAAAACGTAATCCTTGTTCAGGTTTTGAAGGAATAAGTATTGAACTTGGAAAAGCATTCGAAGTAAATAATATAAAAATTTGGAATTTGTACAATGGACCAATACAGACCGTTCTCCTATAGAAACAGTGAATTTATACGTTTATTGAAATGCTGAAAGCCGATGCATCAGTACTTTTAACACACAATAGCCTAAAGCCAAAACAAGTTCGTCAAAGAACTGAAACTTCAATTAAAGGAAGGCAAATTTATAGTAGTTGATGACTTTTCTGAAAACTTCACTTTTCTGGTACAGAATGCCATTCAGTAGCGCGATTCACTAACTTTTTTAACGTAATTTGTCAACGATAAGTTAACGTAGCAATAATTTTAACAATCTATGCTATTCACTAACTTTTTGTCAACTCTAAATTCGATAACTTATCGTTGTCAATCTGAAAATTGACATTTTATCAGAGATTCTTTTTACGCTGTTAAAGTTTTGTTTACTTTTTGTGATTTGTGTTGATATATTCATATTTAAGTGAAAAACATACATAAATATAATGGCTTTTGAGTTCGTAGCCTATAATATGACACGAAGTGCAGCTGTAAGGAGCGTAAGAGTGGATCGAAGGTTACTTAGGGACATAGATGATCCCTTTGACCTTGATCCATCGGAGCTCAGGAAGTTGTATATGGTGGGTCCTGAAATTGCGGCAGGCGTTGCGGAGAGGCTGCAGGACCGGTTGCAAGGACGGAGGATCACTGCAATATCGGCAGAGAAGCAGGTAACTTATATTAACTATAATTAAAATTATGAATTTTATTGAACATACTCCTTTGCAGGTGTTGTGTGCATTACGTTTCTATGCTACAGGATGCTACCAACGGCCTGTTGGGAAACAGTGGGGCATATCAATGAGTCAATCCTCTATAAGCCGTTGCATCCATCGAGTAACTGATGCCATTAATAGCCGAATGTTTTTTGAGGAAATTAAATTTCCTATGACTCAGGTTGAACGTCAAGCAGCGAAGGAAGTGTTTAGTGCGGCACCGGCTACATTCGTTGGGGGTACAATAGGCGCAATTGATTGTACGCACATTGCTATATTGGCTCCTAAAGTGCATGAAGAAGCGTACGTAAACCACCATTCATACCACTCCTTAAACGTTCAAATGGTAAAGTATAGCTCTAACAAACATTCTAGCTCTAGATAATTTGCCGATTTGTGACCCAAACTTGAAAATACTAAATGTAAATGCCAAGTTTCCCGGGGCGCGCCATGACGCATATATATGGAGCTCATGTGCGGCAAGGCAAGTCATGCAAAGGGAGCATGAAAATGGAAACCGCAACATGTTTTTGATTGGTAATATTATTTAACTTTACAATGCACATAAATTTAAAGTTTGAACTTGCAGGTGATTCTGGATATCCCTGGGAACCGTGGCTTATGACGCCACTACCAAACCAACCAGAGGGTACTGCCAAGTTCCGGTATAACGAGGCCCTATGCAAAGCCTGAAACCCAATAGAACGGCTATTTGGGGTTCTTAAAGGTACTTGGCGATGTTTGTCGAGACAACGGGTTCTTTTGTATGAGCTCGGGTTCGCGGGAAGGGTGGTAAACGCGTGCGCCACCTTACATAATGTACGTTTAGTCGAGCGATCAGACGAACTTGACAACATCGCTATAGTCTTGGACACGCAGAGCAATGATATTTAAAACGATTCAAGCTCAGTATCTTCCGCAGGAAAACGTGTCCAAAAGAGATAAATTTCATATTTTTTTACTTGAATTTTTGTAAAAAAAATGTTGTTATTTATTTTATTTATTAGTTTATTTTATACAAGTCCAATTAGAATTATCAATTGTAGCTATTCGTTTATTAATTCATTAAACAATTAGAAGTTGTTCAACTAATTGCCATTAGATAATTGAAATTTTTATTCCAATGGTAAATCTAATTGCAATTAGTTGCCATTAGCAAAAAAAAATTTTGGTACCTTTACAATTAGAAATGTAATTGACTTCTGCTTATGCTATTAGATATTCAATTAGCTCGAATTAGAATACAAAATTTTCAGTTATCTAATGGAAATTAGTTGAATAATTTGTAATTGTTTAATGAATCAGAGAATTTCATTTAAACACGACTTAATGGCCGCCATTGTAGATATTTGAGCCATACTAATTAAGTTAAGCCAGTTTGTTGTCCTACGATTACCAAACAAAATAAAACGTATTACTTTTTTATTTTATTGTGGAATTTGGTTTAAAGATAATAAGGCACATATTGAGACCATTAAAACATTTTTATTAAAAACTACAAGTACAAGAGAAATCATAAAAAAATACATCTCTTCAACCTAATAATGATAAGAGAAAACATTACATCACCACTTTACTTATACTAATTACAAAAAAGAAAACATTACAACTTCATGTATACATATTAAAATTAAAAGCTTTCGTTCTCTTATTATTATTAGCTTGAAAAGGTGTAGAAACTTGACAAATCTTAAAAACTATCAAGAGGATAACATGGAAAACAAAACTTAAAACAATTCAACATTTTATAAGGAAAAATATAAAATGACTAGAAAACTTAAACTAAAAACCATAAAAACGAAAACATGGAAAACAAAACTTAAAACAATTCAACATTTTGTAAAGAAAAATATATATATAATGGAAAACTTAAACTAACATTTTAAACAGGTACAAAAGGAACAATTCAATTCATTTAAAATAGTTCAAAAGTTGTATCGTTAACATATAGTTGATGTTAACGATACATATATAAACTAAAAAATAACAATTCTAACATACATTAAAGCTATCAGTACTTAAATTAATTATTTTCTAAAATTGCACTGGACAGCCTACTAAAAATCTCAGTGCAGATTCTCACCGGTTCCCCAAAAAACGTGGTGGCTTTTGAATGATTTTCGGTCGACCTTGCAATATTTTCTTTTGACCGGGCAATGTTGTTGATTGCCTCGGCCATCGCAAAGGTCGCCTCAATCCTCCTCTCATCGTTTTCGGCAAGCTTTTTCTGCGTTTTTGCCATCATCTAGAGGATAAGAAATAAATAAGAAAAGTGAAATTTTATAATTATAATCAATTTTATATATTTTTGTCAATTTTAGTATAGTAAGTATATAGGTTAATAAGGTGTTTGGCAATTTTTTTCTTAGAAAATCTTGAAAATCATTTTAACTTTGCATTATTTCTTACCCTCATTGTATCGGCCTGCTTTTCAGCGATCGCCAAAAATCGCTTCTCAGCTGCGCTCTCTGCCACATCATCATTCTTTCTTTTCGAGCCCCTGCGAGGTGTTGCTGCAGGAGTTCGAGGTGTGGTTGCAGGAGTGACTAAGGCGTATCTTGGCCTATCGGCAGCAGATGGAGTAGCTGGTGGGTCTCTTCTAGGTACTCCTCTTCCACGATCAAATTCAGATGCTATAAGTTTATAAGAGAATGAAAGGATGAGTAAAAATAATAATCAATATACATAGGTGCAAAACTACAAACTCACCTCTTCCAACGCCAAGCTATCCAAACAGTCTGGTGCGCCTTCAATATAGCTGTCTCCGATCAGCTCCACAATGCGCATCTCTGTATCTGTAAGAGGTGCTACAGAGATGCTCCTATTCCCCGTCTGGGACTGCTGGTTATTGCGGTCACGCACACGGTTACTTGTTCAGCTTTTTGAATCTCGCCAGACCTGCAAAAAAAAAGAAAAATTAACAACAAAGTTTCCATAGAATTGGTGGTAATTGTTTCGTTTAGGAGACGACTGCTAAAAGGTTTCAAACAATGTGTAAGCAGTTGTCTCCTCAAGGAAACGGTAATTCTTTACGACCGTGGTTTTTTGTTAATAACTTTTCACTGAAATAAAATATTTGCTTTCCGGGTTCGGATTCTTGTTACAGAGGTCAAAACGCGTCTTTTGATATCTCTCTCGATATTTTTGGAGGTGGATTAGCAGTTACGTACGGTCGTAAACAATTACCAAGGAAACAACTACCGAATTGGTTAGCAACATTTTGTTCACTGTTGTACTTACCGTAACCCATTGCTCCACACTTTGTATAGCTCCTCCAATGGCGTTCAGCTCCTCCGCCATTTCCTCCCACTTCTTCTGGTTTTCCAGCTTGCCGTGCATTCGCTGGAATCTTCCTGACGCCAAACCAGGAGTTTCTCCCAGCAGATCCACCATTCCCCTTATTTGCTCTGCTGTTGCCCGACTCCTTTTGGTTGCTGCAGCACTTGTTGACGCCATTCTGAAGAAACAAAGAAAAATAAAGGGCAGTAAGTGAATAAAAATATAAAAAATATCAAAAATGAAGTATTTTTGCTGAAATACCTGTTTTTCTTCTATTCCTCTTTGAAATTTTCGTAAATTTTGACATTTCAGTACCAGTGATGCCCCATTTTCTCAAATTTAAACTATAGATAACAAGTGTTGTTAAATCCGAGTTAGTGAATGGCACAATTGTTAAAGTAAGCAATATACGACAATGTTAAATATCTCTATTGCGGGATTGTTAAAAGTTAGTGAATCGCGCTACAGGATTACCACTGGTATAGCAATCAGGTTACAGCTCACCCCTTTGTTGTTTATCGCGCAGAAAAGGAAAATAATAAGAGCTTCACATTTTAGAGCTTTGTACTCATCTCAGAGTGTAACAGTCATGATACCACTGCTGTTTATTTATTTCAAAAGAAGATGATTAGTTTGCTTGTATAAAAAAATATAATAACGACAGTGTTAAAAAAATTTACTACTTTTTAGATGGCATAGTTTCGCAATATAAAAATTAATACAATTTTATTAATTTAATGTATCACTTTCAGGATTTTAATATAAAAGCGGATTGGCACTTTTTTGCGACATCGCATGGTAAAAACGCTTGTGATGGAATCGGTGGTACTGTTAAAAGATTTGTTCGACGAGAAAGTTTACGCCGTCCTGACTCCACTCAAATTACTACCCCAACTGAATTTTTCAATAGTGTCAAAAATGAATTTACAACAATGCAATTTGGTTTCTGTTCCAAAGCTGATTACCAAAAGATTTCCTAAAGGATCGTTTCGCTACAGCTGTTCGAATCAATGGCACTCGGTCATTCCACAACTTTATACCCTTTTCAAGCAACGAAATTAAATGTTAAGTAGTAATGAGAGCGAATGTAAAATTTTTAAAGTAACAAAGAAACTGGCCTAATTTAAAATATAAAACAACTTTTTCATAATATTTATGCCATTTCGAAGTGTTACATACTGTAAAAATTTTTGTATCACAAACTTATTGTGCGCAAAATCATAGATTTATTCAACATACAATTTAAAATTTTTTTTCTCTAAAACAGAAAAAAAACATTCTTTTAAATTTGAAGGGTAGGTTAAGAACATATTCAAGTTTCTTTCACATTTTTTTAAAGAGAATCGGTGCTATCCTTCATTACTTTACACTGAAAAAAAAAATTATTTTATTTTTCAATCATATTATATTTCGAAATTGTGAGAACATACAATTTTTTTTATAGACTTCAATGATTTTAAAGACTTTTTGTGGTAAAAGATTTTTTTCTAAAATGAATAGTTTAAAAGTTATTTTAGCTCAAAGAAAAGCATTCAAAAATTTTCAACTGTCAATAAAATCCAAAATATTCAAAATTTTAAAAAAATATTTTGACACGTTATTCTAGACGTCAAATACTACATGTCTCCCGAATTTGAAGAAAATCGGAGAGGTCGATCTTTTCATATGGAATGCATCATATGGATGTTTACATTGGTCGATTATTTCCTAAGTAGTTTGATTCCTAGGAAAATCACTTAACCGATTTTATGATTAAATAAAAACTACGATTTTCTATTTTTTATATAAAGTTTTAAGCCTGATTTGAGTACGTAAAGCAATAAACGTCTTTTTATTTCAGGTCACGATCGAGAGAGCATTTTCTGCACTTAGGCTGGTGCTTACTGATTACCGTAATCAGCTTAGTCAAAAGACACTCGAAGATATTTTATTAGTAAAATTGAACCCAATTTTCCCTGACACGGCTATAGAAAACTTACCGCTTTTTGAGGATGAATAATATTTTAAATATCTTTATGTAAGAATTAAGTTTTATTTTTTATTGAAGACTGAATTTGCTTATTATTTTGTATTTAATTTTTTCAACATATAATAAAATACATCATACATAAATCAAACCACCCTGATGTATGTATGTACATAGCTATACTAGAGTATTAAAAAAAAATATTTTTTTTATGTCTTACCCCCTCAAAAGATAGTAATTGGTTAGAAAGTAAGCCTTGCAAAAAAGTTTGCCCTGTAAATTAACCGTTAGAGATCGCGCCTTTTTCGCTGTTCCCCATACATTTTGTATAAGAAAAAATTTCATTTTTTTCAAATTCAACTATTTAGTTATATTACAAAAAGTGTTAAAAATTTATTCTATTAGAAAATACACTTTGAAAAAAAAAAAAACAATTTTTTCTCATAAAAAATTTATGAGAAAGGGGGGAAAAGTGCTACATCTAAGGGTTAAATTACAGCGCTAATATTTCCCAAGGCATTTTTTCTTATCAATTACTAACTTTTTAGGGAGTAAGACCTACTTGACATTTTTTTTATCACCCTAATGCAAACGTTTGTATATCATACATATTTATATACATTATATACATATTTAAGCCGAGAACGGTACTTTATTTTAGATCATAATATGGACATAGATACTTACCTACATACATATTAGAACACCCACAGAATGTATGGGATTTGAAAAAGTATGAAATAATTTCGCTCCACACGCAATTTCTGAAAGAATGGGGATAAAAAATAAGATCTGTAAAAAAATCTGGCCATCTGTAGTGCAAAAATGCCATGGAAATTTGACCTAAAGGCTAAAAATGCACTAAAAAATGGAATATGTCTTTATTGGCTAATATCTCCTAACTAGTAATTTTAGGAGAAATAACGACATAACGACTTTTACTTAGATTGGAGTCAGGAGTAAATTGCCCATATAAAGGTTGTACCTGCGAGTGTCCTTTCAAGGACTTTTAATAAATCGAAGTTAATTTTTTTATTTTCTTCAAAGTAATGAGTTACATAAGCTTTCCACCATTTGATAGAATATTATCCAAAGTTTCATTTTAACATTGCATTTTAATTTTATTAAGACTTTTGCAATGGTAGGTTGACGTAAAACTCGAAATTTTTTTTTTTTTAAATTTTTGGAAACATACAGTATGAGATAACTCAGGCGCACAGTTCTAACTTTATAGCCATCTTGAAGTAAAATGGTAAATATGTAGCGGAACAAATTTAATAATAATATATATATATATATATATAACACAATATTAAACGTTTTCTTTCGAACAGTTTTTGTTTAAATAATCTATAATTTTTTTTTTTCGTGTGTTTCGTGACGGCAAGTTTTCGTAATGTTGCTCCACTGCATGCAATATAAATTGCTTTCGTTCTTCCTGGTGAGTTAGAGCTGTATTAAATTGGGTTATTAGTGCTATACCACGTTTTGCTATATCATTTACTACTAATAATTTTGATACCAAATATTTTGCCCATATGTAGTTTTCATTTTCGTGCCAAGTGCTTGGATCCGTTCTTAAATAATCCGTCACGCTTTTGTCGAGTAAAGTATCGAAAAAGAAATATGTTTGGCTCGTAACAAAATCGCATTGTTCTGATGTATTGAGTACACGCACAGGTAGATCGATCCTTTTTGGATTATCAGGATGGCCGTTTCTTTTCAAATTTGAAAGCATTTTTCTCTTCATGTCAAAACTAATCCTCGTCATCGAAAAAAGCTAATGCAATATTGGACTCATTTAAATACCACAAATGTCCACGCAATTTACTCTGAACAGAATCCGCTATATCCGCATCAAAACGTTTAAACTCTTCTAAATCTTTGAGCAATCTCAAATCATTGCTGGTACTTTTGGTGCTAATTGGCACAAAAAACAATATTTCATGTATACACGTACCACAAATATGTTGAATCTACGTATGTTGCTTAACATTTTAGCTGAAATATAGAATTAAATATGTTTTATTTATTGCTGGTTAAGTACCTGGATAAGTCTGTTTTACTTACAAGAAATTGCAAATTGTTTTCTAAAAAGAAAAATTTTGAGGCAGTATAAAATTTTTGCCATCCATCTAGCGTGACTGACTGCGCTGGGTTTGGAAATTTTGTAGCCTGGTATTTCCTGTCCAATAAATAGCGAACATAGTTTCAGCATCTCTATATAGTCATGTCTATAGACACTAGATCTAGTGCCATCTACTTTATTTTTGATTTGGTCGTTAATAAAAGCTATCAACTCGGATCTTATATCATCGGTAAAAAATTCAGCTACGTCTGCGTCTTCTACACCTCCTGTTTTATTTTTGGCCACGCTTTTCGAAATTTTTCAAATAATAGGGTTTTAGGTCCTGTTGTAGTTTTTTCTACAGATATTTTGAATGCGGCTCCAGCTAGCAATTCAGATATATGGTGTCTGCATGCGAAATGCAAAAGGTGTTTTCCAACCTTTTGTTCAATCGTAGCACAGGCTCCAATGGAAGTGCTAGTGTTGCTTGCAGTAGTATCAAAGCACATAGCTCTTACATGGTTTTGTACACCCCAATCAACCATTGCGGAATGTACAGCATCACCTTCAATAGTACCGGTCTGTCTACTAATTTTTGGTATTCCCAGAACTTTTGAATTACCTTGTGATGACAAAATTATGGCTAATCTGTTAGATCCTTTTTGGACCCAGTTGTGCAGTCCTCTAGCACCTTACCATCCCAGTGTACTGTAAATTAATTTCCTGTTTTTATAACGTTGCTTACGGATATGTTCTGCTGAAACATGTAACGAATCCAAGTCATAGCCTAAATTATATACAGTTTGACATATAATTGCTGCAGCTGCAACATTGCTGATTTGGTACCTATCAAGCACTTGTGTTAATGCGCCATCCACTACGTTTTTTACGTGGTTAGTCAATTTTATTTTTTTATTCTGGGAAGGATGACAATTTTTTTGTCACATGGTATGTCCGGAATGTACTCTTCCTCATCTGAACCACCACTAATAACACTGCACTGATCTTCTAGACAAGTGTCGTTTATAGGAATGTACTCTTCCTCATCTGAATTATCGGAAATAACACTGCACTGATCTTCTGGAGAAGTATAGTTTATAAGAAATATTTCATTTTTAAAATTAAGTAACATTTTTGATCGGGCTGCTGCAAAAGACTTACGATGCGCTATTAGGAAATCGATTGCCCTTTGTTTTTTTGGTTTGCTAAAATTTTTAGTGCATTTGTATTCGAAATATCGAACAGTTATTGCAAAGAGTTTTTAAACTTTCTTATAGTCGCTGAACTACTATTTTTTTAATTTTCTTATACCTATTTTAACTTGATAGGATAATTCTTTTAATTTCGTAACGTATTTTCATTGGAATTTCGAATTTTTCGTATAAATTTATGAGTTTTTCTGATGAAAATGAAGCACTGTCTTTTGCACTTTTTTTTTGTTTTGCATTAAATAAAAAAATACACTAAACACCTCTCTTCTGCTAGGAAGCGCATCTGCATTCCAACATTTTTTTTTCTTACCTGTGTAGAACAATTTGTTTATTTATTTTCCCATATTTACTTAGTTTTAAAGACTTACCAATTAAGAACACGCTTTTGTATTTATTTTCCATTGTGGTGCCTTATCAGAAGTATTTTTATTTTAAATTTCTTGTTCTAGAGGTCACAATTATACGTTTTATTATGAATGTATTTCTTTTTGCCAGTTCAGTACCGGTTTACTGGCAAAACTAAATTTTTAACTAAAATATATATAGGGTGTTTTTTTTAGGGGTATAGAACTTCGAATTGAAATAAAACACAAGAAACTCGTTTTAAGGTCCATCAATTTGGCTTTATTGGAAGGATAATTTTACGCCATTAATGTTTAAATATGATTTCGGGCATATGGCCGCCGCGGCTGGATCGAATAAAGCCAATTCTACAGGTCCAATTTTCAACCACTTTTTCGAGCATATGGGGCCGTATGTCGGCAATAACGCCACGAATGTTGGCTTCCAATTCCCCTAACGTTTCTGGTTTGTTGGTGTAGACGAGCGACTTCACATATCCCCAAAGAAAATAATCCAATGGTGTCAAATCACACGACCTTGGTGGCCAATTGACAGGTCCATTCCGCGAAATTATGAGCTCATCGAATGTTTCCTTCAATAAATCGATTGTGACGTGCTCTGTGTGGCATGTAGCGCCGTCTTGTTGGAACCACAACTCATCCACATTCATGCCATCCAATTCGGGAACAAAATAGTCGGTTATCATGGCTCTATACCGGTCTCCATTAACGGTAGCTGCCTCTCCAGCATTATTGCGGAAGAAGTATGGCCCAATGACTCCACCAGCCCATAGAGCACACCAAACAGTCAGTTTTTGTGGATGTAATGGCGTTTCAAGGGTGTCATGTGGATTCTCTTCACTCCAAATGCGGCAATTTTGCTTGTTGACGTAGCCATTCAACCAAAAATGAGCCTCATCACTGAACAAAATTTTGCCATTTGAAAAAACAATTTGAACCATTATTTTCGAAATAAATTTGCACGATTTGCAAGCGTTGTTCTTTTGTCAACCTGTTCATGATGAAATGGCAAACCAAACTAAACATAAATGACATTAGAGTTGCCAGATTTGACCACAAAGTGCCAGTTTTATCTCTATTCGAAAAACAAACCTGTAAAAAAAACACCCTATACATATTATATTATAGAAAAAAAATTTAATTAATTAGAAAAAAAAACATTCTTATGAAAGGTGCTTAAAAGGACATTCGCAGGAAAAAAATGTGTAAGGAGAATTTACTCCTGATACCATTCTTAATAAAAGTCTTTGTTATTATTTCTCTATGAAACACTTGCTTACGAGATATTAGCCAATAAAGACATATACATTTTTTAGTGCATTTTTAGCTTTTAGGTCAAGTTTCCATGGAATTTTTTCACTACAGATGGCTAGACTTTTTTACACATCTTGTCGTTTACCAGTAAACTTTCAGAAAATTAATTTGGAGGGAAGAGAATTAGAACTTTGACCCCTGAACTATACCATATTGCATGTTTTTAGAAATGTAAAAACGGTTTTTTCTCAGTTTTATGTCAACCAACCATTGCAGAAATGTTGGTATAATTAAAATGGAATGTTATTATTAAACTGTGGTTAATATTCTACCAAACGATGTATAGCTTATCTAATCCATAATTTTGCAAGTATTTTATTAACCCATTACAAAAAAATGAAAAATTTACTTCGACTTATTAAAAGTCCTTGAAAGGACACTCGCAGGTACAACCTTTATATGGGCAATTTACTCCTGACTCCAATCTAAGTAAAAGTCGTTATGTCTCCTAAAATTACTAGTTTAGGAGATATTAGCCAATAAAGACATATTCCATTTTTTAGTGCATTTTTAGCCTTCAGGTCAAATTTCCATGGCATTTTTTCACTACAGATGGCCCGATTTTTTTGCAGATCTTATTTTTTATCCCCATTCTTTCAAAAAATGCGTATGGAGCGAAGAAAAAAATTTTTTTTTTGTTGGTGTTCTAATACATATGTACATACATATAGGTATACTAAGCAGCAAACGATGAGTCTGGCCTACTAGACAGTTCAGCATTTTATTTAATGAAAAAAACCCTTAATAATGTGTTCAAATTTGTTCAGGCCGTGTGAAGAATATAAGGACTTCGTCTTATCTGTGTGATTGTCTATCTCTTTTCTTCTCCTTAACATTTCCTTAAAAAAAATATATATCTACTTTGGTTTAACAAATCATCGTTTTATGCCTTTATATGCTCATAAAGTACTTTGAGCAAGCTCCTGAACTACTCAATATTTATTCATGAACACTCCAGTACAAAGGCTCAAAGTACTTAAAGGCGTTATACACGATATGTATTGTCAGATGTATGTATATGTCAGTTTTTTGTATGGATACAGAAACACACCGTGGGAACACAAAAGAAAAAGGTCTGCTGACAAACCATATGTACGAACATACGAAATATAATGGTTTCTATTTCCTTCTGACTACAGCTGTTATTTGACTTTGCATTGGCGGCGGTAATAAAAATTGCGCTTAGAGCGATTTTTTTATCTTTTTCCTCCATTAATTATACGTGGTTTTCATTTTAAAGTTTTGTTTATGATAAATCAGAAGCAACACAAAATACATATCATGTAAACGCAAAGTAAATTAAGCGAATTTGACACACAGTATGAGTACATATGGATCGAAAACTTGAACAACCTTTATAAAAGGCCTTACGAGCTACTTACAACTACTACTCAATGCCTTTATATTTGACCTTACAAACTACTCACACGTAGTACTCAAAGCCCTTGCATATCACCTCACAAAATACTCACGATTACTGCTCAATGTCCTTATATTGGGCTTTGTAAAGCCCTCATGTCCAATAAATTAAATAAACTCAAAATTATATTTTTGCAATGAAACAATTTAATAGTCTTGCTTTGCACTATATGTTATATTAATAAACATTGAATTGAATTGAATTGAATTGAATATTATAATAATTTTAATTAATTAAAACTAATACTTAGTAACTACAATTTAAAGTAAATTATTTAAAAGTTTTTTGTTGTGAACAGTAATTTCAGTGTTTATTAAAAGTAATACTAAGTAACTAAAATTAAAATTAATTATATCTAATACTTAATATTACTATTTACAAAAATGTCAACTATCCTATTGTACACCTTTCTCAGTTCAAAAAGTTTCAATTTTAACTTCATGTTCAGAATTTCCATTTTAAGATCAGAATGTTACAGTAAGTTTTTAGAAAATTGAGTTTTAAGTTCAAAAATTAAATTTTAAGTTCGAAAATTAGAATTTAAATTCGGAAAGTTACAATTCAAATTAAGAAAGTTACAATTCAAATTACAAAAGTTACAATTCAAATTAAGAAAGTTACAATGATAGTTAAAAAATTACAATTAAAGCTCAAAAATTACAATTCAAATTTAGAAAGTTACAATTATAGTTCAAAAATTACAATTAACTAAAATTATAATTACTAATAACTTTTCACTGAAACAAAAAATTGCTTTTCCCCCTTCGGATTATTGTTACTGAGGGGCTTCTTACAATAAATGTCCAACAGGTTACAAAACTCATATTCAGAAGTCTTATTATTAGCAAAATTAGATAAAAGTAAACATTCAACGTGAAATGCTAAAACACGGCCATAGATTTCGGTACGGGTATCGAAAGACGCGTTTTGCAACAACAATCCAAAGGGGGAAATCTGAAATTTTATTTCGGTCAATATATATTTGCAATTAACGTTAAAAACTTTCTGTAATTTTCATGTGGTTTTGGTAGACATTAGAATAAGGTATGGATATACAGTATTACCCAAATTTATTCATCCCAAATGTTCACTTGAGGCGTTATTACACTGAAAATATCTGTCATGTCATGTTTTCCTGTTAAAAACCTTTCTCAGTCCTCAACTTCAGTTTTTAAAAATCTGCATATTCATTTACACATGTCTGGAACCTCCTATTACTCGCTGTCGATTCAAATAGTAGGTACCAAATCGCCATTGTTGTTCATAAGTGATTCGGCCAAAATAGAAAGCAGTTTATTTGAATTTTTTTTTTCGTGTTATATATTTTAGAAGCCTAAAATGTTAAAAATATGCAGTGTGGTGAGACATATCGTTCAGTGCGAAGTGTTTTTAATTCTTTAAAGTGAATAATTATAAGCGAATCGGGTAAATTTTGAAGCTTCCTTACATACAATTTTGCAAATTTAAACACGATTTTTTTCCCAAAAAAAAATTTCTAGGCTCGGTGAATCCTCTAAAATATTGTCCAAAAAAACTTACACACTCATACATATTTCAAAAGTTTCAAATACATCCGCGTTTTAAAAAACTTAATTGTTTTTGTAGTTTAATAAGAACAAAAAACCGTTTATGTCTATAAAAAATTTCATCAGACAAAGGGAGTGAAATATATGTACCTATTCTCTTTTCATTTTGATATACATAAGTAGGCTATGAAAGTTACTATTCGCTAGGAATGGGCATCAAAACAAGAAGTCGCTAAGCTGATATCGATGTCAATGAGAAATCGAAATATTTTTTATTGGCATTTTAAACAAAATTTTGTAGTTTATCTGGACGCTACAAAACAGTTTGTTGTTTTTATACTCTTCAACAGCCAGGGACGGTAATCAAATAGAGTTAAATAATAAAAATCAGCATTTAATTATTATTGTTTGATAAAAAATTTTTGATTGAGGAATAGTTATTATTTGTAGAGTTTTATCTTTTCGATTGGCGGTAACTATTAAACTTTGATTTAAATTATTTAAATCATGAATAATAATTATATCTCCATTTAAATATTTTTGATCTCGGATAATTATTATTTTTGATTTTAATCGATTTTACTCAATCATAATAATTATCCCTTGATTTTTATTTTTTCCTCAGCCGTAATCATTATCCATGATTTTTATAAATTTTCCTTCAATCATAATCATTATCGTCGATTTTTATATTTTTTCTTCAAGAATAATCATTACCTTTGATTTTTATCAATTTTCCTCAAACATAATTATTATTTTTGATTTTTAAAATTTTCGCTCACGCATAATAATTATCTTGTGATTTTTATTTTTTTGCTCAGGAATAATAATTATCTTGTGATTTTTATTTTTAATCCTCATGATAAAACTCAAAACGTCATATCTCCTGAACTATGACGAATTTCGACTCGAAAACTTAAAAGTATATACCTCTTTGCCCGAAGTGTTTAATTCTATACATAAATCATGGAAAAATCGTTTATAAGAGGGGGGAAAGGGGTATGAAAATATGCATGTACTATGCTTTCTCATAACATGAAAGGTACATTTTAAATCCGAACATCTCACATTTTGATGAAAATTTGCATAAGGGTACATTTTACCTATTAAGAAATTTAAAAAAACATTCCATTTTAGTTTTTAGATACGTATGTATGTATGTCGACCCATCCCGTAGTAATTACAGCTTGAAAAAAGCAATTACCGCCAAATTCTAAATATTTCAGCAATTTGACATGCCCACAATTGTTGTAAAAAGCAATTTCTAAAAAGGAGGCTGTATCCGAATAGGTAAAATATACCCTTATGCAAAATTTCATCAAATTCTGAGGGGGTCGGGTTCAAAATGTGCCTTCCATCTTATGAGGAAGCATAATACATGCATATTTTGATACCCATTTTCCCCCAATTATAAACGATTTTTCAATGATTTATGGATAGCATTAAACACTTCAAGGAAAGGGGTACATATTTTTAAGTTTTCGAGCCGAAATTCGTCATAGTTCAGGAGATATGACGTTTTGAGTTTTATCATGAGGATTAAAAATAAAAATCACAAGATAATTATTATTCCTGAGCAAAAAAATAAAAATCACAAGATAATTATTATGCGTGAGCGAAAATTTTAAAAATCAAAAATAATAATTATGTTTGAGGAAAATTGATAAAAATCAAAGGTAATGATTATTCTTGAAGAAAAAATATAAAAATTGACGATAATGATTATGATTGAAGGAAAATTTATATAAATCATGGATAATGATTACGGCTGAGGAAAATAATAAAAATCAAGGGATAATTATTATGATTGAGTAAAATCGATTATTTTTTCCTCCCCTCTAAGCTCTGTTTTATTACAAAAAAAATAAGCTATCAGTGAACAAAATCGATGAACTAATACAAAAGTTATAAGCATTCAAGTAAATATATCCATTTAATGCTTAAGTACCCTACTGGTACATATGTGTTAGTATTCGTATATCAGTTAGTTCCCCTACCAACCATACGCAGATAAAAAAATGGATAAAACATAGGTCGCGCTATCCACAAATGAGGATAAAAAAGTGGATAGTTTTCTATGGGCCGCGTGCAGATATTATCCACATTCCCCATGTAAATTTCGTGTACGTGTGACCTTGCATCACCATCGCACTCATTAGGAAATTCCATAAGAAAAAACATAGCTGCGCCGTTCTAAATATAAAAATTTCCCAAAACAAAGGGTTGCATTTTCATAGAGTTGCCAGATCGGAAATCTGGTATGCCTAAAAAATACCCAAAAAATTAAGGGAAAATGCCCAAAAAAATACCCCAAAAATATGGAAACGGCCCAAAAAATCCAAATAATTTCAAAACGATTTATTTTTTTATAAAATACGTTTTAATGAAAATATATACTTTAATTTTAGGAAATATAATACAAAATTTACTTAAAGTTGTAGACATACATATAATTAAATACATGCTGTTTTATTTGTTGCAAAAATTATTAAGCGATTTAAACGAAATTAGCACCAAAAGAAAGGTAATTTAATAACCTTTCTTTTGATGCTAAACAACTATACAATTATAAATTAAATCTTTAAGAAAAATGTAACTTTGTTACAACTTGAAAAAAATCCATGGATTTTGTTCATATTACACATATGTGTTTACAAAATTGATAAAATTTACAATAAATTATTTAGCGATTTCAACAAAATTAGCATCAAATGAAAGGTAATTTAATAACCTTTCTTTTGATGCTAAACGACTATACAATTACAAAATAAATGTTTATGAAACATTTAACTTTGTTACAACTTGAAAAAAGTCCATGGATTTTATTTTACACATATGTATGTGTTTACAAAATTGATAAAAGTTACAATAAATTATTTAGCGATTTCAACAAAATTAGCATCAAATGAAAGGTAATTTAATAACCTTTCTTTTGATGCTAAACAACTATACAATTACAAAATAAATGTTTATGAAACATTTAACTTTGTTACAACTTCAAAAAAGTCCATGGATTTTATTTTACACATATGTGTTTACAAAATTGATAAAAGTTACAATAAATTATTTTGCGTATTAAGCGCAATTACCATCAAATGAAAGGTAATTTAATAACAACTATACAATTGTAAACTAAACGTTTAAGAAAAATGCAACTTCTCAATCTCTTATTATATTATTAAATACATACAGCCGCAGACTTTCCACTTCCAAAAAATACATATGTACCTGTAAAATATGAATAAATAGTTAAAATCTGAAGGATGATAAAAAGTTTTTTCTAACATACCGTTAAAGTTGACGTTATTCCTGTCAGTTATGGAAATCCTACTTTCGTTGGTTTCGTTTCTGCATAGTGTGCTAAAATTAAAAATTAAAAAATTATTTTCGCTCCCATTTTACGATTTTATGGTTTTTACAGCACATTTATAAAAAAACACCTGCATTTATTTGGTGCTTTAGTTTTGTCGCATAATCTTTGGCCACAACCAAGATATGCAAATGCTCAAGCTCATTAACATATGTCACATATAATATAATACATAATATACCCCTGATCTTGGCCAGGACACTGTTCTCAACTCACTTTGGCAACAACCATATTAAACAAATGTACAAGCGCTGGTACAATTGCATATTATGGTGACACCACAATTTACCCCTGATCTTGGCCAGGTACACTTCCCTGAAATCACTTGGACACCAACCATTGTATACAAATGGGCATGCGCATGAACATTTGTATATTATGGTGACGTCATAACCATGTCCTGATCTTGGCCAGTCACACTACACTATATTCATTTTACGTACCTCAAATTCGACGGCTAAATTTGCGTTCTTGTGGGCCGACCGCAAATAACCCCAAAGTCATTAAATTATCCGCGGAACAGCAGTCCATAACGAAGATGCACCTGTGAAAACATACAATTCATTATAAATACTAATATTTTTTATCAAAAAGGCTTAAAATTATTGTACTTACCTTGATTTTCAATGAAATATGTATTTTTCCCCAAAACCGAAAAAAAATTGAAATTTATTTTGACAGAAAATTTAATTTATGGAATCAGCTGTTAAAATTCCTTTTGTACGCAATTATTAAAATGTTTCTATTTCATTCGCTCTCATGGGAATTGCAATGGCGAAAAAAGAGAACGATTTCTGTTTGGGAAATATATTCCATAAATATGCGTTGGTGTTGGTATGAAGGAGAACAAAATAGAGATGGTTTTGGAAATCGATAAGAATTTCATAAAAAGTGGATAGCCATGGTTGGTAGGGTCGCTCAATGCGAGCGCCATACATATATGTAAATATGTTTGCTGATCATCACGCCACGGCGCTAGTGATGCTACGGATTTTGGTCAACGGGTACCAAAAACCCAACATGCCGAAAAATCGGGGGCGCTTACTGCGGGCGAAGGGGGGACAAAATCTCGGCGACCGTGCCGATGCAAAAAAAAATGTAAAAAAGTTCACAAAATAAAAATTTTTATGCGCTTCAAATATTTTTTTTGGTTGTTAAATTTGTTTTATGATTTTGGGTTTGTTCTTTTCGGAGGGGCAGGACTGTTTTGCCCACAAAACAACAAAAAATAAGCCCAAAACGTAAAATATACACACTCTCTACCAGGGTCGGTACCGAATTCCGAGTTCCGCCGGGATTACAGTACCGACCAAAGTGAAAATGTCGCATCCGTGCCCTCATCGATGCGTGCTCCCCCCGCACAGTTATCGACCACACCGTGGCGGAAGAGTTGGGGCTGCGTACGGCCCACTCGGGCGGAGAGTGCGGTTGCTTCCTCCGCATCCGCGGCAAACAAGGGAATAACCACACCATAACGGCACACGCGTGGTGTGTCCGGAATTTTCAGCGGGCCAGCCCAGCCCAGAGTGTCGACGCGCGCATTGCTACTCCGTACGAGCATATTCGGCTGGCTGACCCGCAGTTTTTTGTCGCCGCGCCGTACCCCATGGTATCAGAGGGGGACGTCTATGCAGACGTCCTAACCACACGCACCCTCCCGTCGTCATTAGGGTCGCTGCTCGCCCTGAGCACCATATTTGGGTGGGTGCTTTCCGGCGCGACTAATATGTAGGATTAAGGTCGATTAAAAAAAAATATAATAAAATATAATAATAAAAATAAAAATCCCTTTTTTCGTTATAATGGAAACTAATATGGCAAGAAATATGCTACATTTCCTTATTCTCCAAGTTTCTTCCTCTCTTAGCTTTAGGCACAACATCTGAAGGCGGCAGGACGAAGGCGCACGGCGGGACGAACCAGTCTAGCTTTAAGTCCGTAGTTTAAGAGAGGCATGGGAGGAAATCCTGGGGGCGGATCAAGATGTTGCGTATCGCAAGGGGGCCGGCATTTTTAGGCCCGATGCCTAAATTCCGAAAATATATGCCACCCTAATGTCACTTTTCCGCACCTTTCCAACCACACATACCAAGCCACCCACATGAATGTGCATGCCTGCATATTCATGTTATGTCAGCAACATGTACATGCATGTGGGTGTGCATGTGTAGGTTCACCTCCCCTTAAAACCGGAGGCTGAAATTTCGTGTTCAACGGGTTGTCCTCGACTGGACAATCGTCTACTTTTTCGACGATCATCGAAGACAACACACGTCACGACCACCTCAGGAGTTTCTACCGCAGCCAAATTATCCAAGGTAAAAGCATTTGTAAAGTTATAATTTTCATGTTAAAATATAAGGCCACCTTTATAGCGAACATTTCGTTCTCTTCTTCTCTTTATTTATATCAAAATTGACCGCGGTGCTTTCGAGCCACTGCCGCTCCAGCTAAGCATTTTGACCGAGATTGTCTGTACATACAGCAGTGGCGCAGGTGGTAAGCGTGCGTTCGCAGGTTCAATATTTCAATATTTTTTCGTTTATCACCTCTATCTTGGAGTGAAAAAATCAAATTTTTTGAAAAAAAAGCTAAAACATTATTCCAATATATCATTATTTCTCTTTTTTTTTTTAAGAAATAAATCATGTTGGTAAACAGGAGATCGTGAGTTCGTATCTCGCCGGGGCCTCCACAAATGTTACGGCGAGCCCGGGTAATGGCGGGGTTGCTCGCACGTAATAATATGTAACGAAAAAAGTGAAAGAAAGGGCAGCGAATGAATAAATAATAAAACACTGTATTTCAAATATAAATACAATACAATAAGTGAATCTCTTTATTGAGTATAATGTACAACCTTAATTATTGGACAATTAAGGCGTACAAGTACTATTTTGTGAGAATGGATAATTAATATTTGACAATAGTGGATGATTAATTTTACGGAATTGATCTTACCTGGAGTGGCTGCTGATGATTTGATTCGTGCTCAAAATCGAAGTGAAAGCGCCTTCAGATAAAACTTAGCTCTGTACCGCCGCCGAATGCCTACTTTCGTAGGATTCGAAGGGGTAAGAGCTGTTATCGGGCGAAAAGATAACAACAAAGTCGCGCGGGCAGATACTAGTATCTATTACGAGGGGCGACACGCAACATTAAAAGAAAGAAAAAAAAGAAAAACCTGAATCACCAGCAGCCATGCCAAACTAATTATTAAAATTTAAACTATGACTACGTGTCTTCTTCCTGAGCCCTTGCTCTGCTCGTAGCTTCCGGCGGACACCTGTGGTGGACGAGAAAAAGTAATTAGTACATTAACGTGGTTTTGCCCGCTGTAAGGCGTGATGAGCGGAAAGGACGTGTTTCCGCATCACCCCGTCTTACCGCAGTGGAACGGCGAGATGGTCGGAAAGGACGCGTTTCCGAGCCACCAGGATTCACCTTACCGGGCCTTTGCTGTGGTCGGAAAGTACGTGTTTCCGAGCCACGCTCTCCTCTGTTCCCTTCGTGGACGGTATCGCGGCTTCTCCACAGCTCGTGTCGTAGTAGCGGTCGGAAAGAACGTGTTTTCGAGCCGCCGAGCTGTGGAGAGCGTATCGGTGGTGACCTGGCCGCCTCCTCTTCTTCTGCTTCGGCTACCTGTTCTGTCCAGGATTTGGTGGTTTCGGTGATGGCGATCGACAACGCGCCATCGGAAATCTCTCCATCATCCAGTCCATCGACGTTCGAGCCGACGTGCTCAGAGGGGCGGGCGGCTGAGTCATCGATGTGCAGCGTCGTATGGTGTTTCTCGTCACACCGGTAGCAGCGGTCCTTGCTCGGGCATGTTCCAGGACCGTGGAATGGCGATAGGCAGTTGGAGCAGTACTTGTGGATAAGTACTACCCTCAACCGCTCTTCAACCGCCATCCCACGATATTTTTGGCAAAATCGGATGCCGTGGTTATTCCCGCATAACCGACAGGGGATGGTGAAAGGGCGAGACCTTTGCTCGGTTTTTACGCGTGTTGCGGTGTAGCGAGTCATGCTAAAACAATAGAAATCCCATTAATACCTGTGGGTGGCTTGTGTACCTGTGTAGTTGGGTGGCTTGTATACCTAACCACGAATATTTACTTTTCCGTATAAATTGTGCCTACCTTCAATTGGGTAAATTTGTCATTTTGTTTGGCAATTTGTTTGGCATTTTGGTTGGCAATTTTTACCTATCTGGCAGCTTTGTCACGAATGACAACTCCCTGCAACCCTAGAACACAGTACATAATGGTGAGTGTAGTAACTCGTTGAAGCCCGAAATGTTATATTTGTCGGTAACCTGGCGTAATACGGGAGAAATGGGCCGAGGTCCTGCAACTTTTGTTGTAGTTTGGCTATCATTAAGCGGTATGTGCATGCATTTGCTTTGCAAAGACTAAGTTTGTAGTCTCATCACGGCTGGTTCTTGAGTGGTGCATAACCAGCTGATCGACACCGTGTTCAATCAGCTCATAACTCACCCACATTTGCGGTTTTACAGACGTGGTCAGCAACTCTGTGCTGCCACATCCCATCGCTGACGACTATGTCACTCGTCAATGTAAAAGGTGCAGACAGATGTACCGCGACACCCATAAAGGAATTTAACATAACAAAGCTCATTGCGGTGAAAAATCTACCATACTGTGATATTTCCCTTTTTTTTTGCAAATAAACTGGCAATTGTGGACAGTTGTAGTGAAAAAATAATGGTGAAAGAAATTAAATATTCTGTGAAAAAGTGGTTAGTTTCAATATTTCGACCACGCTATATTTCGCATTTGCGATTAAATGGATAACGTACGGGCAAAGATATTCATTTCCACCAAAAATCTTAGGAGTGAAAAATGCGTATAAGGGTACACATTCATAGTGACCCAGATTTCCCCTAACATCATGCGAAAAAGTTTCACCCGCGCAATGTGGTACGCCACAAAATGTGTTGGATTTTTGTAACGAGTACATACCCGCTACGATCATGTGTGGGTACCGATCGTTACGCGAAGTGGCTACGCTGATTCATTCAGCACTGCATACATTCCTGAATGAAATGTCATTGATGGAAAATACACACGAGGTAAGTAGTAAAATTTGTGAATTTTATTTTTATTGTAATATTATAATGAGTTTTTTTTGTTTCTTTTATTTTCAGGTGGCAGGTGGATCATTGGGGGATCGAAGCAGTGTATACATGGCGGATTTCGAGGTGAGTATAAGTTTACGCTGCCGAAATCCTGTATCGTTTCGGCAGCGTTGAAACCATGTATGTACGTGTGTGTATCACTCGCTGTGGTGGCCGGCGCCCATCGATGGATACATACATGAAAATTATTTGTAGATTCGATTCTAATTTTTTGTCTTTTTAGGTTTTATGGGCAGCTTTCTCTATGCCCCACCAATGAGCAGCCAAACATATGCTCCATCAATGGGCAGCTTTCTATATGACCCATCAATGAGCAGCCAAACATATGCTCCATCAATGGGCAGCATTCTATATGCCCCAACGGTGTATGCCACACAAATGTGTGATGAAAATATAAATGCCCTATTGTGGCATGGCGCATGGGCGGGTTGATGATTTAATTGATGCGTCGGGGTAATTATCTGTGGTCTTAGTTCGATGTTGCAGTGGGGTGTGGAACACCCACAACGGCAACAAGAAGACTCAAGTGATTAGTAGACCACATAGGATCCAACAGATGCGTTGCTGTGGACGTTAAAGCAAGCACCATCCACATCCTCAACTACGTCGAATGCAACTGCGTCAACAAATGTGGTGGTGACGATGGGATTACCACAATTCAATTCCATTCAAATGGTGCTGGTGACTATGGAAGTAATGTGGTTTACGACGTCCACAACAATTCCACCATCAATACAGTAAAGCAGCAATTGGTAATGCGTACCACCAGCAACAATAATAGCAAAAGCTAACCACGACCGCAGTATGGTCTTCAACACGGACAAAAAGTAGTCATGAATCCAAGGGTATGGATGCCACGGAGCATCGTGATTGCGGGTGAGTTATGTAAGTAGGTTTTTTATTATATTGTTTATAATATGTTGTGGGATTTTGATAGGAAGGTTGTTGGTTCGAATCCCGACCATTTACTTAAGTTCTTGTTTTTAATATTATGGTTTATAATAAATTCTTATTGGTGCAAGAAGAGATAAAGGGCCAATTTTTGGGGTGCTGTTGGCAATTTTTTTATAGTCCGCATCCGCAAGGCAAGTATGTGCATTTTTTCTGGGAAGCCTTTCATGACACCCGTTTTTAAAAAACCTTTCCAAATAATTTTTCATGTTGCCTGTAGAGGGATTCGAACCTAGCTTCTTCTATGTGGTAGACCAGCTGTACTGCCGTCAGACAAGAACGCAAATTTAGCCGTCGAGGTGCGTAAAATGAATTTGGTGTAGTGTGCCTGACCAAGATCAGGACATGGTTATGACGTCACCATAATATACAAATGATCATGCGCTTGTGCATTTGTTTACTATGGTTGTGGCCAAAGTGAGTGTAATATAGTTTACGTTGCCGTTCTAGAAGACGGTTTGATGCCTAATATTCATTGGAATTTGCCGAGCGGGATACCAAAAGACGCGTCTTGACCTCTAGATCCCAAATCCAAAAGCGGCAATAAATTTTTTTTGTTTATATTAAGGGATATTTGTAAACAAAGTTGTATATTAACAAATGTACATGCGCATGTCCATTTGTATACAATGGTTGCTGCCAAGTGATTTCAGTGTAGTGTACCTGGCCAAGATCAGGGGTAAATTGTGGTGTCACCATAATGGTTGTTGACACAGTGACTTGAGAACAGTGCACCTAGCCAAAATCAGGGGCATATTACGGTGACAGCTTAATATATACAAATGTTTATGCGCTTAAGCATTTGCATATCTTGGTTGTGGCCAAAGATTGTGCGACAAAACAAAGCACCAAGGTCTTGTTTTTTATAAATGTGCTGCAAAAACCATAAAATCGTAAAACGTGGGCGACAATGAACACGCAGATATATTTCGAAACATTTCACCACCAGAAAATGTTCAACTTTATTTGCAAATATCTATTCACATGATACCCCCTCTATATTTTTAGCAGGTGTCTCCTAAGGAAACAATTACCGTATACATTACGAATCGGAAGGCACATATCAAATTTCAGCGGTATATCTCAAAACTTAGGGCTAGTATGTACTCAGACATACGGACATGCCTAGATCGACTTAGGTCATCGCACTGATAATTTCGGTCTGGTTATTGGTTCTAACTCTTCTTTTTCTCAGACTTACAAACATATTCAATAGGCAGTGTTGGGCAAATTATAATTGTTAAAACAATTTATTAATTGTTAATTGCAACTTCTACAGATACAACTAATAATAAATCAATTACAAAGTATGCAATTAACAATGCAATTTATTTAGTTGCAATTAATTTCTTAATTAAAAATTTAATTGGTTAATGCTTACCACTGGTGACAGGTATACAAAATTAATAAAAATTTTGTGTGCGTTGTTTTTTAAATATTTATACCACTTATGGTCCCAATATATACATATATGATGTTTTAATTTCAGCACAGTATGCAGCCACAAAAGCCAACAAAAGTAGGATTTCCATAACTGACAGGAATAAAGTCAACTTTAATGGTATGTTACAAATAACTTTTTATCATCCTATAGAATTTAACTATTTATTTATATTTTACAGGTATGTTTTTTTGGAAGTGGAAAGACTGCGCCTGTATGTATTTAATAATATAATAAGAATTTAAGAAGTTACTTTTTTCTCAAACTTTTAGTATATAATTGTATAGTTGTTTAGCATCAAAAGAAAGGTTATTAAATTATCTTTCATTTGATGCTAATTTTGTTTAAATCGCTAAATAATTTATTGTAAATTTTGTCAATTTTGTAAACACATATGTGTAATAAGAACAAAATCCATGGATTTTTTTTCAAGTTATAACAAAGTCAAATTTTTCTCAAACATTTAGTATGTAATTGTATAGTTGTTTAGCATCAAAAGAAAGGCTATTAAATTATCTTTCATTTGATGCTAATTTTGTTTAAATCGCTAAATAATTTATTGTAAATTTTGTCAATTTTGTAAACACATATGTGTAATAAGAACAAAATCCATGGATTTTTTTTCAAGTTGTAACAAAGTCAAATTTTTCTCAAACATTTAGTATGTAATTGTATAGTTGTTTAGCATCAAAAGAAATTACCTTTCTTTTGGTGCTAATTTCGTTTAAATCACTAAATAATTTTTGCAACAAATAAAACAGCATGTATTTAATTATATGTATGTCTATAATAACTTTAAGTAAATTTTGTATTATATTTCTTAAAATTAAAGTATATATTTTCATTAAAATGTGTTTTATAAAAAAGAAATTGTTTTGAAATTATTTGGATTTTTTTGGGCCGTTTCCATATTTTTGGGGTATTTTTTTGGGCATTTTCCCTTAATTTTTGGGTATTTTTTTAGGAATACCAGTTTTCAGATCTGGCAACTCTATGAAAATGCAGCCCTTTGTTTTGGGAAATTTTTATAGTTAGAACGGCGCAGCTATGTATTTTCTTATGGAATTTCTTAATGAGTGCGATGGTGATGCAAGGTCACACGTCCACGAAATTTACATGGGGAATGTGGATAATATCTGCACGCGGCCCATAGAAAACTATCCACTTTTTTATCTTCATTTGTGGATAGCGCGACCTATGTTTTATCCATTTTTTTATCTGCGTTTGGTTGGTAGGGTTAGCAGGTAGATTTTCGAAAAGTTATTAGATACAAAAAGATGTTAGTGTCGTTTTCTCAAACCTAGGTACATTTTAAACAAGAGCATATTTTTGAGGCAGGTAGTGTTTTCTTTGTAGAACTAGGGAACCTTTTCGTTTAGGTAGGCTTGAATTTTTACTGGATTTAAGTATAAATAAGAGTATATGCGCCTTGTTCCTTCATAATATCTGCAAGGCTCGCCGGATACTGTTCAGTTTATAATTGCAGTTTATAACCCGTCACTTACTTAAAAATAAAAAATGAATAAAAGGGCGCGAGAGTTTGATGATCCAGATATGTTCTGTTTCATCTGCGGTCAATTGATTGTTAAAAGTATGAGACGTGTGTTTTCAAATCCTTTGAAAGTTACATACTATAAGTGTTTTGGAATTGAGCCTAAAAACCATGGACACCGAACACTGTGTGCACCACATGCCGAGTCGAATTGATTTCTTCGGAAACCGGAACAAAAAGGTATGTTGTAAAAATTAGGAATTTGTTCCCTTTTAATGCATAGCTGACTAATTTCTGAAACTATCTATTTAGGCGACGTGTGAAATTTATTACACCAATGAAGTGGAGGGAACCAACTTGCCATTCAACGGACTGTACTACAAAAGTACTTGAGTTTGGAAAGTCCAGAAAAGTAACCTATGCTAGCGTATCTACAGTGTCATTACCAGAACTAATTTCAACAGAAGCGACATTGCCAGAATCAAATTTAACTTTAGTTCCGGCTCCAGTTTCATTGTCAATAGTAGTAGTGATTACGCGGCATCATGTTGTACTGAATTTCAAATGGAAAACGAAAGAAATTCTTTGTCACAAGCACAACTCAATGATTGGATAAGGGATCAAATTTAACTTTAGTTCCGGCTCCAGTTTCATTGTCAATAGTAGTAGTGATTACGCGGCATCATGTTGTACTGAATTTCAAATGGAAAACGAAAGAAATTCTTTGTCACAAGCACAACTCAATGATTGGATAAGGGATTTGGAATTGTCAAAGGAAAAGGCCGAACTACACGCCTCTCGAATGCAACAATTTAAATTTGTTTCATCCGATGTTAAGGTAACATATTATAGAACTCGTCACGAAGAATTTTCCAAGTACTATACGAAGGAGGACAGTGTTTGTTACTGCAAAGACATTGCTGGTCTATTCAAACAATTTGGTGAACCATATGATTCAAAAGAGTGGCGATTGTTCATAGACGGCAATAAGTTAAGTTTAAAGGCCGTATTAATGCATATTGGCAACCAAAAGCCATCTATCCCGATCGCGCATGCAGTAAATACGAAGGAAACATATGAGATAATGCAAAAATTGCTCACGTTAATCAAATACGAAGAACATGATTGGAAAATATGTGCCGATCTTAAAGTCGTTGGAATGCTATGTGCTCTACAAAGTGGATACACAAAATACTGTTGCTTTCTATGCAAATGGGATAGCCGAGCTCGTCAAGACCACTACATCATAAAGGATTGGCCAGAACGAATCGAGTTTCAAGTTGGGGTAGATAACATAAAATACTCTCCACTTATAAAGAAGGAAAAAATAATTCTACCTCCGCTCCACATCAAGCTCGGCCTTATCAAAAACTTTGTGAAGGCTTTGGACAAAGGAGGCGAAGCTTTTCATCATTTAAAGACAATCTTCCCAGAGATTTCAGAAGCAAAAATAAAGGAAGGCATTTTTGTGGGACCGCAAATAAGGAAAATGATGACCAATAACCATTTCAAAGAACTATTTTCACCAGTGGAGGCAGCAGCGTGGGATTCTTTTGAAAAGGTCGTTACTTCTTTTTTAGGCAAACACAGAAGTCCTAACTACGAGATGATAGTGAACGACTTAATCAAAAACTATGCGGAAATGGGTAAATAAAAAACATATTATAATAAATTATATATTACATAAATTTACATGAGAATATATAGCCATAAATCTGAATTCATCGTCCAGTTCCGAACAAACAAGAACGGGAAAAATATAAACAAAAAATTTGTTCTGAATTGAAAGATAAATCAAGCCTAAGAAAATTATATACTAATGTGTCACTTATGTATTTATCTAATTTACTTTTTTATTTTCTTTCAGGAGTAAATATGTCTTTAAAAATTGATTTCTTACACTCCCACTTAAATTTTTTCCCGCAAAATCTTGGCGACGAAAGTGGCGAGCATGGCGAAAGGTTTCACCAGCAAATGAAAGTGATTGAAAGTCGGTATCAAGGATTCTGGGATGTCGCTATGATGGGCGACTACTGTTGGTTTCTCATAAGAGAAACCGATCCTAATCTAAATAAGCGTCAAAACAAGACACATAACTTTTTCAATTATAAAATAAGATCATAGAGTTAAGACAGAACCATATGTACATATGCTATTATTTGTAGGGTACTTAAGTATTAAATGGATATATTTACTTGAATGCTTATAACTTTTGTATTAGTTCATCGATTTTGTTCACTGAACGCTGAACGAAAAAATATCTGCAAAAAAACAAAAAGTTTTCGAGATGCTTCCTCGCAAAGTACAAATTTTTTTATATTTTTACAAAAGAAATTTAAAAAATCCGTAATGATTGTTCAATATGTTTCAATCTGCAGGACCTAGCAAAAAGTGTTGTATGTACTGATTATAGTAAATTTTATAAGCTTTCAAATTTTTCAAACCGTTTTGGAAGAGCTCAGTTTGTTCTTGAGATATACACGATTAAGTGGAGCCATCTTTTTTGTGTCTCAAAAACGGTACCATTCAAGTAAAAATAACCTTGATTTTCGGAATTAGGAGGTGATTTTACATAGGAATTTCACTATGGCGTCTCTGGTGCAGAAAACAAGTGGGAATTTGTGATCCAGTGTAATTATTATGATTGAGTAAAATCGATTAAAATCAAATATAATAACTATCCGAGATCAAAAATATTTAAATCGAGATATAATTATTATTCATGATTTAAATAATTTAAATCAAAGTTTAATAATTAAATTAAGATCAAAAAATTTTACTCAAGTTTTACTTGAAAAACATCTATTTTTCTATGTTCTCAATTCCGTAATATAGACACTAGTTTGTAGTAACAGGTAATTTTACTTAACTTTTTTACACCTTCCCCATATTTTTAGTAACATAAAAATAGAACACGACGAAACTAACCTCACAACATGCCAAAATATTCGCCAGATTGTTTAAAGTTAGCTCTTGAATCTGTTCAAAAGGGACATATGACATGTTACAGAGCATCAAAAACTTATAAAATTCCCAGACAGACGTTATTGGACAAGATCAAAAATAAGTATACTAAGAAACCGTCGCCAGGTCCTCTGGCAGTGCTGTCTACAGAAGAGGAAAATAATATTGTTAAATGGATTCATCATTTGGCGGAGATTGGCTTTCCAATAACTAAAGACCAACTTACGAACTCTGTGGCAAACTTGGTTAAGGAGCTGAATCGGCCAAACTCTTTCAAAAATGGCATTCCGGGAAGAAAATGGTTCAACGGCTTATTACATAGAAATCCGTCTTTGAGTCAACGAATGTCTCAATGCCTAACAGCTTCCCGAGCTTCTGTTACGGAATCTTCTATAAGGGCTTGGTTCCAAAGAGTTAAGACATATATGAAAGACAATAACTATCTGGAGGTATTAGAAGATCCATCCAGGATCTTTAATTGTGATGAATCGGCATTCTTTCTGTGCCCCAAAGGCCAACCAGTGTTGACTAAACGCGGTTCTAAGCACGTCAACTTCAGATCAGGAAACGATGACAAGGAATGTCTAACATTGTCTGTAGGAGCATCTGCAGATGGAAAAATAATGCCTCCGTTCGTTCTTTTCCCATATAAGCGCTTTCCCCCACACATTATAGCGAAATATCCTAAAACCTGGGCCATTGGAAAATCGGACTCAGGCTGGATGAACGGAGAAACCTTTTACGAATACATCGCAAATGTATTTTATCCTTTTCTATTGAAAATTAACGTACAACTACCTGTGGTTTTATTTCTGGATGGACACGTTTCCCATATATCTCTACCTCTCAGCGAATTTTGCAAGAAGAACGGTATTATTCTAATTGCACTTCTTCCAAATTCTACGCACTTGTTACAGCCCATGGACGTCGGTGTTTTTCATTGTTTAAAAACCGCTTGGAAAAAGGAAGTTCAAGATTGGAGAGTTACAAATAATGGGCAACGAATGAAACGTGAAGACTTCGGACCAGTTATAGAGAAATGCATGAAATCCTCTATTACTACGGATATTCTACAAAGTTCTTTCAGAGCTTGTGGTTTGTATCCGTTCAATGAAGACGCAGTTGCTTACAATAAAATTTTAAAAACGGACAGTGAGAGTCCCATGATTTCTGCAAATGCTGAAACTGTTATTCATAGGGAAGAGCAGGAACCGCCTAAATCCAACCTGATTAACCTTTTTGAAGAGCGACTAGAAGTTGAAAAATTAAAATTATTTAACGATTGCGATGGAGTATGGGCTGGTGATATTAAAGACGAAAATTTGTACTATTTTTGGAAAAAACTGAAAAATGAACAGAGGGATTTGGCTAATGGAATCGCGCCATTTAGCGGATTTACTAGTATATTGGCTGGCGGTTGTGGCTCCCTCGATATAGCAAACATGAACATTGATTATCTTGATTTATGTGGACAAGTGTTTGATTCGGACGCTCCTGAAAACGCCCCTCTGAGAAGCTCAACTCCTACTTGTGAAGTAATGAACATACAGGCCCATGTGCAGAAAACACCAGACGCATCTTGTCAAGCCACGCAAAATCAACTTATAAAGCTCGTGAGTTCAACTACTTATCAGGTGGACAATAACGTAGAGGAAGATAATCAAGTACCACTTCGTAACGATTTGCCTGTGGATAACACATCTACCTTGGATAATTCGGGATCTAAGAAAGCAGAATTCCCATTCAAAAAGGCTCTCTTCTGGCCTAAACCTCCATCAAGCGACCCGAAGAAGAAACATGTCAAGAAGAAGATTACCCCAACTGTGGTAATAGCTTCAGATTACATGGAATATCAACGGCGCTTGGTTGATGAAAAGCAGGAAAAGCTTCAGAAAATGACTTTAAAGAGGGAAACAAATGAAAAGAAGACACAGGAAAAACTTCAAAGAACGGCAATGCAAAATGTAATAAAAGATAGGGGTAACCACGCACCTTTGAAAAAAACTTTACTTCTAGACAATTATAACGAAGGAGACTTTGTAGTTATCCAGTATGAGGGAGAAAATTTTCCCGGTAAAGTATTAGAAGTTATTAGGGGAGATCCTTTAAAATTTAAAATAAAAACTATGACCATGAGCGGATTTAATTGGCGTTGGCCAGAAAAAGACGACGTTCTTGAATATGAAGCAGCCATTATGCATACTTAGCATAGACTTGACTTGCCTTGGAACTGACACTTAGCGTTCTGCTTAATGAAGCTTGCATGTATCCTATTAGCCTACTTGACTTAACTTAGAATTCTGTTGAGTTTTGATTTTCTATGTAAATTCTAAGTTTAGTGAGCGCCGTGAGAGAACTGTGTGCTGCCATACCTTTTTTTTTTGAAATTTTGAATAAAATCCTCCAACTATTCTATAGAGATAAGAATTTTTGGATGTATATTATTCATATGGCAGCCGCATTAGGTTTCGATTTTCTAAGCTTATCTACAATCAGTATATAGTCAATGCCAAAAAAACTATAAAGCATTTTGGGAGTACAAAAATTTTTTTTTTAGGTTAGCCTAATTTGAATTCAATTTATTTGACAGTAAGTTTTGCGGCTGCCATATGAATAATATACATCCAAAAATTCTTATCTCTATAGAATAGTTGGAGGATTTTATTCAAAATTTAAAAAAAAAAAGGTATGGCATCACACAGTTCTCTCACGGCGCTCACTAAACTTAGAATTTACATAGAAAATCAAAACTCAACAGAATTCTAAGTCAAGTCAAGTAGGGTAATCGGATACTTGCAAACTTCATTAAACAGAACGCTAAGTGGCAGTTCCAAGTCAAGTCAAGTCTATGCTAAGTATGCATAATGGCTGCTTAAGTGCTAAATGGCAGTTCCCAAGTCAAGTCAAGTCTGTGCTAAGTATGCATAATGGCTGCTTGAAGCTTATGAAATACTAAAAAAAATTAATTCTCCACGTTCAATAAATAAAAGAGGTATATTTTCAATAAACGACCTTAATTAAAATGAAACAAAACCAATTTATATAGATAGTTTTAAGTTTTATTATAAGATTTGTAAAAGCTTTAAACGCTAGAAGCGATTTATTATCTTTTTGTTAACACGAATGGATTTTTCTTCTTTTTATTTGATACGTTGTTTATCTTTTTATGTTTTAAGTAAATATCTGTATATATTTAATACTCCACTGGCTTTTATCTTCTTAAAATGTTTTAAGTTTATACTAAAACTCCTTTTTCGAAATATATGACGGAAATAGGAACGCTCTAGCACGGAATTAAAAACCTGACCAAATTTTCGAACGGATTTAGGAACAAAATTCAATTTTGGAAAAATAAGTATATAAGGCTGCATTTTTTTTTAAATATATATTTTATAAATCCCATGGTACAATTAACAGGTAACCGCATCAGAGTTGCATTTTTTATTTTTTTTCATTCGAAGTGGTCTTCCGATTGTCAATATTTTTGTTTTGTTTACATTTTTGTTTTGTTTACATTGAGCAGTAATTTTATAATTTACAAATTTTTGGTTTATTACACTAAATTACAATTCAAAAAAGTGTTTTTTCAATGGGAAAAAGATGTTCACAAGTGAAACGATATAAAAAAGTTATTTTGCAGTTCTCAAAAGGAAGTGGGACTTGGAAAAAGCCTTTCTCTAAGAGGCTTCAGGTTCTAACTAAAAAGATTTCCGATTTTGGGGGAAGCACTCAACCTATCACATCTTTATAATTAATATATCACCGCCACACTTCTAAAACTAACCACGGAACTCGCAAAATAGTATAAATTTGCTGTAAAAGCATTAATTTTCATTTCTTACATTTTTGTGCACATGTAAACAATAACAAAATGTCAACTTCTTATATGAAAGCTGAGTAACGTTGGGTGCCTTAGTGTTATTGCGTTGATATCGCTGTACCATTTCTAAAACCATTGAAAATTTATAAATAATATTTGAATAATTTATTTTTGTATTAAACTATGAAAAAGTATGGCTTTGAACTCGGTGTTTCCTAAACAGGAGCAAAAATGGGTTTTCTTATAATTTTTAGGTTAGGTTTAGAGTTCGGATTCCTTATCTTAAGATTGGTGGTGCTTTCTAAACTGCGCTACCACCAAATTGATGCCAGCCTTTGTTCTGAGCAAAAATACAATCGAGCAGTGCCAAAATAATACTATGCGCAATTGCGTTAACACATTGCGCTGATACCGGCAATGCGATTTATTCATGGTATCAGCGCAACAAACTTTGCAGCAATAACCAGCCATTATTTCCATCACTTTGACACAAGAAATTGTTGACAATTTACCGACCAGCAAAATACATAGCAGGGTTGCTTTTTATTCCTGCGTCTACCTGTTTATTGTATCATGATAAATCCTAAAGGCGAATAAAGGTCTCTGGACCCACAGAAAATTTTATAAGAGTTAAACTCCTTTCTCCTAAGCTAAAATATAACTTTTAGCGTGGGTATGGCTTAGTAGTCCGTAAATAGGTACACTTACCTTATGTTTGTCTGAATACATTTTTTGTTGTAAGGTAAATTATCTCAGAATGAAAAAACTTTGGATGGAATTTAGCATTTCACTGAAATTAATATAAATATTTTGCTTATCACTGTACTAGCTTAGTACTTGTAGTTTGCCGTCATACCTTATAAATTTACGCGACCCTTCTAAATACACGAAACTTTATCTGCGTTTTCCTAAAAAATAAAAATTTCGAGTTAACTCTGTATACAATAGAACGAGCGATATATTTTAAGTCCTTAGTGAGCCTCATATAATCACTTACCAATTAGAATTACCAATTGATGCAATTGGTTTATATTCTCTAATTCATTAAACAAAAAACTAATCAAAATAAGCTTTTTTGATTGTTTTTGATTATTTTTTTTTTATTTTTCGGATTTTTTTTTGATAATGTTTTGATTTTTTTTGGTTTTTTTGCTGAGTATTTTTGAGAGTATTTTTATGTAATCTAATAGTCTGATATAATGGTTCAGCGACACAGTTTTCACAGAGTATTTTTATTTATATTTTTTTTCTTCTAACAAATACATATATGTATGTATCTACTTTCTTTGAATACCCTACAAAAATCGTTGGATTAGGTGTTCCTTTTTTTGTGATAAAGGAGTACTCTGTTGTTGTTGTAGCGCTACTTAGCACTACCAAGGTAGTCAGTATCTTACCCAGTAGTATTATCAAACTCTTCTAACGGAAGTCCCTTCGACAGGGGTGGACCGGAGGGAAATGGGTGTTAGAAGAGTAGGCTCGGTTGAGCAGACAAAAAGATGACAAGTGTCGTGGGGGGGGGGGGGGGGGCAAGCCGCAAGCCGCAAGCTGGACAAACAATCGGCAAGTCGGGGTTCAGTCTGGATAAGTAAGAGTTTAACCTATTACAGTATCCAGAGCGGAGTTGGGTCAGCATCACTCTTGTCTCCCTAGGCAGTTCGCTCTCCTCTTCGGCAACGGGTTGAGTTGTTGACCATTCGTCTGTTCGGATGCAGTGGTTTACAGCAATTGAACAAGAATTGCCTGGTCAACATCTCAATGTGCTCTTTAAAGCCAATCATTTTCGCTTCGTTGTGGAGATGATGCTCAGGAGACATAAGAAGACATCCAGTGGCGGTTCTAAGGGCAGTGTTCTGGCCAACCTGAATCCTCGTCCAGTGGGTGTCAGCAATTCCCGGCGACCATATTTTCGACGCGTTGCTCAGCACCGGATGACCAATTAACTTATATGTATCTAGTAACGTTTCTTTGTCTCTACCCCCAGTGCTGTCAGCTGGCGACTTGAGAATTTTGTTACGGCTTTGAACTTTATTGGCAATTGTGGTTACATGAGCGCTGTACTTGAACATGTTATCAAACAAGGCCCCTAAGATTTTGGGGTGTGACACTGTTCTCGTATTAAATAAAAGAGGACTTGCTAAGGATTTATTTATGTTATAGATTTATTAACTTGACATTGAGGCGCTGCACAACCGCTCGATTACAATGCTAAATTCATACTATTCTCTCTCGCTTGAACATCCTCCGGTTATGCGTTTTACCCCTCGAACCAATTGAGCCTTGAGTCACATAGACTCGATGTGACTCAAGGCTCAATTGGTTCGACGGGTAAAACGCATAACTTAACCGCGGCTTCCCACCTCCTTGATTTGGCGCAGCTGGAGTTATAGAATGCCACTCAGTTTTACGCGCGGATAATTGATCGAAGAGGTCTGAGGTTATCAACGACTGCAGACTCCGTCCGACTTAATTCTCGTTCGCCCACAAAATTGGTTCCTTTGTCGCTCCATAGATGAAGGCAGTGCCCATAGTGGGAGGTAAAGCGAATGAAGGTAATCAAGAAGGCCTTAGTAGATAAGTCTGTTACAAACTCCAAGTGTACTGCCTTTGATACCATACACAGGAACACCGCGATATAGCCTTTAATGATGACATTTCCCCTACGTCGATCTGGCCGAACTTGTATGGGTCCTGCATGATCGACCCCGTATGTACAAATGGACGGCCTGGACGTACCCGACAAGCCGGAAGATTGCCCATCATCTGCTCACTCATCTTGGCTCGCAGTCTCTCACAAGTTATGCATTCTTTGATAAGGGATCTCGCTAGAGACCGTACACCTATGATCCAGTAGGTTTGTCTGAATGCCGCCATGAGTTGTTGTGCCCCGCAGTGCAGCAATTTAAGGTGGGTTGAACGCGCGAGCAAGAGGGCCAGTTTCCCCTTGCCTGGTAATATCACTGGATTGCATTGGACGTCAGGTATTTCTGCTTCTTGCAGTCGGCCGCTCATGTGTAGTACACTCTCTTGAAGGAACGGGGATAAAACTGCCAGGGAATTGGTCAACTTGGCATCTCCCTAGAAACTTGGTCAGCTGGGTTTAAATCATTCCATTTATTGCAGTGCTTTAGGATATACAATGTATCCGGTTTTAACGTCTTTGGTATAAACTGCGCTGCTGAGCAGATGTATAGTTAGTATTTATTTAATTATATCCTGTACCTACCACTTGACGCCACTATTATGATTTTATGAAAATCCTATAATACTCTGGATATGTATAAACAGCAATAACAAACAAAAAAAAAATTAAGTTCTTTGATTAAGATTTAAGAACGTTGAAATGTCACTAAAGCAAATACATTCAGGGATATAACGAATTGAAATATTACTTAGCTTGTGGTCTTGGAACTGCCCACAAACGTAGCCTATGTACATATGTCGTAACCAACGAAGATTTTAACGTATTGGAGAAGTTTAAAACAGATCAACCATAAACTTTGGACGTTATTGAAGTACAAACAACGTACTGAATACAAAAAATGTGGGCGTGGCACCGCAGTCAATTGTGTTCGTATTTATGTTTCATACTCGGTTGGCTACAAATTGCTTGAGGCTACTCTCATCCCGTTTTAACCAGCAGAGCACCACCATCGAGTCGGACCAGCACGTGATGGAGCCGGACAATATATTATGTTGAGTTTTGCAGATATTCACCACCCGTTCTATCAGCTAACTAAGTAACGCAGCCGCCCGCAATTCCAGACGCGGTATAGTTTCTCCTCGCAAAGGTGCTGTCAGGAACACACCTATCATCAGTTCAGGAACACACATATAATCGATTCCATTTATACACATTCCTAACATTATTCATTACTTCATTCTCATTCTTGATGTACACATTATATATATATCTTGAGATTGTTCTAGACACGCAGTATCAATAAAACACGTGTTTTAGTATTTTGATATATTCTTTAATACAGTAATTTGTACCTAAGCTAAGGTGCATTACATGGTGCCGAAACCCGGGATTAAACGGAAAAATGCCAGACCAAGCAAATATTAGCGAAAAACAGGACCACAATATTAGACCACCAAAAAGTTTTGCCATAAACAATTACCAAAATGTGGCTAACGAGTGGAAATTGTGGCTTCAACAATTCGATTGGTATGTACTCCATAGCGACAGAATTGGATACTAAAAAACCAGAGGTTCAGGTCGCAGTATTCATGGCGTCTGTGGGAAATGACGCAGCAGTAATTTACAATACATTTAATTTAACAGAGAATGATAGAAAAAGCGTCAGCACAATAAAAAAGCGCTTTACAGAATATTTCACACCGAAAGTAAACGAAACGTATGAAAGATACGTATTCAACACCATCGTACAAAAGGAGTGTCAAACATTTGATGAATTCGTCACAGATCTAAGAAGTAAAATTAAAAATTGTGGTTACGGGACGCTAGCTGACACCTTAATTCGCGACAGAATAGTAGTGGGTATAATAAATGACACAACAAGGGAGAAACTACTAGCGGAAAGCAAACTAACCTTGGAAAAAGCCATAGATATTTGTCACTCAGCAGAGCAAGTCAAAATGCAGGTAACAACAATGAAACAGGCGGCTACAGTTGACGCAGTTACATGGAACAAAAAGCAAACTAAAAAAGACATCAAAGAACCTAACAAAAAAGATGAAACCTTCCACTGCAATAGGTGTGATACCACGCACGGCCGTCGTAATTGTCCGGCCTTTAAAAAGGTTTGCCAAAAATGCAAAAGGAAAGGCCATCTTACCAAATGTTGCAAAAGCAAAACAGTCAACGAACTGGTCGAAGACCGTGGAGGCGACGATTACAGTTTTGTAGTGTCTACGGTGAGTGCGAAATTAGACAGTGTGGACGACGAAGATTGGTATGAAAAAGCTATGCTGGCCAAAAACGTAATGGTAAAGTTCAAACTTGACACGGGTAGCCAGTGCAATGTTTTAAACTACGAAACAATAAAGAATATAAACGCTCACATCAGCACAACGTCAACGCAGTTCTTAACATCGTTTTCAAACCACAAAATCCCTGTGCTGGGTGAAGTGGTCATAGACAGCTACTCAGGATATTTTGACTTTAAACAACTAAACAATATCACCAGTTTCAATGTCATTAAAGAATTGAAGACATGGTTTGCAACCTTCGGCATCCCGGAGGTACTATTATCAGATGGTGGTAAACAATTTGATTGTAGTGACTTCAGGGCCTTTCAGAAAGAATGGAACTTTGATCACAGAATTTCGAGCCCTCACTTTCCACGTTCAAATGGCCTAGCCGAACGCTATGTGCAAGAGGCCAAGAACCTAATGAAAAAGTGCCTTGAAGACAACACGGACTTACACCTAGCCTTGCTACATCATCGGAATACTCCACGCTTAGACCTAGGGTCTCCAGTACAACGCTTAATGAACAGGAGAACCAGAACGCTATTACCTACCAATGAAAAGCTACTAAATCCAGAAATAATTAAAAACGTAAGCAAAAAACTAACAAAACTCAAGGAAGGTGAGAAAGGAACAGCAGACAGAAATAAAAAACAGAGTAGGGAATATGCTACGCAAGAGAGAGTACTGCTTAGACAAAGCCACAATAACTGGGTTCCAGCTTACATAGTGAGACCAGAAGGACACCGCTCGTACAGAGTACAAACCGAGGATGGTGCCACATACAGAAGAAACACATGGCATCTTAAGCCAGACGCTTCATCCCTTGACGTTGATCCCAACTCGTCCACAGACCGCCCTACTGTTGAACCAAAAATCCAAAGTCCTTCGAGTCCAACACAGCCACCGACAGAAACCACACCACAACAGTGTCCACCAGATGACGTGCCTCTGCAAGCTGAACCGTCCACTCCCGCTACACCACATGATGCAGCTAGTCTCAATCACCCATCGCGCACTCGCTATGGACGGGTAATTAAGACACCCGCAAGGTACCGCTGAAAAAGAGGGATGTCAGGAACACACCTATCATCAGTTCAGGAACACACATATAATCGATTCCATTTATACACATTCCTAACATTATTCATTACTTCATTCTCATTCTTGATGTACACATTATATATATATCTTGAGATTGTTCTAGACACGCAGTATCAATAAAACACGTGTTTTAGTATTTTGATATATTCTTTAATACAGTAATTTGTACCTAAGCTAAGGTGCATTACAGGTGCCACCTCCGATTTTGACAATAAAAGATTTCTTTTAACTTCCAAACTGGAATGTATCGTCACATATATGGCCGCCCCTAATGCCTGCATGGATGCGTCAGAAAATAAATGTAACGTCATCGTAAATCGTCGCGTGTAAACTATCCAGCGCGGTATGCGTAGACCATTAAAGAGTGAAATCTGAGAAAAAATGTTCTGCCACGCCTTCTTTAATGGATCTGGTAGTATTCAGTCAGTATCTTGACATTTATAATAAAAGGTGCTGCTAGGCCATCCGGATCATAAATTCGTGCCGTTATGCTCAAGACTGATCGCTTAGTCCAGCAATTAGAGTGGACATCCGGAAGTGGTTGAACACCGAAGGCAAACTCATCTGTTGAAGGAACCCATTTGAGGCCAAGAACCGAGGTTTCCACATGGGTATTTAGCCAAGACTCGGATTCAGCTGAATGTGCACCAAAGGAGCCGTGAAACTTCCGAATTTGATCGCCACTTAGCTAGTTCGAAGCCCCCGGCGGCTAGCAGGTTCTGCATTTGCTGGCAGAGTAACAACAATTCTTCCTCCGTGTCTTCACCTACCAGACAGTCGTCCATGTAAAATTTTTTCAATACAGCTTGGGCTCCTCGAGGCCACCTAGCTGGATTATCTCTAGCACTCTGCTGCATTGCCCGAACAGCACAAAATGGGGCAGATGCCATGCCGAATGTAACCCCCGTTAGCCAATACTCCATTAATTCTCCTGTGTCATTCTTCCAAGATATGCGCTGCAGGTCCCATTGCTGGCTTGATATCTTTATCTGGGGGAACATTTGCGTGATGTCCGCCGTTACGACATAAGTATTTAAGCGGAATCCCCAAAGAAGATCAATCAGATCTCGCTGCAGTTTCGGTCCAGTCATTTGCACATCATTTAATGATACTCCCGTCTCAGTCAAGCAAGAGGCATCAAAAACAACCCTAAACTTTTTTGTTACCGCATGGTGAGGAATATAGTACGTCTTGCTTCCCGGTGGATTAGTCGCTTGTCGTAGCCAGTCCTTCGCAACATATTCCTTTATAAATGAATGATATTTCTGCTTAAGTTCCGTATCCCGTATAAAACGTTGCTCTAATTTCATGAATCTTTGCAGTGACATCGACACCGACACTTTGCCAATTGGACCGCAAAGGAATCTGAAAAACATACCGACCAAAAATGAAATGAAATGATCTTAACACGCTTGTTCCTCCGCTGTCCAGGTGGACTCGTCGCCTGGCATACCCTCGAATTCGAGAAACCCTCTTAATAATTGATCGAGCTTGGAATCCTCGTTCACCTGACTTACACATTTTGTGATGTGGGCAGCAACAACGCTGGTATTGTTTGTGGTTCCTCCAAAAAGCAGCCAACCCAAAATGGTCTCTTGTGCCACGAACCCCGACGACAGGCGCCTTATATTATCCTGCATTAATCCAGCCCAAACACCTACCCCTAAAAGCAATTGGACCGGTGCCGGTTCATCAAACTCTGGATCAGCTAAATAAGTGGCTACATCGCTGTGTAGCTGCTGTCCTTGCAAACATTTGGGAGGCTGTAATGATTGGTACGAGGATGGTACGACAAGAACAGAAATCTGCAACCGCAGATCCCCATCATAAAGTGACATCAAATAACCGGTCACCGATTTCTCGCAGATATGAGATCCTGAATCTACCGCCGTCGATACCCCTACTCTAATTTGGCGAGTGCAGATTTTATTATCCTCGACGACGTTCCCACTAATCAAATTAACCTGAGCCCCGGTATCGCATAACGCTCGTAGCTTAACTACTGCTCCCCTACTGGTAAGAAATCGCACTTGTGCTGTTGCTAATTTGCTATCGGTTCAATTTGAGGTTTCACCCAATGATTCGGCGCATCCACATGTTTCTCCAGTTGCGCAATATCGGTGTTGCTGAAAACCCCGAGGCCAGTTTTCCCCTCAACCATTAGCTGCTATTGTTCTGCCTCCGGTTCCCCCTCTGCTATTGTTCCTAATGTGGATATGCGTGGTGGCGCCTCTTTGGAAGTTCCAGATAATTTGGGGTATAGAATGCTGTTGTGAGGTGCCCATGCGCATCTTGGACAACGACTTTGTAAACAGTTGCGGGCAATATGTCCCTTTCTCAAACAGTTCTGGAAAAGTCCAAGTCAAAAATTCGTTTAGCCCTACCCTCCCTGTTCATATTTCCGATTCCCGGGCACCGATGGAAAGCATGATCGCCTGAACAGTTGAAGCAAGGTTGGTAGCTGGATCTTGATGACATGTTTGGCATAATGCACGGATTCGTTGAAGTCTTGTTTACACGCCTTTCGTTGTGATTAGATGGGGGTTAAGTGACTTGAGTCAACAGCCCCCTGCCATACACAAAAGCCTTTCTGCAAGTTGGGTATACGATCGGTGGGCCTAACCATTTCCCACTGACTGCGGGATGTCCTATATAAGCGGGACTCAAGGAAGTTTAATATTAACAAGTCACGCTGCTCTTCTGTCCCTAATTGCCTGGAAATCATTCGCATAGTATTGCGTGTCACATCGAGCATATTGCACATCAGTGCATGGGTAGCCTTTGGCTGCGGAGCAGTGTGCGGAATGACACATATCTATATATTAATAGGCTAACATTTTTTCCATACAATCAATTGCCAGAGTGTATCTCATAAAAACATGCATAATTCCAATTATTATATATTTTGATATATTTTCATTGGGCATCAGCTTTGCATAGGCATATTATATTTAACAAAAACTGCTTCATTGATTTGTAATAAAATCATAAAAGTTTTCACCAAAAGCCAAAGCTGTTATCAACAGTATTTGACTGTTTTACTGTACATACAGCAGTGGCGCAAGTGGTAAGCGCGCCGGCTATGATGCGTGCGTTCGCAGGTTCAAGCACGGGTTCAGGGCAGGTTACGTTTTTTTTTTTTTGTTTTTACTAAATTGAATTTGCCTTGAAACCATGGTACAATTAACAGGTAGACGCAGAAATAAAAAGCAACCCTGCTATGTATTTTGCTGGTTGGTAAATTGTCAAAAATTTCTTGTGTCAAAGTCATGCCAAAAGTGATAGATGTTATGGCTGGTTATTGCTGCAAAGTTTTTTGCGCTGATGCCATGAAGCCTGCGCATTGCCGGTATTAGCGCAACTGAGACAAGTATTCATTTGGCTCCGCTCAATTGTGTATTTGCTTGAAATAAAGACTGACACCAACTTGAGGGTAGCGCAGTTTAGAAAACAAAATCAGGCTTAAGATAAGGAATCCGAATCCGAAACCTAACCCTCCCAAAAGTGAAGTATGATTCTTTGGATCGGAACACACCTTTCGGCGTGGTATGGCGGAATCATTACTAGACTCGAAGATCCAACGTTCGAGTACCGGGACAGTGAACATCAAGAGAGGTATGAAAAAGTTTATTAAAAACTAGGATAATCCCTTGGCAGTGAATTTCGGTGACAGGTAATAGTGTCACTGGTAATAGTGTCAATTGACACTATTTCCAGGGTAACTTGGAAATAGTGTCAATTGACACTATTGCGCTTTTGGAAATGGAAATAGTGTCAATTGACACTATTGCTATTTTAGGCAGCGGTTGTCTGCGCAGCGCAGTGTTGTAAGAAATAGATTTTTATTATTCCAAGTCCTTCTGCGTAGTACACCATTCTGCGTAGGCGGCCTTCGGCCGCGCTTATTATAAATAACCCTGGGCTACGCCATTCCAACTCCGGGTGGTTGCCCTGAACGGTGGCAACATGCCACCGTTCCCACTCTATGGGCGGGATCCATGGTATTTTTTTAATTTTTATTATCACCTGAAACTAATGATTATTATATCGCGCGATTTTTTATTTCAAATTTTCATCTTATGTTATTAGCTATTCACATATGTATATGCATGTACACTATATTTTTATTCCCTTTATGTTATCTTTATTGCCAATTCAGAAAGGTGTTCTGCACAAAAATACCTTGGATCCCGCCCTTAGAGTGGGAACGGTGGCATGTTGCCACCGTTCAGGGCAACCACCCGGAGTTGGAATGGCGTAGCCCAGGGTTATTTATAATAAGCGCGGCCGAAGGCCGCCTACGCAGAATGGTGTACTACGCAGAAGGACTTGGAATAATGTAGCCCAGGGTTGTTTTTTAAATTAAATTTAAAATTTTGCACATACGCGGTTTTGCGCCCACAACAGTGGTACCTCAAATGAAAGGTAGCATAATTACCTATCCAATACATAATTTGAATTTATTTCACACATAAAATGGGGATTTCGTGTTGGGGATTCTGATTTTAGGGATTTTTCCTTTGCGGATTTTGATTTTGGGGATAATGTGGTAGACCCGTTTTTAGCACTTTTGAGACTATTTCCATTTCAGTTTGGAAATAGTGTCAATGACTTATTTTCCATTTTCTTGTTGACACTAATTCCATTTCGAAAGCGCAATAGTGTCAATTGACACTATTTCCAATTTAGAACGGAAATAGTGTCAATTGACACTATTACCAGTGACACTATTACCTGTCACCGTGAATTTCGGTTATGGAAGAACTTCCAGCAAGAATATGCAATTTACGTTAATGTTATATAGGCGGTACTGACTACAGGGCTATAGTAATTAAAAAAAGTTTTTTTCGAAACTTCTTGACGGCAGATCTTTTTGAACTACTGACTGAATTTGTATTCAAATATTTTGTGCCCGGATTAACATTTTATCAAAATATGAAGTTAATGCAAAACCGCCTGTAGCAACAACAGCTGTAACAACGCAACGGCTAGTGACGTTATACGGCTTTAATATAAGCCGTTGACATTTCATTATTGTTTACATGTTTAAAACAAAAACGAAATGAAAGTTAATGTTTTTTCAAAGTGAATGAATTAAAAAGATGAAATGCTTCACTAAAATCTCATGTTTTTTTTAGTTAAAACGTGAAGCCAAGACGTGAACCAAAGATAAAAGATTTTTTCAGCTTCCGCTTTCTTCTGGGACCTTTGAGAACTGCAAAAGAACCTCTCGGTCCCTCTACTCGCGTACATCTTTATATAATTCAACAAACTTTCTTCTGACTTATTTTACTGTAAAACACAGGAAAATTATAATTTAGAAAACTATTGCTTAATGTAAACAAAACAAACATGTAAACCAAACAAAAATATAAACAGACATTGAGTATTAGAACACCACTTCGAATGAAAAAAAAAAAGCAACTCTGATGCGGCTACATGTTATTTGTACCATGCTTGAAACATATGAAAACTTTTTAACATAATATTTTTTTTTACATTTATCATATATGTAACCCAATATTTCAACAGTTTTCTGTTTATGACCTCTATCTTGGAGTGCAAAAATCAAATTTTTAAAAAAAAACCTAAAAAATTATTCCAATTTATCAATTTTAATAATAAATTGGGCCAGTTAAGATATGTGTTTTCAGTATTTCTGAGTTGAAGTTGACGAAAAAAAAACAGAAAACCATCATATATTGAAGTTGTAATATTCTCCCGCTATACGGACTTCAGAAAATCCACAACTAAACTAAAAATTGAGAAAACTGTCTGTATACCCAAAAAAAACACAATTTGTAAACAGGCTAATGTTAAGAAGTTAGCGGAATCTAAAAAGGAACGTTCATTCGTTTCAATCCATATGGCTATGTGGGTATGTATATTCTTAGCGGTGGAAATATTTGCTGAACCTTTACCGCTTAGGTATAGCATTTGACATGGTACATTCATGTGCCAACACCGCATGTGTATGGTCTCGGGTTCGAGCCCAGCTGCGAAAATAACATTTTTTTTCCTTTTTCATATTGATAATTTTTTTGCAGGGAAATTACTAAAATTTACAATAACACATACAGTAACAACATGTAATTTTATGCATTTTTGTAAGGAAATTGCTTTTTTATACCCAGCGTACTAGTGCTAGTACAAGGGTATATTAATTTTGTCCACATAACTACGGTAATATGTAACGGCGCAAAATAATCGAGTTAGATATGGGGTTCCATATATGAAAGTTCTTAGGTTGAAAAGAGGAATTGATTAAGGCATGTCCGTCCGTCCGTCTGTCCGTCCGTGTACACGATAACTTGAGTAAAAATTGAGATATTTGCATGAAATTTTGCATACAGGTTAATTACTTTCTGGCCAAGGTAGGTTGCTAATGAAAATGGGCGAAATCGGATGATAACCACGCCCCCTTTTTCGATATCGAAAATTTCGAAAAACGTATAAAACGGGTTAATTCCATATCAGAAGCAGCTACAATGATAAAATTTGCAATATGTATGTATGTATTGATTTATATGCCCTGCAAAAAATTGTGAGACTAATCCCTAAAGAGAGTTGTCCTCGATAAATCCCTTTTGGGTACAACAGGTCCACAATTGTGCCCAACACATGCCTTACAGGTAGAGTTGGAGATTAATGAAACTGATATCATGAGGATTTGGAATGTTATACCTTATCATCTTATAGGACACCATAATTTCCACCCCACTTACCCGTGAAGGGTCGTGGGAGCTTTTACAAATGTGAATGTACTCGTATGCAAACATTTTGAGCAAACTTTACAATAATGCATCATACTTTTGGAACAATATCTTTAGGGGAATGGTCTAGGAGGTCGGAAATGTTACAACTGTGAAAGAAGAAAATAAAGAAAGTTATATTAATGTGTATATTTATAGAAAGGTACCCGTTGAACCTGGAATCGGAAATAAAATAGCTCCATTTGCGCATCACCTACCCCCATGACCATGTTTACTTCCATGCAAAAAGTTGGTGCATTAATGTAAGGACAGCCCTGGTTCACTCATTTAAATTCCTTTTAAACATAAGCACAGTTGCTTGCTCCTTTTTATCCATAGGATAAGACGTACTCAACCAGAAACGAAGTGATGACCATGCCATAAGTTGGATTTCCCACAAAATCTGCACACAATTCTATAAATCATTTCACTGCTCGGCACTTATTTGCTTTCACTTCATAAACATTTCTCTTATTTACTTCAACTAACTAAAACTTGTTTTTTATTTAATTTAAAGGTAATTCTTTACGACCGCACGTAACTGCTAATACACGTCCAAAAATATCGAGAGAGGTATCAAAAGACGCGTTTTGACCTCTGTAACAAGAATCCAAATCCGGAAAACCAATATTTTCAGTAGTTTGCGAGATATTTGCAATCAATGTTCAGAATTTTCTGTCATTTTCATGTGGTTGTTGTAATCACACTACCCTGTAGGAAAAAAGTGGCACGCGGAAGGGCATCACCGTGGCGGTAGCCACGGTTTTGGCAACCACCTGGAGTTGGAATGGCGTAGCCCAGGGTTATTTTATGAAGCGCGGCCGAAGGCCGCCAATGCGCAAAGGTGTTCTGCACATAAAAAACATGGATCGGACCCCTATATCAGGATTTGACCTGGGCCATTTTTTGGTTTTTTGTTAATAACTTTTCACTGAACTAAAATATTTCTTTTCCGGATTCGGATTCTTGTTACAGAGGTCAAAACACGTCTTTTGATACCTCTCCCGATATTTTTGGACGTGTATTAGCAGTTACGTGCGGTCGTAAAGAATTACCAATTTAAAGTATTATTTTCTCCATCAACTTTGGCGCTTTGTTTACCAAATTTAAGTATTTTCTGTGCGATAGCAGAAGTATACCACGGGCGGGATGTTGTTTTCAAAGAACAGACCTAATGTTTTAGTGATGATTATCATACAATCTTAGTATCGATAACTTTTTATATTAATATTTAATAGATTACTTAGCCCTTTGGCAGTTTGGACCGAAAAGTGATATCGGACGCAAATAAACGAAATTTCGCGTTGTTTTTGCTATATTTTATAGGAAAATTGGGCATAAATGCAGAATACCACAACCTCTAGAATTAAAATTTTCAGTACTGGGATCGAAAGATATAAGTAACGTGAGTGTGTATATATAATTTTTTTCGCGGCAAACAACAATAATGAAAGTTATTTAGGGTCAAAGTTCATTTCAAGCACTTTGACAACTTAAGTTGTTCTTAGGAGTGTTCGTTGAAAATACAGCAAAAACCTATAAATGCAAATTTCTCCTTAAATATGAGTTTCCTTCGACTCAGGTTTTTCATTCTGAGATCTGTGTGACCCCATCTGTCAAACACAAAAGAAAAAATTGCTAGGCATGCTGCACTTTTGGAAAGTCAACCCGTGATTTGTATCGATACTTAATTTTCGCGCTCAATTTTACCTATGTTGTTGTTTTAACAACAAAATCACTCCCCGAACTGTTTGGGGAGTGTTGTCGAAATAACAGTCCTTGGCCGGATATGAATCCGGTACGCTCCGGTACTCCCTTGCGGTACTGCCCGACTGTCGTGGTAGCGATTTGGTATGACCAGTGGAACCTTCTAGGTCATGTCATCCCTCCTTCCGAAAGGAAACAGAAGATGGGTAATGAGAGGTGGGAGGTATCATATCCGTAGATCAACCATCGAGTTGCACATCATTACCTTTGTGCATATTAGTCGCCTCTTACGACCGGTATGCCTACCGCGGGCATATTCTAACCCCCAACCCGCAGGGGGTCGTTTGTATCAATAATCAATTCTGACAATTGGTGTTTTCCATCACTAATTTTGAATTGAAAAAAAATTTGCTGTCGATTCAGCTTAAAAATAAAAAATATTTTAATTAAAAGTGAAAATAAAAGTGTATAAAGGGAATTTTGGAAACATTACCATGAGAAAGGTAAGTAAACGCCACGTTAGACGTTTAGTCCGTAATGAGAGGCAGAAAAATGCAAGGCGGTTGTTGCTTTGCACAAGTGAAGTGTCTGCGTCTGTCCCACTTGCTATTAATGAAAAAAGCTCAGACATGGTGCTTGATGACGAACCAGGATATTCATCTGACGTGCCTTTCCGTGAAAAGCTTAAAGCTTGGGCTATTTGTAGTCATCAAACGCACAAATACTTGTCTCAGCTTTTGAAACTTCTGGCAAGTGAAAACTTGGAGGTTCCTCTAAGTGCGGAAACACTTTTAAAGAATAGAAAAAATATTATAGTTCAAAATATTAACCCTGGATTTTATTGCCATATCGGGTTTAAGACACAATGGTGTAAACTTTCCGAGGTACTAAAAAGTTATGACACGGTTATTGTAGATCTTAATATTGATGGTTTACCTTTATACGACAGCTCCAGAATGCAATTATGGCCGATTTTGGCTAGAGTAATCAATGTGCCAAATGTGTCTGTCTTTGCTGTTGGGATTTATTTAGGAAGAAGTAAACCAAATAGCATTGATACATTTTTGACAGGATTTATAGAAGAGGTCACAGAGCTACAAGTAAGCTTCGAATGTAAGGGAAAACGCGTTAAATTTCAAATTAGGGCCTTTATTTGTGATGCCCCCGCAAAAGCTTTTCTATGCGGAATACCTGGTCATACCTCACGCCATGGTTGTTCCAGATGCCTTCAAGTGGACAAAAAAATTGATGGTGTATTAACCTATAGTGACTCAGTCGGATCACTTATTTCCGACGTCGATTTTCTAGAACGGAGATTTCCATATAAACATTCTCCAAGCTTTGTAGGCACCAAGACTCCATTGGAAAAAATAAATTTTAACATGATATCTCAAATTCCGCTTGATGTTATGCATCTTATTGATTTAGGTGTCATTCGCAAATTTCTTTTACGAATTTTTAATAAGAAAATGAACTTGAGGCTTTGTCCCACATATTACTAAAGAATTTGTCTAGAACCTTGGACGAATTATCTAACTGGAAGGCAACAGAGTACCGCATGTTTCTGTTTTATTATGGAATTTATGTTTTAAAAGATGAAGTTCCTTCTGATATTTACTATGAATTCCTTCTTCTTCATTGCGCTTGTAGATTATTATTCAATCCCAAAGGCTATATTTCTAACATTGATGTTGGAAGAGATATGTTGCAATTATTTGTAGAAAATTTTTCAGTTATATTTGGAAATAATAGCGTGTCTTATAACGTGCATGGCCTACTCCACATTGCAGATGATATAAAAGAAATGGGCATACCTTCCAATTACTCAGCCTATGCGTTTGAAAATTACCTCCAAATTGTAAAATCCTACGTCAAAAAGCCATCCCGTATATTACAACAGATTTTTAATGCAATCAAACATGAAACACTTATAACTCCTCCAAAACTGTCTGGGTTTAATGTTAAAAACGAATCTATAAAAAGCTTCCATTTTAACGATTTCATGTTATCACATAAATATCCGAACAATTATTGCTCTATTAAACAATTCCAGTATATCGAAATACAAAGATTTAAAAATTTGGAAAGTAAGATAATAATAGGAAAAAAATTGTTGAATATTAACAGTTTTTTCATAGAACCAATCGATTCTTGCACTTTGGGAATATGCACTGCAGACAGAAGTCCATCTTCTGAGGAAGACGAATTTTCATTGGATGACGTCGAACACAAATTAATGTGCGTTCCGTTAGATGAAAAACTTCTCCTTATTCCAGTGTTACATACTTGTATGTAATTTCCTGCTAACAAACAATCCGTTTTTTTTAAGTATCTAATAAAGTCAAAATTTTCTATTCAAGTCTCTCTTTAAGAAATTTACGCCACCGGAGGAGAAGAAAGTTGCCAATATAGCCAAAAAAACTAAATGTAAGTATCAATAAAAATCCCTATCCCTATTACACCTTTAGCTATTTTTGAGCCCAACTCCATAGTTGTTACGTTTATTACATCTCTTGTCTATTTTTAGATTCTCGTCGTATAAGTGATGCGCGATGTACAAGCGATGATTTGTCAACTCAGTCACGCAGAGTAAGCATAGAAGCCACCATAGAAACACACGAAGGTAATTTCTTTGGTATCAGATAATTTTAATTTTTTCATCTATCCTTACCATGTTTATAGTCTTAACACAAGCAAAATTTAAAAACTTAATATTTTCTTTCAGAAACTCAAAGCGTGTACGAAGTAGTATGCTGCAGACACTGCTCTATGTTTGAACAAAAGTTCGACAGACTTGAGAAAATCATAAATGACCTACGGCGGGTGGTAGAACAGCAAAACGGTGTAATAATGGATGCAATATCCGCGCAGAAGGTAGCGACGGAGACGCTCGTACGAAGTGAATCTGAAAGGGCGCCAGTCTTGAAATATTTCCCCCTTAATAATCTTGAGGAGCTAGAAGAATTGGAAAATAAACTCTGTCCTGATAACCGTGATGTGTTTGTACGTTATTTTGTTGTTTACCATCTATTTATATTAATACAAATTTTAATAATTTTATATTTTTACAGGAAACCGCGATTTCATCTAAGCTGTGCAAGAATACAAAAAATATTACTTTGGTGCTTCAGACCCCACTGATCAACAAAGTTCACGTGGATGGCAACCACGGCAAAGTTGGGCTGAAATCGTTTCCAAACTTTTTTTCAATATTCACAGGTATATCTTATATCTTCATGTTTTTGGTTTTTAGTTGTTTCTTACAAAGTTGTATCATAAATTTTCAGGAGCTGTTTCCAAATTGCCCTACGAAGGAAAAACCCCTGAAGACGTTGTAAGGAAATTGCTGCACTTCGAAAAATCCAAACACTACAAGCGCATTTATAGAAATAAAAAAACAAAACTAACTAGAACCAATTCTTTTAAAAATCGATGTAGACTGAATTTGTTGTTGTTTTGTGTGTATTACAAGTTGTTGCCACACATTGCCTTATGCATATAAGTTAACTTGTAACAAGTTAAGACCAAAAAAAAAAAATTGTGAACGGATATTGAAATTTCAAGCAAAAATTACACCAACCACCAACAAAAATAATTGAACTACAAAGAAAGCCAACCAGGAAAAGCGCAGCAATCGAAAACACATTCGCGCGCAGTGGAAGTGGAATAAAAGGAAAAATTACATCAACCACCAACAAAAATAATTGAACTACAAAGAAAGCCAACCAGGAAAAGCGCAGCAATCGAAAACACATTCGCGCGCAGTGGAAGTGGAATAAAAGGAAAAATTACACCAAACACCAATAGTGAGGAAAAATATGAAAGCAAATTTCTTTTTAACATAAGCCATAAGTATTGACAAATTAATTATTTTTTTTAGACTTTATTTAAATTAAATTTATTTAAATGATTGATTGGCTAAATTATTGCTAGGTTTGTGCAAAACAGATATTTTAGTTGAGAATTCTGGATCTACGAACAGAATAATATAATGATATAAAAATAGAACTGCAAAATTATTATAACATGGACGCTTTGCCACCTGACGTAGATAATAAAGAGTTAGACAGAATCATAGCTCAGCTAGACGAAATTGATTATGTGCCAGAAAAACGTGTAATGACAGAAGAAGACAAATTAGAAGCGACAAAATATATGCAATTGGTTTTTGATATGATAGGCAAGAATAAGAGAGCTACTTTTGCGGATTACGAAAATACGGATACAGTATGGGAAGAATTAGCAGCCATGATTAGGGCCACACCGCTATAAATTTTTTTTCTCTTTCTTTCCGCGAAATAAATAAAAATTTAAACAAAAACTAACACAGGTTTTTACAATTAATTTGATAGAAAAATAAGGACTTGAAAATGTCAAACCCTAACAATTTAGTCCGTCCTTCCGTCCTTGGACAAAACCCCTCAGCCCCTCAGGCACCAAGTAACGAACAAATAAGCATGGACGACCTGAAGAGATTAATTTCAGACATCGCCACAAACATATTAACGCAACAAGGACCACAGGTAGTCCAAAACGTGCTGAATCCGAATTCAAGCTTGGCCACAGCGGTCGATCAGGTCATAGACGAAAGGCATAGAGGAAATATAAACGAATTAGACAAAGTACCAGACGTAGTAAAATGTCTGAAGGAATTTTCAGGAAAATCAGGTGAATTTAACTCCTGGAAAAAAAGCGTGGATCGTATACTCTATGTATACGAATCAATAAAAGGTACTCCCAAATATTATGGAATCTTCAGTGTGATTAGGAATAAGATAACTGGTCAAGCCGACACAGCTTTAGAGTCCTACAACACTCCACTTGATTGGCCGGCAATAACAAAATGCTTAGCGATGCATTATGCCGACAGACGCGACTTGTCAACCTTGGAATACCAGATGACGACACTGGTACAAGGCAATAAAACAATAAACGAATTTTATCAACAGGTATACCCTGCAAAAAGTGAGTCTGGTCTAAGACTGTATAAAATACAGTCTTTCGTTGACATACTACCGGACCAAGTCTAGACCAATCTCATGTAAAACCATAGGACCAATTTACACGGAGCATGTCCTAGGCTTGGTCTACCATTCTACCATTTATGCCGTGTACAGTCCAGACCAAAGATAGACCGTTTGGTCTATACATAATTTTTGTGCTCATTAACATAACAAGTGAATATATTTCTTCAATTCGGCAAAGCAAAACTACATGCGCACAACTAGTCATATTGGTCTAGATAAAAACTAGATTTTTCTAGCTATCTATATACCACTAATTTTGTGTTATAGGACCAATGCTTTTTGCAGGGTATAAACACCTTTCGTTGATATTAAATAAGCTAGGTTATGAGGGTACAAGCAACGAAACGCTGCGTATGCTGACGCAATCGTACCGTAATAAGGCGTTAGACACCTTAATAAGAGGTTTAAATGGGGATCTACCAAGGCTACTAGGAATGAAGGAACCTGTTGATTTACCTCAGGCTCTGCATCTTTGCCAAAAATTAGATAATCAAAATTTTAGGACAAACCATGCCAATAATATAAGGCAATCGTACCAAAAATACCAAATCCCAGTAAGGAAATACAATTCCTCGCCACAACAACAGCAGAATTTTTACCGCCAATTAGCCCATAACCCTCAGCCAAATCAGCAAACGTGGCAAAATAATCGTTCTTCAAACATGAATGCAAATGCACCACCCAGGCCACCCAAACCACAACCTAGACCCGAGCCTATGGATGTGGACCAGAGCATACATTCACGTAAAATAAATTACATGAATAAGCCCACTCAGAACCAATTACAGGGAAAGAGACCTGCAGAATCTTTTGTGCAAAGAAATAACAAGGCCCAAAGGACTTTCCATATATCGGAACAGGAAGAGAGGAGGTATGGAGAGGATGAACAATCAGACGTTCATTTTTTAGCTTAATGAGCTCTTCGCTCCCTTACTTCGAGGCTAGAGCGGAGAGAGGGAAAATATTAAGATTTTTAGTGGACACAGGCTCCAGTAAAAATTATTTACAACCACATTTAGCAAAGAAACGTATAAAAAACAAAACCCCATTCTACGCAAAATCAGTCGTAGGGGACATAAAAATCGAAGAGCATACCCTATTGAAATTATTTAATGTTGATAAGGAGCTCAAATTTTTCCTGATGCCATCCTTAAAAACATTTGATGGAATTTTAGGGAACGATACATTAAGAGATATGGATGCTGTGATCCATACCAAAGACAATATATTGATATTGAATAACGAAAAAAGGATCAAACTTAAACAGCTCCCCTCAAGGGCGGTAAACGCCATACAAATAAAGGACGAACATTTATCGTCACAACAAAGAAGGGACATGATCGGAATAATTCATGCATTCCCAGGGTTATTCTCAGAACCGGATGAGAAATTAACATATACGACAAAAGTCGTCGGAGAAATACGGACAGTAACAGATACACCTATTTACTCTAAATTTTACCCATTCCCAGCTTCTCTCAAACCAGAAGTAGAAAGCCAGGTCAAAAAATTGATAACGGATGGAATCATAAGACCATCAAGGTCACCCTACAATTCACCAATATGGATTGTTCCGAAAAAAGCGGACTCAGAGGGAAATAAGCAATATCGAATGGTTATAGACTATCGGAAGCTGAATTCAGTCACAACAGCAGATAGATACCCGATACCTGAAATTTCTGAAGTAATTTCAAATTTAGGGGAAAACAATTTTTTTTCGGTATTAGATCTGAAAAGCGGGTTTCATCAAATTCCTCTAAAGGAATCTGACATTGAGAAGACCGCATTTTCGGTAAATAATGGTAAATACGAATTTACTCGGTTACCATTTGGATTGAAGAATGCACCTTCAATTTTCCAAAGAGCACTTGATGACATTTTGCATGAACACATAGGAAAATACGCTTATGTTTATATTGACGACATAATAATTTTCAGCAAAACGGAAAAAGAGCATATTGAGCATATTAAAAAAATATTTAAAACGTTGCAAGAGGCAAACATGAAAGTTCAATTAGACAAATGTCATTTTTTCAAAAAAGAGGTTGAATTTTTGGGATTCTTAATATCCGCGGATGGCGTAAAAACCAACCCCGTAAAGGTGGAAGCGATAGCGAATTTCCCACAACCCAAAAGGATTATGCAAAACTAGCAAAACCCCTAACAACTCTTTTAAGAGGGGAAGAAGGTAGGATATCAAAAAATAAATCCTCAAAAGTAAAAATCGACTTAGATAAGCAGGCAGTAAATGCTTTTAATAGTTTAAGAAACTCACTCATTTCAAGGGATGTCACTCTTGCATACCCTGATTATAGTAAAAAATTCGAATTGACGACAGACGCATCCAATTTTGCTATTGGAGCTGTGCTGTCGCAAGAGTCAAAGCCAATAGCATTTATTTCAAGAACATTAAATAAAGCTGAAGAAAATTATGCAGCTAATGAGAAAGAAATGTTGGCTATAATATGGGCTTTGAACTCACTAAGAAATTATCTTTACGGATCAGCTAGACTACAAATATTCACTGACCACCAACCGCTTACATACGCATTAAGCAATAAAAATAATAATGCAAAAATGAAAAGATGGAAAGCAGCTCTAGAGGAATACTCATATGAGCTATGTTACAAACCAGGTAAACAAAATGTAGTCGCTGATGCACTATCGCGAATACCCGTCAAAGAGACACAGGTCAACAGTTTATCAGTAGCATCAAGGTCAGATGACAGTTCATCTCATAATTTAATTTACAGTGTTGAAGGACCAATAAATGCATACAAAAATCAAATTTTTTTGAATATTGATAATACGCCATCCTACGAATTCAAAATAATATTTCCTACATACCATCGCCACTTGGTGAGACAGCAAGATTATTCGGAAAAAGACTTGTTGACTATATTAAAAAAGTATTTAAATCCGTCAGTTATAAACTGCATCAAAGCAGAAGAGTCTGTCATGGGAAAAATACAAATACTTTACCCACTACATTTTAGTAAATTCAAAATAAGATTTACACAAAGAATGGTGGAGGGCATAACCAATAACCATAGGCAGCAGGAGATAATAATTAAGGAACACAACAGAGCGCATAGAAATTGCAAAGAAAATTAAATTCAAATTTTAGAAAAATATTATTTTCCTGGAATGGCCAGTAAGATTAAAAAGGTCATAAAAAATTGTGTGACGTGTAAGGAAAATAAATATGATCGTCACCCAGCAAAGCCGCAGATTCAGGCAACGCCAATACCCACCTTCCCCGGTCAAATTGTGCATATCGATATATTGCATATGGGGAAACGATTAATTTTAACCGCAATTGACAAATTCTCAAAATATGCAATCGCAAAACTAATTCAGTCCAAATCAGCGGAAGACATAAAACAACCATTAAGAGACATTCTTTTCTCTCTTGTATCAGAAACCATTGTGATGGACAACGAAAAGTCGTTTAAATCAGAAGAAATAAACTTCATGATGGAAAATGAGTTCGGCATAGAAATTCACCGAACGGCACCATATACAAGTTGCTCTAATGGACAGGTGGAACGATTTCATTCCACTCTCCAAGAAATAATGCGATGCCTACAACGCGAAAAAGCTCACCAATCTTTCAATGAACTTTTAGAAAGATCAATCAAAGAGTATAATTACACAGTACATTCTACACTAGGGAAAAGACCAATAGAAGTATATTTTGGTAGAACAGTTTCCAGTAACCCTTCATTACTAGAAAATCATAGATTAGAAACAACGAATAAACTTAAGGAGAAGCAAATCGCAGATCTTGCTTAACATAATAGAAATAGAACAGCACTAAAACAATATAGCCAAGGAGAACAAATTTATGTTAGGATAAATAGGAGATTAGGAAATAAGTTAACGCCTAGATGTAAAAAAGAGATAGTCGCTCAAAATTATAACACTACAGTTAAAACACAATCAGGTAGAATAGTACATAAAAACTATATTAAACAAAGCTGAAATTGCTTTCCTTTTTCTTTCTTTACTAGGCAAAATTTAAAATTAAAAGGCAAAATGGCTACAATAACCATTATACTAACTACCGTTGCAACTATACTAATGATTAAAGGGCAACAAATCGATATACAGGATCTAACGAATAATAACGGATACATCCCAATTAAAATCGGGGAACATCGAACAATTAACCATTATGACAAAATTCTTCACTTCATTAATTTAACTATGTACGATCAAGCTATCTCACTAATCGCGGACAATATTAAAGCATTAAAAGCAACTACTTTCGAAGATGAACGACTAATAGACACTTTAGATAGAAACTTTAACTTACTACAAGCAAAAATAGATTATTTACAACCACGATTTAAGACAAAACGAGCTTTGATTAACATATTAGGTAAAGGATTAAAATATATAGCAGGTACTATGGATAGCGACGACGAACAACAAATAATGAATGCATTAGACAAAATACAAAAAAACGAACAGGCTACAACAGATGATGTAAACAAAATGATTTATAATAATAATTTTTTAACCGACCAAATTGATAATATTACAACTCACATAAATAAACAACAGATGTTAATACAAACTTATATAAACGAATTTAGGGAAACAACGCAAAATAAAATCAAAACATTAGAAGACGACTTAGAATTCATGCAACACACTTACCAAATTAATAACGACATAACCCTTTTACAAAATCATATTAATGACATTGGACAAATAATTTTTTCTAGCAAAATAGGTATAATTCCTACGGATATTTTAACTCAAATTGAACTTAATCACATTCATGACTTTGACAGTTATAAGGAAATTAAAATTGCTGTAATTTTTCAAAACAATAATATTATAATAACAATATTGATACCACAATTCTCTTCTAAAAATCTTTCCGAAATTAAATTTGAACCAATTCCAAACAAAAACAATATGACAATTGTATTAGAAAATAACGAAATTTTGTTGGATGAAAACAATAATATCTATGATAAATATATAAAGGACAATTTGGAAAAAAACATAAAAATAATAGAAAATGACTGTATAAGAAATATTTTAAACTTTGAAGAAGCTTTTTGTAATCTAAATCCATTTCCTAAATCAAGTATAAGTGAAATAATGACAGGAGTAATTGTATTTAAAAACTTTTTTTCAACCATTGAACACGATTGTAACAAACTAAAAATTAAACAGACAGGAACCTTTTTAATTAGATTCGAAAATTGTAAAATTTCAATTATAAATAATACATTCGAAAATTATAATATTAAGATTTATGATACATTCATTTTACCAAATAAAATTACAAAAATAAAAGAAAATTATAATTTTACAAATAAAAATTTACAATTGGAAAATTTGTACACTAAACAAATCAAACAGGAAGAACATATAAAATTGTTAATTGAAAAAAATAGTAACACTAATTTAATTAGTCTAAGTTCTGATTTACTAATTATATGCATTGTCATTATATCAATTTTTATTTCTATATACATTTATAAATATAAACTAAAATTTTACGTATCACCTGAACTGCAATTGCCAACGCGAAGCATTGAAAATATAACAAATGGACCATTCTTACAGCTTAAAACGAATTTGTAGTAATTTTCCATAAACCACTTGCTCTCATAGCAACTTTTCATAAAACTCTTTTTGCTTATTACGCAAATACCGCTTGAGGAGAATCGACTTAAGAGGGGAAGAGTTAACTTGTAACAAGTTAAGACCACCTACATTGCGTGAAACAGGATCGCCTATTACAAAATAGCCGATCCAACCCCCATAAACTATTCCTCAATAATCACCCATAAATTGCTCATAGTAATTTCCCATAAATTCTTCTTAATAATTGCTCACAACAAACTAAAATCATTCTAAAGAATTCTACCCGAAATATGATCACTCATAATTCGGTCAACTCAAATAAATTCCCAAGCATTGCATTTCTTCAACATGATCACCTACCCTACTCCGAACGCACGTCATAAATTACAATGCAATGTATTTATGCAAAGTCAAAACATTTTTCTGTAAGAAACAACTAAAAAGCAATTAATTTCGTAAGTCGCCTGAAATATGACTACTCATCATAATTCAGCCGCCTTAGCATATCCACTTCAAAGCTGCACTCAGCTACGCTAAACGGTGACATAGCACAAACATTCACACAGTGCTTGCGCAATATTAAAATGCTGAGCTAACAATAACAGAAATGGGTCATATGGGAAAATGCAACTTAAATAAACAAACTATTTCCCAATTTGACTGTTACTCACCAATACAGTCAATTACTTTCAAATATGGTGAAATGCTTTCACAAGAAATACACACACAGAAATTAGGTCACCCGCAGTTGCAGCGCAGGCATATTTCTAGTATAAATAAGAAAATTCTTGTAAATAAGTTAAGTCTATTTTTGATCTTCAATAAAGAAAGTGCTCCTGAGCGAGAGCACTAACACACAAAACATTCGTTTTGTTAACTTATATGTATACATATGTACTTTTGTTTTTGCATTCTCCCTTTTCTCATGCTGTTGCTGAGAAATCATCTGTCAACTCTCGTGCTGCGCTTAACTCAACATCAACACCCTCAGCAATAAATAACAATACTTATAATTCTAATGTCAAGTCAAAAGAGATAGAGAATGATGTTGCTGTAATTAACACAACTGCAGCTAACAATGTAGTCTCTTTCGCCGCTGTCGACAAGTCTGCGGCTGCTGCTGCAGCAAAAACAACAGAGATCAGTGTGAGCAAAGTAACCCAGCGCGAAAATGTGGTCAAACTGACTCGTAAAAAGCAGAGTAAGCCAATTGTAATTGGTAGCAACATAAATAAGGAATTGAAAGTAGTTCCTGTTTTTAAGTATTTTCATGTGTCCTCATTTTCGCCGAGTGTAAAGGAAGCTGACTTGTTAATGTACGTGTCTACTCATGCTAAAATCGAAACTGACCTATTGATGTGTCATACTCTCGTTAAAAAGAATATTTCCCTAAGTGAAGTTCGCAGAGTTAGCTTCAAATTAGGCGTTTCCGAATGTTCATCTGAAAAGGTGCTTAATCCAACGTTGTGGCCTGAATACGTGAAAATTCGTCCATTTGGTTTTTTTCCCCACGAAAGTCCATCACCTCATCAGCAATAACTAACGCCGTTGTCGATAGTCCTAAAAAGCTAAGAATCTATTTTCAAAATGTTTCCGGTATGAGAACTAAGTCTAAACAGCTTCTTGCGTTTAGCTCACATCCGGACTATGACATCTTTGTGCTTATTGAGACGTGGTTGAATGAAAGCTTTTAAGACAGTGAATATTTTGATCCTAATATCTTTAATGTCTTTCGCAAAGACCGTGACTATCTGAAAACTGGTCTCAGTAGAGGTGGTGGTGTCTTGATAGCAGTTCATCGTAAATATCGCTCGTCGCTTGTACAACTGAGGAACGATGATACAATGTTGGATCAGTTATGCGTGCTGGTAAAGGGCCTTAACGATATTTCTATTTGCGCATCCTACATTCCTCCGACAAGCAGTGATATATTATATAAGGCTCACGTAGATAATATTATAGCTTTAGCATCTGTTACTGATAATATCTGTATTCTGGGTGACTTCAATTTGGGTAATATTGAGTGGTCTAATATTGATGGTAGCAATGCGCTTTTTCCTAACAATATTAATAGCACATCTGAATCATATTTGATTGATAATCTGCTCAGTTGTGGTTTTTCTCAGATCAATACGTTCCTAAATAGTCTGTCTCGTATTTTGGATCTTATTTTTGTTAGGGACAATGTACATTTCTCCCTGTTGGACTGCCTTGACCCTTTTTCTACTCCGAGTATACATCATATACCACTAATACTTAACCTTGAATTTTATAATTATAATGCGTTATGCGCCGATAATGAATCTTTAAATTATCGGTTTGAAAGTATGGATGCTGTGATGGTCAATTTTGAAATTGACTCAGTAGATTGGAACTCAATATTTTCCAATGTTGAAGCTGCTGACTGCTATGAAATTTTTAAACAAATGATAGGTGAAATATGTAATAAGCATATCTCTTTAGTAAAAAAAACTAGATACAAAATACCGTGGCATACTAAGGAGCTATCTAAGCTTAAAAATTTAAGAAATAAGTATTTCAAAAAGTTTAAAATTTCAAAGTCTGTTTCTCATAAAGACAAATATCTGTACTTTTCAAAGAAATTTAAGTCTCTAGACAGGGTTTTAAAGCGTAATTATATTCTTAAGTTTGAGTCGGACATAAAACTAAATCCCAAAGCATTTTGGCGATATGTAACAGCCAGAAAATCCTGTTCCAGTATTCCTTCGGATGTATATCTCAATGAGACTCAAGCTCACTCTTCTGCTGAAGCAGCTAATCTCTTTGCTGATTTTTTTAGCTCAAATTTTGATGCTGTCACGGATGTAGATCATGAGGATCATATGACCGTTAATACCTCAATAAATTTTGGATCCCTAACCTTAACGCATACCGATGTCATCGAAGGAATTCTACAACTTAAAACATCTACAAACACTGATGTTGACGGATTCTCGTCTTATCTGATCAAAAACTGGGTGCAGTGAAATAACGCCCAAGGAAATAACGCCTATGGACGTTATTTCCCATTCAAAAAGGAAATAACGCCCATGGGCCTTATTTCCTTTTTAAATGGAAATATCGCCCATCTGCAAAAAGAAATAAAGCCCATGGCTCTTATTTCCTTTTTAAAAGAGAAATAACGCCCATAGGATTTTACGCGAGCGACACGAACTTTTGATTAGCATTTTTTTCACAAATTACCCTGTGAGAAAAGAGTGGGAAACGTGGCACGCGGAAGGACATCACCGTGGCGGTAGCCACGGCTATGGCACACACCCGGAGTTGGAATGGCGTAGCCCAGGGTTATTTTTTAAAGCGCGGCCGAAGGCCGCCTACGCGGAAAGGTGTCTTGCACATAAAAAACGTGGATGGGGCCCCGAATTGGGGATCTGACCCGGGTCAATTTTCGGTTTTTCACTAATAACTTTTCACAGAAACAAAATATTGCTTTTCCACCTTCGGATTATAGTTACGGAGGCCCGATCCACGATTTTTAAGTGCAGAACACCTTTCCGCATAGGCGGCCTTCGGCCGCGCTTCAAAAAGTAACCCTGGGCTACGCCATTCCAACTCCGGGTGTGTGCCATAGCCGTGGCTACCGCCACGGTGATGTCCTTCCGCGTGCCACGTTTCCCACTTTGGTTAACGTCAAATTTTTGTGTAACTATTCAATAAAATACAAAAAGAATTAGAATATTATTGTTTCATTAAAAAAAATGAAAGAGCAATAAGGCCTTTAAGACTTTATTTCTCTTTCGAAGTGTAATAAAGCATTTTTTGAAAAAAAGGCCTTATTTCACTTTCAATAGTGTAATAAGGCCTTAAAGGGCTTATTTCACAAGGCGCTATTGCACCCCGCCTTATAAAAACATAACAAATATGTTAAAATTTATTGAAATAAAAAAAACCATATACTTGATTCTTGAATCAGCTTGTTTTAATTCGTTTTTAACGTCCGTGGGCTTTATTTCTCTTCGAAAAAGGAAATAACACCCATCAGCAAAAGGTGATAACACCCATGGGCTTTATTTCCTTTTTAAAAAGGAAATAAGGCCCATGGGCGTAATTTCCTTTTTGAGTGGGAAATAACGCCCATGGGCGTTATTTCCTTGGGCGTTATTTCACTGCACCCAAAAACTGCTCTGCATTCGTTTCTCCTTTGCTGGTCTTGTTTAATAAATCACTTGAACAAGCGGAATTCATTGATGCCTGGAAAGTAAGTTCCATAACCCCGGTCTTTAAAAGTGGTAATAAAAACAATGTCGCCAATTATCGACCAATATCTAAACTGTCTTCAATTTCAAAACTGTTTGAAATTATAGTTAAAAATAAAATTTACTTCGCAGTAAAACGTTTGATTGCCATTGATCAACATGGTTTCGTAAAAGGTAGATCAACTGTCTCCAATCTCGCAGCCTTCTCTGAATTCTGTATCTCTGCATTTCAGAATCGGTCTCAAGTTGATACTGTATACACAGATTTCTCCAAAGCATTTGATAAAGTAAATCACTCTATTCTTATTTCGAAATTGAGAGTTTTGGGATTCCATTCCACTCTTTTAAAATGGATTGGGTCCTATCTATCGACTCGCAAATGTACTGTGAAAGTGGATGGAGTTTCGTCTAAAACCTTTTTTGCAACGTCAGGTGTCCCGCAAGGAAGCATTTTGGGTCCACTTCTCTTTTTAATCTTTATTAACGATATATCAAGTTGCTTCAAGCATGCGAATTTTCTTTTATATGCTGACGATCTTAAAGTATACTCGGCTATTACGTGCAGTGCTGATGTTGAAAATATTCAATCTGATTTGGATAATGTTGCAGTATGGTGTCAAAGGAATAAGTTACCTTTGAACATACATAAATAAGTGCTCACATGTAACCTTCTCTAAGTCCCGTTGTCCCTTGCGTACTTCATATAAAATAGGCGGATCTCAGTTAGCCACCCGTAGTGAAATTATCGATCTCGGTGTAGTTTTCGACTCTAATTTTACTTTTCAAAGCCATTTAAACTATATAATCGCAAAGGCTTATGCGGCACTTGCTTTCATTAGACGTTTCAGCTCCGATTTCTCTGACCCGTATACTTTGAAATTATTATATACGTCGCTTGTGCGGTCTAAGCTGGAATATGCGGTTTTTATTTGGAGACCTTACTATGAATGTCATATTGCTAGACTTGAGAGAGTACAAAAGGTTTTCGTCCGCTACGCGCTGAGGTCCTTGCACTTCACTGAACCAACTCCCTCGTATAGAAGTCGATGTATGCTTATTAATTTAAAGTCCCTGGATGGTAGGAGGGCGATTTTGTCCCTGACCTTTGTCTTTGAATTAATAAATGGTGTGATAGAATCCCCATTTCTACTTGGTAAAATTAGCTTCAATATTCCACAGAGGATTTTGAGGAGTCATGGGATTTTCTGGTTGGAGATGGTTCGAACTAATTACGCTTCTAATGCTCCAATTTTTAGAGCTTTAAATGAATTTAATTCGCTTTCCAACCCTGCGAGGCTGGATTTTTCCGCCACCAAATATTCTTTTAAAATGTTACTTAATGAGTTATTTACATAATTAGTTGATAAGGTTATACACATATTTACTTATACACATATTTAGTAGTTTGTTATTTGTAATCTGTGTGAAAATTTTCATATTTTCTAGATTAGAGTTTAATAAATAAATAAAATTTTTAAGTAAAAATCGTTGAGTCGGATTTGCTAAACTGAATTTGTAATATGCTCCCGGTAAATGGATTACAAAAAATACTGCCTGTATACTAACAACAAAAAAATTACAAAATGGCAACCATGTCTAAACGGTGGACATAACTCAATCACATGCAACGCAAATGAAATAAACGAAAGAAATAATTACAGCGTAAAAAATTTGAAAATTATGCTTTGTTTATTTGTTATTAAACAAAAAAGAAGTCTACAAACTCTCCAGCTATTTTGTAATCTCCAACAGCACAACATTCATAAAAGTTTTCACCAAAAGCCAAACCTGTTAACTACAGTATCTGACTGCTTCATTGTAAATACAGCATTGGCGCAGGTGGTAAGAGTGCCGGCTATGATGCCTGTGTTTGCAGGTTCAAGCAAGGGTTCAGGGCAGGTACATTTTTTTTTTTTTGGTAAATTGAATTTGCCTTGAAACATATAACATATGGATTTCAATGATTTTGTGTTTACGACCTCTATCTTGGAGTGAAAAATCAAATTTTTTGAAAAAAAAAAAGAATAAAAATTGTTCCAATTTATCAATATTTCTCTTTTTATTTTTCAGTAAATAAGAATTACCTGTAAATACACACATACATACATATTTAAATTTTTAGATATTACATATTTATACTTTAATTTATTTGAAAATTTCCTCCTTATACACGGCAAAAAAATTGAGCCTATATTTTAAACCATTCATTGGTTTACACAATTTTGAAAACTTTTTGGCAATAAATTCCAAACCTTTCAATTACCTACAATAATTCCCAATTTTTTTGCGATTTAGATTTAAAACTTAACTGGGATAAACAAAAATTGTTGTATTTTTGTCGTATACACAGCGAATATGTGTACTTTTCGCACAAAATTCATGAGTGCGCCGTAGCTCAGTAGGTAGAGCATTGCGCACAGATTTGGGACAAGTCGGTTCGAGTCCCAACATTTTTTAAAATTTAAATAATTTTTATTAGACGCATTTCTATGAAAAACGGTGTAAATTTAATTCTAAACCAAATTTGGTTTGGTCATACACCTAGACCGGTATGTCTGCGTTCAAAGGGTTTTTTTTGGAATGTCCAGTAAAATTAACTTCTTTAGACTAATTTCATTATTTTTCAATGAAAGTATGTGTAAATACACAATAAAAACACTTCAACTCAATGTTAAGAACTTTGTGAAAAATTCATGAAAATTCAAGAAAACTCGAAAAATTGCATCAAAATTTCTAACTTTCTAGTAGAGTTTTTCTGATTTTTTTCGAACATACAGTTTTGTAGCTCGTTGAATTGTCAAAAGCCGACCAAGAGCATTTTCTTCAATATAAAAATATTACGCTTATAAATTTGTATGGAAGATAATGCACTTGGCTAGAAAAAAAATTTACAAAAATCGAGCAAATCGGCTTAAGTATCTTTGTTCACTTTAATTGAACGGGCCACAAAACTGTATACTCGAAAAAAAATCTACAAAATTTTACTAAAAAGTTAGAAATTTTGATGAACATTTTTCGAGTTTTCTTGAGTTTTCATGAGTTTTCCACAAAGTTCTTAACTTTGAGTTGCAGGATTTTTATTGTTAATCTTACTGGAAATTCCAAACAACACTTTAAACGCAGACATACTAGTCTACATACATAAAACCTTTAGCCGTGTGTACCACCGTACATAGCGACAAATTTTTTTATTTTTTTTATTTTTGGTTGGTTCCTGCTGCTACAAGTGTTTTTCCCTGAGCTTATTCCCTTCTTTGTTGTTTGCCAACACTGTTCAAACCAGGCAACGATATCTGTCCAAATCAGGTGATTTTGAACTGCGTTATTGACACATGAGACGGCCAATGGGCCTAATATCATTTCCGCGGAAATCCATCTTTCTTTTCCTTTGGAGTTCCGGAGTGTCAACATCTTGTTTAAAAATATAGTGTGAGTTTATTTTGTCACCCAGCTTTATACCTGCGCTTATAAAGCTTTCGGTTAAGTTTTTCTTTAAATATAAAAGAAAAAGAAATAAAATTCGGTTGGCGGTCACCCACGAAAGAATCCTGCGTTCAACTTCATCCTGGCATTGACACTTTAATTTTTGGTAAGTTTTCAATTTTCCCTCAATCAGTGAAAATTATAGCTCCCTATATACACGTGAACTTGAAATTCCCTTTTCTAAGACTGTGGTTTGTCTTACTTTTTCGCAGATCATTGCAAATCTTCACCACAACAAAGCTTTTAATTTTATGCATGTGGGTTGCTTGTGGTATGCACAAGCAACCCTCTCTCTTACAATTCCCTGCTTTACAAAACCACATGCGAGTCCTCCGAAACGCCTCATGGCTCGCTTTAAGGCAACCAAAAAAAAAACTCTTCCGTCATCCAACCATCCGGATAATCACGTTTCCCGCATCGAATTCTACGAAAACTTTTAAATTTTAAGACACACTTTTTTGATTCGGTTATAACCTAAAATACTTAAAGCCAATGTAAAATTGTTTTTTTAATATACTTAATTGTAATTCAAATCCAAGAAATATTTCCTCCTCGATGTTCATGGAAATAATAGCTTTAAGAATTAATTTTCGTTATTAGTATATATGTACTTTTCTTTACTAAAAATACTTATACACAATGAAAAAAAATATGTTAAGTATATATACCTGTATTTCGAGCTAGGAAGATTTCCTCATCGATGTAACTAAAAATCATAAAATTTAAGTTAAAATTTTTCCCTTAAAACAACTTAATCTTAAAATACCAAAACACATGTAATATAGTAAATGCATATGTATATACATATATACATACGTAGTTATTAGTCGAGTTTGGAAAAAAAATAACTATTTTAGAACTATTGATAACAAAAGAAAAATAAGAAGATGAAATTTTATAAACAAATGAAAAGCGTTACTTTCCAATTTCACCAGCTGTCGAGAAACTCGTACATGCCGAAATTGATGAAATGATAAAGTTAGGTGTAATCGAGGAAGCTCCAAACAGTCAGTGGTCCAGTCCGGTTGTGCTAGTGAAAAAGCCAGGTAAAGTCCGTCTGTGTCTGGATTCAAGAAAGGACGCATATCCACTTCCTAACATTGATGGGATTCTAAGCAGAATACCCAAGGCGGAATTCATTAGCTCTCTCGATTTACGTCGTGCCTTTTGGCAAATTCCCCTTTCTGAGCAGTCCCGTGATTACACCTGTTTCACCGTCCCAAATCGTCAGCTTTACCGATACCGCGTAATGCCTTTCGGTCTTTGTAACGCCCCGCAAGCGCTTTGTCGTTTGATGGATCGCGTAATACCTCCCAATTTAAGAAACCAAGTTTTCGTCTATCTAGACGATCTCTTAATTGTGTCAGAAGATTTTGACACACATATGTCTGTTCTATCCGATGTTGCTCTTCATTGAAGGAAAGCGGGGTTAACTATAAACGTCAACAAAGGTAAATTTTGCATAAAAGAAGTTAAGTATCTGGGATATATTGTGGGCAACGGAACCATACATACCGACCCCGAAAAGATTTCGGCTGTAACCCAATACCCAGTTCCAACCAATGTCAAGCAGGTGAGGCGTTTCTTGGGAATGGCGGGTTGGTATCGCCGATTCGTAGGCAATTTTGCTGCCTTGACAAGTCCTCTCACCAATTTGCTAAAAAAGGGTAGAGGTTTTGACTGGAACGATGATGCACAGCAGGCGTTCGATGCCGGAGCGTTATGACGAAAACGATGTCATATACGTGAAGGACAAACAGATCAAGGTAAAAAAAAACACCCTAATCCACGATCCACCCATTCACTCACGTTGCCACGCATGTGACCACAATGCAATATTAGCTAACGCGCGCGTTTCTTCAGGTTAAACTCAGCGACCCAAATGTGGGAATCGCATAGGAAGCGATATTGGGCAACACGCGCAAGCAAACAATTGGGCAATCGTGGGAATTGCAGGGTCAGCATTATGCTAGTTAGGCTAAGAGCTTAGACTGTAAGTAAAATGTAATTTATAATTTAGTGAAGTTTTGGAGTGCAACAAGCACGGATTAAATTGTCGGAAACTAAATCGAAGTTTAGTGCGTTTTATTTAGTAAAGGTGAACCGTCGAAGTTCACCCACCTTTAATTTTTTTGACAGTTCCCCGGAGAAGGAAACTAAGTGGCGCCCGAGCAGTCGGTGCGAAGTGACTTGTGAAAAAAAAAATATATAAAAAAGTAATAAAAAAAGAAATCAAAATTGTGCAAGTGATAAAAGCAATTACAGGAAAAAAAATAAATACATTCAAATTTGTGCATGTGACAGAATCAATTGGAAAGAAAAAATGAAATATGGGATTGTGTAAGTTAACTACTCCCTTAATAAACATCTTTTACTTTCAGAAAAATGAATTCAGATGAAATTTCGAGGTCCCTAAAGTAAAGAAGGTTGAGGAGCGCCTCAATAAGGTGGAAGCGTCGAATAAAGATGACTCTCTGCAAGGCCTTACACAGGACCTGGAACGAATAGAGAGGGAAGTGCAGGAGGTACGAAGGCAGTCCACTGACACCAGACCAGAACCAGTCGAGCCGCTAGTCACGCCTCGAACGGAAAGTGAACTAGCACAAGTGGCCAAGCTTCCAGACTGTGTCAAGGAGCTGCAGGTATTCGATGGTTCTCGAGAACACTATGGCTCCTGGGTACATAGTGTAGAGTTAGTGATAAAAGATTACGAAATAGTGCTGCACAAGCCGATATATACTGCCATCCTTAGACACATTAGGAGAAAAATTAGGGGGGCGGCAGATTCTGCGCTACTTGCGCATAACATCCACTATTCGGACTGGGTGAAAATTAAAGAAACCCTTTCGCTGCACTACGCAGACATTAGGGGCATACAAACATTAGAACAACAACTGACGCTAATGTCGCAAGGGCGGCAGAGATTATCAGACTTCTATTCGCAAATACAAAAACAGTTATCCCTAATGATAAACACAATTAAACCAGAAAAATACGCGCATAGTGAAACAATTGAAGCGCTGACAGAAGAGCACTAGACGTATTCATTAGAGGGCTCAACGGGGATCTATCGGCCCTACTCCCCGTTCAAAACATAAAGACCTCACCAGAGGCACATTCTGCTTGCCTGAAGATGCTTAATGCGGACCGAAGAAAAGAATTCCACCGTCCATCCCTAGCAAATAGGGGCGTCGGGAATATTAGTGATACCCCATCCTTCTCCCGTAACAGGAGGGGCTACACTGGCTCAAGCCAGGGCTATTCAGATCAATATCGTCCACACCAGCCGAACAACAAACGAAAGTGGCAAGACGGCAACCGAGAAGTACCAAGACCGTCTTACTCAAGTTCGGGGCAAACGAGAACGCAAAATTGGCGAAGCACTCCGTCTGCGTTAGTAAAATCAAATTACGAGCCATCTTCCCAGTCGCGAAACAGTAGATTTTCCCAATATGACGGCGCAAAGAGAGGCGCAGGCTCCACGGGACCCACGAACCAAACTCCTAGTAAGCAACAAAAGTTATTCCACCTGGTACCGGTGAATCAAGAAGAAACCCAGGATACATCAAACAAAGAACAACTCACGTGCGATCAGGTAAATTTTACCATGGGAGCCTCATATCTGGCGTACCATATTTAGAATATGTTACGCATGATCAGGGTATGTTAGAGTTTCTAGTAGACACGGGGGCAAATAAAATTATATAAGTGAACGTGTGGTACGCAACACCATGCCAGTTGAAAAGCCATTCAAAGTAACCTCTGCGGGTGGCGACATAAGAGTAGACAGAAAAGTATGTGGATATTTTTTTAAGTTTGTGGGCAAAGACACTCCCACCACATTTTTCGTCCTCCCAGGACTCAAATTGTTCGACGGTATCATAGGCGACGATACGTTGATCGAAGTTAAAGCGGTAATAGATAGAGAACTCAACGTCCTTATGGTAAAACCGAATATAGTATTGCCCCTTAAGCGAAAAATAGCACAAGAAGTTAATAAAATAGAAACAAACATCCCGCTGGATCCCAATATTACTAAGCTTACTATAAATAGGCTCTACCAAATATTAGATAAATACGAAACTTTGTTTGGCCCGGTTGATCGCAGTATGAAAATTCAAACTAATGTCCAAGCCGAAATAAAAACTGATACCGAAAACCCTATCTACACAAAAAGTTACCCCTACCCTGTAAACATGCGCGAGGAGGTTGAGGAGCAAATCCAGAATCTACTTTCAGAAGGCATAATTCGTCCTTCAAGAAGCCCATACAATTCGCCCATATGGATTGTGCCGAAAAAATCTCAGTCTGATGGGGAAAAGATATATCGAATTATCATAGATTTCAAGCGGCTAAACGCCGTAACTGTCCCTGGCAAGTATCCTATACCTGACATCAATGGTACCATCGCGAGTCTCGGTAACGCTAAATATTTTACGACACTTGACCTCACTTCGGGATTTCACCAAATTCCAATGAAGAACAGCGACATCGCAAAAACGGCATTTTCCACAATGAATGGAAAATACGAATTTTTGGGGCTACCTTTTGGTCTAAAGAATGCACCCTCTATCTTGCAACGTATGATAGACGACGTGCTTAAAGAATTTATAGGTCGTATATGTTTCGTTTACATCGACGACATAATAATTTTCAGCAAAGACCAGGATACTCATTTAAGGGACATCGATACCATTCTCCACAGGCTTTTGAACGCGGGTCTCAGAGTTAAACTGCAAAAAACACCAATCCCATCACGTCCTTGTGAGATAATCCATTTGGACATTTTCAAAATTCAAGGGGAGAAATTCCTTAGTGTTATTGACAAATTCTCAAAATTTGCGAAACTCTTCCATTTAAGAAACAAGTCCACTTTGCACCTTAAAGACAAAATAATAAAACTCCTTCACTATTTCACAACAACTGACATTCTCGTGACCGACAATGAGCGCGGTTTAATTAGTCAAATAATCCAGAACCTGTTAGATTCTTTGGGAATCAAATTGTATCGCACACCATCTCAAAGAAGCGAAGTGAATGGTCTGGTGGAAAGACTTCACTCCACCTTAATTGAAATAATTAGATGCTTGAAGATATACAACCCGAATTTAAGGACAAAAGAATTAATTAACATAGCAGTAGATAGATATAATAATTCAATTCACTCGGCTATAAACCGAAAGCCAAGTGAAATATTTTTTAATCGTTCAAAATCCTCTTACTATCAGGAGCTCTTAGAAAAAAGTAGAAAAACTAATAAATATTTGAAAGCCTTGCTGACAAAAAAGCAGCTAGACCAGATCAAACGTCACAATAAGAAAAGATCTCTACCGGAGCGTTATGACGAAAACGATGTCATATACGTGAAGGACAAACAGATCAAGGGAAAAAAAAAACACCCTAATCCACGATCCACCCATTCACTCACGTTGCCACGCATGTGACCATAATGCAATATTAGCTAACGCGCGCGTTTCTTCAGGTTAAACTCAGCGACCCAAATGTGGGAATCGGATAGGAAGCGATATTGGGCAACACGCGCAAGCAAACAATTGGGCAATCGTGGGAATCGCAGGGTCAGCATTATGCTAGTTAGGCTAAGAGCTTAGACTGTAAGTAAAATGTAATTTATAATTTAGTGAAGTTTTGGAGTGCAACAAGCACGGATTAAATTGTCGGAAACTAAATCGAAGTTTAGTGCGTTTTATTTAGTAAAGGTGAACCGTCGAAGTTTACCCACCTTTAATTTTTTTAACAGTTCCCCTGAGAAGGAACTTAAGTTACATATACTTATTTATGAGGGGAAGCCATGCGATAGAAACGTTACCGAAAAATTGAGAAATCGTCATTCTCTCTGCCGAAAAATTCTGGTTTCTACCACTCGGTGCGTGAAACACTTGCTCAAATTTTTAAATTTTTTGCCATCATTCCTTCTACTTACACCCTCACGCATATGGACAATCCTGTAAGCTTAAAGATTTTAAAACTCATTCATTTTACATACATATACTTAAGTTGGTCGAATTTCATTTCAACATTTTTTCCATGAAATCAATTGCCAGAGTGTATCTCATAAAAACATGCATAATTATTATATATTTTGATATCTTTATATATTTTGATATCTTTTCATGGGCCAGGAGCTTTGCATAGGAATATTATATTAAACAAAAAGTCCTTCATCAATTTGTAATAATTCATAAAAGTTTTCACCAAAAGCCAAAGCTGTTAACTACAGTATCTGACTGTTTTACTGTACAAACAGCAGTGGTGCAGGTGGTAAGCGCGCCAGCTATGATGCGTGCGTTCGCAGGTTCAAGCAAAGGGTTCAGGGCAGGTAAAGTTGTTTTTTTTTTTTTGTTTTTACTAAATTGAATTAGCCTTGAAACATATGAAAACTTTTTATCATAATATTTTTTTTTACATTTACCATATTTGTAACCCAATATTTCAATATATTTCTGTTTATGACCTCTATCTTGTGTCATATGTTGAAGTTGTAATATTTTCCCGCTATACGGACTTCAAAAAATCCATAACTAAACTAAAAATTGAGAAAACTGTCTGCATACCCAAAAAAAATGAAGTTCATTCGTTTCAATCCATATGGCTATGTGTGTATGTATATTCTTAGCGGTGGAAATATTTGCTGAACCTTTTGCGCTTAGGTATAGCATTCGACATGATATATTCATGTGTAATGGTCTCGGGTTCGAGCCCAGCTTCGAACATAAATTATTTTTTCCTTTTTCATATTGACTATTTTTTTTGCAGGGAAATTACTAAAATTTACATAACACATACAGTACATACATATATGCATGTGCAGATTTATGCATTTTTTTTAGGAATTTGCTTTTTCTTAATTGATATAGGACTAAGGGTAACCATAACACAATGCTATATATATAAGTTGAGGTCATACTATATATATATCAGAAAAAATTATTGAAATGATATAAAAGTCAATATAAAATGTACATATATATATATATCTAAATTTTTGAGGAAAAAACTTCACTGAGAACTTCAAAATAAACACTAAATTTATTTTTAATAAAGTATATGTATATGTAGCAAAATCCTAAAGGTAAAATTTTTTCATTCTCACATTGAGCGACGGTTCGTATTTCATTTACTCTCACATTAACAAATTGAGTAAAGTATACCCTTGTGTCGGCGCGTCTGTGCAATTTCATTTTGACCGAGCGTTGCCATCGCTTACGCAAATTCTCACCAAAATCTTCGCAAAAAATTTTAGTTTGTTTTCAATATATTGACTGCTGTCTGGAAGATTACCCTATTTCAAACAAATTTTTTAAAAATGTCCTGTCTTAGAATTTGTTTCAATAAGGGCGTTATTGGATAAATAAGTAATAATGAAATATTGAATACAATTTTTAAATAGAGAGTTTTATTTTTTAATAGAACTATATTATTCATTGTCTCTGCCACCTTATAATTGAAAATTTGAGGTAAAAATATAGCAGAGTCAAAGTATTTAACAGCGTCTTTGAGTCGGATTTGCTAAACTGAATTTGTAACATGCTCAGGATAAATGGATTACAAAACATACTGCCTGTATACTAACAACAACAAAATTACAAAATGGCAACCATGTCTAAACGGTGGACATAACTCATGAGCATCTGTGGCTTTGCGATTGCGAATTACAATCGCATGCAACGCAAATGAAATAAACGAAAGAAATAATTGCAGCTTATGTCGCTCAATCACTAACCATTATCTATATATTAATAGGCATGGACCATTTCTGCTGTCTCGCGAAAAAAAATTTTGAAAATTATGCTTTCTTTATTTGTTATTAAACAAAAAAGAAGTCTACAAACTCTCCAGCTATTTTGTAATCTCCAACAGCACAACATTCATAAAAGTTTTCACCAAAAGCCAAACCTGTTAACTACAGTATCTGACTGTTTCATTGTACATACAGCAGTGGCGCAGGTGGTAAGCGTGCCGGCTATGATGCCTGCGTTTGCAGGTTCAAGCACGAGTTCAGGGCAGGTAAATTTTTTTTTTTTTCATTGAATTTGCCTTGGAACATATAAAATATGAAAACCTTTTATCAGTATATTTTTTTTTTTAATATATTATATTTGTAACCCAATATTTCAATATTTTTCTTATATTGGAGTGAAAAAATCAAATTTTTGAAAAAAGCTAAAAAATTATTCCAATCTATCAATATTTCTCTTGGTATTTTTTTAAAGAAATATAGTATATTTAATATACAAAAAGTAAAAACACAGTTTGTAGCTTTTTCAATTTTATATTTACGAAGTAGTTAGAAATCGCGTTAATTTTCCTAAAGACATCACCTGTTTTCTTGAAGAACCTTATGCTGTTATTTTAAATTAAAACATTTTATGGTAACAACAGAATTGTACTATTCAAAAAATATGGTTTTAAAAAATTGGTTTAAAAAAAAACATTCAAATATATTCGAAGGAATGTAAAGCGGGATTTATTAGCTGATATATGTATACATATTAGTTTGAATTAGAAAATGGTGTCATTACCAAAGGAATCTACAGACTCTACAGCTATTTTGTAATCTCTACCAGCACTGTTATAAAACTCCCAAAGCCACACCCATCCGCTCATTTCCCTACATACACGCATGAAATGATCCAGCAGCTGCCACTTGCTGTTATTTTTGTGCCAAAAAAACAACGAAATGTACCAAGTCCTATACAACATATCCCCCTCGACATCCAAACACCATTTGTAAGCTTATAAATCCAGCTTCATTTCTGGCTTTATGTATTTAACTTTTTGCCTATTGGAAGAGTCTATTTTTTTTTAACGATATGATTTTATAAGCAAAATTCCACAATGTTAAGATCGAAATTTGTTATGTTAAATAACGTACGGACATTCAAATGACACTAACATTTCTGTGCTCTTGATAAATTTGTCAACCTTGATAAATAATCAATGAAAAATATTCTTATCAACTGTTTCGAATTCCGCGAGAAATAGACTACAACGAGTAAAAAAAAAATTGTTTTCGACGCAAAAAAACACTTGATAAAAATATTTCTTCTTTATTATTTATCAAGATTGACAAATTTATCAATAACACAGAATCGGGTGGTAACTTTACTTCTTTTACGAAAAACACATTTTTACTTTGATTATTTTATATTCTAAGCTTTTCTCGATTTTTTAAAAGTTTAATTTACTTATGAAAATTTTAGGGGGTTAAGTGGAAAAATTTTTCATATACATACATATATTTTTCATACAGTTGAAGATTGGCCAGAAAAATATTACCAATTGTCTCATTTAGAGCAAATCTATAAATAGACGCTGGAAAGTATAAGTTGTTGCTGGCGTCATTATAAATAATTTGCCTTACTTGAAAAGAATTAAACAACAAACAATTTCCATTTTGTGTATTTGTAAGTTTTGCAAGCTCGAGACACAGAGAAAACAATAATTCGTAAGGATTTTTAATTGTCAGTTTTTTGTCTTCACCGAGAAACCCGAGAATCGAAGTCAGGTATCCTGCAAGTAGTAGGTATATATTTATTCCCATTTTGGTATAAAACGGGTACAATTAGTGTCTTCATAGGACATACTCGAACAAATGTCACCAAGTTATTCCATCTAAAAGACGCTAAACAAGTAGTAGTCTACTAGAATAAAATATTGGAAAAGAATATTCTCTAAGCAGAAAATGCATTTTTCATACTAAGAATAAAGTTAGTTACATAGAATAAAAAATTTTGATCGCGGCATAATACCAAACTTTATTAACAACACTACCAAAAACATTTCACAGCTTCTAGAATGCAACATCAACAGCAGGCGTATCCCCATAAAGATCATGTTACGTAACTGCCTGGTGCGGGAGAGGAGGAGTGGCGGGGTGGCATGGTAGTAGCCCGGATGAGGCTCGTCGGCTTTGAGGCGCGGTTCTTGCCACTTCTCCTTTCCCAACAGTTGCATAAGCAAAATGCCTGTGTGCGAAAATAAACAAATGGAGTTAAAGCAATATACAGTAAAGCGGGAGAAACCTGTCCGAGTCAGGTGGAGCCGTCCCACCCCTCCTGTTCACCAGATGTGAACAGCCTTCGAACTCTACTATGACTCCGGCTACCGAGTAGAGTTCCCTTAAACCTGACTTAAGTCCGTCTTTAGGTCGTCATATTACTTCCATCCTACACTCAACTATCCCAACTTACCGTCAGTTGCCACAAGGGCAACAACTGCACCAACCTATAGAAGCCTTTAGCCCTGCATTGTATATCTTATACCTCAAAAAAATGAAATGATTTCAACCTATCATCATTTTTCAATTTCAAATAATAAACAATCTTTATTCATATAACTTATCTCTACATATAAACCATATACTCATATATATATCTCTAAATTTCCTTCAAACCCAAAAATTATTTATTTTTTTCTAATATTATTGTATATAATTATTTAACTTCAAAATTTCCAACCGGCTAATGTCTATCTTTCTTTTGATTGTTCACAATCACACGCATAAACATATGTAAACAGATATATATGTGCGCGCGAGTGTTCGCTCACTCTCAGCGGTTTTGTAAACAAAAAAAAAAGGGTTGTATTTGTATATATGTATATTACCCAGAGAAAAACCGTACTAGTATGGGTCTATGCATATGTATGTATTTTTAATTTTTATAAGAACTCACCTCGCTTATCCGTATGAATTTGGTACCAAAGACAGCACTTAAGCTGAAAGTAGAGAAAAAGCAAAAACAAACAACATATGCAGAGGATTTATCCCTGGTACGGTTAAGGGCTTTGGCCTCTTGACCGTGATCAAGGCCAATATTCACTAGCAAGAGATTTTTACTATTAGTTTAGTAATTCGGTTCGGTGCATGTGCATTACTTCATGCATATGTAAAAACGAAAAAAGTGAATATATGAAAAAATCGCGACAAGTAAATAAAAAAGTAAAAAAAAGAAATTCTATGTGAAAAAGCAATGACAAAGATTATTGTTTTTGTTCGTTTTTAATATTCGATTAAATCGCGTTTTCGTATCGATAATTCGTTTCAAAAGTGAAAAGAAAGTTAAAAGAAAAAACTATTTCCAAGAAACGTAAAACAAAAAAATAAAAAGGTAAGAAAAAAAAAAAACACAAATATATCAAAACGTGCAATGTGTTTGTATCAAAAGAAAAAAAGCGAAACGCAAATAACTGAAAGATGGTATATTTCTACCAAAAATAAATTAACGCAATTCAAAAAAAAAATTCATAAATGTAATTTAGGTCAGCCTAATGGTAAAACTGTCGTAGAGTACAACAAAGACTGAATGTAACAACAGGTGAGTAAACTTACAACAAATTGTAAAACTATTAAGTAAAAAAATTACACTAAAAATTATAAAAAAATTCAACTTGGCAATTCAGGTTTTTAAATAAAAAAAATATGATTGGGTGGAGCACCCTAATAAAATATAAAAAGTGATTTTTGTATGTGGTAGTGTGTAAAAATCCAATGCTGGTGAGCGCGCTCCCAGTGAGCTGCGCTTAGTCGCTCTCGCTCTTCGGCGTTTCTGGGCTAGTGGTGTGTTTTCGTGTGAATGTGTGTGGTGAGAGATTGGCGATATTGATGTTGCGAGTGATGTTGCTTTCGAATGTTGAGATTGATGTTGAGAGTAATGTTGCTATATGTTGATGTTGCTGATGCGTGGGTGCGATTCTGTAACTTTTTTAACGCCAAGTGTTAGCGTTAACTTAGCTTAACACCATTTTTAACACTTTTTGCGGTTCTGTAACTTTTTTAACGCCAAGTGTTAGCGTTAACTTCCCTTAACACCGAAAACTGTTAGCTAACACCTTAGTTAACGCGAAAACATTTTGCGGTGTTAAAAGTTATAGAAAATAAGTTCTCCGAACATGAAACCGAACTCGCGACGCACACGTTGTAGTCCGAACGCTTATCAAATGCTGTACATAAGATGAGAGCAGTTTTCCCCTCAATTTTAACAGATATACATACATAAAACAGCTAACACTAAAAAGTGTTAAGGAAAGTTACAGAATCGCACTTTCGTTAAGAGCAAACGCCAAAATTCGGCGACAAGCTTAACACTCGGCGAGGTGTTAAAAGTTACAGAATCGCACTACTGAAGCTGGTGTGATAATGTTGCTGGTGTTAAGTGTTTGATGTGTGCGTTGAAAAATTACGTGTTCTACCCTTGTTTGGCTGCCTGATGAAAAGATGTATGATCTGTGCTCGTATTTATGTTGTGTCGAACTCCTCTGTAAAAATGTGTGGGTGTTTGTGTTTGTTTGTTTTTTTTTGATGTGTGCAAAATTTTGCTGTTGCAAAAAAAAATGTCGCGGCCCTCGGCGGGTTTCGTGAGCTAAAAATAAGAAAATATACACATATGCAATTTGTTTGATATGTTTATTTATTTCGTTTTCAGGATTCTTAATAATTTTTTTTTTCTTGTGCCTTTCAACGTGGAATTTCCATAAATATTTTAACTTTTACATTTTAGCAAGAAAACCGAATATTCTCCTTTTTTTTTTTTTTGAATTCGGACCAAAAAAAATAAAAAAATGACTTCCTCAATCTTAAGATTTAGTACTTTTTTTCTTCTTCTTCTTCTAACCTTTTTTTGTTGTTTGCCTTTGTGCTTATGCATATTTTAATATCTTCGAATTTTTAGAATTACATTTAATTTCATATGAATAAAAAGTTTCAAGTAAAATCCAAAAGGTCGAAACGGAGTTTTGGGTCAACACTATAATTAGTGATTTAAAATTTTATGATTTTGATAAAAGTGTAACAAAATTATTTACCACAACAATCTACCCTTTTTTTTGCCTTCATGCTCGTGTACATATTTACACACATATGTACACGTGAGTGCATTGATGCCGCTTATAAATGTTCTTTATGCCTTTTTAGAATTAAAATTTAGAAAAATAAAAATTCAAATAAAATCTTAAGAAACGGATTGGTGGTTCAAAAAAAAAATAATTCAATATTTCAGGAATATTTTTGTGGACTGTGACACCTGCTAATGCAATTAAATAAACAGTCCTTTCCAGGGCTACAACTTGGTTTAAACAAAGAGATCCGAAATAACAAGGAAATTTATCAAACCTCTAACTTTCAAAAAAATTATATTTTAATATTTAAAAACAAAAAAAAAGGTTTTTCAATAGTTTTCAAGTCTCACAAAGTGACTTACCGGTTTGCTGCTGCTGGATAATGACGATTTCTTTCGCGCCTGGTGGTGGCGGCCCTCCTGGCGCTGGCTAGGTTCCTCGAAAGATTAACCTTTTTAGTTTTCGTTCGCGTTTGACGTGAAACCGCACTTTATAAGTACTCAAACTTTTTCGCATGCGCACCTACACTTTACGGTGATTATAACTCACTTTAGAAGCAAACTTTGATATCCCACTATTGGCACTGCTTAAGACCGCGACTTCGATTTTTGAATGCTGTCGATCAGCGGGATCGCCTTTTTATACCCCAATAATCCTTGCGGCATTTAAGACACCGTAAGGTTCGAATCGCCTGCCTGCCTTGGTCAAACCAATCCGCGTTCGACCCTTAGCGGCAAGTATATGTGCACATGTGTAAGCAACACTTTAACCCACTCACACTAATAAACATCCGCTTTGCTAATATCGTAAATGCGGACGGAGGGATTCGGTTAGCGGTTGCCTGCACATCTGTTCATATACCCGCTTGCGCGTAGTCAGAGAAATCTTCAAAGGCTGCCGTTACAATCACCAAAACAACTTCATCATTTTTTGACAGTACAAAGGAAATTGCTAAACGTCCTCATCAAAATTAAGCTCGAACTTCAAAAACAAAAAGAGAAAGAGGTAAATAAACTAAGAGTAATTTTGAAACGACGACTAAATGAGGAAGAATCTATCGAATTCTTCGAGAGTGAAGCTTTGCTAGGCAAAAAACTTACATCAACAATAAAGATAACACATACTAACAAATTTGAGAGACTTATGGACAAACAGAGACAGACACTTAACATCAAATACGTTCCCCAGTGGTTCTGCAATATGACAACAACAAACATACCGACGGATACTGAGTGGCTGCTATCGTTAGGTCTGAAATACTTGCTACCGACAACCGAGAAAGAGTTTCCTCTATTTAAATTAATAGCAGACGGAGAGGACTGCATACAAACTATCAAAGAGAAAGAAAAACAGGAGACAGAAAGAAACAACCTAACAACATTAATAAGGGATCATCTTAACAAACGAAAAATTAACATGAGGGATGATTTTGTTTTAGACACCCTACGTTCGGCAAAAGTTTTTCTAAACAACAATAAACACTTATTGGTTCTCAGTGTCGACAAGGGTAACATAACGGTTGTTATGGATAAATCTGACTACGAGACAAAACTGAAACGAATAGTGAACGACAATTCCACATACAGAATGTTGAAAAGAGACCCCACTAATAAACTGCAAGAAAAGAACAATGAGATTGTGGAAAAAATGTATAAAAATAAGGTGATAGATATAAAAGAAAAATACAAACTTTTAAGTAAAACAGCAAATGCGCCAAGATTATATGGTCTACCAAAAATTCAGCAAGAAGGAAACCTACTGAGACCAATATGTTCGTCCATCAATTCCCCGTCATATAAATTATGTAAATACGTAGTCAATATACTTAAAAATATTACCGAAACCTCAAAGTTTAATGTAAAAGACGCGATGGAATTCAAGAATAAAATCAAAGAAACATACATATACGACGATGAAAGTCTGGTATCGTTTGACGTCGTCTCTTTGTTTCCCAGCATTCCAGTAGATATAATTAAAAATAAATAGGATTTAATAAGCAGACACACAGCGATGAAAAAGGATTTATTCCTTGAAGTAGTACGATTCTGCATAAAGGACAACAGGTATTTTAAAATTAATGATAAAATATACGAACAACGCTATGGAAAGCCGATGGGATCACCAGCATCCCCTGTAATAGCTGACATTGTAATGGAGGAGTTACTATCCAAATCTGAAGAAGATTCTACACATAAGCCCCGTTTACTGACAAAATATGTAGATGATATATTTGCTATTATTAAAACAGAAAAGCTCGACGAAACAATGATCAAACTAAACAGTTATGACAAACACTTTAAATTCACTTCGGAGATAGAAGTAGATGGAAGCCTACCTTTCTTGGATACAATGGTGACAAAATACAACAACCATCTTAAATTTGACTGGTACAAAAAACCACCGCATCGGGAAGATTGATCAATTATAATTGATAATAATTATTATTCGAATAATAATTATTAAATAATAATAATTATTGAATAATAATTATTATTCGAAGCACGAAAAGAGGACAATAGTGAACACAGCTAGGAATTTTGTGAGAAGAGTTCTATCTATCAGCGATAAATGTTACCACAGAAAGAATATAGGAATTATTAAAACTACACTAGGGGACAATGGTTTTCCAGGAAAAGTTATAAATAACTACATCCGCGATTTCTTCAGCAAATCGAAAGAAACAAGAAGCAAGAAAGATATAAGCAAAAATAAATTCTATAAGGCAACAACATTCGTCCCAGGTCTATCAAACAGATTGAAAAACTCAAATATCTATGATCGAGATATGTTTGAAATGGTATTCACATATGACAACACGTTACGGCGTTAGTAATACTAATAGTATAATTGAAAAATATGAGAAATCGGACGTTATATACGAAATAAAATGCAACGGTGACGGGTCCCATTTATGCAAGAAGGTATATGTGGGAACAACAAAATCTAAACTTAAGACGAGGATTTCCGGACATAAGACAAATTTAAAAAACCGAAACAACTGTAACGACAACAAAACAGCCTTAACAGCACACTGTAGCGCCACTGGACACTCTCCAGATTTGCACAATTCAAAAATTTTACAACAAGAAACACACTATAATAAGAGATATATACTAGAAATGCTACATATCATCAACACACCAAGTGATAGACGAATGAATTTCAAAACGGACACGGAAAATTGCGCTTCTGCCTACAGAAACTTAATATGCAACAACAAACATATGTTATGCTAGACAACAACAGTGCACCTGTAACATATGTATTTATGTATGCTGAAAACTCTATTTTAAGCCCACCTATTGTTGTTTGTACCTAATTTTGTTTACAACTACTGTACTTTGTTTGTTTATGTTTAGTTTGTATGCTTATTTTATTTATTAAGATCAAAGTAAAATTAGTTGATCAGGCACAGCCAACAGCGTAAGTGTTTGCGCATAAGAGTGAAATGATTTATTTAATGTAATATATTTAAATGTTTTATGTATATTTTATTGTTATGCTCTAGTCCTGAAGATGACTTCAGATTGAAGTCGAAATATCTACCAACCAACAAATAAACGTGTCAACAATAATAAAGTGTATTTACTTTTATTTGACCTTTGGCCTTGAGCTCGATAAAATAATACAAATAATTTTCAATACTATGCTTTGTTTATTTGTTATTGAACAAAAAAGAAGTCTACAAACTCTCCAGTAGCGCGATTCACTAACTTTTAACAATTTCGCAATAGAGATATTTATCATTAACGTATACTGTTTAATTTAACAATTGTGCGATTCACTAACTCGGATTTTACAATAACGTGCAGCTAATTGTTTAGAATGATGACATTTGGCATCTCAGTCGAAATTGACTAGAACGTTGCTTAAATGTTAAGTGCAGCATTTGCCAGCGCCGCCGTTGGTGTCGCAGTAGCGCAGCTGACAAGCGTCTGGATAACAAAATAGACGTCGCAAGTTCGATACCAATAACTAGGAGACATTTTTTCTATAATATATATTTTTTTTAAATAAATACTTTTTTTTTAAATATAGAAATACTTCTTGCTCAAAAAATTTGTTTATTTTTATTTTAACCAATATTTCAACGACACCAACGGATAACGTGATAAAATATCAATTTACAAATCGACTACGATAAATTAACGATTGAAGAGTTGACAAAAAGTTAGTGAATAGCATAGATAGTTAAAATTATTGTTACGTTCATTTATCGTGGACAAATTGTGTTAAAACAGTTAGTGAATCACAAAATTGTTTAAATTATTGTTAAGTTAATTTATCGTTGACAAATTACATTAAAAAAGTTAGTGAATCGCGCTACAGAACTCTCCCGCTATTTTATTATATTTGTAACCCAATATTTCAATGTTTTTCTGTTTACGACCTCTATCTTGGAGTGAAAAAATAAAATTTTTTGAAAAAAAACTAAAAAATTATTCCAATTTATCAATATTTTTTTTTTTATTTTTTTTTTTAAGAAACACAGTTTGTAGCTTCTTCAATTTTATATTTACGAAGTAGTTAGAAATCAGACATCAACTATTTTCTTGAAGAACCGGATGCTGTTATTTTAAATTAAAAATTTTTATGGTAACCCCAGAATTGTACTTTTCAAAAAATATCGTTTTGAAAAATTAGTTTAAGAAAAAACATTCAAATATATCCCAATTAGTGTAAAGCGGGATTTATTAGCTCTTGTCATTAGGTCTTGTCAAGCGTATTGTGCGAACGATTGAAGCCTGACGTGAACAGACTGATTGGACCTTATCAGTGTGGCTTCAGACCTGGAAAATCTACCATCGACCAAATTTTTACAATACGTCAAATCCTGGAGTAAACCCGTGGGAAAAGAATCGACACACACCACCTCTTTGTTGATTTTAATAGCACGATAGCACAAAAAGGAGCTGCCTATATGCCGCTATGTCTGAAGTTGGTTTCCCCGCAAAAATTATACGGCTTTGCAAAATGACATTGAGCAACACACCAGCTCAGTCAAAATTGGGAAGGATCTCTTCGAGGTGACCCCCTATCGTGTGATTTCTTTAATTTGATGTTGGAGAAAATAATACAATCTGCAGAACTTAACCGCGCTGGAACAACATTCTATAAAAGCGTGCAACTGTTAGCATAAGCTGACGACATTGACATTATCGGCCTTAACAACCGCGCCGTAACCTCTGCCTACTCCAAACAAGAAAAAGAAGCGGGAAAATGGGTTTGGTGGTGAACGAAGGCAAAACGAAGTACATGCTGTCATCAAGCAAAGAGTCAGCGCATTCGCGCCTTGGCACCCACGCCACTCCTGGCAGAAAAGGTTCGAAATAGTGAAGGACTTCGTTTACCTTGGATCCAGCATAAACTCCAACAATAATGCCAGCCTAGAAATCCAACGAAGAATTACTCTTGCAAATAAATGCTACTTTGGAATGAGTAGGCAATTGAAAAGTAAAGTCCTCTCTCGACGCTCGAAAATCACACTCTACAAGTCACTCATCGCTCCCGTCCTGCTATATGGTGCAGAGGCGTGGACACTAACAACATCTGACGAGGCTGCATTGGGAGTATTCGAGAGAAAGGTTCTGCGAAAGATTTGTGGGCCTCTACGCGTTGGCGACGGCGAGTACCGAAGAAGATTTAATGATGAGTTGTATGAGCTTTACGCAGACGTCGACATAGTACAGCGCATTAAAACACAGCGGCTTCGCTGGCTAGGCCACGTCGTGCGAATGAACGAAGATGCTACAGCCCAGAAGGTATACTTATCGGCACCCGCCGGTGGAAGCAGAGGAAGAGGAAGACCACCACTCCGATGGAAGGACCAAATGGAAACTGACCTGCGATATCGTGGGGTCTCCAATTGGCGCCAGTTGGCGCAAAGAAGAAATGACTGGCGAGCTATGTTGGACGGTCAAAATCGCTCAGGCGGTTAGATGGCCATTTAAAGAAGAAGAAAAAGATTTATTAGCTGATATACATATGTACATATATTGGCTTGAATTAGCACATGTTTTCATTGCCAAAGGAATCTAAAAACTCTACAGCTATTTTGTCATCTCCACCAGCACTATTCAGGACTGTTATAAAACTCCCAAAGCCACACCCAGCCAGCTCATTTCCCTACATACACACGTATAAATTTACGCAATGATCCAGCATCTGCCACTTGCTTTTATTTTTGTGCCAAAAAAAATAACGAAATATACCAAATCCTGCACATATAACATATCCTCCTCGGCATCTAAACACCATTTGTAAGCTTATAAATCCAGCATCATTTCAAATGACACTAACATTTCTGTGCTCTTGATAAATTTGTCAACCTTGATAAATAATCAGGGAAAAATATTCTTATCAACTGTTTCGAATTCCGCGAGAAATAGACTACAACGAGTAAAAAAAAATTGTTTTTGACGCAAAAAAACACTTGATAAAAATATTTCTTCTTTATTATTTATCAAGATGACAAATTTATCAATAACACAGAATCAGGCGGTAACTTTACTTCTTTTACGAAAAACACATTTTTACTTTGATTATTTTATATTCTAAGCTTTTCTCGATTTTTTAAAAGTTTAATTTACTTATGAAATTTTTAGGGGGTTAAATGGAAAAATTTTTCATACAGCTGAAGATTGGCCAGAAAAATATTACAAATTGTCTCATTTAGAGCAAAGCTGTCCTTGCTTTAAAAGAATTAAAACAAAAATCAATTCCATTTTTGTCTTCACCGAGAATCCCGTGAATCGAAGTCAGGTGTCCTACAAGTAGTATACATTTATACCCATTTTGGTATAAAAAGGGTACAATTAGTGTCTTCATAGGACATGCTCGAGCAAATGTGACCAATTTATTCCATCTAAAAGAGACTCAAAAAGTAGTACTCTACTAGAATAAAATATTGGAAAAGTATATTTTCTAAGCAGAAAATGTATTTTTCATACTAAGATTAAAGTTAGTTATATAGAATAAAAAATTTTGATGGCAACAGCAGAAAGGGATTTTCAAAAATAGGAAAGAAAAAAGAAAACAAGTAAGGAAAGGGCTGGCTTCGGCTGTTACCAAACCTGCAAAATTTTACTTTTCTAGCTTTCTATTTGCAACATTTATAGCCCAAAACCCATTTATCGAAACTATCGATTATATGGGAGCTATTTATATGTTATGTTGATCAGATCTAGGTGATTTTCAGTACACACATTACGCATATAATATGTACTAAACCTGCGAAATTTCGCTCTAATAGTTTTTGAATTGAGCAAGAGTTATAGGCCAAAACCCGTTTATCGGAACAATCGATTGTATGGGTGCTATGCGTTGTATCGGTTCGATCTTGCTGGTTCCAACAAATGATTAATCCTATGCAAAATGGCGCCTGCTTGCAAAATTTTATCGAGATATCTCTAAAACTGAGGGACTAGTTTGCGTTCAAACAGACGGACGGACGGACAGACGGACATGGCTAAATCACCTCAGCTCGTAGCCCTGATCATTTCGGCATACTTAATGGTGGGTCTATCTCTTCTTCTTCTCACACTTACAAACATCGGACCAAAGTTATAATACCACTTCATGATCATGAAAGGTATAAATATCGAAATCCATGCAAAGAAATGTAAAGCAGGAGTTATTAGCTTTCAAATGTTGTTGAAAATAATCTTTAGCCTTACTACAAGCCGAAATCTAATCATTTCAGTTGGTGCATGTTTTCATTACCTTATGAAAAATTTCAGCAGTATATATATAAATGCCCTAACTTTGTTGTGCTACTTTACTGAACCATCCTAATGTGTGAAAACTTTGAGTGGCATCACCACCTCTCAAAGCTTCGCACTTTACAAAAACTACGAAAACCACACCCACCCCTCTGCTCTCATTCATATGCAGTAAACCAGTAGCTGCCACCTGCTTTTATTTGTGTGCCAAAAGAATTGTGCTGAATCCTGTATATAGTCATTTGAAGCCTAAGAAATCTAGCTTCACTACTCATGGCTCTAACTTACACGATCACGCATATATAGAGGCAATCCTGTAAGCTCAAAGATTTTAAAACTAATTCATTTTACATACATATACTAAAATTGGTCGAATTCCGAGCACGGGCGATCCTAGTATATATAAATGCCCTAACTCTGTTGTGCTTCTTTACTGCACCATCCTAATGTGTGAATACTTTGAGTGACACCACCACCTCGCAAAGTTTCGCACTTTATAAAAACTTTGAAAACCACACCCACCCCTCTGCTCTCATTCATATGCAGTAAACCAGTAGCTGCCACCTGCTTTTATTTGTGTGCCAAAAGAATTGTGCTGAATCCTGTATAACATCATTTGAAGCCTAAGAAATCTAGCTTCACGCATACATATAGGCAATCCTGTAAGCTCAAAGATTTTAAAACTCGTTCATTTTACATACATATACTAAATTTGGTCGAATTTCGAGCACGGGCGATCCTAGTACTCATTATCGAACGACAGACATAATGTCTTCCAGGCATCGGAGAAGCTCTCTTCCCGCTGAGGCCAATAACCCATTGCCCTGGCTGCAGTATCTTCAACACAGCTTTGCATTCGCCGGAGTAAGATGTGGATTCTGAATCACCTCATCCGTGAAAATGTCTCTAAACTGGATCCATTCTCTATCCACTAAATATTGGGAGTCGATCTGTTAGAGGCAGTTCTGCAAACTGCAACTGCAGCGAGCGACTACTATTATTGGTATAAGCTGATGCAGGAACAGCAGGTTTTAACGACTTGAACTTATTACGTAACTCTGCTAGCGCCATTACATAGACATCCTCCACCTTCTGTTACCGAGTAATATCATCCGCCCTTTGTAACTCACTCAGCGACCGCTGCTGCAACTCTCTACATTTTTCTTGAAATTTTGCGGCTGTGGTGAGAATGTCAAGGCGAGCTTTCATCACCTCCACATTTGTATCTGGGGTTGCCGCCGAGGCCAACCAGTCCGACTGACGATGAATTTTCGCTGCCGTAAAATCAATATCCGCTTGAATGCCTACATTGCCTTCTATTTCTTGACCCCCCGCCCCCTCTACAACGTTAACCCTTTTGAATCTGAGCAGATAAGAGCGATTCTTAGCTATATTTGAAATGCTCAATTCGAATCTGCATTCGGTTTTTCAAGATTGATTCTAGTTTCCGAGATCTCGCATGATAGCACCATTGTGCTGTTATAGCAGCTTTTAAATCGTGGCACTGCTCGATAAGTAAGTAAAATTGGCAGAATATTCATAAAAGTATAAACATATAACTACGCCGCTCTAAAATAAGTAAATTTATACAGTCCACTAGAATTTAAGATAATATTGTCATACATATATCCTTACAAAACAAACAGGATAAGGTACCTAAACCTATCACACATACACATATGTACACACATGCAGTCCACTTGAGGGAAGATAAGTATAAACAACCCTCATTGTCATACATACATATTTACAAAACAAACTTCCCGAGCAGTGAAAGCGACTTTGTCATGGAAGGGCCACATTTAATTTCGCAAGATGAACTAAGCGATTTGATTCGTGACTTGAGTTTGTCCAAACAAAAAGCAGAGTTGCTAGTATCACGGCTGCAGCAATGGAAAAATCTAAACTCTCCAACACAAGTTAATGTATACAGAAACAGAAATGAGGCACTTCGACCGTGCTTCAAAGAGCTACAGCTATTAGCTCTTTCATAAATTCGTACTTTCGAAATACAATCAAAACTCTCAGACTTAATTTAGGTTATTAGCAAATAATAACACAAGAACGCTTTCACATCAAGTCGCTGATTCGGCATAAATGCCACTAAGTTGCCGACTAAACCGCAATCTTGAAGTTTGATTAAGTTTATTAAAAAAAATAAACAAACGCTCGAATATTAAACCTTTGACTCAACGGACATATAATACAACAAATAAATTCACTCCAGGTCGCTAATTAATTAGAAGTATCACAAAGGCGCAGACTAATCCCCGATCACCCCAAATCCGTTTAATTTATTTGCAAGTAGTAAAGAAATTTCTGCACTCCAAGTCAGTGTCAGACTAGTCTAACAATTCGCTAGAATACTTAAACCAACGCATTCACATCAAATTGCTGATTCGCTGAAAATATCACGAAGGCGTAGACTAATCCCATAATACAATTACTTTATTTGCGAGTAATAAGAAAAAAAATTTAGTCATATTAAGTCGCTGGCTGGCAGTAAATAATTGCTTATAACTCCACTTGAGGTAGAATGCAGACATCTTAAAACTTCCATAAGCGTACTATAATATTTAACGTTGACGCCCAAGACGGTGCAGTGAAATAACGCCCAAGGAAATAACGCCCATGGGCGTTATTTCCCACTCAAAAAGGAAATTACGCCATGGGCCTTATTTCCTTTTTAAAAAGGAAATAAAGCCCATGGGTGTTATCACCTTTTGCTGATGGGTGTTATTTCCTTTTTCGAAGAGAAATAAAGCTCATGCTAATCAACAGTTCGTGTTGCTCGCGTAAAATCCTATGGGCGTTATTTCTCTTTTAAAAAGGAAATAAGAGCCATGGGCTTTATTTCTTTTTGCAGATGGGCGATATTTCCATTTAAAAAGGAAATAAGGCCCATGGGCGTTATTTCCTTTTTGAATGGGAAATAACGTCCATGGGCGTTATTTCCTTGGGCGTTATTTCACTGCACCGCCCAAGACTACTAAGTTAGCTTAATTACAACAGCCACTAAAATATGAAACCATAACTGTCCATGCTACAATTTTGCGGTTGACAGGGCTGTACCAACCCAAATTCATGTATATTGAGCAATTGTTGAACGTACATAGTTCAACGAAAAACACTTCTTATTTGTTGGCGCCGACTGTGCTGCTCCTACCCTCTTAGGTACCTTTCCCACTGGCAATTCGACATTCTTCTGGCACTGAAATTGAACGCTATTCATTAATTTTAAAACAATAACTTTTATAAGAAGCAGCGAACCGAATTAATATATGAAATTAAAATGAAAGAAAGTTCAAGAGCAGAGCTCTTCAACGGAGGGGCCTGTTTCTAGTATCGTACAATCGTCAGCGTAAGAGACGATCGAGACACCCTCTGGTGGGGGGGTTAGGACACCATCCTGTGGCACCCCTTCTTTAACTATTCTCGGTTTTGATCTGGCGTCTCTGAGTTCAACAGACGATTGACGGCCACTCAGATAGTTTGCAGTTCAACGTTTAACACAGGGGGGAAGGGACGAATCTTCCAGGTCTTTCAATATTTGCGCATGGTTGACCGTGTCAAAAGCTTTGGCCAAGTCAAGCGCAACTAGCACTGTCCTGTGGTTTGAGCGCTTGGGTTTAGTCCGTCCCCTATCTGAGTTTTGATGGCGTCCAGCGCGGTGGTGGTGCTGTGGTTTTTGCGAAAACCATGCTGATGCGAGCAAGTTTGCGGTGAAATACGGTAGTAAGACAGACTCCAGCACTTTCACTACTGGCGAGAGGAATGATATCGGTATGACTCTCCCACGGCAGGTGGCTTGCCATTCTTTAGTAGTGGGATCACCTTTGCCTGTCTCCATCTTTCAGGAATGACAAAGGTGGACAGGGAATGGTTGAAAATGTGTGTTAAGTATCTTATACCTTCTTCGCCGAGATGTTTCAGCATCAGCATGAAAATGCCATCGGGGCCTATATATTTGGTGTTTTTTGATCTCCGAATTGCCTCTTGAACCTCTGTGGTGGAGATGGCAATGGGCGCATTGCTGTTTTTGAGTTTATGCGCTTCCCTGGTGGCTCGGCAAATTTCTTTGTCCAACGGAGGATGCATTACAAATTGTCGGCAGAAGGGGCTCGCGCATCTTTTTGGCTTCGACTGAACCTTATCGAAGGCGATGGATATTTTGTCGTTGGATTTCACCGTAGACCATAATTTGTCAACTCCAGCAGAGAGGTTGCAAGACCTTAGGTGCTCCTCCCACTTAGCACGTTTGCGTTTATCTACTAAGCGTCTGATTTCCGCATTGAGATCCTGAGGACCGTAGGGTCCAGTCGTCTAATATGGTCACGTTCATTTGCCAGGGCCGCTGCCTCGGCGGGGAAGTATGGCCGCACTTCTTTATTCTACCTGACCGAATGTGTTGATGGGATGCTGAAATTAGGGCGATACGAAACACCTTTTCCCCTTCTCGTACGTCAGACGGGGTGGAGAAAGCAGCGAAGGCGTTCTATGAGGTATTAGAAAACCCTCCCAGTCGGCTTTGTTGAAGTTGGTGAATTTGAGACTTTCAGCGGTGACAAAGTAGGTGGGGCGATCGATAGAGAGCACTATGGGTAGGTAGTCTGAGGCAAGCGGGAGCAGTGGTCGCCAATCAACGCAGTTGATCAACATCGCCTGACCGGACAACCATACCTTGACGTTCTAAAGTGGTGTCCCTCGGGTCGATGTCAGGCTCAAATAGACGATACTGCACAGATTGAAGCCAAGCCCTCTCGCACGATCGCAATGGTGTAAATTGTATACGCGGCAGGTCCTTTTTGCATACGTCCGTCGGTGTGGGTAGGTCAGCGAAGGAGTGCTCTGTAAAGTCCGTGAAGCGGTCCCAGTCCGCTTTACTGAAGTTGATGTACGTTCGTTTTTCTGTCGTTATGAAGTCGGACGGTCGTTCGATGTCAAGTAGGATGGGTAGGTGGTCTGATGCCAGTGTAAGCATAGGTTGCCAGTTAACGTGGTTGATAAGGCCCGCACTTGAAATGGAGATGTCTGGCGAACTGTGGCAGTTACCTGCCACCCTAGTGGGGGCATCTCCATTTAATGTACAGAATGCCGAATTATCTATTTGCTCTGCGAGTGCGTGCCCTCTGCTATCTGCTGGCAAGTTGGAGTGCCAGAGATCGTGATGTGCGATGAAATCACCTAGGATGAGGCAGTTATCGCCCCTTAGCAACGCACTAATATCAGGGCGATAATCACGAGGACAGCACGTAACAGGGGGAATGTATATATTTAACACTCGCAGGTCGACGTCGCCTGTCCGGACTGCTATGCCCTGGCATTCAAGGGTAGAGTCCCTGGGGTCAACGTCAGGGGCAAATAGGTTGTACTGTACAGTATGGTGTGTAATGAATGCGAGGCCGCCCCCATGACCGCTGGGACGGTCTTTCCTATGTACATTGTACCCATCTCGAGTACGTAAGTCCGAGTTAGCATTCAGTTTGGTCTCCTGAATGGCGGCCAGTTTAATGTTGTTCGACTTCATAAAGTCTGTTATCTCCGCGAGGGAGTGCCACAAAATCCACAAAAAAAAAATCCAAAATCACAAAATCCACAGCTAAAAAAAAATCCACAAAATCAAAATCCACAAAATCAAAATCCCCAAAATCAAAATCCCCAAATACGAAATCCACACGTTTTCTTAAAAGCAGTATCACAAAATCCACAACTATTTACATATGTGCACATATGTATAAGGCAATATAAACATATAGACATGAATTAATAATGGATTTAAAGATTAAAGAAGCAATATATGTATGTAGGTATGTACATATATTGTAGCAAACACAAATACTTTAGCGCTAAAGGAGTTATATGTACGCGACAAAAAAATTCAACATTGTATTGTTTACCACAGTGTGGGGCAAAGCACAGGTTTTAAGTTTGTTAGTTTTATCAAGTTATGCACAGAAATCATTCATTCATTAACAACTTCCCTGTCCAATGAGTCATATGTGACTCACGAGAGCGTTTTCAAATAAGCTCATGAGTCACATGTGACTAATTTCCTTATACAACTTTAAGAAGCTTTCTTGCTATGAACGTGTCGTTATTTATTTGTGAATTCTATGTGAGCGTATAGCAAAAGACCCAAACTTTAGGCAATTGAAAGAAAATTTCGCAATTTTTTTCTGAAATTGTAAAAATTGTCCATATATACATATGTATATGTATCTAAGTATGAATGATTTAAAATGCAAATATTACCGTTACCTTTTTACAATCACTTTACCAGCGTTCGGACTTAACAAATTGGTTTGCTCAGTACTAGATATGAGAAAAACTATAGTAGAGTGGACAAATGTGCAGTAGATTTTATAAAATTGCACTTAAATGATTTGTAATATTTGTAAATTAAAAAACTTATTTTGTGAAATTATATGAAAAACAACGAAGTTTGTATTTATTTATGTTGCCCAAATATGTAATATTTATTAACGTTATTGTGAGTACTGCATTTTCCTTTATTTCTCTATAAAATACTCATTAAATCCGTATACCTTAAATATCTGGATTTTTAATTTTGATATAAAAAATACAGAATTCCACATTTCCTGTGTGAAATAAATTCAAATTAGGTTTAAAATCGCGGCGGTTTTAAACCTAATTTGAATTTATTTCACACAGGAAATGTGGATTTTGTGATGTGGATTTTGATTTTGTGGATTTCGATTTTGTGGATTTTGATTTTGTGGATTTTGATTTGTGGATTTTGATTTTGTGGATTTTGATTTTGTAGATTTTGTGGTACACCCTCTCCGCGATCTTTCCAGCTAACCCGTTGCAGTTCAGCTGTAGGATTTTGAAGTGTGTCGGGAGGGAGGGTGGAGGCATGCTGGGGGTAGGTTAGGTTAGGTTACGAGGGTTGGACCGAAACACAAGGTTACGGCCCGACACTTAGGCCACCAGTGGGCCCGTTGTGATACCCTATACGGACTCGAAAACAAGAGAGTCCCTTCCTCGCCTATACGTGATGATCGAACCACTTCGTGGAGACAATGAATTTAGCTAAAGCCTTGACCTCACATCTAGAGCCTTCAGAGAGGTCTACTAGAAATGGTTGCCCCAGAAAGGCTCACCGCCGCCTGCCAAGTGCTGGACACTGGCACGGGAGGTGCTGGACACTCTCCTCCTCCTCGATACATCTACAACTGCGACAGTAGTCGAAGTTTGTCGCTCCCAATCTGATACCGTGAGTGCCGATTAGGCAGCTCCCCGTTAGAACCCTAATAAGTGATGCTACCATAGGTTTGCTTAGGGTAAGAAGCTCCTTAGTGCGCCCTCTATCATATGAGGGCCAGGTTAGCCTGGATGTCTCGCAGGTTGAGATTGCCGACCATTTTTCGTTTGCGGATCTTTTAGTGCTCGTGCTCGCACGGAGCTTGAAGGAGGCCATAGGTATACCTACCGAGTCATTTCCCGAAAGGATGTGGTCGGTGGTACCTCTTCTGGCCAGCTCGTCTGCTCTGCAGTTACCCTCAATATCCCTGTGTCCAGGTACCCATATAAGGTTGATACTGAAGTGCTGAGCCATCTCGTTAAGAGATCTGCGGCATTCAGTGAGCGACTTGTATTGGGACAGGGGCGCATGCACCCAGGATGGTGGCATTCCCGCAAGTTCCATTTGACCATATACCCGTTTCCCGTATACGTAGCGCCGAGATAACATATGCCTCCCTCGCCACAAGGTCAAGGGGTGGTAGGTAAAGTATTGTGTTAAGTGCTTCGGTGGGAGTAGAACAGAGAGCCCCTGTTATACATAGCTCCGAACTTCTTTGTACTTTTTGCAGCAATTTAAGATAGGTGCTTTTGGCAAGTGCAGGCCACCAGACCAAAACACCATATAGGAGAATCGGGTGTACAATGGCCGTAAAGACCCAGTGAACCACCTTAGGGGAGAACCCCCAGGAGGCACCAATTGCCCTCTTGCAGGAGAAAAGCGCCGCAGCTGCCTTCCTGGATCGATCCATTATGTTGTCATTCCAGAGCAGTTTTCTATCTAGAATAACCCCCAAGTACTTGACTTTATCACTCAGAACTACAGACGTATCCCCGATTCTTGGTGGTATTATGTTTGGTATCTTGTACCTCCTCGGAAAGAGAACTAACTCGGTTTTTTCAGGGTTCACTTCCAGGCCAGAGCTCGTGGCCCAGGATGATATTGTGGATAGTGCCCCTTCCATTAAGTTGCAGAGGGTTTGCGGGAATTTTCCCCTTACAATGACGCAGATGTCATCAGCATACGCAATCAATTGATGACCTTCTGATTCCATGAGACGTAAAAGTTGGTTTACAGTAACCAGCCACAAAAGTGGGGAGAGAACGCCACCCTGCGGAGTGCCTCGGTTAGCGAGTCTGTGGACTTCGCTCCCGCCTAGCTCAGTTCTTATCCGCCTATCCCTAAGCAGATTGTAGATAAGTTCCACAACGCACGCGTCCACCCGTAGGCCCATTAGGGCCGAGGTGATTGCAGCTGGAATGACGTTGTTGAAGGCGCCCGCTATGTCGAGGAAAGTCACCAGTGTGTACTCCCTGAGTTCAAGCGACCTTTCAATGACAGACACCAGCAAGTGCAAGGCAGTGTCGGTTGACCTACCTTTTGTATAGGCATGCTGGGCATGAGATAGAGACGATGAGTCAATCAGCCTCCGGATGTAGTCCTCCAGGAGTCTTTCAAACGTTTTAAGCAGGAAGGAGGACAGACTTATTGGCCTGTAGTCCTTTGGTTTTGTGTGAGAGGGCTTCCCTGCTTTAGGGATAAAGACCACGCTGACTTCCCTCCACGACTCCGGTACGTATTTGAGCCTCAGACAACTCAAAAACATCATCTTTAACAAGGTTTAATGAGTGAGGCAGTGTGTTGAAGTTGAGCCGGGAATATTCCATCTGGGCCCGGTGACTTAAAGGGTTTGAATGTAGATAAGGCCCAGTCTAGCTTTCTATCATCTACGATTTCTTTTAAAAGTTTATCAGAGGGTAGCCCTCCGCTAGCGAAATTTTGAGACGCGCCTTCGCATGTCGGAAAATGTGTATCCATAAGCAAATTTATGGTATCTGCACATGTCTCCGTCCAAGACCCATCAGGCTTTTGGACATAGCTTAACTGAGTTGGGGATTTCGATAACACCTTCCTTAAACGGGAGGCGGCAGATGTGGTTTCAATCTGGCTGCAGAAATCTTCCCAAGATGATCGCTTTTCCTTACGAATCGCTTTCTTATACAAGCTAAGTTTCGCCTTATAATCCGCCCATGATTCCTCATGACCGTCATGCCTTGCTTTGTTAAAAGCTGTCCTACTGGACTTCCTAAGCTCCTCGAGATTAGAAAACCACCATGGTGGTTTGCGGGTTTTCGCCGCCCTCCTGTTTGGGCAGGCCCTATCCAAAGCAGTCCTACAAAGCTGACTGAAATTATTTACGAGCCCGTCAAGCTCAGAATTGTTAGTCGGGTTTGTACCCTGTTTGGCAGATTTCTAACGATAATCTTTTTATAGTAGCCCCAGTTTGTTCTTCTAACATTTTTAAAAACCTTAGGCCTAGTGGGAGTTTGCATTACATTGAAACTAATGTACCTATGGTCCGAGAAGGAGTGTTCGGTTAGAACCTTCCAAGATTCAACTTGATCACTGAAGGAGTCCGTGACTAGGGTAATGTCAAGGACCTCCTCCCTATTTCTAGTGATAAAAGTGGGGTTGCTTCCCCTATTACATATACCTAGATTAGTGCCTAGAAGATAATCATAAAGAGACTCACCCCGGTCATTTGTATCAGTGCTGCCCCACTGCGCATGATGGGCATTTGCGTCACCTCCGAGTACCAGCATTTCATCCCGCGGGTTTGACTGCCTCACTAGTTCCCGGAAGTTGTTTGGTGGTAATGGGCCCTGGTGATCATGAGCCAGATAGAAGGACGCAAACGTGCACCTCCTACCCAGCCCCTCGACGCTAATCGCTGTCAGATCTCCATCACTACATTGCGGAAGAAGAAAAACATCAAGAGTAGACTTAGCTAGAATACATGTACGTGGCTTACCCTTGTTATGAGCGCAAAAGAGCTTGTAGCCAGGCGTCCGCAACCCACAGATCCTTTCGCCAGTGATCCATGGCTCCTGGACTAGGACGAGATCTACCACACCTGAGGACAGGCGTAGTAGAAGCGCAGCTGAAGCTGCTTTGGAATGATGAAGGTTTATTTGGAGGACCCTCATCATACATTTTTGGCGCTCTCCTCCGTGAGCGTTGCATCCGACTCACCGTCGCTCAGAAGCTGACTCTCGGAATACATCCTCCTGAGAGCCAGGCTACCGTCCGAGCCGGATGAGTCGTAGCCACAAGGTTCCGACGCCTTCGCCTCGTCCACCTCCATTTCATCTTCACTGGGGTGTTCACCCGCCTCCAGAGCCTCAAGATTTACCAGTGACTCAACATCAGCCTTGTAGACCCTAAGGCTGATGCTTTTAAAGCCATAGCTTACTTTATAATCTTGCCTCGCTAGTGCACCGACGCCTGCACTGTCGAGCAGCAGGACGATCTGCATCGTGGCCTTCTCTGTCTTTTCGACATTAACCACTTTCCCATTAGGGGTTACTACACCCGGGTTGTATACCTGGAGAATCTCCAGGAAAGCAGCTGGGTCCGTGGGCGTCACTGGAGCCCAGGCTCTGGCTCTCGGCCTCGAGGGAATATCCCGAGCATCAACCGCCTTGAGCCGCGCACCCGGGTACACCTCCCCTATCAAACCAACGGCGGCCTAGTACAGTACTGCCGACCTGGCATCATCACAGGCAATAAGCTTGACGTTCCCCTGGAACCACCCAGCATCTTTGAAAGATGGCAGTGGACCGGGGTTTTCTTTGATGACCTTAACGGCCACCGTAGCGAGCGCGGCCTCGATCCACTTCCATTGCTGTTTGGGGATCCTGCCATCTGCGCTGCTCTCATCTATGACGCCAATGATCTTTCGATCCTTGGCGATCTCGGCGAAGGACCTTGTCCAGCCCCCCTACGTTTTGGCCCTTTTCGGTACCGTCGGATTCGTTTCCTCCATAGACCGCTGTCGCTTCGAGGTTGCATCACTCTCTTCGACCCAGTCTTCGCGGAAGTTTGGAAGGGTGCGCCTAGCCCACTCAAGCTCATGCTGCGCCTTCGCCCAGTCCTCCGCAGAGACCTCCCCCTCCCTTATCGGTGAGTTGGCGTTTCTGCGCAGGATCCGAGCCGCCGCACGCTTGTCCTGGTGGGTAGACCTCCTTCCCGACTTCAACCCCTCGGCTCTACTTTGAGGTATGTCCTTGGCCACAACACCAGCCGCCCCCACATCCCCAGAACCCACATCAGCAGTCCCATCAGACGCTAGTCGCTGAGTGACAGGCCTACCAATGGGGGTCAAGGGAAGGACGGCGGCTGCGCTTTGAGCCTCCCGATCAGCGCCCCCTCCATGAGAAGAGCTGACCATAGGACAAATCGGGCTGGATGCTCTCTCAGCCCTTCTTTGTCGAGCTGCCGCAGCGGCAGCGAAACGCTGAGCAATTCGCTCAGCTTGTATTTGAAGACCCGGACGAGCCGTGGCCTTCGAGGAGCAAGCTCCAGTCTGCAATTTTTTATTAGAGCCGCTCTCCGTATTATTATTTTTAATATTTTTCTTCATCTTTCAATCCCACGAGTTGCGGAGAAAGGGAAGGGTCCGCCCGGGCAGAGATCCGCAATGCCCGGGTAAGGCTAAATAGCATCGAAGGGCGCCCGGTATCCGATGCACTCCGTTAGCGACTGGGCTATTTCAGGGCCCCCAGCCAGGCTGATCCTCGGCACGGGTCGTATGACACCTTGATCCAGCCCTTTCAAAAAGGAAGGAGGAAAGAGAGGGGAAAGTGGAAAAGTGAGGATACAAGGTTTGGGGGGGGGGAAAGGTCGCCGCTCGAATTCGCCGCCGAAGCGTTACCAGGTGTCACCACGAGGAGGCTCCACCCCCACATATGGGAGGGGAGGGTGAATGCGCACCTACGAGTCGACGCTTTGGGGTGGCGCTGGTGAGTGCAAGGCGCAATCACCCAAATCAAAGACACCTATGCTGGGGGTAAGGGACGGATGCGGTTGCCTAGATGGAGGTGGGCAAAGTCCCAAGCTGTGACGCAGTCTAGGGTTCAGCGCGCCTTGGCCGATGTTGTGTGGCGTGGAGGGCGGCTGAGTACTGCAGCAAGGGGCAATAAATGCATCCGTCCAAAGGTTCCTGTTTGCGAGCCCAGAGCACATATGGATGTGGCACAGGCCAAGGCAGTTATTGCACTTAACCGATGCCGCAGGCGTATATAGTCTTTGCCGACAAACAGTGCACGTGGTGAAAGGTACGAGGAGGTTATGTTCCTGACCCACGTGCATGCTGGAAGTAGGGGGGGACGAGAGTGGGGACTGAGGTGAGGCGGGAGCAGCAGGGCTGCAGGTCGTGAAGACCGGGCCACTGTTGTGGCCATTTGATGATGGTAGGTGCGGTGTGTGTGCTAAAAAAAAGTACGGGTTCTGGGGATGGCAGGGTTAAGCCCTCAGCATCCAGATCTATGCAACCATCTCTTGCATTTACTGCATTGAACGGAATGTGAACGTTTTACATATATTTTCTTCCAGCAGACGCAGCAGATCCAGTCTCTTGGTCCGGGGTTGGATTCGATACCAGCCCGTAGCAAGAGACATTGGAGCAACCCTGCTGCAAGGGATTGCTCCGAGGATGACAATTTAGGAGTGGGACTGGACAAATTGGACAGGGTTACACTGAAATAACAGCCCTTGGCCGGGTAAAACCCGGTTCATTCCGGTACGTAGAACCGGCTGTTGTTTTTTGCTAATGGCAACTAATTGCAATTAGATTTACCATAGGAATAAAAATGTCATTTATCTGTTATCAAAAACAATAAAAAAATTTAATTCTGATTAGTTTTGATTTTTGAAGTTAACTTCTTAGCCGGCGATATGAAGTTTTTATTGAGAGTAAAATTGAGAAAATTGTATTGTAATAGATGATATAACGGGAACTATGCAACGGAAATAGAATATTGGTTGTTGTCTTTGAAATCCTCACTACTGCTGCGTAGATGGCACTGAAAACGCCAGACGACGCTAGATGGTGCACACCAACACACACACACGCTGTACATAATTGCCTTTGGTGCTGGTTAGATTAGTACAGTAATTAAGTACATAGTTGATTTCTGTTGCTGCAATTGTCAACTCATTTGTTATTGTCATGCTTGTTGAGTATAATCCCTGCAAAAAACCGAAATACTCCGTTCCATACTCCATAGAGTACTCCTTAAGGAGTATCGGAGTACTCCAACACTTATCCTCGCTCATATAAAAGAGGTGGTCCAATTTACATGGCGATGGCCGGTAATTGGATCACCTAATCCGACTCGGAGTTCTCCATTTCTTTGCTTTTGAATACTCTATAGACCACCTACATGAGAGTACTCCCAAAATCCTCCTATTGGATTACTCTATGGACTATTCAACAGCAAAGCGAGAGAGGGAGTAGGTGGTCCTCAAAAAGAACACATACTCCCTCTCTCGCTTTACTGCAAAGTACTCTATAGAGTAATATTTTGCCAGCATTTTCAAAGTACTCTCACGTAGGTGCTCCATAGACTATTCAGCAGGGTGCTCCGATATGGATTAGGTGATCCAATCACCGGACATGGGCTTATAAATTGGACCACCTTTTTGTATGAATGAGGATAAATGTTGGAGTACTCCCATACTCCAACGTTTTTTACAGGGATATGTTGAGTAAATAGCTATATTAAATGGACCTAAGGTGGCTTTATGTATGCGTCCAAACCACAACTGCATATAACATCTAAAAATCAATTAGTTTGGCCTAGGGTGTTCATCACCATCTTTTATAGTTTTAAATAATTCTTCGGATTTTGTAAGAATTTAATTCAAGTACATTAGAACTGGAATGCCCCCCAAATCAATAAAATTCAATCCTCAGACTCGGACGGCTTGATTTTATACCGGCGCATAAATTCGTTCTACCAGGCACGCAGAAAAAATGCGTGCGCGGATGCTATTTGACAAAAATTTCTATTTGCTGCAATTGCGCAGAAGTCTCAAATTCGCACGAACTTCTGCCTATATGCACACTAGAGTGGCCTTATTTTTCAATATAGGAATTTTAGGGATGCTCTGACCTGATTTTTCTGTACGTAATAAAAAAATCATTCCAAACAAGTTTTAGCCCAATTCTACCATTGTCGCAAAATTAAATTAAATTGTGAATAGACATTGAAACGATTTTTTAATAAAAGGGACATACATTTTGTTTTATTCCTTTTATAAATGGAAAGGCTTATTAATTTATTTTTGTATGGAAGTAAAGGCACTCTAATGTGCACAAATGGACTTTAGAAGAATCAAAACGGGTGAATGCCGCTTGGTATACATATCTCCATACATACATTTTCCAGTATGTTTTTCGTAAGCTGAATGTCAAAACTAGACTGTGAGCTGTCAAACTTCGAGAAAAAAGAAGCAATCAGCAGAGCTCGTGCTTCCACCTGATTTCGTCCAAGTGATTTCAAGCATCAATGGCAAAAATTGTCGAAATTGCTAAAATGAACAAAAATGCAAAAATATAATATTTTAGAATCAGATTCACCTTGAAACAACGAATGGGAAAGGTGAGGAAGGGACAAGGGGTGCCTTTTATACCGACTTAGATTTCACTGTACCAGGCGCGCATAAAAATTAGCGGTCACAATTATGTCACTTTGACCGTGACGCTGCAAGCAGATCGCGACATTTGCCCTGCCGTTATTATGCTACACACAACTATATGTATGTACAAACGCAATGTATGGCAACAACAAAATACATTGCATTCGGCTGCATACACAACTATACATATGTACGTTTGCACTTGTTACAACAACAATAAAACACATTTCGGCATTTTCATTGGAAATTTGTCTTTCGTCCTCGAATTCCATGAAATTCAACACAAATTTTGCGGTGAATATTTAAGAAAGACATGTCAAAGCGGAGACGAAACCCTGTTGCGGACCTTTCAGACTTTTGTGTTTCATCGTTCCCATTGAGTGGCAAACTGCTCCCTCTTATTATTCTATGCTCTTTGCTTATATGCACACTAGAGTGGCCTTATTTTTCAATATAGCAAAGAGCATAGGATAATAAGAGGGAGCAGTTTGCCACTCAATTTTTGGCTGGAACGTTTTGGTGTTCCTCTAGAAGATCCACGACAGGGTTCTTACCACACTTTTTGAAGCCTGTCCGTAAATCGAAAACTTTGAATTTTTCTTTTTCTTTCGTCTTTCTATTGCGATGCTGATACCCCTTGCTAATTTTTATGGGGGCCTAGTGCGTGGTAGCAATCAGCAGTTCAAAATGCTAATCTCGAATACACCTTATTCATATTTCGTTATTTCTGAATTTAAGAAGTTAACTTCTTTCACGTGTACTGGGTACACGCTGTTTTTTTTTTTATTATTTTCTAATTCTAATCAATTGGTAATTGAAAATTTCTGAAAACAATTAAAATAATTATTTATGATTGAAAAGGCTATTTAACCAATTGATTACTCAATTCTAATGGGAAATTAACAGGTCTGGTCTGAAGTCATCATAGTCCTGATGATATGGTATAAAAACAGTAATTAATGTTGTTGTTGTTGTTTTATCAACAAAATCACCCCCGAAGGTTTTGGGAAGTGTTCTCGAAATAACAGTCCTTGGCCGGATATGAATCCGGTACGCTCCGGTACTCCCTTGAGGTGCTGCCCGACTGTCGTGGTAGCGATTTTTTATGACCAGTGTAACCTTCCAGGTTATGTCATCCCTCCTTCCGAAAGGAAAGAGAGGATGGTTAATGAGAGGTGAGAGGCATCATATCCGTATGGCAAAAAAATGACGTCGAAACCTTAATTTTGAAATCGGTTGAAAATTGGTTTTTTAATGAATTTTTTTTTTAAGTAGAAACTGAAACCCCGGTTTTTTAACAAAAAAAATAAAATTTTGAGTTTATTGCGGATTTTTCAAATACCGTTTCGTGTTACACTTGACTATATAAACAATCTTAGCTAGGTCGCTTGATGAATGTATTTACTCTTTTTTTTGTAGCACTGTGTTATTAATCATACATGCATGTACATAAATATATATATCTCTATATACATCTATCAATACGACTTACTTTTTTGACAGTGGTAGTAGTAGTATTTATTAGTAACATTCAGTACTCTATTTTACAATGTGAATGATATCTTAAAAAATTAACTAACATTGCTGTTTTTATACTCAATACATTTCCCTTCTTCCTTTGCCGCTCGTGGGAGCATATTATACAGTTCTAGTCCTTTGTAGAATATTGATTCCCTTGCTGCAGTGTCTTTCAGAAATGTAGTCTGAAGTCATCTGCGTTGGGTAGTAGTCGAAATTGTTGGGTATCTCTGACATAGGCGACACTTTTAGTTAAGCACTATGGTGCAGGGCCGTGCGCAGGAATTAGCCTTGGGGGGATTTAATTTAGATTTGCATTCGCATATATTTTTCACTAAGATAAACATATTTGCTGAAACAGATACCTAGACCCATATATCATAAATTTAAACGTTCTTTAACTTTTCTGAAACTTCATACTCTGATGCCTAAAACTATACCCCAGAAAATTTGTTTGGTTGTACACATTCAGTGTTGCCATTTTGATACTTTTAGAGCTAGATCTAGCTCTTTTTTTGGCGTTTAGCTCTAAAATTCTGTTTTAGCTCCTAGCTCTTTTTCTGGTCCTTTCTTTTCATTTTTAGCTCTTTATTGGTTACAAATTTATTTGGACAAATGGTATTGTAAAATTAAGAAAGTTTTTATTTCTTTTATAATCGATGTCTAAATTATTATATTAGTTTCATTGTGTACCATGTGGCAAATGCCTAAATCGGTTAACTTGGTCGAGTAACATTCATAAATGCCTTATATTTATATTGCGAACAAGAATTAAAATGGAAAGGTAAAAGTAAATTGTGTGTAAACAACACTTTCCTAATTTGCTAAAGATTCTTAACAACCTTACCCCCCGTTTCTGTCTTCATGATAAATAATCAGAAAAATATTTCAAAAATTTTTGATTTCTGAGTCAGAAATAATATGACTTCATTTGGCTTAAACCAAAAATAAAAATTATTTTTGAGTTTTATTTATTAAAAATTAAATATTTTTTTCTTAACTATTTATGAAGCTTGATAATTTTTCAAGAACACACTTTTTTTTTTTGTTGAGTTAATTACGTCTACTTTTTATACGTTTTAAACATCATAAATCTATACCATAATAAATTTCTGGGAAAGACGTAAATTAAAAATTTCTTTGAAAAAATGACTGGGGATGACTTAGGGAATGCTGTAGAGTTTATCTGATCCATTTTTAAAATTATTGTCTGTCTGTTTGAACTTAAGGATCTCGGAAACTAAGGAATGGATTTTGATGAGAGTTTCACTAATGGACTGCTGGACTAAACGGTTCAGTTGGCGTCCGTAGACATAAACGGGATAGAATGTGGAAAAAAAATATTGTTCTGAACCTTCTCTGCCTGTAAATTGTCTTCTCAAATGAGGGTATCACCATTTTATGAACTACTTACATCCCGAGCAACGCCGGGTTTCCTGCTAGTAAAAAATAAGGTTTATGAAGTTTTATTGACACAATTCGGAAAATATGAAATGTGCTATGTTTATTTTCTACAGACTATTGATAAACGTCCATGAAAATGGCGATCTTTATCTTCTGCTAGGTAAAATAAAATGAAAACCTCACAAAATGTTTGAAAACATTCAAATAGTTGAACGTTGTCGCTCATCTGCTCTCCAAAGCTCATTTTTTCACAATTCTCTTTACGCCTACAACAAAAAGTGTTAGAAAACACCCGAAATCTTTCATATAATTGAGCCTTGCAGTTCATTCGCTCTACAATATTCATTTCTTCTCTCCGAAAAGGCTCCAATTACGGACTCTTTTTGGATGCTTTTTTTGGAGTGCTCCGACTTTGGAATGCTGGGATTATTCGCACTTTTATGAATACATGGCTATAATTAAAGTCGGTTTAACATTGCAACTCTTCGAGGTACGGAAAATAATTCTGTCAATACTCATGAAAAAAGTAGAAGTCAGCTAGTCACTTGACACAACCGTAGCATCATTTGGCCATGACATCAATTGTACTTGGACAAATTAGGGACGTGCAATGAACAGATTAAATCATATTTTGACTAGTCATAATTCTGATTCATCAAAACCCAATTAATCAGGTCCTGAATAGTACTGTTTACAGTACTTGTTAATTGAAACTGCTCACTGTTTTCATCAGTAAAATTTTTTAAAATATGCCCATACGCTACACAACTTTGTAATTTCGGAAAGCTCCAAGTGCACTTCAAAGTGCCGGACTTATGTATTGGCCAACCTTATTCTTTGCAACTTTCACCAATTTCCGTAAAATTATTTTAACTAATTTTGTCAAAAATTATGAGTCAAGATTCAATACAAGATGTATAAACTGTATTTTGAAAATTTTTGCAAAATCATTGCAACTTAGATTTCGCCATGGGGGGGTTTTAACCCCCAAACCCCCCCCTCCCCCCGTGCGCACGGACCTGCTGTGGTGGCATTTTGTGCTTGATTTTAAAAACTGTATTTGCAGTCTATGTATAATTCTTGTCGATTTCAACGTTAAGCATCATTTGTGTTGCGGTGAAGTAGTTGCATTGTAGAATGCACCGAATACCTTTATACTCGAAATGTGGTTTGATTATAACAATATACATATGTATATATGGGGTATTCCCTCCCATTTCGACCAATTTTGAACCTGACCCTTTAAGAATTGGCGGACAGTTTTTTTTTTACCTTACGAAAGACGTTTTTCGGAATTTTTAAAATTTTTTCATCCAACTCAAAAAAGTTATGAACTATGAATGCCATAACTTTTTTGAAAAATTGACCGTTTGGGATCTTTTTTTTTTAATTTTGATTTTAAATGTTCTTTTCGGAAACAAAACAAAACAAATTTTAAGTTCATATTATATACAATTTTTCTAAAAATAATGTAACAAATTATGAATTCATTTGTGGGCTTTAAATATTTTACAAATTCTTTGTTCTTTTGATTTTGAAAAGTTTTTCCTGCCGAAGGCACTTTTTTGCGACTGCTCATGGCAAACACCCGTGGCATTACCAAACGAAAGCAAGTCTCCAACTCGCGGATGATAATCAAAAAACGACACCTGAAGGACTTTTTAAATGGACTTCTGATCCGGACAATTACATTGACATTACAGTCAGTAAAAGATTTAAATGAAAAATTTTTGAAAACAAAATCGATTACAGGAACTCAACAATTACTTAAATGTTTACTGTGTCAGTCATTAAACCTGGTTATTTTAATCTTAGATTAACATAATACATAAACAAAAGAATACTTAAAAATCATTTACTTACATTTTTTGTTACATGAATTTTTCAATAAAATAAGAAAAAAAAATCGGCCCACTCCGGGATTAGTGGGGATGATTGCAGATTTGATTGAAGTTTTTTGTGAAAAAAAAATGGCAAAATTCGAAAAATCTCGAAAAACTGAAAAATTTTATATAAGATGAACTTAAAAAATTTTTTCTGTAATTTTTTGGAAAAGTAAGTTTAAAAACAAAATTTGAAAAAAAAAGATCCCAAACGGTCAATTTTTGAAAAAGTTATAGCATTCAACAACGTCTTCCGTAAGGTAGAAAAAGAAGAAAAACTTTCCGCCAATTCTAAAGGCCTCCGGTTCAAAATTGGTCAAAATAGAATGGAATACCCCATATATATTGCTCACACGTTGTCTTTTTGATTACATAGATCGACTAAATTTTATATTGCACAGAATGGTTGGAAACAGGATAAAAATATTTGAAGGTAGTTTCACCCAAAAAATTAACCAGGTCATGTTTTTTATGTGCAGAGCACCTTTCCTTCGGCCTCCGCGCCTAAACCTCAGCCGGTGCAACACCAGCTACGAGATCCGAATTATTTTTCGTAATCGTAAGGTCCAAATTAGTGCAAGTATCTCTTCACAAAAACAAAAATTCAAAAATCTGCTTACGGATTATAGTTACTGAGGTCAAAACGCGTCCTTTGATACCTCTCCCGGGATTCTTGGTAGTGTTTTAGCAGTTGTCTCCTAAGGGAAACAAATACCGAAAAAATGCTTCGATTGCTTTACATTTAACTATAGGAAAAATGGTGGAATTTTTTTTTTTTTGAAGAACTGGTAGTACGAAAAGTACGGAACACGATTTTATCAGATTGCTAATCAAACGGGCAAAAAGAAGTGGAACCACCTTCAAATATTTCGGGCATGGTTAGAAAGGTGTCGAAAATAAAAATACCGTAGTGGTAAATAATTTAAAAACACCGGAATTAAAAGCAAAAATTACAATAACAAAGCAACTAAAGCTAGACATAACCTAAAGTACACACAATTTGACATATCCTCCCTCTTTTAGATTCTTGTTTAAATGTACATTGTACATATCGACAGACACACTGCAAAACCCCGTAAGTCACTATTTTTTAAAAATTAGGTTCTGAGCCTTTCCCATAGATCGTGATATTACGCGCATTGAACTGCAGTCAAAATCGGGTTACAACTTCCCGTTTCTTTCCAGTGGTGAAATGTTATAACCGTCGCTCATATACATACGTTATAAATATCACAGTTTTTTCCCTCTCCTGAAAACTTTTTGGTTTTGAACGTGCAGGGTTTTGCAGTGTGGCTGTCGATATGCTGCAAGAGTTCCAAAACATTCGAGCATTTCATTCAATTGAGCACCGTGAGTGTCACAAGTCTCACTTTTCTGTAGGAATTTTAAAGTCAAATGAAAAAAAATGTTAACCCGTTCGATTATAAAATTTCTTATTTTTATCAGTTTGTTATTTTTATTGAAGAAATAACAAGTCGTGGTAATTGTTTACGACTGCAACCGAGTGCTGAAACACGTCCAAAAATTGCCGGCAACTCAAGATGTAATTCACACAAAAACTATAGAAAACGCCTCTGATTAGTTCTTCGAATTTTCGCAAATATTTTTCAAAATGATAACAATATTTATTCTCCGGAGGCCGATTTTAATTTAAACCGAAAAGTGTATTTGGTACTCCTCCCAACATTTTTTAGAACTTGATGATAGTCGTAAACAGTGACCCAAATCGTTGCTATATTAAGATACTAGCAGGGTTCCCGGCGTTGCTCGGGATGTAAGTAGTTAGGGGGCCTTTCAAAATCAATAATATACTTTAAGATTTCATTATTATATAAAATAGATTTGTTTATGAATTTCATTTCAAAAATTGTAATTACACCGGTATTTTTTTTAATAGAAAATCTTATAGTATAGGTGGAAGACAGAATATAGTTAAATAGGTAAAACACTCTAAAGAGCAGAAAAAGAACAGATACAGAGTAGGTAAGAAGAATATAGGTTGTGTAATCAGAATCAAAATTCAAAACTCAAAAATTTAAATACTTTATTCTATTTTATTTTATTATTTTGATGGTCAGCTTAAGTTTAAAGCTAGCTAGAAAAATAGCTAAGAAGGAGTACCCTATAGTTGTTTTGGCTAAGAGTTTTTTTTATATCAGCTGGGATCGAGTTCCAGAGACGCGCGGTGTTGACGAAGAACAGTCTTGTAGAACTCACATAGTTAAAGCTAGGCACAGTCAAATTACATGAGCGAACGGATTTACTGAACACAAGTTTGTCATATAAATACTGCGGCGCTTTTTGAAGGATCAGACGATAGAGGAATATGCAGCTCCTGGCCTTCTGATATTCAAGAATACTACAACCTAAGAGTTTGGACCTCCAAGCGGAGATATGATCAAACTTTCTCAGCCCAAACACATATCGTGTAACATAATTAAACGCAACTTCAATTTTATGAGCAGAAGTAGAATCTAATTTGTTGTAAACTAGCTCGGAGTAGGTTAGTATCGGTAGAATGAGTTGCAAGGCCTGTTTTTTCCTAATTGGAAAAGGCGTGTAGATTGCAGACTGCCGCAAACTACGCAGAGTACCGTATACCTTGCCCACAGCAGCACATATGTGGTCATAACAAGTGAGGTTGGAATTAATTATGTAGCCAAGGTTTTTAACTTTATTGACTGTGTTTAAGGGTGTGCTCGCCAGGCATATGGGGGGAATGTTAACGCCAGAAACATTTTTCCTAGCAATTGGTAGCACATAAGATTTTGCAGCATTAAGACATAGGCCATTGTCATTCGACCAACAATATATTGATTCTAAATCACTATTTATTTTAGAGCATAAGTCACTCATATCACTAAAATTACTAGACAAGTAGAGCTGAATATCATCAGCATAGGCGTGCATACGTACAAATTTACAAACATGAAACACATCATTACCAAATAAACTAAAAAGCAAAGGGCCGAGTATGGAACCTTGAGGAACACCAGCGGTTATTCCCTTTGACCTCGACACATGTCCTCCACTATTTACATACTGAGACCTGTCTGATAGATAACTTTCTATAACTTTCCGCGCACTGTTACCGAACCCAAAGTATTTATCTAGCTTGTGGCAGAGTAAATTATGGTCTATTGAGTCGAATGCTTTAGAATAATCAAGCAAGCACAGCAGTGTAAGCTGACCTTTATCAAAAGGTAGTCGTATATCATCCAAAATTTTTACAATAGCAGTTGAACAGCTGTGCTGGATAAAACTGTTAAAATGCTTATGGGCCTGAAATCGCCTGGGGAGCTTGCTACTTTATTTTTGGCAACGGGTTTTACCATGGCAACTTTCCAAAGCGCAGGGAAACAGGAGGTAGTTATAGAATGGTTAATTATATGGGTGATGGTGCCTATTATGAATGGCAAAATAATTTTAACAAACCTAATGGGGACTCCATCCACTCCTATTGCACTTGTCCTTATTTTACGAATACGTCTAATAACATCACGTCTAAAAACAGGCGGCAACACATGACTGGACATTTAATAGATTTGCGTTAGGTAAAACACTATTAGCATTGTTTAAAACATCAGGACTAATGGTACATTCGGGGACAGATTTACCACACACACGCAAGTTTTTTAAATTTCTCCACAAGGTATTAGGTGGAAGCGCTGGATCTAAACGGGATGAAAAGAATTTAGACTTTTCTTCATGGATGGACTTCGTGGCAAGGTTCCTTGCAGCTCTATAAGCTTCCCAGTCCGTATCAAACCCTTTTTCTCTTCCAATTGCGGTACGCCTTGTTAAGTGCAAACTCTATGATTAAACCACGGGCATGAGTCCGATCTAACCTTGCGGGTGCGAACCGGGACATGCTTCTCATAGGCCTCAGTAATTCTGGTATTGAGGAATACAAGCTTATCATTTACGTCTGAGAATAGCCAACATTCGCACCAATTTACACTTGATAGGTCAGAAAATAAAGCAATATTGTCAAGTGATCGATAGTCTCTGAAGGTATATATACTACTTATATTAGGGCGGTCAAGTTTTAGGTCCAAAGAACAAAAGATTAAGTCATGGTCTGATAAAAAAGAAAACTGGTCAAATTTTAACACAATTGTAGGGTCAGAAATAATAAAATAATCCAATAAACTTGGACAACAATTTTTGGCATACCTTGTAGGTACAGACGTATTGACAACAGAGAGGCCAGCCTCGGCAACATTGTCCAATAATCTATCACTACACAACTCACGAACAAGAATATTGACATTTAAATCACCACAGATAACTAGATAGTCATAATCAACAACATATGAGGACAATGACGAAAACAGTGCATCAACACTAATAGACTTATGTGGATTATACACACAGGACACTAAGATTTTGGTACAGCTATCATATAGTTCAACGAATAGATACTCAACGCCTGCACCATCAGAAGTTAATACAGGTTTCATGTTGATACTGCTTCTACAAAATATTGCCACACTACCCCCTTTTTTATGCTTCCTGTCATTACGAATGAGCTTGTAGTTGGCAAGTCGACCAAGTCTCAGTCACGCCGACATCGCACCATTATAAATACAGCAACCAACTTTATTAGAAGAGTTCTTTCCATAAGCGACACGATTTTTCACGAAAAGAATATTGACACTATAAAAGAAACTTTGATAAAAAGTGACTTCCCTATGACGACCATCAACCAACTACTTCGAGCCTACTTGACAAATAAAAATGAAAGGATTAATATAACCAAAGGAGACAAAATATATAAATCGGTAGTACATGTTCCAGGAGTATCGGAAAGGATTAAATTTTCAAATATCTACGACAAGGATAAATATCAGATTGCGTCAACGTACAATAACACTTTAAGAAAGCTTTACAGCAATACAAAGGATAAAATTGCAAAATTGGAGAAATCGGATTTAGTTTACAAAATTCCGTGTAATGGTGACGGGTCCCATATATGCTGTTGACGCCAACGTCTTCATTCCCACAGTTTGTTGGAATGCATTGCAACGAATATGATACATCTCCAATTTCGTCTGCATTTTTGGATAAACTTGTGACATCAACGCACGCTTACGTTGCAATAAAAGCGTGCGACCGGAATACATGTTTATGTATGTACATATATACCTACACATGTATACACATATATCATACAGCGTGAGAACGCTGTATGTTAATGATAATTCCTATTAGAATTTCTTTTGTATAAATAGGGCAACATTTTGTAAAATAAAGCAGTTGTAGTCAACAAGCAATATAAAGCAATATCGTAATTACTTAACATTCTGGTGACCCCGAGAACAATAATGGCAGCCTTCATGGACTTGGTAAATCAACAAAAAACAACAGGCAACAACATTCAGGCCATTATACGAAACTTCGAGAAGGACTCCGCTGCAAGAAAAGAATCGGCGGAATACTATAAGGAATGGGCAAACTTCGAATCCACAGACAATGAAATTCGCTGTCTAGAAAATCCACCCTTGGAGCACGATTATTTCAGCAATGACTACTACAACTCGATTATGCAATTGGTCTTGGAGTATAGAGACATTTTCGAGACTGCGGCTGCTCAGTTCGCTCCAAAACAAGCTCAACCCAAACCTCAGGTGGCACAAACCCAACCTCAGATGGCCCAAACTCAGCCCCAGCAGCATGTTGTACTGCAATCAGAAGCAAACAGCTTCATCAAATTAGTACGCAGGCAAGGGGTAATGATGGCGTCATTACAACGCGCATTGGATGACACAGTTTCACCAAGATGCCAAACGGTGATTGAAAAGCTATGGGCAAATATCCAGGACATCCATTTTCAAATTTATGAGATGTTCGACGATCCATCTCATAAGGGTTACAATGAAAGCCAATTTTTGACCCTGGAGGAAAGGGTACGAGGGAGTTTCAAAGCGGGGAAAGTAACCCGCAAACAATGCCATTCAAAAATCAATCGGTCACATTGCCGAAGATCACAATCCCAAAATTTGATGGCAGTTATCTTAAGTGGCAGGAGTTTTACGACTTATTCACACAGCTTGTCATCAGTCAACCACTTTCAAAGGTTCAGAAGATGTACTACCTGAAGACTCACGTGGTCGGGGAGGCTGGAAATCTCATTAAACATTTTGCCTCAACAGAGGATAATTTCGAAGCCGCCTGGTCCGTACTTCTGGAGCGGTACAACAACAAACGCCTACTCGTTAGTAAGCTTATAAACGAGCTCCTCAGTTCCATAGGAGGTTCATCAATGGACAGCATTAAGAAGCTGCATGACACTACGAAAGAGTGTCTGTTAGCGTTAAAAAATCTTAAAATAGATACTTCAACATGGGATCCACTGCTTCTTCACCTGCTATTGAAGAAATTGGACCAGCCAACACGTTTACGCTACGAGCAATCCTTGTTGAAACCCCGTGAAGTGCAAACAATTCAAGAGTTCCTGCAATTTCTTGAGAAACATTTCCAATCCATGGAAGCTATGGGTAGCAAAATTTCCATCCCTCATGCAAAGGTCTGCACTTCGGTTACGGCAAAGAATAATAACAACGACGCTTGCAGCCTGTGCAAAAAGGGAAAGCACCAATTATTTTCGTGCAGAGAATTTCTCCAACAATCTCCATCAGCGCGCTTTCAATTTATACAGAAACAGAAGTTTTGTCACAACTGTCTTAAACCCGGACATTCTGCAAAAACCTGCGCACTTAGAAATTGTTTAAAATGTAACAAAAAGCACAACACCTTGTTGCATTTCGAGGATGCTAGCAAATACACAACAATGTCAACCACTCCAGCGGAATCAACTGATTTGAAAACTGCCAAACCATTTACAATCAAAGCAACAATTTCAAACCAGGAAGCCACGTCACTAGCAACCTCCAAACTCTCACGAGCAACCACATATGTACTACTCAGCACTGCAATGGTAAAAGTCAAGGGAAATGGAACAGAAGTGCAGTGCCGTGCAATCTTAGATTCAGGATCTCAAGTGAATTTTGTTACTGAGAGACTAGTAAAGCGGTTGGGTATCTCAACTAAGCCATCCTCCATTTCTATCAACGGCATAGGCTCGAGTAACACTAATGTACAACACAGAGTCAATATTGCGTTATATTCCCGAATCAACACTTTCACCACACGGCTAGAGGCAGCAGTGTTACCTCATATCATATCCCCACAACCCTCACAGGACATCAATATCGAAGAATGGAAAATTCCAGCGAATACCACGCTAGCTGATCCAGTATTTAATCGTCCCGACAAAATTGACATATTGTTGGGAGCAGAATTTTATAAACAGTTGATGGCGGTGGGACAAATTAAATTATCCGAAGACTTACCCATTCTGCAAAATACGGTTTTAGGATGGATAGGGAGCAGAATTTTATAAACAGTTGATGGCGGTGGGACAAATTAAATTATCCGAAGACTTACCCATTCTGCAAAATACGGTTTTAGGATGGATAGTCTCAGGAAAAGTTGGTGGCAACTACATCACAAACGCAACATGTGGAGTATGCACCGAAGATGACATCAATTTAGAAGCTGCATTTTCTAGGCTTTGGGAACTTGAGAAAGTTGCATCACGAGGAAAACAATTATCCAAACAGTGCGAAACTCATTTCGCTCAAAATACAACAATCACTGAAAGTGGAAGGTTTATGGTCAAATTGCCGTTTCACGACAACATAGAGGCCTTAGGAGAATCGTATGGAATCGCATATAATCGATTCCTTTCCTTGGAACGCCGATTATCAAAATCTCCTGAGACAAAAAATCAATATATCAAATTTATGGAAGAATATGAGAGGTTGGGACACATGACGCAGGTGAAAATTGACTCCATCGGGAAGCCTAGGTACTTCATTCCTCATCATTGCATCATGAGGCCTGAAAGTCGTACCACGAAATTGCGGGTAGTATTCGACGCATCAGCAAAATCAACTTCCGGAATGTCCCTGAACGACCTCATGTATACCGGCCCTACAGTCCAGAGCGAACTGTTCACTATTTTGCTTCGTTTTCGTCTACCTAAATTTGTGTTCAGCACAGATGTGGAAAAAATGTATCGCCAGATGCTCATTCATCCGGAAGATAGAAAATTCCAACTCATCATCTGGAGAAATAATCCAAGTATGCCAATAACGCATTATCAGTTAAATACAATCACATATGGGACTAGATCAGCTCCATATTTGGCGACGAAATGCCTACAAAAAATTGCACAGGAAAATATGTTACAATATCCTCTCGGTGCTCAGTTTCTACATGACAATTTTTACGTAGATGACGGAATTGGTGGGTCAGACAGCTTAACCACAACTATTGAGATTCAACAGCAGTTAATACACATTTTAAAGCAACATGGTCTCAACCTACAAAAGTGGTATTCCAATAATGCACAATTACTGCAAAATGTTGGCATGGTGGACCACGAAGTCGATGTCGACTTCGACAATGATGTTAACCAAACCATTAAAACCCTGGGCTTAACATGGATGCCCAAGATCGATCGATTTTGCGTCAAGGTGCACCTGGGAAGTTGCAGTGTAATCACTAAACGGTCAGTCAGTGCAGATATACTGGCACCAATAGTAGTCACTGCCAAAATCTTTATTCAAGATCTCTGGCAACTTAAATTAGAATGGGACGAAGCATTACCAGCCGACTTGAGTGCAAAATGGGCATCATTCCGGAGCGACTTAGAAAAGTTAAACAACATGCAAGTTTCAAGGCACGTGTTCGAAGGATACATTCCAACGAAAGTTCAAATTCATGTATTTGCAGATGCATCCGAAAAGGCATATGGGGCTGCGATATACATAAGATCAGAGCTGAACAACGGACAAGTAATCGTAAGGCTGTTGTGTGCCAAATCACGAGTAGCACCTTTAAAGCGGCAAACCCTTCCACGGCTGGAGCTCTGTGCATCAGTGTTTGGAGCTCAACTAAGCACAAGGATAAAGACGGACTTAAAGCTAGATGTTCCTACGTACTATTGGACTGATTCACAAATAGTCCTGGCATGAATTAACTCACCTTCATCATCGTACCAAACATTCGTAGCGAACCGAATAGCTACAATTCAGGAGCACACTATTTCTGAACAGTGGCGGCACATAGGCTCCAAAGACAACCCGGCCGACATTATATCAAGGGGATTACCGCCGGGGAAGCTTGAAAATTGCAGCCTATGGTTTTATGGGCCAAAAGTATTGCTTGGCGAAGAAGACACCTGGTCATCAAAATATTCCAAGGCAATATCAACAATAGACGAAACTACTAACATGGAACGCAAGAAGCTGACATCAGTACCTGTAACAAGTACCATTGTTCAGGAAAGCATGCTTCATAACATCCGACATAACCGGCATTGTGGACCCCAAGCACTATTATCTTTTACAAGGCAACGATTTTGGCCAATAAAGGGAAGACTATTGACTCGGTCAATTGTGGCAAACTGCGTTAGATGTAACCGAGCTAAACCAAGGCTGCTGGGCCAAATCATGGGTAATCTTCCATCAACAAGGGTAACTCCAGCACGACCATTCATCAACTCTGGCGTAGACTTCTGTGGACCATTCTCGGTTCACTTCAAGATTAGAGGAAAACGACCACAAAAGGCATATATAGCCGTGTTTTGCTGTTTTGCAACAAAGGCAGTACATCTTGAACTAGTAAGTGATTTAACGACTGCGGCTTTCATAGGCGCATTAAAGCGGTTCATAAGCCGAAGAGGACATTGCCTAAATTTATATTGTGACAACGCAACAAATTTCGTAGGGGCAAGAAACCAGCTGGCTGAACTCAACGATGCGGTGCATGCCGACTCTGCACGTGAATCCATCATAAATCAATGTGCCACAAAGGGAATCACATTTCATTTCATTCCAAATAGAAGTCCACATTTTGGTGGACTATGGGAAGCAGCCGTAAAATCGGCAAAGCATCTCCTAGTCAGAAACACCTCGACAGCATCGCTGACTTATGAAGAATTGGACACGGTTGTCATAGAGGTGGAAGGCATCCTTAATTCCAGGCCCATCTGCCCAATGTCCGAGGACCCCAACGATCTTGCAGCTCTAACTCCAGGCCATTTTCTCATAGGAGAACCCATTAATGCGCAATTAGACACAAATTCTGAAACACAAAAAATGAGCCTACTAACCAGATGGAAATTAGTCTCCCACCTCAAGCAGGCCTTTTGGAAGCGATGGTCAAGCGAATATTTGACTGAGCTTCAGTCAAGGCACAAATGGAAGATCGAGCAGCAAAATGTCAAAATAGGTGACATGGTGATAGTAAAAGAAGACAGCTCACCAGTACTTCACTGGCCGCTAGGGCGAGTCGTCAATGTATACAAAGGAAAAGACGATGTGGTGCGGGTGGCAGATGTGAAAACCGCAACTGGTACTTGTAGGAGGCCAATTCATCGGCTAGTCCCCTACCTATCGAGACAAATAGTGAGTCAGAAGAAAAAACAACCAGCATACCGGTCGAAAAAATTACACCAAAGAAAGAAATCCATTCCTTGCACAAGGGATTTGCTACGCTACTAATATCATTACTGATCCTCCCCATAGCTTTGGGAGCTCAAGTTGAAAACAGGAGATTTGGGTCAAAGCTTGGCATTCACTTTGAGGGAATTGGATCAACCGCTATATCCTCATCGGAGTGGAACCTTATAATTTACTACGACCTGAAAGGATTCACAGCAGAACTGGCAGCACTGTCAAATGGTACAATGGCGTTGCGACATTTGTGTCAAGAGATGAAGCAAAAAGGCATATGCAACGCTTTGGTAAAGCACTTTGAACAGAATGTAGACGCTCTACAACTGGATGCCTCAATAGTGAAATCCAACAGGCAGAAAAGAGGTGCAGTGGACATAATTGGAAATGTGGCGTACTCATTATTCGGCATCTTAGACTCACAATATGCCGAACAAATGTCGAGCACAGTCACAAAAGTACAAGAAAATGAATCTCATCTACTTAACCTGATCAAAAACCAAACGTCTATTGTGGACTCTACAATCAACATTTTGAAGCAAGGCCAAAATGCAGTTGCCAAAAAATTCAGCGTAATAGATCGGCAGATTAGCCTCATACTCAATGGAATGCGCAGTGACACGGATGAGAGACTCGAAGACAAATTGTTTCAAATGTTTTCGTCGCTGGCAATGCAGCTAACGCTTAACGCAGGGAATTTGCACAGAATCCAGTCTTCTATTTTGGACGTTCTGGTGGATTCTCATCATGGGAAAATAAGTCCTCTGCTCCTTACGCCCAACCAATTAAAACGTGAAGTGAGTAACATTAAAACTCACTTATCTGCATCATTGAAACTGCCGGTACAACAAGACGAGTTGTTAAAACTATACCAGCTCATGAAGGTCAAAGGAGGAGTCACGCAAAAGCATTTGGTGTTTAGTATCACTTTGCCGCTTGTGGAACGTGATAGATACGACCTATTCAACATCGTACCGATTCCCAACTTGACCAATGGTACAATGATTGAGATCGTGCCATGTGCCTCAGTTTTTGCAATCAATACGGCTCTCAAAATACTTTCCAATGACGGTGTCCGAATTTCAATCATGTGTGGACATCAAGCCGGGCAGTTACATATGTCCAAAAGTTCAAATCCTTTATAGCCGTGGATCGGCCAAATGCGCATGTGAAGAAAATCTTTTCCGTGATGATACGCAATCAAAATGTCTACTACGAAAAATAGCAAACGACTTTGCGTGGATACCACTACGGCATGACAACCAGTTTATATATGTCACATCAGTTTCATCTCGTGCCACTGTGGTATGTGGAAGAGATATCACCGAGATCAATTTAAAGGGATCAGGACTGCTATCACTTCAACCAGACTGCATCCTTAAACATCGCTTTGTATCAGTTCACTCGCATCAGCTAATATCCAGTAGTCTGGCTTCTTCCTACACAAGGCTTGGTGAAATATCTAAGGTCGCTTCTGCAGAGCAACTAGAGCCCCTACTTCGGAAGCTGGACGACGTAAAATATATACCACAAACACAAAACCTGACGTCATTACAAGCCGAATTGGTCAATCATAATCTATTAGAGCTACCAAACAAACTTGATGCTCAAAATACTCATCATATCACAGTTGGTTACACAGCGCTGCTTTTAGTTGTGTGCCTTCTGGTGTTTATGCTCGTCAAATGGAGATGTAAAAGGAAGCACCAGCAAGCTTTGCCCAGTAATACAGATCACTCCGAAAACGAAAAACCGACACCAGCCCCTCGTCATCGTCATGTAAATGAAGTTTTGGATTTTACCATTAACATTTAATCGAGCTGCGCTCATCGGGGGGAGGATGTTGACGCCAACGTCTTCATTCCCACAGTTTGTTGGAATGCATTGTTCGTCTGCATTTTTGGATAAACTTGTGACATCAACGCACGCTTACGTTGCAATAAAAGCGTGCGACCGGAATACATGTTTATGTATGTACATATGTATATACCTACATATGTATACACGTATATCATACAGCGTGAGAACGCTGTATGTTAATGATAATTCCTATTAGAATTTCTTTTGTATAAATAGAGCAACATTTTGTAAAATAAAGCAGTTGTAGTCAACAAGCAATATAAAGCAATATCGTAATTACTTAACATATGCGATAAGGTATATGTGGGGACAACGAAATTAAAACTCAAGACAAGGATTTCCGCACACAGATCAAATGTAAAACTAAGGAACAGTTTTTCGGACAACAAAACGGCTTTATCATCCCACTCTATGAATACTTGCCATTACGAACACCCCTAATAGCAAAAGGATGAACTACAAAATAGACACTGATCAGCTGGCGCCTGTTTACCGAGATTTAGTATTAAGACAACAACAGCGACGTACATAGCTAAAATCACGAACAGCATAACAAAATAGTGGGATGATAACCACATGTATGTATGTATATACATACATATATGAGCCGGTTATTTTGAAAGTGGTTCAAGTCCATTTTTAAAAAAAATTGAGTTGATGATGACAATAGTCACAGCCATACACAATCTTTTCTTTTATAAATAATTTAAGTCTAATATTATTAAAATCGCTATGATTTGGGGCACTTGAAAATTGGCTAGTTACCGAAACGAACAAAAAATTTATTTTGAAAGTGGTTTAAGTCCACTGAAAAACAAAACTTGCATGTGGAATGGTCTTATGGTACAAAATTCACCAAAAATACATCATTGCACAGTACAGCAATAAAATTCACTACAAAGCAGTAAAATCTACAACGGGAAAAATTACATAAATAAATACATTACGTGAATAAAAATCTGTATCTAAATTAAAAGCTTCCGTATTTATTTTCAAACTGTTACATTCATACCAATCGGGTTAGGGGGTTACAATATACCCGCGGTTGGTATGGCTGCCGTAAAATGCGACTAAAATCCACGATTCAACCTGCTGGCTAATTCCTACTTCAAATTGTGCGCTGGGTATGGGATCCGCAACATAAAAAGTCCCCAATGAAACTCAACAGCTTTGTTGGTAGGTTAAAACCGTTCAGACGGTTAATGGCATTTAAGAATTACATTCATCTGCATTAAAAATAAGGTATTTACAATTTCTATTATTTAATTTCATCAAAGTAGTATCAAAACCGATTTGATATACAATTCTTTTGGGTAATTTGACTAATGTTATTGTGAAAGTATGTTGTTTGCTTGTCAAACCCATGTAATAATTTTATTTTACTCATATAAAGGTAGTGGAGTAATTTTAAGTAAAATAATTGACTTACAATCATTTGAGTAAAGAACACGAAGTGGACTTATATTCCTTTTGATAAACAAAAAAGTGATTTTATTAATTTTGAAAGTGGTTTAAGTCCATTCGAGGTTCTGAAATACATCTTATTTCTCTAGTAAAGTTTATAAAACGTATTACATTATATATTCTAACATGTTTACGGCCGCAAAGCCATGAAAACAACTTGATACCTGTTAACAATATTTTTGAAACAATGCAAACACAAACCCTTAAATATCTCAGTTCAAGAACAAATGGACTTGAACCACTTTCAAAATAACCGGCTCATATATGTATGTACATGGTTATGCTCGCAGAAACGAGTATATCTGTTTGTATCTCACACCATGTATTGTTGTTCTTGCATATTTTTGTTTATTGTTACGGTTCCTTAATATTGTTTATATTTTCGATTTTTGACTTTTACTTATTATTGTTTTTCGCTCATCTAGCTAGTTGGTAAAACATTTTCAATTGTGTAAGTTATATTATGTGCAGGGTGAATTTGTCAATTTGTATCTAATTGTTGTTTTTGTTCACAGTTCCTGATGATGATATCAGATTGAGATCGAAATATCGACAATAAAATTTGAAATACATAAAACACGTATTCTTGCATTTCAATTTTTAACGAGGCCTTGAGCTCAACAAAACTTTTACAAAATTTTTAATAAAAAGTCATGACAAATAAAGAACAAATATTTAAGCGGACCATTTTTTTTACAATATTAAGGGCTCAGAACTAAAAGGATCTAAGTGTGAGTTATACCCACATTTGTATAGTGAAATATGGTGTTTATTTGTTGGCAAAGAGATCCAAGTCATTTCGGACATTGTAGTGTCATCTATTTCCCATACAATAAACGCCCTACCCAGGTTTTACATAGAATTTTACAAAAGGCAGTAAACTTTAAACTTGAATATGTCAAATAAATTTCGGAGTCACTTAGATCCATTTGGTTCTAAACCCTTTATATATAATTTTAGTATTCAAATTATGGCTGCACGATACACAAAACTTTTAATTTTCTGTCCCGGAGCGTAAATAAATAGCGAGGACGGTTTTCCCTCACGGAAACACGCCACATAGGGCTATTGATATCGTTAATCTCCTGATCAATTTTCAGGTCCCAACCTTAAACGCTTTTCAGCTTGAAAAATTAAGTTTGTATGGGAGGTGCCATGCCCCCTTTTCCGATAACCCCCACTTTTATGCGCAAAAATTGTTTTAATATCATATAGATCTGTACCAATTTCCAGGTCCCTGCCTTAAATCCTTCTAGAGTTATTCAGCTTGAAAAATTATGTTTGTATTGGAGGTGCCCCGCCCCTTTTTCCGATAACCCCCACTTTTATGCTCAAACATTGTTTTGATAGCATATAGCTCTGTAAGAATTTCTAGGTCCCTGCCTTAAATCCTTTTAGAGATATTCAGCTTGAAAAATTAAGTTTGTATGGGAGGTGCCACGCCCACTTTGTCATTATCCCCAGTTTTTTGGAGGTGGTAGGGATCGATTCCATATAACCAATTACCAAGTTTCAATAGTCTAACAAAAATACTTCTAGAGATATCGACTAAGAAGTATTTCAATCGTATGGGAATTGCCACGCCCCCTTTTTCGTTATCCCCAGTTTGTTTTTGGAGGTGGCAGGGATCGATCTGATATAACCTCTCACCAATTTTCAGTGGTCTAACTTAAATGCTTCCAGGGATATCGACTAAGAAGTATTGCATTCGTATGGGAGGTGCCACGCCCATTTTTTGTTATCCCCAGTTTTTTTGGAGGTGGTAGGGATACACCCCCTCATCTAGTTTCAATGGTCTAACATAAATACTTCCAGAGATACGGATAATGCAAAATTCCAGTTGTATGGGAGGTGCCATGCCCCTTATATATATCAAAATATTTTTTAGCCTGTGACCATCCCAAGAAGATGGATATCTGTGGGTGTGTAAAATTTGGTTACGAACGGCTTTTTCGTTTAGGACGCAAGTCGATCTATACCTACATATTTACATAATTTGAATTTTATATATATAGAAGATACATGTGTACGCTTGTTCTTTGTGGGAATATCTGATAAAAAAGGAAAGAGGTCGACAACTTTTCAGGGCGTAGCAGTTGTGCGGTGCTAGTTGTGATGAAATAAGTCGACAAATATTGTCCTAATGTCAAGATCTTTAAAAAGGTGGACTCCAAAGTAGCACTAGGTGGCAAAAGTGAGGTTATTAGATAGTTTACAAATCTCTAATCCAGTAAGGGTAAATACGTTGGTTTATACTTTTTTGAAGTAAGAATTCCTACAAAAACAAAATATTTCAGTTTCAATTCTACCTTGTTTAGTTTGCCTTGGGTGGAGTGATCTGTGTCTATTTTGAAGTTATTCTTTTGTTAGTAAGGGTGTTCAGAATATGCAGCATTTCTAAAGTATAGCGGTAAGCTAATTTTATTATTTCCGATGCTGTCGTTTATAATGTCTAGCAAGTTTTTGTTGTCGACTAACGTCGAAATATCTTTGCAGTTTTTATTTAAAATTGGCCTTAAGCTATAAGTACAAACATTTCAGTTTTTACTAATCAACAACAGGGCTATCAAATTTTTCGACAAAATATAAAAGTAGCCTTTAAAACTTTTTTCTGATATTTTTATTAACTTTTTTTTTGCTACATATAATTAGGCAATAACAGTTGTGATTATTTTAGTTTTATAGCTGTATTCTGTAAGTTTATCTCATCTCGAGTCACTAAACTTTTGATTTTTATTAGAGAAAACTTTTGTGAATTGAGATGATTTTCCTATTCAATAAGAGAAAGAAGTGAACCATGATGAAAACAACCTTGCATAAATCTAAGTGCAGCATTTGGCTAGTTCGCACGCTAAGCCAAACTTTCTGCGTTAAGGCCAGGGAGTCTAAAGCTAAGATTAAGGTCCAGCTGAGGAGTGTACACTCCTCCTCCCACCTTGCCGCAAAGTTTCCAGCCACCTATGTACAGATGGATTGAGCCGTTGTCCAGGGAAGGTTCAATGCCCAAGTATTCTCTTTTCGAAATTGTGATGTGAAATTTTTTTTCCAACAGTACTTCGGTGTACATTAGTCAGAGCTGTACACGGGAAGATTGTTAAGGATGGATGAGTGACTTATACCAGGGGATCCTAATCCCGGTAGATTCCTAAGGCGCAAAGCGAAATATTCAGGATTGCATTCAGTGCGTCCGCCGCTGTTGTACGGAGGGCAACACTGACACATATGAGCGCGCGCCTATGCACTCTTTGCATTAAGGTAGTATTGGAGCTTTTCACTAGACTAGGACTCCATACAAAAGAATCCGTCTAACCACAGCGATATAGAGCCAAAGTGTGATTTTGGGGGTCAACCCCCATTTTTACAATATGGCACCCCTAAAAGAGTATAAGGCCACTAATGCTTTGCATTAAGAGAGTGTTGTAAACTAGGACTCCATACAAAAGAATCGGTCGAAGGACAGGGGTATGGAGCCAAAGTTTGATTTTGGGGTCTGCCCCCATTTTTGCCCAATGGCACCCCTACAAGAGTATAAAGCCACTAATGACTTTCTAGCACGCTCCTGGATATTTTATTGAGAGCTTTTTATCAATAATAACACCCAAGTAATTTGCGGAATCACCTAGTTTGAGGGTGGTGTTACCTACAGAACAAGACCAGTTCTGTTATGCCGGGTTATCACCTAGACCGTTGTCACCAGCCCACCTCCCCACTAATTAAAGGTTTCTCTGCATAATATCACAAAGCGTTTGTGGGTATTTGCCACTCACTACCACCGCAAGGTCATCCTCATACGCTATGACCTTAGACCCCTTTCCCTCACCAGAGTTTCCAGAAGCCCATTGACTGTGGCTACCCATAGTAGGTGGGAGAAGATCCCACCTTGTGACCCGCCTCTGTTGACGACCTTGTCCACAGACACCCCTTCCATATCCGCTTGCACCCTCCTACTCGTCAGCATTTGGTTCACTAGAGACAGCAGCCAAGTTTCAATCGCTTCCGGCGTGACGTTATTAACAGTCCCCTCAATATCCAAGAAGGCATTTTCTCATCAATGATTTGTCTTTATCACCAGTTGCCACCAAAAGTTCTGGTTGTCCTCTTTTTCTCATCAAACCACAAAAAGTTATGGCTAATGCTACAGAATGCACGGCAACCGTTGCACCAGCACGTCCTGCTTCCAGGATCTCAGCAGTCTGCTATTTATAAATATGGCAGACCGCTGATTAAATCCTAAAGGTCTGCTATCAGCAGCAGATCAGCGTAAACCAATTTCAAAATATTAGCATACGTACATACTACTCTTGCCGTCACCCATATCTCTATAGTTATATATAAAAATTTAGGCGTTTTTCGCGTTGTAAGGAACTTTACGGAGAATGGCTGAACCCAGGCGCGTATTCAGGGGGGGTTCAAACCCCCCCGAAATTTCCGAAAATTAAAAAATATACGTCTGTCCTAGAATAATTACTCTATTCACCTTTAAAACCCCTGTTAAGAAATTAGCATTAATAGTAATAATGAAAATACGAAAGAATAAAATTAAATAATATTTCACACTGATAGAAGTTAGTGGTAGTCGCTAATCAATTGTCAGAGCAAGTCTGAGAGGTCACAACTAAATTCCTGCAACGGTTTACTCATCTGGCCCTTTAAGACTAACTAACTGCTTTTCGAGCTATGAATACAGCGGGCAAAAATCGTAAAAATGAGTGTCCCTCGTTATTATAGTTAGTCACGGTTGCCAAAAGTTTAACCAAAAAAATGAACAAGAAGTTAAAAAAAATTTCCAAAAATTACTAAGCTGTACACAACGGAGTCGTATTGAATTATCAGAGAAAGTAACAATTAAATTGTACTTATACTTGTGAGGTGATACTAAAAAGTGACGTTAATTGGCAAAAAAAGATTGAAAACGTTTAAAAGAAAGCCCGGTATGCTGTTGAAAAGAAAATGCTTAAGAAATATTTTCAAGTATTTCTTGACTATGAAATTGTCATGAATAGCCAACAAATGTTGACGTTCCGTTTGGCATGTTGAATAATTGCAATTTTCCGCTTTTTATATGAATTTCAATGTTATTTCATTTTTTGTTTTTATTTTTCCGAAGCTTCAGTTTTTCTTCAAGAAATAAAGCGACAACTATTTACTTCTTGCCAAAGCCTGAAAAAATCCTACACAAAATTTGAAAACAAACAATAAAAATAAATAATGTTTTGTACACGGCTAAAAGATTTAGCCTAGATTTAAAACTTTTTGGGGCTACATATTCAAAGTGTTGTTTGGAATTTTCAGTAAGATTACCTTCCTTTGACTAATTTCATTATTTTTGTATGAAAGAATCTGCAAAAAAACAAGAAAAATACTGCAACTCAAAGTTAAGAACTTTGTGGAAAATTCATGAAAATTCAAGAAAACTTTTTAGTAAAAATATTTAAATTTTTTCGAGGTTTCAGTTTTGTGGCCCGTTCAATTGAAGTGAACAAAGATAGCAATCTTAAGCCGCTAGAAGAATTACTCGATTTTTGGCAATTTTTTTTCTAGCCAAGTGCATTCTCCTCCATACAAATTTATAAGCGTAATATTTTTATATTGAAGAAAATGCTCTTGGTCGGCTTTTGACAATTGAACGAGCAGCAAAACTGCATACTCAAAAAAATTTTACGAGAAAGTTAGAAATTTCGATGAAATTTTTTCGAGATTTCTTAAATTTTCATGAATTTTCCACAAACTTTTGAACTTTGATTTGCAGAAGTTTCATTATGTATTTGCACATATGTACTTTCATTCAAAAATAATTAAATTAGTCTAAAGAAGTTAATTTTACTGGATATTCCAAAAAAACCCTTTGAACGCAGACATACTGGTCTAGGTGTATGACCAAATTTGGTTTAGAATTAAATTTACGCCGGTTGTCATAGAAATGCGCCTAATAAAAATTATTTAAATCTTATACCGAAAATGTTGTTAAAAATTTTTTATGTTTTTTTAAAAAATGTTAGGTCTCGAACCGACGTGCCCAAATCAGTGCGCAATGCTCTACCTACTGAGCTACGGCGCACTCATGAATTTTGTGCGAAAAGTACAGTGTTTGTTTATCCCGGTTAAGTTTTAAATCTAAACCGCAAAAAATTGAGAAAGGTTTGGAATTTATTACCAAAAAGTTTTAAAAATTGTGTAAACCAATGAATGGTTTAAAATTAGGCTCAAATTTTTAGCCGTGTAGAAAGAGGAAAATTTCAAATAAATAAAAGTATAAATGAGGAGGTCCATAACAAAACGCAACAATTCCACTTTTCAAATATTTTGGTTTTTTAACTAAATCCAATTCTACGCATTAAAACCTATGTAACCATTGCTATAAAACATACCAAAGGTCAATAATTTTACTGTTATTCAACGCCAAAAATATTAGTTCAGACCAAAATGAAACATTTCCATATGTATCCAATTAAATTAATTTTATTTTCAAATTAGTTTTTTTCGTTTTTCCAAAAAATTGTTTTGGTGGAATTATTGCGTTTTGTTATGGACCTCCTCAAATATGTAATATGTGAAAGTATAAATACATATATGTGTATTTATAGGTAATTCTTATTTACTGACACTTTGGCCAAAACCCCCCCCGAAATTTTTTTCTGGCTACGCGCCTGGCTGAACCGATTTTAACCAAACTTTGCCACATTGAAGATACACATGTGGAGAAGGTTTGTAACTAAATAGGGGCGTTATCAGAAAAGGGGGCGTGGCACCTCCCATACAAACTTAATTTTTCATGGTGAATATCTTTAAAAGTGTTAAAGGTAAGAACATGAAAATTGGTATAGAGCTATAGGATAACAACGCCATTATCACCCATAAAACTGGGGGTTATCGAAAAAGGTGAATATTTCTAAAGGGGAGGTGAATATTTCTAATAGAGATATAAGTTATCTATACCAATCTCAACAGTTCTTACTCAATATTACACAGAATCAGGGGTTAAATCTGTACACATTTCAAAATGAACTCAACAAAAATCTATTTTGGGCAGAACGAAGTTTGCCGGTAAAATGTTCGCACTATACAAACCGTTTACAACGACAACCATACGTGTAAGCAATGAAGTTTAAAGTATAAGAAGGTTCAATCAGCGAAGCATCTTGGCCTGACTGCGGATAAATAAAATACTTTTTTTAGGGCATTAATTAAAAAAGAAGTTTCTTATATTGAAAGCATATTTTTAAAACTCAAAAAGTATGACTTTAGCGGTTTAAACAAACATTCGTTGCACAAAATTTTAGCAGAAACACTGGACAAGGAGGACATTTTTGTCAAAAAGGAGGACAAAGGAGGACAATAATTTTGAGGAGGACAAGCTGCATTTTTGGAGGACAATCCTCCTAAAAGGAGGACGTCTGGTCAGCTTAGAAATTGCCCCCTTTCGCATTAAGTTTATGCACATACAAAAAGTTAAGTGATTTTAAGTTAGTTAAACGTTTTTGACAAAAGTATATATGCGCTATCTGTCAAAAATGCTTCAACTAACTTAAAATCACATTTTATTTCGACTATGACTATGCCCCAATGTGTTTCGTTTTTGATTTTTTGCTAAAAACGTCAGGAATATGATTTATTAAGGGTGTAAATAAACATAAACTATAAATAAGACAAATTTTTTGGTAAAAACCCACATATTCTCAGTGTTGCCATTTTGGTGCTTTTAGAGCTAGATCTAGCTCTTGTTTTTGGCGTTTAGCTCCAAAATTCTGTTTTAGCTCCTAGCTCTTTTTCTAGTCCTTTTTTTCATTTTTAGCTCTTTTTTGGCTCCAAATTTATTTGGACAAATTGTATTGAAAAATTAAGAAAGTTTTTATTTCTCTTACGACGTCGAAATTATTATATTAGTTTCATTGTGTATCATGTGCCAACTTAGTTTCCCTCACCGATAACAAATACCTAAATCGGTTAACTTTGTCGAGTAACATTCCTAAATGCCATATGTTTATTTTGCGAACAAGAATCGAAATGGAAAGGTAAGTAAATTGTGTGTAAAAAACACTTTCCTAAGTTGCTAAAGATTCTGAACAACCTTACCCCCCGATTCTGTCTTCATGATAAATAATCAGAAAAAATATTTCAAGCGTTTTCAATTCTGAGTCAGAATTAAAATGACTTCATTTGGCTTTGACGCAAAAATAAAAATTAGTTTTGAGTTTTACTAAAATTGAAATATTTTTTTCTTAACTATTTATCAAGCTTGATAATTTTTCAAGAACACACTTATTTTTTTTGTTGACTTAGTTACACTTTTCATACGTTTTAAACATTGTTTAAGTTAAATATATACTATAATAAATCTCTAGAAAAGTCGTACATTAAAAATTTCTTTGAAACAAGCAAGGAAGTCTAAGTTCGGATGAACCGAACATTAAATACCCAGCGTATTTGGTGGTCGCTGCCACGCCCCTTGCTTATAAAGCTTTAACCGCTTAGATGAGCCAAAAGTACTTAATCGATCTTTTCAAGGGTTATACCATGTCCTAAATATAACTTTGGAAAAGAAGGCGTGCCATGCCCATAACTTTTAGCGTATTTTGTGAAATTTTTGATATACGGATATATGTGTCCATTAATCAATATTTACATAATTTTAAAAAAGTGGGTGGTGGCACGCCCACGGATTTTATTATGTTGTTTGTCCCTACTTGAAGATCAGTTTTCATTGCAGATCTTTATCATACTTTCACAGTGGCTTGTTAATAGTGAAATGTTGATATTTTGTTTATTCACTTGTGGGCGGTGCCACTCCCATTTTCCAAAATATTACCAAAACACCTTTAAACATCACTAATAACATCATCAGGTGAATGAGTGTACTAAATTTTAGCATTATATCTTTATCAGTTAAACAGATATTGCATGTTCCGATTTCCTAACTCTCGTTTAGAGAACTTTAGTCCAAAAGTGGGCGTAGTCGTTCACCGATTTTTCTTATTTTCTGTGGTAGTACTCTACATAAACATAACATGCCTGGTACCTAGTTTCGTAAATCTATCTCACACCGTTCTGAAGTTATTAGCAGTCGAATTTGAAAATTGCGTGACTCATAAGTGGGCGGTGCCATGCCCACTTTCCAAAATTTTGCGAAAATAATGTAAAGAATATGAAAATTGATGTATGTACCAAATTATATTATTATAGCGGTATCAGTTAATTAGATATTGACTTTTCAATATTTCCACCTCCTTTCAATATAACTTTTATGAAAAAGTAGGCGTGGTTGCCAAGCGATTTCGTTTATTTTCTATAGCTGAATTTAACACAACAATAGTATTCCCTCTACAAAATTTCGTCGTACTAGCACAAACTGTTCTGAAGTTATTGAGAGTCAAAATTTGAAAATTTCTTCAAATATGTGTGGGCGGTGCCACGCCCCTTTTCAAAAAATTTGATAAAATCGGCCTTAGAACATCTAAATCAAAACACATTGCAAATTTTGTCATTGTAGCTGCTTCTGATATTGAATTAACCCGTTTTATACGTTTTTCGAAATTTTCGATATCGAAAAAGGGGCGTGGTTATGGTCCGATTTTACCCATTTTCAATACCAATCTATTCTGAACCCAAGTAAGTAAGCATGCCGAATTTGGTGAAGATATCTCGTTATTTGCTCAAGTTATCCTGTTAACGGGCAGACAGACGGACAGACGGACGGACAGACGAACGGACGGACGGACGGACATGGCTCATTCAAATTTTTTTTCGATCCTGATGATATTGATATATGTAAGTCTATATCTATCTCGATTCCTTTATACCAGTACAACCAACCGTTATCCCAATAAAGTTATAATACCCTTGTACTAGTACTAGTACGCTGGGTATAAAAATGACTGGGGATGAATGGGGAATTATTCTCTGTCTGTTTGTCTGTTTGAATTTAAGGATATTGGAAACTAAGGAATGAATTTTGATGAGAGTTTCACTAATGGTTGAACTGCTTGAAGCTTAGAAAGGGACCTGCACTTTCTTTTATCAAAATCGAACGACAAACAAAAAAGATATACTGATTTTTAGGGAGGTATGCACCTATGAAATTTTTTTTTCTTACATAAATTTATATGAAGAAAAATTCACATACTTTGTCAAAAAAAAAAAAAACTAAGCGCGCCTCTCTAAAATTATTGTTCACTTTTTCTTCAATTTCAGCTAAATCAAAAAACAATTGCATGTGTACACTGCCGTCCTATGCGGTTATCAGCATATCTTTAATAAAACTCTAGATAAGTTGTTTCTGTATATTTGAAATTTCTTTGAAAACTGACTGGGGATGACTTGGGGAATGTTTAGGCAAAGCTAAAGAGTCAAATAGAGGAGAGATGACAAAATGTCGAAGTTAGACTGTTAAAAAACGCCTTTACTTTTGTTGGTTGCCGTAGACATACATAAAGGAGATATAATGTGGGAAAATAAATATTGTTCTGAACCTTCTCAGCCTGTAAATTGTTTTCGCAATTGAAGGTAGCAGGAATTTATTAACTACTTAGGTACATACCGAACAAAGCTGGGTATCCTGCTAGTATGAAATAAATGTAAAAACTTACATAAAATAAGTGTCTTTTAGCTCATTTTTTACATGATTTGGATTTTCTTGAATAAATCTAGCTCTTTTCTACCTCTTTTTTTTCTCAAATCTAGCTCCAAAATAAATTGTATCCTGGCAACACTGCATTTTCTGGTGAGGCGACTGCGTTTTGTTGTAGCAAGGCAAATTCGAATATGAATGACATTTGCTTTCGCGATACCAAACACATTAAAAAAATTGTTTCTCTTGTGGCCTCTGTGTTTGCAGCATAGTATACAGCTAGGCGCAAATTTGAAAAATTGTGTGGCTGCAAGCATAGCGCAAGTTCCCCCTTGATGTATGCAAAGAGAATCTGCGATTTCTGCTAAATTTTGTTTAAGTGACGCCTACGTTGTGTAAACATTAATGCTATAGCAATATCCCGGCCCACATTCAAAACGACGACTGCGAACGACAACTGCGAATAACTGAAGCTTGACGATATTTGCCGCCAAGCACCGACGACTGATTATAATGAAAGCGACAACGAAAGTTCTGCATTAGCTCAAACAACAACAAAAAATTTGCATTTATTTTGATTTTTATTCACAAAAAGAAAAAAGGACACGTGTAAAAAGAATTTGACAGATGTCGCACCGTCGTTGTTGTCTTGAATCTGGTTTCCCTAAATGGGTGGTACGAATAGCCTTTCGACTTGCAAATGACTTTCGCATCGAATTGTTTTTCGCATCGCGATGTTGTTAACGGTTTGCATGGAGAGTACATTTTACTCAAATATGTACACAAAACCAGTATACAGCGCGTCTTTTCGCCGTGTCATTGGAACAGAACGGACGTGGTAATTTACGGTGGCAAAACAGTGAAAGTGAAAAATTCAGAAAAAGAACATCTTTCATTTCTATTTTTCTTTCACCCATCGAAGCGGGTGAGGGTCCGCTGGTGTGCATATAAAAAACATGCAAGTCAACGCATAAGCAAACGTAAACATTTCTCTAAGCGTGAGAAACGTTTTAGTATAAGTATTGAACTAAGCGTGTGAAATGCTCGCATTGCGTATTAAAAACCGACGTCCTAATTAAAGACATATCAACTACGCTGCTTTGTTTGGGCTAGCGTTTGGAAAGCGTTTTTAGGCACATGAAACATATATTTATGTATACTGTGATGTACTACAATTTCTGACCGTTGCAGGATACTTTCGGTACAGGAGAATACTGGTGTACCAATCTGTCCAGAACAACTGTAGTCACCAGCAATATGATCAAGCGAGAATTTCGAAAAACAGCCAAGCAATAGGAAGAAAGCGGTTCAAGAAATTGGCGGGCCCAAATAGGTCCTGTCAAGTACCTTTAGCAACTTTAGAACGCCACTTTCGACCCTAGGTGCTGCCTAACGTATTCAACAGGGGGAACCCTCCTCGCAAAGCAACGAGTCTCTGATCCGGCCATTCTCCAGGGAAGAAGTGGTATGCATACTAAAGAAAAGGGCAAACTCATTTCCTGGCCCGATGGCGTATCCTACTCCGACCTGCGGAAGGCCGACCCAATGGCTCAGATGCAACCTGGAAAGAGAGCCAGACAATATTGCTTTTTAAAAAAGGAGCGCAACGGATGTAACGAACTGGAGACCGATCGCTCTAGGCAACACCGTGCCAAAACTGTTCACGGCAACACTAACCGAGCGACTGAAAGTTTGGTCTGCAGTAAATAACCGACTTAGCGCAGCGCAAAAGGGTTTCCTGGAATTCGAAGAGTGCTTTGAACACAACTTCGTGCTCCAGGAGGTATTACGGGACGCAAAAAAAGGGAAAGAGAAACAGTCGTGGCATGGCCACATTTTTCAAATGCGATCACGTCAGTTCCTCACTCCTCGCTTTTCGGGGGCCTGGAGCTGCATGACCTACCCCACACATTATTAAATACAATAAAAGCCATGAGGGTATGATAACCACCCTGAGAGTGCCTGAAGGGCTATCTTAACCCATAACCCTAAATGCGGGGGTTCGGCAGGGTTGTCCACTTAGCACTATACTCTTTGATCTCACCCTGAAGGTCATCATCCGTGAGATAGCCAAAAAAGGTCTCGGCTATAAGCTGGGGAACGCCTTGATCAGCAACCTGGCGTATGCTGACGATGTTACCGCAGAGAGATATTCCAAAGCACTCACTTTTGTATCGATACTTATCCAAGAAATATTCGATGGCCTACGCATAGTAACATTCTGCTGCCGTTGTTCGTATCGCTCCATACGTCGGATTAAGTCACTCACCGTAGTGGCGCCATATAAAATACTTATGCTGTTGGGATCGCGTAAATAATTAAATCAACTAACTCCTGATTTTGCGGCGATTGACTGCATTGCAACGACGTAACTCACGCAGGATTCTGACGATTTTAATTTACAGCTTAGTAGCTGGCGGAAAAACTCTTGCCGGGAGCAATTGCGTTTGAACATAGCACATAGTAACGTTTTAGGTGTTGGAGAATCTACACGTCCTTGATTCAACACAAACTCTTTAGCTGTGCCAGACATAAATCGCCTCAGAGCTAGCACTTGTCGTTCGTTAAAATTATAGCGTCGGCGTAGTCCTCAAATAGCACAAACCACTTATATAAATATGTCGTAATGGTTGTCACCACTGAATTTAGGGACCGCTGCATCGAGCTCATCGAAATTAATAAATTTACGGAGGCGTATGTCAGAACAAATATGTGGTTTACCTCATCGGACGGGACCATTTGGTGTGCATTGTAGCTTACAGCGGGCACTAAAACGCCAGGAATGACGCGGTCGACGTTTAACATAAATGAGCCATCACCAACATCGATTTCAGGGCTAGCAGCTACATTAGCCCTTTTGGTTGCAGCAACGGCAGTAGCAAAAGTGATGGCGTTTGCACCAGCATCGGAATTGGTAGTGGTGGTGGTTGTACTAACATCAGTGGTTGTAGCAACAGCGCCATCATTGATAATTTCAGCAGCGGTGGTGGTTGTAGCGACAGCGGCAACATTGTTAGTGGCAGCGGTATAAACCGAAGTGGCATCGGTAGCGGCTGAAGCACTGGGTGCAAAATGAAAACTGTAAACAGAGGCAGCAGTTAAATTTTTCACGTCTGCAGCTTTATCGACATCTTTATTGCTTTGAATAGCGCTACCGCTGACGGCTGCTTTCATATTGGAACGTGTATTATGCATTTCTTTCGTAGGTTAAAATTTTTGTTTCTTCCAAAATCTTCAAATAGCGAAATATTAATGTGGGAGCAGTAGAGAAACACCCCACACCTGATTCTGAAATCTGATCTTTTAAAATAATACCATTGTTAATTTGTTTTTAGATTTTATTTTCGCTGTCGATTATTTTCGACTTTGCTCTTTGATGTTCACCGGAAGAAGAAGGAACGAGAACTAAAGCGAAGTTGGCTGCATTTCCGCCAGCAAGTGACATTTACCATCTGTCAGAAATGCATGGTATTATAAGCATGGTGCAGTAAAAAAGGTGACATGACAGATTAAATATAAGTATAACTATTACAATATAGTAGCACAGTTCACCCACGGCTCTCTTTGAACATAGAAACTTAACTTGGAAATCAAAAATCATTGGGTTTCTAAGTTAAGTTATTTTTTGGGTTTGTTATGTGTGGGGTTTTCAAGTCAAGTTGAGTCCAAATCTAGGCTAATTCGGGCATTAAATAACATGAAATACATGTACAACCATCAAATGTAGCTGGAAAAGTATAATATTATTTATGGAAAGCATGAAATGTACTAAAGAACTAACAATTGAACTCCAAAGGTGATCAAATGTTTTTTGCACCAGTTCATGGTACAATATTCAGGTGGAAGCAGAAATAAAAACAACCCTGCTATGTATTTTGTTGGTTCGTAAATTGTCAACAATTTCTTGTGTCAATGTCATGTCGAAAGTGATGGAAGTTATGACTGCTTATTGCTGCAAAGTTTGTTGCGCTGATACTCTAAAGAAATCGAAATTGCCGATATCAGCGCCATGTGTTGACGCAATTGCACAAATTATTATTTTGGAGCCGCTCAATTGTATTTTTGTTTAGTACAAAGGCTGATACCAATTTTTTGAAGCGAAGTTTGGAAAATACCACCAATCATAAGACAAGGAATCCGAAACCTAACCTAAAAATAATAGTAAAAACAATGCTTGCTCGTGTTTAGGAGACACCGAGGTCAAAGCCAAACTTTTTTACCCTTTCAAGAGAAATGGAAAAAGACAAGTTATTAATATGTTTCTTATCAATTTTAAATACTTTCATATGTTAGTTTCCCAGAAGGGAACTTAGATTCCTTGGACCGCAATACACCTTTCGACGACTGCCGTGGTATGGAGGTAGACTTGCTGGCCTCGAAGGTCCAACTATCGAGTACTGGGACACGTTTTTTCTTTGAAAACCACAGGGTCATCACTCGGCAGTGTCTTTTTAAACTCTCCGAGTGTATTTCGGTGATGAAAGGATTCTCAGTAGGAATTCATCAGATTAACATTTTAACAAAATAGGAAGTTAATGCAAAATTTGCAAATGCGCCAATAGCGCCAACATCGGTATCAACGCAATTACACTAACCCAGACAGCGTTACGTTCAAAAAAAAAAAAAAAAACCAATTGAAAGTTAATGGCGCGTATTTATAGTCGCATTTAGTTCACACTTAAATCGAAACTATTTTAAACTGCTACTAAAGTTATTCATAGTCGGCTTAGTTTATACTTTTCTTAATAAGTGACAACTAAAAACTTAGTTTCGACTGCGGCATAAATTAGTTCGAAAGCAAATTAAATATTTTACAGTCTGAAGGAAAAGTGGAACACATTGAGCGGGATTTACAAATTTTGGAAGATATAGAGCTCGTTAGAAAGAGGAAAACATACAAAGTGCGAAGTTATCCATTTGAACTTGAAGATGACGAGTTTTGATATTGGTAAGCTGGTATGTTGACTATTCATTCACATACTAGAATAACTCGAGTTTTACCAACCCGGAGAGCTTCTGGGTACGTTTTCTTGTCGTTTGTACAAATTTAATGTAAGTAAATTAGGTATGTGTTTGTTTGCTCTACAGTATGTTATCGATAACTATAACTAAATCGAAACTATTTAGCAGAAGTCTGAAAAGCGACTATGAATACAAGCATCATCTAAGTTGGTTCCTAAATTTAAGTTGCAACTTTACTAGTTTCGGTTTAGATTGCCGACTGTGAATATGCGCCAATGTTTTTCAGCAAAATTTTCACAATTGGAGTTTTTTTCCATGACATAATCCACTCCTACAATGGATACTTGATGGAATTAATAGATATTGTTTCGCCTTATTACCTTTATAGGTTTAAGCTTATGTAATGCGACTTAACCCAGATAAATTCAAATTGCAAGTTGTAAAAATAGATGCCATTATTATTAAAAAAGAATGTACGGGGCGACATATGTATATGTAACAATTATATCATTAACATCTTAAGAGGTTTTTGCGCCGAGGTTCTCTCCAATTTGTGGTGTGCCGCTTTTGAATTTTTCCTACGAATTGGCGGGACCCACAGTTTTTCGCCGACTCCGAACGGCATTTCAAATTATTTATTAATTAAATATTATTGTTAAAACCAGGGCTGCACAACGATATAAACGAAAAAATTTCGTTTTGTTAATTATTAAAAAAAAATTTGAAAAATATATTTCGTTTTGATAATTCTCAAAAAAAAAAATTTTGTTGAATATCAAAATCAAAAAATAACAAAAAAAATTGTTTCGTTGATTACACTGTGCGACAATTTTAAAGTTTTTGTTTGGGGGCGGAATGATTCTAATTGCGAATGAGAGACCTTAGGCCATATAGTAAAACCCGCAATTTTTTTTGCGTTCTCAGGTGAAATTTTTGTTTTATGGTCACTTTAAGTGGAAATTTTTCTAAACAAGTGATATTAGAAAAAGGGTTAAAATTCATATTGTACTAAACTATGTAGTTCGGGTGCATATAGTAAAATTAAACGAAGAATCATTTGGTGGAATATTTTATCCCGATTTCTCTCTCATAAATGCGGGTCTCTTCAGACCAAACCTTTATAAAAAAGATTTTGGAGTCCCCAGGAGGAAAAAAAGCAAAAAATACCCCTTAAAATATGCAACGATTTTAAAAACATGTATATCTCGAATAAAAAATTTTGAAGGTAAGTCAGTTAAACAATATTTCCATGCCTACAAAACAACAATATACTTGTAATTTATGTAAAATACTTATGTACTACCTATATTTAATTTCATAATAGTATGCTTAGAATTATTTGTCGTCCGTTTAAGCATAATTATTTAAACACAAGCATTGTGGACACAAGTATAAAAGGTATATTTAAAAAAAAAAAACCGCGTGTAGCCAGTACACGTGAAAGAAGTTAACTTCTTAAATTCAGAAATAACGAAATATGAATAAGGTGTATTCGAGAATTGTTTAGATTCACAATTTCTTACTTCCGGGAAGTGGACCAGGGAACCGATCCATTCAAAAATATCTTATGCATTGTGCGTTTTGCTTCAAATTTGGTAAGTGGGTAGAATTATGCCTAAATTAACAGGGGCCAATACGAATGGGATATAGAGGAAGAGGGGCGGGGTAAAAGGAAAGCGGGTAATGAAGAGAAAAAGGGGGAGATAGAGTGAAGGCGAAGAAAGATTGGAAGGAGAGTTGTAAAAGGGGGGACAGTGAGCTCGCATTTAGACAGGACGTCTGCCTCTACTACATATATAATGTATAAGATTGAAATATTGTATGTGTGTATGTATGCATAACTTAAGTTGCGTTCTAAACGGATTGACTGATCATAACCAACTTTAGAACAGAAACTGAAAACCATCGATGAATTAAGAGGGATAGGGGAAAAGGTGCGGGCACCTGACATACAAATGTTGCATATCTCTGGAAGTATTCATGCTAGGCCGCTAAAATTCAACAGAGTTATATGAGGATTATGAAACCACTCGTATAAGGATTTGAAGAACGGGCATAATTGGTATCAGTTCTATCGACTTTATCAAACTTACCTACCTAATTTCGATTTATTCCATGGACTGGAACCAATTTCATCCATTCACGGAATATGTAATTCGACCTAAGGCATGTCTCAATCTCAAGGGGGCGAATAGAAATTTTTGTCAAATAGCATCCGCGCACGCATTTTTTCTGCGTGCCTGGTAGAACGAATTTATGCGCCAGTGTAAAATCAAGCCGTCCGAGTCTGAGGATTGAATTTTATTGATTTGGGGGGACATTCCAGTTCTAATGTACTTGAATTAAATTCTTACAAAATCCGAAGAATTATTTAAAACTATAAAAAATGGTGATGAACACCCTAGGCCAAACTAATTGATTTTTAGATGTTATATGCAGTTGTGGTTTGGACGCATACATAAAGCCACCTTAGGTCCATTTAATATAGCTATTTACTCAACATATTATACTCAACAAGCATGACAATAACAAATGAGTTGACAATTGCAGCAACAAAAATCAACTATGTACATAATTACTGTACTAATCTAACCAGCACCAAAGGCAATTATGTACAGCGTGTGTGTGTGTTTGGCGTTTCTAGTGCCATCTACGCAGAAGTAGTGAGGATTTCAAAGACAACAACCAATATTCTATTTCCGTTGCATAGTTCCCGTTATATCATCTATTATAATACAATTTTCTCGGCCTGTTCCTAACACCTTTTCAAGTTTGGCGTTTCTAGTGCCATCTACGCAGCAGTAGTGAGGATTTCAAAGACAACAACCAATATTCTATTTCCGTTGCATAGTTCCCGTTATATCATCTTTTACAATACAATTTTCTCGGCCTGTTCCTAACACCTTTTCAAGTTTGGCGTTTCTAGTGCCATCTACGCAGCAGTAGTCAGGATTTCAAAGACAACAACCAATATTCTATTTCCGTTGCATAGTTCCCGTTATATCATCTATTACAAGACAATTTTCTCAATTTTACTCTCAATAAAAACTTCATATCGCCGCCTAAGAAGTTAACTTCAAAATGAAATCGTGCAAGTCAAATATAAATAAATTTTGCTATTGCTGTGGTAAATATGTTGCAAAAAATGGAGAGAAAGGAACTTTCAGTGCCGAGTTCACCGAAGCATATGAAAAGTATTTTAACCAACGCGTAGTATTGCAAAAGTTTTGGGTGCCACATATAGTGTGTAAGAACTGTTATAACCGTCTTATAGATTGAACTAACGGAAGACGAAAATGTATGCAATTTGGTGTTCCAATGATTTGGACTCATCCTGGCCCCGTTCATAAAAAAGAAAACTGCTCGCATGTGCCAACAAAGGTGCCGCATTACGAAAAAAAGCGAGGAAGTCGTTTAAATATGTTGAAGTTCAAAGCGCTCAAACACCATTGATACATTCCGACAACATCCCTGAGCCACAGTGTCCAAGCCCCACTATTTTATCCACGAAGACATTTGATAATTTTATTTCAAATAAGGATAATGACCCTGAATATAATTCGTGTGTTTCAAATCAGCCGATTCTAGTAAGTCAAAGTAGACTTGATTCACTAGTTGCCAGTTTGGAATTAACACAGCGTAAGTCAGAAGAATTAGCATCGTTTTTAAGATAATAATAATAATGCCCAACGGATTACCCACCATATCCCGCCCGACCGGCGCGAGGGGCGCATCCGCATGACGCGCGGATTGTTCTTTCGTGCCGAGTCTTTGAAAGGCTTTGGTTTGTTAATCGTCGAGATCTAAAACTGCTCAGCTACAGAAAAAACCTCATCAGCTAAGTAAAAAAGATTACACAATTAATAAATCATTAGTTGACAGCGAAAAGTTAATTGTTAGGAATAAAGATAAGAAACAAAGGATATGAAAAAAAAAATGTTTGCTATGTATTTAGGATAGAAAGAATTGACTTTTTTATCTGCATAGTGAGTCTGAAATATCAAACGTACCAGAATGAGAGTTATAATCTTGACACAAGCAACGAAAAGGCTCATTTAATTCAAAATTAGTTCGGCACTGTTTCAAGATAAGTTGTTTAAAATGTCTTGATGGACGAGAAGGTACATTGAAGTTCACTTCGCTCAAAAGAAACGGGCTTACGATTGAACCATTTAGTAATTTAATCATGAAGACAATTCCAAGCATTTCCCTCCGACTAGAAAGGCTGTGAAGATTAATTAGTTTTAAGCGACTCGTATACGATGGCAAATTATACAAGGGATCCCAGTGAAGATCTCTTAAGGCAAATAGTTAAAATTGTTTTTGAACTGATTCTAAGCGATCCACGTGGACCTGGTAACGCGGGTTCCAAATTATAGAACCGTATTCAAGTATCGGTCTGACTAATTTAGTAAAGAGAGTTTTAGTTACATAAGGGTTGCTAAATTCTTTAGACCATCGTTTACCAAATGCTAGAACGCCTCTAGCTTTATTGACTGTTACTTTAATGTGGCAGTTGAAACTGAGTATGTAATCCATAGTAACCCCAAGGTCAACAAAATCATACATTTGCTCAAGACTATAATTGTTAATTGTATAGGAAGCTGGCCGTGAAATTCCTCTCGAAAAACGCATGTATTTACATTTCTTTAGATTAAGCGGCATATAATTTAAATCGCATCAAGTAACTAGTGTATTTAGATCTGATTGAAGCTTATTGCTATCTTCGGATAATGCGAATGACATGAAAAGCTTTATATCGTCGGCATACATTAACATTTTCGAAAATTCTATTACTGTAGAAATGTCATTTATAAACAACAAGAACAGAATCGGGCCCAGATGGTTTCCTTGAATAACTCCAGAGGAGACATTAATAACATCGGATTCACAGTTTTTAAACACTACTTTTTGTGTTCTGTCACTAAGGTAAGAAGAGACCCAGCGATTGAGACCCGGCTGGAAACCCAGCTGATCTAGTTTATGAATAAGTAACGAGTGACACACTTTATCGAAAGCTTTGCTGAAATCAGTATAAATAACGTCGGTGTGCAGATTTTTTCTAAAGCCATTTGAGACATGATTTGTAAATTCAAGTAAGTTTGTAACGGTGGACTTTCCCTTACAGAACCCGTGTTGACAGTCAGAAATCAAGGTAGAGATAGGATTCGTAAGCTGATTGGTAACAATAGCTTCAAACACTTTTGGGATGGCAGACAGCTTTGCTATGCCACGATAGTTCTCAATAGAAGCCTTGCTTCCGCTTTTATGAAGCGGTAGAAGAAACGACTTTCCATGCTGTTGGAAAAACAATACACTTTAGTGACAGATTGGACAAATTGGTAAGGGATTTGTAAATATTGTTAGCGCACTTCTTCAAGAAGCATGTAGGAGTCCTATCAGGACCACAGTTAAAAGATTCTTTCAAGGTTTTCAGACAAACAAGAACATCATTGGCGCATATAGTTGGACAATTAATTAAATTGTTCCCATGTAGCTCATAAGGATAATTTAGAAAGTCAGAATTGGTGACGGCAGAATAGTTAGAAGTGAAAAATTGCGCAAAGAAATTTGCGAGATCTTGATTATCGCTAGATAAAATGTCTTTATATTTCATGGCTGAGGGAAATCCCACTACTTTTCGTTTAGAATTTACGAAATCATAAAATGACTTCGGATTGCGAATAATGTCTCTTTTTGTTTTAGAGATATAGACTTTATAGCACTTTTTATTTAAGTCGATGTACCTCTTACGTAGACCAGAATACAACAAGTAGTGTTTGTTTAATCCCGATTTCTTAAATAATTTAAAAGAACGCGTTTTTCTATTTTTCAGCATCATAAGCTCTTTAGTAAACCAAGCTTGCGTTGGATGATCATATGTTATTTTACGTTTAGGAACAATCTTCTCAAATAAGTTGTAAATAGTTTGATTAAAATGTAAAACGTTTGAATCGATATCGCCACACACCTCAGGCCAAGTTACTTTAGACAGTTCTTTATTTAATTTCTTATAGTTGGCTTTTGAGAAGTTAAAATCAAAGTTACTACTTGAGCAGCCTTGTGTACATTGAGCATTACTTAAGGTCTCATGAAATATTTCCATAGAAGGGTGGTAGACGTCTTCTGGTAAAACCAGCGGACTGCAACGACTTACAGAAAATTTATTTTTATCATCGACAAGAACTAAATCTAAGACTTTGCCAAACTTGTTTGCTGTAACGTTTATTTGATTAAGACAGAGATCGGAAATTCCATCCAAAAAGTCATTGAAGCCCGGTCTGGATGGATTTGGAATAATATTTCCATCGACTATTTTCCAAGATATATGAGGTAGGTTAAAATCACCCAAACCAATCATCGAGTCAGATACTTTAGTCAAAAAGTGAACCGTTTTGAGCAAAGAGATAAGTTGTAAGTACAAAGCAAGATCTGATGCTGGAGGGATATAACAAACAAATAAGTACATGGAGACATTTGCTAGCTGAGTGCGGATGCATTTGAACTCAATGGAATCAATGTTAGGTAAATCAACCTCCTCTGAAGGTATTGAGGAATGAACTGCAAGTAAAACTCCACCCCCGACCCTGTTCAAGCGATCATTTCTATAAACTTGATATTCGATACAAAAAAATTCAGAGTTGAAAACATGAGGTTTTAGCCAAGTTTCGGTAAAAGCATTTACGTTATAGTTACAACAGAAAGATTTCAAATAAAGATCGGTTAGTTTGGTATTTAAACCTCTGACATTTTGATAAAAGATAGTCATGGTTGTTGTTTTAACAACAAAATCACTCCCCGAAGGTTTTGGGGAGTGTTGTCGAAATAACAGTCCTTGGCCGGATATGAATCCGGTACGCTCCGGTACTCCCTTGCGGTACTGCCCGACTGTCGTGGGAGCGATTTGGTATGACCAGTGCAACCTTCTAGGTCATGTCATCCCTCCTTCCGAAAGGAAGGAGAAGATGGGTAATGAGAGGTGGGAGGCATCATATCCGTAGATCAACCATCGAGTTGCACATCATTACCTTTGTGCATATTGGTCGCCTCTTACGACCGGTATGCCTACCGCGGGCATATTCTAAGCCCCAACCCGCAGGGTCATGGTCTTAGTACTCAGTTTTTTGGCTCAACGTTATCACGAGAGATTGTTGCTACATTTTGAACATTTCTATTTGGTCTGTATTCAAACTCCCGCACAAGAGCACCGGGGGGCCAACAAGAACTATTCAAAAGAGCGTCGAAATCTTTTTCAGCGACATCAATTCTAAATGAAGACATATTTCTCTGATACGTGAAATTAAACTTTTTAATAGTCAAGTTACGATCTTTTACTTTAGTCGAAATATGGTACATTAAATCTTCTTCTGTAGTGTCAGGATGGAACCTAGACACAAAAATAGATTTTTTGCGAGGGACCACAACCAACTTCCTAGCAATTTTTTCAGACTCAATTACAATAACGGGAGGATCCGGATTTTTTTTAGTGGATGTCTTTGGAGGGTTCTTGGACGTTGCCCGAACAGATGTGCTTGGAATTGGGGACGCCAAGTCTATCAATTCGATGGCTTGCGGCAAGTTCGGCTCGCGCTCGCCATCACGATTGATAGACTTTTCCAATTGAAGCGATCTGTCCAGATTTCCAAACGTTTTAAAAATGTTTTCATATTTTTTGAATTTTTCGGTCAGCAAAGAAAAGTCTTTGCTGATCTCGGAAAACCCGTTTCTGACATGACGAAAGACCTTACAAAGATCAACTTCCGTCGATCTGCATTTTGAACAAGACCAGCGCAGACCTTTTCCATCATTAATAAGATCAGCTGTTCTACCAGTTAAGCCAGTGCACTTTGCGTGGACAAGTGCATCACACAGCCAGCATGCTACAAAGCGCTCCGACTCGCTTTTTATCTGCCAATTTTCAAACGTGCACGACATTATATTATTAATAATTAAAAAAATTAAAAATTAAAAAAAAATTATAAAATTAAAAAATTTAGTAGTTAAAAATTTAGTAGTTAAAAATTTAGTAGTTAAAAATAAAAAGCTATAAAAACAACCCTGGCAGTTTGGAAGGCGATGTACTGAGCGAACAGTTTTAAACACACTGTACTTGACGTTTAACAAACCACGCAAACAGCTGTAACGAAGAGGGAGTGAGAAAAAGAAAAGCAAGTCAGCAAGCAAGATCACAAAATCTTTTGGCGGAAGATGTTAGAGTGACAGTCTATCGAAGTCGGCAAGCAACAATGCAAAGTTTATTCGTTGTCAATGATGAAAAAACGTATGCATATTGCCCGGATGTAGAAAAATTTATAGGTGCAATGAATATAATTAATAACAAGGCAGAAGACTGGAGATTATTTATTGACAGCTCAAAATGTAGCTTAAAAGCTGTTTTACTTCATAAGACGAATGAAAAGCCTTCGATCCCAATCGCATATAGCACGGAGACTAAAGAAACATATGAAGCATTGGAAAACATTTTGGAGAAGGTGGAATACTCGAAACATAGGTGGCGTATATGTTGCGACTTAAAGGTCGTGGCAATTATTTCTGGTCTTCAAAGTGGTTATGTCAAACATATGTGCTTCATATGCGATTTGGACTCACGTTATAGTGGAAACCAATATGCATATCACGACTGGAAGCAGAGGGAGAATAGCAAGTTTTCAATGGCTAATATGATACGTAAGCCACTTGTACAAAAAGACAACATATTACTGCCGCCACTGCACATTAAACTTGGTTTAGTTAAAAATTTTATCAAAACTATCGCCAAAAGAAACGATGTACTTTTGTGTCTCAAAGAAATTTACCCGAGGCTCAGTGAAAGCAAAATTAAAGAAGGTAAGTTTAAAAATTACTTATCTAAATAAAATTTCATTGGTCTACTTTTTTTCTTTAGGAGTACTCAATGGCCCAGACATACGAAAATTAATGAAAAGCAATTCATTCAACAAGTCGCTGCACTATTTGAAATGAGGTAACACGTTTTTTAATCAGTGATAAACTTGTTATAACATATTACAATTAAAATATTATACAGACACAGAGGAAAACAGTCGCGTCTGCAAAAGTTGCAGAAATTTGCTGGTGGAGTAAGCACGTATTCGAAAATAATTTCAATGACGGCTTAGAAGAGCGCGCACTAGGGCGAACAGTGGATTCACCTGTAGATATTATGTTTGACTCAGACTCTGATGATACTAGTGATTGCGATAGCGATAGCATAGACTCCGAACCGTTACCGCTCAAAAGAGCTAAAGTTACACCTGTAAATTAAATATAAAATAAAATTTCAAAATCGTTGCATATTTTAAGGGGTATTTTTTGCTTTTCTACTCCTGGGGACTCCAAAATCTTTTTTATAAAGGTTTGGTCTGAAGAGACAACCCGTGAAATTTTCCGCTGAAGAACTTCCTAGAACATTTTAACCCTCTCGCGACCTCACAAATAATATTTTTATCGTAGTTCTACAAAAAAGGGTCGAAAAGACCCATTTATGAGAGAGCCATCGGGATAAGATATTCCACAAAATAATTCTTCGTTTAATTTTACTACATGCACCCGAACTACATATTTTAGTACAGTATGAATTTTAACAATTTTTTTTCACTTTTTCTAAAATCACTTGTTTAGAAAAATTTCCACTTAAAGTGACCATAAAAAAAAATTTGACCTGAGAACGCAAAAAAATTGGGGGGTTTTGCTATATGGCCTAAGGTCTCTCATTCTGAGTTAGAATCATTCCGCCCCCAAAACTACTGTTGCACTGTGTTATCAATTCAAAAAATAACAAAAAAAAATTTTTCGTTAACGTTTATTCGGTTTGCAATTAGGCTGTTCAGACCCAGCGTTATTGAATTTATTTGTCAAGTATAAAAATTAATTAATAACCCAGTGGGAAAATGGGGAATGCATTACCCTTTTCATGCATGAAAAGATATACGAAAATTGTTGTAAGAAAAGATCAATCGAAAAGCAATCGAATGAGTAATGTGTCGCTCTAATTTTATTTGTAGTTCTACATTTGTAATTTTTCCACTACTTTTTGGGGTTTTTTACAGAAGCAGCCAAAGTGAAAAATTTCAAACTCATTCTAAAAAATCAAAATGAAATATTTTAAAATCAAAAATGTTCAGAAAATTTATGAAGAACGTTGCCGTTTACTGCTGTGTCCATTAACTATTTTGGGACATTTAATTAAATGATTAGTGTTTCTACCATCTGGACATGGCGCCTTTGCATCGACAGAGCTTTATGATGCGGTTTCCCCAAGGTAATCCCATCTTTCAATGCTGCAAATTGGGGCAATCAGTGAGGTCATGCATAACACCCAGTCTATAAGCCGGTACCTCTTTTCTCGAACTTCTTCTCAGACGAATGTAAATGAAAATGAAAATACTTATTAAAATTTTGCGAATATTGATTTTTAGAGTACCCAGATCGAACATTACCTTTTCCAACTGGGATATTTAAAGAAAATACCTAAACAAGCAGAAAAATTAATTAATAAATTAAGGAACACAACAAAAAAACATAGTTACTAAGTACTAAATTGGCGCATGTACGTTAGCTCGATCGAAAATTCATGTTTTTAATTTATTTTGTTAAAAGAATAATTAATTAATTAATTAACGAAAACAACTTAGTTTAAAGGTACTTAATTAGTTTAGACGCAATATTAAAATAGCTTCCGTGAGATCGTCACTTAGATCTGCCCTGTAGTCATTAATAACGCCAACTTGGGTAGCGGGAGTTGCGTCGCTTATTTGATACAACTGGTATAGAGTACTATGACTAAATCGTTTTGGTTCCCAAAAGTCCTGCAGATTCGTGTTCAAATTAGACGATTCATTGAAGTTTTCAATTATAGAAAATGCTTCATTTCTGTTTGGGATGTCCGATTCAGAATGTCCTATTTGGCTAATTAAAGTATTCAGTAAATGACCATCATCGGATGAGTCTAAGGAATTGGTAGTAAAAGACCCAGATGTATGAAAAAAAAAATTGGGAAATTAAGTAACCGAAAGATATAAAGAAACTTACATTATTCTCAGTGGCATGCATCCTCGAGTACAACGCTTTTAAATGAGCCACATCTACTGGCTTTAAGCTTGCAAACTCCTGAAGCTGAAGCAATCGCCTCAAACGAGGATCGAGGTACATTGCTGCAGCTACAGTTTGGTTTTGCAGCAAGTTATGTTTCCTTTGGTTGAGGGACTGCAATAAAAGTTTGGAAATGTGTGACGTTTCTGAGTCGTTTTTGACATGCAGGGACATTTCTAAATAATATTTGATGAAATCTCCAAACAGCAAAATTTTCGTTTTGGAGTTGCTCCGTAATTTTTTTAGCGCAGCTGGAGGTACTTATTTAAAAAATTGTCTACAAAAGTTCAGTCGATTTTTGATTCTTTTATATTTTCTAAAATAAATATCTCCAGGTTTCGCAATCTTTTTAGCAGCCGTAGGAATACGACCAACGATTCGTACAACTACCTATAGGGGGTATTAAATTTTGAGAAGATAACAGTCTATACATAGCAGGTATGCGAAGCTTTTTCATAACGCTGCGGCATTCTACAAAACGTTGTTTTATTTCCACATTCTTTAAAACATTACTAACACTCAACTGAACGGTGTGCGCGGCGCACCTTATGCATGTCAGAGAGCCTAAAATTAGGAGTTTATTATTGTTAAAGAATATTATCATAACTGGGAGCTTACTAAAATACACTTACGAAATACACATATTAAACTCTACGTCGCCAAAAATGATTTCAAAATTTACAAAAAAGTTATCTTCGATATCTTCATTCGCACTTATTTCTTCCATAGCTTCGCATTCTTCGTCTTCATTCCTACTTATTTGTGAATCCTCTACTTCTTCCATAGCTTCGCGTTGTAAAAGAGTCCCACAGCATACCATATTGCTACCGCTATTGTTATATCTGGTTAATACTTATGTCATACCTAGTTTTTGAATAAATTAAAAGTAAGTTCACTATAGTAATTTAGAATAACAGACACACGCTTCCTAATTTTGGCACAGAATAGGAAAAACTTGATAAATAGTAAAACTTGACAAATAAGCAAGCCTATCAAGTACACAGGAAATATATCGTGAATTTTACTTGAGAGCTATTCGATTATTGAAAGACCTAACTGGAGTTGGCGTTAATAACAAAACAGACAATAATAATCTGAATAATTTTCTTTCATAAAAACTCAAGAAAAAAGTTGATAGCCTGTAGATTTGACCACGCTGGCATCAATATCCCAACTGGACTTAGGCTATTGTGGTTTGTGACCACAGATATGTGTTAAATATGAATGCGATGAATGAAGGGGAAGGGATAGATACAGGATAGAAGAGAATTATTCGGGTGTCTAAAAAGAGGTCATAAAGAGAGAAGTAGAAAAGGGAAACGATTTTTATAAATAAAACTTTTTGTTCTCACCTGTGCAGGGTGTCCAAAATAAGGGTCTTTATATTTTCCGCACTATGTTTTTCTTCAATATTTTAGACAGCTAATGTTTTAACAACAATTTCACCATCTAATAAGTACTGTGCGTTTAAACATACGACGTCACTATCAAATTTTATGCAATTAGTTCACCAATGTTATTACGATGTATTTTATTCGGTTACATCGGTTCAAATACCGTTTGAAAACTTTTGGAATTAAAAAATGTCAGTGGCACACCACATTCCCCTACGAAACCGGTACATACATATGTACATTGACAACCACCTCTTCGGCTTCTGGTGGATTCTGTTCTGAGAGCGCAAGAAATTGTTTTTTGTGCTTTCGCAACAAATGGCTTTTTTTGCTTCCTAAGTGGTCTTTTGCAATTACCAAAATTACAAAATATACACTTATCATTGATAAAGCACGAGCGCACTGATTCCCCCTCTCTTTTGCGACCCATCTTAACCAATATTATTTTGAAAAAATTGAAATATTTTTGTGAATTGTTTTGGTAAAAACCGAAGCGAAATTTATTTTGACAATTATTTTTTGATTTTTAACGCAACGATATTGAAGCTTTTAACGTTGAGCTTTTAACTTTAGTATTATTGATAAAAAAAACGTTTATTAATAAATTTAACGTTATTTTTCAGCCCTGGTTAAAACTATATAAATGGTTCTAAACTTAAATTTAATTAATTTTGGTTCATTTAATTTTTAATCCAATATTTTTCTGTTTGCTCGCAGCCTCACATATGAGTGATTTTTTTTTAGGCTAGAGATGTGAGACAGCTTACTGAATACCAAATTGTCTCAAAATTCAAGTTGACCACGAAATGTCTCTATTAGTGACTAGAGACAGCCAGACTATTAAACATAGGATTTCACCTTTTAACTTATTGGTTATAACCACTTACGGCATTATATGCTGGGTAATTTAAGTACATACAAGCAAATGTATACATTCCAAAGCATACTTGCCTGTATCGGAGAACACTGCATGATACTAGAATCGATCATTTGCGTGGATCGCAGTTGCAAGTACTGGATAAAACTAGCTAACTTAAAACTAAATACCGCTGTTCTACATGTACTTATATTCCAACAAGCGTACATATTATCAAATATAACCGGTACAATCATAAAAATTCATTATCAAATCAAAAGTTAAGAGTTTGATTTTATTGCAATGTATGCTTTGATTGAATACAATATACGGTCAAATATATCTTGACTCCGCAACAAAGTCAACGTAATAATTCAAAGGATAATGAAAGTGTTGACATCAATTTATGAACATGGATACACATATATTAGCGTGAAAGTAGAGTTTGAGAATTCTTTTATATTGTAAACGATTATATTACCTATGTCCCTTTATTGACTAAAAATATCCACGGATTAATTGAAATGTGGCACGGTGGTAAACACTTACAATACACGTAGGTACATGGTGTATTATACAGCCAACATACTTGTTTCAATACGTACATGTACATGGAGATAGAATGTCTGACACAAATGCATTGATTTAAACACTCAAAAGTCGGAACTCAAAAAAACCATAAAACAAAGGTAATTACGTCCACATTCTTTGCAACAGTCGTTTGAGAAAATATTCTTGCTTTGTTTTTTCAGAAATTTAAAATAAGATAACTTGAATGAACCGGTAGATAACCCTCATAGTTTTACTTCAAAAAATTTTCGATGATCACACTGCTAAAAATCAATTATCCATGTTGTTGCTAATAGTCGTCATACAGTGGGATTAGATATCCGTATCGATTGGGCTGCTAGACGTACTGATTTTGGAAGTACGCTGTTGGATCCTGAAATTTGAAATGTACCTATGTTTGAAATGATATTAATTTTTCTTGTTATCCCAGTTGAATATATTTTTTTATAATATTGAATTTGAGGATGTAAAATTGCAAGGCTGGATATTGGTGTATTACTATATTCTTATTTTCATTGCTGAGATTGTAATTATTATTTCTATCAATGTTTTCTACTTTATAAGGAGTTAAAGTGTAATTATAATTACTGCCTTACAAAATTTTAAAAATTATTTGCACCAAAGCTGAGGTATTTTTCTTCCTCCTCAATCCTCAATATCGTCGAAAATGTCAACAATCAAATTTAACGAAAACCTCATTTTCGTTATATATACCGAGCTTTGACGTCAGAAATCTATAGAACCGCTTAAGACACGACCAATTTTTACCCTCCTATCTTGTAGAAAATTTTATAGCAAACATTTCGGTATATATAGATCTTGAAAAATAGGCAAACTAATTGGCAATTTCGGCCTTTACAAAAAAAGGGCAAGTTCAGAAAAAATTAGAGTTTTTTCTAAAATACAGTTTTATTGTCTTTTCACCTAGTATAACTTCGTTTCTTTCAAAATTCATAATATTTGTTATTAGATAAGATAACATTTTTTTAATTTTCCTGTTCACAATTTTCATATTTTAATCAAAAACCCCCACTCATTGAATGAATTTTGCAATGTAAGTCTAGGACTGTACACAACCATTTCTTTGTTTACTAAAATCAGCTGTATATGCCTATAGTCATATATGTCAACAATCAAATTTAACGAAAACCTCATTTTCGTTATATATACCGAGCTTTGACGTCAGAAATCTATAGAACCGCTTAAGACACGACCAATTTTTTCGCTCCTATCTTGTAAGAAATTTTATAGCAAAAATTTCGGTATATATAGATCTTGAAAAATATGCAAACTAATTGTCAATTTCGGCCTTTACAAAAAAGGGCAAGTTCAGAAAAAATTAGAGTTTTTTCTAAAATACAGTTTTATTGTCTTTTCACGTAGTATAACTTCGTTTCTTTCAAAATTCATAATATTTGTTATTAGATAAGATAACATTTTTTTAATTTTCCTGTTCACAATTTTCATATTTTAATCAAAAACCCCCACTCATTGAATGAATTTTGCAATGTAAGTCTAGGACTGGACACAACCATTTCTTTGTTTACTAAAATCAGCTGTATATGCCTATTAACATCTCTGATTTTTGAGGTGCCAAAATCGAGTATTGGCGAAACCCAAGAAAGATAATACAAAGTTAAATAAAAATAAAAATTAAGTGTAATACCTAAGACAGACATATGGTGTCTGTACCACAATGCGTACTACAATGAAAGCTCAGGAAACCATGTAATAGCATAGTGACACACATTTGGTTTTCTATGACCTTGGCACTTACCAGCTGATTAAACAAAATAAAAAAACAAAGTTAAAAATAAAATAAAAGAAAAATGAACTCAATGAAAACTCGAAACTGCGTGCTCCTTTGCCAGCTGCGTGCACATCTTTGCATATACATACATATATGGCTATTTTTATGTGCTCCATGCAGCTCATGGCTAAATTGAGCCCACACTGCAATTATTTTTTTTAATTGCGTCGCTTCCAACGTACTTTTTTGAATTTTTTTTCTATTTCTGATATAAATTTGTTGATTTTTTTAATTAATATTTGTTGTCAAAATGACATAAAACACCTGATTGTGACAGACGAATTGGCTGTGTTCATTGCACTGCAGCGTAGTACAATTAGCAACTCCACTCAATTTCAATGGTTTCTTGCCTGCTTTCATGGTACGGAACTCAATATGCTTTCGAACTTAACTATTGAAACTACATTATCTTAACTCACATCTTGATTTTTTTCCAAAAAACCTTGGTGATCAAAGTGATCGAGACCAGACACAAAAGGAAAGTTCTTGGCACTGTCAGAAAATGACAAGGAGGAAAAGCGCAAATCGAAATCTAAGATACACTTTCAGGAAATGTCAGAGTAATATAAAGCATGTATGATTTTATCAAATAACTTGTGATAAAAAGAATACGAAGTTATACTAGGTGAAAAGACAATAAAACTGTATTTTAGAAAAAACTCTAATTTTTTCTGAACTTGCCCTTTTTTTGTAAAGGCCGAAATTGCCAATTAGTTTGCCTATTTTTCAAGATCTATATATACCGAAATTTTTGCTATAAAATTTCCTACAAGATAGGATGGAAAAAATTGGTCGTGTCTTAACCCTTTCAGTACATCTTTTTACTGAGCCGTCCAAAAAATCTAAAATTTTACGCGAGACCTCTTATTGGTTCCCTTAGCAATAATAAATAAAAAAAATTTCAAAATTATTTTCGGAAAACCGTTTTTTTCAATGTTGCCATATGGCAACAAAATTCCTTAAAGGTACAGAAAAACACACGTATGTAATATTTGAAATAAACATGTTTTATTCAATTTATTTTGTTTTATTTATGACATGCAATGCTGGAAATGGAAATATAAAATCAAAAATTAAAAAATATTCATATGAACATACATACGTACATATAACATTTTTATAAACACTTTAATTTAAGTAATTACTAAGAACAAATCTAAAGGTAATGATAAAAATAACTAATACTGGAAATAATAAGAATAATAATAATAATGCAAATTAATAATATTAAAAATAATAATACATTTTTTATTAGAATAGTTGTAGGTTTTTAGCTTATATAATGGTAGTCCTTGAAGCAGTCCCGAGTTCCATTAGGGAGGCATAGGTGAATATTGCATTTAGAACACTTGTACCTGGTATATCCTGAACATCCGTTGATTTTGCATCTGGTTTTCTCTTCTGTATGCTCCGGCCAATGTTGGTTTCCATCATATCGTATGGAAACAGCAGGCGCTGTTTCATTTGTTCGTCTAGATTTAGCTACACGTTCTTCGCTCAAAGCCGCTTTTGGCCGCCCACGTTTTCTAGAACACTCATTTTTGTTGGACAGAGCAATTAGCCCATCAGCAACATCTTGTCGGAATTCTAAAAGGTCCATGTGCTTTTGAGTATTTGGGTCAATGCTGAACAAGTCTCTTTTATATTCTAGCCATGAATTGCATATGGCCATGTCTATAAAGTGGTCAAACACCTTGAGTGTCCATTTTCGCGATCGTATTGAAATACGGTATAGTGACAAAAGATAGTCAATTTTATCCACTCCCCCCATGTTTTTATTATGCTCTTTAACAATGTTAGGCTGAGATATTTCAATTTTTTTCTTCTGTTCAGAACAATATCTTGTAACCTTGTGTAAAGGTTCATCACCATAAATTGAAGACAGAAGTTGAACGGTACCACCATCAAGCCATTTCATAACAAAGGTATTGTCTTCTCTTTCTATACGAAAGTCAAAGCTACCTCGCCCTTCTTTTTTCAACTCCTTCTCAGATTTGAGAGGTACTTTACCAATCCTATTTCCTCGTATGGTACCGGTAGCCCAAATTCCTTTTTGTTTTAAACATAATAACAAATTAAGAGAAGAAAAATAATTGTCAAAAAAAAGCTTGAAATTTGTATTATCAGATATAGTTTTCGTTAAATGCACTACAATATCAGCGCAAAACCCTAAATTTTGACTAATTGAAACAGTTCCCTTACCCTGATATATTTCAAAATCGTAAATCATGCCTTTCGAACTGCAAAGACAAAATACTTTAATACCCCATTTTATGGGTTTTTTAGGCATATATTGCCTTAATGCAGTCTTTCCTTTAAATGGAATCATCATTTCATCAACACAAAGATTTTCGTCTTTGGGGATAGTGTAAAGTTTTTGGGTAAAAGCATCCACTAGTGGACGAATTTTATACAGTTTATCACTATTGATTGTGGCTGTTGTAAATTTCAAATTACTTCGTATGGAATGAAATCGCGGTCTTGTCATGCATTGTGAGAAGCACGGAATTGCTGTGGCCTTTGACCAGTACATATCCAATCTAGGATAGCCCAATGTGCCAATTGTTATCTCTAAAGCAAGAAATTTCAAAAACTCTTCCTTAGAGAGGTTTACAGATTTTCCACTTTGCAATAAAGATGTTTGATTAGTGGTTTGCAAAACTTGGTCTAGGAAATTTTCAGAAAAATACTCCAAGAAATAAACAACAGGGACTTTCATTTCATTATTCGCGTAAGTCTGAGTAAAACACGTATTGGGAGGAGTCCATGGTGCTTTCTTCCATCGGAACTCACAATTTTTTTTCGGAATGAACTTTGAAACTTGACCTGAAGTTGAGCTAGGTTCAGCTATTGGAGCTTCACCCAAACATTCGTTTTCTTCGACGTCAATATGTGAAATATTTATTTCATACTGATCTTGCCGGGAAAGCTCTTCGATCAAAAACGTTTCATTTTCGTCAAATGCATTTATTAAATTATCAAAAGTTTCTGTTTCTTGTGGGTCCTCTGTGTCGGATATATCGGATATATCCGAGTCGTCAAAATTTATTAGAATTTTTTCGATAGCAGCTTCTTTCATTTTCCGTGACATGTCTAAAAATTGTTTGCTAAAGCTCAAAAAACGTCTAATCGCTATGAGTTACAAGCGCAAATGAATGTATGCTATTCAAAAATTGGCCGCACGTTATTGAGAGTTTGAACACCTTAAAGTGCATATGTTGCCAAATGGCTAGTAGTTTTTTTTGAAATGGTGGAAACTACGCTGCCCCAAAGATTGATGTTGCCATATGGCAACAATATAGCGAAAGGGTTAAGCGGTTCTATAGATTTCTGACGTCAAAGTTCGGTATATATAACGAAAATGAGGTTTTCGTTAAATTTGATTGTTGACATTTTCGACAATATCTTTTAAATGGGGAAGTCAAAAAAAGTGAGCGATAGCATAAAATTTGCGCAAAATCTTCCCTTTTGAAGAAAAGTAAAGATTGTTGATATATGTAGCAGATGTACCAAAGAAGATAATTAGGTTTGAATGTGAGAAAACAGGGATAAATTTTGCAAATTTTTCAAAAAACAGTCAAATTGAAATAACTCAGAATTTCTCCGGTTTACCCCCCCTTTTTTCACATTTTTCTATGTTTTTCGGTGCTTTGAGCACGAAAAAAAATATATCAGCTTTGGTGCAAAATCATTGTAAGACAGTGTTACCTTTCCTATCAATATTTTTTACTCTATAGCGCCCTTTAATTAATTTAATTTATAAGTAACACTAAATCGACTATATTTATTTCCTTACTGTAACTGTTTTTGTCATACCTAGTTTTTTTTGTTTTCCCTTTGACTGCTGTTCTAACGTATTGGGTCTTTGCTGTGGTATTTGTAACCTATACTTAATTTCTTTGTCGTAATTGTATAATAGCCTTGGTTACCCTATTTTCTTGTAAAAATTCGTACGCCTGAAGTATTTTTTCCAAAACTAGCTCAAAAGGGCAAAAGCCATGTACCGTGGCTGGTCTTGTATTGTAAAAATACGAAAAATATTTGAGATATTCATTCCAATCGTCTTTGTCGATGGATATGTAAAAACGAGCATATTCATTGAATGTTCTATGGCTACGATCAATTGTGCCTAAAGTTTGATGGTGATATGGTGTTGAGGTTTTATGCCTTATTTTGAAGAGTTTGCATAGTCCTCCACCAAACTATTCTTGTATTCGGTTCCCATATCTGATAAAATTGTTTTCATATTTAGTTGAAAATAAAAATAGCGTCAGCATGAGTGATTCTGTGGCACCAATGACTGATTATAATCACTGGTCGATGCCCAAAATTTACCAGAGACGCTGTTATGAAATTCGTATGTTAAACCAATACCTGATTTCGAAAATCGAGTTCATTTTTGATTCTATGGTGCCGTTTTTGATATATTTGCAATTTACCGTTAGTCGAAAAAACCAAAAAGATGGCTCCCTTTAATTACGAACGGGTCAAGCAATTGCAAAAAGATTTACAGAATCGAAAAGCCGATACAATTTTCTATAAATGCATATTCGATTATTTTTTGCTCAACCAGATAGTTTTCGAGATATTAGCTTGACAATTCAGATTTTTGTTTTTTTTTATAAAAAAATATGAAAAAAATTACTCTTTGCGTGGGCAGCATTCCAAAACCACAACCTTTTTTCCAGATATTTTTCCTTTACGTAAAGCTCTGTTTAATTACAAAAAGATCAAAAAAGCTATCATCGAAAAAGACAAAGATAAGCTATATAAAATCGATGCAAAACTACGTACGTTATCAGCGATCGAATAAAAATACCCAGGTTACGCAATTTCAACGTATGTATACATATGTACATATATTTAAGGTATACATATGTAGATACATATATTAAAGGTATAAAGTGCAAGTGGAATATTATCCGGATAAACGAATAACACCATAACAATGATAATACTTTAAATAGTATTTTTTATACTCGAATTGTTTTATAGTACGTAGAGTGGTTGCATCGAATCAAGAGTGGCATGTAGTTATAAACATGTTTTTCCGTCACTTATGGGTAAGTATGCAGGTAGATTTTAAAAATTTAAAGACACAGAAAATTTAATTAAAGCAGGTAGTATTTTCTTTTCCCGCCTTCGTATAAAAAGGAACCTTTCTGTCTAGGTAAGATTTGATTTTTATACCTTTCATGAACATGAAATAGTATTATAACTTTGGTCCGATGTTTGTAAGTGTGAGAAGAAGAAGAGATAGACCCACCATTAAGTATACCGAAATGATCAGGGCGACGAGCTGAGTTGATTTAGCCATGTCCGTCCGTCTGTTTGAACGCAAACTAGTCCCTCAGTTTTAGAGATATCTCGATGAAATTTTACAAGCAGGCGCCATTTTGCATAGGATTAATCATTTGTCGGAACCAGCAAGGTCGGACCGATGCAACGCATAGCTCCCATACAATCGATTGTTCCGATAAACGGGTTTTGGCCCATAACTCTTGCAATTAAAAAGCTATTAGAGCGAAATTTCGCAGGTTTAGTACATATTATATGCGTAATGTGTGTAGTGAAAATCACCTAGATCTGATCAACATAACATATACATAGCTCCCATATAATCGATAGTTTCGATAAATGGGGTTTGGGCTATAAATGTTGCAAATAGAAAGCTAGAAACGTAAAATTTTTGCAGGTTTGGTACTTATTATATATATGATGTGTGTAGTGAAAATCATACAGATCGGACTTACATAACATATAGCTCCCATATTACCGATTGCTCCGATAAATGTGGTTTGGCTATGTATTTTTAAATTAACAGTTTTGGAGAGTTTGTAAGTAATTGTAAGTAAGGATCTTCTTCTTTAAATGGCCATGTAACCGCCTGAGCGATTTTGACCGTCCAACATAGCTCGCCAGTCATTTCTTCTTTGCGCCAACTGGCGCCAATTGGAGACCCCACGAGATCGCAGGTCGGTCTCCACTTGGTCCTTCCATCGGAGTGGTGGTCTTCCTCTTCCTCTGCTTCCACCGGCGGGTGCCGATAAGTATACCTTCTGGGCTGGAGCGTCTTCGTTCATTCGCACGACGTGGCCTAGCCAGCGAAGCCGCTGTGTTTTAATGCGCTGTACTATGTCGACGTCTGCGTAAAGCTCATACAACTCATCATTAAATCTTCTTCGGTACTCGCCGTCGCCAACGCGTAGAGGCCCATAAATCTTTCGCAGAACTTTTCTCTCGAATACTCCCAATGCAGCCTCGTCAGATGTTGTTAGTGTCCACGCCTCTGCACCATATAGCAGGACGGGAGCGATGAGTGACTTGTAGAGTGTGATTTTCGTGCGTTTTCAATTGCCTACTCAGTCCAAAGTAGCATTTATTTGCAAGAGCAATTCTTCGTTGGATTTATAGGCTGGCATTATTGTTGGAGTTTATGCTGGATCCAAGGTAAACGAAGTCCTTCACTATTTCGAACTTTTTGGTGCCAGCAGTGGCGTGGGTGCCAAGGCGCGAATGCGCTGACTCTTTGCTTGATGACAGCATGTACTTCGTTTTGCCTTCGTTCACCACCAAACCCATTTTTTCCGCTTCTTTTTCTAGTTTGGAGTACGCAGAGGTTACGGCACGGTTGTTAAGGCCGATAATGTCAATGTCGTTAGCATATGCTAACAGTTGCACGCTTTTATAGAATATTGTTCCAGCGCGGTTGAGTTCTGCAGATTGTATTATTTTCTCCAACATCAAATTAAAGAAATCGCACGATAGTAAGGATCGGACACTTAGAAAAGTTGTGCGTATTCATGAAAGGTATAAAGCCTTCGGCACAGCCGAAGACAGCCCTTTCCTTACTTGTTCCAATTTTATTCTTGTTCCGAGTATAAACGAAAAATTTGAGAACATACATCGTGTCGAGTAGGATTGATTCATACGGAATCAGGACAACAAATAAAATTTAATTCACCAATGATATGAAAAGAACCTACTTGCCATTCAATAGAGTGTTATATTTGTCAAACAAAAGTACTTGGCGTTGGAAGATCCAGAAGAGTAACCTATGAAGTTAACATACCTTGTGTGATAAGCACTACTAGGTAAAACAATAAGAGTAAACCCTGCCAGCGTACCTACAGAGACATTACTACATTTAACGGCAGTGGTGGATCCAGTTCCATTGTCAACAGTAATATCTGATATCGGGGAATCAAGTTGTACTGAATTTCGCATGGGAAATGATTTTATAAGAGATTTGGAACTATCCAAGGAAAAGGCCGAGATCCACACTCCTCGTATGCAACAATTTAAATTCGTCTCATCCTGAATAAGCGTCAAAGTAGAACACATAATTATTTCGACTACATAGTAAAATCAAATTAAGATAATAATTGTTAGAATATAGTAGGTTAGGTAAGGTTGCGAGGGCTGAGCTGAGACCCTAAGGTAACTGCTCACTACTTAGGCCACCAATGGGCCCATTGTAATACCCCATACGGTCCCGAAAAAGACCCCTTCCCTGCCTAAAGCTGGTCAAACCACCTTGTGGAAGCAATGAATTTCGCTAAAGCTTCAACTTCAAAACTAGAGACCTCAGCAGGGTAAAGTAGGAAGGGTTTCCCCGGGATGGCCAACCTACGCCTGCCAAGTGCTGGACGCTGGCAGAGGAGGTGTTGGACACTCTCCTCCTCTTCGGTATGCCTACAGCTGCGACAGTAGTCGAATGTCGCTACCCCCATTCTTGCACCGTGCGTGCCTATTAAGCAATGCCCTCTCAGGACCCTAACTAGGGATGATAGGACTGATTTATGTAGAGTCAGAAGCGCCCTTGTACGCCCCTTGTCATAACAGGGTCACGTAAGCCTGGACGTCTCACACGATGGGATGACTGACCAGGCTCCATTTGCCCTCCTAATAGTGCATGTGTTTGCACGAAGCTTGAAGGTGGCCATAGGCATGCCTACCGAATCATTTTCCGGAAGAATGTGATCGGAGGTGCCTCGGAACTCAATATGCTTTCGAACTTAACTATTGAAACTACATTATCTTAACTCACATCTTGATTTTTTTCCAAAAAACCTTGGTGATCAAAGTGATCGAGACCAGACACAAAAGGAAAGTTCTTGGCACTGTCAGAAAATGACAAGGAGGAAAAGCGCAAATCGAAATCTAAGATACACTTTCAGGAAATGTCAGAGTAATATAAAGCATGTATGATTTTATCAAATAACTTGTGATAAAAAGAATACGAAGTTATACTAGGTGAAAAGACAATAAAACTGTATTTTAGAAAAAACTCTAATTTTTTCTGAACTTGCCCTTTTTTTGTAAAGGCCGAAATTGCCAATTAGTTTGCCTATTTTTCAAGATCTATATATACCGAAATTTTTGCTATAAAATTTCCTACAAGATAGGATGGAAAAAATTGGTCGTGTCTTAACCCTTTCAGTACATCTTTTTACTGAGCCGTCCAAAAAATCTAAAATTTTACGCGAGACCTCTTATTGGTTCCCTTAGCAATAATAAATAAAAAAAATTTCAAAATTATTTTCGGAAAACCGTTTTTTTCAATGTTGCCATATGGCAACAAAATTCCTTAAAGGTACAGAAAAACACACGTATGTAATATTTGAAATAAACATGTTTTATTCAATTTATTTTGTTTTATTTATGACATGCAATGCTGGAAATGGAAATATAAAATCAAAAATTAAAAAATATTCATATGAACATACATACGTACATATAACATTTTTATAAACACTTTAATTTAAGTAATTACTAAGAACAAATCTAAAGGTAATGATAAAAATAACTAATACTGGAAATAATAAGAATAATAATAATAATGCAAATTAATAATATTAAAAATAATAATACATTTTTTATTAGAATAGTTGTAGGTTTTTAGCTTATATAATGGTAGTCCTTGAAGCAGTCCCGAGTTCCATTAGGGAGGCATAGGTGAATATTGCATTTAGAACACTTGTACCTGGTATATCCTGAACATCCGTTGATTTTGCATCTGGTTTTCTCTTCTGTATGCTCCGGCCAATGTTGGTTTCCATCATATCGTATGGAAACAGCAGGCGCTGTTTCATTTGTTCGTCTAGATTTAGCTACACGTTCTTCGCTCAAAGCCGCTTTTGGCCGCCCACGTTTTCTAGAACACTCATTTTTGTTGGACAGAGCAATTAGCCCATCAGCAACATCTTGTCGGAATTCTAAAAGGTCCATGTGCTTTTGAGTATTTGGGTCAATGCTGAACAAGTCTCTTTTATATTCTAGCCATGAATTGCATATGGCCATGTCTATAAAGTGGTCAAACACCTTGAGTGTCCATTTTCGCGATCGTATTGAAATACGGTATAGTGACAAAAGATAGTCAATTTTATCCACTCCCCCCATGTTTTTATTATGCTCTTTAACAATGTTAGGCTGAGATATTTCAATTTTTTTCTTCTGTTCAGAACAATATCTTGTAACCTTGTGTAAAGGTTCATCACCATAAATTGAAGACAGAAGTTGAACGGTACCACCATCAAGCCATTTCATAACAAAGGTATTGTCTTCTCTTTCTATACGAAAGTCAAAGCTACCTCGCCCTTCTTTTTTCAACTCCTTCTCAGATTTGAGAGGTACTTTACCAATCCTATTTCCTCGTATGGTACCGGTAGCCCAAATTCCTTTTTGTTTTAAACATAATAACAAATTAAGAGAAGAAAAATAATTGTCAAAAAAAAGCTTGAAATTTGTATTATCAGATATAGTTTTCGTTAAATGCACTACAATATCAGCGCAAAACCCTAAATTTTGACTAATTGAAACAGTTCCCTTACCCTGATATATTTCAAAATCGTAAATCATGCCTTTCGAACTGCAAAGACAAAATACTTTAATACCCCATTTTATGGGTTTTTTAGGCATATATTGCCTTAATGCAGTCTTTCCTTTAAATGGAATCATCATTTCATCAACACAAAGATTTTCGTCTTTGGGGATAGTGTAAAGTTTTTGGGTAAAAGCATCCACTAGTGGACGAATTTTATACAGTTTATCACTATTGATTGTGGCTGTTGTAAATTTCAAATTACTTCGTATGGAATGAAATCGCGGTCTTGTCATGCATTGTGAGAAGCACGGAATTGCTGTGGCCTTTGACCAGTACATATCCAATCTAGGATAGCCCAATGTGCCAATTGTTATCTCTAAAGCAAGAAATTTCAAAAACTCTTCCTTAGAGAGGTTTACAGATTTTCCACTTTGCAATAAAGATGTTTGATTAGTGGTTTGCAAAACTTGGTCTAGGAAATTTTCAGAAAAATACTCCAAGAAATAAACAACAGGGACTTTCATTTCATTATTCGCGTAAGTCTGAGTAAAACACGTATTGGGAGGAGTCCATGGTGCTTTCTTCCATCGGAACTCACAATTTTTTTTCGGAATGAACTTTGAAACTTGACCTGAAGTTGAGCTAGGTTCAGCTATTGGAGCTTCACCCAAACATTCGTTTTCTTCGACGTCAATATGTGAAATATTTATTTCATACTGATCTTGCCGGGAAAGCTCTTCGATCAAAAACGTTTCATTTTCGTCAAATGCATTTATTAAATTATCAAAAGTTTCTGTTTCTTGTGGGTCCTCTGTGTCGGATATATCGGATATATCCGAGTCGTCAAAATTTATTAGAATTTTTTCGATAGCAGCTTCTTTCATTTTCCGTGACATGTCTAAAAATTGTTTGCTAAAGCTCAAAAAACGTCTAATCGCTATGAGTTACAAGCGCAAATGAATGTATGCTATTCAAAAATTGGCCGCACGTTATTGAGAGTTTGAACACCTTAAAGTGCATATGTTGCCAAATGGCTAGTAGTTTTTTTTGAAATGGTGGAAACTACGCTGCCCCAAAGATTGATGTTGCCATATGGCAACAATATAGCGAAAGGGTTAAGCGGTTCTATAGATTTCTGACGTCAAAGTTCGGTATATATAACGAAAATGAGGTTTTCGTTAAATTTGATTGTTGACATTTTCGACAATATCTTTTAAATGGGGAAGTCAAAAAAAGTGAGCGATAGCATAAAATTTGCGCAAAATCTTCCCTTTTGAAGAAAAGTAAAGATTGTTGATATATGTAGCAGATGTACCAAAGAAGATAATTAGGTTTGAATGTGAGAAAACAGGGATAAATTTTGCAAATTTTTCAAAAAACAGTCAAATTGAAATAACTCAGAATTTCTCCGGTTTACCCCCCCTTTTTTCACATTTTTCTATGTTTTTCGGTGCTTTGAGCACGAAAAAAAATATATCAGCTTTGGTGCAAAATCATTGTAAGACAGTGTTACCTTTCCTATCAATATTTTTTACTCTATAGCGCCCTTTAATTAATTTAATTTATAAGTAACACTAAATCGACTATATTTATTTCCTTACTGTAACTGTTTTTGTCATACCTAGTTTTTTTTGTTTTCCCTTTGACTGCTGTTCTAACGTATTGGGTCTTTGCTGTGGTATTTGTAACCTATACTTAATTTCTTTGTCGTAATTGTATAATAGCCTTGGTTACCCTATTTTCTTGTAAAAATTCGTACGCCTGAAGTATTTTTTCCAAAACTAGCTCAAAAGGGCAAAAGCCATGTACCGTGGCTGGTCTTGTATTGTAAAAATACGAAAAATATTTGAGATATTCATTCCAATCGTCTTTGTCGATGGATATGTAAAAACGAGCATATTCATTGAATGTTCTATGGCTACGATCAATTGTGCCTAAAGTTTGATGGTGATATGGTGTTGAGGTTTTATGCCTTATTTTGAAGAGTTTGCATAGTCCTCCACCAAACTATTCTTGTATTCGGTTCCCATATCTGATAAAATTGTTTTCATATTTAGTTGAAAATAAAAATAGCGTCAGCATGAGTGATTCTGTGGCACCAATGACTGATTATAATCACTGGTCGATGCCCAAAATTTACCAGAGACGCTGTTATGAAATTCGTATGTTAAACCAATACCTGATTTCGAAAATCGAGTTCATTTTTGATTCTATGGTGCCGTTTTTGATATATTTGCAATTTACCGTTAGTCGAAAAAACCAAAAAGATGGCTCCCTTTAATTACGAACGGGTCAAGCAATTGCAAAAAGATTTACAGAATCGAAAAGCCGATACAATTTTCTATAAATGCATATTCGATTATTTTTTGCTCAACCAGATAGTTTTCGAGATATTAGCTTGACAATTCAGATTTTTGTTTTTTTTTATAAAAAAATATGAAAAAAATTACTCTTTGCGTGGGCAGCATTCCAAAACCACAACCTTTTTTCCAGATATTTTTCCTTTACGTAAAGCTCTGTTTAATTACAAAAAGATCAAAAAAGCTATCATCGAAAAAGACAAAGATAAGCTATATAAAATCGATGCAAAACTACGTACGTTATCAGCGATCGAATAAAAATACCCAGGTTACGCAATTTCAACGTATGTATACATATGTACATATATTTAAGGTATACATATGTAGATACATATATTAAAGGTATAAAGTGCAAGTGGAATATTATCCGGATAAACGAATAACACCATAACAATGATAATACTTTAAATAGTATTTTTTATACTCGAATTGTTTTATAGTACGTAGAGTGGTTGCATCGAATCAAGAGTGGCATGTAGTTATAAACATGTTTTTCCGTCACTTATGGGTAAGTATGCAGGTAGATTTTAAAAATTTAAAGACACAGAAAATTTAATTAAAGCAGGTAGTATTTTCTTTTCCCGCCTTCGTATAAAAAGGAACCTTTCTGTCTAGGTAAGATTTGATTTTTATACCTTTCATGAACATGAAATAGTATTATAACTTTGGTCCGATGTTTGTAAGTGTGAGAAGAAGAAGAGATAGACCCACCATTAAGTATACCGAAATGATCAGGGCGACGAGCTGAGTTGATTTAGCCATGTCCGTCCGTCTGTTTGAACGCAAACTAGTCCCTCAGTTTTAGAGATATCTCGATGAAATTTTACAAGCAGGCGCCATTTTGCATAGGATTAATCATTTGTCGGAACCAGCAAGGTCGGACCGATGCAACGCATAGCTCCCATACAATCGATTGTTCCGATAAACGGGTTTTGGCCCATAACTCTTGCAATTAAAAAGCTATTAGAGCGAAATTTCGCAGGTTTAGTACATATTATATGCGTAATGTGTGTAGTGAAAATCACCTAGATCTGATCAACATAACATATACATAGCTCCCATATAATCGATAGTTTCGATAAATGGGGTTTGGGCTATAAATGTTGCAAATAGAAAGCTAGAAACGTAAAATTTTTGCAGGTTTGGTACTTATTATATATATGATGTGTGTAGTGAAAATCATACAGATCGGACTTACATAACATATAGCTCCCATATTACCGATTGCTCCGATAAATGTGGTTTGGCTATGTATTTTTAAATTAACAGTTTTGGAGAGTTTGTAAGTAATTGTAAGTAAGGATCTTCTTCTTTAAATGGCCATGTAACCGCCTGAGCGATTTTGACCGTCCAACATAGCTCGCCAGTCATTTCTTCTTTGCGCCAACTGGCGCCAATTGGAGACCCCACGAGATCGCAGGTCGGTCTCCACTTGGTCCTTCCATCGGAGTGGTGGTCTTCCTCTTCCTCTGCTTCCACCGGCGGGTGCCGATAAGTATACCTTCTGGGCTGGAGCGTCTTCGTTCATTCGCACGACGTGGCCTAGCCAGCGAAGCCGCTGTGTTTTAATGCGCTGTACTATGTCGACGTCTGCGTAAAGCTCATACAACTCATCATTAAATCTTCTTCGGTACTCGCCGTCGCCAACGCGTAGAGGCCCATAAATCTTTCGCAGAACTTTTCTCTCGAATACTCCCAATGCAGCCTCGTCAGATGTTGTTAGTGTCCACGCCTCTGCACCATATAGCAGGACGGGAGCGATGAGTGACTTGTAGAGTGTGATTTTCGTGCGTTTTCAATTGCCTACTCAGTCCAAAGTAGCATTTATTTGCAAGAGCAATTCTTCGTTGGATTTATAGGCTGGCATTATTGTTGGAGTTTATGCTGGATCCAAGGTAAACGAAGTCCTTCACTATTTCGAACTTTTTGGTGCCAGCAGTGGCGTGGGTGCCAAGGCGCGAATGCGCTGACTCTTTGCTTGATGACAGCATGTACTTCGTTTTGCCTTCGTTCACCACCAAACCCATTTTTTCCGCTTCTTTTTCTAGTTTGGAGTACGCAGAGGTTACGGCACGGTTGTTAAGGCCGATAATGTCAATGTCGTTAGCATATGCTAACAGTTGCACGCTTTTATAGAATATTGTTCCAGCGCGGTTGAGTTCTGCAGATTGTATTATTTTCTCCAACATCAAATTAAAGAAATCGCACGATAGTAAGGATCGGACACTTAGAAAAGTTGTGCGTATTCATGAAAGGTATAAAGCCTTCGGCACAGCCGAAGACAGCCCTTTCCTTACTTGTTCCAATTTTATTCTTGTTCCGAGTATAAACGAAAAATTTGAGAACATACATCGTGTCGAGTAGGATTGATTCATACGGAATCAGGACAACAAATAAAATTTAATTCACCAATGATATGAAAAGAACCTACTTGCCATTCAATAGAGTGTTATATTTGTCAAACAAAAGTACTTGGCGTTGGAAGATCCAGAAGAGTAACCTATGAAGTTAACATACCTTGTGTGATAAGCACTACTAGGTAAAACAATAAGAGTAAACCCTGCCAGCGTACCTACAGAGACATTACTACATTTAACGGCAGTGGTGGATCCAGTTCCATTGTCAACAGTAATATCTGATATCGGGGAATCAAGTTGTACTGAATTTCGCATGGGAAATGATTTTATAAGAGATTTGGAACTATCCAAGGAAAAGGCCGAGATCCACACTCCTCGTATGCAACAATTTAAATTCGTCTCATCCTGAATAAGCGTCAAAGTAGAACACATAATTATTTCGACTACATAGTAAAATCAAATTAAGATAATAATTGTTAGAATATAGTAGGTTAGGTAAGGTTGCGAGGGCTGAGCTGAGACCCTAAGGTAACTGCTCACTACTTAGGCCACCAATGGGCCCATTGTAATACCCCATACGGTCCCGAAAAAGACCCCTTCCCTGCCTAAAGCTGGTCAAACCACCTTGTGGAAGCAATGAATTTCGCTAAAGCTTCAACTTCAAAACTAGAGACCTCAGCAGGGTAAAGTAGGAAGGGTTTCCCCGGGATGGCCAACCTACGCCTGCCAAGTGCTGGACGCTGGCAGAGGAGGTGTTGGACACTCTCCTCCTCTTCGGTATGCCTACAGCTGCGACAGTAGTCGAATGTCGCTACCCCCATTCTTGCACCGTGCGTGCCTATTAAGCAATGCCCTCTCAGGACCCTAACTAGGGATGATAGGACTGATTTATGTAGAGTCAGAAGCGCCCTTGTACGCCCCTTGTCATAACAGGGTCACGTAAGCCTGGACGTCTCACACGATGGGATGACTGACCAGGCTCCATTTGCCCTCCTAATAGTGCATGTGTTTGCACGAAGCTTGAAGGTGGCCATAGGCATGCCTACCGAATCATTTTCCGGAAGAATGTGATCGGAGGTGCCTCTTCTGGCCAACTCATCTGCTCTGCAGTTGCCTTCAATATCCCTGTGCCCAGGTACCCATATAAAGTGAAGTGCTGAGCCATCTCATTAAGAGATCTGCGGCATTCAGTGACCGACTTTGTGTTGTCGACGAATGAGTCCAAGGCCTTAAGAGCGGCCTGGCTGTCTGAGAAAATAAAAACCCGTTTGCCATCCTTGGGCATAGACCCGAGATGATTCACAGCCCTGTGTATTGCCAGCATTTCCGCTTGGTACACACTACAGTAATCAGGAAGGCAGAAAGAGACCTCTAAGCCCAGATCCGGTGAAAAGAAGCCAGCTCCCACTTTCCCGTCCAGCTTAGAACCATCCGTGAATATGTTGGCGGCACCCGGGACTGTATGTTGTCTGGTATTCCACGCTTGTCTCGATGGTATATATACTACATAGTTTTTATCGAAAACGTTCTTTGGCGTACAGTAGTCAGTCCGTACTGGTATTGGCACCGGGGCGTTTGAGCCCAGGATTGTTGCGTGTCCACTAGATCTACCTGACCAGAGACCTGTTTCCTTTATGCGTAGAGCGGTGATGACCGCAAATTCCTTTGCCACCAGGTCAAGAGGTGGCAGGTGCAACATTGTGTTTAGTGCTTCAGTCGGAGTGGAGCCGAGAGCCCCGGTGATGCAGAGCTCCGTGCTTCGTTGCACCTTTTGAAGCATGTTAAGGTAGGTGCTTTTAGCTAGTGCAGGCCACCAGACCAATACACCATAAAGAAGAATCGGGCGCACAATGGCTGTGTATATCCAATAGACCACCTTAGGGGAGAACCCCCAGGAGGTACCAATACCCCTCTTACAGGTGAACAGCGCCGCTGATGCCTTTCTGGCTCGCTCCATGATATTATCACTCCATAACAGCTTCCTGTCGAGAATGATTCCCAGATACTTGACTTTATCGCTGAACGCTAAGTGGGTACCCCCAATTCTTGGCGGGGTTAGATCTGGTACTTTGTACCTTCTCGTGAAGAGGACTAGCTCGGTTTTATCCGGATTGACTTCCAAACCTGTGGCCGTGGCCCAGTGTGATACTTTACATAGTGCTCCTTCCATTAGGTTGCAGAGAGTTTGCGGCAATTTTCCCCGCATAGTGACGCAGATGTCATCTGCATACGCGATCACCTGGTGACCTTCTGATTCCATGAGACGTAGCAATTGGTTGACGGTAACCACCCAGAGTAGCGGAGAGAGAACGCCTCCCTGCGGGGTGCCTCTGCTGACGGATCTGCGGATCACGCTTCCATCAAGCTCCGTTACAATCTGCCTACGTGTAAGCAGATCGTGGATAAAATCCTCCAGGCACGCATCAACCCCCAATTCCGTCAGCGCCGAGAGAATGGCCTCCGGGAGTACGTTGTTGAAGGCACCCGCTATATCTAGAAAAGCCACTAGAGTGTATTCCTTGAGGTCGAGTGACCTTTCAATACCGGATATCAGTGAATGCAAGGCAGTGTCGGTCGACCTGCCTTTAGTATAGGCATGCTGAGCATGCGAAAGAGACGACGGTTCAATCCTCCTCCTGATATAGTCCTCTAGGAGTCTTTCTAACGCCTTAAGCAGAAAGGAAGATAAGCTTATAGGCCTAAAATCATTTGGTTTCGAGTGTGAAGACTTCCCTGCTTTGGGGATAAAGACCACGTTGACCTCTCTCCACGATGCTGGAATATAATTTAGCCTGAGACAGCCAACAAACATCCCTTTAATCCAGGGCTTTACAATTTCGGCAGTATACTACAGTTGAGCCGGAATAATTCCGTCCGGGCCCGGCGACTTGTAGGGCTTAAAGGTCGAGAGAGCCCAGTCTAACTTCCTATCATCAGTAATTTCGCTTATTAGCCGGTCCTTAGGTAGCCCACCGGTAACAATATTTGTGGACACGCCCGCGCATGTCGGGAAGTGAGTATCCATAAGCAAATTTATGGTTTCCGTAGTAGAGTTCGTCCATTGCAAATCTGGTTTTTGGACGCAACTAAGCTGAGTAGGGGATTTCGATAGAACCCTCCTTAAACGAGAGGCCGCGGATGTAGATTCGATTTTACCACAGAAATCTATCCAAGAAGATCGCTTTTCCTTTCGGATTGCTTTTTTATAGGAATTTAGATTCGCTTTATAAGCTGCCCATGCGGGTTCATGCCCATCATGTTTTGCTTTATTGAAAGACGCCCTACAAGACTTTCTGAGCTTGTCGAGATCAGACGACCACCACGGTGGTTTGTGCGTTTCTCTACCTTTCCTAGTCGGGCAGGCCCTATCAAGAGCAGTCCTACATATATCACTGAAATTATTTACGAGTAATTCCAGCTCCCCTTCGTTATCCGGGATTCTCACCTCCTTGGGTAGATTTTTACCCAGGATCTTCTTATAGTAGCCCCAGTTTGTTCTTCTAAAATTTTGAATATACTTTGGGCTTGTGTGAGCATCTGATATAGAGAAGCTTATATACCTATGGTCAGAAAAGGAGTGCTCTTTCAGAACTCTCCATGAAACAATCTTGTCACTGAAAGAATCCGTGACCAGGGTTATGTCAAGGACCTCCTCGCGGTTCCTTGTAACGAAAGTGGGGTCATTTCCCCTGTTACAAATACTTAAATTAGTACCTAAAAGATAATTATATAAAGACTCACCCCGGTCATTTGTGTCCTTGCTGCCCCACTGGGCATGGTGAGCGTTGGCATCGCCTCCAAGTATAAACGTATCATTCCGTAGATTTGCTGTGCTCACGAAATTTTTGAAATTAATAGGTGGCAGAGAGCCCTGGTGATCATGTGCTAGGTAGAAGGAAGCGAACAAGAGGCTCCTGCCCAGCATCTCGACGCTAACCGCTGTCAGATCTCCATCGCTAAAATTGGGAAGAAGAAAAACATTGAGAGTAGACTTAGCCAGTATACAAGTGCGAGGCTTACCCTTATCTTTAGCGCTGTAGAGCTTAAAAGCTGGCGTCCCCAAGCCACAGATCCTATTGCCAGTGATCCAAGGCTCCTGAACTAGAACGATGTCTACCGTACCTGAAGACTGGTGCAGTAGAAGTGCAGCTGATGCTGCTTTGCAGTGATGCAGGTTAATTAAAAAAAATAGAATATAGTATAAACATGCATAAATTTAAAAAAAAAAGTTAAAAATATGGGTAATTTCATTCATAAATTGATCTTTTAACTCAATAGAAACAGAGCATAGCTAGATATTCCACTCTCCTTTATACCATACATGGGTCAATTAAAAAAAAACGCAATTTTTGTGTCCCAGCACTTTACACTACTATTTTAGGTAAAAAACAAATTTAAAAAAAAAAACAAAAATGGGACAGTGATCACCGAGGAATATGTAACAAAAAAACATAATTCTCAAATTTGTATATTTGTTTTTTTGTTTATTCAGTATGGTGTTTTGTTTCTCCCTCTGACTCCTTTCATACAAAAGCATGTGTCCCCGTTAGAATTTTTAGAAAACAAAATAAAATAAAATCAAGAAAAAAGTTACTGGGCAACATTTAATAACAGTTTTCGAATTATTGGGTATCTTTCTTTTGTTTTGATTTGATATAGTTGTCAAAAATTAATTAGTGCGAATTTGGCGTTGCAAAGAACAGTTGTCCCCACAAATTGCATTGAGCGTCACTTTTTTATAAATCAAGAAATATTAGCAGTTTTCAATTTTCATTTAAATAAAGTAAATAACGTAAGAAAAGAAAACTTTAATTATTACAATAGTGAAAAAGCGAAAACAAAAACTATTAAAAAAATTGTGGATTTGCGTAGTTTTTGTGAACACCATGGTAAGGGCGCGATAAAAATTCTTGAGCGTCACGCTAATTTTTTTAAAAGTGAATATATTAAATGTAAAAAATTAAAGTTTACAATCATTGTTTACATGGTCTCAACTCATTTTTTTATAATTTGTGAATTTGGGAAATAAATTGCCTACGGAAAAAACCAAAATAGGCAAACATTTCATGAGCATCACTTTTCATACATATTGCTTCATAGATTAAAATGCTTAATTTTGATTTTATTTTTTAATTTTCAAGAGTAAAACAACAAAATTAACGGCGGCTGAAAGAGCACGGAAATATCGCGAGAAAATAAAGCTCGATAAAGCGCGTATGTGTATAAGTTTCTTCAAGAATTACTTCCTTTTTTTAAATTTTGTTAAAGACATCAAAGAATATGTACATGTTTAGTTTCGTATGAAAATTTTTGTTTTTTGAAGAATTTTTGTTTTCTTTTATTTACTTTTTGTAAAAAATCAAATTTTTTTTCGTTACACTTTAAATTTGGCATTTTTTCTTGTTTACGTGCAACAAAATCTCTTGATCGTCACAAAATATCTTGAGCGTCACACTTAGTTTTTTTTTCCTTAAAACGCTTATATTTGCAGTTTTTTTAAATACATTGTTACAAGACTATTACTTTGCAAGTAACCCCTTAGTTCAAGTCTTTTTTTAACAAAAATTTACATATTTTCATCTTGATCGTCACAAAATATCTTGAGCGTCACACTCAGTTTTTTTCCTTAAAACGCTTATAAATGCAGTTTTTTTAAAATACATTGTTACAAGCCTATTAGTTTGCGAGTAACCCCTTAGTTCAAGTCTCTTTTTAACAATAATTTACATATTTTCATCTTAAAATTTGTAAATAACTAGTCACTTAAAAAAAAAAAATAAATCAAGGTGAATCGTGATTTTGTGTTTATAATCGAAAAGGTGATTTTGGCAGAAGTGAATCTTGAAAAACAAAAGAACAACATAGTAAACTTGAATCTCAAATATGTTTGCATTTTCAGCGATTTTTTATACATATTTGGTGTGTGACGCTCAAGATAGAAATCATAGAAAACCTAAAAAAAAACCAAAAATATTGATTTTTTTGAGAGCCTAAAGGTCCCACGGGATTCTTCATCAATTTCTACATAAATTGGCCACTCTTACAGGCGAATTGGAAAAACTTTAAAAATAAGCAAAAAAAACTCGTTGTGTACGTTTTTTTTGAAATTGACCCACATACGTTTTGAGATATACGTTGAAATTGCGCAACCTGGGTATTTTCTGGAAAAAAGTTGTGGTTTTGGAATGCTGCCCTCGCAAAAAGAAATTTTTTTTTTATATTTTTCCATAAAAAAAAAAACAAAAATCTGAAATAATAAGCTAATATTTCGAAAAACATCTGCTTGAGCGAAAAACAATGTATGATGCATTTATAGAAAAACTAGTATATCCCGTGGTCGAAAATCGACCACCTTAAATTAATATAACTTATTAAATACTATGTTCACCACTACCAGCAGCGACATCTACAACGTAGTAGATAAAGTCTCTGATTCACAATGGCGTTGCAGTACAAATTAATTTTTTTGTGCATTCACAATGGTTTATTTAAACAAATTAATTTTTATTATATACGCTTAAACCAAAGCACTGCTGTAATTAACATATAGTTTCGCATGTAGAGGTAACCCACACCTTTGAAACGATACCTTACTTATTAATATTGGTTCGAAAAGAGAGCAGAAAATTAGAGGCGTCGAGTCATACCAAGGCGACAAGCACATCTGTTCACGTACGTTAGGTTGGTACCAAAAGCTTGCTTTTCGACCATGATCATATGTCCTATTTGAACCTGTTTTAAGAGCACCGTGAAGCTAAGCCGACATTGGCAGGTATTCACGAAAATCTAGACAATTCTGCTGTTGCGGGATAAAAAGGGCAAGATTATTTGATTTAACGTTGATTTGACGAATTACTTCAGATCTAGCGGGTACTGTAATTCTATTGACATTTGGTGAATTTGTCATTTGGATTATAATATTATTTGGAAAGATTTTAAAATTATACGCATATTGTCACATGCGAAGCGAATGAAAGTTTTGTCGAATTTCGCCGTCTCGAATTACGGCATGCGACTATGGCACGAATTCGCCAAAAAGTGGCGAATGAGTGACGAAAATGAACTCCTAGAATTGCCAGTAGCGAAAAACTCAGACTCGCTTCCCCAAATTTGTAAAAATTTTACGAATGCTTATTTCATTCGCATTTGAGAAAAAGAAGCGCCTTTTGGGTGTGTTTTTTAATTAAATTAACTTTTCGTTAAAGAAAATGTAGTTTTTGCGATGAAATGCCTCATAATATTATTTTATTGTACTTTTGAAAATGTTGTATACGGTAAATGAAAATTCCGAAATTGCCCCTTTTTTGCACAGGTTTGATTTAAGCTGCCATTATGGATACTTAACATAGACTTGACTTGACTTGAGAACTGTCACTTAGCACTTAGAAAAATAACAAGAGAGCACACTAAGTTGCCAGTTTCAAATAAGAGTTAAAGTTTCCCATATCGAATTGCTTTTTAAAAGTAATCGTGTGATTTTTTACATATAACTCAGTAAAAAGTACCAAAACGCATTTTCTTGGCATTAGATTTCGATTTTCTGAGCTTATCTACAATCAGTATATAGTCAATGCCAAAAAAAAAACTATAAAGCATTTTGGGAGGAAAAAAAATTTTTTTTAGGTTAGCCTAATTTGAATTCAAATTATTTGACAGTGAGTTTTGAATAATATACATCCAAAAATTCTTATCTCTATAGAATAGTTGGAGGATTTTATTCAAAATGTTAAAAAAAAGGTATGACATCACACAGTTCTCTCACGGCGCTCACTAAACTTAGAATTTACATATAAAATCAAAACTCAACAGAATTCTAAAGCTGCCATTATGGATACTTAGAATAGACTTGACTTGACTTGAGAACTGTCACTTAGCACTTAGAAAAATAACAAGAGAGCACGTGGTTTTTTACATATATGTAACTCAGTAAAAAGTACCAAAACGCATTTTCTTGGCATTAGGTTTCGATTTTCTGAGCTTATCTACAATCAGTATATAGTCAATGGCAAAAAAAAAACTATAAATCATTTTGGGAGGAAAAAAATTTTTTTTAGGTTAGCCTAATTTGAATTCAATTTATTTGACAGTAAGTTTTGCGGCTGCCATATCAAGAATATACATCCAAAAATTCTTATCTCTATAGAATAGTTGTAGGATTTTATTCAAAATGTTAAAAAAAAAGGTATGGCATCACACAGTTCTCTCACGCCGCTCACTAAACTTAGAATTTCCATAGAAAATCAAAACTGAACAGAATTCTAAGTCAAGTCAAGTAGGGTAATCGGATACATGCAAACTTCGGCCCTTATTATGAGCTGCATTCGATCTTCGATCTTCGTTGGTTATCGAACATCGAAAATCGAATTTAAAATTCATATTATGGCTAGCGCATCGCTGACGAAATTTTCGTTGTGTATCCATTTTTTCAACGAATAGCATTTTGCTTTCGACGCTGTATCGAATTCTTTTAAAATTACTAAAAATGTAAGTTTTTTGTATTTATCTTCTACTTTTTTGATTTACAGTACTAATTTTAATCCATTTGCATTAATTTGATGTAGCACTAAGGTCGTCAGCACAAAACAACAGCTGGAAACGTTGGTTTCTCTAATGCACCAAAATCCGAGCTTAGCAAGAGGTGTTTATTCAAAATTCCAGGCTGCAAAAAATTTATTATACATCTGTTTAATGCTTTTTTATTATCAAACATTAAATAACACGTTTGTAAATGTACACTTACGCAGTGGAATTCTTCTCCAAAGGATTGGATGCATCTCTTAATCGCTTTCTGTTTCTTGCTAGTTTTAGCACGCTATCTTCATCATCCGATGAATCTTCGAACCATAACTCTGTCGTAGTCATATTTTTCTTTTGTTTATCAATTTTGCTCATATATTTGATCGGTAATTTATTTTGTTTGTTTAGATGATTTATTTTTTTAATCACAGCTGATAAAAGATGTACTACTGTGAACAGTTGAAACGATCGAAATTCACAATAGCGCAAGTATTTACCGAATGCAGCTCATAATACCAAATGAGAGCAGTACTTTAAAGTGAATTTTCTTTGTTTGATTATTTTAAATTATTTGATTATTTTAAAGTATTTTTAAATAATAGATTAATTTTAAAGGATTATTTATGAATATTTGTTATTATTTGATAATTTTTAAATCCGTTTTTTATAATATTTCGAATAATATGATTATTTTTTATTATTTGATTATTTGTAAATTATTGTTTTTTCTTTTAGCATTTCGACCACCGTCGAAGATCGAATTAAACTCATAATAGGCGCCTTCATTAAACAGAACGCTAAGTGGCAGCTCCCAAGTCAAGTCAAGTCTATGCTAAGTATGCATAATGGCTGCTTAAGTCAAGTCAAGTAGGGTAATCGGATACATGCAAACTTCATTAAACAGAACGCTAAGTGGCAGTTCCCAAGTCAAGTCTATGCTAAGTATACATAATGGCTGCTTTAGCGCTAGTGATTTGTTTCGTGTTCGCTCATAATAATCACGTTGCTTGCCTCATAGCAAGTATACTTGAAAAGCTATTATCAGTATATCTTTGTGCGCTACTACCGGCAGCACCTCTCATCATATCTGCAAATGAACTCGGACCGGCAATACTGCCGGTGGGCTGTGACACTGAATTTGCGGCTGGCGATGGTTGTGGTAATATTCCCCAGGCGTTGGATTTAGATGCGGGTATATTTACTGGTGGGGTCAGCGTTATTGATGTCGTTTGCCCTGGCGCTTGAGATGTTTTAGAATTCAATATAACTTTTATGAAAAAGTAGGCGTGGTCGCGAAGTGATTTCGTTTATTTTCTATAGCTGAATTTAACACAACAATAGTATGCCCTCTACAAAATTTCGTTATACTAGCACAAACTGTTCTGAAGTTATTGAGAGTCAAAATTTTAGAATTTCTTAAAATATATGTGGGCGGTGCCACACCCCTTTTCAAAAAAATTTGATAAAATCGGCCTTGGAACATCGAAATCAATACATATTAATTGAATTAACCCGTTTTATACGTTTTTCGATATCGAAAAAGGGGTGTGGTTATGGTCCGATTTTACCCATTTTCAATACCAATCTATTCTGAACCCAAATAAGTACGCATGCCGAATTCGGTGAAGATATCTCATTATTTGCTCAAGTTATCGTGTTAACGGACAGACGGACGGGCAGACAAACAGACGGACGGACGGACATGGCTCAATCAAATTTTTTTTTCGATCCTGATCATATTGATATATGGAAGTCTATATCTATCTCGATTCCTTTATACCTGTACAACCAACCGTTATCCCAACAAAGTTATAATACCCTTGTACTAGTACTAGTACGCTGGGTATAAAAAATTAAGTGCTTTGATTAAGATTTAAGAACGTGAAAATGTCACTAAAGCAAATACATTCAGGGATAAAACGAATTCAAAGATTACTTAGCTTGTGGTCTTGGAACTGCCCACTTTTCCAAAAAAATTACAAATGTAGCCTATGCATGTCGTACCCAACGAAGATTGTAACGTATTGGAAAAGCTTAAAACAGATCAACCATAAACTTTGGACATTATTGAAGTATAAACAAAGTATTGAATACAAAAAAATTGGGCGTGGCTCCGCCCACTTTTCCCAAATTATATAATTCTTGACCAAGGGACACACATGTCCAGAGTTATGAAGAATTTAAACTTTATATAGCCTGGGGGCGTGGCACCGCCTACTTTTCCAAAAATTGATATAGCCTGAATCGTACACAACAATCATCTGAACCAATCTGGAAAGTTTAAAAGAGATGGACCATAAACTTTGGACATTATTGAAGTACAAAAGAAACACACAAAAATGTTGGCGTGGCACCGCCCACTTTTCCCGAATTATATAAATCTTGACTAAGTGACACATGTCCAGAGTTATGAAGAATTTAAATTTTATATAAACTGGGGGCGTGGCACCGCCTACTTTTCCAAAAATTTATATAGGCTGTCAATCTCGAAAGTTTAAAAGAGATCCACCAAAAACTTTGGACATTATTGAAGTACAAACAAAACACAAAAAATGTGGGCGTGGCACCGCCCACTTTTATAAAATTACATAAATCTTGACCAAAGGACACATATCCAAAAATCATTAATTTAGACCCAATATGTTCAGAGTTATGAAGAATTTAAATTGTATATAGCCTGGGGGAGTGGCACCGCCTACTTTTCCAAAAATTGATATAGCCTGAATCGTAGACAAGAATTTTCTGAACCAATCTGGAAAGTTTAAAAGAGATCCACCAAAAACTTTGGACATTTTTGAAGTACAAACAAAACACAAAAAATGTGGGCGTGGCACCGCCCACTTTTATGAAATTACATAAATCTTGACCAAAGGACACACATATCCAAATATCATTAATTTGGACCAAATATGTTCAGAGTTATGAAGAATTGTCGTTTTATATAACCTGGGGGCGTGGCACCGCCCACTTTTCCAAAAATTAATATGGCCTATACTTTAACCCATGATCCCAAGAATATGCTGTGAAAATTTCAGAAAAATCGGTTGAGTACTTTGGACGCCTATAAAGGACACACAGACACACATTCATTTTTATTTATAAGATATCCTATATCTACCTATAATACTCTGGATATGTATGAACGGCAATAACAAACAAAAAAAATTAAGTGCTTTGATAAAGATTTAAGAACGTGGAAATGTCACTAAAGCAAATACATTCAGGGATAAAACGAATTCAAAGATTACTTAGCTTGTGGTCTTGGAACTGCCCACTTTTCCAAAAAATTTACAAATGTAGCCTATGCATGTCGTACCCAACGAAGATTTTAACGTATTGGAAAAGTTTAAAACAGATCAACCATAAACTTTGGACATTACTGAAGTACAAACAAAGTATTGAATACAAAAATGTGGGCGTGGCTCCGCCCACTTTTCTAAAAATTGATATAGCCTGAATCGTACACAACAATCTTCTGAACCAATCTGGAAAGTTTAAAAGAGATGGACCATAAACTTTGGACATTATTGAAGTACAAAAGAAACACAAAAAAATGTGGGCGTGGCACCGCCCACTTTTCCAAAATTACATAAATCTTGACCAAAGGACACACATATCCAAAAATCATTAATTTAGACCCAATATGTTCAGAGTTATGAAGAATTTAAATTTTATATAGCCTGGGGGCGTGGCACCGCCTACTTTTCTAAAAATTGATAAAGCCTGAATCGTACACAACAATTTTCTGAACCAATCTGGAAAGTTTAAAAGAGATCCACCAAAAACTTTGGACATTATTGAAGTACAAACAAAACACAAAAAATGTGGGCGTGGCACTTTTACATAAATCTTGACCAAAGGGCGCACATATCCAAAAATCATTAATTTAGACCCTATATGTTCAGAGTGATGAAGAATTTAAATTTTATATAGCCTGGGGGCGTGGCACCGCCTACTTTTCCCAAAATTGATATAGCCTGAATCGTACACAACAATTTTCTGAACCAATCTGGAAAGTTTAAAAGAGATCCACCAAAAACTTTGGACATTATTGAAGTACAAACAAGACAAAAACTATGTGGGCGTGGCACCGCCCACTTTTCCAAAAGTACATAAATCTTGACCAAAGGACACACATATCCAAAAATTATTAATTTAGACCAAATATGTTCAGAGTTATGAAGAATTGTCGTTTTATATAGCCTGGGGGCGTAGCACCGCCCACTTTTCCAAAAATTAATATGGCCTATGCTTTAACCCATGATCCCAAGAATATACTGTGAAAATTTCAGAAAAATCGGTTGAGTACTTTGGACGCCTATACAGGACACACAGACACACAGACACACATTCATTTTTATTTATAAAATACAAAAGCTCAGCCTTTATAAAATTGGTTGAAATTTGCACTTTTTTGTCATGTTGAGGTGTCTGACTGACGCACACTCCACCGCCCACGGAATGGCTGACGGTTGTTTTTAGTTTCTTAATAGCATATATTTTATATATACAAAAGCTCAGCCTTTATAAAGCTGCTTCAGAAAGTGGTTTTGTTGCACGACTTCCGCGCACCCACCGATGGTATTGTGACTGACGGTCGGTTTCGTTATTGGGAACGTGACTTCAACACATAGTTTTAAACTCAGCCTTTATAAAATTGGTTGAAAAAAAGCCGCTGCCTCTTGGGCTATACCTTCTTCCTGCTTGATACTAGTACCGCCTCTGTTTTATGCTCCGCAAGCTGTAGCCCATGTTGCATGAGCCATGTTTGAACGCTGGCTATGCTTACATTAGTTTTTCCACATATATCACTTAAGTGTTTGGCTGTAGCAATCAATACGATATCATCCGCGAATCCGATAATCTTAACTCCATTAGGTACTTTAAGTCGCAGCACTCCGTCGTACATAATGTTCCATAGTAATGGGCCGAGCCCGGACCCTTTAGGAACCCCGGCTGTGACATGAAGCTTTTCCGTTCCAACTGCCGTTTCGTATTTATTTATTTATTTTCGAAAAGCCAAAAAACTACAAGGTTTCTTACAGACTAAAACACTAAACTAAAGTTAATTGCAATAATGAATTAAGTGAATTTTGAAAAATAGATTTAGAGGAAGAAATATCAAGCGAAATAGAATTACAGATCTCGTTAAGCTCCCGAAGAGACCTTGCTAATGGAACATTCCTCGCGTAAAAAATGGATAGTGAAAACGTAGAGACCTAGAGATAATCAGAAAATTGATCGAGATCAGCAAAGAGGAGCAATCAACGACACCACTGATCAACCCAAAAATTAAAGACAGGGAAAGCGTTGTTCTTCTGAACTCCAAAGACTTAAGGTTAATTAAGAGAAGACGGGAGTTATAGGAAGGGATTGGGCCAGAGAAATGTAGGGACCTAAGGCAGAATCTGAGGAAAACCTTCTGTACTCGTTCAATCCTGTCAATAGCAAATTTATGATAAGGTCTCCAAATAAAAGCTGCATACTCAAGTTTGGACCGGACAAACGAGGAGTACAGCAATTTCAAGGTATACGGATCCGAGAAGTTAATGCTATTACGCCTGAGGAAGCCTAAGGCAGCATACGCACCTGAGATAATATAATTAATATGGTTACAGAACGAGAACTGGGAGTCAAAGATAACACCTAGGTCCTTAATCTCATCTAATGACTGGAGAGGGGCCCCCGAGATGCTATATGCCGTTGGTATTAAGTTTCGAGTTTGGGAAAACGTGTTTAACGCACTTGCTTAGGTTTAGAGGCATCCACTCTATTCAAGTCCTCCTGGAGAAGCTGTGCGTCTTCAAAATTTTTAAAAGAAAAAATTTTTTAGAGAAAACTTTTAGGTCATCAGCATACAGCAGGAACTTTGATGTCAGGAAGCAGCCAAAAATATCGTTTATAAACAGAATGAAGAGAAGAGGACCTAAGATACTTCCTTGAGGTACGCCTGAAGTGGCCGTGAATATATCAGAGGCTACACCCTCAACTAACACCATGCAAGTTCTATTGGATAAATAGGACAGCAGCCAACTAAGGAATACTGAGTGAAATCCCACCAAAGAGAGTTTTTGAATCAGCATACTGTGCGATACCTTGTCGAAGGCGTTGGAAATGTCAGTATAAATACAGTCTACTTGATGGCCAGATGAAAATGAATCGATGCAGTATTCACTAAACATAGCTAGATTAGAGACTGTAGACCGCCCTGCAACAAAGCCGTGCTGGTTCGGTAATATCAAACTTTTGACGGCAAAATACATTTTATCCTTAACAATCCCTTCAAAGAGTTTAGAAACGATAGATAGCTTAGATATAGGCCTATAGTTGGTTACATCATTTTTCTTGTCATTTTTGAAAATTGGGGTAATTACTGCAACCTTCCAGGCATCAACAAAGATTCCAGCACTCAAAGATTTATTAAATATAGCCTTAAGAGGGGCAATGATAGCAGGACAGTTTTTAAGGAGGGTAGTACTAAAACCATCACGATCGGTCTGAAAGGAGTCAAAGTAGGTCGCCAAAGTTCACTACTGTTTGATCAGAGTCAGAGTGATAGTTAACGTTCGAGGAAACGACTGCATCGATTGTGAAGTTAGATTGGAAGAATCTGGCAAACAGATTGGCAATGTCAGATTGTGAACTTGCAAGTTCACTACCAAGACATACTGCAGCTGGGACACCAACTCCACACTTAATGCACTTGACGAAAGACAATGTTCGTGAGGGAAGGTGAAATACCAAGTTTGAAACTGACTTTCTTTAACTTAGATAAATCGATATCCTTTTTAATCAGAGGAGAGCATTCCATTTGTTTGGCGTCGATTTTACCATTTTGCGATAATATTGTCGACTGTGACAGAAGGTTTGAAGGAGGAGAGATGAATCCATTTCTTCGAAGCAACTACGTCAAGTTCAGTGTTAGGGCTCACACCGACCACTACACCAATACTGTTTTTCCGCGAATTCGGGATACTATTTGGGGCTTGAATCTGCAGAGTACCAGGCTGCGAATTGAACTCTGTTGTGGTTGCAGTCAACCTAGGGGAATTTCTCACACTGGGTAATTGCGTACACATCCATCGGCTATTATTATCTTTATTGTTTTTATCATTTTTCTGCCGCTTACTACGTATCCGAGTCCACTGTGCGGAGGAATATTCATTGTTTACATTTGGTTCATTGTTTACATTTGGTAGTGTCGCGCTTAACAAACCCACGCTCGATTGGTATGTTAGCTCATTGTCATTGGTCGAGGGTGCAGGAAGGAGTGCACTATCAGTATGTAGGAATGAAGTTTACATTGATTACTTTGGCAGAGGAGACTGCAGACGAGACAAGCGCATCAGAGATATGAGCAGAATCCGTTCCAGCAGCAACAGTGGAGTACGGAAGAGAGCCAAGCGATGAGACAGCCGGCAATGTAGAAGAATGAGGAGATGCAGACACTGATAACATAACGTCGGCGTCATCACCATTAGCACAAAGAGTATTTTTATCACTCTTACACACGACACACGAACAATTGTTGAGTTTGCGAAAGGCTTCAACCTCTTTAGATAAGAAAGAAATTGTAGAGCGTAATTCATCAAAACATAGCTTACTCTGCAGAGAACGAACATCGGATAACAGCAAATCAGACTGCGTGCTGAGTACCTTGTTATCATCTCGAAGAGAACTTAGGGCAGCAACAATACACCTGTTTTCCTCCCTAAGAGCGGCGAGTTCATTTAGGGCTACCTGTAAAGCGGTAGATTGCTGGGATGATTGTTGGTGCTTATGAGAATTGTCACTGCGCGAACCAGAATTGATTTGAATGATCGGAGAAGGAGTATTGTTGGTGTTTGGGAGAACGTGGACTACGGCAGAGGCATTTATATCAGATACATCCACGATTTTGTTCGACGGAGGCGAGCGAAGAGAATTTCGCCGAGCATCAACACACGCAACACACATAAACTCTTGACCGGCTTTCAATAAATATTCAAGATCAGCCGGTCGGACTTTGACGCAGTCTAAATGAAAAAGTTCATTGCACTTAGCACACTTCACCTTAGCATGCGATCTCTTAACTTTGTTGGCACATATACATGGCATAATGCTGCTTAGAAAAATTGTTAGAGAAATTAACTGCTCACTAATTCACATATGCAGAATATGTATGCGAAAACTATTATCAATTTATGGTTTTCTTAACATTTTCTTAAAATTTTTCAGTCACTGTCTCACATTAAAAATGGAACCAGACCAAAATTATAAGGTCAATCTTTTATCACTCATTTCGCGAGTTGATAGACACCATTAAAATAGAAAAATAAATTCCGTAGGGAGAAATTTAAAAGCACGTCCGAACACTATGAACGCTAATTTTATTATGCAGCAGACGTCAAAATTGCTGCGTATTATGCGTCTCAGCTAATAGGATATACCTACCCTGTCTAGGGTATCCAGAATTTTTGCCCAGTTAGCGCAATTGAATGCGTTCTTTACATCTAAGGTCACGATAAGGCAGTATTCCTTAGATTCCTCGAGCCAGCGTGTGCCGCTTAATGCATCTTGAGCGGTACCTCTAGCCACGTTCACTGCATTTATGGTGGATCTGCCTCTTCTGAACCCAAACTGGTTGCCAGATATGCCACGATGTAGACGATTGTAGATTACTCGCTCAAGAATTTTGCCTGCCGATTCGAGCAGGCAAATGGGTCTGTAGCTGGATGGCTCCGCCAGGTTTTTTCCAGGCTTCGGCGGTAGCACCAAATTTTGGTGTTTCCATATCGAAGGGAATGTCCCCTCAGCTAGGCATACAGTAAATAAGTTCGCGAACGTTGACGCCTTATAATCAACCGCCACCTTCAGTACTTTGTTGGGCACGCAGTCTGGACCAGGAGACTAGTTGTCATCTAGTCTCTTAACCGCCAGGAGCTCTTCCTCTACCGTCACTTCATTAAATGCACATAATGGATTATTTGGCGTAGTTTAGTTTTCTTTGCGTGGGAAGAGAGTATCGACCACGTTTTTGAGGAATGACGGGCATGTTGGTATGGCTTCGCGCTTGGTTTTCAACTTTTTCAAGACCAATTTGTAAGCCGTTCCCCATGGCTCATGTTCAGCCTCATCGCAGAGGTTGAGAAAGCATTGTCGTTTGCTATTCGCTATTGCCGCCTTCAAAGCATGACGCGCAGCTTTATAGGCAGCTCTGTACTCTAAGAAGGTTGGCCTATCTCGTGATCTTTGGAAGCGCCGCCTCGCCCGAATACATTCTCCCCTTAGCATTTGTATGCTGTCATTCCACCAATACGCCGAGCTTTGCTGTTTTCGTATGGTCTTTCTGGTCATCGACGCATCGCATGCTCTTTTGATGTCAGCCTTAACCTTAGTGGCTATAAAGTTCGCGCTGCCTGTATACTCGTATGCTGGCAGCATTGCCTTGAAAACATCGGAGTCGAAGGTGTTGACCTTCCAACCCCGACTCCTCATAGAAGTTCGGTTGGTAGGAGTCCTTCCCCCGTCTACTTTGATGTCCACTATGATGGCCGAGTGATCGCTTTGAGTATAGCACTCACTAATCTTCCACTCGCACATCCTAAACATATTTGCACTTACGAGCGTAATCTTATAACTTTAAACGACTTATTCCTGTATATTTGTATATTTGTATATCCACTACTATCTCCCGAACGACTTCACCGATTTTAATGAAATTTGGTACACAGGTACTATGCTTTATTTTAAGATTTTCTACTTTGGTGTTGCCACTTGGGGTGGTCCTTAGGGTTGCCACCTACATATATAAATTTTTTTTTAAATATTAAGCAATATATGGCAATATGGGTATCAAATGAAAGGTATTTTAGGCCGTATACCAACCAAATTATTTTCGAGTACGATTGCCACCTAGGGTTGCCACCTGAACGCATTTTATTTATTCCTTCAGATATAGACCACTATCTCGGGAAAGGCTAAACCGATTCCGATGAAAATTTTTAGATGGATAGTATGCTTCCTTCTTAGACTTTCTACTTGGATGTTGCCACTAAAGGAAGCTTAGAGGGTTGCCACCTTTCCGATTTTTTTTTAAATATAAAGCAATATATGGCGATAAGGGTATCAAATAAAAGGTATTTTAGGCCGTATACCAACCAAAGTATTTTCGAGTAGGATTGCCACCTAGGGTTGCCACCTGAACGCATTTTATTAATTCCTTCGGATATAGACCACTATCCCGGGAAAGGCTAAGCCGATTTCGTTAAAATTTGGTAGATGGATAATATGCTTCCTTCTTAGATTTTCTACTTGGATGTTGTCACTAAAGGAAGCTTAGAGGGTTGCCACCTTTCCGAATTTTTTTAAAATATTAAGTAATATACGGCATTGTCGGTATCAAATTAAAGATATTTTAGGGCGTATACTAATCAAAATATTTTCGCGTAGTATTGCCACCTGAACGCATTTTATTTATTCCTTCAGATATCGACGACTATCCCGGGAACGGCTAAACCGATTTCGATGAAATTTGGTAGATGGATAATATGCTTCCTTCTTAGATTTTCTACTTGAATGTTGCCACTAATGGAAACTTAGAGGGTTTCCACCTTTCCGATTTTTTTTAAATATATGGCAATATGGGTATCAAATGAAAGGTATTTTAGGGCGTATATAAACCAGAATATTTAATACACAACAGGTGTCGCCAATGTATTTTAAGTGACTTTTTGAGGTTAGTGTTCGATATTTTGGAAATCTATTTTGGAAATTTATGCTCTTGGTAAGTAAGATTATGCGGAAAATTCGAAAAATACCGAGCCAGTCTCGGTCACCCAGGTACTGTCTATTATGGAGCCGAAGCCATTTCTGGAAAATGTATGTTGCCCACCTGTATTAAGGAGCGCCACATCCAAGCAAGCGAATGCTTCGAGAAGAACTCTCCCTTTCGGAGAAGTTCGCTGTGAGCCCCACTCGACAGCCCATGCGTTAAAGTCGCCAGCTATGACGAACGTTACATGGCGGTACGTTGATCAACGCTATTGACTCCCCTTTCAGTGCACAGAATGCACTTTGCCGAATTCGTGCACGTTTTGGCGATGTGTCTCTCGCCTCCGCATTTGAAGCATTTCCCTTTGCATCCTTTTCGCTGGTGCAGTTCCTCGAGATATGACCTGTAGCAGCGTGTTTTCTAAATTTTCGCTCGAATACGGCATACAAGCCAGCCTATTCTAACTTTGCTACTGGCTAGTAGCTTTCTGGCCGCTTCTCCAGGAATCGATATTGTCGCCGTTAGTGTTCCGCCGTAGGCTTTCCAAATGGATCGTATGTTGGACGGTTGCATTTCGAGAGCTGGGTACTGCGAGTTCAGCGCCTGGCAGACTTCCGCTTCCGTCGTCACCTCATCTATATCCCGGATCTCGCATAGGGTCTCTTCCGTCGGGACTTGACTTCGGCTTTGCCAGATAAGGCTTGCCGAACTGCCGCTTGCAGCTTAGTTAGCTGGAACAACAACTCACCTTTCGCGGTCTTACGGATCTTGCGAACCATGGTACTCATTTCTTTAAGAGTCTCCTCGGTTTTACAGCCTTTAGAATGTCCGCATACGAGCACTCTTCCGTGGATTTAATGATGATGGCGTCGGGTCGGGCAGCTTTGGGCTTCGGGCGTTTTTTCTGAACCGTTTGCCATGCTGCTCCTTGCCCTGGTGGTCCCGCTGTTTGCGAGACCTTGGCTGCTACCACGTCAGAGTACTTAGATGCTTGTTTTTGCGCATCCTTTTGCTTCTTTGGCTCTTTTTGAAGCGAAGGTGTTCCACCAGGAGTGCGTTCTAGCCCCCGTTTAGCGCGTTGTTGCTGTGGCTGCTGGCTCAGTGACGGTGACGTCTGGGACTGCTTGGAGTCCAGGGAACGGTGATCATGTAAGTTTACAGAAAAGCGGTGCCGCTCATGACGGCAGGCAAAGCCGCCGCTAGATAACGAACGATACATGGCGGCACCGCTTTTCGAGGAAACCACGTCTTATGCGACATTCATGCTTTACCGCTTTAGTGAGGATACCGATGGGTAAGCAGCTGTTCATATGAATTTCGCACGTAATATCTAAAATACTTATATACCTCGTGACACAGTAAACTAATTAAAACAGGAAAATTGCTTCCATACCGAACTGAAGACAAATTCAACAAATATTTTATTGGTATAATTGGTTAAATACATGTTTGAGCCTAACACCAGCTAAAAATAGATAGCAATGAATAAGTTTTCTGACTTTTGACATTATGCAAACATTTAAAGTGAGTTGTAATAAAGCGGCGCCTAAGAAACTTGGGAGTGCTATGTGAATGCACCTTTAGTTGCACTTTTTTGCTCATATATGTCAAAGTGTAAGAAGATATCATAAAATGGTCTTTAAACAGAGAAAATTTTTGTACAAACTACTCTAAATTAAATTACCTGCAACAATAAATAGTTTTCAACAACTATTTTCTTATATTTACATAGTTATCATACATTTTTCAATAGGTAGTCGTACTTTTTTTTCAGTCCGCATGAATGAGACCCTGCGTATTTCGCCTCTGACTTCGGAGCTCCCAGTCAGGTGAGCACAGCAGTTAGTCGAACAGCTGATTGATAACTTACTTGTAGAGCTTTACAATGCTGAGTTAGCAGCTCCCATACGTTTAAGTTTAGTTTTAAAGTTCATTTTTCCTCTCGGTCGGTGATCTTTGGCTGTGGGTTCAGGTGTTGCGCATCGCAATTGGACCCAAGACCTTACTTTAGGTAATTTCGAGTCACCCTAATAAGACGGCTCGTTTTAATCCAGTCGCCGACACCATTGCCCCCTCATGTAGATTCATATGTGTGCAGTTTGTCACGTATATGTCGGTGACAATGTATGGGTATACGAGCCGGAGAACGTTTCCCTGGTGAACGGTCGTAAACTTTAACAAGGTCTTTCTCTTGTCAACCACCCGTCAACCTGCCAACACCAGCCAGCGATCACCGCCGTAAGGATCGCTCTTATTGAAGGTAATTTAAATCCATGCTACTAAATTCCAACCAATAAAAAATTAGAACTAATTAAGCAACATAAATTTACATACACACCCTTAACTATACTTTCAGTAATAACTATAGGCAAGAATAACTATACCAATGTGTAGAAAAGAAGCCTTGATAGCTATATAATATACCATCATTACTAGGACGATTGAATTCAATGGACTCTTTCGAACCAAAGAAGACTTCGTTCACCGGAGGAGTCCGCAGCCAAATTGGTGTTGATGTTACGAAACGGACACAAATGAGCGGAGGACGTTTCGATTTTGAAGACGGGGGAACATACTGTGGTGGATGGGATGATGGTAAAGCTCATGGGCATGGTATTTGTACTGGTCCTAAGCACCAAGGAGCATTTTCTGGCTCATGGAGTTATGGGTTTGAAGTGTCTGGAGCATATATATGGCCAAGGTAATTTATATTATTTTATAAAAGTAAATTAATAATTAATTGAGCGACTAGCACAATCTACCGTGTTTTGTATTTATATTCTTTTGCATTACAAATCAATAGTCCAGAGATTTAATACGGAAGTGACGCGGGCCATAGTTTTTTTTTTTTTTTGTTTATTTAACGCTCCTGTTAGTGGAGAGGTAAAAAACTAATTCCAAAATGTGCTGAGCATACTTTTCTGCATGCATTTAAGGTGCATTTTTTGTTATTCTTAACTATTTCGGTTATGCTAACATCTGTTTAAAAATATTCTTCTACAGTTTGTTTCCGAGGAATTTTGCCGCTATAATCAAATAGTTTTTTTTGTACGGCAAAAAAAAAATTTGTTTAGCAAAATTGTTTTTTTTTTTGCGGATTCCGGTGGAATGTTCAATTGCTATGAATAGTTTTTCTAGCGATTTCTCGAAACAGGTGTTTAACACCTCGGAAAGGGCCGTGGCAGACACCCTACCTTCGTTCAAAATTTAATAAATTGCTTAGTTATTTTGCCAAAATGGCTTCATACAATTTTACAGCTGCATACATAGCTTAAAATGCCATAACGAACTAAGGGTATATATGTATAAAGAAAGCTGCCACATACTACGTCACTTTTGGCCGGATAACTTAACAAATTATGAAATTTTGAACAAGGGTAGGTTGGTGCCCACGCCCCTTTTCGGAGAGATAAACACGTTTTTAGAGAAATCTCTAGAACTAGCATTCATAGCAATTTAGCATTCTACCGGAATCCGAAAAATATATTAATTTTGCTAAAAAAAATGCCCATATAAAATGGGGAGTAAAGCGGGAAAGCTATAGCATTTATAAAAAAACTGTAAATACAGTTTGGATGGAGAATCGTCGGACTAGTATGCATATTTTTAGGAATAGAACTACATATTTCAGACTTGGAATTTGTTGTGAAAAGCATTAATGTATGTACATTTATTTATTTAAAAGGAAGCATAGGAGTTTTTAATTGATGTTATACCACCTATCCTCATCTTATAGTACATCAAGTTTTACAAATATGTTAACATATGAGCATTTTCGTAGAATGGCCAACCAGAGCAAACATTTTAAATGTTAATAAAAATAGCTTATATTAATTTTATTTTTCGACCTTTTGGTTTGTAAATGAGGACGAACGATTTTCCATGCGGTGTTATAAAAAATCTTATAAACACATACAGCAACGGTAGAAACCCGAAAAATAAAGACAAAAACCGCTAATATACAAATCTGTAGTGTATATACCTGGTTTTCCGAGACTACAAAGATCGAATATTTATGACAAAGATCGCGAAGGAAAGCACACAAACCGCCGTACACAAATAATATATTTTTCAGTAAAATGAAAAGCAAAGTAGCGATGTTGGACCAAAATAATATTATATGAAGAGCTAAGAACCAAAAGGATCTAGGTTAGGTTAGGTTGTGCTGGCAGGCCAACGCAGTGGCCTCACATAGACGCATGGCGTCCGTAGTGTTACCAGAAAAACTTTGACGACCTCTTGTTATACATTTCACACTTCAGTGTCTATTTTGCAAAACAGTAATATTTTCTTCGCAAAAACAGAAGCCTTCTTGGGCCTATTTCTATCAGTGAACCTAGGTTGGGCAATTGCCCCATTCCAAATGTTTGGAACAGTCTGGACAGAGCTGGGCATGTGCACATGACATGCTCCACAGTTTCCGCCTCCGCTTTGCATTTCCTACACATGCTGTCGGAAACAAGACCCATCTTGTGGGCATGGCCTGCCAGAAGGCAGTGCCCTGTAAGGATACCAATTAGCAGTCTACAGTCACCCCTTTTGAGGGATACAATTGTTTTTGTAAGTTTCATGTCGTACGATTTACACAGGTTTTTGGAGATTTTACAGCCTTGCACTTCTTTCCATGCCTTATCTGCTTGTTTAACCATGTGTAAATCGCATCTTCGCTTTAATTCCCTTAGTGGAATGGGTACGTCAATACTGTTGATCGCATCTAGTGCCACTCCACTCTTTGCTAGCTCATCAGCTTTCTCGTTTCCCTCTATACCTTTGTGACCTGGGGTTCAAAAGATGTGTACTCTATGTTCTATACTAAGTTTTTCAAGACTTCTTTTGTATTCTAGTACGCTCAAGGAAGCGCTACTATTTGAGGTAATGGCCTTGATAGCCGCCTGACTGTCGACGTAAAAGTTCACCCGCTCTCCGAGCGCTAGACTTTCTACAGCTATTTCTGCTCCCACCTTAATGGCTATGACTTCTGCCTGGAATATACTGCAATGATCTGGCAATTTCAATGATTTAGTGATCGCCAGGTCATTGCAGTACACTGCGGCTCCTACTCCTTCCATCATTTTGGAACCATCTGTATATATGTGTACCGTGTTTTCCGTCATTTCTGCACCTCTCCTCCAGCCCTCCGCCTCTATAGTGGCTTCCAGAACCTCTTCGAAGCGCAGGCAAGGGACCGTGTAGTCTACATGTCTTGTCAAGGAAGACGCTATACTACTGTGGCCAAATGCTCTGCACTCAAACTGCCCCGTGGCATATAGCCTGTTGGCAGTTGTTAAAGCTATGTTCTTCGCCGTTATGTTTGCGGGCGGTAGATGCAAAATGGCGTGTAACGCGGCTGTGGGTGTGGTTTTTAACGCACCCGTTATGCTAATCATAGATATCCTATACACTCTCTCTATTGACTTCATATACGTTTTCTTCGTTAAGGCGGTCCACCAAACCAGGACCCCATGGAATAAAATTGGTCTAACAATCGCGTTGAAAACCCAATAAGACAAGGCGGGCGAAAGACCCCTAGTGCAGCCCAGCATCCTTTTACAGATATACAGGGCTGCTGAGGCCTTTTTCGACCGTTCTTGTACATTGAGTTTCCAACTCAACTTGCTATCCAGTATAATACCTAAATATTTGGTACTAACCTTCGGTTTTAATACCACATCTCCTAATTCGCTATACAACTAGGTATGGGTATAACTCAATTTCAAAAAAAATTTCACTTAGATCCTTTTGGTTCTGAGCCCTTCATATATAAAATACCATGTGTGGGAGATGAGCACTCGCGGACTGCCGCGGTAAAGCAATTGCATATTATGAAGTTATGCCAGACACATTAACATTAACATTAACATTAACATTAACATTAACATTAACATTAACATTAACATTAACATTAACATTAACATTAACATTAACATTAACATTAACATTAACATTAACATTAACATTAACATTAACATTAACATTAACATTAACATTAACATTAACATTAACATTAACATTAACATTAACATTAACATTAACATTAACATTAACATTAACATTAACAATAACATTAACATTAACATTAACATTAACATTAACATTAACATTAACATTAACATTAACATTAACATTAACATTAACATTAACATTAACATTAACATTAACATTAACATTAACATTAACATTAACATTAACATTAACATTAACATTAACATTAACATTAACATTAACATTAACATTAACATTAACATTAACATTAACATTAACATTAACATTAACATTAACATTAACATTAACATTAACATTAACATTAACATTAACATTAACATTAACATTAACATTAACATTAACATTAACATTAACATTAAGGTTAAATCCAGATAGGATTTTTAGAGAGAGGGAGCAAACTTATCTGAACGGGAGGGAGTGTTATTCCAAAGAAATATTGAGATGGAGAATTTCAAATTCAATTACGATATTTATTCTTAACTAAAATGGAATTCACTGGCCTTATGGGCTAAACTTATTCTAATTAACGTTGGATATTAATTATATTGATAGCGATAATGGGATTTGGGAAAAATATGTTATTCTGATACTTAGGTGTTATTCTGCAACTGGTCCGCTTGACGTCCAAATTAAAAGAGAAAGATGGTGGGGCGCTCAGCGCGCAGGTAAGCCACACTGGAAGCCGGTTACAGTAATTCCAAATGTCAAATAAGTGTTCACGGTTGCATTCAGTCGTACTCAGTGACGGGTATCACTTAGTCATAGCGGGCCCTTTTCACAGGTGCAACCAACTCGCATAGCCTCGTCAACTCCTTTATAATTCGATCAAAGCTCTCACGTACTTCGAATGGACGGTGCGATGGGTAGATCGAAGAGGGCAAACGTGGTGTACGTCTGCAAAGAAAAAGGGCTTTAGTACAACATATATAAATGACATTTGGCAAAACATTAGTGGAGATGTGTGAATGTGAGATATGTGTGTTTTAGAGATTAATGGGATTAGTGGGGCTAGGCAGAGCAGGAGAAGTTGGTAGGGGACACAATTTGACGATTGGTCTGGTGAAGAGTCCATGTTGGGTCCGAACGTTTGCCACTCGGACGCGGCTATCTGATCATTGGTAAAGCTTTTCAATACGACCCAATCGCCACTCCTGTGGAGGCAGTAAATCGTTCTTGATAACGACGAAGTCACCCACTTTCAGATTTTCCTGCGGCTGTTTATACTTGTATCGTTTGTGTAACTTCTTCAAATATTCCTCCTTCCATCGCTGGGCAAATTGTTGATGCAGAATCTTCAGCTTCTCCCAGCGGTTTTGAAGCGAAAGATTGTCTATGTGGGGCTCCGGTGGAGCCAACAATGGGGCGCCGCGGAGAAAATGACCTGGGGTCAAAGCTAGTAGCTCGTCGGGACTGTCAGACATGGGTGATAAGGGACGGGAATTGAGCACAGCTTCGATACGGGCAAGCAATGTAGCAAATTTTTCAAAGGTGAAATGATGGCTTCCCACAGTGCGCTTGAAGCTTTTGACCGCAACCTCCCAGAGACCGCCCATGTGAGGTGCGTTTGGTGGTAAAAATTGCCACTCAAAACCCTGTGTTGAATATTTAGCTTGGAGATCCTCAGAAACCTCTTTGATGAACCGGTCGAAGTATTTTTGTAGGGATCTTGGTGCGCCGACGAAGTTTTTTCCGTTATCGGAATATACTCGTTTCGGTAGTCCTCGTCTTCCAACAAAACGTGCGAAAGCTGCTTGGAAGGCCTTACTGGAGAGATCAGAGCAAGGCTCAAGATGAATTGCCATTGTTGAAAAACATACGAACACGCATGCATGTTTTACAACTGCGAATACAAAATTTGATTTTCGACTTTAGCCGAGATATGAAGTACTCCTACCGAACCATCCTAACCATGAGTTGGTGTTCTGCATGCATCAATTGATTATGTATGAATTGAAGAAAGAGATAGCAGAATCGGGAACGTTCAGGGATAATTATGGGATGTTTTTCACGGTAAGGGAGATCAGAATTAGCTAAGCGACCGTTTACTCTAAGAATGTCATTTTCATCCAGAAAGGGATTTAACGGCAGAAGTCGGCTCTTTTTGGATATCGGTTCCTTGTTGGAGAGTTTGACGTACTCCTTCAAGTAATATCTTTCCTGCGTTAATTTGATCAGACGTTCTTTAACGAAATGAATTTCCGCTTGACTAATAGAGAGAGAGGTATAATTTTGAGATGTAGTGGACTGTATGGGATTGGTTCGATGGATAAACCGAAACATGTAAGCTATCACTCGCAGAGCTTTCGGCTCTTCCAACGTATGTAGCGCGACGACTTTCCGTTCTTCGGGGGGGAGAAACATTTTCACGTTGCGAAATCGGCCATTGATCGTGGGATTTGAGAAGCCACTCTGGTCCTGTCCACCAAAGCTGTTGTTGTATTAAATCCTGTGGTCTACATCCTCTAGTACCCAGGTCTGCGGTGTTGTGGTTAGTGCGTACGTGTCGCCATTTTATGTTTCCAACGTTCTGGATAATTTCTGATGTACGGTTGGCCACGTACACTTTCCACGTACAAGGCGGTTTTTCGAGCCATGACAGGACAATCGACGAATCCGACCATAAAAATGTTTTACTGTCTCCTATGGGAAGGTGATGCGGGGTCAAAAAGTTTCGATACCGAAGATAAAATTTCTCTTTTTGTTGCGTTTGTAGGTAATTGCGCTGGTCAATTGTATATGAAAACGCGTCGTTCAAAGCGCTCCATCTAATCCCTAGCGTTTTTGTCGAGCTAGAGCAATCGAACTTGAAAAAATCAGAATCAAGTAAATTTTCGGCTTGAATGTGACCGAGAAGTTCGGGGTGGTTTGCTGTAATCTTTTTGAGGGGAAAACCGGCGGAATTTAAATTGTTGATGGTTTGGGACTGGGCCTGAATACAAGAGGGAATGTCCTGTCCACCAGACAATATGTCGTCGACGTATGTTTCCGATGTTAAAATTCTTTGGGCGAATGCTGAGAATCATTTGCCAACTGGTGCAGGGTTCGTATGGCCAGGAGTGAGCGCAGTTTACACCGAATGTTACTGTCTTCAAGGCAAAATCGGAAAGTTTTGCTTCTTCACTTCTTCGGAAAAGAATGCGCTTATACTGCTGGTCACCCTCGTGCAGAAGTATTTGGCGGTACATCTTCTGTATATCACCGTTGAATACGTATCGGCACAGACGCGAATTCAATATGACAAACATAAGGTCGGTTTGTAAGGTGGGGAGAATGTAATTGAAAGATGTGCCAGACAAAGTGGACTTCGAAGCATTAAACACCACTCTAACCTTGGTGGATGTACTAGACGGCTTGACAACTGAATGGTGGGGCAGATAATATAAGAAAAATTTGCCGTTTTCTTGAATTTCTTCGGGAGATATTAGTTTCATGTGATCCATGGAGATATATTCTTCTAATACTCGCTCATATTCGTCTTTGAGATCTGGGTTTTTACTGAGCGTATGCTCCATACGAATAGCTTGTCTCATTGCTTGTGAGCGAGATGGGCCTAGAGAGAGAAGGGAAGGGAATGCAGATTTAACGGGTAAACGTACAACATATCGTCCGTCTTCTTGCCGGAAAGTAGTTTTTTGATAAAATTCTTCGCAAACTTGATCGTCCTCAGATGCTGGATGGGATTGCTGTACTTCTTCCAATTCCCAAAAGCACTTAAGTTGGGAATTCAAATCTTCATTCGAGATCTCCCTCGCATAAGTATGAAAACTGGAACATGTGTTTGTGGATAAGGGACCGCTTAAATACCAGCCGAATATTGTATTTTGTGCTAACAAGCTCCCAAGCACTTCGTGTTTGATTCCTTGAAGTAAAATTTCTGGTATCAAGGCGCTGTCAATAACGATGTCAATTTGCCCGGGAGTGTAGAAAAATGGATCGGCGAGGTCTAGGTCCTTAATTTCGTTGAGATTGGGTTTCGGGATTTGGAACGATGGGAGAAAACTGGTGAGTTGCTTGAGAACTATCGCGTTGGTGTTGATGCGGGTGTTATACCGTTTCGACACAAGTGTAAGTTGGCAAACCCGGTTTGCATTTTCCACAATTTTTCCGCCCATTCCTGTAACTGCAAAGCTTTCCTTGTAGGTAGGCAATTGGAGAAGATTTTGAATCCGCTGAGAGATAAAAGTTGTTTGCCTGATCGATCAGTGCCCGTAGCAGATGTACAGAACCCATGTGCTCGATATGCACTTGGGCAGTAGGGAGAAGGGGTTTTCCCTTATTGGAAGAGAAGTTTGCTATGATTTTGGATTCGCTAGCAGGGGCATTTTTTGAGGTAGATGGAGAGTCTTCCCAGTTTCCTTGAGACAAATCAAAAATGGGATGTCGAGACTGTTGGGAAGATTGAGTATGCAACAGATTTGTTGTACTTTTAGAGAGAGAAGAAGTCCTATTGTTTGCTTTTAATGCAGGTTTGGTATGGGATTCAGAATGCAACAAGGTGTGGTGATTCTTTTTGCAATGCGCACACCTATACGTACTCGTACAATTAGCGGCAGCGTGATTATATGCGAAGCAGTTGCTGCAATATCGGTGTCGCTCTACGCATTTAGTACGTTCAGCAACACTCATCTTGCGAAATTCTGGACACAATTTCAAGGGATGATTTAAACTGCATAAATTGCATTTTACTGCGGGATTAACACCTTGAGAATGATACGCTTGGATTTTGAAAGTAGATTTCTGTGGGATAGAGGTACGCGGTTTAGCGCCTTTGTAACCTTGGAGACGTTCACCTACCTCATACCGAGTCGTTAAGATCTGGTTCATTTGGGACCAGTCGGGAAGTTCTTTTCGGGACTCTAAAGACTGCTCCCATAGGGAGAGTGCTTCCTCGGGAAGCTTGGAGGAACAGAGATAAATGAGAATGGGGTCCCAATCCTTAACTGATACTCCTTGAACCGTGAGAACTACTAAACAATCGTTGATGGTGTTTTGAACCTTTTAAATCCCTTCGCTATTTTCAGTGGTGACAGGTGAGATATTAAAGAGAGTTTTCAGCTACTTATCAATGAGAATACGTATATTCTCAAACCGATTTTTAAGCGCATCCCAAGCCAAAGAGAAGTTTGCATCGCAAATAGTATATTGTTTGACAATGGCACCGGCTTTTCCTCGAGTTTTGTTTCTTAGGTGGAATAGCTTTTGTGCGGGAGTGAGCCTAGCGTGATTATAATAAACAGCTGTGAACATGTCACGAAAGCTGGGCCAATCTTCATACGTACCGTAAAATATCTCGGTATCACAAGGAGGTACCTTTATGCAAGGCATGGGATTGGGGACAAAAGAGGTGGAGAGAGACTGGCGGCCGGTGAGATTATCTGCTGCAGGTTGGAGAACTTGTACCTGATCTAATATGTGCGCCTTGCAGATATAAAATGCTTCAGAACACAAATGAAAATTATTATTGGCTTCTTCTTTAAACTCCTTGCTCGCGGTTGTCTCTTCAGCCAAACATACTATTTGGTAAGATTCTTTTAGCATGTCCCATCGCTTCTCAAGCTCCTGCAATTTTATATTTAATAGAGTGGCCGTTTGCTCCTCTGATTTATCAGCTCCGAAAGCACTGCACAATTTGGCTACATTATTCGAGTCGAAAATAAATTTGGACATCATTTCTGCTGAAAGTGCCATGTTGGGAATTTTACGAAAAAGGGATTTGGGAGAGAAATCAGAGCAATAAAAATTGATAAATTGGTATTTTTCTAGCTAGAGATGATTTTCGTAAAATAAATCCACGGTGGCACGCTAATGTACAAGAATATCCAGCTCAATTAACGATTCTTGCAGTTTTATGGTGTATGGGCACGTTTTACGGCAACTAATCCTTCTTATGTTACTTTGCTGCTAACGGCAGCTTGAAATATGCACGTTATGTTACTAATAACGCAGCGCGCACCAACTTTTCACAACTCGGCATATAAGAGAGATTATATCAACTTCAAAAAATTCTTGTTTACGGACCTAGAGAGGGAAACGGGACTGAAATATTGAAATAGTAGATTGATGAACTGGATCAAGACAAAATAATAAGCGCGTTGATAACGTCCGCCGAAGCAAAATTATTGTGTCCAAAATCACTGTGTACTCTCCCAAATAATTTGAAACACACCCTACTGCAATCTTTAAGTAATATTTATTTACGCCCTTCTTAGCGATTTTCTAAATTTCCCCAATATTTTTTCACTTTATAACTTTTGATTTTCGCTAGCATTAAAAAGGTGCAAGGGATCGAAATGGTGGGTTGGGTAAAATCGTGCGACCCAATGGCTAGCTGTTTTTCATGCATATACATAAATATGTATGTACGAAATATACCGCTTTCTTGCCGGTAAAACAGCCGTACAATGTACAAAAGACAAAGTTAAATTTGATGTAGGATATTTATGTGTGTATTATTTTAACTTTCAGCACTCACCCAGACATTTTGCTATATGTATGTACCTCCGGGAAAGTGTGTTGGGATGGGGACTTCTTTGCGCTGGTGTGTTGATCTGATCGTCTTATTTTGCTCTCTTTCGTTTTATTTGTCACGTTGCTTCGTTCCTGTTCGCTGTTCTTATTATTTGTTATCCAATTTTCCAATTTCCACTGCTTTTGGGCACTGTTAATAATCTCCACTTGTTGCTGCGTTGATTGAATAATTGTTATGAAAAAGTGAGAATGCAGTGGGAATGGAATGGGGCTGGGTTTTTTTGTTTAGCGCGCAGCTAAGGCCAGTGTTGTTCACGAATAGTTTTTTACGAAGGGAATTTTTTGCTTGCCAATCTGCTGATCCAAATTTGGCTCGCAAGGACCAATGTTAAGTATAGATAGGATTTGTAGAGAGAGAGGGAGCAAAGTTACGTGAACGGGAGGGAATATTATTTCCAAAGAAATACTGATATGCAGCCATATGTATTACAATGACTACATTTGCATTACAACAAACGCTTTACGCTAGATATGCTTCACATCATAGACAATAAAGAGAATAAGCGACTAAACTACAAGAAACCCAATAAACAATGAAGTAAGCTAGTTTATTAAACAATGTTTTCCAAGCGTAAAAAGTAAATGTTTTCCAAACGAGTTTGTAACTAAAAGATTTCACAAACGTTTAGATATGTTTTTCCAATGGTGTGGTAGCTTTCGAGAAATTAATTGAGGTGAACTCTCAACGAGGTGAAAAATTTGTCAGTTTTCAAAAATAATGTTTGAAATTTTATATGCTTCATTTATATTGATTTTGTTATATGGGCATCGTGGTGTGACGGTAGCGCAGCTGGCCTACCACACAGAAGGACCTAGGCTCGAACCCCGCTACAGGCAACATGAAAAATTATTTGAAAAGGTTTTTTAAAACGTTGACACCCTCAGGCTTCTCAGAAAAAATGCAGATGCAGACTGCATAAAAAATTGCGGTAATCGTTTACGTGGGGTACCGAGCGCTAATACACAACCAAAAATGTTGAGTGTGCATCAGGAGAAGCGCTTTGGTCCCAGGAGCATGAATATAACTCCGCTGAACCAATATTTTTAGTAGTTTGCGAGCTATTTGTAGTTAAAGTTCAGAATTTTCTGTCATTTTCATGTGGTTGTCGTAATTACATTACCCTGTGAGAAAAGAGTGGCACGCGGAAGGACATCACCGTGGCGGGAGCCACGGCTATGGCAACCACCCGGAGTTGGAATGGCGTAGCCCAGGGTTATATTTTGAAGCGCGGCCGAAGGCCGCCTACGCGGAAAGGTGCTTTGCACATAAAAAACATGGATCGGGCCCCTAAACCTGGGTAATTTTTCGGTTTTTCGCAAATATTTTCCAAAATAATAGATATATTGGTTGAGCGGAGTTATATTCATGCTCCTGGGACGGAAACGCGTCTTTTGATACCTCTCCCGACATTTTCGGACGCGTATTAGCGCTCGGTACCCCACGTAAACGATTACCAAAATTGCAAGCAGCACACAAAAACTGGCCCTTTATCTCCTCTTGCACCAAAAAAGAATTTATTATAAAACATAATATTTAAATAATTAATTAAAAAAAAAGGTAATTAAATGGTAAGGATTCGAACCAGTTGTTTAGACAAACATACATACATTATATTTGATGTAAGACCCCAATAAGCAAAATACGCTTACTATAAGCTTACAATAAACATACTTTTGTAATCTTTTCGCTTGGAAAACGTTTACTATAATCATTGGAAAACGTTTGGAAAACATTGTACACTCAACGAAAGTGGTCCCTTTTTAAACAATTGGAATTGATGCTTGGAAAACAATGTTTAATAAACGTTTTATTCAATGTACAGTAAGGGTTTGTTGAAAACTTATTGATAAAACTCCAATTTGGGCAACAACGGGCCAATAGCCTAACGAATATGTTGTGGGATTATGCTCCGAAGGTTGCGAGTTCGAATCCCGACCATTTCCTTAATTTTTTTGTTTTTTAATAAATTTTTATTTGGTGCAAGAGGATATAAAGGGCGAATTTTTGGTGTGCTGCGTGCAATTTTTTATGCAGTCTACATCTGCAAGCAAATACGTGCATTTTTTCTGAGAAGCCTTTCATGACACCCGTTTTAAAAAACCTTTTCAAATAATTTTTCATGTTGCCTGTAGAGGGGTTCGAGCCTAGGTCCTTCTGTGTGGTAGGCCAGCTGCATATTGTAGTGTGACGAACAGGCTGTTGACTTCAGAATATTTCGTCACAATAAACAAACACCAGTGACCTAGATAAATCATGAACTCAGCGGGAGTTCAACTTCACTAGCACATGCCGCATATTTGGTTACATATGACAGCACTTGATCGCAAAATGCTGACGCTAGACATTTCTACATATTATACATATTTACACATTAGGAAAGTAGTTTGTAAGTATTAGTGTTTAAGCTTATACGTGTAAGTCAATAATTTGTATAAAAAGAGAAAGAATTTTTAATAAACACTCACTTTTGGATCACACGCTAAACTCCAGTGTTACTCCACTTACATGGCGATCCAGACCAGGCTTAATATCAGCCAGTCATAATCCCGCCAGGACAGCAGGCGAGAAGCAAATTCTGATATTTTATATAGCGTTGACAAGTGTTGCGGCCATATTTGGACTTCTTTTCGGCAAATGTTTTTGAATGAAACCTACAACAGCAAACAGAAGCCATCCAGAAGACTGGCAGCATAAGTATTTTTCGGCAAATATTTTTGAATGAACCCTCCAACACCAAACAGAAGACATCCAGAAGACTGGCAGCATAAATATAAGTGTTGGAATGGTTTTACGGGTAACAGCATTAGCCCCACCGTGGAACTGAAAAAGGATGGTGATACTTACACCTTCACCACAAGCTCAACCTTCAAAACATCAACCATCAAAAAAAAAATGTTTTTTTTTAGAACAAATTCCATTAACAATCAGCAAAAATGAAAATTTTTGCTTAGGAAAATCAATCAGATAATTAGAAAACATTTTAACTATAAATAAAGACAAAAAAAAAGGAAGATAGATAGGGAAAAAGTTTAACCTTTAGAAAATTTTTTTGTTAGAGTAACCTGGAGTAGCGATGAAAGAGATTTCTACAAAAGAAGAATTTGACAGGGTTTTCAAAAAATGCGAAGACACAGTTAAAGAGCTAATAGCAATTTCCACTAAACTACTTCAGGAAGATAGCAAGACAACAGGGTAAAAGAGCTAAGAAATACAAAATAAATAAATAAAAATTTTCTCATTGAAAAAAATAATAAAAATCTTTTATCTACTAATTTTATTCAAAATGGCATGGTGGAAAACCGCTCTACATGCGATACTTATAGGTTTGGCAGGATATGAATTCGGTAAGGAAAATTCAGACAAAAAGAACTTGGATAACCAAGTAGTAAAATACGAGCAAAAAATTGTCACAGAAGAAACTCTTGACAAATGGCCAACTAATTACGTATGAATAACGTACAGCAACGCATATAAACACAAAAAAAATGCATAAACAAGACCATCCCAATCGTCCAAACCGGTAATTACCCAAAACCAAAACGTCACAATGCCACAAACCATTGTGGACTTTATTAAAACTGCCTCATCAGTGCTACCAGAGTTTGATGGTAAGCCAGAGAACTTACAAAGTTTCTTAGACGCCCTTGACATACTCGATCAAATCAAAGAAGCCCACGAAGCCTTAGCGGTAACAATAATAAAAACCAAGCTAAAAGGCACGGCAAGAAACTTTATTAGTACTGAAAACACGATAACACAAATAAAATCAAAATTTAAATCTGCAGTAAAAGGAGAATCAGTAGAAGTTTTAACAGCAAAACTCCTGAACATCCAACAACGCAGTAAAACTGCAAATCAATATACAGCGGAAATAGAAAAAATTACATGGTCATTGGAAGGAGCTTATATTTCGGATGGACTCAACCCAGACTTGGCAACGAAATACTCAACACAAGTAGCAGTCAAAGCTATGTGTAAAAACAGCTCCAATGACAAGGTCAAAATGATCATGCAAGCTGGAACGTTCACCACAATGAACTACGCAATTTCTAACATTCCCACGACAGCCGGTTCTACGTACCGGAATGACTCGGGGTTTCCCCGACCAAGGGCTGTTATTTCGCTACCCCCCTGCCTAAACCGTCAGTAATCTTCCCCCCAATAATGTCATCCTCCGAGCAGCTCCTTGCAGCGGGACTGCTCAAGACTCTCCTGATCCGGGCTGGTATTGAATCCAACCCGGGACCAAGAGCATGGATCTGCTGTATATGCTGGAAGAAAATTTATGTGAAACGCTCACACTCAGTACAATGCTCCAATTGCAATAGGTGGTTGCACCTAACAAGTTGCTCCGGACTAAATCCCTCTACCCATAGGCCCGCTAGTTTTTATAGAACTTTTGTGGCCCCTTGCTGTTCACGTCCTACGACGTCCCGTGGCCGTCGTCGATCAAGTATCGCTCCGCCACATATGTCTGACTCTGTCACCTCAGTCTCCACGACTAGCATCACAAATGCACCTCAGCAAGCTGACCTTCCTAGCGGTCGCTAACGCCCCCAGGCGTCAACATCTCACACAGCAGCTCACAGCTACTCCCTACGTAGCACTTCCCAAGTGGAATTGAGCAATGCCGAGCGTCCGCTATCTCCCGCCCCCTCAGTCAGCCCCTCTTCTTCCAGTATCAGCACGAGTATAAGTCACAACCATCAGCTCCTGGTCCCTTATACTACGTGCACTGTTTGTCGGTTAAGATTATACACGCCTTTGGCATCGGTCAGGTGCAATAACTGCCTTGGCCTGTGTCATCTGCTTATATGCTCTGGACTCGCAAACAGGAACTTATGGACTGATACGTACGTTGCGCCATGCTGTCGAGCTACGCAACCTTCAACGTCATCGGAATCGCCTCTACCTTCTGGTAACGCGATTCCTTCGACTTCAAGAATGCGTCGTAGTGCGCGACCCAGCCTACTATCACCTAGGCATGCGCATCAGTCCCTGACCCCCAGCATCAACTCTACTCCCCCTTCGCACTTCGCAATCCTGCAATTTAATTGCAACGGCCTAACCGGCAAAATAGCTGAGATTACAAACCTCATGAAGCGACACAATATCAAAATCGCTGCTATTCAAGAGACAAAGCTCGGTGGAAGGTCTACTCTTCTGACCTGCAACGGGTACAATGTACACCGTGGTGATCGTGCGAGAGGGCTTGGGGGTGGTTTGCATTCATCACGCATCAAACTGTGCAGTACCGTCTTTTTGAGCCTGACATCGACCCGAGGGACACCACCTTAGAACGTCAAGGTATGGTTGTCCGGTCAGGCGATGTCGACTTGGAAATCATAAACGTATATATACCTCCTGTCACCTGCTGTCCCAGGGATTATCACCCTGACATTCGTGCGTTACTCAGGGGTGAGAACCGTGTTATCCTTGGTGACTTTAACGCACACCACGACCTGTGGCACTCCAGCTTACAGGCCGATGGTAGGGGGCAGGAGCTGGCTGACCAAATAGACGATTCGACGTTCTGCACAGTTAATGGGGATGCCCCCACTAGAGTGGCGGTAAACTGCTCTAGCTCGCCGGATATCACCATAGTCAGCGCAGGTCTTATAAACTGCGTTGACTGGCGACCGATGCTGACGCTTGCTTCGGATCACCTTCCCATTGCGCTCTCTATCGATCGCCCCACCGACTTTGTCACTTCTGACAATCGCACCTTTGTTAACTTTAACAAAGCCGACTGGGAAAGTTTCTTAACATCTACAGAGAGCGCCTTCGCTGCTCTCCCCACTCCGTCTGACGTACGAGAAGGGGAAAAGGCGTTTCGTATGGCCCTAGTTTCAGCCTGCCGTCAACACATTCCGTCAGGTAGAATAAAGGAAGTACGCCCATTCTTCCCCGCAGAGGCAGCGGCCCTGGCAAATGAACGTGACCATATTAGACGCCTTGACCCTACGGATCCCCAAATTAGGGATCTTAATGCGGAAATCAGACGCCTAGTAGATAAACACAAACGCGCTAAGTGGGAAGAGCACCTAAGGTCTTGTAACCTCTCGGCTGGGGTTTGCAAATTATGGTCGACGGTGAAATCTTTGTCCAACCCGACTAAACCCAACGACAAAATATCCATCGCCTTCGGCGATAAGGTTCAGTCGAAACCTAAACGATGCGCGAGCGCTTTCTGCCGACAGTTTGTAATGCATCCTCCGTTGGACAAAGAAATTCGCCGAGCCACCAGGGAAGCGCATAAACCCAAAAACAGCGATGCGCCCATTGCCATCTCCACAACCGAAGTACAAGAGGCAATACGGAGATCTAAGAACACCAAGTACATAGGCCCCGATGGCATCTCCATGCTGATGCTAAAACACCTCGGCGACGAAGGCATAAGATATTTAACACACATTTTCAACCTTTCCTTGTCCACCTTTGTCATTCCTGAAAGATGGAGACATCACTTCTCTCGCCAGTAGTGAAAGTGTTGGAATCCATCTTATTACCATATTTCACCGCTAATTTGCGACTCGCCGAAGATCAGCATGGTTTCCGCAAAAACCACAGCACTACCACCGCGCTGAACGCCATTACCACTCAGATAGGGGACGGACTAAACCAAAAGCGTCCAAACCACAGGACAGTGCTAGTTGCGCTTGATTTGGCCAAAGCCTTTGACACGGTCAATCATGCTGGACTATTGAAAGACCTGGAAGATTCGTCCCTTCCCCCCTGTCTTAAACGTTGGACGGCCAATTATCTGAGTGGTCGTCAATCGTCGGTAGAATTCAGAGGCGCCCGATCAAAACCCAGAATAGTTAAACAAGGGGTGCCACAGGGTGGTGTCCTATCCCCGTTTCTATTTAACTATTATATATCGAAACTTCCCCCCCCACCAGAGGGTGTCTCGATCGTCTCTTACGCCGATGATTGTACGATTCTGGCAACGGGCCCCTCCGTTGAAGAACTCTGCTCTCGCATAAACTCGTACCTCCCAGCCGTGTCGGAATTTTTCGCTGGTAGAAACCTGGCATTGTCACCGAATAAGTCCTCGGCTACCTTATTTACGACGTGGACAACGCAAGTGAACATGGAATTAGACGTCTACGTTGATAGTGTTAAGCTACCAACTGTCTCACACCCCAAAATCTTAGGGGTAACGTTTGATAACATGTTCAAATACGGCGCTCATGTTACCGCAATTGTCAATAAAGTCCAAAGCCGTAACAAAATCCTCAAGTCGCTAGCTGGCAGCACTTGGGGCAAAGACAAAGAAACGTTACTAGCTACATACAAAGCAATTGGTCAGCCGGTACTGAGCTACGCGACGCCTATATGGTCGTCGGGGCTGGCTGACACACACTGGACGAGGCTTCAGGTCTGCCAGAATACCGCCCTTCGAACCGCCACTGGGTGTCTTCTTATGTCTCCTGAGCACCACCTTCACAATGAAGCGAAAATGCTCGCCGTTAAAGAGCATAGCGAAATGTTGACCAGGCAATTCCTATTCAACTGTTGCAAACCGCAGCACCCGAACGGACGCCTGGTCAACGAAAATCCGCCCCCCAGGAGGATAAGAAGCCACCTACGCAAACACTTCGATGAGATCCGGCACCTGATTTCCACGCCGTTTGATCCTAAGGTGCACCGGCAGGCCCTCACCCTTATCCACACCGATTCGGTAAATTCCTATGTCAGCTCTATTCCAGCGAACGCCGTTCTTCAGGCAACAACTCCACCCGTTGCCGAAGAGGAGCGCGGGCTGCCTAGGGAGACTAGAGTGATGCTGGCCCAACTCCGGTCTGGATATTGTAATAGGTTAAACTCTTACCTATCCAGTCTGAACCCCGACTTGCCTAATGTTTGTCCGGCATGTGGCTTGTCCCCCCATAATACTAACCACCTTTTCGTCTGCTCAGCTGAGCCTACTCTTCTAACACCCATATCCCTCTGGTCCGCCCCTATCGAAGCCGCTAGGTTTCTAGGACTTCCGTTAGAAGAGCCTGATGACATTATTGGGTAGATACGGACTACCTAGGCAGGGCTACGTGGCGTTACAACAACAACAACAACGCAATTTCTAAATTCACCAACAGCTGCACTGAAATAACAGGCAGCTCAAACACAATTCTGAATGTACAACGACAAGGTCAATACCGAAGTAATTTCCGTGGAGGTTACAGAGGTAACAACTATGGAAACTACCAAGGCAGGAGATTCAGACCGCAACCAAGATACAACAATAACTTTAGACAAAACAACAATTCCCAGAGAGGAGCACAAGCACAGAATGGCAACAGACCCTATAGCCAGACACGCAACGTGCGCAGTTGCAACCAGACGGAAAACCAAGAGACTCCACTTCAAGACCAATAAATAGAAAAATATGTGTACTAAACCTACACCTAAACAGTTTTATATCTACAAGGACATCATTAAATAATTCAATCTCAAATTTCTTAGTTGACACAGGAGCCGATATCTCCATTATTAAAAAACATCAAATTAGCAGTAATAATAAGATAAATACAGACCAAATAACAGATTTAAAGGGCATTGGTCAGGGTATAACTAGCACACTAGGTACAGTTAAAGCGGACTTAAAAGGCGATGACCTTCTAATTTACCATAAATTTCACGTCGTAGAAGACAATTTCCCAATTCCATGCGATGGAATAATAGGACTAGACTTTATAAAGAAATACAATTGCATTTTAGACTATGGCGAAACTGAGGATAAATTAATCCTAAGACCATACAATTTCCCACAAACAATAACTATGAACCTAACAAATTGTCTATCTGTCAATACAATCACGATCCCAGCTAGGTCGGAAGTCATCAGGCAAGTTAAAGTAATTACAAATAACAAAAACATTTTTATACCTCACCAACAATTATCAGAAGGCATCTTTATAGCAAATACAATCACAAACACAGATCAAACTTTCGTTAGAATTATCAACACAACATATAAAAACGCAACTATTGAAAACTACAAAATCGACACCGAAAATCTAGACGAATACACACTAATTGAAACACCCACACATAAGGAAAAAAGCAACAATACAGGAAAACTAAAAAGACTAACCAAAAATTTTCCAAATTTCGTCAACCCTCAGTTAACATCATTATGCACAGAATTCTTAGACATATTTGCACTAGAAACAGAACCAATTTCATCAAACAACTTTTACAAACAAAAATTACACATGAAGGATGACACCCCTGTTTATATAAAAAATTATAGACTACCGCAGACACAAAAAGGAGAAATCAGCAAACATATTAATAAGTTAATCAACGATGACGTAATAGAATCGTCTATATCAGAGTACAATAGCCCAATCTTACTGGTTCCTAAAAAATCGCTCCCAGGAAGCACAGAAAAAAGATGGAGATTGGTGATTGACTACAGACAAGTTAACAAAAAGTTAGCAGCAGACAAATTCCCACTCCCAAGAATTGATGATATTCTAGACCAACTTGGTAGAGCAAAATATTTTTCATGCCTAGACCTCATGGCAGGTTTCCACCAAATAGAATTACACCCGGACTCGAGAGATATCACCTCATTCACAGCTGAAAACGGCACATACAGGTTCAAAAGACTACCATATGGATTAAAAGTAGCACCAAAATCATTCCAAAGAATGATGACCCTAGCATTCGCAGGGCTCAAACCATCCCAAGCCTTCCTCTACATGGATGACTTGGTTGTATTATGCTGTTCTGAAAACCACATGCTAAAAAATTTAAGAGACGTGTTCTCCACTTGTAGAAAATATAATCTAAAACTGCATCCAGACAAATGTCTATTTTTCAACCAAGAAGTAACTTATCTAGGCCATAAATGTACAAACAAAGGAATATTGCCTTTCCCAAGCAAATTTGAAACAGTTCAAAAGTATCCAACACCAAAAACAGCAGACGAAGTCAAAAGATTCGTAGCCTTCTGCAATTACTACAGAAAATTTGTACCTAACTTCGCAGAACACTCAAGAAAATTAACTAGACTTTGCAAAAATAATGTTTTGTTCGATTGGACAGAAGAATGCGAAAAAGCTTTTGTCTACTTAAAGGAAGCATTAATCAGCCCAAAACTTTTGCAATACCCAGACTTCGATAAACAATTTTGCATTACAACAGAGCCAAGAGCACAATGGCATACAGTTACCAATCGCTTACGCCTCTAGGTCATTTACAAAAGGCGAAACCAACAAAGCGACAATAGAGAAAGAACTAGCCGCAATCCACTGGGCCATAACCTTCTTCAGACCATACGTCTATGGCAGAAAATTCCTAGTTAAAACTGACCACCGCCCTTTAACATACCTATTCTCAATGAGGAGTCCTTCATCTAAATTAACACGCGTACGACTCGATTTAGAAGAGTACGATTTTGAAGTGGAGTATATCGCAGGAAAAGAAAACCACGTTGCGGATGCATTGTCCCGCATAACAATTACAAATTTAAAGGATATGTCAGTGGAAGCAAGTAAAATACTAAGAGTAAAAACAAGATCAGCAGCAAAAAATACCAACACTAACGTTGAAGATAAACAAAGTCACAAAGAGAACCCCAAAATATATGAAGCGCTAAATAAATTTGAAGTAAAAAGACTAGTCGAGCTCGTTTTCTCTCCTCCGAAATTACATTTCAAAAAAGGAAAGAAAATTTGTAGCAATATTGATACAAACAACCTAATTGTTGAGGATAAGATTGACTTAGGACAATTCTTTACCAGGCTCGAAAACGAAGCCGGCAATTTAGGACTTGTACAAATACAGTTGACCTTAGGGGACAAATTGTTCAAAAATAATTATACTGCAGTAGGAAAATTTATTGAAATGGGTAATAAGATTCTCAAAAAACTAACAATAGCACTAACCCCAGAGGTTATAAATGTGACAGATCCCGGGAAAATAGAAGAAATCCTGCAAAAATATCATGACGATCCTATTAGTGGTGGCCACCCAGGAATAAATCGCATGACAGACAAGATCAAGCAGAGATATAGCTGGCTGAATATGAAAAATGAAATTAGAAAATATATAAAGAACTGCATCCACTGCAACAAAAATAATACACATAAAAGAGCCAATGACAATAACGGAGACACCTCCGAAGGCATTTGACATTGTACAAATCGATACAGTCGGACCATTACCTAAATCGATAAATGGAAACGAATATGCAGTTATACTTGGTAGCGATTCCAGTCCCAAGCAAACACGCAACAACAGTTGCTAAGGCCGTGTTTGAAAACTTCATTTTGATTTATGGACACATAAAATCAATTATGACAGACATGGGCACCGAATATAAAAACAACTTATTCAAAGAACTGTGTAAATTACTAAAAATTTGCATAAAACCTCAACACCCTACCATCATCAAACCTTGGGTACAGTAGAACGCAGTCACCGAACATTCAATGAATATGTACCCTCGTACATATCCAGTGACAAAGACGATTGGGATGAATACCTTAAGTACTTCGCGTATTGTTACAATACAACGCCATCTACCATACATAAATATTGCCCGTTTGAGCTCATATTTGGGAAAAATTCACCAAATTACGAATATTTAGAAGAAAATAAAATTAGCCCACTGTACAATCACGAGGCTTATGACAAAGAAATAAAATATAGACTCCAGATAGCACAGCAGAGAGCTAGAAAATTAGTCCAAGAGGCTAAAGAAAAACAAAAGTTTAATTATGATAAAAGTAGTTATAGTAAGGAGATAAATATAGGAGATTTAGTATTAGTTAGAGAAGAGGCCTCCCATAAGTTAGATAGTAGATATAAAGGAAAATATAAAGTTAAAAGTATAGATATAAATAATAATTTTACATTAGTACCACATAACATAGGCGATAGTAATAAACAAATAATCTATATATATAAAATTCAAATTATGTAAATATATAGGTATAGATCCACTTGCGTCCTAAACGAATAAGCCGATCGTAACCAAATTTTACACACCCACTGGATATCTTCCTGGGATGGTCACAGGCTAAAAAATATTTTGATATATATAGGGGGCGTGGCACCTCCCATACAACTGGAATTTTCCATTGTCCGTATCTCTAGAAGTATTTATGTTAGACTATTGAAACTCGGTAAGAGGTTATATGGGATCGATCCCTACCACCTCAAAAACAACTGGGTGTAACGAAAAAGTGGGCGTGGCACCTCCCATACGAATGAAATACTTCTTAGTCGATATCTCTGGAAATATTTAGTTCAGACCACTGAAATTTGGTGAGAGTTTATATGAGATCGATCCGTACCACCTCCAAAAAAAACTGGGGATAACGAAAAAGGGGGCGTGGCACCTCCCATACGAATGAAATACTTCTTAGTCGATATCTCGGGTAGTATTTAGGTAAGACCACTGAAATTTGGTGAGGGGTTATATGGAATCGTTCCCTACCACCTCCAAAAAAAACTGGGGATAACGAAAAAGGGGGCGTGGCACCTCCCATACGAATGAAATACTTCTTAGTCGATATCTCTGGAAGTATTTTTGTTAGTCTATTAAAACTTGGTAAATGGTTTTATGGAATCGATCCCTACCACATCCAAAAAAACTGGGAAAATGACAAAGTGGGCGTGGCACCTCCCATACAAACTTAATTTTTCAAGCTGAATATCTCTAAAAGGATTTAAGGCACGGACCTAGAAATTGTTACAGAGCTATATGCTATTAAAACAATTTTTGCGCATAAAAGTGGGGGTTATCGGAAAAGGGGGCATGGCACCTCCAATACAAACTTAATTTTTCAAGATGAAAGCGTTTAAGGTTGGGACCTGAAAATTGATCAGGAGATTAACGATATAAATAGCTCTATGTGGCGTGTTTCCGTCAAGGAAAACCCTCCTCGCTATTTATTTACGCTCCGGGACAGAAAATTAAAAATTTTGTGTATCGTGCAGCCATAATTTGAATACTAAAATTATATATAAAGGGCTTAGAACCAAATGGATCTAAGTGACTCCGAAATTGATTTGAGATATTCAAGTTTAAAGTTTACTGCCTTTTGAAAATTCTATGTAAAACCTGGGTAGGGCGTTTATTGTATGGGAAATAGATGACACTACAATGTCCGAAATGACTTGGATCTCTTTGCCAACAAATAAACACCATATTTCACTATACAAATGTGGGTATAACTCACACTTAAATCCTTTTAGTTCTGAGCCCTTAATATTCTAAGTTGTATACGCAATGAAGTGAAAAATTGTTAATTTTCTATTAAAAAAAATACCGGTGTAATTACAATTTTTGAAATGAAATTATGTAATAAAAAAATCTATTTTATATAAATATGAAATCTTAAAGTATATTATTGATTTTGAAAGGTCCCTTAACTACTTACATCCCGAGCAACGCCGGGTACCCTGCTAGTAATTCATAAAAACCAGTATAACACCGTAGTAATACAAAAAAAAAAAATCTAAAATAAAGCACTCCAGATTACTCAAAGTAATATATGTAAATATGCACACAAACACACATAAACAAACTCAGCATGTTGAAAAAAAAAACCAAAACACAAAATGTTTGTAAACACTTTACTCATAATGATACAAATATACACAAAGAAAAAAAAATATTATATATATATGTACGCGCAAAGCGAATGTAAACAAATAAACAAACAACGCGAGCAATATCAAAAAAAAAATATGTACAACAAGAAATTACAATTAAACACATAAAGCACTTATTAATAGTCATATCCAATTTCAACCAATTATATATGACTATTCTTAAGGTGGATGGTGTAGTGTGACGAATAGGCTGTTGACTATTTCGTCACAATAAACAAACACCAGTGACCTAGATAAATCATGAACTCAGCGGGAGTTCAACTTCACTAGCACATGCCGCATATTTGGTTACATATGACAGCACTTGATCGCAAAATGCTGACGCTAGACATTTCTACATATTATACATATTTACACATTAGGAAAGTAGTTTGTAAGTATTAGTGTTTAAGCTTATACGTGTAAGTCAATAATTTGTATAAAAAGAGAAAGAATTTTTAATAAACACTCACTTTTGGATCACACGCTAAACTCCAGTGTTACTTCACTTACAATATAACAAAATCAAAATAAATGAAGCATATAAAATTTCAAACATTATTTTTGAAAACTGAGAAATTTTTCACCTCGCTGAGAGTTCACCCCAAGGTATTTCTCCAAAGCTACCACAAAATTGGAAAAACATATCTAAAGGTTTGTGAAATTTTTTTGTTACAAACTCGTTTGGAAAACATTTACTTTTTACGCTTGGAAAATATTGTTTAATAAACTAGCTTACTAATCACACTCTACAAATCACTCATCGCTCCCGTCCTGCTATATGGTGCAGAGGCGTGGACACTAACAACATCTGACGAGGCTGTATTGGGAGTATTTGAGAGAAAAGTTCTGCGAAAGATTTATGGGCCTCTACGCGTTGGCGACGGCGAGTACCGAAGAAGATTTAATGATGAGTTGTATGAGCTTTACGCAGACGTTGACAGGTGGGGTGCAATGAAGCCATACGCAATAAAGCCATATGGCTTTATTTCCAATAATTATTTCAAACTTATTGGAAATAAAGCCATATGGCCCTATTTCCAATTGCTAATGGAAATAAAGCCAGTATGGCCTTATTGCCATTTTCAAAACATGGGCGGCGCGATACCAGCCTAGTGAAAAATATAAAAATCTGTAAATAATAAGCCAGAACTTCATTAATTTATTGGTAATAAATTTGCCTCTATTTTATAAAGTATCGGCAAGTCAATAATAATGTTTACATATAACGTAAACTTAACAAATTGGAAAAGAAAAACTTAAAAAACTTTTGGGTAACTTTCTTTCCTAATGTTTAAGAGCTGTCTTCGCATTGTACCAAATTGCACTAGCAATGCCCCTTCTTTGTGCTTCTTTCACTGATCGTCGTATATTTCTCGTACACCTGTTCTTTTCAGCGACGAAGTGATACATTCCACATTTGACTTAGGTCAGATCCCCAATTCGGGGCGTGTTCCATGGTATTTATGTGCAGAACTCCTTTCCGCATTGGCGGCCTTCGGCCGCGCTTCAAAAAATAACCCTGGGCTACGCCATTCCAACTCCGGGTGGTTGCCATAGCCGTGGCTACCGCCACGGTGATGTCCTTCCGCGTGCCACTCTTTTCTCACAGGGTAATGTGATTACAACAACCACATGAAAATGACAGAAAATTCTGAGCGGCTGAAAAAAATCTCATTTCAGATTCTAAATCTAGACGTGGGTAATCGTTTACATGGGGTACCGAGCACTAATACACAAAAAAAAATGTTGAGATATGTATCAGGAGACGCGCTTTGGTCCCAGGAGCATGAATATAACTCCGCTGAACCAATATTTTTAGTAGTTTGCGAGATATTTGCAGTTAAAGTTCACAATTTTCTGTCATTTTCATGTGGTTGTTGTAATGGCACATTACGCTGAGCCAAAAAAGTGAAAAAGTGGGAAACGTGGCACGCGGAGAGACATCACCGTGGCGGTAGCCACGGCTATGGCACACGCCCGGAGTTGGAATGGCGTAGCCCAGGGTTATTTTTTGAAGCGCGGCCGAAGGCCGCCAATGCGGGAAGGAGTTCTGCACATAAATACCATGGATCACGCCCCGAATTGTTGATCTGACCTAAGTCAAATTTTCCCCTGCGGCGCTAATTCGTCGAATCTCAAACCCAAATGCCTCAATGACATTAATTCGCATGTTCAAAACGAACTAAAGTCAAAATATTATACGAATTAACGGCACTGACTTTAATTCGTTTTTGGTCAAGGCGCGATACCGCCTTGCTTGCCATTTATTTTAAGTTTTACCTCCGTAATTCCATATTATGGCTTTATTACTTATTTGAGAGAATTTTCGGTATGACTTTATTTCGCTTTGCGATTTAACCGAATTGGAAATATCGCCTTATTTCCATTTGGTTTGAGAAATAAAGCCATATGGCGTTATTGCGTATGGCTTCATTGCACCCCACCGACGTCGACATAGTGCAGCGCATTAAAACACAGCGGCTTCGCTGGCTAGGCTACGTCGTGCGAATGAACGAAGACGCTCCAGCCCAGAAGGTATACTTATCGGCACCAGCCGGTGGAAGCAGAGGAAGAGGAAGACCACCACTCCGATGGAAGGACCAAGTGGAGACCGACCTGCGATCTCGTGGGGTCTCCAATTGGCGCCAGTTGGCGCAAAGAAGAAATGACTGGCGAGCTATGTTGGACGGTCAAAATCGCTCAGGCGGTTAGATGCCATTTAAAGAAGAAGAAGAGAAACTAGCTTACTTCTTTGTTTATTGGGAATTATCTGTGATACATATAAGTAAAAAAAAAAAAATATTTCTTAGAAATTATATATTGTTGTTGTAGCCCCTGATGACGATCTCCGTTAGCGACACAATATCAAAATCGCTGCTATTCAAGAGACAAAGCTCGGTGGAAGGTCAACTCTTCTGACCTGCAACGGGTACAATGTACACCGTTGTGATCGTGCGAGAGGGCTTGGGGGTGGTCTTGCATTCATCACGCATCAAACTGTGCAGTACCGTCTATTTGAGCCTGACATCGACCCGAGGGACACCACCTTAGAACGTCAAGGTATGGTTGTCCGGTCAGGCGATGTCGACTTGGAAATCATAAACGTATATATACCTCCTGTCACCTGCTGTCCCAGGGATTATCACCCTGACATTCGTGCGTTACTCAGGGGTGAGAACCGTGTTATCCTTGGTGACTTTAACGCACACCACGACCTGTGGCACTCCAGCTTACAGGCCGATGCTAGGGGGCAGGAGCTGGCTGACCAAATAGACGATTCGACGTTCTGCACAGTTAATGGGGATGCCCCCACTAGAGTGGCGGTAAACTGCTCTAGCTCGCCGGATATCACCATAGTCAGCGCAGGTCTTATAAACTGCGTTGACTGGCGAACGATGCTGACGCTTGCTTCGGATCACCTTCCCATTGCGCTCTCTATCGATCGCCCCACCGACTTTGTCACTTTGTTAACTTTAACAAAGCCGACTGGGAAAGTTTCTTAACATCTACAGAGAGCGCCTTCGCTGCTCTCCCCACTCCGTCTGACGTACGAGAAGGGGAAAAGGCGTTTCGTATGGCCCTAGTTTCAGCCTGCCGTCAACACATTCCGTCAGGTAGAATAAAGGAAGTACGCCCATTCTTCCCCGCAGAGGCAGCGGCCCTGGCAAATGAACGTGACCATATTAGACGCCTTGACCCTACGGATCCCCAAATTAGGGATCTTAATGCGGAAATCAGACGCCTAGTAGATAAACACAAACGCGCTAAGTGGGAAGAGCACCTAAGGTCTTGTAACCTCTCGGCTGGGGTTTGCAAATTATGGTCGACGGTGAAATCTTTGTCCAACCCGACTAAACCCAACGACAAAATATCCATCGCCTTCGGCGATAAGGTTCAGTCGAAACCTAAACGATGCGCGAGCGCTTTCTGCCGACAGTTTGTAATGCATCCTCCGTTGGACAAAGAAATTCGCCGAGCCACCAGGGAAGCGCATAAACCCAAAAACAGCGATGCGCCCATTGCCATCTCCACAACCGAAGTACAAGAGGCAATACGGAGATCTAAGAACACCAAGTACATAGGCCCCGATGGCATCTCCATGCTGATGCTAAAACACCTCGGCGACGAAGGCATAAGATATTTAACACACATTTTCAACCTTTCCTTGTCCACCTTTGTCATTCCTGAAAGATGGAGACAGGCAAAGGTGGTCCCACTATTAAAGCCTGGCAAGCCAGCTGCCGTAGGGGAGTCATATCGCCCGATATCACTTCTCTCGCCAGTAGTGAAAGTGTTGGAATCCATCTTATTACCATATTTCACCGCTAATTTGCGACTCGCCGAACATCAGCATGGTTTCCGCAAAAACCACAGCACTACCACCGCGCTGAACGCCATTACCACTCAGATAGGGGACGGACTAAACCAAAAGCGTCCAAACCACAGGACAGTGCTAGTTGCGCTTGATTTGGCCAAAGCCTTTGATACGGTCAATCATGCTCGACTATTGAAAGACCTGGAAGATTCGTCCCTTCCCCCCTGTCTTAAACGTTGGACGGCCAATTATCTGAGTGGTCGTCAATCATCGGTAGAATTCAGAGGCGCCCGATCAAAACCCAGAATAGTTAAACAAGGGGTGCCACAGGGTGGTGTCCTATCCCCGTTTCTATTTAACTATTATATATCGAAACTTCCCCCCCCACCAGAGGGTGTCTCGATCGTCTCTTACGCCGATGATTGTACGATTCTGGCAACGGGCCCCTCCGTTGAAGAACTCTGCTCTCGCATAAACTCGTACCTCCCAGCCGTGTCGGAAATTTTCGCTGGTAGAAACCTGGCATTGTCACCGAATAAGTCCTCGGCTACCTTATTTACGACGTGGACAACGCAAGTGAACATGGAATTAGACATCTACGTTGATAGTGTTAAACTACCAACTGTCTCACACCCCAAAATCTTAGGGGTAACGTTTGATAACATGTTCAAATACGGCGCTCATGTTACCGCAATTGTCAATAAAGTCCAAAGCCGTAACAAAATCCTCAAGTCGCTAGCTGGCAGCACTTGGGGCAAAGACAAAGAAACGTTACTAGCTACATACAAAGCAATTGGTCAGCCGGTACTGAGCTACGCGACGCCTATATGGTCGTCGGGGCTGGCTGACACACACTGGACGAGGCTTCAGGTCTGCCAGAATACCGCCCTTCGAACCGCCACTGGGTGTCTTCTTATGTCTCCTGAGCACCACCTTCACAATGAAGCGAAAATGCTCGCCGTTAAAGAGCATAGCGAAATGCTGACCAGGCAATTCCTATTCAACTGTTGCAAACCGCAGCACCCGAACGGACGCCTGGTCAACGAAAATCCGCCCCCCAGGAGGATAAGAAGCCACCTACGCAAACACTTCGATGAGATCCGGCACCTGATTTCCACGCCGTTTGATCCTAAGGTGCACCGGCAGGCCCTCACCCTTATCCACACCGATTCGGTAAATTCCTATGTCAGCTCTATTCCAGCGAACGCCGTTCTTCAGGCAACAACTCCACCCGTTGCCGAAGAGGAGCGCGGGCTGCCTAGGGAGACTAGAGTGATGCTGGCCCAACTCCGGTCTGGATATTGTAATAGGTTAAACTCTTACCTATCCAGACTGAACCCCGACTTGCCTAATGTTTGTCCGGCATGTGGCTTGTCCCCCCATAATACTAACCACCTTTTCGTCTGCTCAGCTGAGCCTACTCTTCTAAGACCCATATCCCTCTGGTCCGCCCCTATCGAAGCCGCTAGGTTTCTAGGACTTCCGTTAGAAGAGCCTGATGACATTATTGGGTAGATACGGACTACCTAGGCAGGGCTACGTGGCGTTACAACAACAACAACAACGATCTCCGTTGGAGAATGAAATAATGAAATATATTGGGAGAAATTATAGAAACAACGTGTTTTATTACACTTGACCTAGAGCCAGCTATAAATATTAAATTAATAAAAATAAATTACTTTTTAACACTGTTATACCAAACTACCCAAATTTTTATAAAAATAAAGGTTTGGAAGTTAATTTGAATATTTTTAACGAAAATTTGGCTTGAAACCTGAAAAAATAAATTGTTTCATTACCAGCCAGTTTAAAAGGCCTGTTTATTTTCAATTTTAACACATATCAAAGGCTGAAAAAAACCTACATTTTGCACCTGACCCCTTCAGAATTTGATGAAATTTGGCATAGAGGTAAATCTTACCGACTCAAACACAACCTGGTTTTTGGAAATTGAATTTTCGGAAAATTGTGGGCGTGGCAAGGCATCGAAACATTCGAAAATAATCGTAAAATATCGATAATAGGTACTTTTTAATTTTGACTACTACGGAATGGCTTTATCGCTTTCAAAGATCTTCATACCATTAGAAAGGTATTGAAATTTTATTTCGAAAAAATACACTGTTAAAATTTTTTAGTTCACTGAAAATTTTTTTTCCAAAATAAAATTTTAAACTGAAGATCAAGCCATTTTGAAAAATACAAATTTTTTTAGAAAGGTCTATATAATATGTATAACATATCTAAAAAGTAGATATGTTATACATATATTGGTTTAAGGAAAGCCATCTTTTGATAACTTTTTTTTTATATTATTGTGTAACAAAAAAAGTACCTGGCTATACTTTGGAAGTTACACAAATTTTTTTTAATCGTATTGTCAAATTTTCAGGCATTCTCAAAATATATAACACCAATATTTATTCGGAATATTTGCTTACTTTTAGTTATGTTTTATCTAAAGGTACAAAAGAATGGAACGAAAAGTGCCACTCAGCGAGTATTTCGAAATCAATTTTATGATGACATAAATTAATAAGGTTGTACTTGTTTTTGTATTGTGCTCCTGCACTATTTTAATTTAAATTGAAATTTAATTATTAATTCCGTTTTTATTTTCTTATATACATATACATTTATATATATGTAGTTTATGTAACCCATTAGCCTTTGTAAATATTTTTTATTTTTCGGTGTTCCAATATCTTCAATTCCCTTTAACCTCCCCGGGTCATGCCTTATGCTCTCGTTAGATATTAGATGTCCTAAAAATCTAACTTCTTTTTGTTTGAATTGGAGTTTTCCCTTATTAAACCTAACTATTCTCTCGCGAGCCCGTTGCATAACTAACTCGAGAGTTTTATCATGTTCGTCCTCATTCTCCGCCTTAATGAGGATGTCATCGATATAAACAATAACATTCTTTATATCGCCGAAGCTATTTTAATGCCAAAAGGCAAACATTTGGATTTGTAGCAACCAAAAGGGGTACTAAACGTACAAAGAGTTTTCGAATTTTCATCCAAAGATATTTACCAAAACCCAAACTTTAAGTCCAGTTCAGAAAATATATTTTTGCTTAATAATCTAGATTTAATGTTCTCAAACGTTGGGATATCATAGAAGTTATATTTTATACACTTATTTAGCTCTTGTGGGTTCAGACAAATCCGCAATTTTCTGTTAGGTTTTTCCACTATAACAATATTTGATACCCATTCGCTTGCCTTGTCCCACTTCTCAAATATTCCTTTTTCGCATAAAATCATCAACTCGTCGTTTAATGGTTTTCTAAGGGCTAGAGGAATGCGGGATGCTGGTCTTGTAAACGTTTTTGCATTTTCCTTAAGTTCAATTGTAAAATTTGTAAAAAATTGCCTAAGCCGTAAAAACCACTATTTTTATACCCAACGTACTAGTACTAGTACAAGGGTATTATAATTTTGTCCACATAACGGTACTATGTAACGGCGCAAAATAATCGAGTTAGATATAGAGTTCCATATATGAAAGTTCTTAGGTTGAAAAGAGGAATTGATTAAGGCATGTCCGTCCGTCTGTCCGTGTCCACGATAACTTGAGTAAAAATAGAGATATTTGAATGGATGATAACCACGCCCCCTTTTTCGATATCGAAAATTTCGAAAATCACATAAATTGACATAACTTGCGTCAAAACTGAGATATTTGCATGCAATTTGGTTTATTGGTTACTTTCTGCCCAAGGTAGGTTGCTATTGAAAATGGGCGAAATCGGATGATAACCACGCATCCTTTTTCGATATCGAAAATTTCGAAAATCACATAAATTGACATAACTTGAGTAAAAACTTAGATATTTGCATGGAATTTGGTATATTGGTTACTTTCTGGCCAAGGTAGGTTGCTATTGAAAATGGGCGAAATCGGATGATAATCACGCCCCCTTTTTCGATATCGAAAACTTCGAAAATCACATAAATTGACATAACTTGCGTAAAAACTGAGATATTTGCATGGAATTTGTTATGCAGGCTACTTTTTGGCCAAGGTGAGCTGCTGTGAAAATTGTCGAAATGGGATGATAACCACGCCCACTTTTTCGATATCGAAAATCACATAAATTAACACAAGTTGAGTAAAACTTGAGATATTCGCATGAAATTTGGTACACAGGTTACTTTCTGACCAAAGCAGGTTGGTGTTTAAAATGGGCGAAATTTGATGATAACCACGCCCCCTTTTTTGTTATAGAAAATTTCAAATAAGATTCTAGGGCCTATATCATTGCCAAGTCATGGTATATGTATCTCGTTCTGAAAACTAACGCTGGGTATTTAATGTTCGGTTCACCCGAACTTAGACTTCCTTACTTGTTTTGAAATAAAATCATCTTTACTCATTTTCTTTATGCAGTTAATTCGTTCGATTAGACCCAAATTACAACAAGCTTTGAGACCCAAAATGGGTATTGAGCTAACTTCACTGCTTATTATGCAAAACTTAATCATTTGTGTATTCTTTTTAACTCTACATAACAATTCTACCACCCCTGTAGCATTACATAAATACATCGCCCTTTCTACTTTAATTGTCATGTGCACATAAATAATGTATAAACAAATATGAATGTATACAAACAACATTCTACCCAAATTAGTTACATTGCGGGAGTTTATAAAAAGACTTGTGCGGACGGTCAAAGACACCGCCAAGGACAGTCGCAATGACCAACTGAACACAACGTCAGTTTGTCAATGCGACTGACATATTTATATTTTTATTGCAGTCATATGTTGACTTAGCATATTTTAGAATTATGCATTTTAGTTTGTATGTATTAGTAAGGTACCTATTTGTATATGTTTTAGTTTGTAAATAATTTGTAAGTATTAGTGTAAGAATTTTGTATAAAAGAGAAAGCATTTTAATAAAGAATTCAATTGGATCTACACGCTATTCATCAGCGATTTATTTCCATCTTACATGGCGATCCTGCCGGTTTGGTTATAACACAGCGAAAATTTGCTGAAAAAGCAAAAGCGCTAAAAAGACCAACTGGTGAAAGGTTTCCCTGTTAAATAATTGCAATCACTACACAATATTTGCAGAATCGAGATGAGCACGATAGAATGGCACGACTTTGGACAAAAAGATACGCAACATGATTTCCTAAAGTTGTAGGAGCCGTCATTAATATAAAATTTAATAACAACAACAACAGCAACAAGAGTAACCATATAAAATAAATTTACAACAAGAATGACTGGCAGCATAAATTTACAACAAGAAAATACGCATAAAAAAGGTGGAATACCTCCTGGAAGCATTGAAACAAGAGTGGCTGGCAGCATAAATTTTGCAACAAGAAAATAAGCATAAAAAGGGTGGAATACCTCCTGGAAGACAAGTGACTGGCAGCAAACGTAACCATTACAAACTGGGGCAGTAACAGACAAGCAGACATTATTTTTAAGTATGTATGTAATTATGTATGAGTAAAGCCATATGAAGTGTGTACAGGTAAATTCAATTGTTCGACGATTTTGAAAATTTTCATTTCCTTGGATAGTGGACTTGACCCAACCCCCGTGTTATAAATATTTCGTCCAAATTCATTTATTTGTTAAAGTTATTGCGTGTTGAATTTTTGATAATTTTTTAATATGATAATATTGAAAAATTATTTTCTCATGAACTACTGCAGATAAATCCATGATTTTTTTTTTTACTTACAGATAACTGTTTTTACTTTGTTATAAGTAATTTTATGCGATCTAATTGTTTAATAAATGATATTTAAACAATTATTTTTTTAAATAATAAATTTTTTTTTTACATTCTGCACGCTCAAAAAAATTGAAAAATATGTCAAATAACGCGAAAAATGGTCACCTTCAATAATCCAAAAAAATTTTTTTGTTCTTTCAAACCATTACAAAGATATTGCATTTTTTGTCACCCCTTGCGCTCTCCCAACGCGCTGCACATAGACCGTAGGAGGCGCGCTAAACAAAAATGTTCTTATGAGATTAGTTGTTATCAATTTATTTTCAATTATTACAAATATATCTACATATAACAAAATATATGAACAAAATTAATAATAAAGGGGTAAAGCTTTTTAGTATTTTTTTTTTTATTTTTATTGATTTTATGATATTACATTATAAGGAAAATGTGTTGAAAAAAAAATTTTTTAACAATATCTATGTTCGTTACAAAATAAAAAAATAAGAAAAACACGAAAAGTTTTTACGTTAGCTACATATTATATTTTCCACACTTGATTCATCACTTGAGAAAATCTTGCTTCGAATCTTTTTGTCAAACATGGGTTGAAAATGATGGAATTGACGAGTGTTTTTTATTTGCATTGCTTTACCCGTGCGATTTTGAAATCTCTTTTCATGATCGTCGTGATCCGCTTGTGAGCAAAAATCGAAATTTATTGCCTCAAATGCATTTTCTGCCCATTCAAAAAGACTTCGAGCGTCGCGTATGTGATTTCCCGCAATACGCTGCATACTTGCTTTTCGCGCCAGCCTTTTAACAGCGCCCCCCACCCCATCGCAAGCTCCCTTACCGTGGGATGTGGCGAAAAAGTTCCACTCAGCTGCAATTCCAAAATCTTTTTCGTGGTAATATAAATTTAAGAAGTTAAATTTATTTTTGTATTGAGCTGCGGCTCCGTCAGAGAAATAAAAAATTTTTTTCACATTCCTAGGCCCGAATTTTTTTTTCATATACTTCGAAAGTCTTGTATTGAACAAGTGAACTGAACTCGAATCATGAGTCAGTTTTTCTGATATAACCACAAAACACAAGTGATGTTGAACACTATCAATACGATAGTAAATTACGTAAGGATGTATGGTTACTTGAGTGTTTGACCAATGGTGCGCCTGGATTTCATCTTGAATCTGAACTGCATAATTTTCTGCAAAATCTAGGGTAACCACGAATTCCCCGTCACTTACTGTACTCTTTTTTTCAACAAAGTAAGCTGCTTGGGTTTTCGATAAAAAATCGTGCTTTAGAACCGAAGTCAAATCGTTGCCCAGTGTTTCCAAATACTTTGCTGTTTTCTCTGTCCTTTCAACTATATCACAACTGAAAAAAAATATATTTATATGTACATATGTACCTATATAATTAAAATGATCTCATTACCGATCAGTGCTGATCCATTGACAAAATGTGACATCTCTAACTTTATTTTGAATCAATAATTGTTTTAATTTGTTGATAACGGCATCAGCTCCAGGGCAGGTTTGACAGTCACCAAAAAAACATTTGAAAGTAGGATTTCCGCAAACTGCTTGTTTAATACAATCACCCACGGATTCATCATATGCGATTTTATTTATTGCAAGCTTTTTCTTTACTCCATATATTTTTAAAGCTAAATTCTGATGCATTTTGCAAACGCATACATTGTGTGCACCATTTTTGTCCGCTAAAATACATTCGGGTGGTCTGAGATCTTTAAATTTCGATAAGCCAATGCTTGCGTCGGGATATTCAATTTGAAAATGTTCGTGTAAATCTGATAAGTTGAAGAGTAGTAGCCTTTTTTGGGCCTTAATCTTCTTTCCCTCTTTTACAACAGTTTTACAATCTTTCATCCCAGGTAAAATTCTGCTGGAAAAATCTGACATGTAAAAATTTTGAACTTTTTCAACAGTTGAGCTTGGAATATTTTTTCCACTTTTTCTAGCAGGAAAAGATGCAAATCCACTTTTAAGCTTCAGTTTTCGAGCATTCACTGCCATTCTTTTAGAAACGGAAAATGTTTTACATATTTTGTTTATAGACCAATCATCTGGAACTGTTGTTAAAACTTGAATTTTATCTTTTGTATTTGTTTTTTCACTTAAAGAATCTTTAATATTTTTAACGAAAGCGGAATCTTTAGCATTTTCCTTTGTTTCCGTTTTATCAATAACTTCTGCAACGATTTCTTTAACAGATTTTTTGCCGAGTTCGGAGAAACGTAACTTTTCTATTGGAGATTCGCCAAGCTTTTGCAAAATGTTATTCACTTTTTTCAATTTATTCGACTTGTCGACAACATAGCTTCTAAATTCTGAAACACTGCTAGAACCTTCGCTTGATTGAGAAACCTCGTCTGATGATATTTCTTTGTCAGCACTAAGAAAAGATTTTATTTTTACTTTGGATTTGTTTTTGTTTTTTTTTTTTTAAATACATACAAATTTGAAAAGTTATTTATAAAATTATAAAATATAAATACACTCACGGTAAACTTTGGTGAATATTTGAAGGATTTTCACTAGCACACAAATTTTTGTACATCTTCATACGACATGAATGACAAATGTATTTACCTACGTAGTTTTGAAAATTTTTTTCCCACGTGGGTTTAATTAAATATATTTTATTTCGTTTGCAATTATGACCCTTTATTCCTAAAGGATTGAAACATACGTTTGGATAAGGCATTTTAATAATATTTGAAACAACTTCTGTTGTAAGCACTGCGCGATTTGAAATAAATTAGTTGAAAAACGAAATTAAGACGCGTTAATTGGATGACTTCTAAAACTTAATGTAACTTAATACTAATTGTTCGCTTATTTATACTAGTGTGTAAACAAATGTTGATACCCGTTATCCTTAATATTTATTGCTAGACTAATGATCACGCCACTCGCTTTTACTAGGTCGCTCTTTAAGTTTCTTAACATCAGGTGATTTCCCGGTTTCTCTTAAACAAGTGTGTTCTTATTGTAGTTGTACTATTATTGTGCATTGTTATTGTAAATGCTTTGGTTAAAGCAAATCGTTTTTGTATATACATATGTATGTACGTATGTAAATATGTATGACTAAAGGTTAGCTTATTAAAACTAAAAAAATGTACATATGTTTGAAAAGGTAAGTGCAATAGTCAAATAAATCACATATGGTTATATATGATGCCGCTGTGAGAGCGCAAGGGGTGACAAAAAATGCAATATCTTTGTAATGGTTTGAAAGAACAAAAAAATTTTTTTGGATTATTGAAGGTGACCATTTTTCGCGTTATTTGACATATTTTTCAATTTTTTTGAGCGTGCAGAATGTAAAAAAAAAATTTATTATTTAAAAAAATAATTGTTTAAATATCATTTATTAAACAATTAGATCGCATAAAATTACTTATAACAAAGTAAAAACAGTTATCTGTAAGTAAAAAAAAAAATCATGGATTTATCTGCAGTAGTTCATGAGAAAATAATTTTTCAATATTATCATATTAAAAAATTATCAAAAATTCAACACGCAATAACTTTAACAAATAAATGAATTTGGACGAAATATTTATAACACGGGGGTTGGGTCTAGCCCACTATCTAATGGAATAAAAAAATTCAAAATCGGTGAGGTTTCGAAAAAAAACCAAAATTTCGTACACACTTCACATGGCTTTACTCGTATATTAGAATGATTTGAGCACGCCTCACGGCCGCTAAACCATTGGCATTTAAATATGCCTAGGGACTAAAAAACAAAGATTATGATTTTCTCAAAAAATAAAAAATAATAATATTACAGACGATTTTGCCTCAGGAAGATTAAGAAATTAAAAAAAAAAAAAAAAAAAAACATTAAGTTGAGTAAATTTGAATCAAGCTATTCCGAAAAATATTCCTCATGGATTAAAAATACACATTTATAAAAATAAAAATTTTAATTCAATTTTTTTTTTAAATGGCATGGTGGAAAGTTGCACTTAACGGTATACTGATAGGAATAGCAGGGTACGAGGTAGGCAAAGAAAGTTCAGCAGATCAAAAATCTGAAAAAAGATTTGTCAAATACGAACCACATCCTATTATTGAACAGAAAGAAGAGATCTCCGATAAATGGTTGACAATTTTTGCTTGTTTAGCTACATGTTTAATTGTCGCAATTGCAATTTTAATCAAAAATTATATAAAAAATAAATTAAGACGATTGAACAATGTACAACAACGCGTTTAAACGCAAAAATTATAAACTAAGATATGAATAAATGGCAAGAAATATTTATTTATTTATTTAAAAAGCTTACATAATAATACAAATTATTATACAAACTAAACAACGCAGCGCTAACGGCATAGGCTTTCAGCTGGCTGGTTAATTTAAATTAGATACGGCGAAGAAGTTCAGACTCTTTTAGAAAATTATAAATTTGTCTGATATTATTGATTGAGGGATTAATTAGAAGATCAATAGGATTAATATTATCAAAATAATTTTGATGATAAATTTCTAAAGCAGGACAATCAACTAAAATATGAAATACGCTAAAAGCTGATAGTTCACAAAAAGGGCATTGGTTAGAAAAATTTCCTTCTAATAGGTGAGAGTGAGTAATAATTGAATGGCAATACGAAGCCTTATGTATGGAATGATATAATTAGTAGGCAATGACAGTGGAAAAATTGGTTATAATTAGTCCAAAAAACAGCCAATTTAGTATTTCTCTGAAGGCTAATAAATTTATAAATGTCACTTTTAGAAAACAAATTTGAGTATATAGTGGGAGTTAAGCGCATTATCTTAGCAGTTGAATCCGCAAACATATTACCAATAATACCAGAATGGCCCGGTACCCACATAATTTTGAGTTTTTTTGGAGAAGATGTCAAAATAAGTCTAACATTTTCAATAATAAAATTAGAATTACGGCAATTTTGTATAGCTTGGAAGCAAGATAAACTATCTGTGCAGATGATAAATTTTCCTCTATTTTGTTTAGCATACTTGCAGGTATTGAGCAACGCAGTTGCTTCAGCTGTGAATACAGAACAAAATGGAAATAATCTTACTAATATATAAAAACGTAAGTTTGTGAGTGACTGCGGATGTTTGTGGTTCTTTATCGTCTGAACAAATGGCCCGATCATCACGAAATTTTGCAGACAGGTTCTTAGGAGTGTGGAATGGGTAACAGGCATCATGAAATTTCGATAAATTTATCGATAACAGAGTTCTCGGCCAAAATGTTGGTTTCCGTAAAATTTGGAGTATTCGCACAAAATTGGTATCAATCGAAAGGGGAAGATCACAGTTTTCATTTGGACTTTGGTTCAATTCGATATATTTATCGATATATTTATCGATAACAGAGTTATCGGTCAAAATGTGGTTTCGGGTAAACTTTGGAATATTCGCACGAAATTGGTATCAATCGAAAGGGGAAGACCACAGGTTTCATTTGGACTTTGGTTCAATTCGATATATTTATCGATAACAGTGTTATCGGTCAAAATGTGGTTTCGGGTAAACTTTGGAATATTCGCACAAAATTGGTATCAATCGAAAGGGGAAGACCACAGTTTTCATTTGGACTTTGGCTCACTTCGATATATTTATCGATAACAGAGTTATCGGTCAAAATGTGGTTTCGGGTAAACTTTGGAATATTCGCCCAAAATTGTTATCAATCGAAATGGGAAGACCACAGCTTTTATTTGGACTTTGGTTCATTTCGATATATTTATCGATAACAGAGTTATCGGTCAAAATGTGGTTTCGGGTAAACTTTAGAATATTCGCACAAAATTGGTATCAATCGAAAGGGGAAGACCACAGCTTTTATTTGGACTTCGGTTCATTTCGATATATTCATCGATCACAGAGTTATCGGTCAAAATGTGGTTTCGGGTAAACTTTGGAATATTCGCACAAATTTGGTATCAATCGAAAGGGGAAGACCACAGTTTTCATTTGGACTTTGGCTCAATTCGATATATTTATCGATAACAGAGTTATCGGTCAAAATGTGGTTTCGGGTAAACTTTGGAATATTCGCTCAAAATTGGTATCAATCGAAAGGGGAAGACCACAGCTTTTATTTGGACTTTGGTTCATTTCGATATATTTATCGATAACAGAGTTATCGGTCAAAATGTTGTTTCGGGTAAACTTTGGAATATTCGCACAAAATTGGTATCAATCGAAAGGGGAAGACCAGAGCTGTTGGACACATATTCTATGGAGCTTAGCATAGGACCCCATTTAATGCCATTTCAATGGTGCCCCCCATAAATTCAGAAAGCAAAAATTCAGAAATACTGTTTTTCAGAAACATTTATTCAGAAAACACTTTTCAGAAACAAAAAGTCAGAATGAAAAATTCAGAAAACTTTTTTCAGAAAAGAGTGGCACGCGGAAGGACATCACCGTGGCGGTAGCCACGGCTATGGCACACATCCGGAGTTGGAATGGCGTAGCCCAGGGTTATTTTTTGAAGCGCGGCCGAAGGCCGCCTACGCGGAAAGGTGTTCTGCCCATAAAAAACGTGGATCTGAATTTTTACTTTCCGAATTTTTACTTCTGAATTTTGACTTCTGAATTTTGACTTTCTGAAAAAAAATTTCTGAAAATATGTGTTTCTGAATTTTTGTTGTCTGAATTTATGACGGGAGCCCATTTCAATACCTCACACGGTTTTGGAGATGTGCGCACTAATGTTTCCCAACTAACCTAGAACTGTATATTTTCAAATTTGGTAAAAATGTGGTTGCCCAACACCTCTAAACATGCATACAATATGGTAAAGGCCACGGGGTTCGTTTGGACATTGCAACATTTCGATAAATTAATCGATAACTGAGTTATCGGTCAAAATGTGGTTGCCAAAAAACCTCTTAATTTGTATACAATATGGGTATTAAATGAAAGGGGGAGGCCACGCGGTTTGTTTGGACATTGCAACATTTCGATTAATTAATCGATAACTGAGTTATCGGTAAAAATGTGGTTGCCTAAAAACCTCTTAATTTGTATACAATATGTGTATTAAATGAAAGGGGGAGGCCACGGGTTTGTTTGGACCATGATACAATAAACAGGTAGACGCAGGAATAAAAACGCGCTAAGTGGGAGGAGCACCTAAGGTCTTGCAACCTCTCGGCTGGAGTTGGCAAATTATGGTCGACGGTGAAATCTTTGTCCAACCCGACTAAACCTAACGACAAAATATCCATCGCCTTCGGTGATAAGGTTCAGTCGAAGCCAAAAAGATGCGCGAGCGCCTTCTGCCGACAATTTGTAATGCATCCTACGTTGAACAAAGATATTCGCCGAGCCACCAGGGAAGCGCACAAACACAAAAACAGCGATGCGCCCGTTGCCATCTCCACAACAGAAGTTCATGAGGCTATTCGGAGATCCAAGAACACCAAATATATCGGCCCCGATGGCATTTCCATGCTGATGCTGAAACACCTTGGCGACGAAGGCATAAGATACCTCACACAAATTTTCAACCTTTCCCTTTCCACCTTTGTTATTCCTGAAAGATGGAAACAAGCAAAGGTGGTCCCACTACTAAAGCCTGGCAAGCCAGCTGCCGTAGGGGAGTCATATCGCCCGATATCTCTCCTCTCGCCAGTAGTGAAAGTGTTGGAAGCCACCTTGTTGCCGTACTTCACCGCAAACCTGCGGCTCGCCGAACATCAGCATGGATTTCGCAAAAATCACAGCACCACCACCGCGCTGAACGCCATAACCACTCAGATAGGGGACGGGCTAAACCAAAAGCGTCCAAACCACAGGACAGTGCTAGTTGCGCTTGACTTGGCCAAAGCTTTTGATACGGTCAACCATGCGCAACTAATGAAAGACCTTGAAGATTCGTCCCTTCCTCCCTGTCTTAAACGTTGGACTGCAAACTACATGAGTGGTCGTCAATCGTCGGTTGAGTTCAGAGGCGCAAGATCAAAACCCAGAATAGTTAAACAGGGGGTGCCGCAGGGTGGTGTCCTATCCCCGTTCCTGTTCAACTATTATATATCGAAACTTCCCCCCCCACCAGAGGGTGTCTCGATCGTCTCTTACGCCGACGACTGTACGATTCTGGCAACAGGCCCCTCCGTAGAAGAACTCTGCTCTCGTATTAACTCATACCTCCCAGCCGTGTCCGAATTCTTCGCCGGGAGAAACCTGGCATTGTCACCGAATAAGTCCTCGGCCACCCTATTTACGACGTGGACAACGCAAGTGAACATGGAATTAGACGTCTACGTTGATAATGTCAAGCTACCAACTGTCTCACACCCCAAAATCTTAGGGGTGACGTTTGATAACATGTTCAAATACGGCGCTCACGTAACCGCAATTGCCAATAAAGTCCAAAGCCGTAACAAAATCCTCAAGTCCCTAGCTGGCAGCACTTGGGGTAAAGACAAAGAAACGTTACTAGCTACATATAAAGCAATTGGCCAGCCGGTACTGAGCTACGCGACGCCTATATGGTCGCCGGGGCTAGCTGACACACACTGGACGAGGCTACAGGTCTGCCAAAACACCGCCCTTCGTACCGCCACTGGTTGTCTTCTTATGTCTCCTGAGCATCACTTACATAATGAAGCGAAAATGCTCGCCGTTAAAGAGCATAGCGAGATGTTGACCAGGCAATTCCTGTTCAACTGTTGCAAACCGCAGCATCCGAACGGACGCCTGATCAACGAGGATCCGCCCCCCAGGAGCATAAGGAGCCATCTACGCAAACACTATGATGAGATCCGGCACCTGATTTCCACGCCGTTTGATCCTAAGGTGCACCGGCAGGCCCTCACCCTCATCCACACAAATTCGGTAAATTCCTATGTTGGCTCTCTCCCGGTGAACGCCGTTCTTCAGGCAGCAACACCACCCGTTGCCGAAGAGGAGCGCGAGCTGCCTAGGGAGACTAGGGTGATGCTGGCCCAACTCCGGTCTGGATACTGTAATAGGTTAAACTCTTACCTATCCAGACTGAACCCCGACTTGCCTAATGTCTGTCCGGCATGCGGCTTGTCCCCCCATACCACTAACCATCTTTTTGTCTGCTCATCTGAGCCTACTCTTCTAACACCCATATCCCTCTGGTCCTCCCCTATTGAAGCCGCTAGGTTTTTAGGACTTCCGTTAGAAGAGCTCGATGACAATATTGGGTAAGGTTGACACTGACTACCTAGGCAGGGCAAAGTAGTGTTAAAACAACAACGCAGGAATAAAAAGCAACCCTGCTATGTATTTTGCTGGTCGGTAAATTGTCAACAATTTCTTGTGTCAAAGTGATGGAAATAATGGCTGGTTATTGCTGCAAAGTTTGTTGCGCTGATACCATGAATAAATCGCATTGCCGGTATCAGCGCAATGTGTTAACGCAATTGCGCATAGTATTATTTTGGCACTCCTCAATTGTATTTTTGCTCAGAACAAAGGCTGGCATCAATTTGGTGGTAGCGCAGTTTAGAAAGCACCACCAATCTTAAGATAAGGAATCCGAACTCTAAACCTAACCTAAAAATTATAAGAAAACCCATTTTTGCTCCTGTTTAGGAAACACCGAGTTCAAAGCCAAACTTTTTCATAGTTTAATACAAAAATAAATTATTCAAATATTATTTATAAATTTTCAATGGTTTTAGAAATGGTACAGCGATATCAACGCAATAACACTAAGGCACCCAACGTTACTCAGCTTTCATATAAGAAGTTGACATTTTGTTATTGTTTACATGTGCACAAAAATATAAGAAATGAAAATTAATGCATTTACAGCAAATTTATATTATTTTGCGAGTTCCGTGGTTCGTTTTAGAAGTGTGGCGGTGATATATTAATTATAAAGATGTGATAGGTTGAGTGCTTCCCCCAAAATCGGAAATCTTTTTAGTTAGAACCTGAAGCCTCTTAGAGAAAGGCTTTTTCCAAGTCCCACTTCCTTTTGAGAACTGCAAAATAACTTTTTCCTATCGTTTCACTTGTGAACATGTTTTTCTCATTGAACAACCACTTTTTTGAATTGTATTTTAGTGTAATAAACAGAAAAATTATAAATTAGAAAATTACTGCTCAATGTAAACAAAACAAAAATGTAAACAAAACAAAAATATAAACAGACATTGACAATCGGAAGACCACTTCGAATGAAAAAAAATAAAAAATGCAACTCTGATGCGGTTACCTGTTAATTGTACCATGGTTTGGACATTGCAACATTTCGATAAATTAATCGATAACTGAGTTATCGGTAAAAATGTGGTTGCCAAAAAACCTCTTAGTTTGTATACAATATGGGTATCAAATGAAAGGTGGAAGCCACGGGGTTCGCATTGACATTGCAACATTTCCATAAATTAACTCCTGTATGTACATATGTATGTTATAGACTCCGGAACTACAGCGCCGATTTTGTTCATATTTACAGGATAGCTCAGTAGGAACCCGGAGAGTGTTTATGTAAAGTTTCCGGGAAGTGGACCAGGGACCGAAATATTCCAAACTTTTTTATTTATCGTGCGATTTTTTCCCTAAATTTGGGCAGAACAACGTCTGCCGGGTTCTTCTAGTAAACCATAAGATATTATGGATTCATTCTCTCCAACCACAGGTAAAGATGTATTGGTTGATTTAGAACCATCAGTAAAAATAAATTGCCAACTAGAAGACTTAAATTGAGTATATAATTCCCTAAAACGTGCTTGGTATACGATATTAGGAGTATTTGATTTGCGTAAATGAACCAAATTACTTAAAAAAGATGAGTCCTTTAAACACCATGGAGGGTTATTACAATTGCGATTTGAAGATATATTGAATGGTAAATTGTTGTCTTTAACAAATTTAGAGCAAATATAAATAGCTGAAGCAATTTTTGGCGCACGTTTCCGAGATAGAGTTGTGTTAAAATCGTTTTTAAGAATAGTATTTGAACTGTAAATGAGTTTTGGATAAAGTTTACATAAGCTGTCTTCCATGTTATCCTTTAAAGAAGGAAGACCAGATTCAGGTAAAATGCTATTTATAGGAGACGTGGGAAAGGCACGAAGAGATCGACGAATTGCAGAATGGTAGGGAGCAGAAAGAGTTTTGAAATGGTTTTTTGAATGGTGTCCATATATTTCCAAACCATAATTGATGATAGATAACATAAGAGCTTTGGTGATATTAACCAGAAGAGCCGTGCCGATTAGCGATCGTTTACAAGAAAGATATTTAATAATATTTAAATTAGTAAAAAGTCTACTTCGAACATATTGACAATGTTGTTTGAACGAATACTTAGAGTCTAAGATAATACCTAAAAATTTAATACTATCTTCACAAGAAATAGTTTCATAAATACAATGATGTTTTTTACAAATATGTAACAATTTTGATTTAGAAAAAGAATTTGAGGTGCCTGAAGATATAGACCAAGATGACAAAAGAGATAAAATTTCAGAAAAAGAAGACATAACAATAGATAAATCCGAATTATTAGAAAATATTACTAAGTCATCAGCATAAATTTGATGATTGATATTAGGAATATTGTTTAAAATTGAACTTCTTCTTCTTCTTTAAATGGCCATCTAACCGCCTGAGCGATTTTGACCGTCCAACATAGCTCGCCAGTCATTTCTTCTTTGCGCCAACTGGCGCCAATTGGAGACCCCACGAGATCGCAGGTCGGTCTCCACTTGGTCCTTCCATCGGAGTGGTGGTCTTCCTCTTCCTCTGCTTCCACCGGCGGGTGCCGATAAGTATACCTTCTGCGCTGGAGCGTCTTCGTTCATTCGCACGACGTGGCCTAGCCAGCAAAGCCGCTGTGTTTTAATGCGCTGTACTATGTCGACGTCTGCGTAAAGCTCATACAACTCATCATTAAATCTTCTTCGGTACTCGCCGTCGCCAACGCGTAGAGGCCCATAAATCTTTCGCAGAACTTTTCTCTCGAATACTCCCAATGCAGCCTCGTCAGATGTTGTTAGTGTCCACGCCTCTGCACCATATAGCAGGACGGGAGCGATGAGTGACTTGTAGAGTGTGATTTTCGTGCGTCGAGAGAGGACTTTACTTTTCAATTGCCTACTCAGTCCAAAGTAGCATTTATTTGCAAGAGCAATTCTTCGTTGGATTTCTAGGCTGGCATTATTGTTGGAGTTTATGCTGGATCCAAGGTAAACGAAGTCCTTCACTATTTCGAACTTTTTGGTGCCAGCAGTGGCGTGGGTGCCAAGGCGCGACTCTTGCTTGATGACAGCATGTACTTCGTTTTGCCTTCGTTCACCACCAAACACATTTTTCCGCTTCTTTTTCTAGTTTGGAGTACGCAGAGGTTACGGCACGGTTGTTAAGGCCGATAATGTCAATGTCGTTAGCATATGCTAACAGTTGCACGCTTTTATAGAATATTGTTCCAGCGCGGTTGAGTTCTGTAGATTGTATTATTTTCTCCAACATCAAATTAAAGAAATCGCACGATAGGGGGTCACCTTGTCTGAAACCTCGTTTAGTTTCAAACGGCTCGGAGAGGTCCTTCCCAATTCTGACTGAGCTGGTGGTGTTGCTCAATGTCATTTTGCAAAGCCGTATAAGTTTTGCGGAGAACCAAATTCAGACATAGCGGCATATAGGCAGCTCCTTTTCGTGCTATCGAAAGCGGCTTTAAAATCAACAAAGAGGTGGTGTGTGTCGATTCTTTTCTCACGGGTTTTCTCCAGGATTTGACGTATTGTAAAAATCTGGTCGATGGTAGATTTTCCAGGTCTGAAGCCACACTGATAAGGTCCAATCAGTCTGTTCACGTCAGGCTTCAATCGTTCGCACAATACGCTTGACAAGACCTTATATGCGATATTAAAAAGGCTGATTCCGCGGTAGTTGATGCAGTTTGCAGGATCACCTTTCTTGTGGATTGGGCACAGAACACTTAGATTCCAATCTTCGGGCATGCATTCATCCGACCATATTCTGCACAGAAGCTGGTGCATACGCCTTACCAGCTCCTCGCCGCCATGCTTGAATAGCTCAGCAGGCAAACCATCAGCGCCAGCTGCTTTATTGTTTTTTAACCGGGATATTGCTATTCGCACCTCAATGTAGTCGGGTTCTGGGACGTCAATTTCGTCGTCTTCGATTGTGGGTTCGGGTTCGAGCTCTTCTCTGGTTTCTTGCTCAATTTCTCCATTTAAAAGGCCAGAGAAGTGATCCCTCCATATCTCTAGTATTCTCTGAACATCAGTCACCAGGTCGCCGTTCTCGTTCTTACAGGAATTTGCCCCGGGCTTGAAACCTTCCGTCATTCGTCGAATTTTTTGATAGAATTTTCGGGCATTATTCCCATTGGCTAGCATCTCAAGCTCATTGATTTCACGCTTTTCTGCCTCTCTTTTTTTTGCCCGGAAAAGTCGCCTCGCTTCCCTTTTCAACTCGCGGTAGTGTTCACACACACTCCTTGTTGCACTCGATCTTAGCGTTGCCTTGTAGGCTTCGTTCTTTCTTTTCGTTGCAGCTCGGCACTCTTCATCATCGTACCAGTTGTTTCTTCTCGTTCGCCGGAATCCAATTACTTCTTCGGCTGCGGTACGGAGTGCTCCTGTGATGTGCTCCCACTGCTCATGCATTCCACTGGGTTGAATTGTGCTCTCAGAGAGCAGGTGTGAGAGTCGGTCTGTAAAATCATTGGCGGTCTGTTGCGATTGCAGCTTTTCGACGTCCAGCTTTCCTTGCGTTTTCTGTTGCACCTGTCGTACAGAGGCGGGAACGAATCTTAGCTGCTACTAGGTAGTGATCGGAGTCGATGTTTGCACCTCTTATTGTGCGAACATCTAAAACGCTAGAAGCATGCCGTCCGTCTATCACAATGTGGTCGATCTGGTTTCGCGTTCTTCGATCGGGAGACAGCCATGTAGCCTGATGGATCTTCTTGTGCATAAACCTGGTGCTGGCAATGACCATGTTTCGGGCACCGGCGAAGTCGATCAGCCTGTACCCATTTGGCGAAGTCTGGTCGTGCAGGCTGAACTTCCCCACTGTGGGTCCAAATACACCCTCTTTGCCCACCCTGGCGTTAAAGTCACCAAGCACGACTTTGATGTCATGACGGGGGCAGCGCTCGTAAGTTTCCTCCAGGCGCTCGTAGAATGCATCCTTTTCCACGTCGTCTTTCTCTTCCGTCGGAGCGTGGGCGCAGATAAACGAGATGTTAAAGAATCGTACTTTTACGCGGATTGTAGCGAGACGCTCATTCACGGGTGTGAACGACAGTACTCGATTACGGAGTCTCTCTCCCACCACAAATCCCACGCCAAATCTGCGCTTGCCGACATGCCCACTCCAGTAAATGTTGCAAGGTGGTTTGTTCATATTACCTTGCCCCGTCCATCGCATCTCCTGTATGGCGGTGATGTCAGCTTTAGCCTTCCTCAGGGCCTCAACCAACCGGGCAGCGGCACCTTCCCCATTGAGGGACCGGACATTCCAGGTGCATGCCCTTAAATCGTAGTCCTTGTTTCGTTTGCGTGTGTCGTCATCTAAAAAGGGGGTTCTCATATCCGAGGCTTTTTTGGATTTCATTGGTACGTTGTTTTATGTGGTGGGTCCCAAACCCAACGCACAACCCGTTCCACGGGAGGTTGTAATTTAAGTGCACGTTTATATAGCGAGTCGCTTGATCCAAGACAGACGCCCGCTTACAGCCGCACCACTAGGTGATCAGACGCTGCTTGTAAACCCCTGATAAGCCCATAACCGATTATGTCGGGGTGGCCTTGCCAGGTTGTCGCCTTCTCGCGTTTAGCTCACCACCAAACGGGTGTTCGGTGGCTACCCAGAGGATACTTGGACGCAAGCGCCCGGAAGTAGTGAGCTGCTTGGACCGCATGCAAAAGAATCGCTCTGGCCATTCCCAAGTGAATGGCGATCAGAAACTTTCCCCACTTACGCGGACCCATCCTCCAAGGAAATCATTAGTAGAGAAAATTTGGCTAGGAGGGGAGTAAGCACAGATAATTGAAATTTTATGCGGAATTTGAATTTCTATTGCCAAAGAAGAAATATTAGAAGTGGATAGTGGAAGGGAAATGTGAGGGATGTTTTTCTTAATTAGGATAGCCACGCCTTGCTTGCTATAAGAAATATTAGGAAGATTGTAAAAGTATCCTATATAGGCATGTGGAAAACAAGCTGAAGCATTATGAGATAGATGAGTTTCGTTTAAAAGAATAGAAGGGTTGTGCAATTTTATAAGTAATTCTAAATTAAAATAATTATTAAAATAACCATTAATATTCCATTGTAGAAAAGTAATCATAAAAAAACAAATTAAAAGAAATTAAGTTATATAGAAATTAAAAGAAAAAGTAATTACTTAAAAAGTTAAGAAAGTAAATTAATTCATATGTAATAAGTTATTTAGCAAATTAATAGAAACATCAGATTCAGAAGGAATTTCAGAAAAAGATGGGAGAAAATTATTGGATGAAGAGTGGATGTTGATGGAGGTCGAAATTAGATCAGATATGGAAGGAACTTCCATATGATTATTAGAATTTGAGTTAGAAGTGGAAGGAATTTCAATATGATTATTAGAATTAGTATTACAAATGGAAGGGACTTCTAAATGATTATTAGAATTTGAAATAGAAATGGAAGAAACTTCCATACAATCATTAGAATTTAGATTAGACAAGGAAGAAGATTCGATATAATTAATAGAATTTATGTTAGTATAATTAATTGAAGAATCAATATCATTATTATTATTATTATTTATTTCTGTAATAGAATTAATTTTAGGAGTGATAGTATTATTAATGGAGGTAGTAGTTTTTGCTACGTTAGCAAACGACAGGCGCGTATTCAGGGGGGGGGTTTCGGGGGTTCAAACCCCCCCCGAAATTTCCGAAAATTGAAAAATATACGTCTGTACTAGAATAATTACTCTATTCACCTTTAAAACCCCTGTTAAGAAATTAGCATTAATAGTAATAATGAAAATACGAAAGAATAAAATTAAATAATATTTCACACTGATAGAAGTTATTGGTAGTCGCTAATCAATTGTCAGAGCAAGTCTGAGAGGTCACAACTAAATTCCTGCAACGGTTTACTCATTTGGCCCTTTAAGACTAACTAACTGCTTTTCGAGCTATGAATACAGCGGCAAAAATCGTAAAAATGAGTGTCCCTCGTTATTATAGTTAGTCACGGTTGCCAAAGGTTTAACCAAAAAAATGAACAAGAAGTTAAAAAAAATTTCCAAAAATTACTAAGCTGTACACAACGGAGTCGTATTGAATTATCAGAGAAAGTAACAATTAAATTGTACTTATACTTGTGAGGTGATACCAAAAAGTGACGCTAATTTGGCAAAAAAAGATTGAAAACGTTTAAAAGAAAGCCCGGTATGCTGTTGAAAAGAAAATGCTTAAGAAATATTTTCAAGTATTTCTTGACTATGAAATTGTCATGAATAGCCAACAAATGTTGACGTTCCGTTTTGCATGTTGAATAATTGCAATCATCCGCTTTTTATATGAATTTCAATGTTATTTCATTATATTTTTTATTTTTATTTTTCCGAAGCTTCAGTTTTTCTTCAAGAAATAAAGCGACAACTATTTACTTCTTGCCAAAGCCTGAAGAAATCCTACACAAAATTTGAAAACAAACAATAAAAATAAATATTGTTTTGTACACGGCTAAAAGATTTAGCCTAGATTTAAAACTTTTTGGGGCTACATATTCAAAGTGTTGTTTGGAATTTTCAGTAAGATTACCTTCCTTTGACTAATTTCATTATTTTTGTATGAAAGAATGTGCAAAAAAACAAGAATAATACTGCAACTCAAAGTTAAGAACTTTGTGGAAAATTCAAGAAAACTCGAAAAATTTTCATAAAAATTTCTAACTTTTTAGTAAAAATATTTAAATTTTTTCGAGTTTTCAGTTTTGTGGCCCGTTCAATTAAAGTGAACAAAGATAGCAATCTTAAGCCGCTAGAAGAATTACTCGATTTTTGGCAATTTTTTTTCGGCTTTTGACAATTGAACGAGCAGCAAAACTGCATACACAAAAAAATTTTACGAGAAAGTTAGAAATTTCGATGAAATTTTTTCGAGATTTCTTAAATTTTCATGAATTTTCCACAAACTTTTGAACTTTGATTTGCAGAAGTTTCATTATGTATTTGCACATACTTTCATTCAAAAATAATTAAATTAGTCTAAAGAAGTTAATTTTACTGGATATTCCAAAAAAACCCTTTGAACGCAGACATACTGGTCTAGGTGTATGACCAAATTTGGTTTAGAATTAAATTTACGCCGGTTGTCATAGAAATGCGCCTATTAAAAATTATTTAAATTTTATACCGAAAATGTTGTTAAAAACTTTTTATGTTTTTTTAAAAAATGTTAGGTCTCGAACCGACGTGCCCAAATCAGTGCGCAATGCTCTACCTACTGAGCTACGGCGCACTCATGAATTTTGTGCGAAAAGTACAGTGTTTGTTTATCCCGGTTAAGTTTTAAATCTAAACCGCAAAAAATTGAGAAAGGCTTGGAATTTATTACCAAAAAGTTTTAAAAATTGTGTAAACCAATGAATGGTTTAAAATTTAGGCTCAAATTTTTAGCCGTGTAGAAAGAGGAAAATTTCAAATATATAAAAGTATAAATATGTAATATGTGAAAATATAAATATATGTGTATTTATAGGTAATTCTTATTTACTGACACTTTGTCCAAAACCCCCCCCGAAATTTTTTTCTGGCTACGCGCCTGGCAAACGAGTTTTGGATAGTAGAAGAGGGTAGGAACTGATTGTATTTACTGACAGCTTCACGCATACTAAATTTATAAATTGTTTTAATTTTAAGAATTTCTTTAGATTGTTGAAATTTAGGACAGATATTAGATGATGAAGGATGATTGCCAGAACAATTGGCACACATAATTCTTTTACATTCAGTTGGGGAGGAATGATCAGATGGAAGGTTACAAGTTACGCATGTCAAAGAATTTTTACAGTATTTGTTGGCATTGTTTACAACGCATAGGATTAGGATAGTACGGACGGACATCAAGGGATCTCAGGAAGACAATATTTATTAAAAGTTAACAATAAAACACCAGATGGTTTGCGAGAGCCATCAACTAATCGTGTAAATTTGAATACGGAAGAAACAGCTTGATCTTTGAGGCCTTCAACGATTTCCTTATCATCAAGATGACATAGAAAGGGGGCATATATTGTTCCTTTAACTGAATTTAGTGAGTTATGAAGTTGTACTTTTATTGCACCAGCACCCGGAAGTGATTTTGTGGAAATAAATTTTTCAGCAGTTTTCCTGTTATTTACCAGTAAAAGAAGACTGCCATCTCGTAACTCTGTGATCTTATTAACATTTTTACAAATACCTTGAATACCTTTGTAAACAGCAAAGCATGATAAAGATGTAAGAGGCTTATTTGAATCTAAAGATGACATCACCAGATATTTAGGTTCATCCTTATTGACAATTGGAAGTTCTGGAAATTGGTCCAAATGAATGGGGTTTAACTTTTTCCTTTTTTTTCTCAGCATAGGGGATAAAGGGGTAAATCTGTTATCCCCTAAATTAGTGGCCCCAGGGGACATTGCAAAAGCACGCGAAATAAGTTACACAATAATATATGTATGTATAAATGTATTTATAAGAAATAGAAAAATATGACGCGTGAAAAATATAAAAAATATTTGTATTTATTTTTTGACAAAAATTATTTTCAGAGAAAGAAAATGAAAGCGACCGACTTTGATGAAAATTCAACGGTGACTGGGCAAGAAATATATGATGTCTTATATGAAGAAAAACTAAAAGCTGATAAATCTACAAATGCATAAATAAAAATCTTATAAATAAAACTGAATGTGTGGCTGTGTGTCTGTGTGTCTGTGTGTCCTTTATAGGCGTCCAAAGTACTCAACCGATTTTTCTGAAATTTTCACAGTATATTCTTGGGATCATGGGTTAAAGCATAGGCCATATTAGTAATATATATAAAACGACAATTCTTCATAACTCTGAACATATTTGGTCTAAATTAATGATTTTTGGATATGTGTGTCCTTTGGTCAAGATTTATGTAATTTTGGAAAAGTGGGCGGTGCCACGCCTACATTTTTTGTGTTTTGTTTGTACTTCAATAATGTCCAAAGTTTTTGGTGGATCTCTTTTAAACTTTCCAGATTGGTTCAGAAAATTGGTGTGTACGATTCAGGCTATATCAATTTTTGGAAAAGTAGGCGGTGCCACGCCCCCAGGCTATATAAAATTTAAATTCTTCATAACTCTGAATATATAGGGTCTAAATTAATGATTTTTGGATATGTGCGTCCTTTGGTCAAGATTTATGTAATTTTGAAAAGTGGGCGGTGCCACGCCCACATTTTTTGTGTTTTGTTTGTACTTCAATAATGAGCAAAGCTTTTGGTGGATCTCTTTTAAACTTTCCAGATTGGTTCAGAAAATTGTTGTGTACGATTCAAGCTATATAAATGTTTGGAAAAGTAGGCGGTGCCACGCCCTCAGGCTATATAAAATTTAAATTCTTCATAACTCTGGACATGTATGTCCTTTAGTCAAGATTTATATAATTCGGGAAAAGTGGGCGGTGCCACGCCAACATTTTTTTGTGTTTCTTTTGTACTTCAATAATGTCCAAAGTTTATGGCCCATCTCTTTTAAACTTTCCAGATTAGTTCAGAAGATTGTTGTGTACGATTCAGGCTATATGAATTTTTGGAAAAGTAGGCGGTGCCACGCCCCCAGGCTAAATAAAATTTAAATTCTTCATAACTCTGAACATATTGGGTCTAAATTAATGATTTTTAGATATGTGTGTCCTTTGGTCAAGATTTATGTAATTTTTGAAAAGTGGGCGGTCCCACCCCCACATTTTTTGTGTTTTGTTTGTACTTCAATCCAAAGTTGTTGGTGGATCTCTTTTAAACTTTCCAGATTGGTTCAGAAAATTGTTGTGTACGATTCAGGCTATTCTTCATAACTCTGAACATATTGGGTCTAAATTAATGATTTTTGGATATGTGCGTCCTTTGGTCAAGATTTATGTAATTTTGGAAAAGTGGGCGGTGCCACGCCCACGTTTCGTGTTTCTTTTTTACTGCAATAATGTCCAAAGTTTTTGGTGGATCTCTTTTAAACTTTCCAGATTGGTTCAGACGATTGTTGTGTACGATTCAGGCTATATCAATTTTTTTAAAAGTAAGCGTGCCACGCCCCCAGGCTATATACAATTTAAATTCTTCATAACGTGTCCTTTAGTCAAGATTTATATAATTCGGGAAAACACGCGGTGCCACGCCAACATTTTTTTGTGTTTCTTTTGTACTTCAATAATGTCCAAAGTTTATGGTCCATCTCTTTTAAACTTTCCAGATTGGTTCAGAAGATTGTTGTGTACGATTCAGGCTATATCAGTTTTTGGAAAAGTAGGCGGTGCCACGCCCCGAGGCTATATACAATTTAAATTCTTCATAACTCTGCACATATTGAGTCTAAATTAATGATTTTTGGATATGTGCGTCCTTTGGTCAAGATTTATGTAATTTTGGAAAAGTGGGTGGTGCCACGCCAACATTTTTTTGTGTTTCTTTTGTACTTCAATATCTAATGTCCATAGTTCATGGTCCATCTCTTTTAAACTTTTCAGATTGGTTCAGACGATTGTTGTGTACGATTCAGGCTATATCAATTTTTGGAAAAGTAAGCGTGCCACGCCCCCAGGCTATATACAATTTAAATTCTTCATATTTAGCTCTGAACATATTGGGTCTAAATTAATGATTTTTGGATATGTGCGTCCTTTGGTCAAGATTAATGTAATTTTGGAAAAGTGGGCGGTGCCACGCCCACATTTTTTGTGTTTCGTTTGTACTTCAATAATGTCCAAAGTTTTTGGTGGATCTCTTTTAAACTTTCCAGATTGGTTCAGCAAATTGTTGTGTACGATTCAGGCTATATCAATTTTTGGAAAAGTAAGCGGTGCCACGCCCCCAGGTTATATAAAATTTAAATTCTTCATAACGTGTCCTTTAGTCAAGATTTATATAATTCGGGAAAAGTGCGCGGTGCCACGCCAACATTTTTTTGTGTTTCTTTTGTACTTCAATAATGTCCAAAGTTTATGGTCCATCTCTTTTAAACTTTCCAGATTGGTTCAGAAGATTGTTGTGTACGATTCAGGCTATATCAGTTTTTGGAAAAGTAGGCGGTGCCACGCCACGAGGCTATATACAATTTAAATTCTTCATAACTCTGCACATATTGAGTCTAAATTAATGATTTTTGGATATGTGCGTCCTTTGGTCAAGATTTATGTAATTTTGGAAAAGTGGGCGGTGCCACGCCCACGTTTCGTGTTTCTTTTTTACTGCAATAATGTCCAAAGTTTTTGGTGGATCTCTTTTAAACTTTCCAGATTGGTTCAGCAAATTGTTGTGTACGATTCAGGCTATATCAATTTTTGGAAAAGTAAGCGTGCCACGCCCCCAGGCTATATACAATTTAAATTCTTCATAGCTCTGAACATATTGGGTCTAAATTAATGATTTTTGGATATGTGCGTCCTTTGGTCAAGATTTATGTAATTTTGGAAAAGTGGGCGGTGCCACGCCAACATTTTTTTGTGTTTCTTTTGTACTTCAATAATGTCCAAAGTTTATGGTCCATCTCTTTTAAACTTGCCAGATTGGTTCAGAAGATTGTTGTGTACGATTCATGCTATATCAATTTTGGAAAAGTAGGCGGTGCCACGACCCCAGGCTATATAAAATTTAAATTCTTCATGACTCTGAACATATTGGGTCTAAATTAATGATTTTTGGATATGTGCGTCCTTTGTTCAAGATTTATGTAATTTTGTAAAAGTGGGCGGTGCCACGCCCACATTTTTTGTGTTTCGTTTGTACTTTAATAATGTCCAAAGTTTATGGTCCATCTCTTTTAAACTTGCCAGATTGGTTCAGAAGATTGTTGTGTACGATTCATGCTATATCAATTTTTGGAAAAGTAGGCGGTGCCACGACCCCAGGCCATATAAAACTTAAATTCTTCATAACTCTGAACATATTGGGTCTAAATTAATGATTTTTTGGATATGTGCGTCCTTTGGTCAAGATTTATGTAATTTTGTAAAAGTGGGCGGTGCCACGCCCACATTTTTTGTGTTTCGTTTGTACTTTAATAATGTCCAAAGTTTATGGTCCATCTCTTTTAAACTTTCCAGATTGGTTCAGAAGATTGTTGTGTACGATTCATGCTATATCAATTTTTGGAAAAGTAGGCGGTGCCACGCCCCCAGGCTATATAAAATTTAAATTCTTCATAACTCTGAACATATTGGGTCTAAATTAATGATTTTTGGATATATGCGTCCTTTGGTCAAGATTTATGTAATTTTGGGAAAGTGGGCGGTGCCACGCCCACATTTTTTGTGTTTCGTGTTTTAAACTTTCCAGATTGGTTCAGAAGATTGTTGTGTACGATTCAGGCTATATCAGTTTTTGGAATAGTAGGCGGTGCCACGCCCCCAGGCTATATACAATTTAAATTCTTCATAACTCTGAACATATTGGGTCTAAATTAATGATTTTTGGATATGTGCGTCCTTTGGTCAAGATTTATGTAATTTTGGAAAAGTGGGCGGTGCCACGCCAACATTTTTTTGTGTTTCTTTTGTACTTCAATAATGTCCAAAGTTTATGGTCCATCTCTTTTAAACTTTCCAGATTGGTTCAGAAGATTGTTGTGTACGATTCAGGCTATATCAGTTTTTGGAAAAGTAGGCGGTGCCACGCCCCGAGGCTATATACAATTTAAATTCTTCATAGCTCTGAACATATTGGGTCTAAATTAATGATTTTTGGATATGTGCGTCCTTTGGTCAAGATTTATGTAATTTTGGAAAAGTGGGCGGTGCCACGCCAACATTTTTTTGTGTTTCTTTTGTACTTCAATAATGTCCAAAGTTTATGGTCCATCTCTTTTAAACTTTCCAGATTGGTTCAGAAGATTGTTGTGTACGATTCAGGCTATATCAGTTTTTGGAAAAGTAGGCGGTGCCACGCCCCGAGGCTATATACAATTTAAATTCTTCATAGCTCTGAACATATTGGGTCTAAATTAATGATTTTTGGATATGTGCGTCCTTTGGTCAAGATTTATGTAATTTTGGAAAAGTGGGCGGTGCCACGCCAACATTTTTTTGTGTTTCTTTTGTACTTCAATAATGTCCAAAGTTTATGGTCCATCTCTTTTAAACTTTCCAGATTGGTTCAGAAGATTGTTGTGTACGATTCATGCTATATCAATTTTTGGAAAAGTAGGCGGTGCCACGCCCCCAGGCTATATAAAATTTAAATTCTTCATAACTCTGAACATATTGGGTCTAAATTAATGATTTTTGGATATATGCGTCCTTTGGTCAAGATTTATGTAATTTTGGGAAAGTGGGCGGTGCCACGCCCACATTTTTTGTGTTTCGTGTTTTAAACTTTCCAGATTGGTTCAGAAGATTGTTGTGTACGATTCAGGCTATATCAGTTTTTGGAATAGTAGGCGGTGCCACGCCCCCAGGCTATATACAATTTAAATTCTTCATAACTCTGAACATATTGGGTCTAAATTAATGATTTTTTGGATATGTGCGTCCTTTGGTCAAGATTTATGTAATTTTGTAAAAGTGGGCGGTGCCACGCCCACATTTTTTGTGTTTCGTTTGTACTTCAATAATGTCCAAAGTTTTTGGTGGATCTCTTTTAAACTTTCCAGATTGGTTCAGCAAATTGTTGTGTACGATTCAGGCTATATCAATTTTTGGAAAAGTAAGCGGTGCCACGCCCCCAGGCTATATACAATTTAAATTCTTCATAACTCAGAACATATTGGGTCTAAATTAATGATTTTTGGATATGTGCGTCCTTTGGTCAAGATTTATTTAATTTTGGAAAAGTGGGCGGTGCCACGCCCACATTTTTTGTGTTTCGTTTGTACTTCAATAATGTCCAAAGTTTTTGGTGGATCTCTTTTAAACTTTCCAGATTGGTTCAGCAAATTGGTGTGTACGATTCAGGCTATATAAATTTTTGGAAAAGTAGGCGATGCCACGCCCCCAGGCTATATAAAATTTAAGTTCTTCATAACTCTGGACATGTATGTCCTTTAGTCAAGATTTATATAATTCGGGAAAGTGTTCGGTGCCACGCCCCCAGGCTATATAAAATTTAAATTCTTCATAACTCTGAACATATTAATGATTTTTGGATATGTGCGTCCTTTGGTCAAGATTTATTTAATTTTGGAAAAGTGGGCGGTGCCACGCCCACATTTTTTGTGTTTTGTTTGTACTTCAATAATGTCCAAAGTTTTTGGTGGATCTCTTTTAAACTTTCCAGATTGGTTCAGAAAATTGTTGTGTACGATTCAGGCTATATCAATTTTTGGAAAAGTAAGCGGTGCCACGCCCCCAGGCTATATACAATTTAAATTCTTCATAACTCAGAACATATTGGGTCTAAATTAATGATTTTTGGATATGTGCGTCCTTTGGTCAAGATTTATGTAATTTTGGAAAAGTGGGTGGTGCCACGCCCACATTTTTTGTGTTTTGTTTGTACTTCAATAATGTCCAAAGTAAAATTTAAATTCTTCATAACTCTGGACATGTGTCCTTTAGTCAAGATTTATATAATTCGGGAAAAGTGGGCGGTGCCACGGCAAAATTTTTTTGTGTTTCTTTTGTACTTCAATATCTAATGTCCATAGTTCATGGTCCATCTCTTTTAAACTTTCCAGATTGGTTCAGACGATTGTTGTGTACGATTCAGGCTATATTAATTTTTGGAAAAGTGGGGGGTGCCACGCCCACATTTTTTGTGTTTCGTTTGTACTTCAATAATGTCCAAAGTTTTTGGTGGATCTCTTTTAAACTTTCCAGATTGGTTCAGCAAATTGTTGTGTACGATTCAGGCTATATCAATTTTTGGAAAAGTAAGCGGTGCCACGCCCCCAGGCTATATACAATTTAAATTCTTCATAACTCAGAACATATTTGGCCTAAATTAATGATTTTTGGATATGTGCGTCCTTTGGTCAAGATTTATTTAATTTTGGAAAAGTGGGCGGAGCCACGCCCACATTTTTTGTGTTTTGTTTGTACTTCAATAATGTCCAAAGTTTTTGGTGGATCTCTTTTAAACTTTCCAGATAGGTTCAGAAAATTGTTGTGTACGATTCAGGCTATATAAATTTTTGGAAAAGTAGGCGATGCCACGCCCCCAGGCTATATAAAATTTAAATTCTTCATAACTCTGGACATGTATGTACTTTAGTCAAGATTTATATAATTCGGGAAAAGTGGGCGGTGCCACGCCAACATTTTTTTGTGTTTCTTTTGTACTTCAATAATGTCCAAAGTTTATGGTCCATCTCTTTTAAACTTTCCACATTGGTTCAGAAGATTGTTGTGTACGATTCATGCTATATCAATTTTGGAAAAGTAGGCGGTGCCACGACCCCAGGCTATATAAAATTTAAATTCTTCATGACTCTGAACATATTGGGTCTAAATTAATGATTTTTGGATATGTGCGTCCTTTGTTCAAGATTTATGTAATTTTGGAAAAGTGGGCGGTGCCACGCCCACATTTTTTGTGTTTCTTTTGTACTTCAATAATGTCCAAAGTTTTTGGTGGATCTCTTTTAAACTTTCGAGATTGGTTCAGCAAATTGTTGTGTACGATTCAGGCTATATCAATTTTTGGAAAAGTAAGCGGTGCCACGCCCCCAGGCTATATACAATTTAAATTCTTTATAACTCAGAACATATTGGGTCTAAATTAATGATTTTTGGATATGTGCGTCCTTTGGTCAAGATTTATGTAATTTTGGAAAAGTGGGTGGTGCCACGCCCACATTTTTTGTGTTTTGTTTGTACTTCAATAATGTCCAAAGTAAAATTTAAACTCTTCATAACTCTGGACATGTGTCCTTTAGTCAAGATTTATATAATTCGGGAAAAGTGGGAGGTGCCACGCCAACATTTTTTTGTGTTTCTTTTGTACTTCAATATCTAATGTCCATAGTTCATGGTCCATCTCTTTTAAACTTTCCAGATTGGTTCAGACGATTGTTGTGTACGATTCAGGCTATATTAATTTTTGGAAAAGTGGGCGGTGCCACGCCCACATTTTTTGTGTTTCGTTTGTACTTCAATAATGTCCAAAGTTTTTGGTGGATCTCTTTTAAACTTTCCAAATTGTTGTGTACGATTCAGGCTATATCAATTTTTGGAAAAGTAAGCGGTGCCACGCCCCCAGGCTATATACAATTTAAATTCTTCATAACTCAGAACATATTTTGTCTAAATTAATGATTTTTGGATATGTGCGTCCTTTGGTCAAGGTTTATTTAGTTTTGGAAAAGTGGGCGGTGCCACGCCCACATTTTTTGTGTTTTGTTTGTACTTCAATAATGTCCAAAGTTTTTGGTGGATCTCTTTTAAACTTTCCAGATTGGTTCAGAAAATTGTTGTGTACGATTCAGGCTATATCAATTTTTGGAAAAGTAGGCGATGCCACGCCCCCAGGCTATATAAAATTTAAATTCTTCATAACTCTGGACATGTATGTCCTTTAGTCAAGAGTTATATAATTCGGGAAAAGTGGGCGGTGCCACGCCAACATTTTTTTGTGTTTCTTTTGTACTTCAATAATGTCCAAAGTTTATGGCCCATCTCTTTTGTGTACGATTCATGCTATATCAATTTTTGGAAAAGTAGGCGGTGCCACGCCCCCAGGCTATATAAAATTTAAATTCTTCATAGCTCTGAACATATTGGGTCTAAATTAATAATTTTTGGATATGTGCGTCCTTTGGTCAAGATTTATGTAATTTTGTGTTTCGTTTGTACTTCAATAATGTCCAAAGTTTATGGTCCATCTCTTTTAAACTTTCCAGATTGGTTCAGAAGATTGTTGTGTACGATTCATGCTATATCAATTTTTGGAAAAGTAGGCGATGCCACGCCCCCAGGCTATATAAAATTTAAACTCTTCATAACTCTGGCCATGTGCGTCCCTTGGTTAAGAATTATATAATTTGGGAAAAGTGGGCGGAGCCACGTCCATATTTTTTGTATTCAATACTTTGTTTGTACTTCAATAATGTCCAAAGTTTATGGTTGCACCAACGCCGCTGTTAGAAATCTAACAACTCAGCTATAATGCCCTGTGACGTCACGATGCATTCATCCCCACTTCAATTTTTCCTTTGGTTTTGTTGTTTTAGTCTTGCCAACAGTATACACACATTGCTTAGACTATCAGTCCATATGTATCAATGCGTGTGTTGGGCTTGTTTGTTTGTACATTGTTATTGTACTTAACCCGTGCTCTGGTTTAGTGTATTTTTGTTTTTGGTTTTTCCGGTCTTTCTATTTACATATATTTGTAAAATTTGCAAGCTCGAGACCCAGTGAACAATAATAATTGGTTTCAATTATTATATTCGATTTTGTGGAAAAATTGATATTTGGAGAAAAAATTACAAAGCTAGTCACAGCGATGGATAGGATTACATGTTTCACAGTATATTTTTGGGATCATGGGTTAAAGCATAGGCCATATTAATTTTTGGAAAAGTGGGCGGTGCCACGCCCCCAGGCTATATAAAACGACAATTCTTCATAGCTCTGAACATATTGGGTCTAAATTAATGATTTTTGGATATGTGCGTCCTTTGCTCAAGATTAATGTAATTTTGGAAAAGTGGGCGGTGCCACGCCGACATTTTTTGTGTTTTGTTTGTACTTCAATAATGAGCAAAGCTTTTGGTGGATCTCTTTTAAACTTTCCAGATTTGTTCAGAAAATTGTTGTGTACGATTCAAGCTATATAAATTTTTGGAAAAGTAGGCGGTGCCACGCCCCCAGGCTATATAAAATTTAAATTCTTCATAACTCTGAACATATAGGGTCTAAATTAATGATTTTTGGATATGTGCGTCCTTTGGTCAAGATTTATGTAATTTTGGAAAAGTGGGCGGTGCCACGCCTAAATTTTTTGTGTTTTGTTTGTACTTCAATAATGTCCAAAGCTTTTGGTGGATCTCTTTTAAACTTTCCAGATTGGTTCAGAAAATTGTTGTGTACGATTCATGCTATATCAATTTTGGAAAAGTAGGCGGTGCCACGACCCCAGGCTATATAAAATTTAAATTCTTCATAACTCTGAACATATTGGGTCTAAATTAATGATTTTTGGATATGTGCGTCCTTTGTTCAAGATTTATGTAATTTTGGAAAAGTGGGCGGTGCCACGCCCACATTTTTTGTGTTTCGTTTGTACTTCAATAATGTCCAAAGTTTTCGGTGGATCTCTTTTAAACTTTCCAGATTGGTTCAGCAAATTGTTGTGTACGATTCAGGCTATATCAATTTTTGGAAAAGTAGGCGATGCCACGCCCCCAGGCTATATAAAATTTTAATTCTTCATAACTCTGGACATGTATGTCCTTTAGTCAAGATTTATATAATTCGGGAAAAGTGGGCGGTGCCACGCCAACATTTTTTTGTGTTTCTTTTGTACTTCACTAATGTCCAAAGTTTATGGTCCATCTCTTTTAAACTTTCCAGATTGGTTCAGAAGATTGTTGTGTACGATGCACGCTATATCAATTTTTGGAAAAGTAGGCGGTGCCACGCCCCCAGGTTATATAAAATTTAAATTCTTCATAACTCTGGACATGTGTCCTTTAGTCAAGATTTATATAATTCGGGAAAAGTGGGCGGTGCCACGCCAAAATTTTTTTGTGTTTCTTTTGTACTTCAATATCTAATGTCCATAGTTCATGGCCCATCTCTTTTAAACTTTCCAGATTGGTTCAGACGATTGTTGTGTACGATTCAGGCTATATTAATTTTTGGAAAAGTGGGGGTGCCACGCCCACATTTTATGTGTTTCGTTTGTACTTCAATAATGTCCAAAGTTTTCGGTGGATCTCTTTTAAACTTTCCAGATTGGTTCAGCAAATTGTTGTGTACGATTCAGGCTATATCAATTTTTGGAAAAGTAGGCGCTGCCACGCCCCCAGGCTATATAAAATTTAAATTCTTCATAACTCTGGACATGTATGTCCTTTAGTCAAGATTTATATAATTCGGGTAAAGTGGGCGGTGCCACGCCAACATTTTTTTGTGTTTCTTTTGTACTTCAATAATGTCCAAAGTTTATGGTCCATCTCTTTTAAACTTTCCAGATTGGTTCAGAAGATTGTTGTGTACGATTCATGCTATATCAATTTTGGAAAAGTAGGCGGTGCCACGACCCCAGGCTATATAAAATTTAAATTCTTCATAACTCTGAACATATTGGGTCTAAATTAATGATTTTTGGATATGTGCGTCCCTTGTTCAAGATTTATGTAATTTTGGAAAAGTGGGCGGTGCCACGCCCACATTTTTTGTGTTTCGTTTGTACTTCAATAATGTCCAAAGTTTTCGGTGGATCTCTTTTAAACTTTCCAGATTGGTTCAGCAAATTGTTGTGTACGATTCAGGCTATATCAATTTTTGGAAAAGTAGGCGATGCCACGCCCCCAGGCTATATAAAATTTAAGTTCTTCATAACTCTGGACATGTATGTCCTTTAGTCAAGATTGTTATAATTCGGGAAAAGTGGGCGGTGCCACGCCAACATTTTTTTGTGTTTCTTTTGTACTTCAATAATGTCCAAAGTTTATGGTCCATCTCTTTTAAACTTTCCAGATTGGTTCAGAAGATTGTTGTGTACGATGCACGCTATATCAATTTTTGGAAAAGTAGGCGGTGCCACGCCCCCAGGTTATATAAAATTTAAATTCTTCATAACTCTGGACATGTGTCCTTTAGTCAAGATTTATATAATTCGGGAAAAGTGGGCGGTGCCACGCCAAAATTTTTTTGTGTTTCTTTTGTACTTCAATATCTAATGTCCATAGTTCATGGCCCATCTCTTTTAAACTTTCCAGATTGGTTCAGACGATTGTTGTGTACGATTCAGGCTATATTAATTTTTGGAAAAGTGGGGGGTGCCACGCCCACATTTTTTGTGTTTCGTTTGTACTTCAATAATGTCCAAAGTTTTCGGTGGATCTCTTTTAAACTTTCCAGATTGGTTCAGCAAATTGTTGTGTACGATTCAGGCTATATCAATTTTTGGAAAAGTAGGCGCTGCCACGCCCCCAGGCTATATAAAATTTAAATTCTTCATAACTCTGGACATGTATGTCCTTTAGTCAAGATTTATATAATTCGGGTAAAGTGGGCGGTGCCACGCCAACATTTTTTTGTGTTTCTTTTGTACTTCAATAATGTCCAAAGTTTATGGTCCATCTCTTTTAAACTTTCCAGATTGGTTCAGAAGATTGTTGTGTACGATTCATGCTATATCAATTTTGGAAAAGTAGGCGGTGCCACGACCCCAGGCTATATAAAATTTAAATTCTTCATAACTCTGAACATATTGGGTCTAAATTAATGATTTTTGGATATGTGCGTCCTTTGTTCAAGATTTATGTAATTTTGGAAAAGTGGGCGGTGCCACGCCCACATTTTTTGTGTTTCGTTTGTACTTCAATAATGTCCAAAGTTTTCGGTGGATCTCTTTTAAACTTTCCAGATTGGTTCAGCAAATTGTTGTGTACGATTCAGGCTATATCAATTTTTGGAAAAGTAGGCGATGCCACGCCCCCAGGCTATATAAAATTTAAGTTCTTCATAACTCTGGACATGTATGTCCTTTAGTCAAGATTGTTATAATTCGGGAAAAGTGGGCGGTGCCACGCCAACATTTTTTTGTGTTTCTTTTGTACTTCAATAATGTCCAAAGTTTATGGTCCATCTCTTTTAAACTTTCCAGATTGGTTCAGAAGATTGTTGTGTACGATTCATGCTATATCAATTTTGGAAAAGTAGGCGGTGCCACGACCCCAGGCTATATAAAATTTAAATTCTTCATAACTCTGAACATATTGGGTCTAAATTAATGATTTTTCGATATGTGCGTCCTTTGTTCAAGATTTATGTAATTTTGGAAAAGTGGGCGGTGCCACGCCCACATTTTTTGTGTTTCGTTTATACTTCAATAATGTCCAAAGTTTATGGTCCATCTCTTTTAAACTTTCCAGATTGGTTCAGAAGATTGTTGTGTACGATTCATGCTATATCAATTTTTGGAAAAGTAAGCGGTGTCACGCCCCCAGGCTATATAAAATTTAAATTCTTCATAGCTCTGAACATATTGGGTCTAAATTAATGATTTTTGGATATGTGCGTCCTTTGGTCAAGATTTATGTAATTTTGGGAAAGTGGGCGGTGCCACGCCAACATTTTTTGTGTTTCGTTTGTACTTCAATAATGTCCAAAGTTTTTGGTGGATCTCTTTTAAACTTTCCAGATTGGTTCAGAAAATTGTTGTGTACGATTCAGGCTATATCAATTTTTGGAAAAGTAGGCGATGCCACGCCCCCAGGCTATATAAAATTTAAACTCTTCATAACTCTGGACATGTGTGTCCCTTGATCAAGAATTATATAATTTGGGAAAAGTGGGCGGAGCCACGTCCATATTTTTTGTATTCACTACTTTGTTTGTACTTCAATAATGTCCAAAGTTTATGGTTGCACAAACGCCGCTGTTAGAAATCTAACAACTCAGCTATGATGCCCTGTGACGTCACGATGCATTCATCCACACTTCAATTTTTCCTTTGGTTTTGTTGTTTTAGTCTTGCCAACAGTATACACACATTGCTTAGACTATCAGTCCATATGTATCAATGCGTGTGTTGGGCTTGTTTGTTTGTACATTGTTATTGTACTTAACCCGTGCTCTGGTTTAGTGTATTTTTGTTTTTGGTTTTTACGGTCTTTCTATTTACATATATTTGTAAAATTTGCAAGCTCGAGACCCAGTGAACAATAATAATTGGTTTCAATTATTATATTCGATTTTGTGGAAAAATTGATATTTGGAGAAAAAATTACAAAGCTAGTCACAGCGATGGATAGGATTACATGTTTCAAAGTGTCCCCACTTATCATCAGATCCCTTTTCGGACACTGGGATATGAACCCGTGTCTGCACCAACGCCGCTGTTAGAAATCTAACAACTCAGCTATGATGCCCTGTGACGTCACGATGCATTCATCCCCACTTCAATTTTTCCTTTGGTTTTGTTGTTTTAGTCTTGCCAACAGTATACACACATTGCTTAGACTATCAGTCCATATGTATCAATGCGTGTGTTGGGCTTGTTTGTTTGTACATTGTTATTGTACTTAACCCGTGCTCTGGTTTAGTGTATTTTTGTTTTTGGTTTTTACGGTCTTTCTATTTACATATATTTGTAAAATTTGCAAGCTCGAGACCCAGTGAACAATAATAATTGGTTTCAATTATTATATTCGATTTTGTGGAAAAATTGATATTTGGAGAAAAAATTACAAAGCTAGTCACAGCGATGGATAGGATTACATGTTTCACAGTATATTTTTGGGATCATGGGTTAAAGCATAGGCCATATTAATTTTTGGAAAAGTGGGCGGTGCCACGCCCCCAGGCTATATAAAACGACAATTCTTCATAGCTCTGAACATATTGGGTCTAAATTAATGATTTTTGGATATGTGCGTCCTTTGCTCAAGATTAATGTAATTTGGGAAAAGTGGGCGGTGCCACGCCCACATTTTTGGTGTTTTGTTTGTACTTCAATAATGAGCAAAGCTTTTGGTGGATCTCTTTTAAACTTTCCAGATTTGTTCAGAAAATTGTTGTGTACGATTCAAGCTATATAAATTTTTGGAAAAGTAGGCGGTGCTACGCCCCCAGGCTATATAAAATTTAAATTCTTCATAACTCTGAACATATAGGGTCTAAATTAATGATTTTTGGATATGTGCGTCTTTTGGTCAAGATTTATGTAATTTTGGAAAAGTGGGCGGTGCCACGCCTACATTTTTTGTGTTTTGTTTGTACTTCAATAATGTCCAAAGCTTTTGGTGGATCTCTTTTAAACTTTCCAGATTGGTTCAGAAAATTGTTGTGTACGATTCAGGCTATATCAATTGTTGGAAAAGTAGGCGATGCCACGCCCCCAGGCTATATAAAATTTTAATTCTTCAAAACTCTGGACATGTATGTCCTTTAGTCAAGATTTATATAATTCGGGAAAAGTGGGCGGTGCCACGCCAACATTTTTTTGTGTTTCTTTTGTACTTCAATAATGTCCAAAGTTTATGGTCCATCTCTTTTAAACTTTCCAGATTGGTTCAGAAGATTGTTGTGTACGATGCACGCTATATCAATTTTTGGAAAAGTAGGCGGTGCCACGCCCCCAGGTTATATAAAATTTAAATTCTTCATAACTCTGGACATGTGTGTCCCTTGGTCAAGAATTATATAATTTGGGAAAAGTGGGCGGAGCCACGCCCATATTTTTTGTATTCAATACTTTGTTTGTACTTCAATAATGTCCAAAGTTTATGGTTGATCTGTTTTAAACTTTTCCAATTCGTTAAAATCTTCGTTGGGTACGATATGCATAGGCTACATTTGTAAATTTTTTGGAAAAGTGGGCAGTTCCAAGACCACAAGCTAAGTAATCTTTCAATTCGTTTTATCCCTGAATGTATTTCCTTTAGTGACATTTTCACGTTCTTAAATCTTAATCAAAGCACTTAATTTTTTTTGTTTGTTATTGCTGTTCAAACATATCCAGAGTATTATAGGTAGATATAGGATATCTTATAAATAAAAATGAATGTGTGTCTGTGTGTCCTTTATAGGCGTACAAAGTACTCAACCGATTTTTCTGAAATTTTCGCAGTATATTTTTGGGATCATGGGTTAAAGCATAGGCCATATTAATTTTTGGAAAAGTGGGCGGTGCCACGCCCCCAGGCTATATAAAACGACAATTCTTCATAACTCTGAACATATAGGGTCTAAATTAATGATTTTTGGATATGTGCGTCCTTTGGTCAAGATTTATCTAATTTTGGAAAAGTGGGCGGTGGCGCGCCCAAATTTTTTGGGTTTTGTTTGTACTTCAATAATGTCCAAAGTTTTTGGTGGATCTCTTTTATACTTTCCAGATTGGTTCAGAAAATTGTTGTGTAAGATTCAGGCTATATTAATTTTTGGAAAAGTAGGCGGTGCCACGCCCCCAGGCTAAATAAAATTTAAATTCTTCATAACTCTGAACATATTGGGTCTAAATTAATGATTTTTGGATATGTGTGTCCTTTGGTCAAGATTTATGTAATTTTGGAAAAGTGGGCGGTCCCACGCCCACATTTTTTGTGTTTTATTTGTACTTCAATAATGTCCAAAGTTTTTGGTGGATCTCTTTTAAACTTTCCAGATTGGTTCAGAAAATTGTTGTGTACGATTCAGGCTATATCAATTTTTGGAAGAGTAGGCGGTGCCACGCCCCCAGGCTATATAAAATTTAAATTCTTCATAACTCTGAACATATTGGGTCTAAATTAATGATTTTTTTATTTGTAAGTTTTGCAAGCTCGAGACACAGAGAAACAATAATTCGTAATGAATTTTAATTGTCAGTTTTTGGGAAAAATTGATAATTGGAGAAAAATTACATTGTTAAATCACAGCGATGGATAGGATTACATGTTTCAGAGTTGCCAAGCTCATCATCAGATCCCTTTTCGGACACTGGAACCAGTGTCTACACCAAAGCCGCTGTTAGGAAATTCTAACATCTAAGCTATGATGCCCTGTGACGTCACAATGCATTTATCTCCACTTCAATTAATTCCCTTTTGTTTGTTTGTTTTTGCCAACAGTGAGCACACATTGTTGTTAGACCTTCGGTCATACGAACGAATGTGTGTGCTGGACTTTTTTGTTTGTACATATTTATGTACGTAAACCCGTGCTACGGTTCTTAATATTTTGTTGTTGGTTTTTGCGGTCTTTCTTGTTTTTACATAGTTGTAAGTTTTGCAAGCTCGAGACACAGAGAAACAATAATTCGTAATGAATTTTAATTGTCAGTTTTTGGGAAAAATTGATAATTGGAGAAAAATTACATTGTTAAATCACAGCGATGGATAGGATTACATGTTTCAGAGTTTCCAAGCTCATCATCAGATCCCTTTTCGGACACTGGGATATGAACCAGTGTCTGCACCAAAGCCGCTGTTAGGAAATTCTAACATCTAAGCTATGATGCCCTGTGACGTCACAAGGCATTTATCTCCACTTCAATTAATTCCCTTTTTTTTGTTTGTTTTTGCCAACAGTGAGCACACATTGTTGTTAGACCTTCGGTCATACGAACGAATGTGTGTGCTGGACTTTTTTGTTTGTACATATTTATGTACGTAAACCCGTGCTACGGTTCTTAATATTTTGTTGTTGGTTTTTGCGGTCTTTCTTGTTTTTACAGATTTGTAAGTTTTGCAAGCTCGAGACACAGATAAACAATAATTCGTAATGAATTTTAATTGTCAGTTTTTGGGAAAAAATTGATAATTGGAGAAAAATTACATTGTTAAATCACAGCGATGGATGGGATTACATGTTTCAGAGTTTCCAAGCTCATCATCAGATCCCTTTTCGGACAATGGGATATGAACCAGTGTCTGCACCAAAGCCGCTGTTAGGAAATTCTAACATCTAAGCTATGATGCCCTGTGACGTCACAATGCATTTATCTCCACTTCAATTAATTCCCTTTTGTTTGTTTGTTTTTGCAACAGTGAGCACACATTGTTGTTAGACCTTCGGTCATACGAACGAATGTGTGTGCTGAACTTTTTTGTTTGTACATATTTATGTACGTAAACCCGTGCTACGGTTCTTAATATTTTGTTGTTGGTTTTTGCGGTCTTTCTTGTTTTTACATATTTGTAAGTTTTGCAAGCTCGAGACACAGAGAAACAATAATTCGTAATGAATTTTTGGATATGTGAGTCCTTTGTTTTTTATGTTTTTTATGTTTTGTTTGTACTTCAATAATGTCCAAAGCTTTTGGTGGATCTCTTTTAAACTTTCCAGATTGGTTCAGAAAATTGATGTGTACGATTCAGGCTATATCAATTTTTGGAAAAGTAGGCGATGCCACGCCCCCAGGCTATATAAAACGACAATACTTCATAACTCTGAACATATTTGGTCTAAATTAATGATTTTTGGATATGTGTGTCCTTTGGTCAAGATTTATGTAATTTTGGAAAAGTGGGCGGTGCCACGCCCACATATTTTGTGTTTTGTTTGTACTTCAATAATGTCCAAAGTTTTTGGTGGATCTCTTTTAAACTTTGCAGATTGGTTCAGAAAATTGTTGTGTACGATTCAGGCTATATCAGTTTTTGGAAAAGTAGGCGGTGCCACGCCCCCAGGCTATATACAATTTAAATTCTTCATAACTCTGGACATGTATGTCCTTTGGTCAAGATTTATATAATTCGGGAAAAGTGGGCGGTGCCACGCCAACATTTTTTGTGCTTTGTTTGTACTTCAATAATGTCCAAAGTTTTTGGTGGATCTCTTTTAAACTTTGCAGATTGGTTCAGAAAATTGTTGTGTACGATTCAGGTTTTTCCGGTTTTGGAAAAGTAGGCGGTGCCACGCTCCCAGGCTATATAGAATTTAAATTCTTCATATGTAACTCTGAACATATTGGGTCTAAATTAATGATTTTTGGATATGTGCGTCCTTTGGTCAAGATTTATGTAATTTTGGAAAAGTAGGCGGTGCCACGCCCACATTTTTTGTGCTTTGTTTGTACTTCAATAATGTCCAAAGTTTTTGGTGGATCTCTTTTAAACTTTCCAGATTGGTTCAGAAAATTGATGTGTACGATTCAGGCTATATCAATTTTTGGAAAAGTAGGCGATGCCACGCCCCCAGGCTATATAAAATTTAAATTCTTCATAACTCTGGACATGTATGTCCTTTGGTCAAGATTTATATAATTCGGGAAAAGTGGGCGGTGCCACGCCAACATTTTTTTGTGTTTCTTTTGTACTTCAATCATGTCCAAAGTTTATGGTCCATCTCTTTTAAACTTTCCAGATTGGTTCAGAAGATTGTTGTGTACGCTGCACGCTATATCAATTTTTGGAAAAGTAGGCGGTGCCACGCCCCCAGGCTATATAAAATTTAAATTCTTCATAACTCTGGACATGTGTGTCCCTTGGTGAAGAATTATATAATTTGGGAAAAGTGGGCGGAGCCACGCCCATATTTTTTGTATTCAATACTTTGTTTGTACTTCAATAATGTCCAAAGTTTATGGTTGATCTGTTTTAAACTTTTCCAATTCGTTAAAATCTTCGTTGGGTACGACATGCATAGGCTACATTTGTAAATTTTTTGGAAAAGTGGGCAGTTCCAAGACCACAAGCTAAGTAATCTTTCAATTCGTTTTATCCCTGAATGTATTTGCTTTAGTGACATTTTCACGTTCTTAAATCTTAATCAAAGCACTTAATTTTTTTTGTTTGTTATTGCTGTTCATACATATCCAGAGTATTATAGGTAGATATAGGATATCTTATAAATAAAAATGAATGTGTGTCTGTGTGTCCTTTATAGGCGTCCAAAGTACTCAACCGATTTTTCTGAAATTTTCACAGTATATTTTTAGGATCACGGGTTAAAGCATAGGCCATATTAATTTTTGGAAAAGTGGGCGGTGCCACGCCCCCAGGCTAAATAAAATTTAAATTCTTCATAACTCTGAACATATTGGGTCTAAATTAATAATTTTTGGATATGTGCGTCCTTTGGTCAAGATTTATGTAAAAGTGCCACGCCCACATTTTTTGTGTTTTGTTTGTACTTCAATAATACCCAAAGCTTTTGGTGGATCTCTTCTAAACTTTCCAGATTGGTTCAGAAAATTGTTGTGTGCGATTCAGGTTATATCAATTTTAGGAAAGTAAGCGGTGCCACTCCCCCAGGCTATAGAAAATTTAAATTCTTTATAACTCTGAACATATTGGGTCTAATTAATGATTTTTGGATATGTGCGTTCTTTGGTCAAGATTTATGTAAAATTGGAAAAGTGGGCAGTGCCACGCCCACATTTTTTGTGTTTTGTTTGTACTTCAATAATATCCAAAGCTTTTGGTGGATCTCTTTTAAACTTTCCAGATTGGTTCAGAAAATTGTTGTGTACGATTCAGGCTATATAAATTTTTGGAAAAGTAGGCGATGCCACGCCCCCAGGCTATATAAAATTTAAATTCTTCATAACTCTGGACATGTATGTCCTTTAGTCAAGAGTTATATAATTCGGGAAAAGTGGGCGGTGCCACGCCAACATTTTTTTGTGTTTCTTTTGTACTTCAATAATGTCCAAAGTTTATGGCCCATCTCTTTTGTGTACGATTCATGCTATATCAATTTTTGGAAAGTAAGCGGTGCCACGCCCCCAGGCTATATAAAATTTAAATTCTTCATAACTCTGAACATATAGGGTCTAAATTAATGATTTTTGGATATGTGCGTCCTTTGGTCAAGATTTATGTAAAAGTGCCACGCCCACATTTTTTGTGTTTTGTTTGTACTTCAATAATACCCAAAGCTTTTGGTGGATCTCTTCTAAACTTTCCAGATTGGTTCAGAAAATTGTTGTGTGCGATTCAGGTTATATCAATTTTAGGAAAGTAAGCGGTGCCACTCCCCCAGGCTATAGAAAATTTAAATTCTTTATAACTCTGAACATATTGGGTCTAATTAATGATTTTTGGATATGTGCGTTCTTTGGTCAAGATTTATGTAAAATTGGAAAAGTGGGCAGTGCCACGCCCACATTTTTTGTGTTTTGTTTGTACTTCAATAATATCCAAAGCTTTTGGTGGATCTCTTTTAAACTTTCCAGATTGGTTCAGAAAATTGTTGTGTACGATTCAGGCTATATCAATTTTTGGAAAAGTAGGCGATGCCACGCCCCCAGGCTATATAAAATTTAAATTCTTCATAACTCTGGACATGTATGTCCTTTAGTCAAGAGTTATATAATTCGGGAAAAGTGGGCGGTGCCACGCCAACATTTTTTTGTGTTTCTTTTGTACTTCAATAATGTCCAAAGTTTATGGCCCATCTCTTTTGTGTACGATTCATGCTATATAAATTTTTGGAAAGTAAGCGGTGCCACGCCCCCAGGCTATATAAAATTTAAATTCTTCATAACTCTGAACATATAGGGTCTAAATTAATGATTTTTGGATATGTGCGTCCTTTGGTCAAGATTTATGTAAAAGTGCCACGCCCACATTTTTTGTGTTTTGTTTGTACTTCAATAATACCCAAAGCTTTTGGTGGATCTCTTCTAAACTTTCCAGATTGGTTCAGAAAATTGTTGTGTGCGATTCAGGTTATATCAATTTTAGGAAAGTAAGCGGTGCCACGCCCCCAGGCTATATAAAATTTAAATTCTTCATAACTCTGAACATATAGGGTCTAAATTAATGATTTTTGGATATGTGCGTCCTTTGGTCAAGATTTATGTAAAAGTGCCACGCCCACATTTTTTGTGTTTTGTTTGTACTTCAATAATGTCCAAAGCTTTTGGTGGATCTTTGGAAAAGTAGGCGGTGCCACGCCCCCAGGCTATATAAAATTTAAATTCTTCATAACTCTGAAGATATAGGGTATAAATTAATGATTTTTGGATATGTGCGTCCTTTGGTCAAGATTTATGTAATTTTGGTAAAGTGGTCGGTGCCACGCCCACATTTTTTGTGTTTTGTTTGTACTTCAATAATGTCCAAAGCTTTTGGTGGATCTTTGGAAAAGTAGGCGGTGCCACGCCCCCAGGCTATATAAAATTTAAATTCTTCATAACTCTGAAGATATAGGGTATAAATTAATGATTTTTGGATATGTGTGTCCTTTGGTCACGATTTATGTAATTTTGGAAATGTGGGCGATCCCACGCCCACATTTTTTGTGTTTTGTTTGTACTTCAATAATGTCCAAAGTTTTTGGTGGATCTCTTTTAAACTTTCCAGATTGGTTCAGAAAATTGTTGTGTACGATTCAGGCTATATCAATTTTTGGAAAAGTAGGCGGTGCCACGCCCCCAGGCTAAATAAAATTTGAATTCTTCATAACTCTGAACATATTGGGTCTAAATTATTGATTTTTGGATATGTGAGTCCTTTGGTCAAGATTTATGTAATTTTGGTAAAGTGGTCGGTGCCACGCCCACATTTTTTGTGTTTTGTTTGTACTTCAATAATGTCCAAAGTTTTTGGTGGATCTCTTTTAAACTTTCCAGATTGGTTTAGAAAATTGTTGTGTACGATTCAGGTTATATCAATTTTTGGAAAAGTAGGCGATGCCACGCCCCCAGGTTATATAAAATTTAAATTCTTCATAGCTCTGGACATGTGTCCTTTAGTCAAGATTTATATAATTCGGGAAAAGTGGGCGGTGCCACGCCAACATTTTTTTGTGTTTCTTTTGTACCTCAATAATGTCCATAGTTTATGGTCCATCTCTTTTAAACTTTCCAGATTGGTTCAGAAGATTGTTGTGTATGATTCAGGCTTTATCAATTTTTGGAAAAGTAGGCGGTGCTACGCCCCCAGGCTATATAAAATTTAAATTCTTCATAACTCTGAACATATTGGGTCTAAATTAATGATTTTTGGATATGGGCGTCCTTTGGTCAAGATTTATGTAATTTTGGAAAAGTGGGTGGTGCCACGCCCACATTTTTTATGTTTTGTTTGTACTTCAATAATGTCCAAAGTAAAATTTAAATTCTTCATAACTCTGGATATGTGTCCTTTAGTCAAGATTTATATAATTCGGGAAAAGTGGGCGGTGCCACGCCAACATTTTTTTGTGTTTCTTTTGTACTTCAATAATGTCCAAAGTTTATGGTCCATCTCTTTTAAACTTTCCAGATTGGTTCAGAAGATTGTTGTGTACGATTCAGGCTATATCAATTTTTGGAAAGTACGCGGTACCACGCCCCCAGGCTAAATAAAATTTAAATTCTTCATAACTCTGAACATATTGGGTATAAATTAATGATTTTTGGATATGTGTGTCCTTTGGTCAAGATTTATGTAATTTTGGAAAAGTGGGCGGTGCCACGCCCACATTTTTTGTGCTTTGTTTGTACTTCAATAATGTCCAAAGTTTTTGGTGGATCTCTTTTAAACTTTACAGATTGGTTCAGAAAATTGTTGTGTACGATTCAGGCTGTATCAATTTTTGGAAAAGTAGGCGGTGCCACGCCCCCAGGCTATATAAAATTTAAATTATTCATAGCTCTGAACAATTGGGTCTAAATTAATGATTTTTGGATATGTGCGTCCTTTGGTCAAGATTTATGTAAAAGTGCCACGCCCACATTTTTTGTGTTTTGTTTGTACTTCAATAATGCCCAAAGCTTTTGTTGGATCTCTTCTAAACTTTCCAGATTGGTTCAGAAAATTGTTGTGTGCGATTCAGGCTATATCAATTTTTGGAAAGTACGCGGTACCACGCCCCCAGGCTAAATAAAATTTAAATTCTTCATAACTCTGAACATATTGGGTCTAAATTAATGATTTTTGGATATGTGCGTCCTTTGGTCAAGATTTATGTAATTTTGGAAAAGTGGGCGGTCCCACGACCACATTTTTTGTGTTTTGTTTGTACTTCAATAATGTCCAAAGTTTATGGTCCTTCTCTTTTAAACTTTCCAGATTAGTTCAGAAGATTGTTGTGTACGATTCAGGCTATATCAATTTTTGGAAAAGTAGGCGATGCCACGCCCCCAGGCTATATAAAATTTAAATTCTTCATAACTCTGAACATATTGGGTCTAAATTAATGATTTTTTTATTTGTAAGTTTTGCAAGCTCGAGACACAGAGAAACAATAATTCGTAATGAATTTTAATTGTCAGTTTTTGGGAAAAATTGATAATTGGAGAAAAATTACATTATTAAATCACAGCGATGGATAGGATTACATGTTTCAGAGTTTCCAAGCTCATCATCAGATCCCTTTTCGCACACTGGGATATGAACCAGTGTCTGCACCAAAGCCGCTGTTAGGATATTCTAACATCTAAGCTATGATGCCCTGTGACGTCACAAGGCATTTATCTCCACTTCAATTAATTCCCTTTTTTTTGTTTGTTTTTGCCAACAGTGAGCACACATTGTTGTTAGACCTTCGGTCATACGAACGAATGTGTGTGCTGGACTTTTTTGTTTGTACATATTTATGTACGTAAACCCGTGCTACGGTTCTTAATATTTTGTTGTTGGTTTTTGCGGTCTTTCTTGTTTTTACATATTTGTAAGTTTTGCAAGCTCGAGACACAGAGAAACAATAATTCGTAATGAATTTTTGGATATGTGAGTCCTTTGTTCAAGATTTATGTAATTTTGGAAAAGTGGGCGGTGCCACGCCCACATTTTTTATGTTTTGTTTGTACTTCAATAATGTCCAAAGCTTTTGGTGGATCTCTTTTAAACTTTCCAGATTGGTTCAGAAAATTGATGTGTACGATTCAGGCTATATCAATTTTTGGAAAAGTAGGCGATGCCACGCCCCCAGGCTATATAAAACGACAATACTTCATAACTCTGAACATATTTGGTCTAAATTAATGATTTTTGGATATGTGTGTCCTTTGGTCAAGATTTATGTAATTTTGGAAAAGTGGGCGGTGCCACGCCCACATATTTTGTGTTTTGTTTGTACTTCAATAATGTCCAAAGTTTTTGGTGGATCTCTTTTAAACTTTGCAGATTGGTTCAGAAAATTGTTGTGTACGATTCAGGCTATATCAATTTTTGGAAAAGTAGGCGATGCCACGCCCCCAGGCTATATAAAATTTAAATTCTTCATAACTCTGGACATGTATGTCCTTTGGTCAAGATTTATATAATTCGGGAAAAGTGGGCGGTGCCACGCCAACATTTTTTTGTGTTTCTTTTGTACTTCAATCATGTCCAAAGTTTATGGTCCATCTCTTTTAAACTTTCCAGATTGGTTCAGAAGATTGTTGTGTACGCTGCACGCTATATCAATTTTTGGAAAAGTAGGCGGTGCCACGCCCCCAGGCTATATAAAATTTAAATTCTTCATAACTCTGGACATGTATGTCCTTTGGTGAAGAATTATATAATTTGGGAAAAGTGGGCGGAGCCACGCCCATATTTTTTGTATTCAATACTTTGTTTGTACTTCAATAATGTCCAAAGTTTATGGTTGATCTGTTTTAAACTTTTCCAATTCGTTAAAATCTTCGTTGGGTACGACATGCATAGGCTACATTTGTAAATTTTTTGGAAAAGTGGGCAGTTCCAAGACCACAAGCTAAGTAATCTTTCAATTCGTTTTATCCCTGAATGTATTTGCTTTAGTGACATTTTCACGTTCTTAAATCTTAATCAAAGCACTTAATTTTTTTTGTTTGTTATTGCTGTTCATACATATCCAGAGTATTATAGGTAGATATAGGATATCTTATAAATAAAAATGAATGTGTGTCTGTGTGTCCTTTATAGGCGTCCAAAGTACTCAACCGATTTTTCTGAAATTTTCACAGTATATTTTTAGGATCACGGGTTAAAGCATAGGCCATATTAATTTTTGGAAAAGTGGGCGGTGCCACTCCCCCAGGCTAAATAAAATTTAAATTCTTCATAACTCTGAACATATTGGGTCTAAATTAATAATTTTTGGATATGTGCGTCCTTTGGTCAAGATTTATGTAAAAGTGCCACGCCCACATTTTTTGTGTTTTGTTTGTACTTCAATAATACCCAAAGCTTTTGGTGGATCTCTTCTAAACTTTCCAGATTGGTTCAGAAAATTGTTGTGTGCGATTCAGGTTATATCAATTTTAGGAAAGTAAGCGGTGCCACTCCCCCAGGCTATAGAAAATTTAAATTCTTTATAACTCTGAACATATTGGGTCTAATTAATGATTTTTGGATATGTGCGTCCTTTGGTCAAGATTTATGTAAAAGTGCCACGCCCACATTTTTTGTGTTTTGTTTGTACTTCAATAATATCCAAAGCTTTTGGTGGATCTCTTTTAAACTTTCCAGATTGGTTCAGAAAATTGTTGTGTACGATTCAGGCTATATCAATTTTTGGAAAAGTAGGCGGTGCCACGCCCCCAGGCTATATAAAATTTAAATTCTTCATAACTCTGAACATATAGGGTCTAAATTAATGATTTTTGGATATGTGCGTCCTTTGGTCAAGATTTATGTAAAAGTGCCAGGCCCACATTTTTTGTGTTTTGTTTGTACTTCAATAATGTCCAAAGCTTTTGGTGGATCTTTGGAAAAGTAGGCGGTGCCACGCCCCCAGGCTATATAAAATTTAAATTCTTCATAACTCTGAAGATATAGGGTATAAATTAATGATTTTTGGATATGTGCGTCCTTTGGTCAAGATTTATGTAATTTTGGAAAAGTGGGCGGTCCCACGACCACATTTTTTGTGTTTTGTTTGTACTTCAATAATGTCCAAAGTTTATGGTCCTTCTCTTTTAAACTTTCCAGATTAGTTCAGAAGATTGTTGTGTACGATTCAGGCTATATCAATTTTTGGAAAAGTAGGCGATGCCACGCCCCCAGGCTAAATAAAATTTAAATTCTTCATAACTCTGAACATATTGGGTCTAAATTAATGATTTTTGGATATGTGTGTCCTTTGGTCAAGATTTATGTAATTTTGGAAATGTGGGCGATCCCACGCCCACATTTTTTGTGTTTTGTTTGTACTTCAATAATGTCCAAAGTTTTTGGTGGATCTCTTTTAAACTTTCCAGATTGGTTCAGAAAATTGTTGTGTACGATTCAGGCTATATCAATTTTTGGAAAAGTAGGCGGTGCCACGCCCCCAGGCTAAATAAAATTTGAATTCTTCATAACTCTGAACATATTGGGTCTAAATTATTGATTTTTGGATATGTGAGTCCTTTGGTCGAGATTTATGTAATTTTGGAAAAGTGGGCGGTCCCACGACCACATTTTTTGTGTTTTGTTTGTACTTCAATAATGTCCAAAGTTTATGGTCCTTCTCTTTTAAACTTTCCAGATTAGTTCAGAAGATTGTTGTGTACGATTCAGGCTATATCAATTTTTGGAAAAGTAGGCGATGCCACGCCCCCAGGCTAAATAAAATTTGAATTCTTCATAACTCTGAACATATTGGGTCTAAATTATTGATTTTTAGATATGTGAGTCCTTTGGTCAAGATTTATGTAATTTTGGTAAAGTGGTCGGTGCCACGCCCACATTTTTTGTGTTTTGTTTGTACTTCAATAATGTCCAAAGTTTTTGGTGGATCTCTTTTAAACTTTCCAGATTGGTTTAGAAAATTGTTGTGTACGATTCAGGTTATATCAATTTTTGGAAAAGTAGGCGGTGCCACGCCCCCAGGCTAAATAAAATTTGAATTCTTCATAACTCTGAACATATTGGGTCTAAATTATTGATTTTTGGATATGTGAGTCCTTTGGTCAAGATTTATGTAATTTTGGTAAAGTGGTCGGTGCCACGCCCACATTTTTTGTGTTTTGTTTGTACTTCAATAATGTCCAAAGTTTTTGGTGGATCTCTTTTAAACTTTCCAGATTGGTTCAGAAAATTGTTGTGTACGATTCAGGCTATATCAATTTTTGGAAAAGTAGGCGGTGCCACGCCCCCAGGCTAAATAAAATTTGAATTCTTCATAACTCTGAACATATTGGGTCTAAATTATTGATTTTTGGATATGTGCGTCCTTTGGTCAAGATTTATGTAATTTTGGAAAAGTGGGCGGTCCCACGACCACATTTTTTGTGTTTTGTTTGTACTTCAATAATGTCCAAAGTTTATGGTCCTTCTCTTTTAAACTTTCCAGATTAGTTCAGAAGATTGTTGTGTACGATTCAGGCTATATCAATTTTTGGAAAAGTAGGCGATGCCACTCCCCCAGGCTAAATAAAATTTAAATTCTTCATAACTCTGAACATATTGGGTCTAAATTAATAATTTTTGGATATGTGCGTCCTTTGGTCAAGATTTATGTAAAAGTGCCACGCCCACATTTTTTGTGTTTTGTTTGTACTTCAATAATACCCAAAGCTTTTGGTGGATCTCTTCTAAACTTTCCAGATTGGTTCAGAAAATTGTTGTGTGCGATTCAGGTTATATCAATTTTAGGAAAGTAAGCGGTGCCACTCCCCCAGGCTATAGAAAATTTAAATTCTTTATAACTCTGAACATATTGGGTCTAATTAATGATTTTTGGATATGTGCGTTCTTTGGTCAAGATTTATGTAAAATTGGAAAAGTGGGCAGTGCCACGCCCACATTTTTTGTGTTTTGTTTGTACTTCAATAATATCCAAAGCTTTTGGTGGATCTCTTTTAAACTTTCCAGATTGGTTCAGAAAATTGTTGTGTACGATTCAGGCTATATAAATTTTTGGAAAAGTAGGCGATGCCACGCCCCCAGGCTATATAAAATTTAAATTCTTCATAACTCTGGACATGTATGTCCTTTAGTCAAGAGTTATATAATTCGGGAAAAGTGGGCGGTGCCACGCCAACATTTTTTTGTGTTTCTTTTGTACTTCAATAATGTCCAAAGTTTATGGCCCATCTCTTTTGTGTACGATTCATGCTATATCAATTTTTGGAAAGTAAGCGGTGCCACGCCCCCAGGCTATATAAAATTTAAATTCTTCATAACTCTGAACATATAGGGTCTAAATTAATGATTTTTGGATATGTGCGTCCTTTGGTCAAGATTTATGTAAAAGTGCCACGCCCACATTTTTTGTGTTTTGTTTGTACTTCAATAATACCCAAAGCTTTTGGTGGATCTCTTCTAAACTTTCCAGATTGGTTCAGAAAATTGTTGTGTGCGATTCAGGTTATATCAATTTTAGGAAAGTAAGCGGTGCCACTCCCCCAGGCTATAGAAAATTTAAATTCTTTATAACTCTGAACATATTGGGTCTAATTAATGATTTTTGGATATGTGCGTTCTTTGGTCAAGATTTATGTAAAATTGGAAAAGTGGGCAGTGCCACGCCCACATTTTTTGTGTTTTGTTTGTACTTCAATAATATCCAAAGCTTTTGGTGGATCTCTTTTAAACTTTCCAGATTGGTTCAGAAAATTGTTGTGTACGATTCAGGCTATATCAATTTTTGGAAAAGTAGGCGATGCCACGCCCCCAGGCTATATAAAATTTAAATTCTTCATAACTCTGGACATGTATGTCCTTTAGTCAAGAGTTATATAATTCGGGAAAAGTGGGCGGTGCCACGCCAACATTTTTTTGTGTTTCTTTTGTACTTCAATAATGTCCAAAGTTTATGGCCCATCTCTTTTGTGTACGATTCATGCTATATAAATTTTTGGAAAGTAAGCGGTGCCACGCCCCCAGGCTATATAAAATTTAAATTCTTCATAACTCTGAACATATAGGGTCTAAATTAATGATTTTTGGATATGTGCGTCCTTTGGTCAAGATTTATGTAAAAGTGCCACGCCCACATTTTTTGTGTTTTGTTTGTACTTCAATAATACCCAAAGCTTTTGGTGGATCTCTTCTAAACTTTCCAGATTGGTTCAGAAAATTGTTGTGTGCGATTCAGGTTATATCAATTTTAGGAAAGTAAGCGGTGCCACGCCCCCAGGCTATATAAAATTTAAATTCTTCATAACTCTGAACATATAGGGTCTAAATTAATGATTTTTGGATATGTGCGTCCTTTGGTCAAGATTTATGTAAAAGTGCCACGCCCACATTTTTTGTGTTTTGTTTGTACTTCAATAATGTCCAAAGCTTTTGGTGGATCTTTGGAAAAGTAGGCGGTGCCACGCCCCCAGGCTATATAAAATTTAAATTCTTCATAACTCTGAAGATATAGGGTATAAATTAATGATTTTTGGATATGTGCGTCCTTTGGTCAAGATTTATGTAATTTTGGTAAAGTGGTCGGTGCCACGCCCACATTTTTTGTGTTTTGTTTGTACTTCAATAATGTCCAAAGCTTTTGGTGGATCTTTGGAAAAGTAGGCGGTGCCACGCCCCCAGGCTATATAAAATTTAAATTCTTCATAACTCTGAAGATATAGGGTATAAATTAATGATTTTTGGATATGTGTGTCCTTTGGTCACGATTTATGTAATTTTGGAAATGTGGGCGATCCCACGCCCACATTTTTTGTGTTTTGTTTGTACTTCAATAATGTCCAAAGTTTTTGGTGGATCTCTTTTAAACTTTCCAGATTGGTTCAGAAAATTGTTGTGTACGATTCAGGCTATATCAATTTTTGGAAAAGTAGGCGGTGCCACGCCCCCAGGCTAAATAAAATTTGAATTCTTCATAACTCTGAACATATTGGGTCTAAATTATTGATTTTTGGATATGTGAGTCCTTTGGTCAAGATTTATGTAATTTTGGTAAAGTGGTCGGTGCCACGCCCACATTTTTTGTGTTTTGTTTGTACTTCAATAATGTCCAAAGTTTTTGGTGGATCTCTTTTAAACTTTCCAGATTGGTTTAGAAAATTGTTGTGTACGATTCAGGTTATATCAATTTTTGGAAAAGTAGGCGATGCCACGCCCCCAGGTTATATAAAATTTAAATTCTTCATAGCTCTGGACATGTGTCCTTTAGTCAAGATTTATATAATTCGGGAAAAGTGGGCGGTGCCACGCCAACATTTTTTTGTGTTTCTTTTGTACCTCAATAATGTCCATAGTTTATGGTCCATCTCTTTTAAACTTTCCAGATTGGTTCAGAAGATTGTTGTGTATGATTCAGGCTTTATCAATTTTTGGAAAAGTAGGCGGTGCTACGCCCCCAGGCTATATAAAATTTAAATTCTTCATAACTCTGAACATATTGGGTCTAAATTAATGATTTTTGGATATGGGCGTCCTTTGGTCAAGATTTATGTAATTTTGGAAAAGTGGGTGGTGCCACGCCCACATTTTTTATGTTTTGTTTGTACTTCAATAATGTCCAAAGTAAAATTTAAATTCTTCATAACTCTGGATATGTGTCCTTTAGTCAAGATTTATATAATTCGGGAAAAGTGGGCGGTGCCACGCCAACATTTTTTTGTGTTTCTTTTGTACTTCAATAATGTCCAAAGTTTATGGTCCATCTCTTTTAAACTTTCCAGATTGGTTCAGAAGATTGTTGTGTACGATTCAGGCTATATCAATTTTTGGAAAGTACGCGGTACCACGCCCCCAGGCTAAATAAAATTTAAATTCTTCATAACTCTGAACATATTGGGTATAAATTAATGATTTTTGGATATGTGTGTCCTTTGGTCAAGATTTATGTAATTTTGGAAAAGTGGGAGGTGCCACGCCCACATTTTTTGTGCTTTGTTTGTACTTCAATAATGTCCAAAGTTTTTGGTGGATCTCTTTTAAACTTTACAGATTGGTTCAGAAAATTGTTGTGTACGATTCAGGCTGTATCAATTTTTGGAAAAGTAGGCGGTGCCACGCCCCCAGGCTATATAAAATTTAAATTATTCATAGCTCTGAACAATTGGGTCTAAATTAATGATTTTTGGATATGTGCGTCCTTTGGTCAAGATTTATGTAAAAGTGCCACGCCCACATTTTTTGTGTTTTGTTTGTACTTCAATAATGCCCAAAGCTTTTGGTGGATCTCTTCTAAACTTTCCAGATTGGTTCAGAAAATTGTTGTGTGCGATTCAGGCTATATCAATTTTTGGAAAGTACGCGGTACCACGCCCCCAGGCTAAATAAAATTTAAATTCTTCATAACTCTGAACATATTGGGTCTAAATTAATGATTTTTGGATATGTGCGTCCTTTGGTCAAGATTTATGTAATTTTGGAAAAGTGGGCGGTCCCACGACCACATTTTTTGTGTTTTGTTTGTACTTCAATAATGTCCAAAGTTTATGGTCCTTCTCTTTTAAACTTTCCAGATTAGTTCAGAAGATTGTTGTGTACGATTCAGGCTATATCAATTTTTGGAAAAGTAGGCGATGCCACGCCCCCAGGCTATATAAAATTTAAATTCTTCATAACTCTGAACATATTGGGTCTAAATTAATGATTTTTTTATTTGTAAGTTTTGCAAGCTCGAGACACAGAGAAACAATAATTCGTAATGAATTTTAATTGTCAGTTTTTGGGAAAAATTGATAATTGGAGAAAAATTACATTGTTAAATCACAGCGATGGATAGGATTACATGTTTCAGAGTTGCCAAGCTCATCATCAGATCCCTTTTCGGACACTGGAACCAGTGTCTACACCAAAGCCGCTGTTAGGAAATTCTAACATCTAAGCTATGATGCCCTGTGACGTCACAATGCATTTATCTCCACTTCAATTAATTCCCTTTTGTTTGTTTGTTTTTGCCAACAGTGAGCACACATTGTTGTTAGACCTTCGGTCATACGAACGAATGTGTGTGCTGGACTTTTTTGTTTGTACATATTTATGTACGTAAACCCGTGCTACGGTTCTTAATATTTTGTTGTTGGTTTTTGCGGTCTTTCTTGTTTTTACATAGTTGTAAGTTTTGCAAGCTCGAGACACAGAGAAACAATAATTCGTAATGAATTTTAATTGTCAGTTTTTGGGAAAAATTGATAATTGGAGAAAAATTACATTGTTAAATCACAGCGATGGATAGGATTACATGTTTCAGAGTTTCCAAGCTCATCATCAGATCCCTTTTCGCACACTGGGATATGAACCAGTGTCTGCACCAAAGCCGCTGTTAGGAAATTCTAACATCTAAGCTATGATGCCCTGTGACGTCACAAGGCATTTATCTCCACTTCAATTAATTCCCTTTTTTTTGTTTGTTTTTGCCAACAGTGAGCACACATTGTTGTTAGACCTTCGGTCATACGAACGAATGTGTGTGCTGGACTTTTTTGTTTGTACATATTTATGTACGTAAACCCGTGCTACGGTTCTTAATATTTTGTTGTTGGTTTTTGCGGTCTTTCTTGTTTTTACATATTTGTAAGTTTTGCAAGCTCGAGACACAGAGAAACAATAATTCGTAATGAATTTTTGGATATGTGAGTCCTTTGTTCAAGATTTATGTAATTTTGGAAAAGTGGGCGGTGCCACGCCCACATTTTTTATGTTTTGTTTGTACTTCAATAATGTCCAAAGCTTTTGGTGGATCTCTTTTAAACTTTCCAGATTGGTTCAGAAAATTGATGTGTACGATTCAGGCTATATCAATTTTTGGAAAAGTAGGCGATGCCACGCCCCCAGGCTATATAAAACGACAATACTTCATAACTCTGAACATATTTGGTCTAAATTAATGATTTTTGGATATGTGTGTCCTTTGGTCAAGATTTATGTAATTTTGGAAAAGTGGGCGGTGCCACGCCCACATATTTTGTGTTTTGTTTGTACTTCAATAATGTCCAAAGTTTTTGGTGGATCTCTTTTAAACTTTGCAGATTGGTTCAGAAAATTGTTGTGTACGATTCAGGCTATATCAGTTTTTGGAAAAGTAGGCGGTGCCACGCCCCCAGGCTATATACAATTTAAATTCTTCATAACTCTGGACATGTATGTCCTTTGGTCAAGATTTATATAATTCGGGAAAAGTGGGCGGTGCCACGCCAATATTTTTTGTGCTTTGTTTGTACTTCAATAATGTCCAAAGTTTTTGGTGGATCTCTTTTAAACTTTGCAGATTGGTTCAGAAAATTGTTGTGTACGATTCAGGCTATATCAGTTTTTGGAAAAGTAGGCGGTGCCACGCTCCCAGGCTATATAGAATTTAAATTCTTCATATGTAACTCTGAACATATTGGGTCTAAATTAATGATTTTTGGATATGTGCGTCCTTTGGTCAAGATTTATGTAATTTTGGAAAAGTAGGCGGTGCCACGCCCACATTTTTTGTGCTTTGTTTGTACTTCAATAATGTCCAAAGTTTTTGGTGGATCTCTTTTAAACTTTGCAGATTGGTTCAGAAAATTGTTGTGTACGATTCAGGCTATATCAGTTTTTGGAAAAGTAGGCGGTGCCACGCCCCCAGGCTATATACAATTTAAATTCTTCATAACTCTGGACATGTATGTCCTTTGGTCAAGATTTATATAATTCGGGAAAAGTGGGCGGTGCCACGCCAATATTTTTTGTGCTTTGTTTGTACTTCAATAATGTCCAAAGTTTTTGGTGGATCTCTTTTAAACTTTGCAGATTGGTTCAGAAAATTGTTGTGTACGATTCAGGCTATATCAGTTTTTGGAAAAGTAGGCGGTGCCACGCTCCCAGGCTATATAGAATTTAAATTCTTCATATGTAACTCTGAACATATTGGGTCTAAATTAATGATTTTTGGATATGTGCGTCCTTTGGTCAAGATTTATGTAATTTTGGAAAAGTAGGCGGTGCCACGCCAACATTTTTTTGTGTTTCTTTTGTACTTCAATCATGTCCAAAGTTTATGGTCCATCTCTTTTAAACTTTCCAGATTGGTTCAGAAGATTGTTGTGTACGCTGCACGCTATATCAATTTTTGGAAAAGTAGGCGGTGCCACGCCCCCAGGCTATATAAAATTTAAATTCTTCATAACTCTGGACATGTATGTCCTTTGGTGAAGAATTATATAATTTGGGAAAAGTGGGCGGAGCCACGCCCATATTTTTTGTATTCAATACTTTGTTTGTACTTCAATAATGTCCAAAGTTTATGGTTGATCTGTTTTAAACTTTTCCAATTCGTTAAAATCTTCGTTGGGTACGACATGCATAGGCTACATTTGTAAATTTTTTGGAAAAGTGGGCAGTTCCAAGACCACAAGCTAAGTAATCTTTCAATTCGTTTTATCCCTGAATGTATTTGCTTTAGTGACATTTTCACGTTCTTAAATCTTAATCAAAGCACTTAATTTTTTTTGTTTGTTATTGCTGTTCATACATATCCAGAGTATTATAGGTAGATATAGGATATCTTATAAATAAAAATGAATGTGTGTCTGTGTGTCCTTTATAGGCGTCCAAAGTACTCAACCGATTTTTCTGAAATTTTCACAGTATATTTTTAGGATCACGGGTTAAAGCATAGGCCATATTAATTTTTGGAAAAGTGGGCGGTGCCACACCCCCAGGCTAAATAAAATTTAAATTCTTCATAACTCTGAACATATTGGGTCTAAATTAATAATTTTTGGATATGTGCGTCCTTTGGTCAAGATTTATGTAAAAGTGCCACGCCCACATTTTTTGTGTTTTGTTTGTACTTCAATAATACCCAAAGCTTTTGGTGGATCTCTTCTAAACTTTCCAGATTGGTTCAGAAAATTGTTGTGTGCGATTCAGGTTATATCAATTTTAGGAAAGTAAGCGGTGCCACTCCCCCAGGCTATAGAAAATTTAAATTCTTTATAACTCTGAACATATTGGGTCTAATTAATGATTTTTGGATATGTGCGTCCTTTGGTCAAGATTTATGTAAAAGTGCCACGCCCACATTTTTTGTGTTTTGTTTGTACTTCAATAATATCCAAAGCTTTTGGTGGATCTCTTTTAAACTTTCCAGATTGGTTCAGAAAATTGTTGTGTACGATTCAGGCTATATCAATTTTTGGAAAAGTAGGCGGTGCCACGCCCCCAGGCTATATAAAATTTAAATTCTTCATAACTCTGAACATATAGGGTCTAAATTAATGATTTTTGGATATGTGCGTCCTTTGGTCAAGATTTATGTAAAAGTGCCAGGCCCACATTTTTTGTGTTTTGTTTGTACTTCAATAATGTCCAAAGCTTTTGGTGGATCTTTGGAAAAGTAGGCGGTGCCACGCCCCCAGGCTATATAAAATTTAAATTCTTCATAACTCTGAAGATATAGGGTATAAATTAATGATTTTTGGATATGTGCGTCCTTTGGTCAAGATTTATGTAATTTTGGAAAAGTGGGCGGTCCCACGACCACATTTTTTGTGTTTTGTTTGTACTTCAATAATGTCCAAAGTTTATGGTCCTTCTCTTTTAAACTTTCCAGATTAGTTCAGAAGATTGTTGTGTACGATTCAGGCTATATCAATTTTTGGAAAAGTAGGCGATGCCACGCCCCCAGGCTAAATAAAATTTAAATTCTTCATAACTCTGAGCATATTGGGTCTAAATTAATGATTTTTGGATATGTGTGTCCTTTGGTCAAGATTTATGTAATTTTGGAAATGTGGGCGATCCCACGCCCACATTTTTTGTGTTTTGTTTGTACTTCAATAATGTCCAAAGTTTTTGGTGGATCTCTTTTAAACTTTCCAGATTGGTTCAGAAAATTGTTGTGTACGATTCAGGCTATATCAATTTTTGGAAAAGTAGGCGGTGCCACGCCCCCAGGCTAAATAAAATTTGAATTCTTCATAACTCTGAACATATTGGGTCTAAATTATTGATTTTTGGATATGTGAGTCCTTTGGTCAAGATTTATGTAATTTTGGTAAAGTGGTCGGTGCCACGCCCACATTTTTTGTGTTTTGTTTGTACTTCAATAATGTCCAAAGTTTTTGGTGGATCTCTTTTAAACTTTCCAGATTGGTTTAGAAAATTGTTGTGTACGATTCAGGTTATATCAATTTTTGGAAAAGTAGGCGATGCCACGCCCCCAGGTTATATAAAATTTAAATTCTTCATAGCTCTGGACATGTGTCCTTTAGTCAAGATTTATATAATTCGGGAAAAGTGGGCGGTGCCACGCCAACATTTTTTTGTGTTTCTTTTGTACCTCAATAATGTCCATAGTTTATGGTCCATCTCTTTTAAACTTTCCAGATTGGTTCAGAAGATTGTTGTGTATGATTCAGGCTATATCAATTTTTGGAAAAGTAGGCGGTGCTACGCCCCCAGGCTATATAAAATTTAAATTCTTCATAACTCTGAACATATTGGGTCTAAATTAATAATTTTTGGATATGGGCGTCCTTTGGTCAAGATTTATGTAATTTTGGAAAAGTGGGTGGTGCCACGCCCACATTTTTTATGTTTTGTTTGTACTTCAATAATGTCCAAAGTAAAATTTAAATTCTTCATAACTCTGGATATGTGTCCTTTAGTCAAGATTTATATAATTCGGGAAAAGTGGGCGGTGCCACGCCAACATTTTTTTGTGTTTCTTTTGTACTTCAATAATGTCCAAAGTTTATGGTCCATCTCTTTTAAACTTTCCAGATTGGTTCAGAAGATTGTTGTGTACGATTCAGGCTATATCAATTTTTGGAAAGTACGCGGTACCACGCCCCCAGGCTAAATAAAATTTAAATTCTTCATAACTCTGAACATATTGGGTATAAATTAATGATTTTTGGATATGTGTGTCCTTTGGTCAAGATTTATGTAATTTTGGAAAAGTGGGCGGTGCCACGCCCACATTTTTTGTGCTTTGTTTGTACTTCAATAATGTCCAAAGTTTTTGGTGGATCTCTTTTAAACTTTACAGATTGGTTCAGAAAATTGTTGTGTACGATTCAGGCTGTATCAATTTTTGGAAAAGTAGGCGGTGCCACGCCCCCAGGCTATATAAAATTTAAATTATTCATAGCTCTGAACAATTGGGTCTAAATTAATGATTTTTGGATATGTGTGTCCTTTGGTCAAGATTTATGTAAAAGTGCCACGCCCACATTTTTTGTGTTTTGTTTGTACTTCAATAATGCCCAAAGCTTTTGGTGGATCTCTTCTAAACTTTCCAGATTGGTTCAGAAAATTGTTGTGTGCGATTCAGGCTATATCAATTTTTGGAAAGTACGCGGTACCACGCCCCCAGGCTAAATAAAATTTAAATTCTTCATAACTCTGAACATATTGGGTCTAAATTAATGATTTTTGGATATGTGCGTCCTTTGGTCAAGATTTATGTAATTTTGGAAAAGTGGGCGGTCCCACGACCACATTTTTTGTGTTTTGTTTGTACTTCAATAATGTCCAAAGTTTATGGTCCTTCTCTTTTAAACTTTCCAGATTAGTTCAGAAGATTGTTGTGTACGATTCAGGCTATATCAATTTTTGGAAAAGTAGGCGATGCCACGCCCCCAGGCTAAATAAAATTTAAATTCTTCATAACTCTGAACATATTGGGTCTAAATTATTGATTTTTGGATATGTGCGTCCTTTGGTCAAGATTTATGTAAAAGTGCCACGCCCACATTTTTTGTGTTTTGTTTGTACTTCAATAATGCCCAAAGTTTTTGGTGGATCTCTTCTAAACTTTCCAGATTGGTTCAGAAAATTGTTGTGTGCGATTCAGGCTATATCAATTTTTGGAAAAGTAGGCGATGCCACGCCCCCAGGCTAAATAAAATTTAAATTCTTCATAACTCTGAACATATTGGGTCTAAATTATTGATTTTTGGATATGTGAGTCCTTTGGTCAAGATTTATGTAATTTTGGTAAAGTGGTCGGTGCCACGCCCACATTTTTTGTGTTTTGTTTGTACTTCAATAATGTCCAAAGTTTTTGGTGGATCTCTTTTAAACTTTCCAGATTGTTTCAGAAAATTGTTGTGTATGATTCAGGCTATATCAATTTTTGGAAAAGTAGGCGGTGCCACGCCCCCAGGCTAAATAAAATTTGAATTCTTCATAACTCTGAACATATTGGGTCTAAATTATTGATTTTTGGATATGTGAGTCCTTTGGTCAAGATTTATGTAATTTTGGTAAAGTGGTCGGTGCCACGCCCACATTTTTTGTGTTTTGTTTGTACTTCAATAATGTCCAAAGTTTTTGGTGGATCTCTTTTAAACTTTCCAGATTGGTTTAGAAAATTGTTGTGTACGATTCAGGTTATATCAATTTTTGGAAAAGTAGGCGATGCCACGCCCCCAGGTTATATAAAATTTAAATTCTTCATAGCTCTGGACATGTGTCCTTTAGTCAAGATTTATATAATTCGGGAAAAGTGGGCGGTGCCACGCCAACATTTTTTTGTGTTTCTTTTGTACCTCAATAATGTCCATAGTTTATGGTCCATCTCTTTTAAACTTTCCAGATTGGTTCAGAAGATTGTTGTGTATGATTCAGGCTATATCAATTTTTGGAAAAGTAGGCGGTGCTACGCCCCCAGGCTATATAAAATTTAAATTCTTCATAACTCTGAACATATTGGGTCTAAATTAATGATTTTTGGATATGGGCGTCCTTTGGTCAAGATTTATGTAATTTTGGAAAAGTGGGTGGTGCCACGCCCACATTTTTTATGTTTTGTTTGTACTTCAATAATGTCCAAAGTAAAATTTAAATTCTTCATAACTCTGGACATGTGTCCTTTAGTCAAGATTTATATAATTCGGGAAAAGTGGGCGGTGCCACGCCAACATTTTTTTGTGTTTCTTTTGTACTTCAATAATGTCCAAAGTTTATGGTCCATCTCTTTTAAACTTTCCAGATTGGTTCAGAAGATTGTTGTGTACGATTCAGGCTATATCAATTTTTGGAAAGTACGCGGTACCACGCCCCCAGGCTAAATAAAATTTAAATTCTTCATAACTCTGAACATATTGGGTCTAAATTAATGATTTTTGGATATGTGTGTCCTTTGGTCAAGATTTATGTAATTTTGGAAAAGTGGGCGGTGCCACGCCCACATTTTTTGTGCTTTGTTTGTACTTCAATAATGTCCAAAGTTTTTGGTGGATCTCTTTTAAACTTTCCAGATTGGTTCAGAAAATTGATGTGTACGATTCAGGCTATATCAATTTTTGGAAAAGTAGGCGATGCCACGCCCCCAGGCTATATAAAACTTAAATTCTTCATAACTCTGGACATGTATGTCCTTTGGTCAAGATTTATATAATTCGGGAAAAGTGGGCGGTGCCACGCCAACATTTTTTTGTGTTTCTTTTGTACTTCAATAATGTCCATAGTTTTTGGTCCATCTCTTTTAAACTTTCCAGATTGGTTCAGAAAATTGTTGTGTACGATTCAGGCTGTATCAATTTTTGGAAAAGTAGGCGGTGCCACGCCTCCAGGCTATATAAAATTTAAATTCTTCATAACTCTGAACATATTGGGTCTAAATTATTGATTTTTGGATATGTGAGTCCTTTGGTCAAGATTTATGTAATTTTGGTAAAGTGGTCGGTGCCACGCCCACATTTTTTGTGTTTTGTTTGTACTTCAATAATGTCCAAAGTTTTTGGTGGATCTCTTTTAAACTTTCCAGATTGTTTCAGAAAATTGTTGTGTATGATTCAGGCTATATCAATTTTTGGAAAAGTAGGCGGTGCCACGCCCCCAGGCTAAATAAAATTTGAATTCTTCATAACTCTGAACATATTGGGTCTAAATTATTGATTTTTGGATATGTGAGTCCTTTGGTCAAGATTTATGTAATTTTGGTAAAGTGGTCGGTGCCACGCCCACATTTTTTGTGTTTTGTTTGTACTTCAATAATGTCCAAAGTTTTTGGTGGATCTCTTTTAAACTTTCCAGATTGGTTTAGAAAATTGTTGTGTACGATTCAGGTTATATCAATTTTTGGAAAAGTAGGCGATGCCACGCCCCCAGGTTATATAAAATTTAAATTCTTCATAGCTCTGGACATGTGTCCTTTAGTCAAGATTTATATAATTCGGGAAAAGTGGGCGGTGCCACGCCAACATTTTTTTGTGTTTCTTTTGTACTTCAATAATGTCCATAGTTTTTGGTCCATCTCTTTTAAACTTTCCAGATTAGTTCAGAAGATTGTTGTGTACGATTCAGGCTATATCAATTTTTGGAAAAGTAGGCGATGCCACGCCCCCAGGCTAAATAAAATTTAAATTCTTCATAACTCTGAACATATTGGGTCTAAATTAATGATTTTTGGATATGTGTGTCCTTTGGTCAAGATTTATGTAATTTTGGAAATGTGGGCGATCCCACGCCCACATTTTTTGTGTTTTGTTTGTACTTCAATAATGTCCAAAGTTTTTGGTGGATCTCTTTTAAACTTTCCAGATTGGTTCAGAAAATTGTTGTGTACGATTCAGGCTATATCAATTTTTGGAAAAGTAGGCGGTGCCACGCCCCCAGGCTAAATAAAATTTGAATTCTTCATAACTCTGAACATATTGGGTCTAAATTATTGATTTTTGGATATGTGAGTCCTTTGGTCAAGATTTATGTAATTTTGGTAAAGTGGTCGGTGCCACGCCCACATTTTTTGTGTTTTGTTTGTACTTCAATAATGTCCAAAGTTTTTGGTGGATCTCTTTTAAACTTTCCAGATTGGTTTAGAAAATTGTTGTGTACGATTCAGGTTATATCAATTTTTGGAAAAGTAGGCGATGCCACGCCCCCAGGTTATATAAAATTTAAATTCTTCATAGCTCTGGACATGTGTCCTTTAGTCAAGATTTATATAATTCGGGAAAAGTGGGCGGTGCCACGCCAACATTTTTTTGTGTTTCTTTTGTACCTCAATAATGTCCATAGTTTATGGTCCATCTCTTTTAAACTTTCCAGATTGGTTCAGAAGATTGTTGTGTATGATTCAGGCTATATCAATTTTTGGAAAAGTAGGCGGTGCTACGCCCCCAGGCTATATAAAATTTAAATTCTTCATAACTCTGAACATATTGGGTCTAAATTAATAATTTTTGGATATGGGCGTCCTTTGGTCAAGATTTATGTAATTTTGGAAAAGTGGGTGGTGCCACGCCCACATTTTTTATGTTTTGTTTGTACTTCAATAATGTCCAAAGTAAAATTTAAATTCTTCATAACTCTGGATATGTGTCCTTTAGTCAAGATTTATATAATTCGGGAAAAGTGGGCGGTGCCACGCCAACATTTTTTTGTGTTTCTTTTGTACTTCAATAATGTCCAAAGTTTATGGTCCATCTCTTTTAAACTTTCCAGATTGGTTCAGAAGATTGTTGTGTACGATTCAGGCTATATCAATTTTTGGAAAGTACGCGGTACCACGCCCCCAGGCTAAATAAAATTTAAATTCTTCATAACTCTGAACATATTGGGTATAAATTAATGATTTTTGGATATGTGTGTCCTTTGGTCAAGATTTATGTAATTTTGGAAAAGTGGGCGGTGCCACGCCCACATTTTTTGTGCTTTGTTTGTACTTCAATAATGTCCAAAGTTTTTGGTGGATCTCTTTTAAACTTTACAGATTGGTTCAGAAAATTGTTGTGTACGATTCAGGCTGTATCAATTTTTGGAAAAGTAGGCGGTGCCACGCCCCCAGGCTATATAAAATTTAAATTATTCATAGCTCTGAACAATTGGGTCTAAATTAATGATTTTTGGATATGTGTGTCCTTTGGTCAAGATTTATGTAAAAGTGCCACGCCCACATTTTTTGTGTTTTGTTTGTACTTCAATAATGCCCAAAGCTTTTGGTGGATCTCTTCTAAACTTTCCAGATTGGTTCAGAAAATTGTTGTGTGCGATTCAGGCTATATCAATTTTTGGAAAGTACGCGGTACCACGCCCCCAGGCTAAATAAAATTTAAATTCTTCATAACTCTGAACATATTGGGTCTAAATTAATGATTTTTGGATATGTGCGTCCTTTGGTCAAGATTTATGTAATTTTGGAAAAGTGGGCGGTCCCACGACCACATTTTTTGTGTTTTGTTTGTACTTCAATAATGTCCAAAGTTTATGGTCCTTCTCTTTTAAACTTTCCAGATTAGTTCAGAAGATTGTTGTGTACGATTCAGGCTATATCAATTTTTGGAAAAGTAGGCGATGCCACGCCCCCAGGCTAAATAAAATTTAAATTCTTCATAACTCTGAACATATTGGGTCTAAATTATTGATTTTTGGATATGTGCGTCCTTTGGTCAAGATTTATGTAAAAGTGCCACGCCCACATTTTTTGTGTTTTGTTTGTACTTCAATAATGCCCAAAGTTTTTGGTGGATCTCTTCTAAACTTTCCAGATTGGTTCAGAAAATTGTTGTGTGCGATTCAGGCTATATCAATTTTTGGAAAAGTAGGCGATGCCACGCCCCCAGGCTAAATAAAATTTAAATTCTTCATAACTCTGAACATATTGGGTCTAAATTATTGATTTTTGGATATGTGAGTCCTTTGGTCAAGATTTATGTAATTTTGGTAAAGTGGTCGGTGCCACGCCCACATTTTTTGTGTTTTGTTTGTACTTCAATAATGTCCAAAGTTTTTGGTGGATCTCTTTTAAACTTTCCAGATTGTTTCAGAAAATTGTTGTGTATGATTCAGGCTATATCAATTTTTGGAAAAGTAGGCGGTGCCACGCCCCCAGGCTAAATAAAATTTGAATTCTTCATAACTCTGAACATATTGGGTCTAAATTATTGATTTTTGGATATGTGAGTCCTTTGGTCAAGATTTATGTAATTTTGGTAAAGTGGTCGGTGCCACGCCCACATTTTTTGTGTTTTGTTTGTACTTCAATAATGTCCAAAGTTTTTGGTGGATCTCTTTTAAACTTTCCAGATTGGTTTAGAAAATTGTTGTGTACGATTCAGGTTATATCAATTTTTGGAAAAGTAGGCGATGCCACGCCCCCAGGTTATATAAAATTTAAATTCTTCATAGCTCTGGACATGTGTCCTTTAGTCAAGATTTATATAATTCGGGAAAAGTGGGCGGTGCCACGCCAACATTTTTTTGTGTTTCTTTTGTACCTCAATAATGTCCATAGTTTATGGTCCATCTCTTTTAAACTTTCCAGATTGGTTCAGAAGATTGTTGTGTATGATTCAGGCTATATCAATTTTTGGAAAAGTAGGCGGTGCTACGCCCCCAGGCTATATAAAATTTAAATTCTTCATAACTCTGAACATATTGGGTCTAAATTAATGATTTTTGGATATGGGCGTCCTTTGGTCAAGATTTATGTAATTTTGGAAAAGTGGGTGGTGCCACGCCCACATTTTTTATGTTTTGTTTGTACTTCAATAATGTCCAAAGTAAAATTTAAATTCTTCATAACTCTGGACATGTGTCCTTTAGTCAAGATTTATATAATTCGGGAAAAGTGGGCGGTGCCACGCCAACATTTTTTTGTGTTTCTTTTGTACTTCAATAATGTCCAAAGTTTATGGTCCATCTCTTTTAAACTTTCCAGATTGGTTCAGAAGATTGTTGTGTACGATTCAGGCTATATCAATTTTTGGAAAGTACGCGGTACCACGCCCCCAGGCTAAATAAAATTTAAATTCTTCATAACTCTGAACATATTGGGTCTAAATTAATGATTTTTGGATATGTGTGTCCTTTGGTCAAGATTTATGTAATTTTGGAAAAGTGGGCGGTGCCACGCCCACATTTTTTGTGCTTTGTTTGTACTTCAATAATGTCCAAAGTTTTTGGTGGATCTCTTTTAAACTTTCCAGATTGGTTCAGAAAATTGATGTGTACGATTCAGGCTATATCAATTTTTGGAAAAGTAGGCGATGCCACGCCCCCAGGCTATATAAAACTTAAATTCTTCATAACTCTGGACATGTATGTCCTTTGGTCAAGATTTATATAATTCGGGAAAAGTGGGCGGTGCCACGCCAACATTTTTTTGTGTTTCTTTTGTACTTCAATAATGTCCATAGTTTTTGGTCCATCTCTTTTAAACTTTCCAGATTGGTTCAGAAAATTGTTGTGTACGATTCAGGCTGTATCAATTTTTGGAAAAGTAGGCGGTGCCACGCCTCCAGGCTATATAAAATTTAAATTATTCATAGCTCTGAACAATTGGGTCTAAATTAATGATTTTTGGATATGTGCGTCCTTTGGTCAAGATTTATGTAAAAGTGCCACGCCCACATTTTTTGTGTTTTGTTTGTACTTCAATAATGCCCAAAGCTTTTGGTGGATCTCTTCTAAACTTTCCAGATTGGTTCAGAAAATTGTTGTGTGCGATTCAGGCTATATCAATTTTTGGAAAGTACGCGGTACCACGCCCCCAGGCTAAATAAAATTTAAATTCTTCATAACTCTGAACATATTGGGTCTAAATTAATGATTTTTGGATATGTGCGTCCTTTGGTCAAGATTTATGTAATTTTGGAAAAGTGGGCGGTCCCACGACCACATTTTTTGTGTTTTGTTTGTACTTCAATAATGTCCAAAGTTTATGGTCCTTCTCTTTTAAACTTTCCAGATTAGTTCAGAAGATTGTTGTGTACGATTCAGGCTATATCAATTTTTGGAAAAGTAGGCGATGCCACGCCCCCAGGCTAAATAAAATTTAAATTCTTCATAACTCTGAACATATTGGGTCTAAATTATTGATTTTTGGATATGTGCGTCCTTTGGTCAAGATTTATGTAAAAGTGCCACGCCCACATTTTTTGTGTTTTGTTTGTACTTCAATAATGCCCAAAGCTTTTGGTGGATCTCTTCTAAACTTTCCAGATTGGTTCAGAAAATTGTTGTGTGCGATTCAGGCTATATCAATTTTTGGAAAAGTAGGCGGTGCCACGCCCCCAGGCTAAATAAAATTTGAATTCTTCATAACTCTGAACATATTGGGTCTAAATTATTGATTTTTGGATATGTGAGTCCTTTGGTCAAGATTTATGTAATTTTGGTAAAGTGGTCGGTGCCACGCCCACATTTTTTGTGTTTTGTTTGTACTTCAATAATGTCCAAAGTTTTTGGTGGATCTCTTTTAAACTTTCCAGATTGGTTTAGAAAATTGTTGTGTACGATTCAGGTTATATCAATTTTTGGAGGCGATGCCACGCCCCCAGGTTATATAAAATTTAAATTCTTCATAGCTCTGGACATGTGTCCTTTAGTCAAGATTTATATAATTCGGGAAAAGTGGGCGGTGCCACGCCAACATTTTTTTGTGTTTCTTTTGTACCTCAATAATGTCCATAGTTTATGGTCCATCTCTTTTAAACTTTCCAGATTGGTTCAGAAGATTGTTGTGTATGATTCAGGCTATATCAATTTTTGGAAAAGTAGGCGGTGCTACGCCCCCAGGCTATATAAAATTTAAATTCTTCATAACTCTGAACATATTGGGTCTAAATTAATGATTTTTGGATATGGGCGTCCTTTGGTCAAGATTTATGTAATTTTGGAAAAGTGGGCGATCCCACGCCCACATTTTTTGTGTTTTGTTTGTACTTCAATAATGTCCAAAGTTTTTGGTGGATCTCTTTTAAACTTTCCAGATTGGTTCAGAAAATTGTTGTGTACGATTCAGGCTATATCAATTTTTGGAAAAGTAGGCGGTGCCACGCCCCCAGGCTATATAAAATTTAAATTCTTCATAACTCTAAACATATTGGGTCTAAATTAATGATTTTTGGATATGTGTGTCCTTTGGTCAAGATTTATGTAATTTTGGAAAAGTGGGCGATCCCACGCCCACATTTTTTGTGTTTTGTTTGTACTTCAATAATGTCCAAAGTTTTTGGTGGATCTCTTTTAAACTTTCCAGATTGGTTCAGAAAATTGTTGTGTACGATTCAGGCTATATCAATTTTTGGAAAAGTAGGCGGTGCCACGCCCCCAGGCTATATAAAATTTAAATTCTTCATAACTCTGAACATATAGGGTCTAAATTAATGATTTTTGGATATGTGCGTCCTTTGGTCAAGATTTATGTAAAAGTGCCACGCCCACATTTTTTGTGTTTTGTTTGTACTTCAATAATGTCCAAAGCTTTTGGTGGATCTTTGGAAAAGTAGGCGGTGCCACGCCCCCAGGCTATATAAAATTTAAATTCTTCATATCTCTAAACATATTGGGTCTAAATTAATGATTTTTGGATATGGGCGTCCTTTGGTCAAGATTTATGTAATTTTGGAAAAGTGGGTGGTGCCACGCCCACATTTTTTATGTTTTGTTTGTACTTCAATAATGTCCAAAGTAAAATTTAAATTCTTCATAACTCTGGACATGTGTCCTTTAGTCAAGATTTATATAATTCGGGAAAAGTGGGCGGTGCCACGCCAACATTTTTTTGTGTTTCTTTTGTACTTCAATAATGTCCAAAGTTTATGGTCCATCTCTTTTAAACTTTCCAGATTGGTTCAGAAGATTGTTGTGTACGATTCAGGCTATATCAATTTTTGGAAAGTACGCGGTACCACGCCCCCAGGCTAAATAAAATTTAAATTCTTCATAACTCTGAACATATTGGGTCTAAATTAATGATTTTTGGATATGTGTGTCCTTTGGTCAAGATTTATGTAATTTTGGAAAAGTGGGCGGTGCCACGCCCACATTTTTTGTGCTTTGTTTGTACTTCAATAATGTCCAAAGTTTTTGGTGGATCTCTTTTAAACTTTCCAGATTGGTTCAGAAAATTGATGTGTACGATTCAGGTTATATCAATTTTTGGAAAAGTAGGCGATGCCACGCCCCCAGGCTATATAAAACTTAAATTCTTCATAACTCTGGACATGTATGTCCTTTGGTCAAGATTTATATAATTCGGGAAAAGTGGGCGGTGCCACGCCAACATTTTTTTGTGTTTCTTTTGTACTTCAATAATGTCCATAGTTTTTGGTCCATCTCTTTTAAACTTTCCAGATTGGTTCAGAAGATTGTTGTGTACGATTCAGGCTATATCAATTTTTGGAAAAGTAGGCGATGCCACGCCCCCAGGCTAAATAAAATTTAAATTCTTCATAACTCTGAACATATTGGGTCTAAATTAATGATTTTTGGATATGTGCGTCCTTTGGTCAAGATTTATGTAATTTTGGAAAAGTGGGCGGTCCCACGACCACATTTTTTGTGTTTTGTTTGTACTTCAATAATGTCCAAAGTTTATGGTCCTTCTCTTTTAAACTTTCCAGATTAGTTCAGAAGATTGTTGTGTACGATTCAGGCTATATCAATTTTTGGAAAAGTAGGCGATGCCACGCCCCCAGGCTAAATAAAATTTAAATTCTTCATAACTCTGAACATATTGGGTCTAAATTATTGATTTTTGGATATGTGCGTCCTTTGGTCAAGATTTATGTAAAAGTGCCACGCCCACATTTTTTGTGTTTTGTTTGTACTTCAATAATGCCCAAAGCTTTTGGTGGATCTCTTCTAAACTTTCCAGATTGGTTCAGAAAATTGTTGTGTGCGATTCAGGCTATATCAATTTTTGGAAAAGTAGGCGGTGCCACGCCCCCAGGCTAAATAAAATTTGAATTCTTCATAACTCTGAACATATTGGGTCTAAATTATTGATTTTTGGATATGTGAGTCCTTTGGTCAAGATTTATGTAATTTTGGTAAAGTGGTCGGTGCCACGCCCACATTTTTTGTGTTTTGTTTGTACTTCAATAATGTCCAAAGTTTTTGGTGGATCTCTTTTAAACTTTCCAGATTGGTTTAGAAAATTGTTGTGTACGATTCAGGTTATATCAATTTTTGGAGGCGATGCCACGCCCCCAGGTTATATAAAATTTAAATTCTTCATAGCTCTGGACATGTGTCCTTTAGTCAAGATTTATATAATTCGGGAAAAGTGGGCGGTGCCACGCCAACATTTTTTTGTGTTTCTTTTGTACCTCAATAATGTCCATAGTTTATGGTCCATCTCTTTTAAACTTTCCAGATTGGTTCAGAAGATTGTTGTGTATGATTCAGGCTATATCAATTTTTGGAAAAGTAGGCGGTGCTACGCCCCCAGGCTATATAAAATTTAAATTCTTCATAACTCTGAACATATTGGGTCTAAATTAATGATTTTTGGATATGGGCGTCCTTTGGTCAAGATTTATGTAATTTTGGAAAAGTGGGCGATCCCACGCCCACATTTTTTGTGTTTTGTTTGTACTTCAATAATGTCCAAAGTTTTTGGTGGATCTCTTTTAAACTTTCCAGATTGGTTCAGAAAATTGTTGTGTACGATTCAGGCTATATCAATTTTTGGAAAAGTAGGCGGTGCCACGCCCCCAGGCTATATAAAATTTAAATTCTTCATAACTCTAAACATATTGGGTCTAAATTAATGATTTTTGGATATGTGTGTCCTTTGGTCAAGATTTATGTAATTTTGGAAAAGTGGGCGATCCCACGCCCACATTTTTTGTGTTTTGTTTGTACTTCAATAATGTCCAAAGTTTTTGGTGGATCTCTTTTAAACTTTCCAGATTGGTTCAGAAAATTGTTGTGTACGATTCAGGCTATATCAATTTTTGGAAAAGTAGGCGGTGCCACGCCCCCAGGCTATATAAAATTTAAATTCTTCATAACTCTGAACATATAGGGTCTAAATTAATGATTTTTGGATATGTGCGTCCTTTGGTCAAGATTTATGTAAAAGTGCCACGCCCACATTTTTTGTGTTTTGTTTGTACTTCAATAATGTCCAAAGCTTTTGGTGGATCTTTGGAAAAGTAGGCGGTGCCACGCCCCCAGGCTATATAAAATTTAAATTCTTCATATCTCTAAACATATTGGGTCTAAATTAATGATTTTTGGATATGGGCGTCCTTTGGTCAAGATTTATGTAATTTTGGAAAAGTGGGTGGTGCCACGCCCACATTTTTTATGTTTTGTTTGTACTTCAATAATGTCCAAAGTAAAATTTAAATTCTTCATAACTCTGGACATGTGTCCTTTAGTCAAGATTTATATAATTCGGGAAAAGTGGGCGGTGCCACGCCAACATTTTTTTGTGTTTCTTTTGTACTTCAATAATGTCCAAAGTTTATGGTCCATCTCTTTTAAACTTTCCAGATTGGTTCAGAAGATTGTTGTGTACGATTCAGGCTATATCAATTTTTGGAAAGTACGCGGTACCACGCCCCCAGGCTAAATAAAATTTAAATTCTTCATAACTCTGAACATATTGGGTCTAAATTAATGATTTTTGGATATGTGTGTCCTTTGGTCAAGATTTATGTAATTTTGGAAAAGTGGGCGGTGCCACGCCCACATTTTTTGTGCTTTGTTTGTACTTCAATAATGTCCAAAGTTTTTGGTGGATCTCTTTTAAACTTTCCAGATTGGTTCAGAAAATTGATGTGTACGATTCAGGCTATATCAATTTTTGGAAAAGTAGGCGATGCCACGCCCCCAGGCTATATAAAACTTAAATTCTTCATAACTCTGGACATGTATGTCCTTTGGTCAAGATTTATATAATTCGGGAAAAGTGGGCGGTGCCACGCCAACATTTTTTTGTGTTTCTTTTGTACTTCAATAATGTCCATAGTTTTTGGTCCATTTTTTTAAACTTTCCAGATTGGTTCAGAAGATTGTTGTGTACGCTGCACGCAATATCAATTTTTGGAAAAGTCGGTGGTGCCACGCCCCCAGGCTATATAAAATTTAAATTCTTCATAACTCTGGACATGTGTGTCCCTTGGTCAAGAATTATATAAAGCCACGCCCATATTTTTTGTATTCAATACTTTGTTTGTACTTCAATAATGTCCAAAGTTTATGGTTGATCTGTTTTAAACTTTTCCAATACGTTGTTACGTGCTGGCCTCTGGGTGGAGGATACTGCGTCCCTTGGCGTTCACTCACCCTCGCGTCGCATGCCCCGGGAGAGCCGTGCAGGTATGCTTGTATATGCACGAGCTAGCTCGCCGGACTGTGGGGTGGATTGTTGGCTCCCCGAAGCATGTCAGCCGCACCATACAAAAAAATATCATACCTGACCGCATATCACTTGCACTTCGGGTCTGCAGGCGCTGCAACCCCCCCTTGACTAATCCCCCCTTCCGGCCATAGATGGTATTTTGGCCGGGCCACTCAAAACCCTCCCAACCTTGGTCGACTGTGGCAGAATATTTTTGCCGACCCCAATAAATGCCCCCTGAATCTCCCTCAGCAAATCCCCATGTCCATCCCTGTCCAGTCCGTCCCTCCCCACCACATCTGAAAAGAAGAACACTTAATTTCGATTAGCAAACTAGCAATACATTATGGTTTTATTATTATATATTCATAAAAAAAAACGTGAAATTCATTGAATTGCGCATCTGTTGATATTTATACCCTTCATGGGTTTTGGCTTAGGTCTAGACTATGCTAGCATGAACAAAAGTGTGTATAACTCTAATTAAACTATGCTTATGTACTCACTCTCTACGGGTATGCTACTCTGAAGTCGGAGTGTGCGCGTGTATGGGTGTGTGCTTATTCGACCCTGCTGAGCCGTCCGCCGATGGACTATGGTCCCCAAAGATCGGGATACTGGTATATGATACGCTCACACACCTATACAACCACCCTCCGTACTTTCGACTCGGTGAACATGAGAGCTTTTAAAATCGAAACTGAACAAAAATTCAAAAATCAAAATAGTCGACGAAGCGCCAGACTAAAAATAAATTCAAATAAAAAATGCGCTTATATGTGTATGAGTGTATGTGTGGCTATGTCTGTCCACCTTAGTGGTACATTAGCTACTTCAAGAATGTGCGCATGTGTGTGTGCGTGCCTTCATTCGACCCTAGCAGGTCGTGACTGGTTGTCCAGTGTGACTCCCAAAGTTTGGGATGTTGATTATTTGTGCGTACACACACTCACATGCCTACACTCTATCGGCTATACCGTGAATCAAACAATAAAATGTAAAATATAATAAATTCAATGTATGTAAGGAAATTAGCAACAGACCCGTCGTCTATGCTATCGGGACATCGATGGCTTCGTCTAAATGCCCACTTCAGGACACATGGAGTTTATTACATTCCCGCCCGGGCCTACAAGACGAAGCTACTAAAAAAAACAAAAGAAAACGAGAGGAAAAGGTCCTCGAATGTGGGGGGTATGAGACGACGCCGTCGACCCTCGCTCGCGTTTCACACGCCCGCTTCTAAAATTTACGTGGTCGTCGTGTTCGACCTTATTTTTTGCAGCCGCGCTGGCCCACAACACTTTTTTATTGCGCTCTTGCGCCGCTCACCGCTCGTGGGCGTTACAATACAATCTTCTCAACTAAGTGGTCGGCGCTCACGGCCCCGCCACTTTTCTTACACCCTCCCTATATGAATCACTTAAATTTAAAAAAAAACCTGTTACAGCCTGGTTGTTGTCGTTGTCCTTGTTGTTGTTGCCGGTTGTGGTTGTTGTTGCCGGTTGTTGTTGTTGTTGCTGCCGGCGACCGCGGTGGCTGTTGCTTGATGCGCTACTGCGCTGTTAAATGCAGTGATACTGCTGTTACAGGCAGTAACAATGCCAATAAATGTTGGCCGTGCCGTCCCACTACTTGCAGGTGTGGTACTGCTGGTGGTGCTCTTTTTAGCGCATTGGTGGACAACGCGGTATGCTGTGTTTGTGGTTGCCGCGCTTACTCCGTGGCGTGATCCGCTTCCGCTCGCCTTCACGGCAGGCGTAGCACCCGAAATGTCGGGGAATATCTCCTAAAATGGAAATTACCACTTTTCCCTTTACAAGATGGATTTGACTTACCCGTGGTGCTGCTACGTCGACCAGAATGTGGGGGCTCGCACTTTTCCCGATTTCTGCCGGGGCTGCCCCTTTGCGGACCCGTAATTCCTCGCCGCTTCCAAATTTTGTGTTGCAGACTTGTTGCGCCCACTTCCCAGAATGCCTGGGACACAAAACTGTGACGAGTGCTGGCCTACCGGTTACCGCCTCCGCTGTCGATGATGAAAAGGAGGAAACCGGAAAACCGCCATCTCAGCTGCGACTTGACGTGGCATGACGTTTTGTGACGGGTCAGGAAGTGTCCTGAAATTGGTGCTGCCAGCTCGTCTGGCTTCTAGCCACAGGGTGAACGCAACAACGTTAAAATATTCGTTGGGTACGACATGCATAGGCTACATTTGTAAATTTTTTGGAAAAGTGGGCAGTTCCAAGACCACAAGCTAAGTAATCTTTCAATTCGTTTTATCCCTGAATGTATTTGCTTTAGCGACATTTTCACGTTCTTAAATCTTAATCAAAGCACTTAATTTTTTTTGTTTGTTGTTGCCGTTCATACATATCCAGAGTATTATAGGTAGATATAGGATATCTTATAAATAAAAATGAATGTGTGTCTGTGTGTCCTTTATAGGCGTCCAAAGTACTCAACCGATTTTTCTGAAATTTTCACAGTATATTTTAGGATCATGGGTTAAAGCATAGGCCATATTAATTTTGGGGAAAGTGGGCGGTGCCACGCCCCCAGGCTATATAAAACGACAATTCTTCATAACTCTGAACATATTTGGTCTAAATTAATGATTTTTGGATGTGTGTGTCCTTTGGTCAAGATTTATGTAATTTTGGAAAAGTGAGCGGTGCCACGCCCACATATTTTGTGTTTTGTTTGTACTTCAATAATGTCCAAAGTTTTTGGTGGATCTCTTTTAAACTTTCCAGATTGGTTCAGAAAATTGTTGTGTACGATTCAGGCTATATCAATTTTTGGAAAAGGAGGCGGTGCCACGCCCCCAGGCCACATAAAATTTAAATTCTTCATAACTCTGAACATATAGGGTCTAAATTAATGATTTTTGGATATGTGCGTCCTTTGGTCAAGATTTATGTAAAATTGGAAAAGTGGGCAGTGCCACGCCCACATTTTTTGTGTTTTGTTTGTACTTCAATAATGTCCAAAGCTTTTGGTGGATCTCTTTTAAACTTTCCAGATTGGTTCAGAAAATTGTTGTGTACGATTCAGGCTATATCAATTTTTGGAAAAGTAGGCGGTGCCACGCCCCCAGGCTATATAAAATTTAAATTATTCATAACTCTGAACAATTGGGTCTAAATTAATGATTTTTGGATATGTGCGTCCTTTGGTCAAGATTTATGTAAAAGTGCCACGCCCACATTTTTTGTGTTTTGTTTGTAGTTCAATAATGTCCAAAGTTTATGGTCCTTCTCTTTTAAACTTTCCAGATTAGTTCAGAAGATTGTTGTGTACGATTCAGGCTATATCAATTTTTGGAAAAGTAGGCGGTGCCACGCCCCCAGGCTAAATAAAATTTAAATTCTTCATAACTATGAACATATTGGGTCTAAATTAATGATTTTTGGATATGTGTGTCCTTTGGTCAAGATTTATGTAATTTTGGAAAAGTGGGCGATCCCACGCCCACATTTTTTGTGTTTTGTTTGTACTTCAATAATGTCCAAAGTTTTTGGTGAATCTCTTTTAAACTTTCCAGATTGGTTCAGAAAATTGTTGTGTACGATTCAGGCTATATAAATTTTTGGAAAAGTAGGCGGTGCCACGCCCCCAGGCTAAATAAAATTTAAATTCTTCATAACTCTGAACATATTGGGTCGAAATTAATGATTTTTGGATATGTGCGTCCTTTGGTCAAGATTTATGTAATTTTGGAAAAGTGGGGGGTGCCACGCCCACATTTTTTGTGTTTTGTTTGTACTTCAATAATGTCCAAAGTTTTTGGTGGATCTCTTTTAATCTTTCCAGGTTGGTTCAGAAAATTGTTGTGTACGATTCAGGCTATATCAATTTTTGGAAAAGTAGGCGGTGCCACGCCCCCAGGCTAAATAAAATTTGAATTCTTCATAACTCTGAACATATTGGGTCTAAATTATTGATTTTTGGATATGTGAGTCCTTTGGTCAAGATTTATGTAATTTTGGAAAAGTGGGGGGTGCCACGCCCACATTTTTTGTGTTTTGTTTGTACTTCAATAATGTCCAAAGCTTTTGGTGGATCTCTTTTAATCTTTCCAGGTTGGTTCAGAAAATTGTTGTGTACGATTCAGGCTATATCAATTTTTGGAAAAGTAGGCGATGCCACGCCCCCAGGTTATATAAAATTTAAATTCTTCACAGCTCTGGACATGTGTCCTTTAGTCAAGATTTATATAATTCGGGAAAAGTGGGCGGTGCCACGCCAACATTTTTTTGTGTTTCTTTTGTACCTCAATAATGTCCATAGTTGATGGTCCATCTCTTTTAAACTTTCCAGATTGGTTCAGAAGATTGTTGTGTACGATTCAGGCTATATCAATTTTTGGAAAAGTAGGCGGTGCCACGCCCCCAGGCTATATAAAATTTAAATTCTTCATAACTCTGAACATATTGGGTCTAAATTAACGATTTTTTGATATGTGCGTCCTTTGGTCAAGATTTATGTAAAAGTGCCACGCCCACATTTTTTGTGTTTTGTTTGTACTTCAATAATGTCCAAAGCTTTTTGTGGATCTTTGGAAAAGTAGGCGGTGCCACGCCCCCAGGCTATATAAAATTTAAATTCTTCATAACTCTAAACATATTGGGTCTAAATTAATGATTTTTGGATATGTGTGTCCTTTGGTCAAGATTTATGTAATTTTGGAAAAGTGGGCGATCCCACGCCCACATTTTTTGTGTTTTGTTTGTACTTCAATAATGTCCAAAGTTTTTGGTGGATCTCTTTTAAACTTTCCAGATTGGTTCAGAAAATTGTTGTGTACGATTCAGGCTATATCAATTTTTGGAAAAGTAGGCGGTGCCACGCCCCCAGGCTATATTAAATTTAAATTCTTCATAACTCTGAACATATAGGGTCTAAATTAATGATTTTTGGATATGTGCGTCCTTTGGTCAAGATTTATGTAAAAGTGCCACGCCCACATTTTTTGTGTTTTGTTTGTACTTCAATAATGTCCAAAGCTTTTGGTGGATCTTTGGAAAAGTAGGCGGTGCCACGCCCCCAGGCTATATAAAATTTAAATTCTTCATAACTCTAAACATATTGGGTCTAAATTAATGATTTTTGGATATGTGCGTCCTTTGGTCAAGATTTATGTAATTTTGGAAAAGTGGGCGGTCCCACGCCCACATTTTTTGTGTTTTGTTTGTACTTCAATAATGTCCAAAGTTTATAGTCCTTCTCTTTTAAACTTTCCAGATTAGTTCAGAAGATTGTTGTGTACGATTCAGGCTATATCAATTTTTGGAAAAGTAGGCGGTGCCACGCCCCCAGGCTAAATAAAATTTAAATTCTTCATAACTCTAAACATATTGGGTCTAAATTAATGATTTTTGGATATGTGTAGCCTTTGGTCAAGATTTATGTAATTTTTTAAAAGTGGGCGATCCCACGCCCACATTTTTTGTGTTTTGTTTGTACTTCAATAATGTCCAAAGTTTTTGGTGGATCTCTTTTAAACTTTCCAGATTGGTTCACAAAATTGTTGTGTATGATTCAAGCTATATCAATTTTTGGAAAAGTAGGCGGTGCCACGCCCCCAGGTTATATAAAATTTAAATTCTTCATAACTCTGAACATATTGGGTCGAAATTAATGATTTTTGGATATGTGCGTCCTTTGGTCAAGATTTATGTAATTTTGGAAAAGTGGGGGGCGCCACGCCCACATTTTTTGTGTTTTGTTTGTACTTCAATAATGTCCAAAGTTTTTGGTGGATCTCTTTTAATCTTTCTAGGTTGGTTCAGAAAATTGTTGTGTACGATTCAGGCTATATCAATTTTTGGAAAAGTAGGCGGTGCCACGCCCCCAGGCTAAATAAAATTTGAATTCTTCATAACTCTGAACATATTGGGTCTAAATTATTGATTTTTGGATATGTGAGTCATTTGGTCAAGATTTATGTTATTTTGGAAAAGTGGTCGGTGCCACGCTCACATTTTTTGTGTTTTGTTTGTACTTCAATAATGTCCAAAGTTTTTGGTGGATCTCTTTTAAACTTTCCAGATTGGTTCAGAAGATTGTTGTGTATGATTCAGGCTATATAAATTTTTGGAAAAGTAGGCGGTTCCACGCCCCCAGGCTATATAAAATTTAAATTCTTCATAACTCTGAACATATTGGGTCTAAATTAATGATTTTTGGATATGTGCGTCCTTTGGTCAAGATTTATGTAAAAGTGCCACGCCCACAGTTTTTGTGTTTTGTTTGTACTTCAATAATGTCCAAAGCTTTTGGTCCTTCTCTTTTAAACTTTCCAGATTAGTTCAGAAGATTGTTGTGTACGATTCAGGCTATATCAATTTTTGGAAAAGAAGGCGGTGCCACGCCCCCAGGCTAAATAAAATTTAAATTCTTCATAACTCTGAACATATTGGGTCTAAATTAATGATTTTTGGATATGTGTGTCCTTTAGTCAAGATTTATGTAATTTTGGAAAAGTGGGCGATCCCACGCCCACATTTTTTGTGTTTTGTTTGTACTTCAATAATGTCCAAAGTTTTTGGTGGATCTCTTTTAAACTTTCCAGATTGGTTCAGAAAATTGTTGTGTACGATTCAGGCTATATAAATTTTTGGAAAAGTAGGCGGTGCCACGCCCCTAGGTTATATAAAATTTAAATTCTTCATAACTCTGAACATATTGGGTCGAAATTAACGATTTTTGGATATGTGCGTCCTTTGGTCAAGATTTATGTAATTTTGGAAAAGTGGGGGGTGCCAAGCCCACATTTTTTGTGTTTTGTTTGTACTTCAATAATGTCCAAAGTTTTGGGTGGATCTCTTTTAATCTTTCCAGGTTGGTTCAGAAAATTGTTGTGTACGATTCAGGCTATATAAATTTTTGGAAAAGTAGGCGGTGCCACGCCCCCAGGCTAAATAAAATTTGAATTCTTCATAACTCTGAACATATTGGGTCTAAATTATTGATTTTTGGATATGTGAGTCCTTTGGTCAAGATTTATGTTATTTTGGAAAAGCGGTCGGTGCCACGCCCACATTTTTTGTGTTTTGTTTGTACTTCAATAATGTCCAAAGTTTTTGGTGGATCTCTTTTAAACTTTCCAGATTGGTTCAGAAAATTGTTGTGTACGATTCAGGCTATATAAATTTTTGGAAAAGTAGGCGGTGCCACGCCCCCAGGCTAAATAAAATTTGAATTCTTCATAACTCTGAACATATTGGGTCTAAATTATTGATTTTTGGATATGTGAGTCCTTTGGTCAAGATTTATGTTATTTTGGAAAAGCGGTCGGTGCCACGCCCACATTTTTTGTGTTTTGTTTGTACTTCAATAATGTCCAAAGTTTTTGGTGGATCTCTTTTAAACTTTCCAGATTGGTTCAGAAAATTGTTGTGTACGATTCAGGCTATATAAATTTTTGGAAAAGTAGGCGGTGCCACGCGCCTAGGTTATATAAAATTTAAATTCTTCATAACTCTGAACATATTGGGTCTAAATTAATGATTTTTGGATATGTGCGTCCTTTGGTCAAGATTTATGTAATTTTGGAAAAGTGGGCGGTCCCACGCCCACATTTTTTGTGTGTTCTTTGTACTTCAATAATGTCCAAAGTTTATGGTCCATCTCTTTTAACCTTTCCAGATTAGTTCAGAAGATTGTTGTGTACGATTCAGGCTATATCAATTTTTGGAAAGTACGCGGTACCACGCCCCCAGGCTAAATAAAATTTAAATTCTTCATAACTCTGAACATATTGGGTCTAAATTAATGATTTTTGGATATGTGAGTCCTTTGGTCAAGATTTATGTAATTTTGGAAAAGTGGTCGGTGCCACGCCCACATTTTTTGTGTTTTGTTTGTACTTCAATAATGTCCAAAGTTTATGGTCCATCTCTTTTAAACTTTCCAGATTGGTTCAGAAAATTGTTGTGTACGATTCAGGCTATATCAATTTTTGGAAAAGCAGGCGATGCCACGCCCCCAGGCGATATAAAATTTAAATTCTTCATAGCTCTGGACATGTGTCCTTTAGTCAAGATTTATATAATTCGGGAAAAGTGGGCGGTGCCACGCCAACATTTTTTTGTGTTTCTTTTGTACCTCAATAATGTCCATAGTTTATGGTCCATCTCTTTTAAACTTTCCAGATTGGTTCAGAAGATTGTTGTGTACGATTCAGGCTATATCAATTTTTGGAAAAGTAGGCGGTGCCACGCCCCCAGGCTATATAAAATTTAAATTCTTCATAACTCTGGACATGTATGTCCTTTAGTCAAGATTTATATAATTCCGGAAAAGTGGGCGGTGCCACGCCAACATTTTTTTGTGTTTCTTTTGTACTTCAATAATGTCCAAAGTTTAGGGTCCATCTCTTTTAAACTTTCCAGATTGGTTCAGAAGATTGTTGTGTACGATTCAGGTTATATCAATTTTTGGAAAAGTAGGCGGTGCCGCGCCCCCAGGTTATATAAAATTTAAATACTTCATAACTCTGGACATGTGTCCTTTAGTCAAGATTTATATAATTCGGGAAAAGTGGGCGGTGCCACGCCCCCAGGCTATAAAAAAATTTAAATTCTTCATAACTCTGGACATGTGTCTCCCTTGGTCAAGAATTATATAATTTGGGCAAAGTGTACTTTGTTTGTACTTCAATAATGTCCAAAGTTTATGGTTGATCTGTTTTAAACTTTTCCAATACGTTAAAATCTTCGTTGGGTACGACATGCATAGTCTACATTTGTAAATTTTTTGGAAAAGTGGGCAGTTCCAAGACCGCAAGCTAAGTAATCTTTCAATTCGTTTTATCCCTGAATGTATTTGCTTTAGTGACATTTTCACGTTCTTAAATCTTAATCAAAGCACTTAATTTTTTTTGTTTGTTATTGCCGTTCATACCTATCCAGAGTATTTTAGGTAGATATAGGATATAATTAAATAAATACTAACTATACATCGGCTCAGCAGCGCATAACGGTTTTTGTCATACCCATTGAGTTCAAAAGATCCGTTTTTTGAGTTGGACATCCAAAAAATGTATTTGTAATGCAGGTTATATTAAAATTACATATTTTTTCGTATCCTGAAAACAAAGGATATATGAACAATTTGAAAAAAAAAACTTGTTGGCTGTTTTCTACACTAACTAAACTGAGAGGGTCCAAAAATACAGACAAATTCATTGGCTAGATTTGCTATAGGTCGGAAAGGGTTATACGTTAAAACCAGAAACATTGTATATCCTAAATGGAATGTTAAAAGTTAATAGAAAAATATTTGAAAATGTATTTCTAGGGAAGTCACTGGTCAGGCAGAACAACGTCTGCCGGGTCTGCTAGTATTAATATAAAAACAGAAACTATAGTAAAGCATTTTAAGATAATTTTAGAAGCTCTAAATAGCATAGTACAGGTGATCAAAGCGGTAAATAACATACTTACCAAGGAACACCAAGTAGTCTAGCCAATTTTTCTCTGCAGTAAGGGACAAACTAGTATCTTCTTTAGCAAGATACAATATAGAATTCAATGTACCAACCACAGTAGTAGATTTCATTTTGCTTTTGGCAGAACGCGATCAGAGCCCATTGGTAGAAGAAAATATACCAAACCTTCAACCAATAGATATACCAGTTATAAAAGTCACAATGGTGCAAACGGTAGTTGAGTTCATTAAAACTGCTTCGTCAGTATTACCAGAGTTTGATGGTAAACCAGAAAACAAACACAGTTTCCTAGATGCACTCGATATACTTGAACAAATCAGGGATACACACGAGGCATTGGCCATTACCATGATAAAAACAAAGCTGAAGGGTACAGGAAAGAATTTTATTAGTAATGAGACCACAATTGAACAAAAAAAAAAAAACAAATTTAAGACCGCAATAAAGGGTGAATCAGTAGAGGTCTTGACCGCTAAACTACTGAACATCCAGCAACGTAACAAAACCGCTAACCAATACACAGCGGAAATCGAAAAGATCACAAGATCATTAGAAGGAGCATATATCTCTGATGGACTCAACCCAGACTTAGCCACGAGATACTCAACGCAGGCAGCAGTTAAAGCCATGTGTAAAAATTGCTCTAATGACAAGGTCAAAGTGATCATGCAAGCAGGAACGTTCACAACAATGAACGACGCAATTTCGAAATTAACTAACAGTTGCACCGAAACCACTGGCAGCTCAAACACGATCTGAAATGTACAACATCAAAGGGTGCAGTGAAATAACTCCCAAATGAAATAACTCCCATGAAATAACTCCCAATGAAATAAGTCCCAATAAAAATGAAATAATTCTCAACTTTAATAAATGAAATAACTCCCAAAGAAGGAAATGAAATAACTCCCAATATTTGGCAGTTATTTCACAATGAAACCACAAGTCCCCAAAAAAATGAAATAACTCCCAAATGAAATAAGTCCCAAAAAAATGAAATAACTCCCCAATGAAATAAGTCCCAAAAAAAATGAAATAAATGCCAAATCAAAATTTGAAATGGTATATTTTTACAATATAATCAGTTACAATGAAATTTGAAAAATACATGAAGTTAATATGTACATAGATATGTGAATGTAACAATTGCATGAAAACCTGAATAGTGTTGTCGACCTTTTGACGGCAAATCGGACAGTTAAAGATTTCTAGTTCTTCAGAAATACAATTAGCTTGCAGCATTAGAACACAAGCGTTGCATATTTTTAAATGTTTGCACGGCATCAAAAGTACAGTGGGCTCAACCTCCAAACAAATTACGCACCCAAAAGGCGAATTAATGTCAGTGACATTAAGACGCATGAGAATAAAAGAATTAAAGTCAGTGCCGTTAATTCGTATAATATTTTGACTTTAGTTCGCTTTGGACATGCGAATTAATGTCATTGAGGCATTTGGGTTTGAGATTCGACGAAGTAGCGCCTCAGGCGAAAATTTGACTTAGGTCATATCCTCAATTCGGGGCGTGATCCATGGTATTTATGTGCAGAACTCCTTCCCGCATTGGCGGCCTTCGGCCGCGCTTCAAAAAATAACCCTGGGCTACGCCATTCCAACTCCGGGTGTGTGCCATAGCCGTGGCTACCGCCACGGTGATGTCTCTCCGCGTGCCACGTTTCCCACTTTTTCACTTTTTTGGCTCAGCGTAATGTGCCATTACAACAACCACATGAAAATGACAGAAAATTGTGAACTTTAACTGCAAATAACTTTTGAACGGTTGAAAAAAATCTCATTTCAGATTCTAAATCTAGACATGGGTAATCGTTTACGTGGGGTACCGAGCGCTAATACACAACCAAAAATGTTGAGATAAGTATCAGGAGACGCGCTTTGGTCCCAGGAGCACGAATATAACTCCGCTGAACCAATATTTTTAGTAGTTTGCAGTTAAAGTCATTTTTATGTGGTTGTTGTAATCACATTACCCTGTGAGAAAAAAGAGGCACGCGGAAGGCAACCACCCGGAGTTGGAATGGCGTAGCCCAGGGTTATTTTTTGAAGCGCGGCCGAAGGCCGCCAATGCGGAAAGGAGTTCTGCACATAAATACCATTGATCACGCCCCGAATTGGGGATCTGACTTAAGCCAATCTCAGATTCATTTTTTAAATCCCAGATTCATGATATAATGATCATAAGTCGAAGGTGATAATGAAAAATTAAAATTTGGAATATAAAAAAAATGTACTGACTTTAGTTCGCTTTCTTAATGCGAATTAATGTCAATGACGTTAGTTCGCTAAAAATATTCCCCAACAAAAATGAAATAACTCCCATTAAAAATGAAATAACTCCCAATGCCTGGATTACAAGCAATGAAGTAAGTCCCAAAAAATGAAATAACTCCCAATTTCCAAAAATTATGAAATAACTCCCAAAGATATTTTATTGGGGATTATTTCATTTGGGAGTTATTTCATCATGAAATAATTCCCAGTTAAAATTATGAAATAAGTCCCAACTTGCATGGAAAATATTTAGGAGTTATTTCATTTTTTTGTTGGGAGTTATTTCATTTGGGAGTTATTTCACTGCATCACATCAAAGCCACGTTTTTAACTAGCCGTGTAATGTAGAATGTCATGAAAAGAAAGATTTGGCTGTTGACTTTGAATATTGTATTTGGTATTTATTTTCAAAATAGCATCGCAACTTACCAAAAGGGTACGATGATGATGGTTTTAACTAAATTTTATGCACGCATGAGTTGTCAAACACGTATTTATGTGTCTGGAACAATAGTTCAATTTAATTTTTATGAAATATAAAAAAACAATCGATGGTTGTCATTTAAAATTTTTTATCACTATGACATTCTACATTACAAAAACTTGAAGCGAATAGAGGCGAATATTGCCGAATTCGCTCTGCCATTACCATAACAATCAATTTGCCTTGATCATACAATAATAACAATGATAACAATCAAAGAGGATCAGAATCCCGAAATACAAACAGACCATACACACAAACCCGTAACGTGCGCAGTTGTACCGAAACGGAAAAACAGGAGACCCCACTTCAAAATTAACAAAAAGAAAAATATGCGTACTTAATCTAAACTTAAACAGCTACATATCTACAAGGACATCATTAAACAATTCATACTCAAATTTTTTAATTGATACTGGAGCCGATATCTCCATAATTAAAAAACAGCAAATAGATAATAAAGAAAAAATAAATACTGAACAAATCACAGATTTGAAAGGCATTGGTCAGGGAATAACTAGCACTTTAGGCACAATAAAAGCAGATCTATAAGGCGATAACCTTCTAATTTATCATAAATTTCAAGTTGTAGAAAACAACTTTCCTGTCCCATGTGATTGAATAACAGGCCTAGATTTCATAAAGAAATACAATTGTATTCTAGATTATGGAAAAACAGAGGACAAACTAATCCCAAGACCATATGATTTCTCTCAAACAATAACAATGAATCTAACAAACTGTCTGTCCTTCAACACAATCACAATTCCAGCTAGATCGGAAGTTATTAGACAAATTTAAATAAATACAAATAACAAGAACATTTTCATACCACACCAACAACTATCCGAGGGCATTTATATTGCAAATACCATTACAAATAACGAGCAAACTTTCGTTAGAACTATTATCACAACACATAACAACACATCCATTCAAAATTATAAAATCAATACTGAAAATTTAGACAGTTATACACTAATTAAAGCAACACAATAAAAATTGCAAAGATACAGAAAAATTAAAAAGAGTAACCGAAAATTTTCCAAATTTTGTTTAAACTCAATTAACATCACTTTGCACAGAATTCATAGATATATTTGCACTAGAAACAGAACCAATTACCATTGTGTACCATGTCAAGTGTGATATCTTAAGCATAGACGTCAAAATTTTTAAAAAAATTAACACCTGTTTTTTTATATTCTATGTTGGATTCATCCTGCATCTCGTTCTATCATTCGTTAGAAAATAGGAGCCGCGGATGCGCCGCCATGCTTAAGTGCCTCAGATGTAAACAAAAACTGAAAAAAACTCCATTTTGAAGTGCCTGTCAAACGTTTGACAGATAACATATCACACTTGTACTGATGCACAATGCCAATTACTTCTAAAAATGTTTATAAACAAAAATTATGTATGAAGGATGACAACCCAGTTTACATTAAAAATTATAGATTACCCCAAACACAAAAAGGTGAAATAACGAAACAAGTAAATAAGCTAATCAAAGGTGATATAATAGAACCTTCAACCTCAGAATATAATAGGTAGTCCAATTTTATTAGTTCCTAAAAAATCACTCCCAGGCAAACAGAAAAAAGATGGAGATTGGTTGTTGATTACAGACAAGTAGACAAAAAAACTAGCAGCAGATAAATTCCCACTCCCAAGAATTGATGACATTCTAGATCAACTTGGAAGAGCAAAATTCATCAAATAGAATTACACCCAGACTCTAGGGACATTACTTCATTCACTGCCGAAAATGGCACATATAGTTTCAAAAGATTACCACATGGTTTAAAAGTAGCCCCAAACTCATTCCAACGAATGATGACATTAGCATTCGCTGGCCTTGAACCATCTCAAGCATTTCTCTACATGGATGATTTAGTTGTATTAGGTTGTTCAGAAAACCATATGCTAAAAAATTTAAGAGACGTGTTCTCTACTTGCAGAAAATAAATCTTAAAATTACATCCAGATACATGCCTATTTATCAGTCAAGAAGTAACTTATCTATACTATAATAAATCTCTAGAAAAGTCGTGTCTGTACATTGAAAATATCTTTGAAAAGATGACTGGGGATGACCTGGGGAATGCTACAGAGTTCATCTGATCCATTTTTAAAATTATTGTCTGTCTGTTTGTCTGTTTGAACTTAAGGATCTCGGAAACTAAGCAATGGATTTTGATGAAACATTCACAAATATACTGCACAAAGCTTAGAAAGGGATCTGCACTTTGTTTTATCAAAATCGCACCACAAACAAAAAAGATATCCTAATTTTTAGGGAGGAACCTATGAAATTTTTTTTCTTAAATAAATTTAAAAATATATGTGGGTATCAGCATATCTATCTATACTATAATAAATCTCTAGAAAAGTCGTGTCTGTACATTGAAAATATCTTTCAAAAGATGACTGGGGATGACCTGGGGAATGCTATAGAGTTCATCTGATCCATTTTTAGAATTATTGTCTGTCTGTTTGTCTGTTTGTCTGTTTGAACTTAAGGATCTCGGAAACTAAGCAATGGATTTTGATGAGACATTCACAAATATACTGCACAAAGCTTAGAAAGGGATCTGCACTTTGTTTTATCAAAATCGCACCACAAACAAAAAAGATATCCTAATTTTTAAGGAGGAACCTATGAAATTTTTTTTCTTAAATAATTTTAAAAAAATATTTGGGTATCAGCATATCTATACTATAATAAATCTCTAGAAAAGTCGTGTCTGTGCATTGAAAATTTATTTGACAAAATTACTGGGGGTGACTTGGGGAATACTATAGAGTTCATCTGACCCATTTTTAGAATTATCGTCTGTCTGTTTGATCTTAAGGATCTCGGAAACTAAGCAATGGATTTTGATGAGACTTAGAAAGGGATCTGCACTTTGTTTTATCAAAATCGGATCACAAACAAAAAAGATATGCTATATATTTTTAGGGAGGAACCTATGACATTTTTTTCTTAAATAAATTTATATGAAGAAAAATTCACTTAGTTTGTCAAAAAAAAACTAAGCGTTGTTTACTTTTTTTTCAATGTCTGCTAAATCAAAAATCAATTGCATAGGTACACGCCGCGCTATGTGGAAAGTAACAATGTTTGTTACGTTTTCACGCCAAAACTAATGCACCTAGCAGTATGAAACTTTGTACACTTATTCTCTGTGACCTGGAAGGATTCATAGAGATGGTATTTGTTTGATAAATTAATCGATAACAGAGTTATCGGCGAAAATAAGGTTGCCCTAAAACCTCAAAACTTTCCTACAATTTGAGTATCAACCGAAAGAGGAAGTCCCCTTTTTTCATTTAAACTTCGATATAATTCGATAAATTTATCGATAACTTAATTATACGTCAGAAAATCCAAAAATCTTAAAATTTCCCTGCAATATGGATATCAAATGAAAGGGGAGGTCCAAAGGTTTCATTTATACTTCGATATATTTCGATACAGTTTTCCATAGCTGAGTTATCGGTCAAAATATGATTGCACAAAAACCTTAAAAATGGCCTACAATATGGGTATCAAACGAAAGGGGAAGGCCCTAGGTTTCATTTGTACTTCAATATATTTCGATAAGTTTATCGATAACTAAAACTAGTATCTTCTTTAGCAAGATACAATATAGAATTCAATGTACCAACCACAGTAGGGGAAGACCTTCAAATAGATTTCATTTTGCTTTTGGTAGAACGCGATCAGAGCCCATTGGTAGAAGAAAATATACCAAACCTTCAACCAATAGATATACCAGTTATAAAAGTCACAATGGTGCAAACGGTAGTTGAGTTCATTAAAACTGCTTCGTCAGTATTACCGGAGTTTGATGGTAAACCAGAAAACAAACACAGTTTCCTAGATGCACTCGATATACTTGAACAAATCAGGGATACACACGAGGCATTGGCCATTACCATGATAAAAACAAAGCTGAAGGGTACAGGAAAGAATTTTATTAGTAATGAGACCACAATTGAACAAAAAAAAAAAAACAAATTTAAGACCGCAATAAAGGGTGAATCAGTAGAGGTCTTGACCGCTAAACTACTGAACATCCAGCAACGTAACAAAACCGCTAACCAATACACAGCGGAAATCGAAAAGATCACAAGATCATTAGAAGGAGCATATATCTCTGATGGACTCAACCCAGACTTAGCCACGAGATACTCAACGCAGGCAGCAGTTAAAGCCATGTGTAAAAATTGCTCTAATGACAAGGTCAAAGTGATCATGCAAGCAGGAACGTTCACAACAATGAACGACGCAATTTCGAAATTAACTAACAGTTGCACCGAAACCACTGGCAGCTCAAACACGATCTGAAATGTACAACATCAAAGGGTGCAGTGAAATAACTCCCAAATGAAATAACTCCCATGAAATAACTCCCAATGAAATAAGTCCCAATAAAAATGAAATAATTCTCAACTTTAATAAATGAAATAACTCCCAAAGAAGGAAATGAAATAACTCCCAATATTTGGCAGTTATTTCACAATGAAACCACAAGTCCCCAAAAAAATGAAATAACTCCCAAATGAAATAAGTCCCAAAAAAATGAAATAACTCCCCAATGAAATAAGTCCCAAAAAAAATGAAATAAATGCCAAATCAAAATTTGAAATGGTATATTTTTACAATATAATCAGTTACAATGAAATTTGAAAAATACATGAAGTTAATATGTACATAGATATGTGAATGTAACAATTGCATGAAAACCTGAATAGTGTTGTCGACCTTTTGACGGCAAATCGGACAGTTAAAGATTTCTAGTTCTTCAGAAATACAATTAGCTTGCAGCATTAGAACACAAGCGTTGCATATTTTTAAATGTTTGCACGGCATCAAAAGTACAGTGGGCTCAACCTCCAAACAAATTACGCACCCAAAAGGCGAATTAATGTCAGTGACATTAAGACGCATGAGAATAAAAGAATTAAAGTCAGTGCCGTTAATTCGTATAATATTTTGACTTTAGTTCGCTTTGGACATGCGAATTAATGTCATTGAGGCATTTGGGTTTGAGATTCGACGAAGTAGCGCCTCAGGCGAAAATTTGACTTAGGTCATATCCTCAATTCGGGGCGTGATCCATGGTATTTATGTGCAGAACTCCTTCCCGCATTGGCGGCCTTCGGCCGCGCTTCAAAAAATAACCCTGGGCTACGCCATTCCAACTCCGGGTGTGTGCCATAGCCGTGGCTACCGCCACGGTGATGTCTCTCCGCGTGCCACGTTTCCCACTTTTTCACTTTTTTGGCTCAGCGTAATGTGCCATTACAACAACCACATGAAAATGACAGAAAATTGTGAACTTTAACTGCAAATAACTTTTGAACGGTTGAAAAAAATCTCATTTCAGATTCTAAATCTAGACATGGGTAATCGTTTACGTGGGGTACCGAGCGCTAATACACAACCAAAAATGTTGAGATAAGTATCAGGAGACGCGCTTTGGTCCCAGGAGCACGAATATAACTCCGCTGAACCAATATTTTTAGTAGTTTGCAGTTAAAGTCATTTTTATGTGGTTGTTGTAATCACATTACCCTGTGAGAAAAAAGAGGCACGCGGAAGGCAACCACCCGGAGTTGGAATGGCGTAGCCCAGGGTTATTTTTTGAAGCGCGGCCGAAGGCCGCCAATGCGGAAAGGAGTTCTGCACATAAATACCATTGATCACGCCCCGAATTGGGGATCTGACTTAAGCCAATCTCAGATTCATTTTTTAAATCCCAGATTCATGATATAATGATCATAAGTCGAAGGTGATAATGAAAAATTAAAATTTGGAATATAAAAAAAATGTACTGACTTTAGTTCGCTTTCTTAATGCGAATTAATGTCAATGACGTTAGTTCGCTAAAAATATTCCCCAACAAAAATGAAATAACTCCCATTAAAAATGAAATAACTCCCAATGCCTGGATTACAAGCAATGAAGTAAGTCCCAAAAAATGAAATAACTCCCAATTTCCAAAAATTATGAAATAACTCCCAAAGATATTTTATTGGGGATTATTTCATTTGGGAGTTATTTCATCATGAAATAATTCCCAGTTAAAATTATGAAATAAGTCCCAACTTGCATGGAAAATATTTGGGAGTTATTTCATTTTTTTGTTGGGAGTTATTTCATTTGGGAGTTATTTCACTGCATCACATCAAAGCCACGTTTTTAACTAGCCGTGTAATGTAGAATGTCATGAAAAGAAAGATTTGGCTGTTGACTTTGAATATTGTATTTGGTATTTATTTTCAAAATAGCATCGCAACTTACCAAAAGGGTACGATGATGATGGTTTTAACTAAATTTTATGCACGCATGAGTTGTCAAACACGTATTTATGTGTCTGGAACAATAGTTCAATTTAATTTTTATGAAATATAAAAAAACAATCGATGGTTGTCATTTAAAATTTTTTATCACTATGACATTCTACATTACAAAAACTTGAAGCGAATAGAGGCGAATATTGCCGAATTCGCTCTGCCATTACCATAACAATCAATTTGCCTTGATCATACAATAATAACAATGATAACAATCAAAGAGGATCAGAATCCCGAAATACAAACAGACCATACACACAAACCCGTAACGTGCGCAGTTGTGCCGAAACGGAAAAACAGGAGACCCCACTTCAAAATTAACAAAAAGAAAAATATGCGTACTTAATCTAAACTTAAACAGCTACATATCTACAAGGACATCATTAAACAATTCATACTCAAATTTTTTAATTGATACTGGAGCCGATATCTCCATAATTAAAAAACAGCAAATAGATAATAAAGAAAAAATAAATACTGAACAAATCACAGATTTGAAAGGCATTGGTCAGGGAATAACTAGCACTTTAGGCACAATAAAAGCAGATCTATAAGGCGATAACCTTCTAATTTATCATAAATTTCAAGTTGTAGAAAACAACTTTCCTGTCCCATGTGATTGAATAACAGGCCTAGATTTCATAAAGAAATACAATTGTATTCTAGATTATGGAAAAACAGAGGACAAACTAATCCCAAGACCATATGATTTCTCTCAAACAATAACAATGAATCTAACAAACTGTCTGTCCTTCAACACAATCACAATTCCAGCTAGATCGGAAGTTATTAGACAAATTTAAATAAATACAAATAACAAGAACATTTTCATACCACACCAACAACTATCCGAGGGCATTTATATTGCAAATACCATTACAAATAACGAGCAAACTTTCGTTAGAACTATTATCACAACACATAACAACACATCCATTCAAAATTATAAAATCAATACTGAAAATTTAGACAGTTATACACTAATTAAAGCAACACAATAAAAATTGCAAAGATACAGAAAAATTAAAAAGAGTAACCGAAAATTTTCCAAATTTTGTTTAAACTCAATTAACATCACTTTGCACAGAATTCATAGATATATTTGCACTAGAAACAGAACCAATTACCATTGTGTACCATGTCAAGTGTGATATCTTAAGCATAGACGTCAAAATTTTTAAAAAAATTAACACCTGTTTTTTTATATTCTATGTTGGATTCATCCTGCATCTCGTTCTATCATTCGTTAGAAAATAGGAGCCGCGGATGCGCCGCCATGCTTAAGTGCCTCAGATGTAAACAAAAACTGAAAAAAACTCCATTTTGAAGTGCCTGTCAAACGTTTGACAGATAACATATCACACTTGTACTGATGCACAATGCCAATTACTTCTAAAAATGTTTATAAACAAAAATTATGTATGAAGGATGACAACCCAGTTTACATTAAAAATTATAGATTACCCCAAACACAAAAAGGTGAAATAACGAAACAAGTAAATAAGCTAATCAAAGGTGATATAATAGAACCTTCAACCTCAGAATATAATAGGTAGTCCAATTTTATTAGTTCCTAAAAAATCACTCCCAGGCAAACAGAAAAAAGATGGAGATTGGTTGTTGATTACAGACAAGTAGACAAAAAAACTAGCAGCAGATAAATTCCCACTCCCAAGAATTGATGACATTCTAGATCAACTTGGAAGAGCAAAATTCATCAAATAGAATTACACCCAGACTCTAGGGACATTACTTCATTCACTGCCGAAAATGGCACATATAGTTTCAAAAGATTACCACATGGTTTAAAAGTAGCCCCAAACTCATTCCAACGAATGATGACATTAGCATTCGCTGGCCTTGAACCATCTCAAGCATTTCTCTACATGGATGATTTAGTTGTATTAGGTTGTTCAGAAAACCATATGCTAAAAAATTTAATTGACGTGTTCTCTACTTGCAGAAAATAAATCTTAAAATTACATCCAGATACATGCCTATTTATCAGTCAAGAAGTAACTTATCTATACTATAATAAATCTCTAGAAAAGTCGTGTCTGTACATTGAAAATATCTTTGAAAAGATGACTGGGGATGACCTGGGGAATGCTACAGAGTTCATCTGATCCATTTTTAAAATTATTGTCTGTCTGTTTGTCTGTTTGAACTTAAGGATCTCGGAAACTAAGCAATGGATTTTGATGAAACATTCACAAATATACTGCACAAAGCTTAGAAAGGGATCTGCACTTTGTTTTATCAAAATCGCACCACAAACAAAAAAGATATCCTAATTTTTAGGGAGGAACCTATGAAATTTTTTTTCTTAAATAAATTTAAAAATATATGTGGGTATCAGCATATCTATCTATACTATAATAAATCTCTAGAAAAGTCGTGTCTGTACATTGAAAATATCTTTCAAAAGATGACTGGGGATGACCTGGGGAATGCTATAGAGTTCATCTGATCCATTTTTAGAATTATTGTCTGTCTGTTTGTCTGTTTGAACTTAAGGATCTCGGAAACTAAGCAATGGATTTTGATGAGACATTCACAAATATACTGCACAAAGCTTAGAAAGGGATCTGCACTTTGTTTTATCAAAATCGCACCACAAACAAAAAAGATATCCTAATTTTTAAGGAGGAACCTATGAAATTTTTTTTCTTAAATAATTTTAAAAAAATATTTGGGTATCAGCATATCTATACTATAATAAATCTCTAGAAAAGTCGTGTCTGTGCATTGAAAATTTATTTGACAAAATTACTGGGGGTGACTTGGGGAATACTATAGAGTTCATCTGACCCATTTTTAGAATTATCGTCTGTCTGTTTGATCTTAAGGATCTCGGAAACTAACCAATGGATTTTGATGAGACTTAGAAAGGGATCTGCACTTTGTTTTATCAAAATCGGATCACAAACAAAAAAGATATGCTATATATTTTTAGGGAGGAACCTATGACATTTTTTTCTTAAATAAATTTATATGAAGAAAAATTCACTTAGTTTGTCAAAAAAAAACTAAGCGTTGTTTACTTTTTTTTCAATGTCTGCTAAATCAAAAATCAATTGCATAGGTACACGCCGCGCTATGTGGAAAGTAACAATGTTTGTTACGTTTTCACGCCAAAACTAATGCACCTAGCAGTATGAAACTTTGTACACTTATTCTCTGTGACCTGGAAGGATTCATAGAGATGGTATTTGTTTGATAAATTAATCGATAACAGAGTTATCGGCGAAAATAAGGTTGCCCTAAAACCTCAAAACTTTCCTACAATTTGAGTATCAACCGAAAGAGGAAGTCCCCTTTTTTCATTTAAACTTCGATATAACTTAATTATACGTCAGAAAATCCAAAAATCTTAAAATTTCCCTGCAATATGGATATCAAATGAAAGGGGAGGTCCAAAGGTTTCATTTATACATCGATATATTTCGATACATTTTTCCATAGCTGAGTTATCGGTCAAAATATGATTGCACAAAAACCTTAAAAATGGCCTACAATATGGGTATCAAACGAAAGGGGGAGGCCCTAGGTTTCATTTGTACTTCAATATATTTCGATAAGTTTATCGATAACTGAGTCATCGGTCAAAATGCGATTGCCTGAAAACCTTAATATTACCCTACAATATGGGTATCAAACGAAAGGAGATAGCTCCAGGTTTCTTTTGGACTTCGATATACATATTTCGATAAGTTTATCGATATCTGAGTTATCGGTGATTGCCCAAAAAACTTAACATTACCCCATAATATGGGTATAAAACGAAAGGAGAAGGCCGCAGGTTTCATTTAGACTTCGATTGGTTTCGATAAATTTATCGATGATGAGTTATCGGTGAAAATGTGATTGCCCAAAAACCTTAAACTTGCCCTACAATATGGGTATCAAACGAAAGGGAAAAGCTCCAGGTTTCATTTGGAATTCGATATATTTGGATAAATTGATCGATAACTGAGTTATCGGTCAAAATGCGAATTCCCGAAAACCTAAATATTACCCTACAATATGGGTATCAAACGAATGGGGATGGTCAAGGGTTTCATTTTTACTTCGATATATTTCGATAAATTTATCGTTAATTTAGTTATCGGTGAGAATGTGATTGCCCTAAAACCTTAAAATTTACCTACAATATGGTATCAAATCAACTTTTGAATTTCGATTCATCCTGACACAATTTATCAAAATTGAATTCTTGAAAGGCCCCCTAACGTTACCAACGAATACGGCAAAAGAAAATTTTTGAAAACAGGTTTTTAATACTCTTTTTTCAAAATATTCGAATTTGGTAAATTCTTCAGTAGGCAATAATCTTATCTTACTAATATATAAAAACGTAAGTTTGTGAGTGACTGCGGATGTTTGTGGTTCTTTATCGTCTGAACAAATGGCCCGATCATCACGAAATTTTGCAGACAGGTTCTTAGGAGTGTGGAATGGGTAACAGGCATCATGAAATTTCGATAAATTTATCGATAACAGAGTTCTCGGCCAAAATGTTGGTTTCCGTAAAATTTGGAGTATTCGCACGAAATTGGTATCAATCGAAAGGGAAAGACAACAGTTTTCATTTGGACTTTGGTTCAATTCGATATATTTATCGATAACAGAGTTATCGGTCAAAATGTGGTTTCGGGTAAACTTTGGAATATTCGCACGAAATTGGTATCAATCGAAAGGGGAAGACCACAGGTTTCATTTGGACTTTGGTTCAATTCGATATATTTATCGATAACAGTGTTATCGGTAAAAATGTGGTTTCGGGTAAACTTTGGAATATTCGCACAAAATTGGTATCAATCGAAAGGGGAAGACCAGAGCTGTTGTACACATATTCTATGGAGCTTAGCATAGGACCCCATTTAATGCCATTTCAATACCTCACACGGTTTTGGGGATGTGCGCACTAATGTTTCCCAACTAACCTAGAACTGTATATTTTCAAATTTGGTAAAAATGTGGTTGCCCAACACCTCTAAACATGCATACAATATGGTAAAGGCCACGGGGTTCGTTTGGACATTGCAACATTTCGATAAATTAATCGATAACTGAGTTATCGGTCAAAATGTGGTTGCCAAAAAACCTCTTAATTTGTATACAATATGGGTATTAAATTAACTGAGTCATCGTCAAAATGCGATTGCCCGAAAACCTTAATATTACCCTACAATATGGGTATCAAACGAAAGGAGATAGCTCCAGGTTTCTTTTGGACTTCGATATATTTCGATAAGTTTATCGATATCTGAGTTATCGGTGATTGCCCAAAAAACTTAACATTACCCCATAATATGGGTATAAAACGAAAGGAGAAGGCCGCAGGTTTCATTTAGACTTCGATTGGTTTCGATAAATTTATCGATGATGAGTTATCGGTGAAAATGTGATTGCCCAAAAACCTTAGGAAAGGGAAAAAGCTCCAGGTTTCATTTGGACTTCGATATATTTGGATAAATTGATCGATAACTGAGTTATCGGTCAAAATGCGAATTCCCGAAAACCTAAATATTACCCTACAATATGGGTATCAAACGAATGGGGATGGTCCCGGGTTTCATTTTTACTTCGATATATTTCGATAAATTTACCGTTATTTTAGTTATCGGTGAGAATTTGATTGCCCTAAAAACTTAAAATTTACCTACAATATGGTATCAAATCAACTTTCGAATTTCGATTCATCCTGACACAATTTGTCAAAATTGAATTCTTGAAAGGCCCCCTACCAACGAATACGGCAAAAGAAAATTTTTGAAAACAGGTTTTTAATACTCTTTTTTCAAAATATTCGAATTTGGTAAATTCTTCAGTAGGCAATAATCTTATCTTACTAATATATAAAAACGTAAGTTTGTGAGTGACTGCGGATGTTTGTGGTTCTTTATCGTCTGAACAAATGGCCCGATCTACACGAAATTTTGCAGACAGGTTCTTAGGAGTGTGGAATGGGTAACAGGCATCATGAAATTTCGATAAATTTATCGATAACAGAGTTCTCGGCCAAAATGTTGGTTTCCGTAAAATTTGGAGTATTCGCACAAAATTGGTATCAATCGAAAGGGGAAGATCACAGTTTTCATTTGGACTTTGGTTCAATTCGATATATTTATCGATATATTTATCGATAACAGAGTTATCGGTCAAAATGTGGTTTCGGGTAAACTTTGGAATATTCGCACGAAATTGGTATCAATCGAAAGGGGAAGACCACAGGTTTCATTTGGACTTTGGTTCAATTCGATATATTTATCGATAACAGTGTTATCGGTCAAAATGTGGTTTCGGGTAAACTTTGGAATATTCGCACAAAATTGGTATCAATCGAAAGGGGAAGACCACAGTTTTCATTTGGACTTTGGCTCACTTCGATACATTTATCGATAACAGAGTTATCGGTCAAAATGTGGTTTCGGGTAAACTTTGGAATATTCGCCCAAAATTGTTATCAATCGAAATGGGAAGACCACAGCTTTTATTTGGACTTTGGTTCATTTCGATATATTTATCGATAACAGAGTTATCGGTCAAAATGTGGTTTCGGGTAAACTTTAGAATATTCGCACAAAATTGGTATCAATCGAAAGGGGAGACCACAGCTTTTATTTGGACTTCGGTTCATTTCGATATATTCATCGATCACAGAGTTATCGGTCAAAATGTCGATAACTGAGTTATCGGTCAAAATGCGAATTCCCGAAAACCTAAATATTACCCTACAATATGGGTATCAAACGAATGGGGATGGTCCCGGGTTTCATTTTTACTTCGATATATTTCGATAAATTTACCGTTATTTTAGTTATCGGTGAGAATTTGATTGCCCTAAAAACTTAAAATTTACCTACAATATGGTATCAAATCAACTTTCGAATTTCGATTCATCCTGACACAATTTGTCAAAATTGAATTCTTGAAAGGCCCCCTACCAACGAATACGGCAAAAGAAAATTTTTGAAAACAGGTTTTTAATACTCTTTTTTCAAAATATTCGAATTTGGTAAATTCTTCAGTAGGCAATAATCTTATCTTACTAATATATAAAAACGTAAGTTTGTGAGTGACTGCGGATGTTTGTGGTTCTTTATCGTCTGAACAAATGGCCCGATCTACACGAAATTTTGCAGACAGGTTCTTAGGAGTGTGGAATGGGTAACAGGCATCATGAAATTTCGATAAATTTATCGATAACAGAGTTCTCGGCCAAAATGTTGGTTTCCGTAAAATTTGGAGTATTCGCACAAAATTGGTATCAATCGAAAGGGGAAGATCACAGTTTTCATTTGGACTTTGGTTCAATTCGATATATTTATCGATATATTTATCGATAACAGAGTTATCGGTCAAAATGTGGTTTCGGGTAAACTTTGGAATATTCGCACGAAATTGGTATCAATCGAAAGGGGAAGACCACAGGTTTCATTTGGACTTTGGTTCAATTCGATATATTTATCGATAACAGTGTTATCGGTCAAAATGTGGTTTCGGGTAAACTTTGGAATATTCGCACAAAATTGGTATCAATCGAAAGGGGAAGACCACAGTTTTCATTTGGACTTTGGCTCACTTCGATACATTTATCGATAACAGAGTTATCGGTCAAAATGTGGTTTCGGGTAAACTTTGGAATATTCGCCCAAAATTGTTATCAATCGAAATGGGAAGACCACAGCTTTTATTTGGACTTTGGTTCATTTCGATATATTTATCGATAACAGAGTTATCGGTCAAAATGTGGTTTCGGGTAAACTTTAGAATATTCGCACAAAATTGGTATCAATCGAAAGGGGAGACCACAGCTTTTATTTGGACTTCGGTTCATTTCGATATATTCATCGATCACAGAGTTATCGGTCAAAATGTGGTTTCGGGTAAACTTTGGAATATTCGCACAAATTTGGTATCAATCGAAAGGGGAAGACCACAGTTTTCATTTGGACTTTGGCTCAATTCGATATATTTATCGATAACAGAGTTATCGGTCAAAATGTGGTTTCGGGTAAACTTTGGAATATTCGCTCAAAATTGGTATCAATCGAAAGGGGAAGACCACAGCTTTTATTTGGACTTTGGTTCATTTCGATATATTTATCGATAACAGAGTTATCGGTCAAAATGTTGTTTCGGGTAAACTTTGGAATATTCGCACAAAATTGGTATCAATCGAAAGGGGAAGACCAGAGCTGTTGGACACATATTCTATGGAGCTTAGCATAGGACCCCATTTAATGCCATTTCAATGGTGCCCACCATAAATTCAGAAAGCAAAAATTCAGAAATACTGTTTTTCAGAAACATTTATTCAGAAAACACTTTTCAGAAACAAAAAGTCAGAATGAAAAATTCAGAAAACTTTTTTCAGAAAAGAGTGGCACGCGGAAGGACATCACCGTGGCGGTAGCCACGGCTATGGCACACATCCGGAGTTGGAATGGCGTAGCCCAGGGTTATTTTTTGAAGCGCGGCCGAAGGCCGCCTACGCGGAAAGGTGTTCTGCACATAAAAAACGTGGATCTGAATTTTTACTTTCCGAATTTTTACTTCTGAATTTTGACTTCTGAATTTTGACTTTCTGAAAAAAAATTTCTGAAAATATGTGTTTCTGAATTTTTGTTGTCTGAATTTATGACGGGAGCCCATTTCAATACCTCACACGGTTTTGGAGATGTGCGCACTAATGTTTCCCAACTAACCTAGAACTGTATATTTTCAAATTTGGTAAAAATGTGGTTGCCCAACACCTCTAAACATGCATACAATATGGTAAAGGCCACGGGGCTCGTTTGGACATTGCAACATTTCGATAAATTAATCGATAACTGAGTTATCGGTCAAAATGTGGTTGCCAAAAAACCTCTTAATTTGTATACAATATGGGTATTAAATGAAAGGGGGAGGCCACGCGGTTTGTTTGGACATTGCAACATTTCGATTAATTAATCGATAACTGAGTTATCGGTAAAAATGTGGTTGCCTAAAAACCTCTTAATTTGTATACAATATGTGTATTAAATGAAAGGGGGAGGCCACGGGTTTGTTTGGACCATGATACAGTAAACAGGTAGACGCAGGAATAAAAAGCAACCCTGCTATGTATTTTGCTGGTCGGTAAATTGTCAACAATTTCTTGTGTCAAAGTGATGGAAATAATGGCTGGTTATTGCTGCAAAGTTTGTTGCGATGATACCATGAATAAATCGCATTGCCGGTATCAGCGCAATGTGTTAACGCAATTGCGCATAGTATTATTTTGGCACTCCTCAATTGTATTTTTGCTCAGAACAAAGGCTGGCATCAATTTGGTGGTAGCGCAGTTTAGAAAGCACCACCAATCTTAAGATAAGGAATCCGAACTCTAAACCTAACCTAAAAATTATAAGAAAACCCATTTTTGCTCCTGTTTAGGAAACACCGAGTTCAAAGCCAAACTTTTTCATAGTTTAATACAAAAATAAATTATTCAAATATTATTTATAAATTTTCAATGGTTTTAGAAATGGTACAGCGATATCAACGCAATAACACTAAGGCACCCAACGTTACTCAGCTTTCATATAAGAAGTTGACATTTTGTTATTGTTTACATGTGCACAAAAATATAAGAAATGAAAATTAATGCATTTACAGCAAATTTATATTATTTTGCGAGTTCCGTGGTTCGTTTTAGAAGTGTGGCGGTGATATATTAATTATAAAGATGTGATAGGTTGAGTGCTTCCCCCAAAATCGGAAATCTTTTTAGTTAGAACCTGAAGCCTCTTAGAGAAAGGCTTTTTCCAAGTCCCACTTCCTTTTGAGAACTGCAAAATAACTTTTTCCTATCGTTTCACTTGTGAACATGTTTTTCTCATTGAACAACCACTTTTTTGAATTGTATTTTAGTGTAATAAACCGAAAAATTATAAATTAGAAAATTACTGCTCAATGTAAACAAAACAAAAATGTAAACAAAACAAAAATATAAACAGACATTGACAATCGGAAGACCACTTCGAATGAAAAAAAATAAAAAATGCAACTCTGATGCGGTTACCTGTTAATTGTACCATGGTTTGGACATTGCAACATTTCGATAAATTAATCGATAACTGAGTTATCGGTAAAAATGTGGTTGCCAAAAAACCTCTTAGTTTGTATACAATATGGGTATCAAATGAAAGGTGGAAGCCACGGGGTTCGCATTGACATTGCAACATTTCCATAAATTAACTCCTGTATGTACATATGTATGTTATAGACTCCGGAACTACAGCGCCGATTTTGTTCATATTTACAGGATAGCTCAGTAGGAACCCGGAGAGTGTTTATGTAAAGTTTCCGGGAAGTGGACCAGGGACCGAAATATTCCAAACTTTTTTATTTATCGTGCGATTTTTTCCCTAAATTTGGGCAGAACAACGTCTGCCGGGTTCTTCTAGTATTATATAAATTTGAAATCTTAAAGTATATTATTGATTTTGAAAGGCCCACTCACTAACTACTTACACCCCGAGCAACGCCGGGTACCCTGCTAGTTAGGACATAAATGCACAAACAAGGGAATATTACCCGACCCTAGCCAATTTGAAACAGTTCAAAATTATCCAACACCAAAAACAGCGGATGAAGTTAAAAGATTCGTAGCCTTCTGTAATTATTACAGAAGATTTGTACCGAATTTTGCAGAACATTCAAGAAAGTTAACCAGACTTTGCAGAAAGAATGTTACCTTCGAATGTCAAAAAGCCTTTGTCTATTTAAAGGAAGCATTAATTAGCCCAACACTTTTGCAATACCCAGATTTCGATAAAGAATTTTGCATAACGACAGATGCTAGTGGAGCAGTCCTTAGCCAAGAACATGATGGCAAACAGTTACCAATTGCCTACGCGTCGCAAAAAATGAAATAAATAAAGCAACAATAGTAAAAGAATTGGCAGCAATCCATTGGGCCATAACCTTCTTCAGACCATACGTCTGTGGTAGAAAATTCTTAGTAAAAACCGAGGGTTGGGTTTTATTGAGTGCACCGTGCCTATGAATGTTTTTTTTTTAGAGGGGTAGAGGGGTCCCAGAAATCACAGAACTAAAGCCCGAACTTGGAGGCAACTCATATTTTAAGAGAAAATCGAATTTGAAGATTCGAATTTTCCCAACCAAAATGTGTAAATTTTAAAACACTTAGATAACACTATACACACAAAACTATATTAGATTACACAAAAACCAGCTTCCACACAGTCCCGCACTGTTTTTTGCCCGAGTTTTACGCGAATAACCGCTTTAAACATTTAAATTTTTTATCACACAAAGCCCGACATGTTTTTTCACTTGGCAACAACAATGCCTTCGGATTAGTTGCAGTTACAGCGAGTAGCAACTGCTGATGACTCTGAAGGAATAAACAAACTATGTTATGGCACGTTCACTGCAACATACCTTGTTTATTCTTCATTTTATGAGTTATTTAATAGATTTTATTTAATAATTGTTAAGAAACGCGGAGATTTATCACGTTTATTAACCACGAACAGATAAAATGCCGAAAACTAAACAGCTTTCAACGAGATTAATTTGAACTAGTTATTCTTCGTCCGTGTTTAACCAGTACGATAAAAAAATGTTGCCAGACCTTCCACCAGTAAGTAATATTAACAAAATTGTCTTACATTGTATTACAACTTTATCAAATATTATGAAAATTATGCGAATATGTTTGTAAAATTGTAATTTATAATACAATTTAATGTACATCAGGTCACAAAACCCATACTCAGAAGTCGAATTATTATAAAAATTAGATTAAACTATACATTCGGTAAAACGGTAATACTTTCCATCCAACGTCAAGTGTTAATACACGTCCAAAAATTTCGAGAGAGGTATCAATAGACGCGTCTTGACCTCCGCAACAATAATCTGGAGGGGGAAATCCGATATTTTTATAATTTTGCGAGATATTTGCAGTTAAAGTTCAGAATTTTCTGTCATTTTCATGTGGTTGTTGTAATCACAAATTACCCTGTGAGAAAAGAGTGGGAAACGTGGCACGCGGAAGGACATCACCGTGGCGGTAGCCACGGCTATGGCACACACCCGGAGTTGGAATGGCGTAGCCCAGGGTTATTTTTTGAAGCGCGGCCGAAAGCCGCCTACGCGGAAAGGTGTTCTGCACATAAAAAACGTGGATCGGGCCCTGAATTGGGGATCAGACCCGGGCCAATTTTCGGTTTTTCACTAATAACTTTTTACAGGAACAAAATATTGCTTTTCCCCCTTCGGATTATTGTTACGGAGGTCAAGACGCGTCTTTTGAGACCTCTCTCGAGATTTTTGGACGTGTATTAACACTTGACGTTCGATGGAAAGTATTACCATACATTCAACGTCAAATGCTAAAACAAGTCCAAAAATCTCGGGACGGGTATCGAAAGACAATCCAAAGGGGGAAATCTGATATTTTATTTCGGTCAATATACATATATTTGCAATTAACGTTAAAAACTTTCTGTCATTTTCATGTGGTTATGGTAGACACAGATATAAGGTATGGATGTGCAGTATTACCCAAAGTAATTCATCCCAAATGTTCACTTGTGGCGCTATTACACTGAAAATACCTGTCATGTCATGTTTTCTTGCTAAAAACCTGTCTCAGTCCTCAACTTCAGTTTTTGAAAAATGTGCATATTCATTTACACATGTCTGGCACCTCCTATTACTCGCTGACGATTCAACTAGTACCAAACCGCCATTGTTGTTCACAAGTGATTCGGCAAAAATAGAAAGCAGTTTATTTGAATGTTTTTTTTTTCGTGTTATGTATTTTAGAAGGCTAAAATATTAAAAATATGCAGTGTGGTGAGACATATCGTTCAGTGTGAAGTGTTTTTAATTCTTTAAAGTGAATAATTATAAGCAAGTCTGGTAAATTTTGAAGCTTCCTTACATACAATATTGCAAATTTAAACACGATTTTTTCTCAGAATATATGAGTTGCCTCCAAGTTCGGTCTTTTGTTTTGTGTTCTGTGCGACCCCCTCTACCCCTCAAAAAAAAAAAAAATTCCTAGGTTCGGTGCATGATCTAAAATATTCCCCAAAACCGACCATCGCCCATTAACATACCTATTTTCAATGGAAAGCCCTTCGTCTAAGCTGACACGATTAAGATTAGATTTAGAAGAGTACGATTTTGAGTTGGAGTATATAGCTGGGAAAGAAAATCATATCGCGAATGCATTATCCCGCATAACAACTACAAAATTTAAAAGATATATCAGTGGAAGCAAATAAAATATTTAAAATAACAACAAGATCACCAGCTAACAGGCCCGTGCGCACGGGGGGGGGGGGGGTTTTGGGGGTTAATACATATGTAGCTCCGGCACTTTGAATTGCGTTTCGAGCTTACCGAAATTACAAAGTTGTGAAGCGCATGTTCGTTTGGCGTTTTTAAAAAAATTAATAACAAACCATGTTCATTTTGTGAAAACAGTGAGCAATTTCAATTAACAAGTACTGTAAACAGTACTATTCAGGATCTGGTTAATTAGGTTTTGATGAATCAGAATTATGTTTAATCAAATTATGATTTTTCGGCACGTCCCTAATTTGTACCAGTTCAATTGATGTCATGGCCAAATGATGCTAAGGTTGTGTCAAGTGATCAGCTGACTTCTACTTTTTCCATGAGCATTGACAGAATTCTTTTCCGTAACTCAAAGAGTTGCAATGTTAAACGGACTTTAATTATAGCCATGTATTCATAAAAGTGCGAATAATCCCAGCTTACCAAAGTCGGAGCGCTCCAAAAAAAGCATCCAAAAGAGTCCGTAATTGGAGAATTTTCGGAGTGTTATTTAGTTTTTAGTTTTAGCTGGAGAGCAGATGAGCGACAACGTTCAATCATAACAATGATTTCAAGCATTTTCTCAGGTTTTTTTTATTTTACCTAACAAAAGATAAAGATCGCATTTTTCATGGATGTTTACCAATAGTCTGTAGAAATATATAAACATAGCACATTTAATACTTTCAGAATTGTGTCAATAAAACTTCCTAAACCTAATTTTTTATTATTTATAAAGTTTCATAAAAATGTCGATAAAGGCCTCCAAAATGACCCAAAAGAAATAAAAAACTACCCCAAATAAGCTTCGGAAAAGCATCAATAAAAGGCCCGGAAAAGAGTCCAAAAACCCTCAGAATAGAGGAATAAAAGGCTCCGAAAAGAGTCCAAAAAGGCTCCGAAAAAGGTTCAGAAAAGCACCAGTAAAAGGCTCCGAAGTTCATTAAAAAGTATCATAAAACGCTCCAAATTCATCGGAATCGGATCATTTCGGACTCTTTTTTTATGACTCCATTTGGAGTGCAGAACGAATTTTCGCTACATTTGGGCTACGAAAGGAGCTCATTTTAGAGGGTAAAGCTTCTGGCTAGCTGGGATATGCCACCATGTCATAAATTCTCTATCACATCCAGAAAAATTTGTACAACCAAAAACATTTTCTTGGGTATAATTTTAGGCATCAGAGTATGCAGTTTCAGAAATGTTAAAGAACATTTAAATTTATGATGTATGGGTCTAGGTATCTGTTTCAGCAAATATGTTTATCTTATCGAAAAATATATGCGAATGCAAATCAAAATTAACCCCCCCCCCCCAAGGCTAATTCCTGCGCACGGCCCTGCCAGCTAAAAAGGTAAGTATTAAAACTGAAATTAAAGAAAAGAGAACCCCAAAATTTACGAAGCGCTAAATAAATTTCAAGTAAAAAGACATGTCGAGCTCGTTTTCAATCCTCCGAAATTATATTTCAAAAAAGGAAAGGATTTGTAGCAATTTTGATACAAGCAACCTTATTGCTGAGGATAAGATCGACTTGGGTCAATTCTTTACCAGGATCGAAAGAGAAGCCGGCAATTTAGGACTTGTACAAGTACAGTTGTCCTTAGGGGACAAATTGTTTAAAAAGAATTATACTGCAGTAGGCAAATTTATAGAAATGGGTTACAAAGTTCTCAAAAAGTTAACAATCGCGCTAACCTCAGTGGTTATACATGTGACAAATCCCGGGAAAATTTAAGAAATTCTGCACAAATATAATGACGATCCTATTAGTGGTGGCCACCCAGGAATAAATCGCATAACATATAAAAAGCAAGCAAGAAATATAGCTGGCTGAATATGAAAAATGGCATATGGAAATATGTAAAAAACTGCATCCACTCCAGGAAAAATTAAATAAATAAACATATCAAAGAACCAATGACAATAACGGAGACACCTCCGAAGGCAAATATTTGGTAGCAATTCCAGTTCCAAGCAAACATGCAACAACCGTTGCTAAAGCCATATTCGAGCATTTCATCCTGTTTTATGGCCAAATGAAAACAATTTTAACAGACATGGGCACAGAATACAAAAATAGCGTGTTCAAAGAACTGTGTAAATTGTTAAAAATTGAGCATAAAACTTCTACACCATACCATCATCAGACTTTGGGTGCTGTAGAACGCAGTCACCGGACATTCGACGAATATATGCGTGCATACATATCCAGTGACAAAGACCATTGGGATGAATACCTCAGGTGTTTCAATACAACGCCATCGACAACACAAAATTATTGTCCTTTCGAACTAATATGCGCAAAACAATCACCAAATTATGAATTTTTTAAAGAATATAAAATTAGCCCGGTATACAACCATGAGGCATATGACAAAGAAATAAAATACAAACTTCAAATAGCACAACAAAGGGCAAGAAAATTAATTCAAGAAACAAAAGAAAAGCAAAAACAAATTACGACAAGAATAGCTATAGTAAGGAAATTAAAATAGGAGATTTAGTATTACTTAGAGAAGAGGCCTCCCATAAGTTAGAAAATAGGTATACAGGACACTATAAAGTTAAAACCATTTGATAAAAATAACAACTACACTTTATTTCCACATAGCATAGGAGCCAGTTGTTATAAAATATAAAGACGACAGACACGTGTTAAGTCTGCAAGATAGCGGTTCTTTATTAATAATGAATAATTCATATACATAGAGATGTGTCTTTTTAATACATCGAGATGTGTTTCTAATGCCTTACTGAACCAGGGTTACCTAGTTCACTTATGCATTAGTCTTGTATATGTTCTCGGCTTCTTCTATATAAGCCGCCCTCAGTATCTTGAACTAAATAGGACCTCGGTTCTGGACATTTTTTAATTATTACACCTGGATACCACACAGAAGTGGGACATTTCTTATACCTACATACTTTTCTCCCTTTCATTAAGTGGCTTAAGAGTTTTGGTTTTCTTGTTGAAATGTTTAGCTGATTTTTGATCACGTTTTCCGATTTCCGCCTTGTACGCTGACTTATCAACAGGTCTTACTTCAAAATTTTGTGACAATGATGGTATTTTAGTTCTCAGTGTTCGAGACATGAGTAACTCACTTGGACTTGGCATGTTATTTTTCGGAGTTGTTCTGTAGTGTAAAAGTGTTGTGTAAGGATGAGTTTTTTCATCTACACATTTAAGTAGTATTTTCTTAATGGTTAGAATTGATCTTTCGGCCAGGCCATTCGATCTAGGCAGATATGGGCTGGAAGTTGTATGTTGAATATTCCACTCGGCACAACATTTTTTAAAATCTACCGAATTGAATGGCGGACCGCTGTCCGAAACAAGGATTCCCGGTACCCCATGTCGGGCAAAAATTGATTTCAATTTACTTACCACTGCCCAGCTGGAAAAACCGGAGTTAAGCAGTTCAATTTCGATGTACTTTGAGTAGTAGTCTACGACAAGTAGATACGTTCTCTTGTTGAACTCAAACAAATCACAGCCTAATTTGTACCATGGTATATCTGGTATCTCATGGCTCATCAATTCTTGTTTTGGATTTGCTGCTCTGTATTTCATGCAAAGCTCGCACCCAGAGACTACGTTTAAGATGTCATTATTCATGTTAGGCCAATACACTGATTCTTTAGCTAGACTTTGACAGCGTTGGACACCCATATGGCCCTCATGTATGTTAAATAATACCTGTTTACGAAGTAGCTTGGGGATAACAATGCGATTATTTTTTAATACTAAATTATCTACAATTGAAATGTCATCTTTGCAACCAAAGTAAGTCATGACTGCTTGGTCAACCGTTTTTTTATTTGATGTCCATCCGTCATTAACATACTTTTTAACTTTTTGCAAGACTTTATCCACTTGCGCGGCAATTTTTATTTCTTTTATAAATTCTTCTGAAAGTCCTATATGAGACATTATCAAATTGCACTGTAAGTCTAGTTCTTTATCACAGGGAACGAAAATAAACAGTACAAAATACTGTACATTTGCTCATCGCGTATCATGTCATTTTGGTTTTGTACATTTTGTTACATTTTCCAAACGTTTGCCTTTTGTTTGTGACAATTCCAACAAATATTTATTTGTACACACAAACGTTTCAAATTGAAACTTTAACTTAAAAAAAATATTGTATTTCACAATTAACTTCGCTCTAAAACTAACTCAAAAATGCCGCGACCGAAAAATAGTATACTGCGCAAACTCTTCGATTTTGATAATGACAAAGCCATACGCAAGTTTGAAAACTGCGGTGGCAAAGCTTTAAATAGCCACGCAGGCAATTTAGAAAGGCATTTGAAAAATTTTAATTTCAAAATATACCAAGACTATTTGGTAAAAAAAAGTAATAGGAGAGATGGTGGCGGGGAGGTCAAAATAACTCAAATCGTTAGCAGAGAAGAAATAGAAAATGCCATCGTAGAATTATTTACAAAAAACGGAAGGCCTTTAAGAATGGCTGAAGATTCCGCCTTTAAAACGCTTGTGCATCCCGTATTAATTACAATCGCAAAGAAGTTGCTCCACCGTCTCTTTCGCCGCGTTCCATCACTATCCGTGCTCCTCAATAGTGCAACTCCCAAGAATGTAGCCAAGGTGAACTGTTCAAGCGTTCAGCAGACACAGCAAAGTAGACTTCGGGTGTTTGTATGCGTAACACCAGATACGACGGATACGTCAAAATAGAATTTGCTCTAAGATTGACGTATGTCACGTATCTGACGTATTCACGGAATGATTCTGTTTGGCCTATTACCCTCATGCAAGCCTGGCAGCGTGGCCATCGGGCGAAGTTTTCGTCATCACTATACGCTCACCTGCTTCGTACGCACGCTGTTTTAGATAATTCCACGCATGCAACGACCACTCTCTGCCGAAAATGCCCATCCCTGCTCTCAAAGGATGCCTCCACTTGAAATATGCATGCTGAGCTTTACTAAGCGTTATAAGTACGGTCATGAGCAAAAAGAGAAGTCCCTATGTCAATTTGCTGTTATAATCACTACAAATACATAAGTACATAAAAATTTGTTTAGTTTTGTTTTCTGATTTTCCTGTAATTTTCAAAAAAAGTATTTTATAATTGAAAAGTGAACTGAGCCGTTGGGTTTTGTTTTGTTTTGAATTATGAAAGTAAGAAACAAAACGAAATAGTACTGTACAATATAGTTTATTTTCGTACACTGGTACATAATGTTGAGTGTAGTTACTCGTTGGAGCCCGAACTGTAATATTTGTTGATAAGCGGGTATAAAAAGGGAGAAATGGTGCGAGGTCCTTCAACTTTTGTTGTAGTTTGGTATCATTAAGCGGTATGTGCATGCCTTTGCTCTGAAAGGACTAAGTTTGTAGTCTCATCACGGCTGGTTCTTGAGTGGTGCATAACCAGCTGATCGACACCGTGGTCACTCAGCTTATAAATCACCCACATTTGTGTTTTAGAGAAGTGGTCAGCGATTCTGTGCTACAACATCCAACCGCTGACGTCTGTCTCACTTGTCAATGTAAAGGTGGAGACAGATATACCGCGACACCCATGAAAAAATTTTACAGGTGCTATGTGATCGTTTTGCTCAAATTGTATTTATTCATTTGGCTCAGGTTCTGACGACCATGTTTGCGTAAATGTTCAAAATTGTTCTTTGGAGAACGAGAGGGTATATATGTATTATTGATGGCGAGCACTGTTGGCTCTGAGGCATGGCGCGATTGGCTTCCTCATTTTCGCTTGGAAAAACCACCCTTTGGCTTTCCAAAACATAAATTATATCTTCGAAATATTTTATAAGCTGATTGCGAATTACAATAGCATGCAATGCAAATGAAATAAACGAATGAAATAACCGTAGCTTATGTATGTATGTCGCTTAAACAAGTGGTAATGAAAAAAATAATGGTGGAAAAAATGAATTAATCTGTGAAAACTTAGTTAATTTCAGTATTTTAGATCACGTTAATTTCGTATTCGCGATTAAATTAATAACGTACGGGCAAAGATATTCATTTCCTCCAACATTCTTGGTAGTGAAAAATGCGTATAAGGGCACGCATTCATAGTGACCCAGATTTCACCTCACCCCATGCGAAAAAATTTCCCCGCTCAATCTGGTAGGCCACAAAATTCGGTGAATTTTTGTAACGAGTACATACCCGTTGCGGACAAGTGGCTACGCTTATTCATTCAGCACTGCATACATTAAGCTGCCATTGTGGATACTTAGCATAGACTTGACTTGACTTGAGAACTGTCACTTAGCACTTAGACAAATAACAAGAGAGCCCACTAGCCAGAGTAATAAGAGTAAAAGTTTCCCATATCGAGTTGCTTTTTAAAAGTAATCGTGTGATTTCTTACATATAACTCAATAAAAAGTACCAACACGCATTTTCTTGGAATTAGGTTTTGATTTTCTGAGCTTATCTACAATCAGTATACATATAGTTAATGCAAAAAAAAACCTATAAAGCATTTTGGGAGGAAAACATTTTTTTTTTAGGTTAGTCTATTTTGAACTCAATTTATTTGACAGTAAGTTTTGCGGCTGCCATATCAATAATATACATCCAAAAATTCTTATCTCTATAGAATAGTTGGAGGTTTTTATTCAAAATGTTAAAAAAAAGGTATGGCATCACACAGTTCTCTCACGGTGCTCACTAAACTTAGAATTTACATAGAAAATCAAAACTCAACAGAATTCTAAGTCAAGTCAAGTAGGGTAATCGGATACATGCAAACTTCATTAAACAGAACGCTAAGTGGCAGTTCCCAAGTCAAGTCAAGTCTATGCTAAGTATGCATAATGGCTGCTTTTGAGATCAGAACATATTTTCCAATCATGCTCTTCAATTTGATACATTTGAGTTGATGACTTAATCAATAATTATGCCAAAAATTGTAAATATTAAAGGCTTATTAAAATTAATTTCCCACAATTTTATAACTTGTTTACCTAACTAATATTTTGTTAATATCTAGTATAAACATAAATAAATGTAAAAAAAGTTAAAAATAAACGTAATTTCATTCATAAATTGAACTTTTAACTCAATAGAAACAGAGCATAGCTAGATATTTCACTATTCTTTATACCATACACACGTTTTGAGGTATACCTACGTTGAAACAAAATTGTGGTTTTTTCATACATTTTCATAAAAAAAAACAAAAATCTGAAATGATAAGCTAAAATCTCGAAAACTATCTGGTTGAACAAAAAACAGTGTATGATGCGTTTATAGAAAACTAGAAGAACCCGGCAGACGTTGTTCTGCCCAAATTTAGGGAAAAAATCGCACGATAAATAAAAAAGTTTGGAATATTTCGGTCCCTGGTCCACTTCCCGGAAACTTTACATAAACACTATCCGGGTTCCTACTGAGCTATCCTGTAAATATGAACAAAATCGGCGCTGTAGTTCCGGAGTCTATAACATACATATGTACATACAGGAGTTAATTTATGGAAATGTTGCAATGTCAATGTGAACCCCGTGGCCTCCACCTTTCATTTGATACCCATATTGTATACAAACTAAGAGGTTTTTTGGCAACCACATTTTTGCCGATAACTCAGTTATCGATTAATTTATCGAAATGTTGCAATGTCCAAACAAACCCGTGGCCTCCCCCTTTCATTTAATACACATATTGTATACAAATTAAGAGGTTTTTAGGCAACCACATTTTTACCGATAACTCAGTTATCGATTAATTAATCGAAATGTTGCAATGTCCAAACAAACCCCGTGGCCTCCCGCTTTCATTTAATACCCATATTGTATACAAATTAAGAGGTTTTTTGGCAACCACATTTTGACCGATAACTCAGTTATCGATTAATTTATCGAAATGTTGCAATGTCCAAACGAACCCCGTGGCCTTTACCATATTGTATGCATGTTTAGAGGTGTTGGGCAACCACATTTTTACCAAATTTGAAAATATACAGTTCTAGGTTAGTTGGGAAACATTAGTGCGCACATCTCCAAAACCGTGTGAGGTATTGAAATGGCATTAAATGGGGTCCTATGCTAAGCTCCATAGAATATGTGTACAACAGCTCTGGTCTTCCCCTTTCGATTGATACCAATTTTGTGCGAATATTCCAAAGTTTACCCGAAACGACATTTTGACCGATAACTCTGTTATCGATAAATATATCGAAATGAACCAAAGTCCAAATAAAAGCTGCGGTCTTCCCCTTTCGATTGATACCAAGTTTGAGCGAATATTCCAAAGTTTACCCGAAACCACATTTTGACCGATAACTCTGTTATCGATAAATACATCGAATTGAACCAAAGTCCAAATGAAAACTGTGGTCTTCCCCTTTCGATTGATACCAATTTTGTGCGAATATTCCAAAGTTTACCCGAAACCACATTTTGACCGATAAATCTGTGATCGATGAATATATCGAAATGATCCGAAGTCCAAATAAAAGCTGTGGTCTTCCCCTTTCGATTGATACCAATTTTGTGCGAATATTCTAAAGTTTAACCGAAACCACATTTTGACCGATAACTCTGTTATCGATAAATATATCGAAATGAACGAAAGTCCAAATAAAAGCTGTGGTCTTCCCATTTCGATTGATAACAATTTTGGGCTAATATTCCAAAGTTTACCCGAAACCACATTTTGACCGATAACTCTGTTATCGATAAATATATCGAAGTGAGCCAAAGTCCAAATGAAAACTGTGGTCTTCCCCTTTCGATTGATACCAATTTTGTGCGAATATTCCAAAGTTTACCCGAAATCACATTTTGACCGATAACACTGTTATCGATAAATATATCGAATTGAACCAAAGTCCAAATGAAACCTGTGGTCTTCCCCTTTCGATTGATACCAATTTCGTGCGAATATTCCAAAGTTTACCCGAAACCACATTTTGACCGATAACTCTGTTATCGATAAATATATCGAATTGAACCAAAGTCCAAATGAAAACTGTGGTCTTTTCCTTTCGATTGATACCAATTTTGTGCGAATACTCCAAATTTTACGGAAACCAACATTTTGGCCGAGAACTCTGTTATCGATAAATTTATCGAAATTTCATGATGCCTGTTACCCATTCCACACTCCTAAGAACCTGTCTGCAAAATTTCGTGATGATCGGGCCATTTGTTCAGACGATAAAGAACCACAAACATCCGCAGTCACTCACAAACTTACGTTTTTATATATTAGTAAGATAAGATTATTGCCTACTGAAGAATTTACCAAATTCGAATATTTTGAAAAAAGAGTATTAAAAACCTGTTTTCAAAAATTTTCTTTTGCCGTATTCGTTGGTAACGTTAGGGGGCCTTTCAAGAATTCAATTTTGACAAATTGTGTCAGGATGAATCGAAATTCAAAAGTTGATTTGATACCATATTGTAGGTAAATTTTAAGGTTTTAGGGCAACCACATTCTCACCGATAACTAAATTAACGATAAATTTATCGAAATATATCGAAGTAAAAATGAAACCCGGGACCATCCCCATTCGTTTGATACCCATATTGTAGGGTAATATTTAGGTTTTCGGGAATTCGCATTTTGACCGATAACTCAGTTATCGATCAATTTATGCAAATATATCGAAGTCCAAATGAAACCTGGAGCTTTTCCCTTTCGTTTGATACCCATATTGTAGGGCAAGTTTAAGGTTTTTGGGCAATCACATTTTCACCGATAACTCACCATTGATAAATTTATCGAAACCAATCGAAGTCTAAATGAAACCTGCGGCCTTCTCCTTTCGTTTTATAACCATATTATGGGGTAATGTTAAGTTTTTTGGGCAATCACCGATAACTCAGATATCGATAAACTTATCGAAATATATTGAAGTCCAAAAGAAACCTGGAGCTATCTCCTTTCGTTTGATACCCATAGTGTAGGGTAATATTAAGGTTTTCCGGCAATCGAATTTTGACCGATGACTCAGTTAATTTAATACCCATATTGTATACAAATTAAGAGGTTTTTTGGCAACCACATTTTGACCGATAACTCAGTTATCGATTAATTTATCGAAATGTTGCAATGTCCAAACGAACCCCGTGGCCTTTACCATATTGTATGCATGTTTAGAGGTGTTGGGCAACCACATTTTTACCAAATTTGAAAATATACAGTTCTAGGTTAGTTGGGAAACATTAGTGCGCACATCTCCAAAACCGTGTGAGGTATTGAAATGGCATTAAATGGGGTCCTATGCTAAGCTCCATAGAATATGTGTACAACAGCTCTGGTCTTCCCCTTTCGATTGATACCAATTTTGTGCGAATATTCCAAAGTTTACCCGAAACGACATTTTGACCGATAACTCTGTTATCGATAAATATATCGAAATGAACCAAAGTCCAAATAAAAGCTGCGGTCTTCCCCTTTCGATTGATACCAAGTTTGAGCGAATATTCCAAAGTTTACCCGAAACCACATTTTGACCGATAACTCTGTTATCGATAAATACATCGAATTGAACCAAAGTCCAAATGAAAACTGTGGTCTTCCCCTTTCGATTGATACCAATTTTGTGCGAATATTCCAAAGTTTACCCGAAACCACATTTTGACCGATAACTCTGTGATCGATGAATATATCGAAATGATCCGAAGTCCAAATAAAAGCTGTGGTCTTCCCCTTTCGATTGATACCAATTTTGTGCGAATATTCTAAAGTTTAACCGAAACCACATTTTGACCGATAACTCTGTTATCGATAAATATATCGAAATGAACCAAAGTCCAAATAAAAGCTGTGGTCTTCCCATTTCGATTGATAACAATTTTGGGCTAATATTCCAAAGTTTACCCGAAACCACATTTTGACCGATAACTCTGTTATCGATAAATATATCGAAGTGAGCCAAAGTCCAAATGAAAACTGTGGTCTTCCCCTTTCGATTGATACCAATTTTGTGCGAATATTCCAAAGTTTACCCGAAATCACATTTTGACCGATAACACTGTTATCGATAAATATATCGAATTGAACCAAAGTCCAAATGAAACCTGTGGTCTTCCCCTTTCGATTGATACCAATTTCGTGCGAATATTCCAAAGTTTACCCGAAACCACATTTTGACCGATAACTCTGTTATCGATAAATATATCGAATTGAACCAAAGTCCAAATGAAAACTGTGGTCTTTTCCTTTCGATTGATACCAATTTTGTGCGAATACTCCAAATTTTACGGAAACCAACATTTTGGCCGAGAACTCTGTTATCGATAAATTTATCGAAATTTCATGATGCCTGTTACCCATTCCACACTCCTAAGAACCTGTCTGCAAAATTTCGTGATGATCGGGCCATTTGTTCAGACGATAAAGAACCACAAACATCCGCAGTCACTCACAAACTTACGTTTTTATATATTAGTAAGATAAGATTATTGCCTACTGAAGAATTTACCAAATTCGAATATTTTGAAAAAAGAGTATTAAAAACCTGTTTTCAAAAATTTTCTTTTGCCGTATTCGTTGGTAACGTTAGGGGGCCTTTCAAGAATTCAATTTTGACAAATTGTGTCAGGATGAATCGAAATTCAAAAGTTGATTTGATACCATATTGTAGGTAAATTTTAAGGTTTTAGGGCAACCACATTCTCACCGATAACTAAATTAACGATAAATTTATCGAAATATATCGAAGTAAAAATGAAACCCGGGACCATCCCCATTCGTTTGATACCCATATTGTAGGGTAATATTTAGGTTTTCGGGAATTCGCATTTTGACCGATAACTCAGTTATCGATCAATTTATGCAAATATATCGAAGTCCAAATGAAACCTGGAGCTTTTCCCTTTCGTTTGATACCCATATTGTAGGGCAAGTTTAAGGTTTTTGGGCAATCACATTTTCACCGATAACTCACCATTGATAAATTTATCGAAACCAATCGAAGTCTAAATGAAACCTGCGGCCTTCTCCTTTCGTTTTATAACCATATTATGGGGTAATGTTAAGTTTTTTGGGCAATCACCGATAACTCAGATATCGATAAACTTATCGAAATATATTGAAGTCCAAAAGAAACCTGGAGCTATCTCCTTTCGTTTGATACCCATAGTGTAGGGTAATATTAAGGTTTTCCGGCAATCGAATTTTGACCGATGACTCAGTTAATTTAATACCCATATTGTATACAAATTAAGAGGTTTTTTGGCAACCACATTTTGACCGATAACTCAGTTATCGATTAATTTATCGAAAGTTGCAATGTCCAAACGAACCCCGTGGCCTTTACCATATTGTATGCATGTTTAGCGGTGTTGGGCAACCACATTTTTACCAAATTTGAAAATATACAGTTCTAGGTTAGTTGGGAAACATTAGTGCGCACATCTCCAAAACCGTGTGAGGTATTGAAATGGCATTAAATGGGGTCCTATGCTAAGCTCCATTGAATATGTGTACAACAGTTCTGGTCTTCTCCTTTCGATTGATACCAATTTTGTGCGAATATTCCAAAGTTTACCCGAAACCACATTTTTACCGATAACACTGTTATCGATAAATATATCGAATTGAACCAAAGTCCAAATGAAACCTGTGGTCTTCCCCTTTCGATTGATACCAATTTCGTGCGAATATTCCAAAGTTTACCCGAAACCACATTTTGACCGATAACTCTGTTATCGATTGTTATGGAAACGCGTCAAAATGGAGCAGTAAGGAAGGCGGTCGGCATGATATCAATGGTGCACTGTGGCCAGTCATGTCGGCTGGGGTGGGCTCTTGCCAACCTTACCGTCCTGCGCCATAAGCAGAGAAAAGGTCAAAATCATGCCTTTTAAACGCGGGGAAAAACGCAAAAACCGCGTCAAAATTACATTTAAAACAACATCCGGTTAAACCCGGATGCCACGGACAGACCGTTGACATTTAATCATTCAAAAATTCAAAACTCAAAAGAAACGGGCAACTAAAATTTTAAATCAAAATTCAAAACTAAATTACTAAAACGAAAACTCAAAAGAAAACGGGCAGTTAAGCTCAACTCAAATTCAAAAAAATAACCGAAAAATCGAAAAAGTATTTAAATATAACAAATGGCAACAAAAAAAAACCAGTAAATTCAAAAAAAAAAAAAACCTGAAAATCAAAACGAATCGGAAACGACCGATTACCATAGCTGAAAAGAAGTAAACAAACAATAAATCAAAAAAAATAAGGCCGAACAAAAGAGGGGGCGCCGCGGGTGTTGTTGCGACGCCCGGTGCTTGGCCCACCCTCATCCATGGCCATCGACGCACCTAATCTCGATGGCACCTTACCTATAAACCTATTATAATTGGTTATATTCATTTTCAATTTAGTTAAATAATCTTTGTAACTAATCAAAAAATTTTTTTTTTCTCCTTCCCTATCTTCTACTCTATAAATTACATTTCTTTTTTTAAATTGTGTTCTTTAATTAAATTTAACTTTTCTTTCGCTTATTTATGTATTTTTGTTTTGTTTGCTTATTTCCATCATTTTGTATTGTTACATTATTATTGTTATTGTTATGTTATTTATTTAATGTTATGTTATATTATTTGCGGCCTTTATTTGTTGTAATTGTAGTTTGTTTATTTAATTAGGTATTTGGTTAAAACATATTTGTAGGTATTTCATTTTGTTTATTTAATGAAATTTATTTTATTTTAGGTATTTAAATTTATTTTATTGTATGTATTTAGTTCTATCTTAAGTTACGTATTTTGTTCTATTTTAGGTTATTTATTTTATTTTTATTTTATTTATTTTATTTCATCTTATTTTATTTTAAGGTATTTTTAATTATATTTTATTTTATGTATTTTATCCTATCCTATTTTACCTATTATTATTTGTATTATTTTATTTTATTTTATGTATATTATGTTATTTAGTTTTATGTATTTTAATTATATTTTAGTTTATTTATTTTAATTGGAATTTTATTTTATTCATTAAGGGTATTTAGACAATCTTATTTTAGTTGTGTTTATAGGTCTATATACATTTTTCCTCCTATTATTTCATATTCTTTCTAACTCCTATATCTACATTTAGTAAGTTTTTCTTTTGTTTATAAAAGTTCTATTGTTTTCTTTTCTTAAGTCAATCTATTACTCTATTTTGTTTTTAGTTAACCCTTAAGGCTGGTTTTCATTAGGTCAAAATATGACATCAAGTGGTGGTCGGGTTCGCACCCCAAATTTTGTGAAAAAATTTTTTTTTTCCTTTTTTATATTATTTTTTATATTTTTTCCATTTTATATTATTGTTTTCTTTTTTAATTCTGTAATATTACCATTTTGTGGTCGGCTACGTTATATTCATATCTCAAATTTGTATATTTTTGTGTCGGGGACAAAACAAAAAAGTGAAAATATATAAAAAAAAATAATACTTGCAATTAAAAAACAAAGAAAAGTTAATAAAAAGTTAAAAAACATTTAACAAAAGTTGGGGTGGGAACTCGCTACCCTACAATTGATAGTGGAGTAGCTTGTCAAACAACTGACTGGGCAATTGTAGTGAAAACGGGATGTCAATCGTCTGACACCACAATTTTACGTCAGTCTTTAACACGCTCTGCTTTATCGACTTCATGTCAGTTTTTAAGTCGTAATGAAAACACATTTGACACCAAATCGCCATAGTGTCAGTTAAGTCAGTTTTTGTGGTCAGTCATTTTGACCTAATGAAAACCAGCCTTTACAATTTAAGTTTCAATATATGTTAACTTTATCTTTTTAAACGTCTTTATGTTTATTGGGTAATACTAAGGTTTGGTCTCACCCGATTGTTGCAATAGGCCGTTGGTGGGGCACTACTGTTGTTGTTGTTGGTGCCTGTGCGGCGGGCCTATGTTACGGCGGCCCTCGCTGTTGTCACTGCTGGTGGTTGTCGATGTTGGTAGTTGTGCTTGTGCGGCGGGCCTATGTTTCGTCGGCCCTCGCTGTTGTCTCTGCTGGTGGTTGTCGATGTTGGTTGAACGGCGGGCCTATATGTGGGCGGCCCCCGCTGTTGTCGTCACTGCTGGTGGTTGTTTATGCTGGTGATGTTGTCGTACCTTGACGCCCGCTGGCGCGCGCGATGGTGGAGCGCTATTGTATTGGCGTGCGCGATGGTGGAGCGCTATTGTAGTGGCGCGCGCGATGGTGCAGCGCTATTGTAGTGGCGCGCGCGATGGTGATGCAATGCTCGAGGTTGGCGCGTGCTATGGTAGCGCGCGCGATGACGGTGCGCTGGTATAGTGGCGCGCACGATGGTGGAGCGCTATTGTACAGGCGCGCGCGATTGTGGAGCGGTGGTAGCGCGCGCAATGATGGTGCGAAATTAAGGTGGCGCGTCAAAGGGTAGCGCGTGATGGTGGTAGCGCGCGCAATGATAGTGCGCGAGGTGGGCGCGTGGCTATGGTAGTCCGTGATGGTGGTAGGTGATGTTGGCGCTGTTTTGGTGGTGCGTTGTCGTAGTGGCTTTCTGGCAAATTCTGAAAGGAAATTTTAAGCAAAATTAAATCAAACATCGAAGATCTTTGTAGGCAGAATGCTATGGTTAAATAATGTAATGCAACTTGCCTCTATTTAAGAGATATTTATAAAATGAAATAAAGGTGATGGTTACAAACGTAAAATATGGCCTAATAATGACTATGTTGACAAAGGTTTCTTTATTGCGGAGGAATGTTAAATTAGGCACATTTTTTTTTTCCAGACACAATAAGCAATAGAATCATTCACTCTTATAAAAACTTTCTTATTTATGGCAAACTAAAAAAAAACCAATGTGCAATAAAAAAACTTGAGTTAATATAGCTCATTCTAATAGCAACAATATTGTAACAATAAATAAATAAAACTAAATAGATATGAGCGCAAGTATATCTGTACCGTGCAACATTTTCCGCCACGCGTATATAAGGAGGAATTTCCGAATTCTCGAAATTTGGACCCCACACGTGGTTAAAACGCTTACCCGCCTGAACAAAACTAGCCACTTCCTGCACTATCTGAGAAATTAATGAAACCCAGTGTCTATTTAAACTATTATTGGTATGTGGTTTGCAGTAAAATATAATAAATGCAGTAAAATATAATAAAATATTGGGTACTTACATGCACATCGAATGTTCTTTGGCTTTTCTTGTGTTTTCTGGAAAATTTACGATTTTTGGCAATTTTAATTGTGGATAGTTTAAAAAAAACCCCGAGTCTGTATTTTATATAAATTTTATATATTGGTCTATAGTCACGCAAACACTATTAGTGTTCTTTCGAAATTTTGATCGGACTATGGTTTTGTTCCTTTTAAATTGAATTCAATTCACACTTTCCAATTGCAGTCATTCAAATCCGTATATTTTTCGCATAATTTTGCATTTACAATTGTGATCAATTATCATACACAGTATTTAAAAATTTTCTTCAATTTAAGCAAATTATGTAGCACTTCACTAGCAACAATGATTTCCGTTTTGCTATTTTTCATATTTCTGTGGTCACAAACCATAATCGCTTAAGTCGAGATATGTCGTTTTGTCAAATTAATTTTTTGTTGCATTTAATATGCACTTAGAAAGTAATAATGCAGTTTTTGTTATATATTTACCATCGTGCTTATTTTTTTACAATTGATTTAGAATGACGATTTGACAAATATATACTACTGACTCGAGATTTAAACTGTTTTCTGCAACCTATTTCATGGCATGATTTTTGACTTAGGCTTTTATGGCTTGTGACCACAGATTTGTCTACCCGACATCGTTCGAACAAATAACAATTTAAATAAGTAAGTTATTCTAAAGTTTGATATTTGCAAACGTTTCGTAAAATAGTTAATCGCGCACAAACACTTCATTTAGCACACTAAGGTTTAAAAAATGTTTTACCACAATTTTCCTTCTTGGGTAGTGTGCACAAGTTTTTCCACATTTGCTCGCGGCTGAACTTCACGGGGCACGACCGTCTCGTTTAATTTCATAACACATTTGAAATGGCAGTCAATGCCGGCGAAGCCATTAGGGTATCGAGAAAATTTGTTTAAGCAACTACGACTGCGCAATGGAAAAATTCCGTTATTCAGTCTGACGTGGCGTGATCGTTGCCAGGTGGGACACCACGATTGGTGGTTGCCATCAGGGTTCGGACTTCTGCTACTATTTTAGATACCTTTTGTACTGCCAAATTTGGTAAAAGTACAGTCCGGTTTCCGAAACAAAAAAAAAGCACAATATGTTATTAAATTTAAAGAAGGAGATATGATTTTACTTCCTGATAGCAGATTTTAAGAGATTTGACACGTAGAAATTGTTTAAAATTGAAAGTTCGTTGATTACACTTTTATTTTAAGGCTTTAAAAAAAAAGGAATTTAGTACTTTTACTCTTGCTACTATTTTGTTATTTAGTTAGTTTTATTAAAGGTGAATTTTCACGTATGGAACAAAAGTCGAAATTAGAGAATATTAACAATGTTTAATTATTTTACGAGAAAGTTTGAAGTCAGGGAAAATTTTAACTTATCAAAAAAAAATCATGTTATGGTAATATTAAATGGGAACATAAAGCGTAGTAGGTTTGTGTAAAGTGCATTTAGTATTGAAATTACTACAATTTTAACTAAGTCCGAACCCTAAAGGCACGCTTTCGTTCGCGCGCGAAAAAGGAAGGTTCTAGAACTTATGTTTGGTGTGTTCCCTTGGTGGTCCGCGGAACCCGACGCTACTGGGTTTTAGGATAGGAGACACATGAAGCTCCTCATCCGCCATTGACAATACTATGACGATCTACGCTTCGTTACCATGCGCATAATAAATTAATATTGCCGCCTTGAAAATAGTTAACTTGATTCTTAAAGATGCTTTGCAATTTGACCAATATTTTGGTGCCCTTTTTCCTCTGTTACATTTTATTTTGGTGATATGACAGTTGTTAATTGCGTCAGTATCAGGAATCCGGACGGGACCCCCATGTGTCTCCCTACCTTAGTTATTCGATTAGTCACCCACTTGTATACATTAAGTTCCAACATAAAAATTAAGCGCTGTTTACTTAATATCAAATGCCCATTTAATTCAATTTGTCATTTTTCGGGCAATCTGGTTTACCCTACTATTTATTTCTGGCCACACCGAGAACACACCAAGCACTTGTTTGTCTGGAAATTAAAAGTTCCGTTATTGGTGCCTTTTTCCATTTCATGGAACATTTGGTGCTGCCACCTCGGCAAAATCACGCCACTCCCCAGAATCTATCGATTTACGTCAAAGCGTAGGGTGAACCCAAACTGTCACCTATCCAACCGCAGTGAGTCACACCAATCAAACTCAATAAAAGGTAAAATGACTATAAGTTGGAAGTAGACCATAACAGACCTGCTTCGCTTCGAAGACCGGTCAATGAAGCGAACAGGAAAAAGGTATACTTGCAAGAAAGCCATTTCGAAATAAAAAAAAGAAACGTGGGGCACGACTCACCCCTAGATAAGAGTCTCTAGTTCTACCACAAGCTAGCCGGGCACAGAAGATCCGCCAGTAAGGAGATAAATTTGAAGTATTTTGTTTCATAGTTCAAAACGCATTGCGGCGAAGGGAAGTTTTTATAGTGGTTTGGCCCCCACAGAAGTTAGGCTTGAGAAAAGCGGAGAATTTAATTTTGTTTCTTAGTTAACATGCTTCGCGGCGGTAGACATTTGTTATTGGAGAACTCGTCAAAACTCCGAAAGAGATAGGTCTAGTGGTTTCACCCCCACAGAAGGTTAAAGAAAAAGAACCGGAGAAGCGGGTTTCATATTCGATAAATATTCATCCGGTAGACATTTTGATTATGGAGAACTCGTCAAAACTCCGAAAGACAATCCGGTTATCAGGATTGCCAGGTTGTCCACTGCTCCCGGTGGAAGCACATGTGGACTCCCTTCTGGGTCAATGCTCGGGGAGAATACTGGGCGAGTTGTCCCCGACTGCCAAAACGCCCAGATGGAAATGCAAGGTAGAAAAAAAATAAATAAGGAAAAAAAAATGTCAAAATTTTGGCTATTGTGGACGAATATCCGAAGCATGGAAACGCCCTATCAATTTTCCCGTCAGATCTTCCAAGTCATACAACGCATTGCCTATTTTTCGACGGACTCGACACTTAAGATATTTCGGCAGGAATTTGGCGTTTATGCCTTGTTTAAAGTTACTCAAAGCAAAATTTTTCCTAAAAACCTCCTGACCTTCCTTATAGTTCACTAGTCTAGAGCGTTTGTTATATATTCTTACTGCCCTATCTTTTGCTGTATCTAAATTTCTACGAATTTTCTCGCGAATGTTTGACAATTTATCGGCCCTAGCTACTATTGGGATTTCATCTTGCGCCAGAGCGCCGAGTTTATCTAATATGTTGTATGCCGATGCGTGCTGAATCATGTTCTGACCGTATAATGCAAAGTATGGAGAGCACTGAATTGAGGTATGAAAGTCACTTCTTAAAACTGAAAGTATTTCGGGTATATGCCTATCCCAGTCAGTATGGTCCTGTTTATCCTTCAGAAAAACTCTTATTTTTGAAACAATCTCCCTATTTACGCGTTCAGACGCGTTAGCCTGTGGTGAGTATAGCCCTGTCTTAATGTGGGTTACCCGGTAATTCTCTAAAAATTGCTTCATATCCTTTGAGATAAACTGTTTACCGTTGTCGCTGTGGATATACTGAGGGACCCCTACAGTTGGAAAAATTTCAGAAGTGAAGTAATTCATAACGTTTACCGTCGTCGCTCTCTGCATGGGCTTCAACCAAACATACTTTGAAAAATGGTCCAATAAAATGAAAAGGAATTGATTTCGGCGCTTCGATCTCGGATATGGCCCCAGGAAATCGCAGTAGAACCGCTGAAATGGTCTTTCCGAAGTAAAAGTATTCGCTATGGGTGGCCTGGCTTATTGATTTGTTGCTTTTACCGCTTTGCAAATGTCGCACTTGCGTACAAACTCCCGGACGTCCTTAGCTTGGCTTGGCCAGAAGTATTTCTGCCGAACGCGCTCCAAAGTTTTCTGCCACCCTCCGTGGTAGCTCCTGTTCGCATCATGCGCAAGTCGTATTGCCTCCTTCATCAACCCAGTCGGTAACCATACCCGCCATAGCGAATGCTCCTCATCCTCCACACCCTTACGAAATTTAACCCTTTTGAAAACTACGCCCTCGTTTACACGTAAATCCGGTAGTGCCTCTTTGTTATCTAAAATGGTTCGGACTAGATCCGAGTATGCGGCACTTGCAAATTCTGGCGACTCTAAATCTATTTCATGAGGTGTGTTCGGATAGGTCAGCGCGTCTACATCAAAGCGCCATAGAGCATCCGGTACAATATTCAGGGTTCCCTTGCGATGTTCCATTCGAAAGTCATATCTTTGAAGCAGAAGCGACCACCTAGCCAACCTACCACTCAAATCCTTTTGAGTCATCAACCACTTGAGGCTCGAATGCTCTGTAATAATACGAAACGGCAGACCCTCAATGTATGGACGAAAGCGTTTGACACTGACTATGGCTGCTAGGCATTCCAGCTCGGTCACGGTATAATTGCGCTGAGCATTGTTAAGCTTTTTTGAAACGAACGCTATTGGATGCTCAGCGCCCTCGTCGTCGACCTGGAATAGCACACCACCCACACCTATTTTGGACGCATCGCACTGAATAACAAATTCCTTCGAGAAATCGGGTTGGGCCAGGACAGGAGCGGAGCTCAAGGCTACCTTCAGCTTTTCGAAAGCCTCTATTGCCTCAGGGGTAAGTTTGAATGGACCTAGCCTTTTCCGAAGGCAATCGGTCAAAGGGCCTGCTAAATCAGCAAAATTTGTAATAAACGTCCTATACCAATTTGCCATACCTACAAACCTACGCACCTGCCGCGGAGACTTCGGGATTGGAAAACTTTTAACTGCTTCTATCTTCCCTGGGTCTACCTTCAAGCATCCGCTACCTATCAAGTACCCTAAATATCGAATTTCTTTCTGACAAAATTTGCTCTTCAGCCTGCTCATCGTCTGCGGCCCGTTACATAACCCAAATGGCATCACTTTGAAGTGGTAGAGAGGCTTCCCCGGAACTGCGAACGCCGTCTTTTCCTTCGATGCTTCTGTCAATTTGATTTGAAAGAACGCGTCCTTCAGGTCGATACCACTGATGAAGTGGGTATCCTTCAACCTACTCAACAGCCCATTAATATGCGGCAACGGGTATGAGTCCTTTTTAGTAACCGCGTTGACTTTTCTGGAATCAATATAAAGCCGGACCTTCCCTGGTTTCCGGACCAACACCACAGGACTACACCACGGCGAGTTCGATTCCTCGATAACTCCCATTTCGAGCAGCCTATCTATCTCACTAAAAGCTTCGGCTTGCCTCGGTGGCGAAAGAGGGAAATGCTTGCTCTTTATTGGAACCGCGTCGCCCGTGTCAATATGATGTTCGACTAGCTTTGTTTGACCCAGACCTAACTTCTCAAATGACGGAAACGTCTCTACTACGTTCTGCAGCTCGACCTTCTGCTTTGTTGTTAAATCATGAAAGTTATGTTCTTGTTCCCTCTCTTCGCTAATCTCTAGACATGCTACACTGGGAAAAATATCCGGCGCTAACGCGAAAGCTCTCCAAAAATCAACTCCGAAATACGCTTCTTGAAGAAGCGAAGGAACAAGGTAAAAGCGTATAGTTTTGGTGATATTTTTAAAAGTCACAGGTAAGGAAACAGAACCTAGTATTTTCTGCTTGGCGCCACCCGCCGTGTATACAGAAGCCTGTAGTGGGTGGTACTTAAGCCCAATCGAATCCAAAAACTCTTCACAGTCCTTCCCAAGGATAGAGACATTAGCACCCGAGTCCAGCAAGCCTACTATAAAACTGTTTTCTATTTTTATTCGCACCAGAGGCCTTTCATCCTCTGTGAGAACTAAGGTGGTGCTTTGCAAAAGTTTACGCTCCTGTACTCGATTATTATATCTCTTCCTACAGTTCAAAATATTATCTGACACAAATGACTCTGGATTGTTTCCGAATATTATTGACCTAACTAGCTCGTAACTGGTAACCCTCTGTTCCAAACTAGGTGAAAAATGCGCTTGACAAGCAACATCTCTACTATGACTTTTCAAAATGTGAACTTGCTTTGTAATATGAGAGGACGGCCCTGGACTATCTGAATCTGAACTATTGGAGCTATCTGAACTATCAGGAAAAGTTACTATAACGTTGGGTTGTTTCGTCGCAAGAGTGCCACTACTCCTCGAAAGTTCACCACTTCCATGGAACTCACTGTTCGCGAAGGACCTACCACTTGTTTCAGCACTCGAGGCGATTCCTCGGGCACTGGCTGATATGGGGGCTATGGCACCGAACGAGTTTCCCCCATCTTCTCGCTCGAATATTGGTTTCCCTGCCGGCGATGGTCCTTTGGACATTTTGGGGTATACACGCCTCTATGCCCGCACTTAAAGCAAAAAGGGTTCCTAATAGGTTCCTCACAATAAATATATGAATGCCCCATGGCCTGACAATTCCAACACTGTATTCCTGAATAGTCCGGTTTTCTATTGCGCCGATACTCCAACGCCTCGATCTGCGGGTCTGCTTCGCAGTCCTCGCCTTCCATCCTCCTATCAGGTGTCATCGCTCGGGATTCATTAACATGTCTTCCGGTAAAAGTTGTTCCCAGGATTTTACTCTCCCTCAGCACTTGTTCTCCTTTTCGTGCTATATCGCGTAGATCATGCAATGTCCTCGCCTCTGCATTGAAAAGCATCAGCTTCAAACTACTGTTGACGTTCCGTTTTATTATATCAATCAGTAGGGCTTCTGACATTGGTTCTCTAAGGCGCGCGTTGAGTGCTACTATGTCAGTGTGGAACACATCGTATGACTCACTCAGCTTTTGCTTCCGCATTGAGATCTCCATCATGATCTCGTGGTCACTTTTCAATGTTCCAAACTCACGCTTCAAAGAATAGCACAAAAAGGGATAATTCGCGTTTGGGTTCTGCTTGGTGAACAGCCAGTACCATTCCTCGGCCCGCCCTGACAGAAATAGATGAAAACTTGCCATAAGCTGGTCATCAGAACACTGAGTCCGCTCACATAAGGTGTCTAACTTAAACAAAAAATCTGCTACGCTCCCAGTACCATCGAAGGAGACCTTCCACTCCTGTGGTTTCAGCGCCATGTTGTTCGAAACTATGTTGGCTTGGTTACTAACAAAGGTCTGGGCCCGGTTCCTTTCATCCCTATTGGGGTTCCTCGAATAGGTCGCACCGCCCTGCGACGATGTTACTGCAGCGTTAAGTAGGTCCATGTTCTCCCTGATCGTCCTCATTTCGCTACGCATCTCCTCCTGAGAAGTCCTGAACAGCTGATGTAGCACGTTCACCCACGAGTCTTCAGGAGGGGCCTCAACAATATTCCGCGGAGTTCGCCTATCACCTAAAGTGTTAAGAGGCCTAGAGTTTTGTAGCAAAACTCCAGCTTCTTCCTGTATACCTGTCAACACTTTAGTCGAAGGGTCAAAAATATTCTGCATGGGGTCTGCGGCCATGGACGAGTCAAGGATATTAGTACTAGCTGGTCTATCCATCTTGTGGTTGGAAGCAGGGTGCAAAACTGTCCCGGTCGGATCTCCTCTACCCGGACTACCTACTGGAGAATGCATCACTAAAGGCCGATTTGTGGGCTGCTTTGGAAATGCCCCTCTACCCTGACCTCTAGGTTTACCCCCACTTCCTCGGTTAGAATTGCTAGTAGTCATGCGTTCAGCTGACTGTTCCATGTCTACTTTCAATATGTCTATAAAAAAAAAGATCGGTCAATAAAAAAATTCTAAGTATTGGTTTCGGTTACAAGGGGCGGTTGGAAGGCACAAAGTCAAAATTCACCCGCCCTACCCTATAATACCGATGGTTCGCGTAAAAAAAGGAAAAGCAATAATAATGTCTATCAAATCTTAAGTCGCTAATCGTAACGACTTTTCCGAAAAAAAAATATAATAAAGTTTTCAAAAAAAAATATATATATACGTGTGCAATATACGCTGAAAGAAAGTTTGATTAGGAAATATACGTTTGAAAGTCAAAAAGCAATGAAATACGATATGTTGTTTGAAAAATGTATGTATATGTATTTAAATGTTCAATGGGAATGCTGACATCCCATCATTAGAAGGCATAGGTATAATTGAAAAAAAATAAACATAAAACATTTGACAAGGACATATCCAGGTACACCTAACGCAATGCAGGGATGGTCTTAAGGACACCTCGCCCTGAGACATGTGGGTGTACCACGGCGAAAATTTTGAAAAAAAAAGTTAAACTTATTTGTACTACAGTACTCCCGACCGCAATGCAGGGGCTGCTAAAGGCTGCCGCCTGAGACTTGCCGAGGCACTGTAGACCGCAATTGACAAAAAGAAACTGAAAATTTATTTTACTTTACACCTCTTCAGCTGCGCCGCAATGAAAGGATTCGGTTAGGTACCGCATTTCCCCAGACTTGCGCAGTTGAAAAGTTTAAATTTATTTGGACTCCAGCACTCCCGACCGCAATGCAGGGGCTGCTAAAGGCTGCCGCCTGAGACTTGCCGGGTTGCTGTAGACCGAAAATGAAAAAAAAACTGAAAATCTTTACTATACCCCTCCTCAGCTGCGCCGCAATGAAAGGATGCAGCTAGATACCGCATTTCCCCAGACTTGCGCAGTTGAAAAAAAGGGGTTATTCGGTTCCCCACTCCTCCTTCCGCAATGCAGGGGCTGCTGAAGGCTGCCACCTGAGACTGGTTAGAGGAGTGGAGATACCTAAAAAAGAGAAAAAAAAAAATGCGTACAAAAAAACAAAGACAAAACAAAACACACGTTCGGCAAACGAAAAGTTAATAATCCCTAAAAAACTAAACCCCACTTAGCGGACATATTTATTTTTCCCGAAGCCGACATCGGACAACAGACCCGGGACAAAAAAAAATATGTATATTACAAAAAAACTAGTGCGTTTAGCACTACCTCACCGGGTGAAATGCAAAAACTTCCGGTGGACATGACGTTAAGTCTCGTGGAGCCCTCAGCTACTGAACCCGAAGACACATCCGGACAACCTGATCAGTCCCACCATCCCGTCGCAACACAGGTGGCGTCTCCTGGGCTTGCCTACCTGGGACATACGAGATGGTGAAACCTCAAAAACTGACCAGAAAAGTCATCGAGGCCAGCGCCTCGGGTACCGCGTTGGGCGCCATCTGTTATGGATTGCTGGGCGCCATATGCTACGGACCCCGCAAGCAAAACGTTGGGCGCCATCTGTTATGGAAACGCGTCAAAATGGAGCAGTAAGGAAGGCGGTCGGCATGATATCAATGGTGCACTGTGGCTAGTCATGTCGGCTGGGGTGGGCTCTTGCCAACCTTACCGTCCTGCGCCATAAGCAGAGAAAAGGTCAAAATCATGCCTTTTAAACGCGGGGAAAAACGCAAAAACCGCGTCAAAATTACATTTAAAACAACATCCGGTTAAACCCGGATGCCACGGACAGACCGTTGACATTTAATCATTCAAAAATTCAAAACTCAAAAGAAACGGGCAACTAAAATTTTAAATCAAAATTCAAAACTAAATTACTAAAACGAAAACTCAAAAGAAAACGGGCAGTTAAGCTCAACTCAAATTCAAAAAAATAACCGAAAAATCGAAAAAGTATTTAAATATAACAAATGGCAACAAAAAAAAACCAGTAAATTCAAAAAAAAAAAAAACCTGAAAATCAAAACGAATCGGAAACGACCGATTACCATAGCTGAAAAGAAGTAAACAAACAATAAATCAAAAAAAATAAGGCCGAACAAAAGAGGGGGCGCCGCGGGTGTTGTTGCGACGCCCGGTGCTTGGCCCACCCTCATCCATGGCCATCGACGCACCTAATCTCGATGGCCCCTTACCTATAAACCTAGTTGCCTTCTAAAATAAGTGGAACGCCAGCATTCCCATTTTAATTACAATTTTTATTTATAATTCATTACTTATATCTTAACTTCTAATTTAAAAATAATTGGTTATATTCATTTTCAATTTAGTTAAATAATCTTTGTAACTAATCAAAAAAATTTTTTTTTCTCCTTCCCTATCTTCTACTCTATAAATTACATTTCTTTTTTTAAATTGTGTTCTTTAATTAAATTTAACTTTTCTTTCGCTTATTTATGTATTTTTGTTTTGTTTGCTTATTTCCATCATTATGTATTGTTACATTATTATTGTTATTGTTATGTTATTTATTTAATGTTATGTTATATTATTTGCGGCCTTTATTTGTTGTAATTGTAGTTTGTTTATTTAATTAGGTATTTGGTTAAAATATATTTGTAGGTATTTCATTTTGTTTATTTAATGAAATTTATTTTATTTTAGGTATTTAAATTTATTTTATTGTATGTATTTAGTTCTATCTTAGGTTACGTATTTTGTTCTATTTTAGGTTATTTATTTTATTTTTATTTTATTTATTTTATTTCATCTTATTTTATTTTAAGGTATTTTTAATTATATTTTATTTTATGTATTTTATCCTATCCTATTTTACCTATTATTATTTGTATTATTTTATTTTATTTTATGTATATTATGTTATTTAGTTTTATGTATTTTAATTATATTTTAGTTTATTTATTTTAATTGGAATTTTATTTTATTCATTAAGGGTATTTAGACAATCTTATTTTAGTTGTGTTTATAGATCTATATATATTTTTCCTCCTATTATTTCATACTCTTTCTAACTCCTATATCTACATTTAGTAAGTTTTTCTTTTGTTTATAAAAGTTCTATTGTTTTCTTTTCTTAAGTCAATCTATTACTCTATTTTGTTTTTAGTTAACCCTTACAATTTAAGTTTCAATATATATTAACTTTATCTTTTTAAACGTCTTTATGTTTATTGGGTAATACTAAGGTTTGGTCTCACCGGATTGTTGCAGTAGGCCGTTGGTGGGGCACTACTGTTGTTGTTGTTGGTGCTTGTGCGGCGGGCCTATGTTACGGCGGCCCTCGCTGTTGTCACTGCTGGTGGTTGTCGATGTTGGTAGTTGTGCTTGTGCGGCGGGCCTATGTTTCGTCGGCCCTCGCTGTTGTCTCTGCTGGTGGTTGTCGATGTTGGTTGAACGGCGGGCCTATATGTGGGCGGCCCCCGCTGTTGTCGTCACTGCTGGTGGTTGTTTATGCTGGTGATGTTGTCGTACCTTGGCGCCCGCTGGCTCGCGCGATGGTGGAGCGCTATTGTAGTGGCGCGCGCGATGGTGGAGCGCTATTGTATTGGCGTGCGCGATGGTGGAGCGCTATTGTAGTGGCGCGCGCGATGGTGCAGCGCTATTGTAGTGGCGCGCGCGATGGTGATGCAATGCTCGAGGTTGGCGCGTGCTATGGTAGCGCGCGCGATGACGGTGCGCTGGTATAGTGGCGCGCACGATGGTGGAGCGCTATTGTACAGGCGCGCGCGATTGTGGAGCGGTGGTAGCGCGCGCAATGATGGTGCGAAATTAAGGTGGCGCGTCAAAGGGTAGCGCGTGATGGTGGTAGCGCGCGCAATGATAGTGCGCGAGGTGGGCGCGTGGCTATGGTAGTCCGTGATGGTGGTAGGTGATGTTGGCGCTGTTTTGGTGGTGCGTTGTCGTAGTGGCTTTCTGGCAAATTCTGAAAGGAAATTTTAAGCAAAATTAAATCAAACATCGAAGATCTTTGTAGGCAGAATGCTATGGTTAAATAATGTAATGCAACTTGCCTCTATTTAAGAGATATTTATAAAATGAAATAAAGGTGATGGTTACAAACGTAAAATATGGCCTAATAATGACTATGTTGACAAAGGTTTCTTTATTGCGGAGGAATGTTAAATTAGGCACATTTTTTTTTTCCAGACACAATAAGCAATAGAATCATTCACTCTTATAAAAACTTTCTTATTTATGGCAAACTAAAAAAAAACCAATGTGCAATAAAAAAACTTGAGTTAATATAGCTCATTCTAATAGCAACAATATTGTAACAATAAATAAATAAAACTAAATAGATATGAGCGCAAGTATATCTGTACCGTGCAACATTTTCCGCCACGCGTATATAAGGAGGAATTTCCGAATTCTCGAAATTTGGACCCCACACGTGGTTAAAACGCTTACCCGCCTGAACAAAACTAGCCACTTCCTGCACTATCTGAGAAATTAATGAAACCCAGTGTCTATTTAAACTATTATTGGTATGTGGTTTGCAGTAAAATATAATAAATGCAGTAAAATATAATAAAATATTGGGTACTTACATGCACATCGAATGATCTTTGGCTTTTCTTGTGTTTTCTGGAAAATTTACGATTTTTGGCAATTTTAATTGTGGATAGTTTAAAAAAAACCCCGAGTCTGTATTTTATATAAATTTTATATATTGGTCTATAGTCACGCAAACACTATTAGTGTTCTTTCGAAATTTTGATCGGACTATGGTTTTGTTCCTTTTAAATTGAATTCAATTCACACTTTCCAATTGCAGTCATTCAAATCCGTATATTTTTCGCATAATTTTGCATTTACAATTGTGATCAATTATCATACACAGTATTTAAAAATTTTCTTCAATTTAAGCAAATTATGTAGCACTTCACTAGCAACAATGATTTCCGTTTTGCTATTTTTCATATTTCTGTGGTCACAAACCATAATCGCTTAAGTCGAGATATGTCGTTTTGTCAAATTAATTTTTTGTTGCATTTAATATGCACTTAGAAAGTAATAATGCAGTTTTTGTTATATATTTACCATCGTGCTTATTTTTTTACAATTGATTTAGAATGACGATTTGACAAATATATACTACTGACTCGAGATTTAAACTGTTTTCTGCAACCTATTTCATGGCATGATTTTTGACTTAGGCTTTTATGGCTTGTGACCACAGATTTGTCTACCCGACATCGTTCGAACAAATAACAATTTAAATAAGTAAGTTATTCTAAAGTTTGATATTTGCAAACGTTTCGTAAAATAGTTAATCGCGCACAAACACTTCATTTAGCACACTAAGGTTTAAAAAATGTTTTACCACAATTTTCCTTCTTGGGTAGTGTGCACAAGTTTTTCCACATTTGCTCGCGGCTGAACTTCACGGGGCACGACCGTCTCGTTTAATTTCATAACACATTTGAAATGGCAGTCAATGCCGGCGAAGCCATTAGGGTATCGAGAAAATTTGTTTAAGCAACTACGACTGCGCAATGGAAAAATTCCGTTATTCAGTCTGACGTGGCGTGATCGTTGCCAGGTGGGACACCACGATTGGTGGTTGCCATCAGGGTTCGGACTTCTGCTACTATTTTAGATACCTTTTGTACTGCCAAATTTGGTAAAAGTACAGTCCGGTTTCCGAAACAAAAAAAAAGCACAATATGTTATTAAATTTAAAGAAGGAGATATGATTTTACTTCCTGATAGCAGATTTTAAGAGATTTGACACGTAGAAATTGTTTAAAATTGAAAGTTCGTTGATTACACTTTTATTTTAAGGCTTTAAAAAAAAAGGAATTTAGTACTTTTACTCTTGCTACTATTTTGTTATTTAGTTAGTTTTATTAAAGGTGAATTTTCACGTATGGAACAAAAGTCGAAATTAGAGAATATTAACAATGTTTAATTATTTTACGAGAAAGTTTGAAGTCAGGGAAAATTTTAACTTATCAAAAAAAAATCATGTTATGGTAATATTAAATGGGAACATAAAGCGTAGTAGGTTTGTGTAAAGTGCATTTAGTATTGAAATTACTACAATTTTAACTAAGTCCGAACCCTAAAGGCACGCTTTCGTTCGCGCGCGAAAAAGGAAGGTTCTAGAACTTATGTTTGGTGTGTTCCCTTGGTGGTCCGCGGAACCCGACGCTACTGGGTTTTAGGATAGGAGACACATGAAGCTCCTCATCCGCCATTGACAATACTATGACGATCTACGCTTCGTTACCATGCGCATAATAAATTAATATTGCCGCCTTGAAAATAGTTAACTTGATTCTTAAAGATGCTTTGCAATTTGACCAATATTTTGGTGCCCTTTTTCCTCTGTTACATTTTATTTTGGTGATATGACAGTTGTTAATTGCGTCAGTATCAGGAATCCGGACGGGACCCCCATGTGTCTCCCTACCTTAGTTATTCGATTAGTCACCCACTTGTATACATTAAGTTCCAACATAAAAATTAAGCGCTGTTTACTTAATATCAAATGCCCATTTAATTCAATTTGTCATTTTTCGGGCAATCTGGTTTACCCTACTATTTATTTCTGGCCACACCGAGAACACACCAAGCACTTGTTTGTCTGGAAATTAAAAGTTCCGTTATTGGTGCCTTTTTCCATTTTATGGAACATTTGGTGCTGCCACCTCGGCAAGAATCACGCCACTTCCCAGAATCTATCGATTTATGTCAAACCGCAGGGTGAACCTAAACTGTCACCTATCCAACCGCAGTGAGTCATACCAATCAAACTCAATAAAAGAAAAATGACTATAAGTTAGAAGTAGACCATAACACGATAAATATATCGAATTGAACCAAAGTCCAAATTAAAACTGTGGTCTTCCCCTTTCGATTGATACCAATTTTGTGCGAATATTCCAAATTTTACGGAAACCAACATTTTGGCCGAGAACTCTGTTATCGATAAATTTATCGAAATTTCATGATGCCTGTTACCCATTCCACACTCCTAAGAACCTGTCTGCAAAATTTCGTGATGATCGGGCCATTTGTTCAGACGATAAAGAACCACAAACATCCGCAGTCACTCACAAACTTACGTTTTTATATATTAGTAAGATTGTATCGTCTATTTGATTCTGTAAACCTTTTTGCTATTGCTGGATATACGTAATTAAAGGGAGCCGTCTTTTCGGTTTTTTCGAATAACGGTAAATTGCAAATATCTCAAAAACGGTACCATAGAATCAAAAATAAACTTTTCGAAGTCAGTGGGTGGTTTTACATACAAATTTCATAACGGTGTCTCTGGTAAATTTTGGCCGTCGACCAGTGTTATCTATTGGAGTTAATTTGGAATATTAAAACCTGATTGTAAACGTTCGTTAAGAAAAACACATTTTGCAGATTACGATTCTGAAGACAAATATTAATAAAAATACCAAGTGAGAATACGCCATTTTCGTATTGTTAAGATAATCTACTGTTCCACATTTCCGATCAAAAAACCTTATCCACACTGGTAAAGATCTTATATTGCCTTAACAACCTGCCATATAAATCTTTCCAATTGGATTATGGGTTTAAGAGTTATTTGCAAATGCATTTCATAAATCGGGCACGTTTTCCATCAGCATCGTCATTAAGATGAATTAGGGTAAACTGGGGTAGATTCGTCTTTGGGGCACATTCGTCAAAGCTGTTTTCGGTTTAAAGGAAAATCAGTAGCTTAACAGTTTGAAATGTGTTTATACCTTTAGGCAATTTAATGAGTTATGTGAAGTTTCGCAGTTGTAGTGCGAAAAATGACGGAGCAACACGCGTTTAAGGACTTTTTAGGAAGATGGTGTAATTTTGACCAGTAAGTACATAAGAGATTTATAAATATAATTTCCAGTGAATTTCAAAGCAAGTGATTGAAAAGTTTACAGAAAATATTTTTTTAATACTATTCGCAAACGTTGTTGTTGTTGTTGTTGTTAGCAGTGCTTCGCCCTGCCCAAAGGGCCAGAACACTCCTAGTTGTCATCGGGCTCTTCTAACGGAAGTCCAAGGAAACGCGCTGTTTCAACAGGGTTGGACCAAAGTGATAAGGGAGTTAGAAGAGTATGTTCCGAAGAACACGAAAAGAGATGTTGCGTGTCATGGGGGGCCATACCGCATGCAGGGCATGTGTTAGGTATGGTAGGGTTCAGTCTGGCCAAATAGGAGTTCAGCCTATTGCAATATCCAGACCGAAGTTGAGCCAGCATGACTCTAGTCTCCCTCGGAAGGACACGTTCTTCCTCAGCAAGAACGGGTGGTTGGGCACCAATAACGGGGTTCACAGGCCGGGATCTGAGGGATCTGTCCACCGACTCAGTGTGGAGGTCCTTTAGGGCCCGCCTATGGTCCCGCAGATCAAACGGCAACGAGATGTGATGCCGGATCTCATCATAATGCTTCCGGAGGTGCTTCCTTATGTCTCTAGGGGGCGGAGTTTCATCCAATAGCTGTCGATTTGGATGACTGGGACGGTGGCAGTTCAGAAGGAACTGCCTACTTAAAAGTTCCGCATGCTCGCGAACGTTGAGCATTTGAGCCTCCTGGTGGAGATGAGACTCAGGAGACATAAGCAAACAACCCGTTGCAGTTCTGATGGCGGTGTTTTGGCAGACCTGCAATTTCCTCCAGTGGGTGTCGTGAAGGTTAGGCGACCATATGGGCGCTGCATAATCAATAACCGGTCGGCCAATAGCCTTATAGGTGACCAGCAACGTTTCTTTGTCTTTGCCCCAAGTACTGCCGGCGAGTGACTTGAGGATCTTGTTGCGGCTTTGTACCTTTGAAGCTATTGCGGTGGCATGATTAGCGAAGGTGAGGCTATTGTCGAATGTAACCCCTAGAATTTTGGGGTGGTTGACAGTAGGTAGTGGAACACCATCTACGTGGACATTCAACTCCTGCCCCATCTGCGCATTCCACGTAGTGAATAGGGTCGCGGTCGATTTAGTCGGGGACAGTGTCAGGTTCCGCTCTGTGAAGAAGCAGGAAAGGTCGCGCAGGTAGTCATTAAGTCTCGTACAAAGTTCGTCTGTCGAAGGTCCTTTGCCCGTGGCCATCACGGTGCAGTCGTCAGCGTACGAAACGATGGAGACCCCCTCTGGTGGGGGAGGGAGGCTCGAGATGTAGAAGTTAAACAGAAGGGGTGAAAGAACACCACCCTGCGGAACCCCTTGTCTAATTCTTCGAGGTCTACATCTCTCGTTTCGAAACTGCACTGACGCCAGCCGACCGTTCAGGTAGTTAGCGGTCCACCTTTTTAGGCCGGCAGGAAGCGGTGTCTCCTCCAGGTCTTCAAGGAGTGTGGCGTGGTTGACCGTGTCGAAGGCTTTCGACAGGTCAAGTGCCACGAGAACCGTCCTGTGGTTTGGTTGGTGTTGGTTTAAACCGAAGTTAATCTGCGTCGTGATGGCGTTCAAAGCTGATGTTGTGCTATGGTTTTTACGGAAGCCATGTTGATGATTGGCCAGCTGCAGGTTTGCAGTATAATATGGGAGCAGAATAGCCTCTAACAACTTCACTACCGGCGAAAGGAGAGATATCGGACGATAAGAGTCTCCTTGATTTGCCGGCTTCCCAGGTTTTAGTAGGGGGACCACAGTCGCATGTTTCCAGATATCTGGTATAACGAAGGTGGACAGTGAGAGGTTGAATAGAGCCGCCAAGTACTTGTGCCCCTCGTGGCCTAGGTGTTTCAGCATCTTCATGGCAATTCCGTCGGGTCCGAGTGATCTTGAAGGTTTGGCCTTCTTTATAGCTTCCTTGACCTCTGCAGCGGAGACGACAATAGGCGCGGCTGTGTGTTTGTGTTTGTGCGCGCGTCGGATGGCTTTTCTCTTAGCCCTATCCGCAGGAGAATGCAGTATAAATTGCCGGCAGAAAGCGCTCGCGCATTTCCTGGGGTCCGACTTGACGTTATCGCCGAAAGCAATGGCGACCTTGTCATTGTATTTGGTCGGGTTGGATAGGGCCTTGACTGTCGACCATAATTTGCCGACCCCGCCGGAGAGGTTGCATGACTCTAGGTGTTCTTTCCACTTCTTCAATTTATGTTCATTGACAGTCCGACGGATTTCTGCGTTGAGATCCTTTATTCTTGGATCTGCGGGGTTCAAGAGTCTCACTTGGTCACGTTCTCTTGCCATTGCCGCTGCTTCCGCAGGGAAATTCGGCCGAATTTCCGGGATTCTGCCAGCAGGGATGAAGCGGCCAGAGGCTGAATCGATGACTTTGCGAAACTCTTTCTCACCTTTGCATACGTCCGTCGGTGTGGGTAGGTCAGCGAAGGAGTGCTCTGTAAAGTCCGTGAAGCGGTCCCAGTCCGCTTTACTAAAGTTAATGTACGTACGTTTTTCTGTCGTTATGAAGTCGGACGGTCGTTCGATGTCTAGTAGGATGGGTAGGTGGTCAGATGCCAGTGTAAGCATAGGTTGCCAGTTAACGTGGTTGATAAGGCCCGCACTTGAAATGGAGATGTCTGGCGAACTGTGGCAGTTACCTGCCACCCTAGTGGGGGCATCTCCATTCAATGTACAGAATGCCGAATTATCTATTTGCTCTGCGAGTGCGTGCCCTCTGCTATCTGCTGGCAAGTTGGAATGCCAGAGATCGTGATGTGCGTTGAAATCGCCTAAGATGAGGCAGTTATCGCCCCTTAGCAACGCACTAATATCAGGGCGATAATCACGGGGACAGCACGTAACAGGGGGAATGTATATATTTAACACTCGCAAGTCGACGTCGCCTGTCCGGACTGCTATACCCTGGTATTCTAGGGTAGAGTCCCTGGGGTCAACGTCAGGGGCAAACAGATTATATTGTACAGTATGGTGTGTAATGAATGCGAGGCCGCCCCCATGACCGCTGGGACGGTCTTTCCTATGTACGTTGTACCCATCACGAGTACGTAAGTCCGAGTTAGCATTCAGTTTGGTCTCCTGAATGGCGGCCAGTTTAATGTTGTTCGACTTCATAAAGTCTGTTATCTCCGCGATCTTACCAGCTAACCCGTTGCAGTTCAGCTGTAGGATTTTGAAGTGTGTCGGGAGGGAGGGTGGAGGCATGCTGGGGGTAAGGGACGGATGCGGTTGCCTAGGTGGAGGTGGGCATAGTCCCAAGCTGTGACGCAGTCGAGGGTTCAGCGCGTCTTGGCCGATGTTGTGTGGCGTGGAGGGCGGCTGAGTACTGCAGCAAGGGGCAATAAATGCATCCGTCCAAAGGTTCCTGTTTGCGAGCCCAGAGCACATATGGATGTGGCACAGGCCAAGGCAGTTATTGCACTTAACCGATGCCGCAGGCGTATATAGTCTTTGCCGACAAACAGTGCACGTGGTGAAAGGTACGAGGAGGTTATGTTCCTGACCCACGTGCATGCTGGAAGTAGGGGGGGACGAGAGTGGGGACTGAGGTGAGGCGGGAGCAGCAAGGCTGCAGGTCGTGAAGACCGGGCCACTGTCGTGGCCATTTGATGATGGTGGGTGCGGTGTGTGTGCGCCGGAGCGACGAGAACCGCGGGACGCGCGTGTGCGCGAACAACATGGTGCCTCAAAAGTACTGAAAAAAGTACGGGTTCTGGGGATGGCAGGGTTAAGCCCTGAGCATCCAGATCTATGCAACCATCTCTTGCATTTACTGCATTGAACAGAATGTGAACGTTTAACATATATTTTCTTCCAGCAGACGCAGCAGATCCATTCTCTCGGTCCGGGGTTGGATTCGATACCAGCCCGTAGCAAGAGACATTGGAGCAACCCTGCTGCAAGGGATTGCTCCGAGGATGACAATTTAGGAGTGGGATTGGACAAATTGGACAGGGTTACACTGAAATAACAGCCCTTGGCCGGGTAAAACCCGGGTCATTCCGGTACGTAGAACCGGCTGTTGTGCAAACGTCAAGCTGTGTAGTTGTGTTTTTTATTTGCTCTGTATTTTTCTTTAATAATTAAATAACTAGTTGATATCTTAATATTAAAAGTTACATTTAAAGTTAAAAGAGTTTAATACTTAATGTGCTTCACTACTTGCTGTGAAAAATTACTTAAATTTTTGAATTGTGATTAATTGTTCTAAATCATTCTACTGATTTTGTGTGTGCCGAGTTTTTTGCATATTGTATTTGTTGCATTTGAAAGGCTCGTACTTTACATTGCAATTGTTGTTGTGTGCTGATTTGCTTTTTGATCTCTCTTTTGTTACAGCTGTTTGCGTGGTTTGTTAAACGTCAAATATAGTGTGTCTAAAACTGGTCGCTTAATCCTGTGCGTTTCAAACTGTCAGGGTTGTATTTCTTTTCATTTGATAAATTAATATTTTCTTTAATTTTTGATAAAACTAAATTTCTTATCTCCTTATTTTTTACATAGTGCTTTATTTACTTTTTTAAAAATGTCGTGTATGTTTGAAAACTGTCAAATAAAAAGCGAGTCCGAACGCTTTGTAGCATGCTGGTTGTGCGATGGACTTATCCACGCAAAATGTGCAGGGTTAACAGGTAGAATAGCGGACTTAATTAACGACGGAAAAGGCCTGCGCTGGTCCTGTACTAAATGTCGTTCGACGGAAGTTCACTTGTGCAAAACTTTTAGGCACATTAGGAACGGGTTTTCTGAAATCAGCAAAGATTTTTCATTGCTGACTGAAAAGTTCAAAAAGTACGAAAATATTTTCAAAACTTTAAAACTTCTAGATAGTTCGCCTAACTTGGAATGCCCTGACAATCGCGAAGAGAATCGCGAAAACAAGCGCAGACGTACGGATGATCTGCCTTCTACTTCAATGGCGCCGAACCTGCCTCCAGCCATTGAACTTATTGATTTGGCATCTCCAATACCTGACGCGGTTGTTCGGGCAACGTCCAAAAACGCCCCCCCAAAGTCAACAAATAAAAAAACTTTGGAACCTCCAACGGTGGAGCCCGAACCAATTACTAGGAAGCTGGTTGTGGTCCCTCAAAAAAAATCGATTTTTGTGTCTAGGTTCCATCCAGACACTACTGAAGATGATTTGAGGTACCATATTTCTTCAAAGGTTAAAGATCAAACCTTAACCGTTAGAAAATTTAACTTCGCTTACCAACGAAATATGTCCTCGTTCAAAATTGATGTATCCGGAAAAGATTTTAACTCTCTTTTGGACAGTTCTTTTTGGCCTCCCGGCGCTCTTGTGCGGGAGTTTGAGTTCAGACCGAATAGAAATGTTCAAAACGTAGCTAAAATCACTCGTAATAATGTTGAGTCAAAAAACTAAGTCCGTGAATATCTTCTACCAAAATGTCAGAGGTTTAAATACCAAATTAAATGACCTGTATTTGAAATCTTTCCATTGTAACTATAACGTAATTGCTTTTACCGAAACTTGGCTAAAACCGCATGTTTTCAATTCCGAGTTTTTATGTAACGAATATCAAGTTTATAGACATGATCGCTTGAACAAAGTCGGAGGTGGTGTTCTACTTGCCGTTCATTCCTCTATTCCTTCAGAGGAGGTTAATGTACCTAACACGGATTCCATTGAGTTTAAATGCATCCGCATCCAGCTAGAGAACGTGTACATGTACTTATCTGTTTGCTACATCCCTCCAGCATCTGATCTTTCAATCTACATGCAACATGTCTCTCTGCTCAGAACTGTTAACTTATTGACTAAAGCTTCTGACTCGATGATTGTTTTAGGTGATTTCAACCTTCCGCATATATCGTGGAACATATCTGACGGAAACATTATTCCAAATCCATCCAAACTGAGCTTCAATGACTTTTTGGATGGAATTTCTGATCTCTGCCTTAGTCAAATAAATGTTACCGCTAACAAGTTTGGCAAAATCTTAGATTTAATTTATGTTGATGATAAAAACAAATTTTCTGTAAATCGTTGTGATCCGTTGGCTTTACCAGAAGACGTCTACCACCCTTCTATGGAAATATTTCACGAAACCATCAGTAATGGCCAATATACACAATGCTGCTCAAGTAGTAGCTTTGATTTTAACTTCTCAAAAGCCAACTATAAGAAATTAAATAGAGAACTGTCTAAATTAACTTGGCCTGAGCTTTGTGGCGATATCGATTCAAACGTTTTACATTTTAATCAAACTATTCACTACTTATTTGAGAAGTTTGTTCCTATGCGTAAATTAACATATGATCATCCAACGCAAGCTTGGTTTACTAAAGAGCTTATGATGCTGAAAAATAGAAAAACGCGTTCTTTCAAATTATTTAAGAAATCGGGGTTAAACAAACATTACTTGTTGTATTCTGTTCTACGTAAGAGGTACATCGACTTGAACAAAAAGTGCTATAAAGCCTATATCTCTAAAACAAAAAGAGACATTATTCGCAATCCGAAGTCATTTTATGATTTCGTAAATTCTAAACGAAAAGTTGTGGGATTTCCCTCAGCCATGAAATATAAAGACATTTCATCTAGCGATAATCAAGATATCGCAAATTTCTTTGCGCAATTTTTCAATTCTAACTATTCTGCAGTCACTAATTCTGACTTTCTAAATTATCCCTATGAGCTACATGGGAACAATTTTATTAATTGTCCAACTATATGCGCCAATGATGTTCTTATTTATCTGAAAACCTTGAAGGAATCTTTTAAATGTGGCCCTGATAGGATTCCTACATGCTTCTTGAAGAAGTGTGCTAACAATATTTACAAACCCCTTACCAATTTGTTCAATCTGTCACTAAAGTGTGGTGTTTTCCCAAAAGCATGGAAAGTGTCGTTTCTTATACCGCTTCATAAAAGCGGAAGCAAGGCTTCTATAGAGAACTATCGTGGCATAGCAAAGCTTTCTGCCATCCCAAAAGCGTTTGAAGCTATTGTTACCAATCAGCTTACGAATCCTATCTCTACCTTGATTTCTGACTGTCAACACGGGTTCTGTAAGGGAAAGTCCACCGTTACAAACTTACTTGAATTTACAAATCATGTCTCAAATGGCTTTAGAAAAAATCTGCACACAGACGGTATTTATACTGATTTCAGCAAAGCTTTCGATAAAGTGTGTCACTCGTTACTTATTCATAAACTAGATCAGCTGGGTTTCCAGCCGGGTCTCAATCGCTGGATCTCCTCTTACCTTAGCGACAGAACACAAAAAGTAGTGTTTAAAAACTGTGAATCCGATGTTATTTATGTCTCCTCTGGAGTTCCTCAAGGAAGCCACCTGGGCCCGATTCTGTTCTTGTTGTTTATAAATGACATTTCTACAGTAATAGAATTTTCTAAAATGTTAATGTATGCCGACGATGTAAAGCTTTTCATGTCATTCGCATCATCCGAAGATAGCAATAAGCTTCAATCAGATCTAAATGCATTAGTTACTTGGTGCGATTTAAATTATATGCCGCTTAATCTAAAGAAATGTAAATACATGCGTTTTTCGAGAGGAATTTCACAGCCTGCTTCCTATACAATTAACAATTATAGTCTTGAGCAAATGTATGATTTTGTTGACCTTGGGGTTACTATGGACTACAAACTCAGTTTTAACTGCCACATTAACGTAACAGTCAATAAAGCTAGAGGCGTTCTAGCATTTGTTAAACGATGGTCTAAAGAATTTAGCGACCCTTATGTAACTAAAACTCTCTTTACTACTTTAGTCAGACCGATACTTGAATACGGTTCTATAATTTGGAGCCCGCGTTACCAGGTCCACGTGGACCGCTTAGAATCAGTTCAAAAACAATTTTTACTATTTGCCTTAAGAGATCTTCACTGGGATCCGTTGTATAATTTGCCATCCTATACGAGTCGCTTAAAACTTATTAATCTTCACAGCCTTTCTAGTCGGAGGGAAATGCTTGGAATTGTTTTCATGATTAAATTACTAAATGGTTCAATTACAAGCCCGTTTCTTTTGAGCGAAGTGAACTTCAATGTACCTTCTCGTCCATCAAGACATTTTAAACCCCTTATCTTGAAACAGTGCCGAACTAATTTTGAATTAAATGAGCCTTTTCGTTGTTTGTGTCAAGATTATAACTCTCATTCTGGTACGTTTGATATTTCAGACTCACTATGCAGCATAAAAAAGTCAATTCTTTCTATCCTAAATACATAGCAACATTTTGCTTTCATATCCTTTGATTCTTATCTTTATTCTTTACAATAACTATTCACTGTCAACTAACTATTTATTAATTGTGTCATCTATTTTTTCATCTACCTTACTTAGCTGATGAGGTTTTCTCTGTAGCTGAGCAGTTTTAGATCTCGACGATTAACAAACCAAAGCCTTTCAAAGACTCGGCACGAAAGAACAATCCGTGCGTCATGCGGATGCGCCCCTCGCGCCGGTCGGGCGGGATATGGTGGGTAATCCGTTGGGCATTATTATTATTATTATATTAGTGTTTTCTCGTTTGTTAAAATGAAAAAAAAATAATTAAGTTAATCGGGGCACATTCAGCGATTTCAATTGGGGCACATTCACCGATTAAATTATCAATATGCCTTTCAATATTTCCAGACAATGGTGAGGAACTATAAGAAGCAGACCACTCGCTGCGAAATAAACAAGAATGATTTTAAAAGAGCGCTTTCTGATATCAGGCACAGACGAAAGAGTAGATATTACGTTGGCTGCCCGAGAATACGGTCTTAAAAGACAGACGTTGCAATCTCGTTTAAAAACATTTCATTTTTTAAGATGTAAGGATTCTCATGACGACTGTTCCTCTGAAGATGAGCTTCCGTCCAAAGTGTTTCATTCAAAATATACTCGTCAGATTTTGACGAAATATCATGAGGACCAGTTGGTTGGCCGGCACACCGCCATTGACACATGAATATAAACACTTTTTTTGAATGAAATACTAATCATTTTATCTTTGCAGGGTTCTTCCATGGGTCATTGGTAAGCCCCAACATCCTCATGCCACGTTAGGCATGGGCGCATGGACGGGTGGTAAATTTTATTGATGCGCCGGGGGAATGTGTGTGATATTAAAATTAAAGAAAAGAGTGGGTGTTAAATTGGCGCCTCATGCTATTAGCAAGCATTTGGACGAAGCGTACCCACTTTGCACACAACAGTTGTTATTAAATCCTTCGTTCCGATGCCATTTTGTACGATGGATCACGTACAATGTATGGAAGTCGCCGAGAAAGCGAAGCAACACCTAATCTGCAATACAGGTCGAAGACAATTACCCTACATCCCTGGAAATGCTGAAGAATGTACTGGATGGAACTATGGATTCAAATACACTCGAAGATTCGATGCGTGAAATGTTCGACTGACCTAATCCCTATTACACTGGTCGACGGCCAAAAATTTACCAAAGACGCCATTATGAAATTCGTATGTAAAACCACCTCCTGATTTCCAAAATCGAGTTCATTTTTGATTCTATGGTACCGTTTTCGATATATTTTCAATTTACCGTTATTCGAAAAAACCAAAACGACGGCTCTCTTAAATTGCGTATATCTCACGAACGGATCAAGCAATTTCAAAAAGGTTTACAGAATCAAAATCACTATAAAATTTGGTATAAGTGCATCATACATTGTTTTTTGCTCAACCAGATAGCTTTCGAGATATTAGTTTATCTTTTCAGGTTTTTTTTGTTTTTATGAAAAAATATTAAAAAAACAAGTAAGGAAAGGGCTGTCTTCGGCTGTGCCGAAGGCTTTATACCTTTCATGAATACGCACAACTTTTCTAAGTGTCCGATCCTTACTTGAAATTACTTACAAACTCTCCAAAACTGTTAATTTAAAAATACATAGCCAAACCACATTTATCGGAGCAATCGGTAATATGGGAGCTATATGTTATGTAAGTCCGATCTGTATCATTTTCACTACACACATCACATATATAATAAGTACCAAACCTGCAAAATTTTAAGTTTCTAGCTTTCTATTTGCAACATGTATATCCCAAAACCCATTTATCGAAACTATCGATTATATGGGAGCTATATGTTATGTTGGTCCGATCTAGGTGATTTTCACTACACACATTACTTTTATAGTATGTACTAAACCTGCGAAATTTCGCTCGAATAGCTTTTTAATTGCAAGAGTTATAGGCCAAAACCCGTTTATCGGAACAATCGATTGTATGGGAGCTATGCGTTCTATCGGTCCGATCTTGCTGGTTCCGACAAATGATTAATCCTGTGCAAAATGGCGCCTGCTTGCAAAATTTCATCGACATATCTCTAAAACTGAGGGACTAGTTTGCGTTCAAACATACGGACGGACAGACGGACAGACGGACATGGCTAAATCAACTCAGCTCGTCGCCCTGATCATTTCGGTATACTTAATGGTGGGTCTATCTCTTCTTCTTCTCACACTTACAAACATCGGACCAAAGTTATAATACCATTTCATGTTCATGAAAGGTATAATTACTCTTTGCGAGAGCAGCATTCTTCGTATAAAAGGAACCTTTCTGTCTAGGTAAGATTTGATTTTTTCAATTTTATTCTTGTTCCGAGTATAAATAGTTCAGTTCATAAGTTCAATTTCAAAACCGTGATTTATAAAAAAAATAAAATGAGTAAAAGGACGCGAGAATTTGAGTGTAATAACGATCCATATATGTTCTGTTTCATGTGTGGCCAATATACTTTGATAAGGCGACGTCGAGTGTTCTCAGATCATTTCAAAACTTTATACTCCAAGTATTTTGGCATTGAACCTAAAAATGCTGAAAAACCTTGGACACCGAACATTTTGTGTGTTATATTTGTCAAGCAAATGTACTTGGCGTTGGAAGATCAAGAAGAGTAACCTATGCCAGCGTTCATACAATGACATTACCAGTACTACATTAAACGGCAGTTGCGGATCCAGTTTCATCGTCAACAATAATATCTGAGTGCGACGAATCAAGTTGTACTGAATTTCGTATGGGAAACGAGAGAAACGTTTGGCACAAGTACCACTTAATGATTGGATAAGAGATTTGGAACTATCCAAGGAAAAGGCCGAGATGCACACTTCTCGTATGCAACAATTTAAATTTGTGTCATCCGATGTTAAGGTGATATATTGTAGAACTCGTCACGAAACATTTTCCAAACACTATATCAAGAAAGACAGTATATGCTACTGCAACGACATTCCTGGTTTGTTCAAAGAGTTTGGCCAAACATATGATTCAAAAGAGTGGCGATTGTTTATAGACAGCAATAAACTGAGCTTAAAGGCTGTATTATTGCATATTGGTAGCAAAAAGCCTTCTATCTCGATGCGCATACAGTAAATACAAAGGAAACCTACGAGGAAATGCAAAAACTACTCAAATTTATCAAATATGAAGAGCATGATTGGAAAATATGTTCTGATCTCAAAGTCGTTGCAATGCTATGTGGTCTACAAAGTGGCTACACCAAACACTGCTGCTTCCCCTGCAAGTGGGATAGCCGAGCTCGTAAGGACCACAACGTCAGAAAGGATTGGTCGGTAAGAGTCGAGTTTAACGTTGGTGTGGATAACATCAAATACACCCCTCTTGTCAAGAAAGAGAAAATCATACTTCCACCCTTCCACATCAAGCTCGGTCTCATTAAAAACTTTGTTAAGGCTTTGGACAAAGAAGGCGAAGCACTCGACTATTTGAAAACAATTTTTCCAGATATTTCTCAAGCCAAGATAAAGGAAGGAATTTTTGTTGGACCACAAATAAAAAAGTTGATCAACAATAATCTATTCAAAGGACTGCTCTCATTAGTTGAGGCAGCAGCGTGGTATAATTTTGAAAAGGTCGTTGCTTATTTTCTAGGTAGACACAAAAGCCCTAACTACGAGTAGATAGTGAAATACTTAATTAATAATTATGCCAAAAAGGGTAAATATTGAAGGCTTATTAAAATTAATTTCCCAAAATTTTATAACTTGTTTACCCAGGCGTAAATATGTCTTTAAAAGTTCACTTTCTGCACTCACATTTGAGCTTTTTTCCGGCAAATCTTGGCGACGAAAGTGACGAGCATGGCGAAAGGTTTCACCAGCAAATGAAATTAGTTGAGAATCAATATCAAGGATTCTGGAACGTCGCAATGATGGGCGATTACTGCTGGTTTCTCATAAGAGAAACCGATCTTAAAAAGAATAAGCGTCAAAGCAGAACACATAATTATTTCACATAGTAAAATCAAATTAAGATAAAGATTGTTAGAATATGGTATAAACATTAATATATTTAAAAAAAAAAGTTAAAAATATGGGTAATTTCATTCATAAATTGAACTTTTAACTCAATTGAAACAGAGCATAGCTAGATATTCCACTCTCCTTTATACCATACATACCGCACCCTAAATCAAAAACAGTCACAACTCAAAATTTTTTTAGGTCGCTTTCTTGGCATAGATTGCCTTATAAAAAGTATTTTTCTTTTTGACTATTATCGTTACTCTTTAAAGAGCACAGTGATGTCAAGTTTTTAAAAATCAAATCACTTTTGTGCGATCCAGAAGCAATTAACTGAAAGTTACTCGGATTTTGAGTTGTGACTCTTTTTGATTTAGTGTGCGATACGTTCTGAGATATACATACGTTGAAATTGCGCAACCTGGGTATTTTCTGGAAAAAAGTTGTGGTTTTGGAATGCTGCCCTTGCAAAGAGTAATTTTTTTCATATTTTTTCATAAAAAAAAAACAAAAATCTGAAATGATAAGCTAATATCTCGAAAACTATCTGGTTGAGCAAAAAACAATGTATGATGCATTTATACCAAATTTTATTGTGATTTTGATTCTATAAACCTCGTGATTCGTGGGATATAGGTGATTAAAGGGAGCCGTTTTTCTTTTGGTTTTTTCGAATAACGGTAAATGGAAAATATCTCGAAAACGCTACCATAGTAACCAAGAAAGGAAGCTTAAGTTCGGGTGAACCGAACATTAAATACCCAGCGTTAGGTTTCAGAACGAGATACAAATACCATGACTTGCCAATGATATAGGCCCTAGAATCTCATTTGAAATTTTCTATATCAAAAAAGGGGTCGCGGTTATCATCCGATTTCGCCCCTTTTAAACACCAACCTGCCTTGGCCAGAAAGTAACCTGTGTACCAAATTTCATGCGAATATCTCAAGTTTTACTCAACTTATGTTAATTTATGTGATTTTCGATATCGAAAAAGTGGGCGTGGTTATCATCCGATTTAGAAAATTTTCACAGCAACTCACCTTGGCTAGAAAGTAGCCTGCATAACAAATTCCATGCAAATATCTCACTTTTCACGCAAGTTATGTCAATTTATGTGATTTTCGAAGTTTTCAATATCGAAAAAGGGGGCGTGGTTAACATCCGATTTCGTCCATTTTCAATAGCAACCTACCTTGGTCAGAAAGTAGCCTGCATAACAAATTTCATGCAAAGATCTACATTTTTACGCAGGTTATCTTGTACACGGACGGACAGACGGACGGACATGCCTTAATCAATTCCTCTTTTCAACCTAAGAACTTTCATATATGGAACTCTATATCTAACTCGATTATTTTGCCCCGTTACATAGTACCGTTATGTGGACACAATTATAATACCCTTGTACTAGTACTAGTACGCTGGGTATAAAAAGACACATCTCTATGTATTTGAATTACACAGGCCTACAAAATGAGACCAAAATTTTTTACCATAAACCAGACCATACTTTCCGAAAGGTTTTCGATGTGCGGAATTCAAATCTGGACGCAGAATCTTTGTGTTCTATTGCATCATACCTACGTTAACTCTAAAGCTGTATGAAAATTACAAATTTATAAACTTTAAATTGCTCTATCTTAGCGAAAAAAAAAGATATTTGAGCAAACTGAACGCCATTCGTAAGAGGAACACTTCTTCTTTAAGATGCAATGTTTGCTTTTTTTTTTTAAAAAAATCTGTGGTATATATAACCTCAAAAATAGGCAAAAACGGTATCTTTTGCACTTTTAGGTTAGGATATCTCAAAATCCTGACGTGATAGAGCAATTCTGCGTCCAGATTTGAATTCCGCACATCGAAAACCTTCAGGAAAGTATGGTCTGGTTTATGGTCAAAAATTTTGGTCTCATTTTGTAGGCCTGTGTAATTCATATACATAGAGATGTGTCTTTTTATACCCAGCGTACTAGTACTAGTACAAGGGTATTATAATTTTGTCCACATAACGGTACTATGTAACGGCGCAAAATAATCGAGTTAGATATAGAGTTCCATATATGAAAGTTCTTAGGTTGAAAAGAGGAATTGATTAAGGCATGCCCGTCCGTCTGTCCGTCCGTGTACACGATAACCTGCGTAAAAATGTAGATCTTTGCATGAAATTTGTTTATGCAGGCTACTTTCTGACCAAGGTAGGTTGCTATTGAAAATGGACGAAATCGGATGATAACCACGCCCCCTTTTTCGATATTGAAAACTTCGAAAATCACATAAATTGACATAACTTGCTTGAAAACTGAGATATTTGCATGGAATTTGTTATGCAGGCTACTTTCTAGCCAAGGTGAGTTGCTGTGAAAATTTTCGAAGTCGGATGATAACCACGCCCACTTTTTCGATATCGAAAATCACATAAATTAACATAAGTTGAGTAAAACTTGAGATATTCGCATGAAATTTGGTACACAGGTTACTTTCTGGCCAAGGCAGGTTGGTGTTTAAAAGGGGCGAAATCGGATGATAACCAAGCCCCCTTTTTTGATATAGAAAATTTCAAATGAGATTCTAGGGCCTATATCATTGGCAAGTCATGGTATTTGTATCTCGTTCTGAAACCTAACGCTGGGTATTTAATGTTCGGTTCACCCGAACTTAAGCTTCCTTTCTTGGTTACTATGGTAGCGTTTTCGAGATATTTTCCATTTACCGTTATTCGAAAAAACCAAAAAAAAACGGCTCTCTTTAATCACCTATATCTCACGAATCACGAGGTTTATAGAATCAAAATCACAATAAAATTTGGTATAAATGCATCATACATTGTTTTTTGCTCAACCAGATAGTTTTCGAGATATTAGCTTATCATTTCAGATTTTTGTTTTTTTTTATGAAAAAATATGAAAAAAATTACTCTTTGCAAGGGCAGCATTCTAAAACCACAACTTTTTTCCAGAAAATACCCAGGTTGCGCAATTTCAACGTATGTATATCTCAGAACGTATCGCACACTAAATCAAAAAGAGTCACAACTCAAAATCCGAGTAACTTTCAGTTAATTGCTTCTGGATCGCACAAAAGTGATTTGATTTTTAAAAACTTGACATCACTGTGCTCTTTAAAGAGTAACGATAATAGTCAAAAAGAAAAATATTGTATGTACTGGCTGCACTACTTTTTATAAGGCAATCTATGCCAAGAAAGCGACCTAAAAAAATTTTGAGTTGTGAAAAATACTGTATGTACTGGCTGCACTACTTTTTATAAGGCAATCTATGCCAAGAAAGCGACCTAAAAAAATTTTGAGTTGTGACTGTTTTTGATTTAGGGTGCGGTAGGTATGGTATAAAGGAGAGTGGAATATCTAGCTATGCTCTGTTTCAATTGAGTTAAAAGTTCAATTTATGAATGAAATTACCCATTTTTTAATTTTTTTTTTTAAATATATTAATGTTTATACCATATTCTAACAATCTTTATCTTAATTTGATTTTACTATGTGAAATAATTATGTGTTCTGCTTTGACGCTTATTCTTTTTAAGATCGGTTTCTCTTATGAGAAACCAGCAGTAATCGCCCATCATTGCGACGTTCCAGAATCCTTGATATTGATTCTCAACTAATTTCATTTGCTGGTGAAACCTTTCGCCATGCTCGTCACTTTCGTCGCCAACATTTGCCGGAAAAAAGCTCAAATGTGAGTGCAGAAAGTGAACTTTTAAAGACATATTTACGCCTGGGTAAACAAGTTATAAAATTTTGGGAAATTAATTTTAATAAGCCTTCAATATTTACCCTTTTTGGCATAATTATTAATTAAGTATTTCACTATCTACTCGTAGTTAGGGCTTTTGTGTCTACCTAGAAAATAAGCAACGACCTTTTCAAAATTTTACCACGCTGCTGCCTCAACTAATGAGAGTAGTCCTTTGAATAGATTATTGTTGATCAACTTTTTTATTTGTGGTCCAACAAAAATTCCTTCCTTTATCTTGGCTTGAGAAATATCTGGAAAAATTGTTTTCAAATAGTCGAGTGCTTCGCCTTCTTTGTCCAAAGCCTTAACAAAGTTTTTAATGAGACCGAGCTTGATGTGGAAGGGTGGAAGTATGATTTTCTCTTTCTTGACAAGAGGGGTGTATTTGATGTTATCCACACCAACGTTAAACTCGACTCTTACCGACCAATCCTTTCTGACGTTGTGGTCCTTACGAGCTCGGCTATCCCACTTGCAGGGGAAGCAGCAGTGTTTGGTGTAGCCACTTTGTAGACCACATAGCATTGCAACGACTTTGAGATCAGAACATATTTTCCAATCATGCTCTTCATATTTGATAAATTTGAGTAGTTTTTGCATTTCCTCGTAGGTTTCCTTTGTATTTACTGTATGCGCATCGAGATAGAAGGCTTTTTGCTACCAATATGCAATAATACAGCCTTTAAGCTCAGTTTATTGCTGTCTATAAACAATCGCCACTCTTTTGAATCATATGTTTGGCCAAACTCTTTGAACAAACCAGGAATGTCGTTGCAGTAGCATATACTGTCTTTCTTGATATAGTGTTTGGAAAATGTTTCGTGACGAGTTCTACAATATATCACCTTAACATCGGATGACACAAATTTAAATTGTTGCATACGAGAAGTGTGCATCTCGGCCTTTTCCTTGGATAGTTCCAAATCTCTTATCCAATCATTAAGTGGTACTTGTGCCAAACGTTACTCTCGTTTCCCATACGAAATTCAGTACAACTTGATTCGTCGCACTCAGATATTACTGTTGACGATGAAACTGGATCCGCAACTGCCGTTGAATGTAGTACTGGTAATGTCATTGTATGAACGCTGGCATAGGTTACTCTTCTTGATCTTTCAACGCCAAGTACATTTGTTTGACAAATATAACACACAAAATGTTCGGTGTCCAAGGTTTTTCAGCATTTTTAGGTTCAATGCCAAAATACTTGGAGTATAAAGTTTTGAAATGATCTGAGAACACTCGACGTCGCCTTATCATAGTATATTGGCCACACATGAAACAGAACATATATGGATCGTTATTACACTCAAATTCTCGCGTCCTTTTACTCATTTTATTTTTTTTATAAATCACGGTTTTGAAATTGAACTTATGAACTGAACTATTTATACTCGGAACAAGAATAAAATTGAAAAAATCAAATCTTACCTAGACAGAAAGGTTCCTTTTATACGAAGAATGCTGCTCTCGCAAAAAGTAATTTTTTTAATATTTTTTCATAAAAACAAAAAAAATCTGAAAAGATAAACTAATATCTCGAAAGCTATCTGGTTGAGCAAAAAACAATGTATGATGCACTTATACCAAATTTTATAGTGATTTTGATTCTGTAAACCTTTTTGCAATTGCTTTATCCGTTCGTGAGATATACGTAATTTAAGAGAGCCGTCATTTTGGTTTTTTCGAATAACGGTAAATTGAAAATATATCGAAAACGGTACCATAGAATCAAAAATGAACTCGATTTTGGAAATCAGGAGGTGGTTTTACATACGAATTTCATAATGGCGTCTTTGGTAAATTTTGGCCGTCGACCAGTGTAATAGGGATTAGGTCAGTCGAACATTTCACGCATCGAATCTTCGAGTGTATTTGAATCCATAGTTCCATCCAGTACATTCTTCAGCATTTTCAGGGATGTAGGGTAATTTTCTTCGACTTGTATTGCAGATTAGGTGTTGCTTTGCTTTCTCGGCGACTTGATCGCTGGCGTTCCTCCTCCGTTCAGTTAATGGGCACGTCCATACATTGTACGTGATCGATCGTACAAAATGGCATCGGAACGAAGGATTTAATAACAACTGTTGTGTGCAAAGTGGGTACGCTTCGTCCATATGCTTGCTAATAGCATGAGGTGCCAATTTAACACCCACTCTTTTCTTTAATTTTAATATCACACACATTCCCCCGGCGCATCAATAAAATTTACCACCCGCCCATGCGCCCATGCCTAACGTGGCATGAGGATGTTGGGGCTTACCAATGGCCCATGGAAGAACCCTGCAAAGATAAAATGATTAGTATTTCATTCAAAAAAAGTGTTTATATTCATGTGTCAATGGCGGTGTGCCGGCCAACCAACTGGTCTTCATGATATTTCGTCAAAATCTGACGAGTATATTTTGAATGAAATACTTTGGACGGAAGCTCATCTTCAGAGGAACAGTCGTCATGAGAATCCTTACATCTTAGAGAATGAAATGTTTTTAAACGAGATTGCAACGTCTGTCTTTTAAGACCATATTCTCGGGCAGCCAACGTAATACTCTTTCGTCTGTGCCTGATATCAGAAAGCGCTTTTTAAAATCATTCTCGTTTATTTCGCAGCTAGTGGTCTGCTTCTTATAGTTCCTCACCATTGTCTGGAAATATTGAAAGGCATATTTATAATTTAATCGCTGAATGTGCCCCAATTGAAATCGCTGAATGTGCCCCGATACTACCCGATTAACTTAATTATTTTTTTTTCATTTTAACAAACGAGAAAACACTAATATAACTCACTTTATATTAAAAAAATATTTTCTGTAAACTTTTCAATCACTTGCTTTGAAATTCACTGGAAATTAGATTTATAAATCTCTTATGTACTTACTGGTCAAAATTACACCATCTTCCTAAAAAGTCCTTAAACGCGTGTTGCTCCGTCATTTTTCGCACTACAACTGCGAAACTTCACATAACTCATTAAATTGCCTAAAGGTATAAACGCATTTCAAATTGTTAAGTTACTGATTTTCCTTTAAACCGAAAACAGCTTTGACGAATGTGCCCCAAAGACGAATCTACCCCAGTTTACCCTACTTCATCTTAATGACGATGCTGATGGAAAACGTGCCCGATTTATGAAATGCATTAGCAAATAACTCTTAAACCCATAATCCAATTGGAAAGATTTATATGGCAGGTAGTTAAGGCAATATAAGATCTTTACCAGTGTGGATAAGGTTTTTTGATCGGAAATGTGGAACAGTAGATTATCTTAACAATACGAAAATGGCGTATTCTCACTTGGTATTAAACGACAGCTTCGCGAAATCTCAAAACCTTTTTTTTAATATTTGTCTTCAGAATCGTAATCTGCAAAATGTGTTTTTCTTAACGAACGTTTACAATCAGGTTTTAATATTCCAAATTAACTCCAATAGATAACACTGGTCGACGGCCAAAATTTACCAGAGACACCGTTATGAAATTTGTATGTAAAACCACCCACTGACTTCGAAAAGTTTATTTTTGATTCTATGGTACCGTTTTTGAGATATTTGCAATTTACCGTTATTCGAAAAGACGGCTCCCTTTAATTACGTATATCCAGCAATAGCAAAAAGGTTTACAGAATCAAATAGACGATACAATTTTCTATAAACGCATCATACACTGTTTTTTGTTCAACCAGATAGTTTTCGAGATTTTAGCTTATCATTTCAGATTTTTGTTTTTTTTTATGAAAATGTATGAAAAAACCACAATTTTGTTTCAACGTAGGTATACCTCAAAACGTGTGTGTGGTATAAAGAAGAGTGAAATATCTAGCTATCCTCTGTTTCTATAGAGTTAAAAGTTCAATTTATGAATGAAATTACCCATATTTTTAACTTTTTTTACATTTATTTATGTTTATACTAGATATTAACAAAATATTAGTTAGGTAAACAAGTTATAAAATTGTGGGAAATTAATTTTAATAAGCCTTTAATATTTACCCTTTTTGGCATAATTATTGATTAAGTCATCAACTCAAATTTATCAAATTGAAGAGCATGATTGGAAAATATGTTCTGATCTCAAAAGCAGCCATTATGCATACTTAGCATAGACTTTACTTGACTTGGGAACTGCCACTTAGCGTTCTGTTTAATGAAGTTTGCATGTATCCGATTACCCTACTTGACTTGACTTAGAATTCTGTTGAGTTTTGATTTTCTATGTAAATTCTAAGTTTAGTGAGCGCCGTGAGAGAACTGTGTTATGCCATACCTTTTTTTTAACATTTTGAATAAAAACCTCCAACTATTCTATAGAGATAAGAATTTTTGGATGTATATTATTGATATGGCAGCCGCAAAACTTACTGTCAAATAAATTGAGTTCAAATTAGACTAACCTAAAAAAAAATGTTTTCCTCCCAAAATGCTTTATAGGTTTTTTTTGCATTAACTATATGTATACTGATTGTAGATAAGCTCAGAAAATCAAAACCTAATGCCAAGAAAATGCGTGTTGGTAATTTTTATTGAGTTATATGTAAGAAATCACACGATTACTTTTAAAAAGCAATTCGATATGGGAAACTTTTACTCTTATTACTCTGGCTAGTGGGCTCTCTTGTTATTTGTCTAAGTGCTAAGTGACAGTTCTCAAGTCAAGTCAAGTCTATGCTAAGTATCCATAATGGCAGCTTAATGTATGCAGTGCTGAATGAATGAGCGTAGTCACTTGTCCGCAACGGGTATGTACTCGTTACAAAAATTCACCGAATTTTGTGGCCTACCAGATTGAGCGGGGAAATTTTTTCGCATGGGGTGAGGTGAAATCTGGGTCACTATGAACGTACGTTATTAATTTAATCCGGAATACGAAATTAACGTGATCTAAAATACTGAAACTAACCAAGTTTTCACAGATTAATTCATTTTTTCCACCATTATTTTTTTCATTACCACTTGTTTAAGCGACATACATACATAAGCTACGGTTATTTCATTCGTTTATTTTATTTGCATTGCATGCTATTGTAATTCGCAATCAGCTTATAAAATATTTCGAAGATATAATTTATGTTTTGGAAAGCCAAAGGGTGGTTTTTCCAAGCGAAAATGAGGAAGCCAATCGCGCCATGCCTCAGAGCCAACAGTGCTCGCCATCAATAATACATATATACCCTCTCGTTCCCCAAAGAACAATTTTGAACATTTACGCAAACATGGTCGTCAGAACCTGAGCCAAATGAATAAATACAATTTGAGCAAAACGATCACATAGCACCTGTAAAATTTTTTCATGGCAAGTGAGACAGACGTCAGCGGTTGGATGTTGTAGCACAGAATCGCTGACCACTTCTCTAAAACACAAATGTGGGTGATTTATAAGCTGAGTGACCACGGTGTCGATCAGCTGGTTATGCACCACTCAAGAACCAGCCGTGATGAGACTACAAACTTAGTCCTTTCAGAGCAAAGGCATGCACATACCGCTTAATGATACCAAACTACAACAAAAGTTGAAGGACCTCGCACCATTTCTCCCTTTTTATACCCGCTTATCAACAAATATTACAGTTCGGGCTCCAACGAGTAACTACACTCAACATTATGTACCAGTGTACGAAAATAAACTATATTGTACAGTACTATTTCGTTTTGTTTCTTACTTTCATAATTCAAAACAAAACAAAACCCAACGGCTCAGTTCACTTTTCAATTATAAAATACTTTTTTTGAAAATTACAGGAAAATCAGAAAACAAAACTAAACAAATTTTTATGTATGTACTTATGCATTTGTAGTGATTATAACAGCAAATTGACATAGGGACTTCTCTTTTTGCTCATGACCGTACTTATAACGCTTAGTAAAGCTCAGCATGCATACTTCAAGTGGAGGCATCCTTTGAGAGCAGGGATGGGCATTTTCGGCAGAGAGTGGTCGTTGCATGCGTGGAATTATTTACAACAGCGTGCGTACGAAGCAGGTGCGCGTATAGTGATGACGAAAACTTCGCCCGCTGGCGACGCTGCCAGGCTTGCTTGAGGGTAATATGCCAAACAGAATCATTCCGTGAATACGTCAGATACGTGACGTACGTCAATCTTAGAGCAAATTCTTTTTGACGTATCCGTCGTATCTGGTGTTACGCATACAAACACCCGAAGTCTACTTTGCTGTGTCTGCTGAACGCTTGAACAGTCCACCTTGGCTACATTCTTGGGAGTTGCACTATTGAGGAGCACGGATAGTGATGGAACGCATTATCTCCTGCCGCGGCGAAAGAGACGGTGGAGCAACTTCTTTGCGATTGTAATTAATAAGGGATGCACAAGCGTTTTAAAGGCGGAATCTTCGGCCATTCTTAAAGGCCTTCTTCTCTGCTAACGATTTGAGTTATTTTGACCTCCCCGCCACCATCTCTCCCATTACTTTTTTTTACCAAATAGTCTTGGTATATTTTGAAATGAAAATTTTTCAAATGCCTTTCTAAATTGCCCGCGTGGCTATTTAAAGCTTTGCCACCGCAGTTTTCAAACTTGCATATGGCTTTGTCATTATCAAAATCGTAGAGTTTGCGCAGTATACTATTTTTCGGTCGCGGCATTTTTGAGTTAGTTTTAGAGCGAAGTTAATTGTGAAATACAATATTTTTTTTAAGTAAAAGTTTCAATTTGAAACGTTTGTGTGTACAAATAAATATTTGGTGGAATTGTCACAAACAAAAGGCAAACGTTTGGAAAATGTAACAAAATGTACAAAACCAAAATGACATGATACACGATGAGCAAATGTACAGTATTTTGTACTGTTTATGTACTGTATGCTGGGGTTGCAGGGAATTGTCATCCGTGACAAAGCTGCCAGATAGGTAAAAATTGCCTAACAAAAAGCCAAAACCAAACGTGTTTAAGTATGTGCAAGACCACAAGCCACCCAACATACGTAAATATAAATCCGTGACAATTAATGCTCGACGACTAATCTTTTAGAATGACTGGCTTCAGCATCCAACGAAAAAAGGCGGAAACTCGGGGCACCACGTTTACCATTCCGTGCCGCCTGTGCCAGAAGTCGCACAGTAGTCGACTGTGCCCAATTTACCGGGGCTTGTCCAACGTGGAGCGACTAAGGATGATCATCGACGCGCGGTACTTCACTGACTGCCTGTCGCCCTTTCATGCCCCAGCGAAGATCGGTGCCACCGGTGCAATGAACAGCGCTATACTTCTACACACACCGACGAGGCACCACCGACCGTCCACGACGACGACGATGACGCAAGCTCGGAGGGAGCACTTTCCATCCACATTGCAGAGAGACGTTGGCATGGGCAGAAGAAGTAGCTGACGAAGAAGCTAATCGTAGGGAGGACATCACCGCACTCACGTCCTGGGCTCAACAGGTTGCTTTGGAACCTCGCCGCTTTCGACCACTCCTTCACCATGAGAGGTCCTCAAACCTTCCACGCGGCGATGGCGCGGAGACCCGCTGGCATGGACCCGTATCAACCACGTACACAAAGCTCAGTCTCGCGATACACGAGAGGACACCTTCCGGCTTCAGGTCAGGGCGCCTTGGGGAGGCTCCTTTAACCATAACGCGCGCCTTTTTAGCTATCGCTCCAACGGCCTTGGTTCGAATCGCGGCGGGTGGTGAACTCCACATAGTGCGCTCCATTATCGACTCGAACCTCGCAAAGGACCTCCATTTAGAGCGCACTACCATACCAAGTGCACTCTCGTCCTTCGCGTAAAATATGGGGTAATCGGAGAACCCAGGCCACTGTAGGGGGGCTGTGACACTAGCAACCGTATTTGGCTTGGTGGTTTCGGGAGCCCACCAGCAATAAACAATACCTAACTAAGTAAAGTGCACTAAAGTTAACCCACGTCCATAGCTACTAACCGTTTCTTTTCACCCACAGGAACCGCGAACATGGACGCTGCACAGGGGAGACGACACAAAATTAGAACATACATAGTTTTAAATTATAAATAACTGCTTACCTTTCCGGGTCTTGGCCGCTGAGCGCGTTTGATAGATTGCTTGCTGCAAGGGGGCCGGCATGTTTAGGCCACCGCCCTAAATACTAAGGCGCAGCCTAATGCGCAGAGCTTTTACTTTTACCTCGGTCGAAACCGATAACCGTACAAATTAAATTATCGTTTAACCCTCTGTCACTTCGACCGTTCAAGAGATCGCCAGCAGCCAAGTTACCAAAGGTAAGCCATGTTGCTGCGATTTAGAAAGGGCTCCAAAGAATTGTGCAATAAAGGTGGTATCAAATGAAAGGGGTAGATCTCCTGATTACAAATATATATATCCCAGGGTGCGAAAATGTATAGTTTTGGAGTTATTTCATGTTAAAGGGTGCAAATTTGCCCAACTTCCACAGCAAATATCACCTTAATATTCGCACTTTTTCTTATATATGTGGGCATGGCGTAGCCTAGGGTTATTTTTTTATAGGCGCGACCGAAGGCCGCTCGCGCGGAAAGGTGTTCTGCCCAGAAGTACTGTGGATAGCGAAGCCGGTGTTGGATCGGATAAGGGCTATTTTTTATAAGCGTGGAAAGGTGTTTTGCCCCGAAATACTCTTGCACATAATTACTTACCTAACCCCCTTTCAATCTACACCACTGATTACCTTTGCCTCAAAGCGTCTTTTGTGTTGCGATTTTGTGGAATCTCGGTGTTTTTTATTAATTGTGAGCTCAAAGATAATCATTTTGTAAGTAATTAATTGAATATGGCTGAAGTTGGTAAGTTTTTGTTTCATTTTATTGTTTCCATTTAATTTTATTATTACTTAGATGATATTCCTTCCACCAGCGATGGTGTTACACATGAGGGTATTCCTTCCGAAATTTCTCAGATGTGGAATTTGATTGCAGTGTACGAAAAATGCAGAACACGGGAGTCCTGCATACAACTTGCAGAGGAACTGGGTCTCGTCGCAACATCTAAAATATGCAGAGTCCATAAAACTGTGTAACGACAGCCTTTGAGGATTTCTCTGGCTACGCGCAAGCGGGTATATGAACGCATATATAGGCAACCGCTAACCGAACTCCCTTATTCGTTTTTACGATATTAGCATAGCGGATATGTATTAGTGTGAGTGGGTTAAAATGTTGCTTATACATAAGTACATATACTTGCGGTTACGGTTTCGGGAATGCCGCAAGGATATTGGGGTATAAAAGGGGATTCCGCTGATCGACGGATCAAAATTTGAAAAGTCGCGATCTTATCAAGTGCCAAAGTGTTTGTGAAAAATCAAAGTTATTTTTAAAGTGCGTTGAATTCACCTTAAAGTGTAGGTGCGCGTGTGAAAAAAAAAAGTATATTTTTATAAAGTGCGGGTTCACGCTTAAGTAAACGCGAGCGTAAATTGAAGTGTGAAGTTCCTGATATCTAGGAATCCTTTCGAGGATCCTAGCCAGCGCCTGGAGAGCCGCCACTCAAGGCGTGAAAAGTTCACTACAAGAATTCATCAGTCACCGGTAAGTCACTTTGAAAATTTTTAAATTTGTTGAAAAACTTTTTTATTAAAGTTTATTAAAAATAATTTTAGTGAAATTTTAATCGAATACGTTTTGGTGAATTTGGAGATTTTTTTTTTATTCTTGTGTAAATTCTCGATTAGGGTTTGTTTTTGTAAATGTAAATTGTGGTTTTCTGGCAGACGGTTTTTTTATTCGTATAGATTCATTTTTTATTTTTTTACACAAAGCATTGCTTCGTAATTTTTGATCTCTCGGCTTAGATATTTTGTGGCCCTGAAAAGGACAGTTTATTTCATGGCATCAGCATCCACTAAAATATTCCCGAAATACCTATTAAATTATATTTTTTTTGATTTTTTTTAAATTTTTGGTAAAGTTTCGTTATTTCTAAAAATTTTGCTTGAAAAATTCTTAAAGATTAAAAACTGCATAAATGCACTTACGTGTACATATGTATGTAAATATGTACACGAGCATGAAAGCAAACAAAAGGGTAGATTGTTGTCGTAAATAAATTCCTACACTTTTGTCAAGATCACAAAATCACAAAATTTTTTAAACCACGAATTATATTTTTTTGACCAAAAACTCCGTTTTTACTTCTGGATTCTACTAGAATTTTAATTTAGAGAAAATTGAATTTAATTCCAAAAATTCAAAAATATGCACAAGTGCACCTACGTATACATATATACATATGTACACGAGCACGTATGCAAACAAAGAAGAAGAAGAAAAAGTTTTTTTGAAGGAATTAATGTATTGTAGTTCAGATCATTTTTATAAAGAAGAACATTTTTTTTAAAAAAAAAAGGCCATAAAACCCAATTCAGCAAGAAATTTGAAATTATGAAAATTCGAAAGAAAAATACATTTTTTATTGCAGCTCACGAAGCCTACCGAAGGCCGCGACATTTTTGCCACTTACACTCACACACGAATTTTACACGACATCACATCAACAAAATCTACGAAACCACATATAAAAATCTATAAAGTTTTCGGGCGCCAAAACTACTGAAAACAACAACATAAATTCGAGATATTGGAGGGAATTTGTACCTGGTCAAAAGGCAGTATTTGGGCCAAAACCAAGTTCGGAAATCAGGCCAAAACTTAGATTCACACGCACACCGAACATCTTGATCGAACACTACACAAGAGGGTAGAACTCAACATTTGTACGGCACAACACAGTAGCAACGTTATTCTTGGCCACAGCAACATCCGAAGTGTTGTGAAACATTAAGTGGCGCAACCAAGTACGTCTCAGCAACATCAGCACACTCAGCAACATCAGGCAACATTCCATATCAACAGCCTCAGCAACATCAACTTTAGTTATCTACACTACACATATACACGGCACCACAAAACACAACACTAACACAATCACACAGAAGAGCGAGAAGAGCGGATCACCAACTCTAGTTTTAGTTTTTAACACTACCACCATCACACATACCATTATTACATATTAGGGTGTAACACCCAATATTTTATTTCGGAACTCTTAAATTTATCTTTGAATTTTTATCTTTGAATTTTTGATTATGAATTCCTTGATTTTTTCTATTTTTTATTATTTATAATAGTAATTTAATATTTAGTTAGTATAAGTTTTATTGAACCGAAGCACATTTTTCTTACCTTAAGTTTTCTTTCGGATAAGAAAAGTTGAAACATTTTTATTGAATTATATTTATTATATTTTTTTTTATTTGTTGTTTTTTTATCAGATTTGTTTTGTTTCACTTACACTTTCACTTTTCATTTTTTTGCATTTTTTTATCTTTGATTTTTTTTGCTTTTTTTTCAATCTTTATTGCCAATTTAGATTATTCCAATTTTCTTATTGTTTTTGATTAGATTTTTTTGTTTCACTTTCAATTAAATTTTTTGTGCATCTTTTATTTTATTCATCTTTTGCCTTTTTCCAAATTTTTTTGGTTTATAATTTCGTTTGCATTTGTATTCTTTTTTCTTGATCAGACCTTTTTTTCTCACTGCACTTTCACTTCACTTTCACTCCACTTTCACAATTTCATACGTTTTAACCCGGCGCCGCGATTTGCAATTTTTTTATTTTGTCGTCTTGACAAAAATAATTTTTTTGTTTATTCGACGCGAGGAAATTTTTTTCGTTTACGAAAATTTTTGTTTGCATAAGCACAAATCAATGCATATGCACCGAACCACGTTGGAAAACTAAAACTTCAAAGACAATAGTTCTTAGAAATTAGCCTTGACCACGGTCAAGCGGTCAAAGCCCTATAACAGAACCACTGTCGTTTGAATAGCCTATGTTGTTTGTTTTTCTTTTACCTTTTTTTTCAGTTCGTCGATTGTGGTACCAAATTCTGGCTGCTGAGCAAGGTGAGTTATTTTGTTACAAAAAAACAACATTGAACATTCACACACTGTACATACGTATATATGCATTGAGTTTTTTTGTGAGAAACACTCTCTTATACAATTTTACGAATTCCCAATTCTATTGAGATCGGTTTTTTTTTGTTTTAAAGTTAGGGTTGATTTACATACAGACATACGTACTAACTTGGAAGTTATTTTACTTACAATTTTTGTCTAGTAGTTTTGGGAGATTGAGTACACATTTTTGTATGTACATACTTATTTATATTTACTTGTGTGCCTGTGCACAGAGAAATTGGATAGTATTAGGCTGGTCCAGATTATAAAATTTTTTTGCCGTAATTAAAACTTTAATTTTTTTCATACTTTTTAGCTTTTAATATTAGAAGATAATTAATTGTAAGTTTTCATGAATTTCCACCTAGTATAAGACGTTCTCATTTTTTTGTTTTTATTTAGAGGAATAAACATTGTTAATTATTTTTCTTTGAAAAAATTGTCGAAGAGAACTTTCTTGGTGTTATATGGGTTGAGGATTTCTGTTTGCTTTAGGTAACTGATTTAGGTAACTGATTGAGAACTGGCACGTGTCAAGAGACAATTCCCTCTCTGACCATAGGTACATATGTTTCTGTCTCCTCGTGAGACCGCCCACTACTGCAGCTTACAGAAATAGGAAGCGAACAAACTGGGAGGTCTTTAAGATCGCTCTATCGCATTCGCTCCACAATAAAGCTTCTCACGGTAAGTTCAGCCTACCGCTAAGATCTGATGAAGCGCACTTATTCTCTGATGACGAGTTAGCTTCGATCGGTGAGCTCGACTCATCGTCTAAAATTGATGAAGCAGTAGACTTGATCACAGAGTCCTGTAATGCTGCTTTCAACGCCTCCTGTCCTCTTACCAGACCAAGAAATAAGAAGAGACCACCATGGTGGAGCTCTGAGATTTCTTCGAAGGTAGCACTCGACTGTAGGCACTCACTAAATGAACTGGCCTCGAAATGCTCCACAGCAGTGATATGGGTTCCAGGCCACAGCGACATTCCTGGAAACTGCGCTGCTGACGAGCTAGCTAGGAAGGCCACGGAGCAATCTGAGGTGAACCGAACTAGGAACACCTCCCCCCCTCTAGCCACGACTAAGCTCTGGCTCCTACGCGAATTCGAAGGAAAAGCGAACTCTAGATGGACACGGGAGACGACTTGCGAGGTGTCCAGGCAAACCTGGCCCTACATCTGTAAGAAACGGACCGAGTCCATACTCAATCTTAGACGACCATCCCTAGGCCCCCTGATTGGGGTGCTCACAGGGCACTGCCTAATGGGAACACATGCCAAACGCATGGGGGTCCCCTCAAACGACTTCTGTCGCAGCTGCAGAGACGAGGAGAAGATAGAAAATGTTGAGCACTTCATCTGCAGCTGCCCCGCTCTAGCCAGGACCCGGCTGGAGTGCCTAGGGGCTTTTCAATTTACCAGCTTAGCTGACCTAAGCTCCGTCGAAACCGGAGACATTCTGCGCTTTATCAAGCGGACAGGGTGGCTCAATCTCATGAGTGTATAAGGGAAGCAGAGACTAAACCCCCCTCAGTGGTATCACAATGGGCCATCCGGCCTAAGTGCGCCCCTCTGTGAGGCAGAGGGGCAGCCACCCTAACCTAACCTAACCTACATACAAAAATGTGTACTCAATCTCCCAAAACTACTAGACAAAAATTGTAAGTAAAATAACTTCCAAGTTAGTACGTATGTCTGTATGTAAATCAACCCTAACTTTAAAACAAAAAAAAACCGATCTCAATAGAATTGGGAATTCGTAAAATTGTATAAGAGAGTGTTTCTCACAAAAAAACTCAATGCATATATACGTATGTACAGTGTGTGAATGTTCAATGTTGTTTTTTTGTAACAAAATAACTCACCTTGCTCAGCAGCCAGAATTTGGTACCACAATCGACGAACTGAAAAAAAAGGTAAAAGAAAAACAAACAACATAGGCTATTCAAACGACAGTGGTTCTGTTATAGGGCTTTGACCGCTTGACCGTGGTCAAGGCTAATTTCTAAGAACTATTGTCTTTGAAGTTTTAGTTTTCCAACGTGGTTCGGTGCATATGCATTGATTTGTGCTTATGCAAACAAAAATTTTCGTAAACGAAAAAAATTTCCTTATACTAACTAAATATTAAATTACTATTATAAATAATAAAAAATAGAAAAAATCAAGGAATTCATAATAAAAATTCAAAGATAAATTTAAGAGTTCCGAAATAAAATATTGGGTGTTACACCCTAATATGTAATAATGGTATGTGTGATGGTGGTAGTGTTAAAAACTAAAACTAGAGTTGGTGAGCCGCTCTTCTCGCTCTTCTGTGTGATTGTGTTAGTGTTGTGTTTTGTGGTGCCGTGTATATGTGTAGTGTAGATAACTAAAGTTGATGTTGCTGAGGCTGTTGATATGGAATGTTGCCTGATGTTGCTGAGTGTGCTGATGTTGCTGAGACGTACTTGGTTGCGCCACTTAATGTTTCACAACACTTCGGATGTTGCTGTGGCCAAGAATAATGTTGCTACTGTGTTGTGCCGTACAAATGTTGAGTTCTACCCTCTTGTGTAGTGTTCGATCAAGATGTTCGGTGTTCGTGTTGGATTTGGAGACTTCCTTGTGTTTTATTGTGTGAGTGGGAGTGTGTGCGTGTGAATCTAAGTTTTGGCCTGATTTCCGAACTTGGTTTTGGCCCAAATACTGCCTTTTGACCAGGTACAAATTCCCTCCAATATCTCGAATTTATGTTGTTGTTTTCAGTAGTTTTGGCGCCCGAAAACTTTATAGATTTTTATATGTGGTTTCGTAGATTTTGTTGATGTGATGTCGTGTAAAATTCGTGTGTGAGTGTAAGTGGCAAAAATGTCGCGGCCTTCGGTAGGCTTCGTGAGCTGCAATAAAAAATGTATTTTTCTTTCGAATTTTCATAATTTCAAATTTCTTGCTGAATTGGGTTTTCTGGCCTTTTTTTTTTTTTTAAATTTTCTTCTTTATAAAAATGATCTGAACTCCAATATGTACATTAATTCCTTCAAAAAAACTTTTTCTTCTTCTTCTTTGTTTGCATACGTGCTCGTGTACATATGTATATATGTATACGTAGGTGCACTTGTGCATATTTTTGAATTTTTGGAATTAAATTCAATTTTCTCTAAATTAAAATTCTAGTAGAATCCAGAAGTAAAAACGGAGTTTTTGGTCAAAAAAATATAATTCGTGGTTTAAAAAATTTTGTGATTTTGTGATCTTGACAAAAGTGTAGGAATTTATTTACGACAACAATCTACCCTTTTGTTTGCTTTCATGCTCGTGTACATATTTACATACATATGTACACGTAAGTGCATTTATGCAGTTTTTAATCTTTAAGAATTTTTCAAGCAAAATTTTTAGAAATAACCAAACTTTACCAAAAATTTAAAAAAAATCAAAAAAAATATAATTTAATAGGTATTTCGGGAATATTTTAGTGGATGCTGATGCCATGAAATAAACTGTCCTTTTCAGGCCCACAAAATATCTAAGCCGAGAGATCAAAAATTACGAAGCAATGCTTTGTGTAAAAAAATAAGAAATGAATCTATACGAATAACAAGTAAGGAAAGGGCTGTCTTCGGCTGTGCCGAAGGCTTTATACCTTTCATGAATGCCAAACCACACTTATCGGAACAATCGATTGTATGGGAGCTACCCGTTATGTTGGCCCGATCTGGCTGATTTTGCCTACATATGTTACATATATAATATGTAGCAAACGTGCAAAGTTTAACGTTCCTTGCTCTTTAACTGCAAAATTGATAGCCCAAAATCCATTTATCGAAACTATCGATTATATGGGAGATATATGTTATGTTGGTCCGATCTAGATGATTTTCAGTACACACATTACTTATATAGCATGTACTAAACCTGCGAAATATCGCTCTAATAGCTTTTTAATTGCAAGAGTTAGAGGCCAAAACCCGTTTATCGGAACAATCGATTGTATGGGAGCTATGCGTTGTATCGGTCCGATCTTGCTGGTTCCGACAAATGATTAATCCTATGCAAAATGGCGCCTGCTTGCAAAATTTCATCGAGATATCTCTAAAACTGAGGGACTAGTTTGCGTTCAAACAGACGGACGGACAGACGGACAGACGGACGGACAGACGGACATGGCTAAATCAACTCAGCTCGTCGCCCTGATCATTTCGGTATACTTAATGGTGGGTCTATCTCTTCTTCTTCTCATACTTACAAACATCGGACCAAAGTTATAATACCATTTCATGCTCATGAAAGGTATAAAAAAACCGTCTGCCAGAAAACCACAATTTACATTTACAAAAACAAACTTTAATCGAGAATTTACACAAGAATAAAAAAAAAATCTCCAAATTCACCAAAACGTATTCGATTAAAATTTCACTAAAATTATTTTTAATAAACTTTAATAAAAAAGTTTTTCAACAAATTTAAAAATTTTCAAAGTGACTTACCGGTGACTGATGAATTCTTGTAGTGAACTTTTCACGCCTTGAGTGGCGGCTATCCAGGCGCTGGCTAGGATCCTCGAAAGGATTCCTAGATATCAGGAACTTCACACTTTAATTTACGCTCGCGTTAACTTAAGCGTGAACCCGCACTTTATAAAAATATACTTTTCTTTTTTTCACACGCGCACCTACACTTTAAGGTGAATTCAACGCACTTTAAAAATAACTTTGATTTTTCACAAACACTTTGGCACTTGATAAGACCGCGACTTTTCAAATTTTGATCCGTCGATCAGCGGAATCCCCTTTTATACCCCAATATCCTTGCGGCATTCCCGAAACCGTAAGGCTCGAATCGCCTGCCTGCCTTTGGTCAAACCAATCCGCGTTCGACCCTTAAGCAGCAAGTATATGTACTTATGTATAAGCAACATTTAACCCACTCACACTTATAAATATCCGCTATGCTAATATCGTAAAAACGAATAAGGGAGTTCGGTTAGCGGTCGCTCATACATCTGTTCATATACCCGCTTGCGCGTAGTCAGAGAAATCTTCAAAGGCTGTCGTTACAGGCTCGCATCCGCCGATGGTGCCTGCATCATGGAGCGTGTGCGTAAAAGGAATTCATAACGCAGCCTTGGGTTGGTTTGTAAGTCCTGGGCTAACGTGTGGCCTCGACCCACGATCTAATGCCGGGCTTCAAGTTCGCTTCTTGTCAAACCTCTTTCTGCAACATCTATTACACTTAACATTCATTACCACACAAAATTTAAATAAACCATCAAAAACTAAATCTAATATCACTGGGGTTTAACGCAAAACTTAACCTAGGTTATCACAGATGTGCATCCTAATCCTATATCACAGGTTAAAATAAAACTATATCACAGTTTGAAGAAAAATTAGTCAAGTTGCAAGTGTATAAATCTAAATGTATAATCAAGTCGGGAGTGTATAATTAAAAAAATGTCAAGTCAAATTTGTATAATTACTTTAGTAGGTCAATAAAACCTAAAATAATTGCATAAATAATTACAAACACAAAAGTTTCTATGTCAATTTTCTAAGTTCAAGTTTTCAGGTACAAAGGTGAGTAATAATTAACATGCAACATACAACAATTAATACATTCATGCCACAAATATGTCCTTAGCATGGTATACCCCGATTTTCTTTCCATTAACATCGCCGAGTTCATACATAGAGTTTCCAATAACTTTTAATACAACACATTTTACTTGTTTTGGGGCAAGTTTGGGATTGTAGTTGTCTATTTGTGAGCTCTGTTTGAAATTTCGGCGGTATACCATTTGTCCAATTTTAAGTGTCACATCTCTACTCCTAGTATTATAAACCTTTTTACTGCGTTCGTGGGCCAACCTCAACTCTTGCATAATTTTGTCCCTAACTGCCTGTAGTTTATCGGAGTTTGCTTCTACTTCACAATCCACATCCTTAACTGCACCTAATCTTCGATATAATTCATATGATGCCCCATGTTGCACCATTGGCATGCCAAACAGCGCGTAATATGGTGATGTGTTAATTGCTGAATGTGTTACGCTTCTTAAGGCAAACGCTGCATCACTTATATGTTTGTCCCAATTCTTCTGGTTTTCTCCTACATATGACCTAACTATTTGTAAAATTGATCTATTAACTCTTTCTGCGGCATTGCCTTGTGGCGAGTAGAAGGCTGTCCTTATGTGTGTTGCACCATATTTTGCCAGGAATGAAGTGAACAGTTCTGACACGAACGGTTTGCCATTGTCAGAGTGTACGTACTCTGGTACTCCAAAAACATGAAAAACATCTTTTTCCAAAAATTTAACCACTTCTGCTGAGGTTGCCTTACGCATAGGTTTCAAAAACACAAATTTCGAAAAATGATCTAAACATACAAACACATAAACATTACCATCACACGTACGTGGGTATGGACCCATAAAATCTATAAATAAACGTTGAAAAGGGCGTTCAGTAATATGTTGCTTTCCCATCATCGGCTTATGATAAGCATTCTGGGTTTTGTTACCTTTGCAAATATCACAGCTTTTGACATAATTTTGTACGTCTGCCACGAGACCGGGCCAATAATACCTTTCGCGGATACGTTCTAGGGTCTTATGAATCCCCCCATGACCTGCAGAAGGCGAGCAATGCGACGCTTCCACCAACCCTGAACGAAGTTCTGTCGGTACCCAGAGCTTCCAGGCATGGTCTCCTTGAAGCCCTTCCCCCTTGTCGAATTGCGTCCGTCTATAAACATACCCGTCTGATACGCACAGTTCGGGTAGTTTGTCTTTGTTTGCAGTCACGGTGTCCACAAGTTCTTGGTACTCTGTTGATTTGAAGCAGGATGAGTTGACATCAACATCCAGGACTCTGTCACTTACTAGCAGCTCGTTCATGTCAGCCCTGGATAAAGTGTCCGGCACTACATTTTGGGTGCCTTTACGGTGCTGGATATCAAAATTATAGGCTTGCAACTTTAAACTCCACCTTGCCAGCCGACCAGATAGGTCTTTTTGGCCCATCAACCACTTCAAGCTGGCATGGTCAGTTATCACCGTAAAGGGCAATCCCTCGATGTAACGCCGGAACCTCTTTATACTCAGGACCGCTGAATAACATTCTAACTCCGTGATGCTGTAGTTCCGTTGTGCCTTATTTAATTTCGCTGATACATAGGCAATCGGTCGTTCGTTTCCGTCCTCGTCTAGTACACCTCCAACTCCGTTGAAATCCGGATGGATTAACACAGGTGCTGAAATCAGTTTTTGCTTTAAGCATTCGAATGCTTGCATGGCTTCGTCTGTCATTTTAAATGCCTTTATATTGTCTTTAGTGAGACAGTCGTGCAGTGGTGCTGCAATGGTCGCGTAATCCTGTATGAATCTACGATACCAGCCTGTCATCCCTAGGAACCGTCTAAGTTCCTTCGGTGTTCGGGGTTCGGGGAAGTCTCGCATGGCTGCCACCTTATTAAGATCCGTACGGATACACCCATCGCCTACAACATAACCCAAATACCTAACTTCTTTAAAGCAGAACTTGCTCTTTTCAACGTTTATCGTCAATTTTGCATCACGAAGACATTTTGCAACACGGGACAACAAATCTAGATGGGACGAAAAATTTTCAGAACAAACAAGTAAATCATCTAAATAAACAAACACAGACTCGCGAAGCGAAACGGGGATGACCTTGTCCATTAAACGGCACATACGCTGCGCCGCGTTGCACAGTCTAAATGGCATGACTGTAAAATGGTACAAAGGTCTACCAGGTACAGTGAAAGCAGTTTTCTCCCTGGACTTTCGCTCTAATGGTATCTGCCAAAACGCGTCTTTTAAATCTATAGCAGATATGTACCTGGTATTCTGAAGCCGACTTAGAATACCGTCGATATGTGGGAGCGGGTAGGCATCCTTGATGGTGCGATCGTTTAATTTGCGGGCGTCCAACCATAACCGATTCTTCGTTCCTTTGATTACTAATGACACGGGTGAACTCCAGCAGCTGTTGCTCTCCTCGATAACGCCCATTTCCAACATTCTGTCTAATTCTGCGAAGACCAATTTTTGAATTGCCGGCGAGGTTGGGTAGTGGCGCTGTTTTACAGGGAGGTGTTCGTCGGTTACCTCAATGATATGCTCTTCTACGTCAGTTTTTCCCAACCCAAGTACTGCAAACGACGGGTACTGTGCTTTTACGCGGTCCAAAGCTGCAGTTTCTTCGGGGTTCAGTTCGTGTTGCACCGCGTCGAACGATAAGTCACCCTCGGCAGGCACGAGCTCTGACACGACGTTGGCCTTTGAGTGAATTTGGGGCCCCCTACTGACTACATTAAGCTGGAAGGCTTTCCAATCGATCCCCAGATAGACTTCTTGTTGTAACCCAGGTACGATGAGGAATTACAGCTCCCGAGTGGTACTGTCCCAAAGTACTGGAAGTGTCACTACTCCGATAACCGGGGTTTCACCCCCATTGGCAGTCTTCACATTTTGTCCCTGAATCGGCAGAATCAGATTCTCTTTTCCCTCGAGAAGTTTATGGGCATTTTTCCCTAAGCAGCTGGCCCCGGCCCCGGAATCTAAGAGCGCGAGCACCTCTCGTCCACCGATCTCCGTTTTACCGAACAACCTGTTATCACCCTGTTCCGTGACTATTGTTGAAATTATCTTTTTTCTTAATCTTTTAAACAACTTCTGCTTTTCCCTGATTTTCCTTATCTTTTCAAAATTTCTCTTCTTCTTCTTAGCGTTCAACTCCTCACAAAATATTCTCCTTCTTGCTTCCTCATATCTCATTTTCCTCACATGCAAACTATCTCTATTTGCCTCAACTTCTTTCTTTTCTTCTACTTTTTCTTTCTTCTCTATCTCTGTGTCCCTCTTCAAAATTTCTATCTTTCTACCTTCTACATACTCTCCGGGCGATCCTGGTTTGAGGCAGAGCTCCCGGACATCTCTGCCAGTGCCCGGTTTCCCGCCTCTGGCTTAAACACACAAAAAGACGAGTCACCACCACATGCAAAACACCTCATAAAATGAAAATTGGACTTGCACTTTGTGTCTTTTGCTGCTTCTGCCGGGTTCTTTGTGTAAAAATCCACCGGCATGCCACAAGCACAACACAACATTAAATGGAACGGGGACGGACAAAACATTTGGTTTTGGACAGGACTAACCTTTTGACTAGGGACATTGGACGAACTCGCAACAGGACTAGGATAATTGGTTGGGATAGTGGGTTTGGGAGGAGGATTTTGAGAGACGGGGGCACGAGACACATTCTTACTAACACTAACATTCTTATTGTCCCTATTGAACGCCTCAACACTAAAATCTTCTCCCTGCTCTTCTGACCATAACCCACTGTTTGTACCTAACTCGCTAACCGGCTTGGACCTCGACCTATTCTCTTTAATAAGCTTTTCTGCCCTCTTGCATTCGGCTCTTAGTTCTGCTAAAGTTTCTGTCTTCGTGGCAAAAGTGAGATTTGCCAAATATGGCTTTAAATTACCCTTGATTATTTTAACTAATTCTACTTCAGGAATTCGCTGTCTGAGTCTAAACGTGAGATCGTGGACCTCGGCGTAAAATCGTCAAAGCTCTCCTGGGGCTGCTGCTTTCGCTCCATAATCTCACGGATTACCTCGTAATCCGACTCTGCCGACTTGAACTGCGTCAAAATCTCCCTCTTTAGCCCAGGGTAATCAAACGACTCATCGCCGGCGTGATCCTCCAGCACCTGGCAATACCACTTGAGAGCTGGCCCTGTCACTAAGCAATGGAAGTCGGAGAAGAGCTGTTGATAGGACAACTGATACTGGACACGCATCCTCTCTACCCTAAACACAAAACATTCGACCGTCATCCCCTTCGCCGACCCGTCGAATTTGAGGTGCCACTTGTCGAGGTCTACCTTCTTTCTTCCAGTATAGCTGGAGTTGTTGTTGTTGGTATATGTCCTGCCTGCTGTGTTATAGTGGTTCGCTGTGGTATCCTCGCGTTGCCCCGGTGTGGACGTATTTTGTGGAGGTGCTGATACAACAGGTGCGCGCATTGATGTCTCCCCCTTTCATTTGATACCCATATTGTATACAAACTAAGAGGTTTTTTGGCAACCACATTTTTACCGATAACTCAGTTATCGATTAATTTATCGAAATGTTGCAATGTCCAAACAAACCCCGTGGCCTCCCCCTTTCATTTAATACCCATATTGTATACAAATTAAGAGGTTTTTTGGCAACCACATTTTGACCGATAACTCAGTTATCGATTAATTTATCGAAATGTTGCAATGTCCAAACGAACCCCGTGGCCCTTACCATATTGTATGCATGTTTAGAGGTGTTGGGCAACCACATTTTTACCAAATTTGAAAATATACAGTTCTAGGTTAGTTGGGAAACATTAGTGCGCACATCTCCAAAACCGTGTGAGGTATTGAAATGGCATTAAATGGGGTCCTATGCTAAGCTCCATAGAATATGTGTACAAAATTTCGTAAAGATTGGTGCTGTATTTATATTAGCTCTATTATTATTAATATATCCAAATGAAAGCTCTGGTCTTCCCCTTTCGATTGATACCAATTTTGTGCGAATATTCCAAAGTTCACCCGAAACAACATTTTGACCGATAACTCTGTTATCGATAAATATATCGAAATGAACCAAAGTTCAAATAAAAGCTGTGGTCTTCCCCTTTCGATTGATACCAATTTTGGGCGAATATTCCAAAGTTTACCCGAAACCACATTTTGACCGATAACTCTGTTATCGATAAATATATCGAATTGAACCAAAGTCCAAATGAAAACTGTGGTCTTCCCCTTTCGATTGATACCAATTTTGTGCGAATATTCCAAAGTTTACCCGAAACCACATTTTGACCGATAACTCTGTGATCGATAAATATATCGAAATGAACGGAAGTCCAAATAACAGCTGTGGTCTTCCCCTTTCGATTGATACCAATTTTAAGCGAATATTCCAAAGTTTACCCGAAACCACATTTTGACCGATAACTCTGTTATCGATAAATATATCGAAATGAACCAAAGTCCAAATAAAAGCTGTGGTCTTCCCCTTTCGATTGATAACAATTTTGGGCGAATATTCCAAAGTTTACCCGAAACCACATTTTGACCGATAACTCTGTTATCGATAAATATATCGAAATGAACCAAAGTTCAAATAAAAGCTGTGGTCTTCCCCTTTCGATTGATACCAATTTTGGGCGAATATTCCAAAGTTTACCCGAAACCACATTTTGACCGATAACTCTGTTATCGATAAATATATCGAATTGAGCCAAAGTCCAAATGAAAACTGTGGTCTTCCCCTTTCGATTGATACCAATTTTGTGCGAATATTCCAAAGTTTACCCGAAACCACATTTTGACCGACAACTCTGTTATCGATAAATATATCGAAATGACCCAAAGTCCAAATAAAAGCTGTGGTCTTCCCCTTTCGATTGATAACAATTTTGGGCGAATATTCCAAAGTTTACCCGAAACCACATTTTGACCGATAACTCTGTTATCGATAAATATATCGAATTGAGCCAAAGTCCAAATGAAAACTGTGGTCTTCCCCTTTCGATTGATACCAATTTTGTGCGAATATTCCAAAGTTTACCCGAAACCACATTTTGACCGATAACACTGTTATCGATAAATATATCGAATTGAACCAAAGTCCAAATGAAACCTGTGGTCTTCCTCTTTCGATTGATACCAATTTTGTGCGAATATTCCAAAGTTTACCCGAAACCACATTTTGACCGATAACTCTGTTATCGATAAATATATCGAATTGAACCAAAGTCCAAATGAAAACTGTGGTCTTCCCCTTTTGATTGATACCAATTTTGTGCGAATACTCCAAATTTTACGGAATACAACATTTTGGCCGATAACACTGTTATCGATAAATATATCGAATTGAACCAAAGTCCAAATGAAACCTGTGGTCTTCCCATTTCGATTGATACCAATTTTGTGCGAATATTCCAAAGTTTACCCGAAACCACATTTTGGCCGATAACACTGTTATCGATAAATATATCGAATTGAACCAAAGTCCAAATGAAACCTGTGGTCTTCCCCTTTCGATTGATACCAATTTTGTGCGAATATTCCAAAGTTTACGGAAAACAACATTTTGGCCGATAACTCTATTATCGATAAATTTATCGAAATTTCATGATGCCTGTTACCCATTCCACACTCCTAAGAACCTGTCTGCAAAATTTCGTGATGATCGGGCCATTTGTTCAGACGATAAAGAACCACAAACATCCGCAGTCACTCACAAACTTACGTTTTTATATATTAGTAAGATTTTATAAAGATATAAAAGTCAAAAAAAAAATGTAAGTGTAAAAAAAAAAATAAAAAATTCAATTGTCGTAAGTTTCTTGACAAAATTTTTATAAAGTACAAAAAATTCGTACCATTAACTCCTTCAAAAACATTTTAAAAATAAAAAAAAATAGAGTAAACTTATGAACATAGAAAAATATAAAATAAATAATAAAAATAATAAAAAAAATTTTGGTAATAACAAAAAAAATTTTAAGTAAAAAAATTAAAATTTCAAAACAACTTCCTTGTTTCAAAAAAAATTAAACCAAACAAAAATTATAAAAAAATTCCAACTTTAAATGTCAGAGTATATTGATTTCAAAAAAATTTAAAAATATAAATATAAAATAATGACCGTAATCAAAAATACCCAAAAGGTAGATAAAAATGTATGTATAATTAAAAGCAAATTTTGTGTAAAAAAATGTAATTCAAAAAAAAAAATTTTAAATTATTCAATTAGAATTTCAAAATATTGTGCTACTCCCAGTGTTTAAAAAAAATCTAAAATTTTCAAAACTATATTGTGGTACTGTTGGTGCATGTGGTGTTGTCCTCGCCTGATGGACTCTGTGGGCAGTTGAGTAAAATATGAATTCTGTCCTAGGTCAATTTCAGCTAACCCCCTCTTAATTATGGAATGTGGCACGACAGAGTCTTAAGGCTGGCTGAAGACGTGGTTGCCACAATTCTCCCTTACCCTATAAATCTACTTTACCCCCTGCAAGCAAACAAAAACCTCACATGCGTACGGTGCTAGACCATACGCATGGCAGCTAATGTTGCATGCAACAGAAAAACAAAAACTAAGATTGTCGTCTTTAAGCACTGCCGATAACTTCTGATACCACTTTTATCAAACGTTGGAGTTCTAAAAAGGAACTCAGAAGTCACCGCCAGCACTCCCCCCACTGTCTTGTCACTTAGGCACATATCGCTCGTTGCTTGCAACCAGCGATGCTGCCCTCGTGACCCTAACTCTGTCCGTGAGAAGGAAAAATTACGAAAGTGAACGAGATAGAAAAACTGAAAATAGTATTAAGGAAAGTAAAAGAAAGTACGAGAAAATGAAAGTTAGAAGGTAAAAAAAAAAATTTGAATTTAGAAAAATATGTGAAAATTGAAACTTTAAATTAGTGGGCTATATCGTTGGGCGCCATTGTTGTGTAACTGCAACTGTTGGGAAAGGAGAAGTGGCAAGAACTGCGCCCCAAAGCCGACGAGCCTCAGCCGGGCTACCACCATGCCAACCCGCCACTCCTCCTCTCCCGTACCAGGCAGTTACACCACAACTGCCATGCAAGTTACCTTGGCAGGTAATAATGCTGTCGAAAGTTTTAGATGCCACAAAGGCAAATGTTATAGTAAAGGCCCAGTCTCCAGGGCCGTGGGAACGTCAAAATTGATCTTTCGAAAATATTTTATTTGATGTATGCAGCAGGCACAAGCCCGAAAAGAGTATTTTTTCATGGGTTCCGTCTTTTCCAGTGCTACCATATGCGATTGGTACAATTACTGTCGTGAGGCAGTTGTATTGTACCAAATGGACCAGGAGGAAACACCTCTGAAGCTCTCATCCCGTTAATGAATAAGCATGTTCTGGAAGGTACCACTATCCATACGGGTTATTGGTGGGCGTACAACTGTTTACCTGAGCATGGATATATCCACAAAAGGGTAAATCTTAGTGACCCTGACAACCCTTTTGTGGCAGAAGATGGGACTCATACCCAAAGAATAGAGTCGCAGTGGCGTGTTTTTAAACGATTTCTTGTTAAGGATAACATTAACAATCCCCATAACTTCGCAGATTTACTGTGTGAATACATATGGCGGAAAAAAAATTGCAAATAATCATGAAGATCCCTTTACTAAATTAATTGACGGAATTATATACACATACAAGCCGTGAACATTTGTGTGTTTTTCTTATTGTGAGTACTTTATATTTTTTCAGCTCTGGCATCACTGTTTTGTTATGACACAAACAGTATACTCACATACATAGAAAAAAATGTGCAAGAAAATGGAAGCGCGAGTTAATTTATTTAATTGTGAGTTCTTTACTTTCTTCCACTTCACCCCTTATTAAGAGCGCTTACAACTCGGTAGTGTCATACCAAGTAGCAAGCCGCCGTAACAGCTGTTTAGATTTAGGTTTAGTACACATATTTTTCTTTCAATTAATTTTGAAGTGGAGCTTCCTGGCTTTCCGTCTGGGTGCAGCTGCGCACATTACGGGTCTGGTTGTAGGATCTATTGTCGTTTTGGGCTTGTGATCCTCTTCGGTTATTGTTATAATTGCTGTACGACCTCGAGTTATCTCGGTTGTGGTCTGAATCTCAGATTTTGGTAATTTCCATAGTTGTTACTTCGGTATCCTCCACGGAAATTTTTCCTGTACGGAATCTGTTGTCGTACGTTCAAAATTGTATTCGAGATACCTGTTATTTCGGTACAGCTGTTGGTGAACTTAGAGATCGCATTGTTGTGAACGTTCCTGCTTGCATTATCATTTTAACATTATTGTTGGAGCTGTTTTTACACATTGCCTTGACGGCTGCCTGTTTAGAATATCTCGTTGCTAAGTCTGGGTTTAATCCATCCGAGATTTACTACGTTGTTGAACGTTTAGGAGTTGAGCGGTTAAACCCTCTACCCATTCACCTTTTATCGCGCTTTTGAGCTTTGTTTTTATTTGTCGAATCGTGTTTTCATTGCTGATAAAATTTCTTGCCGTTCCTTTTAGTTTGGTTTTTATAATTGTTATTGCTAAACGTTCGTGCTCATCCTGGATTTGATCAAGTATATCGAGGGCATCTAAGAAACTGTGTAAGTTTTCTGGCTCCCCATCCAACTCTGGCAGTACTGACGAGGCAGTTTTAATTCGACTACTGTTTGTAACATTGTGACGTTTGTGATTGGGATTTTTACTTTACTAATGTCTTCCCCTTGACTTAAAAAGGGTGATGGAGTCCGGCTTCGAGCATTTTCTGATAGAAGTACATACGTCAAAATCAACTTGGAGGTTTTCCTCTAATGTGGTTGGTATTGTTACTTCTATATTGTGTCTAGCTACTGAAGATACGAGTTTATCTCGTACGGCAGTGAAAAATTGATAAAATTCTTTTTGGTGTTCTATGGTAAGTATGCGATTTGCTGCATGATCACCTGCCTAGTATTATTAAGGACTTCCAAGATTATGTTCAAATGTTTTACTATAGTTTCTTTTGTTATGGGAATACATTTGTATGATTTACTAGCTTTAATTTTTTCTTCCAGTAATGTGTTATGGATTTCTTTCCATTGATTCATTTCTGGATGAAAACTTTTGGCATTTTTGGGAAGTTGTTACTTTTTATTGGGAAAATTATACACGTTGTTGTACATTGTTTAATTGTCTCAATTTATTTTTGATGTAATTTTTTATCAATATTACCATTGCGACAGTTAAACATGTAACTACGCAAGCAAACGCGGTCAACCACTTATCGGAAACTTCTTCTATGATAGGGTGTGGCTCGTATTTAACTATTTTGGTATCGGAGGTGCTTTCACCTGACGTTTCTTTTCCTACTTCGTATCCCGCTATTCCTATTAATATGCCGTTTAGTGCAATTTTCCACCAAGTAATTTTTATGTAAAAAAAAAATCTTTATTTAACCTGTGAAATTTTTTTTTTTAATATTAGCGTGTTAAATTAATCAATCTGTATGTCTCCTCTGCTAATGTAGTAGGGTATAAACATATATGTAATACTTCTATATTGGCAGTAGGAGCTAATACCGCTCGAAAACATTACAGAACAGATATATTATTTTTGAGCGAGGCAGGCATATATTTTTATTTACAAAAACATTTTCAAAAGTCATGAGCGTTTCAAGAAAAAAAAAATAATAATTTACAAAAGCGGTTTTTGGAAGCATATGTACATATGTATTTTTTTTATTTAATATATGGTGTATAGGAAAGAACTTCGTAACTCGGTTCGCTGGAGGTTTTAGAAGCTAAATGAAGAAATTGTATAAAAATTCCCTGTCCCCTAGCCCGCACGAGTACACAAATATGAAATTGAGGTTAGTTGCCAATGGTATTGGAGCATATACTTTGTTTGATAAACTTCCGGGGTTATTATGGGAGGGAAAAATTTAGCAAGTTATCTATTTCAAGATCGTTTATGCTGTGCGGTAGGAGCGGATATTCAGACACAAGAATAGATCCTTTAAAGTTATTCACTAAACTCCTAATTATTTTTATTATTAATTAAAGAGTATTATACTTGTGGCAGCATATATATTCTTATTCAAAAATTTCTTAAATTTTGATTAAATACATTGCGGCCCTTATTAATGAAATCCGCTACTGGATTGCTTTGACAATTTCTAAAATTTTGTCGTTTATAAATTTACACATACACAACACATTCACATAAACGGTAATAGCTTGCCTCAAAATGATTTCGGAATTTTTACATATCGAGAAGATACATAACTGCCAATATAGAAGTATTACATACATATGTATATGGGTATAAAACATCTGAATGAGAAAAACAATTTTCCTTTTGATTGTTAGTTCCTGTTTTTTAATTTAATGACAAAAAATATTTATTTTTTTGTTTATTAATCATAGCTGTCTTATATTTTAAATTTCCTAATTATCCTTTTGGCGGTTCTGTGTTGTTGTTGTTGCTGGGTTCCACCCGTTTTTGCGCAGATCTTTTAGTTTGTTTATCAAAACCTTCTTTTGTTGCCCGCGACTGATGTTAATTATACGCTGGAGCTCTGCACATTCTTTTTGGTGCTTTCGCTTTCTACCTCCACGTTTTTTCGGTTTATTTTCGCAGCTTATTCTTTGCCTAAATTCTAGAAGTTTGGCTTTTTAGCGGTTTTGCCTTTTCCGGTATTCCTCTAGGGATATTGGTTTGGCACCTACTACAATTTTTGTAGGGATGTATTTATGGTATTCTTCGGTGTTTTTCGATCCTTTCGGAACGTATTCTTACCTGAGCATTAAAATGCCCCACAAAGATCCCAAAGTTAAAAAATTAGTTGAGTCTTTTATATGCTTACAATCTACCTTATGAGTAATCTAATTTACTAACTTACATTTCTAAGTTGTTAGTCATGCTTATGACTCTACGTTATTGTGCATGCATACATAAATGTATATCGGTTCAGTCGAGTTTATGATATTGGAGAAGTGCAGCGCAAACTAAATTGATTTGAGAACTTTGGCCTGGTTATTGCCAAAAGTATATTGAACTTTTTACTTATAATTTATTATTTATTTATTTACTTATATATTATTATTAAACATTTTTTTTGCTTAGCTGGCACGCTACAACAGGACTTAAAAACAACAACCTAACAATTAACGTAGCGAAATCGGAACTCGGGGTAGCGGAACATGAATTTCTTGGCCATTTCATTACAAAGGATGGTATAAAACATCTTCCGAGTCGCGTGAACGCCTTATTGAATTTTAAACGTCCAAGAATGGTAAAAGAGTTGAATCGATTTTTGGCTACAATTAATTTTTATAGACTTTTTTGCCGCACGCACTCGAATCTCAAGCACTTTTCTTTGCCACGATACCCGCGAACAAATGCAATGATACAACGCCTCTCGAATGGTCGGCAAAATGGAATTAGCAAATGCTACTATGCTGGCACATCTCGTGCCAAATGCCGACTTATCAGTTTGGGTTGATGCATCAAATTTCACTACAGGTACAGTACTCACCCAAATTGTAAACGGTAAAATCCATCCACTTGAATTTTTCTCGAGAAAATTTTCAAAGGCAGAACAAAGGGAGCTTACGCCCAGCTATTTAGCCTTACGCCTCTTCAGATATATAGTCGAGGGTAGGACTTGTCACGTATACACGGACCATAAACCGCTTATCTTCGCATTCAAGCAACGAAAGGACAAAGCATCGGACCGGCAAGTTAGGCAAAACAATGCCGCAGGAGATATGATGTCCCGTATTGAGGCAATAACTCATCAGCCAATAGATTACGAAAAGCTCGTGGAAGATCAAAAAACAGATCCGGAATTTCAGTCACTACTGAAAGGTAGCAATACTCACTCTCTTAAATTTGCTCTCTTTTCTATTCCATCTAGCTCACATTACTGTGACTGCTAAACTGGACCAAAAAGTTTCGCGCAAACGTTTTGCATTCCGTACATAGCCTCGCACACCCAGGCACCAGAGTCACATCGCGTCTTATGACTGAGAGATTTATTTGCACGTAGCTGCGAAGACTGTCAAAGGAGTAAAGTCGTTCACCACAACAGAACGGCACTACAACGACGCGCTTTGCCAAACGAGCGATTTGCACACCTTCACATCGATATTGTGGACCCATTTCCACTCTCAGAGGGTAATAGGTACTGTGTTACAATAATCGATCGCTTCAGAAGATAGCATGATGCGATTCCACTACCTGATATTACCGCACCTACTGTTGACAACGCTTCAGTGAGAGAGTGGTTTTGCTCTTAGGAGTTCCTATCTGAATTACACCGATCGTGGTCGGCAGTTTGAATGTGCACTTTTTCGACAACTTCTGCAACGTTTCGGTGTTAGTCATTTGCGTACCACTTCCTACCACCCACAATCAAACGGAGTTGTAGAACGGTGGCACCGCACACTTAAATTAGCCATACTTTGTCATGGTGCTGATCATTGGACAAAATATTTGCCTTTGATTTTTTTTTACAGCCCCGTACAAAGGCCCTTACAACATTTTAAGACGAGCTACTATGTTATCCAGATGAACAACAGCGGGTCAAAAGTATCAATCGATAGATTGAAACCTCTTTCACCACAACCCGGTCTTGTGTCTAAGAGGGGGTTAATGTGGCGTATCATACCAAATTATTTAATTTAGCAAGGTTAACTTGTTAGTAAATATTTAACAATCTTCACCAACGTTCAGAACGTATTGCTTATTAAATGCACACCATTGTAATTTATGACATTTGCCTTATTGCTTTCCATCATTTTTCTTATGATTAACTAATTTGTAGAAAAGTTGTGAGCTTTTGGGGTGTGAGCACGGTTTACAACTTTGTGACAGGCGAAAACCGGACAAGCATCTTTTTGATATAGAGATTGCTCATCTGTCGTAAGACTTTTTATATTTTGGTAAATATAAAATACGTAAAATCTTTTTTCTAATCTATAATTCAACTCATTTTTCAACTGCAAAAAAATTGAGTAAACCTCAAAAATATTTATATAATTTTTTTCCATTAGCTTTATATTTTTATTAAAAAGACTCATTATTAAAAAGACTCACGAAATATATGTAAGCTTCTGGTAACGTAAACGGTTGAAGTATGCTGCCTTCGCATAAAAATTTAAAGATGAGAGGATTGACTTCAGATTTATATTGTTCTTTAAAATATTTTCTTAACGCAGTCCAATTATGTAGTAATCTGTCCACTGCTGGAAACAATGTACAAAATCTTGTCGTAATATGTCTGAGTAAAGTCTGATACTCTGTTTCGAGGAAATCGACAATGCTTTTTAAATGAGATATTCTCTTTGAGCTGCATGAAAATTCACCAAACACCTTCATTACTAAGGACTCGACATCGTAAGATAATACCTTCATACTAAATTTTGCAGTGTTATGCTAAATGTGCATAAGACAATGCCCAGCAATTAATTGCCGCCAACCAATAAAACTTTGTAAATTCACAAAAACAGACTTATTTTTGCCATAGTTCACTGAACAGTTGTCTGCACCTATGTTTTGTAGATTTAAATTCAGACCTTCTACGATTCTTTTTAAATTGTTGGCAATAGCACCGGACGATTCATCAGCATCTTCATAGAAATCAATGAGAGCCATCTGAGGTCCCTTATGTTGATCAAAATAACGTATAGCAATCGGAAAAAGCTTACAATTGCCTTTATTTGAAGCATCGCACGAAATTGAAAATGGAGAACTTCCCAGGTCTGCTAGTATAGTTGAAAGGGAATGTGGGGCTAGCACGTTAAGTACAATTGCCGCAGTCTTTGTCCTTCCACAATGAAACTGCGATGCTACCTTTGAGTCTGGAAACAGATGTGGGGCCAATTTATTTCCGCAGTCTTGAGAAAGATAGCTGTGATGATGCTTTACTCCATGGTAAGTTGATAACAGCTCAGTAAATGAAATTTTGTTTTCTTCATCACTACAAGGCTTAACAAAGAAATTTAATAGCACCGATGAACCTTCAGCTGTCTTAGAATTTGTTGAATGCTGATCAGTTCTCTTGTGGTTTTTTAGTGCCTTTATACCATTAAATTTGATGGAAATTTTGGTTTTACAATATTTGCAATATGCCGTTTTATCGTCTTCTTTTAATAGCCAAAGCTTAAAATCTTCGTTCGAAAGCCAATCATTGCTAAAATTGCAATAACTCCTCGCAACTTTTTTAGGAATTACTCATTTTACCACAACAAATATTTAGATAAATTTTACATATAATGATCGAGCATCGTTACCATCTTCAATTTTGTAGCATATATTTTGTAGAGCATATGCATGCGTTGCCACAGAGGGAATCATTATAAGGTTGTGGCTATTTGCATATGACCGTATACGGATCCGTATAGATACGGGAGCAGCAAAAAGACACTTCCTTTCGGAAAACCGGATATTTCGGTGTTCGGGTAAACATCAAAACCGGACCCGAACATTTACCTCAAAAACCGAACTGTCCAGTCGAAAACAGGGCAGTTGGCAACCCTGGGTGTGAGACAGTTGGTAGCTTGACACCATCAACGTAGAGGTCCAATTCCATGGTCACCTGCGTTGTCCACGTCGCGAATAGGGTGGCCGAGGACTTGGTCGGTGATAATGTCAGGTTTCTCCCAGCTTAAGTGGTCTTGAGAAAAAGTGGGTATTTTGATCTATTCTTCCGAGAGTATTTATGACCCAACAAAATTTTTAAGTACATCTTAAGATAACCATTCGAAAAGATAGCTACAGAGAAGAGACGTTGATTTTACTCTATCCTCTTCAAGGAAATAATCCATCAATTGTGATATGTCGACTTTAAGCTTTTATTGCTTATGAGCACAGAGTTATATGTATTTCATGAAAATAAATAATTCCGGCCCTCGTTACTGGCCAAATATACATAAGTATTAATATGCACTCTCCTCTTGCAAAGGTTCTTGTGAAATAAAAACAACAAACCTACTGGAAATATGAAGTTAGTAAAATCATCAGTAAATTTTGGGCAACAGTATTGTTGAGAAAGGAGATTTTTTTCATTCCTTCTTGAGCGCACGGCCACGTTTCAATATTTGTATCAAATCATGCTAATTAAAAACATAGTTTTATTAAAATACAAGTGCGTTCCTTTTATTGGAATTTGCCTTTTTTGTATTTGTATTTTGTATTTATTGCTTTTAGTACATCCTAGCACTACAATGAACATCATTATATTTATTGTGCTAGTCACATCTAGATGACACATTTTATAGGAACATTTATAATAATATGAATAAAAAATATAATAAATGAATTTATAACACAGTGCATTAAAAAAAAAGAAGATGAAAAAGTTATCAATTGTAATTAAATAGCATTATAAAACTGTTCAACTTGTTTCTTAAATAGCCGTGCATTGCTTACCTCCCTGTAACAACATTTAGTTTATGACTACACACAGCGTCGCAGTTGGCGAAAGTTTCGCAACCGTATAGCAGTGTTGGTATCAGGTACGCCTTGGCAAGTAGAAGACGAATATTGAGCGGAAGGAAACGTTGGGTTGACCAGAGTACACGCAGCATTCCATATACTTTACCAATCGCACTGAAAATATGGTCGTTCCACGTAAAGGTGTTGTTGAAGACTACACCAAGATTTTTTGCTGTGTTCACAAGTTCAATTGATTTTTAAGGATGCAAAAAAGTTTGGAGCTTAACAGTTAGCTTTAAATCAGAAAATTTATCGAGAAGTAGAAAATTCTCATTTTCATTAAAATATATAATAGAATAAACTTCAGAAAATAACAAAGTGTGGTGTGTGCACTGGCATTAATTCGGGAGCTTCAGACTAAAGGATGGTTCCAAACACTTACACCAAGCCAAACCAACACTGAGTACTACCACCTGCACCTGGAAAACCCCATACCTGGCAGCGCGCATAAGATGTTAACGGCTGCCCTTGACCCACTCTACCATGGCTCTAAGATGTTACTAGAGCCCCAACCGACCGCCCACACTACTTACGGAATCAGTCCAAAATTAGTACTCTAGAGCTCCATTATCTTGATTTTTATTATAATTGAACTCATGCTTAGGTTGATAGTTATCTATATCTCCTATATCTATTTACTAGAAGACCCGGCAGACATTGTTCTGCCCAAATTTAGGGAAAAAATCGCACGATAAATAAAAAAGTTTGGAATATTTCGGTCCCTGATCCACTTCCCGGAAACTTTACATAAACACTCTCCGGGTTCCTACTGAGCTATCCTGTAAATATGAACAAAATCGGCGCTGTAGTTCCGGAGTCTATAACATACATATGTACATACAGGAGTTAATTTATGGAAATGTTGCAATGTCAAAGCGAACCCCGTGGCCTCCCCCTTTCATTTGATACCCATATTGTATACAAACTAAGAGGTTTTTTGGCAACCACATTTTTACCGATAACTCAGTTATCGATTATTTATTTATTTATTTATTTGTTTATTTGTATGCTTATAATTCAGTACAAAGATTTAATCTTATATAACAGCACTGAATAGTATTATAGTCATATTAAAAATAAAAAATATTATGCCAAAAAAATAAATATAATAATAAAATAAAACTAAGACAACAACTTAGATTTAATTTACAATATAAAATATTAAAAAACAGATAACAAAAAGTCAAGAGTTTAAGTTTTAAAGTTAAAAATATAACAGTGATGTTTAACAGTGTTATTTAAAATGTTCATATATTAACTTTTTAAATTGCATTGCGTTGCTGACTAATTGCAAGTAAGGGGGTAATCGATTCCAAATTCGTATAGCGTTTATATAGAAATGTTGATCTGAAAAAGCAGTGTTATGTTCTATTTGAATAATACGGTTTCCTCTTTCTGACCTGAAGAAGTTTAATTTTTGGTAAAGATAATGCGGCTGTTGTGTGTATATTATTCTATGAAGGTAAATTACAGTTTTACAATTTAAAAGATTCTCGAAGGTAACACCAAAAATAAGTTTGGAGTAATGAGATATTCGGTCAAATCGACGTATGCCAAATATATATCTTGCAATACTATTAAAAGCCACGTTTAATTTCCGCCTACTGGTTACGTCACAGCTAGAAAACAATTCACAACCATATAGTAACGTCGGTATTAGGTATGATTTAGCCAGAAGCATTCTGACTTCAAGTGGTATGAACCATTGGCTACACCATAAACTTCTTAACATCCCGTATACTTTGCCGGTTGTGATGATAACGTGATCATTCCAGTGAAGGTGTTTATTATATGTGATACCAAGATTTTTTACTTTATCCACGTATTCAATTTTAGACTCACCCAGAACTAAATCGGGAAAAGATGTTACAATTTGTGTTTTTTTGGTTACCAACATATATTTGGATTTGCTTGGATTGAGACATAAGCCGTTAGTTGCAGCCCAAGTTCTTACATTATCCAAGTCAACATTAATTTTACGTACGCAGTCATCGAACTCTGATGCTTTGCAGCTTATATAGAGTTGTACATCATCAGCATACATTTGAACATTACAGTATTGTAACTGACCCGGAAGATCATTTGCATAAGCCGAATAGAGTAATGGGCCTAAAATAGATCCTTGAGGGACACCTCTTGTAAGGTCGACACTACTGGACTTTTTACTCCCATGAAAAACTGATTGTGATCTGCCTGTTAAATAAGAAGTCATCAGTTTCGCAGCTGTAGACGAAAAATTAAGTAACCTGGTCAGTTTTAATACTAGAATTTCGCTATTAACGGTATCAAAAGCCTTTGAGTGGTCCAAGAGAATAAGAAAAGATATTTTATCATTATCAATTTGTGATCTTAAATATTCCGTAACATCAATCAGAGCAGTTACACAACTATGTTGTGGTCGAAAGCCAGATTGTCTAGGAGTAAGCAAATTGTTGTCCTGAAAATATTTGCTGATTTGCTTATGCATTAAGCGTTCAAGTATCTTAGACAGAAAGGGAAGTATAGCAATTGGCCGAAACTCAGTGTCTGTTTTGGGTATAGGTATGATTTTAGCATGCTTCCATAGAGTAGGATAATCTGATTTGGTTATTATAGAATTAAACAGGTGAGTGATATATGGTAAAATTGCAGGAAATAAAATTTTTGTAAATTTTGGATGGACTCCATCAGAGCCAATAGCATTGGACTTAATGCTTAAAAAACTTTGAAATATTTCAACCTCAGTAAAACATCTAAAATAAAATGAATTTTGGTCATTTAGAGTGGCATGGTTCTTGTAATAAGTAACATCAGCCGTAGACGATGGTAGGTTCGTAAATTTGCAGTTTAAATCATTAACATCTAAATCCTCTGAACTGTCTACTGCTTTTCCAATGATTCCAACCTTACGTATTTCATTCCATCTTGCCTTACTATCTAGACAGTTTTCAAATTGTGTTTTATAGTATAATCTTTTGGCAGTTTTAATACTTGTGTTAACTTTATTTCGCATAGTGCGAAAAGCAGAAAGTAGTTCAGAGGTTTTAAACCTCTTCCATCTTGCATAAGCTATATTACGTTGTTCAAGTAAACATTTAATTTCAGACGTAAACCAAGGATTGTAATTTGTTGTTTTCCTTTTTGTTTTCATTGGAACAAATTCTTCGAAAAGTTGTTCAATATTTTCTTGGATAAACTGAAGTTGATCATCTACGGACGGCATATAGTATGTGCAACCCCAATCAACATTTGAAATTTTATCGTATAAAGCAGACAGATCTATATTCTTAAAATCCCGATATCTATAGTTTTCATTAACCTTTTTTAATTTAAAATCGTAGGTTAGAAATAGGAGATCATGTTTAGAAAACACGGGGGCAGATATTTGCTCAAACAATAGAATTTTTGACAATGTATTGGTAAAAAATATATCGAGAAGCGAATTTGAGTTAGAGGTGTAGTGTGTAGGTAAGATTTTATTAACAACATCTAGGCCAATATATTTCATTTCATCTGAGAATGAAGAATCTACGAGAATGTTGCTATTAAAATCACCTGATATTATAATATTATTATATCCCACTGTGATGTTGGACAGCTCCGAGAAAAATACCTCTGAATTAATATTTTTGGGCAACCACATTTTTACCAAATTTGAAAATATACAGTTCTAGGTTAGTTGGGAAACATTAGTGCGCACATCTCCAAAACCGTGTGAGGTATTGAAATGGCATTAAATGGGGTCCTATGCTAAGCTCCATAGAATATGTGCACAAAATTTCGTAAAGATTGGTGCTGTATTTATATTAGCTCTATTATTATTAATATATCCAAATGAAAGCTCTGGTCTTCCCCTTTCGATTGATACCAATTTTGTGCGAATATTCCAAAGTTTACCCGAAACCACATTTTGACCGATAACTCTGTTATCGATAAATATATCGAAATGAACCAAAGTTCAAATAAAAGCTTTGGTCTTCCCCTTTCGATTGATACCAATTTTGGGCGAATATTCCAAAGTTTACCCGAAACCACATTTTGACCGATAACTCTGTTATCGATAAAGATATCGAATTGAACCAAAGTCCAAATGAAAACTGTGGTCTTCCCCTTTCGATTGATACCAATTTTGTGCGAATATTCCAAAGTTTACCCGAAACCACATTTTGACCGATAACACTGTTTCATTTAATACCCATATTGTATACAAATTAAGAGGTTTTTTGGCAACCACATTTTGACCGATAACTCAGTTATCGATTAATTTATCGAAATGTTGCAATGTCCAAACGAACCCCGTGGCCTTTACCATATTGTATGCATGTTTAGAGGTGTTGGGCAACCACATTTTTACCAAATTTGAAAATATACAGTTCTAGGTTAGTTGGGAAACATTAGTGCGCACATCTCCAAAACCGTGTGAGGTATTGAAATGGCATTAAATGGGGTCCTATGCTAAGCTCCATAGAATATGTGCACAAAATTTCGTAAAGATTGGTGCTGTATTTATATTAGCTCTATTATTATTAATATATCCAAATGAAAGCTCTGGTCTTCCCCTTTCGATTGATACCAATTTTGTGCGAATATTCCAAAGTTTACCCGAAACCACATTTTGACCGATAACTCTGTTATCGATAAATATATCGAAATGAACCAAAGTTCAAATAAAAGCTTTGGTCTTCCCCTTTCGATTGATACCAATTTTGGGCGAATATTCCAAAGTTTACCCGAAACCACATTTTGACCGATAACTCTGTTATCGATAAAGATATCGAATTGAACCAAATTCCAAATGAAAACTGTGGTCTTCCCCTTTCGATTGATACCAATTTTGTGCGAATATTCCAAAGTTTACCCGAAACCACATTTTGACCGATAACTCTGTGATCGATAAATATATCGACCATTTTCATTAAAATATATAATAGAATAAACTTCAGAAAATAACAAAGTGTGGTGTGTGCACTGGCATTAATTCGGGAGCTTCAGACTAAAGGATGGTTCCAAACACTTACACCAAACCAAACCAACACTGAGTACTACCACCTGCACCTGGAAAACCCCATACCTGGCAGCGCGCATAAGATGTTAACGGCTGCCCTTGACCCACTCTACCATGGCTCTAAGATGTTACTAGAGCCCCAACCGACCGCCCACACTACTTACGGAATCAGTCCAAAATTAGTACTCTAGAGCTCCATTATCTTGATAACTCAGTTATCGATTAATTTATCGAAATGTTGCAATGTCCAAACAAACCCCGTGGCCTCCCCCTTTCATTTAATACCCATATTGTATACAAATTAAGAGGTTTTTTGGCAACCACATTTTGACCGATAACTCAGTTATCGATTAATTTATCGAAATGTTGCAATGTCCAAACGAACCCCGTGGCCTTTACCATATTGTATGCATGTTTAGAGGTGTTGGGCAACCACATTTTTACCAAATTTGAAAATATACAGTTCTAGGTTAGTTGGGAAACATTAGTGCGCGCATCTCCAAAACCGTGTGAGGTATTGAAATGGCATTAAATGGGGTCCTATGCTAAGCTCCATAGAATATGTGCACAAAATTTCGTAAAGATTGGTGCTGTATTTATATTAGCTCTATTATTATTAATATATCCAAATGAAAGCTCTGGTCTTCCCCTTTCGATTGATACCAATTTTGTGCGAATATTCCAAAGTTTACCCGAAACCACATTTTGACCGATAACTCTGTTATCGATAAATATATCGAAATGAACCAAAGTTCAAATAAAAGCTTTGGTCTTCCCCTTTCGATTGATACCAATTTTGGGCGAATATTCCAAAGTTTACCCGAAACCACATTTTGACCGATAACTCTGTTATCGATAAATATATCGAAATGAACCAAAGTCCAAATAAAAGCTGTGGTCTTCCCCTTTCTATTGATACCAATTTTGGGCGAATATTCCAAAGTTTACCCGAAACCACATTTTGACCGATAACTCTGTTATCGATAAATATATCGAATTGAGCCAAAGTCCAAATGAAAACTGTGGTCTTCTCCTTTCGATTGATACCAATTTTGTGCGAATATTCCAAAGTTTACCCGAAACCACATTTTGACCGATAACACTGTTTCATTTAATACCCATATTGTATACAAATTAAGAGGTTTTTTGGCAACCACATTTTGACCGATAACTCAGTTATCGATTAATTTATCGAAATGTTGCAATGTCCAAACGAACCCCGTGGCCTTTACCATATTGTATGCATGTTTAGAGGTGTTGGGCAACCACATTTTTACCAAATTTGAAAATATACAGTTCTAGGTTAGTTGGGAAACATTAGTGCGCACATCTCCAAAACCGTGTGAGGTATTGAAATGGCATTAAATGGGGTCCTATGCTAAGCTCCATAGAATATGTGCACAAAATTTCGTAAAGATTGGTGCTGTATTTATATTAGCTCTATTATTATTAATATATCCAAATGAAAGCTCTGGTCTTCCCCTTTCGATTGATACCAATTTTGTGCGAATATTCCAAAGTTTACCCGAAACCACATTTTGACCGATAACTCTGTTATCGATAAATATATCGAAATGAACCAAAGTTCAAATAAAAGCTTTGGTCTTCCCCTTTCGATTGATACCAATTTTGGGCGAATATTCCAAAGTTTACCCGAAACCACATTTTGACCGATAACTCTGTTATCGATAAAGATATCGAATTGAACCAAAGTCCAAATAAAAGCTGTGGTCTTCCCCTGTCTATTGATACCAATTTTGGGCGAATATTCCAAAGTTTACCCGAAACCACATTTTGACCGATAACTCTGTTATCGATAAATATATCGAATTGAGCCAAAGTCCAAATGAAAACTGTGGTCTTCCCCTTTCGATTGATACCAATTTTGTGCGAATATTCCAAAGTTTACCCGAAACCACATTTTGACCGATAACTCTGTTATCGATAAATATATCGAATTGAGCCAAAGTCCAAATGAAAACTGTGGTCTTCCCCTTTCGATTGATACCAATTTTGGGCGAATATTCCAAAGTTTACCCGAAACCACATTTTGACCGATAACTCTGTTATCGATAAATATATCGAATTGAGCCAAAGTCCAAATGAAAACTGTGGTCTTCCCCTTTCGATTGATACCAATTTTGTGCGAATATTCCAAAGTTTACCCGAAACCACATTTTGACCGATAACACTGTTATCGATAAATATATCGAATTGAACCAAAGTCCAAATGAAACCTGTGGTCTTCCCCTTTCGATTGATACAAATTTTGTGCGAATATTCCAAAGTTTACCCGAAACCACATTTTGACCGATAACTCTGTTATCTATAAATATATCGAATTGAACCAAAGTCCAAATGAAAACTGTGGTCTTCCCCTTTTGATTGATACCAATTTTGTGCGAATACTCCAAATTTTACGGAAAACAACATTTTGGCCGATAACTCTATTATCGATAAATTTATCGAAATTTCATGATGCCTGTTACCCATTCCACACTCCTAAGAACCTGTCTGCAAAATTTCGTGATGATCGGGCCATTTGTTCAGACGATAAAGAACCACAAACATCCGCAGTCACTCACAAACTTACGTTTTTATATATTAGTAAGATAATATTGAATCTTATAGATATACCTAAGCAAACTCTTAAAACTATTAACAACTTTTCTTAGGTTATGTAGTGATCACCTGACCAAAATTATCCTATTTCATTAGCTATATACTTCGGGTATGTAGTCAACGACTTTGCCGCTCTAGAAATATGGGACCATTAACAAAAAAAAGGGTGAGAAGAAACTCTACTCTACATCTCTTGCTTTTGTTTCGCAAAAAAAAAACCAAAAGAGAAGATGCCTACATACATACGTACATATGCACCTTTGTGCTAAATTAGCTTATCAAACCAAACAAAACTATTGTCTCTACATACATACATACATATATAAGTACATGTGTAGCTGGGCCTTCTCTAATGGTTCAATTATGCTTGCATAGCATAGCAATACATTGCATGGGATCTGTCATTTTCGATATCTGTTGAATTGGTTTTACATGTATTCAATTATACAACGCATGGCAACCCAGAGCATGGCATAGAAGTCTGTTGAATTTTGATCTCTATGTTACTTAACATACCTACTGTCAAAGCTTTTGCTTTTGAAGTTTAAATTTTGCAGAAGGCAATAAAAAGGCCATGAAAACTAATTATTATTCTTATAAATTTTAGTAAAAAACAAATAAAAGCGTTGTAATTGAAGAAGAAAAGCTGAAAGAATGTGTGCGAGCTTATGAAATTCCGTATGTTTCGCCAATATCTGATTTTGAAGGGCTGTGCGTTGTGCGAAGTATAATCAACATTTTCTTTTACGTGCTGTGTATTGCTATGCTATACCCTGCTATGCAAGCAAAACTGAAACATAAGTATGCTAAAAGTAAATGGTAGGTGGACAAAATGCATTAAAATTACTTACATTCTTTTGGGTGTGTTGTTTCACTTTACTTAGTCCAACGCTGTCCCACGAAGCGTAGAAGGCCTTCCTTGCTTTGTAAGTAGCTGCTTGTACTCGTGATCATGAAGCGTAGTCGTATGCACTCTTGATAAATAGATTTTAACCAATATGTTCTCTAAATTCACATAGTATTCAGAGGGGATAATTCGATGCACGCCACTGTATTTGTGATAAGCGAAGGTCGCTTAAACCCTACCAGAACACTGACTGTCATTTGACACAACATCTGACCTTCAGTACTGTCAGTCTAATTGTCAGCGCTCCATACAAACTTTACATCACGGATACAAGGGGGCTTGCGCAAAGCTGATGTAAACAACTGTGTACGTGTGAGCTTTTATTTCACTCTAACACAGTGAAATCGCCTTTTAATTAAGCACAGAGCTGTGCTGTTCACTCCCACGTGTTTTATTGAATCACCGCTGTCTATAAGACTGTCATTTACTGTCATAAATGATACAACACTGTTTACACCAGTGCTGACCATAATAATGTCACTACTGACCAATGTGAAAAAGTACTAATGCTTTTTTGCATAGAGAAAAATTTATTTCTTTACATCTTGAAATTTCTTGAACATTTCTTTTCTTCTAAGAATTAACTAAAATAAAGACGTTCATTAAACATTACACAAATTCAGAAGTAAAGTACATAATATGCGCCATATTTGTTGTATGTTGGGGTGGTGGCTTTTGGAAATGGTTGCGGCATATCCTCCTCGAAGTTCAGGGAACCTTGCTCCAACACTCCTAGAATATAATTTTTTGTTAGAAGGGATATTACTAGCCTTTAACATTTTACTTACCTCGTAACACTTATAAGTACTAAATGTTCGCTATACATATGTTGTACGTTGGGGTGGTGGCTTTTGGAATTAGTTGCCGGAATATCCGCCTCGAAGTTCAGGGAACCTTGCTCCAACACTCCTGGAAAATAATTTTTTGTTAGAAATGATATTACTAGCAATTAACATTTAATTTACCTCGTAACACTGCATTTTTAAAAGTTTTCGCTTAGAATGCGTGCCGGTTGAAAATTTTCTAGGAATTTTGAAAATGCACCACTACTGATAATCATTTGATAGTCAAATGACAGTCACTAATGACCACATGATTCAATTGGACGAACTATTCTAGCATACATACAATTACATTTGCCATAACATATCCGTCTCACACTGATAACAGCGACCCCTAATTGTCACTATTTTGGTCAGTACATGGTCAGCATTGAAATTTTGAGTGTGAGTGTGTTAGTTAAAAAAATCAGCGTTTCTGGTAGGGAAAGGAATCACTAATTACACTGGATCACAAATTCCAACTTTTTTTCTGCACCAGAGACGCCATAGTGAAATTCCTATGTAAAATCACCTCCTAATTCCGAAAATCAAAGCTATTTTTACTTGAATGGTACCGTTTTTGAGATATTTATGATTTACCGTTATTTCAAAAAACAAAAAAGATGGCTCCACTTAATCGTGTATATCTCAAGAACAAATTGAGCTATTCGAAAACGGTTTGAAAAATTTGAAAGCTTATAAAATTTACTATAATCAGTACATACAACACTTTTTGCTAGGTCTTGCAGATTCAAACATAGTGAACAATCATTACGGATTTTTTAAATTTCTTTTGTAAATATATAAAAAAAAATTGTACTTTGCGAGGAAGCATCTCGAAAACTTTTTGTTTTTTTGCAGATATTTTATCAACCCTCTAAGCTCTGTTTTATTACAAAAAAAAAACAAGCTATCAGTGAACAAAATCGATGAACTAATACAAAAGTTATAAGCATTCAAGTAAATATATCCATTTAATGCTTAAGTACCCTACTGGTACATATGTGTTAGTATTCGTATATCAGTTAGTTAGCAGGTAGATTTTCGAAAAGTTATTATATACAAAAAGCTGTTAGTTTCGTTTTCTCAAACCTAGGTACATTTTAAACAAGAGCATATTTTTGAGGCAGGTAGTGTTTTCTTTATAGAACTAGGGAACCTTTTTGTTTAGGTAGGCTTGAATTTTTACTGGATCTAAGTATAAATAAGAGTACATGCGCCTTGTTCCTTCATAATATCTGCAAGGCTCGCCGGATACTGTTCAGTTTATAATTGCAGTTTATAACCCGTCATTTACTTAAAAATAAAAAATGAATAAAAGGGCGCGAGAGTACGTGGGGTACCGAGCGCTAATACACAACCAAAAATGTTGAGATATGTATCAGGAGACGCGCTTTGGTCCCAGGAGCATGAATATAACTCCGCTGAACCAATATTTTTAGTAGTTTGCGAATTATTTGCAGTTAAAGTTCAGAATTTTCTGTCATTTTCATGTGGTTGTTGTAATCACATTACCCTGTGAGAAAAGAGTGGCACGCGTAAGGACATCACCGGCTTTGGCAACCACCCGGAGTTGGAATAGCGTAGCCCAGGGTTATTTTATGAAGCGCATCCGAAGGCCGCCTACGCGGAAAGGTGTTCTGCACATAAAAAACATGGATCGGGCCCCTAAACCCGGGCAATTTTTCGGTTTTTCGCAAATATTTTCCAAAATAATGAAAATATTGGTTGAGCGGAGTTATATTCATGCTCCTGGGACGGAAACGAGTCTTTTGATACCTCTCCTGACATTTTTGGACGCGTATTAGCGCTCGGTACCCCACGTAAACGATTACCAAATACATTTAATTGTATGTACATAGTATGACTATGTAATTAATATGCTAACTTATGAAAACAAAAAAAATAATTTTTAAAGAAAATTTCGCTTGGGACAGCTTGTTGTAAGTATAAATGTATTTTTACAGGGTCTTAAAAATGTATATAGAGGTAAGTTTAAAGATAAGTATTAATTTAAGGTGAAAACAATTCATTTCAGCTTAAGGTAAGTATTTGCATATATCTGAATATATATATGTGCATATATGTACGAACGTAAGTATACTAACTAAAGGTAAGTACGATAATTTTACCAAGTTTGATTTTTCTTCATTTCAGGTTAACTTCACGAGTTTTAGGATTAGTTTCTAGCGATCTCGAATCGCTTGAAAATACGGTAAAGTGGAAAACCGCCTTTTCCACTAACTTAATTAAATATCTGGGCTTCTAACTTTACTAAAATTTACAGAATTGTGAGTTTTAAAAATGGTTTTACATATTTAGTTGGAATTGTTAATTTAATTTAGAGATTATTAATTAAAACTTAGCTGGAACCGCTAGGTAATATAAATCAGGGGTTAAGGTGGGGTTGGACTTGGGCCACACGCTGCCGGCTTAAAGATGGCCTTTCATCTGGCAAGTTGCCACAATCGCAACACACTAATTGGGCTAATAGTTTAGATGGGTTCTCTTTTTGGTTTGAAACCTGTAAGGGGGATTGCATTTTAGCCACTAACATTACTAAAAAAAATGACTGGGTTTTTTACCGATCAGAATTATCCTTTTCTGGGAAGGTTGATTGCTGTCTAGTTGGGTATTTTCTATTCCTTTTTGATGGAACCACTCGCAAACTTGACGCACTTGCAAAAAAAAAAAATAAATATGTACAGGTTTACAGATATAAAAGTAAAAGTTGAAATTGTTGAATGACTTGGTGTATCCGGCTCGGCAGCTCTTCAGGAAAAGAACGATCTCGGCTTGGGGCATGAGCGCGAGACCATATGGTAATCATTGACATAAGGATTATCAATAATTTTCGTATCGAAAATCATATGTTTGAATTGATGCTTAAAGGAAGTAGGGCTTTAAATGGTATTAGAAACTACAGGGTGTAATGAATGAAAATTAAAAGTTAGCCAGGTAACCAAAAGGTTGATAAAAATTTACAAATTGAAAACTAAAGCGAAAACTAGACTGACATATGATTTTATGAATATAGCGCATGCATGCACCCACGGTACAGTGTATTATCGAGAAGAGTTTCCTGACATTTTTCAGTGTTGGGTTCTGAAGAAGTTCGTAGTCTTGAAAGGCTACTATTTTGTATTAAAGCGACATTTTGCAGAGAGGACTTCTTTTTGGGTGTTGGATTAGGAAATCAAGTTTTCTTTAACTTCTATACAATGTTCCCGATAAAATGGGATATTAAGCAAATACCGGAGTGCTTCGAAGGACGTATGGTATCAGTTATATAGTCGTGACTGTGTTTCATACGCCCGCTGGGGTAAATTTGGATAACATGGGTTTGATCAAAGGACCTAGGAAGGGTGGTAACTATATCACTTATTGAAATTGGAATATTAACTACCGCTCCTTTCAAACAACTTTGGCCCTGACACCCAAAGGGCGAATTGTCATGAACGGTAATCTAGGCGTTGTAAGGCGTTCTTCTAAGGGTGTGAGATCTTTAAGGCAATCTGGAATTTCTGGAAAATATAACCCACAAGCCAGAAAAAGTTTTGGGCTTTTCTGCCGGTTGTGCAAAAGAAACAGTTTCCATCCTCTGATAGAAACTTTTCTTTTAAATAAAAGGTGGATCCAACATTTGGTTGGATTTGGGAAACAAAATTGGAGTTTAAGACTCTTACTTGGTATCTGCTTTCCAAAAACCAATAAGCAGCTTGAACAGTTTACCTTATAAATTTTGTAAGTTTTTTTCTTCACACCACCTTAAAACTTGTCACTCACAACTTATGATTTGAAAAACACGGCTTGTAAAAAAAATTGTTTAATAAAAAAACAAAATTAACTGAAATAAAAAGATTTGCATATAATTAAGGCATTTAGTTGCGTTTGCGCAACGTGCACCACTTCCGGAACGGGTGAGGTTAGGAAATTGTTTCTGATTTTTATTCTTATAGAAAATTGAATTAAAATTGCCTTTGCGCTTCTATGGCCATCAGCCGGATTCCAGTCATCGCTAAAGCTTAATCTTGATCGCCATAATGCATTTGGCAACTTTTTGCGACTTTTGCGATTCTAGTGAAGTGCGATATTTAGAGGAGCATACAGAGTTTGCTCACGGTAGGTATGGAGCAAAATTTGGAAATAAATATTATATTGTGATATTTTACTTCAAAGATTTGTGAATGATACTGGCGCTAAAAGTCTGCAGGAGCAGTGGAATCTTTTGGCTGAAAAATTGACTGCGTGTGGCGGCGCTTTAAAAGACGGCGAAGGGTGAAAAAGAGCTTGGATAAACATGAGGTAGGTTTATTAAGGGGTATTATCTACTATACTACAATAAATAACTTATTCCCAGATCCAAAGCCAAACAGAAATCGCAGGACCTTAGAAATGCTCTTGAGGGAAGCGGCATAAACTAGTCAGTGGCCGACAAGTGACTCACTGATCTAGATGAGCGAGTAATTGGGGTGATGACCACAGTGGCGATCGTAGGCCAAACCCATGTTGGCGAATCCTTGGTGAGTTCGACACTTAATTAATTAGAAATTACCATGAATTAAATTATTTATAATTAAACAGAAGCTGCGGTGCAGTTAATTCCGTGGAGCTATTTGCCACTACCTAGGAGATTTGCGAAGTCGAGATACTTATAAAAGCCAATGGTGCAATCCATGTGCATATTTACAAAAATATAATTTTTGAGTTCCTCGATGAAAGTGCTGGGCCGTCCGAAGTATCAGCAAGGGATAATGTAGACAGTCAAAGGCCATCACAAGCTAGAGCGCAAAAAAGAAAAAACTGCTCACTGAAAGAAACGAATGCGAAAATGATAAGTTTAGAGGAGAGGAGCTTGCATTGACAGAGCGGAAAATAAAAGCGTTATAGCAAAGGAACTGTATTGACGACCGCAAAGCCGATGCCTTGGAGCAAAACAATCATTTGTTGTCCGAAGTTGTAAATACGTTAGACATACTATTAAGAAAGTAAATTGTCGAAAAGCGCCTACATAAACGCAATTGATCTCAGCAAGACGACTGAAGGAATGCATATGTACATTTTAATTCTGACTGACTATATCTTAAATATTTGTTTCCAGTGTAAATATTTGAAGCTGTGGAATAACGTATTGTTACATTGATAATAAATGTAAGTAGTAGATTAAGAAATTTACATATTTTAGGATGTGTTATAAGATTAAGCTGTAGAAGAGCATATTATAATCACACTAAGCTGTAGAACAGCATTTTATTATAAGACTAGGCTGTAGAGCAGCATTTTATTATGAGACTAAGCTGTAAAAAGCATTTTATTATGAGACTAAACTGTAAAAAAGCATTTTATTATAAGACTAAGCTTTAGAACAGCATTTTATTATAAGACTAAGCTGTAGAACAGCATTTTATTATAAGACTAAGATGAGAAGAGCATTTAAATATGAGACTAAGCTGTAAAAGAACATTTTCTTATGATACTAAACTGTAAAACAGCATTTTATTTTAAGACTAAGCTGTAGAACACCATTTTATTATTAGACTAAGCTGCAGAACAGCATTTTATTATAAGACTAAGCTGTAAAAGAGCATTGTACTTTTTTGTAAAAGATTTAATGAAATGAATCACCCTAATATACATTTATACCCAAAACTATTTTTCAACAAAAAAACACAACAATATTTTTTGTGATCATAGATTTATTTAGACACTAGCAGGGGCGTTAGCGGGCCTTTCATGAATTCAATTTTGACAAATTGTGCCAGGATGAATGCAAATTCAAATGTTGATTTGATACCATATTGTAGGGTAGTAGTAAGGTTTTTCTGCAATCGCATTTTGACCGATAACTCAGTTGTCGATAAATTTATCGAAATATATCGAAGTCCAAATGAAACCTGGGGCCATCCTATACCTATAAGCGAAACATCATAAGTATAGGTCAAGTATACTCAGAGTTATAGGTCAAGTATACTCAGAATTTCGAAAATTAAATCCAAAAACATTCCCGATAATGATGATGATACCGAAGCTGGTCCATCTAAAAAACAAACAAGTAAGGAAAGGGCTGTCTTCGGCTGTGCCGAAGGCTTTATACCTTTCATGAATACGCACAACTTTTCTAAGTGTCCCATCCTTACTTGAAATTACTTACAAACTCTCCAAAACTGTTAATTTAAAAGTACATAGCCAAACCACATTTATCGGAGCAATCGGTAATATGGGAGCTATATGTTATGTAAGTCCGATCTGTATGATTTTCACTACACACATCACATATATAATAAGTACCAAACCAATTTTAAGTTTCTAGCTTTCTATTTGCAACATGTATAGCCCAAAACCCATTTATCGAAACTATCGATTATATGGGAGCTATATGTTATGTTGGTCCGATCTAGGTGATTTTCACTACACACATTACTTTTATAGTATGTACTAAACCTGCGAAATTTCGCTCGAATAGCTTTTTAATTGCAAGAGTTATAGGCCAAAACCCGTTTATCGGAACAATCGATTGTATGGGAGCTATGCGTTCTATCGGTCCGATCTTGCTGGTTCCGACAAATGATTAATCCTGTGCAAAATGGCGCCTGCTTGCAAAATTTCATCGAGATATCTCTAAAACTGAGGGACTAGTTTGCGTTCAAACAGACGGACGGACAGACGGACAGACGGACATGGCTAAATCAACTCAGCTCGTCGCCCTGATCATTTCGGTATACTTAATGGTGGGTATATCTCTTCTTCTTCTCACACTTACAAACATCGGACCAAAGTTATAATACCATTTCATGTTCATGAAAGGTATAAAAATTGATTCGTCAAAAACAACCCGTGCAAGATGCCAAAGTTGTTATAATTCTAGGGAAAATAAAAATAAATGGACATCATCATTCTGCTACTTATGTAAAAAACCATCCTGTAATGATAAACATAACAAAAATATTTGCGTATAATGTATTAATGATATCTAAACTTGTCATATTTAAAATAAAATGTTTCAATAAAATAGTTTGAAAAATAATAATACGCTTTTTCCCCACGTATTTCAGTATGTATCAAAAATGATACAAAGCCAGAATTATGAAGTTTTTTTAAGGCTCGATCTACGGTTAGTATAATGCTACACTTCAACACTTACGTGCAATACAAAAATATATATGTATACATGATTTCTTTGTTTATTTATTGAATAATACTAATGGAATAAGGGGGTATAGGGAAATAAAGACGATTGGGTGCACTTAGTAAAAATCTTAGAAGACTAGTCATGGCAAACCGACTGGTTTCTGATTAAACCACTTAAATCCAATATAAAAATTCCACCATTGGTAGAGCCACAATATAGTCGAAAAATCATACTAATATATAAAAACATAAGTTTGTGAGTGACTGCGGATGTTTGTGGTTCTTTATCGTCTGAACAAATGGCCCGATCATCACGAAATTTTGCAGACAGGTTCTTAGGAGTGTGGAATGGGTAACAGGCATCATGAAATTTCGATAAATTTATCGATAATAGAGTTATCGGCCAAAATGTTGTTTTCCGTAAAATTTGGAGTATTCGCACAAAATTGGTATCAATCAAAAGGGGAAGACCACAGTTTTCATTTGGACTTTGGCTCAATTCGATATATTTATAGATAACAGAGTTATCGGTCAAAATGTGGTTTCGGGTAAACTTTGGAATATTCGCACAAAATTGGTATCAATCGAAAGGGGAAGACCACAGGTTTCATTTGGACTTTGGTTCAATTCGATATATTTATCGATAACAGTGTTATCGGTCAAAATGTGGTTTCGGGTAAACTTTGGAATATTCGCACAAAATTGGTATCAATCGAAAGGGGAAGACCACAGTTTTCATTTGGACTTTGGCTCAATTCGATATATTTATCGATAACAGAGTTATCGGTCAAAATGTGGTTTCGGGTAAACTTTGGAATATTCGCCCAAAATTGGTATCAATCGAAAGGGGAAGACCACAGTTTTCATTTGGACTTTGGCTCAATTCGATATATTTATCGATAACAGAGTTATCGGTCAAAATGTGGTTTCGGGTAAACTTTGGAATATTCGCACAAAATTGGTATCAATCGAAAGGGGAAGACCACAGTTTTCATTTGGACTTTGGCTCAATTCGATATATTTATCGATAACAGAGTTATCGGTCAAAATGTGGTTTCGGGTAAACTTTGGAATATTCGCCCAAAATTGGTATCAATCGAAAGGGGAAGACCACAGTTTTCATTTGGACTTTGGTTCAATTCGATATCTTTATCGATAACAGAGTTATCGGTCAAAATGTGGTTTCGGGTAAACTTTGGAATATTCGCCCAAAATTGGTATCAATCGAAAGGGGAAGACCAAAGCTTTTATTTGAACTTTGGTTCATTTCGATATATTTATCGATAACAGAGTTCTCGGTCAAAATGTGGTTTCAGGTAAACTTTGGAATATTCGCACAAAATTGGTATCAATCGAAAGGGGAAGACCAGAGCTTTCATTTGGATATATTAATAATAATAGAGCTAATATAAATACAGCACCAATCTTTACGAAATTTTGTGCACATATTCTATGGAGCTTAGCATAGGACCCCATTTAATGCCATTTCAATACCTCACACGGTTTTGGAGATGTGCGCACTAATGTTTCCCAACTAACCTAGAACTGTATATTTTCAAATTTGGTAAAAATGTGGTTGCCCAACACCTCTAAACATGCATACAATATCGTAAAGGCCACGGGGTTCGTTTGGACATTGCAACATTTCGATAAATTAATCGATAACTGAGTTATCGGTCAAAATGTGGTTGCCAAAAAACCTCTTAATTTGTATACAATATGGGTATTAAATGAAACAGTGTTATCGGTCAAAATGTGGTTTCGGGTAAACTTTGGAATATTCGCACAAAATTGGTATTAATCGAAAGGAGAAGACCACAGTTTTCATTTGGACTTTGGCTCAATTCGATATATTTATCGATAACAGAGTTATCGGTCAAAATGTGGTTTCGGGTAAACTTTGGAATATTCGCCCAAAATTGGTATCAATCGAAAGGGGAAGACCACAGTTTTCATTTGGACTTTGGCTCAATTCGATATATTTATCGATAACAGAGTTATCGGTCAAAATGTGGTTTCGGGTAAACTTTGGAATATTCGCCCAAAATTGGTATCAATAGAAAGGGGAAGACCACAGCTTTTATTTGGACTTTGGTTCATTTCGATATATTTATCGATAACAGAGTTATCGGTCAAAATGTGGTTTCGGGTAAACTTTGGAATATTCGCTTAAAATTGGTATCAATCGAAAGGGGAAGACCACAGCTTTTATTTGGACTTCCGTTCATTTCGATATATTTATCGATCACAGAGTTATCGGTCAAAATGTGGTTTCGGGTAAACTTTGGAATATTCGCACAAAATTGGTATCAATCGAAAGGGGAAGACCACAGTTTTCATTTGGACTTTGGTTCAATTCGATATCTTTATCGATAACAGAGTTATCGGTCAAAATGTGGTTTCGGGTAAACTTTGGAATATTCGCCCAAAATTGGTATCAATCGAAAGGGGAAGACCAAAGCTTTTATTTGAACTTTGGTTCATTTCGATATATTTATCGATAACAGAGTTATCGGTCAAAATGTGGTTTCGGGTAAACTTTGGAATATTCGCACAAAATTGGTATCAATCGAAAGGGGAAGACCAGAGCTTTCATTTGGATATATTAATAATAATAGAGCTAATATAAATACAGCACCAATCTTTACGAAATTTTGTGCACATATTCTATGGAGCTTAGCATAGGACCCCATTTAATGCCATTTCAATACCTCACACGGTTTTGGAGATGTGCGCACTAATGTTTCCCAACTAACCTAGAACTGTATATTTTCAAATTTGGTAAAAATGTGGTTGCCCAACACCTCTAAACATGCATACAATATGGTAAAGGCCACGGGGTTCGTTTGGACATTGCAACATTTCGATAAATTAATCGATAACTGAGTTATCGGTCAAAATGTGGTTGCCAAAAAACCTCTTAATTTGTATACAATATGGGTATTAAATGAAAGGGGGAGGCCACGGGGTTTGTTTGGACATTGCAACATTTCGATAAATTAATCGATAACTGAGTTATCGGTAAAAATGTGGTTGCCAAAAAACCTCTTAGTTTGTATACAATATGGGTATCAAATGAAAGGGGGAGGCCACGGGGTTCGCTTTGACATTGCAACATTTCCATAAATTAACTCCTGTAAGTACATATGTATGTTATAGACTCCGGAACTACAGCGCCGATTTTGTTCATATTTACAGGATAGCTCAGTAGGAACCCGGAGAGTGTTTATGTAAAGTTTCCGGGAAGTGGATCAGGGACCGAAATATTCCAAACTTTTTTATTTATCGTGCGATTTTTTCCCTAAATTTGGGCAGAACAATGTCTGCCGGGTCTTCTAGTATAAAATATAAATAGCATACAATTATGAGTGAGTGAGTTGTAGGTATTAATAATTTTAATTTAAAACATAGCCAAATTTATAACACAAACATTCGACTTACAAAAAATTAGTAACTACTTGTTGTCTTGCAGTTACACCTTCGGGAAAAATGCCTAACTCACCGTTTTCAGCGAGAACTTCATTTTCGTCAACAGTTTCAATATCACTCTCTATGCTGTCCAATCCATGTTGTGTAAAATGATACACGAATTGATTATTTTTCCCGCTACAATGGGATTATACATCAATACTCTCTCTGCTGAAAGACACCGAAATCTGTTCTTGAACACTCCAAAGCAGCGTTCTACGCAATTTCTGGCTTTTCGATGCGGTCTATAGTAGCTTTCCTGCGCTTGAGACAGAATGTTTCCTTAAATTGGTGTCATTAAGTAGGGAATCTGAGGATATTCACTGTCGCCTGCAGGAAAATACAAAAATTCTGGTATGACAAAAGTGAATAATAATATTACATGTTGTTCACCTAAAAGCCAAAAATTCCGTTCACCGCTTGAATATTTATTTTCCAGCAGAACTTTCAGTGCGCTGGCTCTCCACACAGATGCATCATGGGCAGTTCCACCAAATCTTGCATTACAGTCCAATATTTTTAAATTGAAGTCACACACCTTAAAATAAATTGTTATATTTGACAAAGTAAACTAAGTTTATATATTAGTAACTAAGGTAATTGCTTTCGACCACGACCGAGTGCCAATATTTATTCAAAAGTGTCGGAGATCAAAATCGGCACAGCCTAGCACTGTAGTACATGAACCCCATGAAAATGTTTCACTTTAGTTGTGAATGTCTGTTCACAGAAACAAAAACATTTAAAATTTGATCTTACAGAAACTGATATACACATACCAATTGCGCATTTATTGAATGTCCACCCTTTCTACACACATATACATGTTCAATGTCCTAGCCAGAACACTTTATTTTAATGTGTGATCCGTCAATCGCCTCTATCACTCCAGGGAATCGAAATTCTCGATAGAATCTGTGGTAGATAATAGTTAGTATTTTGTGATGAAAAATGACTCGTAAAGACTTGTATACATACCGTGAGCGAAGCAACGTAAAGCTGTGAGAAATCGCAGCATTTTAGGAAGGCCATTCGATTTTCTTTGTCGCATATGAGGGCGGATTTCCTCCAAGAAAATTTTGCACACCTCTTTTGTTAGTCTAAATAGCTCAAGAAACCACTCCTCCGAAATGCTGAATACATCCGCACAATCCCGCAAAGATTTTCCCTTTTTTCGCAGACTCTCCCTTAACATTCGTTGAGAGTTAACTGCAACACGATTAGTAGGCTTTTGCTTATTAATCTTAAATCTTTAGTAAGCAGAAGGTCTGTCCTCTCCTTGACTTTTGTTTTTGGAATTATTCAAGGAACTGTTGACTGTTCATATTTATTGGAGCGGATTTACTTTAATGTTTCGCAAAGAGCACTCCGTTATTACAATGTTTTTATACCCAGCGTACTAGTACTAGTACAAGGGTATATTAATTTTGTTCACATAACGGTACTATGTAACGGCGCAAAATAATCGAGTTAGATATGGGGTTCCATATATGAAAGTTCTTAGGTTGAAAAGAGGAATTGATTAAGGCATGTCCGTCCGTCTGTCCGTCCGCACTGAGGGAAAAATCAAAGCGAAAACGAGGTTGATTCTACAATAAACAGCTATGATAGTCAACCAAAGCTGAAATATGTCAAATCAGCTTTGGAAATGTTATTCTTACGTTGCAAAATAGTGCTCTTATTTTAAGATTGTTTCTTTTCAATTCAAAATGTATTCATGTTGATTTAAACTTGCTCATATTCAATTCAACTTCGAAATTAAATTGATTTAACCCTGACTTCGTTTTTGTTTTAACATTTATTTCTGTCAATTTAAATACTTTCAATGTTGACCTAAAAGTACAGAGTTGTTCATTCAACATTATAAAGTACTTACTTTAACTATTTTTCAGGGTTGCTTTGACTATTTTTTAGGGTTGCTTTAACTATTTTTCAGGGTTGCTTTAACTACGCCTTCAATGTAGATTTAACTTTGTAAGACTATTTTTTAACCCTGGAACGTACAATGCTTTAAATTTCCACAAGTAAAACTCAATCTATGAGCTTTTTATTTCATTTTATTTTTATTTTAAAAAACATATAATACTCGTATAACAACTACAACTACAAACATACACATGTGACTCGAACCACTCTGAAAGTAGCGAGATTAATAGAATTTAAAGAATACTTTTTACATACATATTTCTATGAACCTGTTCTTCTGTAAGAAAAAATATATTCTATGAAACCGGTTTTTGGAGAGGTTTTCATGAAATTTTTGGTTCAGTGTATTCGTATTAAATTTTACATGATAGGAATATACAAAGTATTTTTATTTATTTACCAGCTCAGGTGCCCGAGCGTCGGTCAATTTTGGCCAGGCTTTTAAAAATTCTACACTTGCCAAGTTCTTCAAGTCTTTTTGTCTGGCTGCAAACGTTTTTGCCCATTTATCCAAAACTTCGTTCCAATCTTCGCTCTCTTTGCTGAGCGACAACTTTAAAGCGTTGATAATGGAATCGTCGAGCTCTTCAGTACATTGTTGGGTATTTTCTTCATTGTGAGGAACAATATACGTCTGAGATCCTCTTTTACCTTTACGGCAGTTCGAGTATTTATAAAAAAGCTTTCCACTGGGATTTTTTTTGCCAGTTCGGGGAATATAGTAATATTCCTAAAAAATTAAAATATTTATTTTATTTTGGTTTTGCCAAAAAGGGTGGCGTAATACCCACTGCTTTCTGATTTTAAATCTACTTGCAATCATAAATAAATTTTATTTCATCGTAGAAATTCATGATGACTTTTGTGATTGCAATCTTTTTTGAAAATGAAGGGAAATACTTTATTTTACCCACCGACTGCCAAAGTACGCCCAAAATCTGTCGGGAGGGTATCAAAAGACGCGTCATGGGGTAAGTTTCCTGTTTTTGGAAACTACTAAAAACAATTGTTTTCCGCAGATTCTGATTCATGGAACCGATAAGCGTCTTGTTACCTCGATGCGTTTAATGTCGGTGGCTAAAGTAAAGGATGTCAAAAAGTATTGGCAAGTTACTCACCAAAACAAAGTTGATTTTAGAATTGATATTTTTCATAGTTGTTATCCCAATTTTGAACTCAACTTTATTTTGCTTACAACCATGCTTTTATTAATTTGTGATACAATATAAAATTACCTTTGCTTCTATTTCACTTGGAAAAACGGAGCAAATGTCGTTTACTAAGGAATGAAAATCATTAGGTTTAAGGGATATGTTTCTGTAACATATTTCTTCTATTAAAATTGCTATTACTTCGTCCCGGTTTATATTATCAAGAGTTTGTTTCTCTTTGTAGAAATTTAAAACTTTTGTTCCCCGTGCGGTATTTGATAACAGGGTAAATAAATCCTGTAGAAAAAAATGTTATGAATAAGTAGGGAAATAGCTTCGTTAAAATAAATAAAATAACACTTTAACACACAGGTTTTACCTTGTTTATGTATGTTCGACAAAGAGAAGATTTGCTGCTTGATGCGGATGAAGTTGTTGGTCGATTAAGCCAATTTATCACATTGGAGTCAACGGAGATTGTGTCGTCATCAATGCCAAACTAAAAAGATGAAATTGAAAAAAAAAATTAAATGAACTATAGCTAATAAAGGTTGAAATAACATACCTCTTGTTTTTTCCATCCCATAAGCTTTTCCCGAAATTCTACACGAAGTCCCAAAGGTGGAATTGCCTCTTGAAGGTCTTCTTTTCTTAAATATTTTAAACTCCTATATGTCACTTGCGCGGCTATGATGGTAAATGAAGATAATTAACTTTTGCTTAGAACAAAATGAAATTCTTTAAGTGATTTTAGTGGTAATGGAAAATTTCCACTACCTATGCAATGCTCAGTGCACTAAACATGTAATGCACTATGCGCAATTATGCCATAAATACTGAATGTTTACTGCTCTTGTATACTGCTTAATACTTACCCTTTAAATGTTCAAACACTTTTTCTAACATAAAACTTTTTAAAAGCGCCTTTAATTTGTGGTCGTCTTCTTCATCGCTTTGAAATGAATCTAAAGTTGTAGCATTAACTACTTCGGCAGAACTCGGTATTACAGGAATTATTTGGCCTGAACTTGGAGTTATTTCAATCACTTCGCTGCCTATGGCATAGATTACATTTTCAAAAACATTCTCACTTTCCATTTCTATAAAATACTTAAAAATTCACCTTTTTAAATAATATCTTTGAACTCCGAACTTGACACGCCAAAATTTTCCACAAATAAGAGAACCGTTATTCGCATATACATGTTGTTGCTACATACCATTCAAGAGAGTAACATCGACTGATAAACAAGGTTGATTCAACTACGCAGTAACTTCAAATCAGCTATGACAGCGTAAAATTAAACATTATTTGTAGTAAGAAAAGGTGACGCAATGTTGATTTGAACACATTTTTAGTTAGATCGACTATTGAACTGTTATGTCAACCTCAAGTCTGTTGTTTTGTCATTATTAAATGTTGAATTAAAAGTATTTTTTTTACCCTTCCACAATTGTAAAAATGACCGTGTCCGGAGTTATATTAACTTTACTCTATTTCTCAAATGAAACTTGATTCAACAATGTTGCAATTTCAAATTAACTATAATAGTGTTGATTTAAAAATGGTTTATAGTTATTTAGCAGAAAAAATTAAACAATGTTGATTTGAACAGATTTATGGTTAGATGGACTATTGGATTGTTAAATCAATTTCAAAATTGTGGTTTCGTCATTATAAAATGTTGAATTGAAATGGTTTTTTCGAGCTTTCCACAATTGTAAAAATGACCGTGCTCGGAGTTATTTTAACTTTACGTTTTTTTCTCTCAGTGCGTGTACACGATAACTTGACTAAAAATTTGAGATATTTGCTTTAGTGATGTTTAAAGGTTTTTTGGTAATATTTTGGAAAATGGGCGTGGCACCGCCCACAAGTGAATAAACAAAATATCAACATTTCACTATTAACAAGCCACTGTGAAAGTATCATGAAGATCGGCAATGAAAACTGATCTTCAAATAGGGACAAACAACATAATAAAATCCGTGGGCGTGCCACTTTTTTAAAATTAGGTAAATATTGATTAATGGACACATATATCCGTATATCAAAAAATTTCACAAAATACGTTAAAAGTTATGGGCATGGCACGCCTTCTTTTCCAAAGTTATATATAGGACATGGTATAACCCTTGTAAAGATCGATTCAGTACTTTTGGCTCATGTAAGCGGTTATAAGCAAGGAGCGTGGCCGCGCCCACCAAATTCGCTATTGTTTAGGCTCGGAATAGATTGGTTTTTAAAATGGGCGAAATCGGATGAAAACTACGCCCCCTTTTTCTGAAAACTAACGCTGGGTATTTAATGTTCGGTTCACCATAGAACAAACTATGCAAGGAATGCGCCCCTGATTCGGGCTTCTATTGAATTCAATATAATCGCTAATTCTATCGAGCTTGATTTTTCTATCTCGAAATCATGTTTTGTTAATATTATAAATTCTATTCTTTGATTTTTCACTTATATAGGAAACTTTTTCGCTATTTTATCAGTAGTCTATAAGAATTTTTGTTATGTTCATTGACTAAATAAGTAAATAAATAAATAAATATCGTCTCAGTTGACTTATGACTTGCGAAATATTAAATTATATTCAAGAATATTTATTGTTTGCTAATTTGTCACCTGTTTTTGCACAAATTACATTTTTTTAATGCTGAAAATTTAAACAAGCGGCGGATAACGAAACTACATTTTAGATAAGCGACTTGCATTTCAGAATCGCAAATAAGCGAAATCTCCTTATTTTAAGAGAGTTCATTTGCTCTGGCATTTTGGAGAAATTTAGCAATTAGGCGATAGCGACGACTGGAATCCGGCTGCAGGACTTGTTAGATTGAAACGTCTGCTCCATAAGCTTTCGTAGATGCTCAAGGAATCCATGTTACTGTGTCACTGTAAATGCTGAGATAATACGGCCATCTTAAGTCCCTACACCTCCACGATATGGGTGGTTCCTAAAAACCTAAACCTAATGGCGAGAAACAATACCGCATGGTCATAGATTACAAGAGATTGAATGCCGTCACGATCTCTGATACCTACCCAATTCCTGAAACAAATGCCACCTTGTGCAGCTTGGCTCAATCCGAATACTATAAACCTATTGATCTGACATCTTGTTTCCATATGACATCCCTACAACTGCGTTCTTGACGATGAACGGAAAATACAAATTTTCGCGGCTTCCTTTTGGGTTAACAAATTCCCTGGCAGTCTTCAAAAGAATGATTGACGATGTGCTCGAGGAATATATTGGAAAAATTTGTTATGTGCACGGAGAAAACTGTTGTGCATTATTTATGCTCAAGCTGTTCATAACTATAAAATGTTTAGGTACATTTTTGAATATGCAACTTTGCGCATAAATTTTGCCCAATAACCATGAATTTTGCACAAAAATTGTATAAAAATGTATAATATGTGACTTTAAACACTTATTGTTCATAATTTGTACCCATTTATGTATAGATTCTGCACCATCTATTAAAATTATATTTATGTAGATTGATATTGACTTACAAAATTTGTATCCGGTATGCAAAAACCCTTTTTAAATTTCCAGCTGCTAAAACACTTACAAATAATCTTCAACAAACAAAGGTAAAAAAACAATTTAAACTTATGAGATGAAGAACTAATTTAATTATAATTTTTGAATTGTTTTAAAACTATGTAATTGAAGTCGCCAAGGTGCTGGAAGCAGTTTTTAAGCCTGTGGGAAGAAAACCCATTGAAAAACAATCGTGAAAGTTTAGGAAGGATAGTAAAATAAAAATGTAGATACTGAAGTACATGATTTATTGTAATAAAGACATTTGAAAATAAAATTAATTTTGTTCACAATCTATGAAAATGTTGTTCATAACCTATGCCCAGTTGTTCAAAGTCTTTCCCAGTTGTTCAGGAACATATGCCCAGTTGTTCATAGTCTATCCCAGTTTTTCACAACTTACGATCAGTTGTTCATAGTCTATCCCAGTTGTTCAGAACGTATGCTCAGTTGCTCATAGTCTTTCCCAGTTGTTCATAGCCTATCCCAGTTTTTCAGAACTTATGCTCAGTTGTTCATAGTCTATCCCAGTTGTTCATAATTTATGCCCTTGTTCATAAAACATGCTCATAGTGCTGAACTTAAATTACGGACAAGTGTGCATGGATTATGAACAGCTGTTCTTCGTCATTTTTATACCCAGCGTACTAGTACTAGTACTAGTACAAGGGTATTACAATGTTGTGCTCATAACGGTACTATGTAACGTCGCAAAATAATCGAGTTAGATATAGAGTTCCAGGTAGGAAAGTTCTTAGGTTGAAAAGAGGAATTTATTAAGGCATGTCCGTCCACCCGTCCGTCCGTGTACACGATTACTTGAGTAAAACTTGGGATATTTCCATGAAATTTTGCTGTACAGGTTACTGTCTGGCCAAGGTAGTTTGCTACTTGAAATGGGCGAAATCGATATCGAAAATCACATAAATTGAAATGAAAACTAAGGCGGTTCACCTGACTTCCTTACTTGTTCGTGAACGATTTGTGCGTAAGTTGTGCCCATACCGCATTACTTCTGCACACAATTCTCTCAGTGTGTACATTGACGACATCATTGTGCTTGGAAAGGATATAGAAGACGATTTACAGAATATAGAAAAAGTATTTTCAAGATTGCAAGAGGTTAATAGGAGAGTCAGCTTGGAGAAGACGTGTTTCCTCGAATTTCTCGGGTATATTATTACTCCGGAAGGTGTTCGCCCTGACCCAAAAAAGGTCGATGCGATGAATTTACTTTTGACCCATGTTGTTTGAAGGACTTGAAAAGTTTCCTAGGAATGACATCTTACTATCGAAAATTCATTTGCGACTATGCAAAAATAGCAAACCTTTTGACGAATCTAAGGCGCGGAGAACATGCACAGATTGAAGCTAATGCAGGTACCTATAACACTTAACAGTGCAGCTTTGCAAGCAGGGGCGGATCCAGGAAAATTTTTCGGGGGGGGTACAGATTTCAAATCTCCAATACAACATTCACAAGAAAAGTTGGAAGATAATAATCGGAGGTATGAATAACAAAAACTCACTCATATATGTATACTTCACAGTAAAATCTTACTAATATATAAAAACGTAAGTTTGTGAGTGACTGCGGATGTTTGTGGTTCTTTATCGTCTGAACAAATGGCCCGATCATCACGAAATTTTGCAGACAGGTTCTTAGGAGTGTGGAATGGGTAACAAGCATCATGAAATTTCGATAAATTTATCGATAATAGAGTTATCGGCCAAAATGTTGTTTTCCGTAAAATTTGGAGTATTCGCACAAAATTGGTATCAATCAAAAGGGGAAGACCACAGTTTTCATTTGGACTTTGGTTCAATTCGATATATTTATAGATAACAGAGTTATCGGTCAAAATGTGGTTTCGGGTAAACTTTGGAATATTCGCACAAAATTGGTATCAATCGAAAGGGGAAGACCACAGGTTTCATTTGGACTTTGGTTAAATTCGATATATTTATCGATAACAGTGTTATCGGTCAAAATGTGGTTTCGGGTAAACTTTGGAATATTCGCACAAAATTGGTATCAATCGAAAGGGGAAGACCACAGTTTTCATTTGGACTTTGGCTCAATTCGATATATTTATCGATAACAGAGTTATCGGTCAAAATGTGGTTTCGGGTAAACTTTGGAATATTCGCCCAAAATTGTTATCAATCGAAAGGGGAAGACCACAGCTTTTATTTGGACTTTGGTTCATTTCGATATATTTATCGATAACAGAGTTATCGGTCAAAATGTGGTTTCGGGTAAACTTTGGAATATTCGCACAGAATTGGTATCAATCGAAAGGGGAAGACCACAGTTTTCATTTGGACTTTGGCTCAATTCGATATATTTATCGATAACAGAGTTATCGGTCAAAATGTGGTTTCGGGTAAACTTTGGAATATTCGCCCAAAATTGGTATCAATAGAAAGGGGAAGACCACAGCTTTTATTTGGAGTTTGGTTCATTTCGATATATTTATCGATAACAGAGTTATCGGTCAAAATGTGGTTTCGGGTAAACTTTGGAATATTCGCTTAAAATTGGTATCAATCGAAAGGGGAAGACCACAGCTTTTATTTGGACTTCCGTTCATTTCGATATACTTATCGATCACAGAGTTATCGGTCAAAATGTGGTTTCGGGTAAACTTTGGAATATTCGCCCAAAATTGGTATCAATCGAAAGGGGAAGACCAAAGCTTTTATTTGAACTTTGGTTCATTTCGATATATTTATCGATAACAGAGTTATCGGTCAAAATGTGGTTTCGGGTAAACTTTGGAATATTCGCACAAAATTGGTATCAATCGAAAGGGGAAGACCAGAGCTTTCATTTGGATATATTAATAATAATAGAGCTAATATAAATACAGCACCAATCTTTACGAAATTTTGTGCACATATTCTATGGAGCTTAGCATAGGACCCCATTTAATGCCATTTCAATACCTCACACGGTTTTGGAGATGTGCGCACTAATGTTTCCCAACTAACCTAGAACTGTATATTTTCAAATTTGGTAAAAATGTGGTTGCCCAACACCTCTAAACATGCATACAATATGGTAAAGGCCACGGGGTTCGTTTGGACATTGCAACATTTCGATAAATTAATCGATAACTGAGTTATCGGTCAAAATGTGGTTGCCAAAAAACCTCTTAATTTGTATACAATATGGGTATTAAATGAAAGGGGGAGGCCACGGGGTTTGTTTGGACATTGCAACATTTCGATAAATTAATCGATAACTGAGTTATCGGTAAAAATGTGGTTGCCAAAAAACCTCTTAGTTTGTATACAATATGGGTATCAAATGAAAGGGGGAGGCCACGGGGTTCGCCTTGACATTGCAACATTTCCATAAATTAACTCCTGTATGTACATATGTATGTTATAGACTCCGGAACTACAGCGCCGATTTTGTTCATATTTACAGGATAGCTCAGTAGGAACCCGGAGAGTGTTTATGTAAAGTTTCCGGGAAGTGGATCAGGACCGAAATATTCCAAACTTTTTTCTTTATCGTGCGATTTTTTCCCTAAATTTGGGCAGAACAACGTCTGCCGGGTCTTCTAGTTATTATATATTTGCAATGTATGTATTCTTATATTTTCGAATGACAGACGATATGTACATACATACATATAACGCTACGGACTTTTCTTTCTGGGGGTCAACCTAAGCTCTCCACAAAAATTTAGCTCTATCGAAATTTCGTTATACAAGATATCTAAATTTAAACCCCCTGGACCCCTCATCTGAATCCGTCCCTGTTTGCAAGCCTTCACAGATTTAAGAAGAATGTTCACTTCCGCTGATGTCCTGGCTTTCCCAGACTTTAAGAAACCTTTTAATTTGACAGAAAACGCCTCAAACTAAGCGGGTTTGTCCTAGTCGGAGATAGGTAAGGTCATACCAATAGCATTCTTTTCTCGTTCGGAGGAGAATTACGCTACCAATGAAAAGGAGATGTTCGCGATCGTGTGGGCTCGTTATAATTTAAGAACATATTTGTATGGGGCGAAGCAAATCAATATATATATACTGACCACCAGCAATTAACATTTTCCCTGAGTTCTCCGCAATATAACGCCAAGTTGAAGCGCTGGAAAGCTCGCATTGACAAATATAATTGCGTGATCGTCTACAAACTCGGTGAATAAAATTTAGTCTCTTACGCCCTCTCTCGATTCAAAACTAAGTGTAACATACTGACTGAAGCTGAGCCCGAAGTTGACTGTGGAACAATGCATTATGCTGATCAGGACAGGTCGGATTTAATCCCACATGTGGAGGTACCACTTAACGTGTTTAAAAACCAAATCATTTTTGGGGATGGAAATCGTCCTCAATGCCTCGAACACCCCCATCCCGAGAGATGTCTTGCCTCCTTACAAGACTACTAGGCAAATAAGGGAATAAACTGATATACAGTAGCCGTATTCTTCTGGTAGTTGTCACTATGGCTCACGCTCAATTCTCACGGGAACAGTCCGGTTCGTGGTTATGTGAGTTGGCAGCACTGACAGAAAACGTTACTTTTCACAGAAAGAAGAAGAGAAACAAACAAACAGAATGTGAAAATAAGTGAAAATAATTTAAAATTAAATAAAACCATGGAAGAACAATTATTTGAAGTAAGTTTATTAATATACTAGTAAGGCCCGATTGCTTCGCTGCGTATCAGAACTTATAGCAGACTGAGTCTCTACATATAATAAAATTGTAACAGGTCGATGTCCAAGGGCGGATTTAGGGGTGGGGAACGGGGGCACGTGCCCCCCCCAGACGGGTTTTTTTGTACTGTTAATACTCCATCACAGAGCACTTTTAGTCGAAAAAGACTACAAATAATTGAATTTAGCAACATTTTCGGAATCGTGCCCCTTAGACGGTATTTTTGTACACTAGGTATGGAAATTCCATTAAATAGATGAAGAATCACTGAATTTTCGAAATCTATTGCATATTGGTTCAGATATATATAAAACTCTGTGTAACGCAAACATCAAACTACATATTTTGATTATTCGTTTGGTTAGTACTGTGTGTATGACTTGGTGCATGTGTAGGTACCCACCAAAAATTTCATTTCTTTTAGTTAGAAACCTTACATCGCTTGATTATACGGCTTACATAATTTAACCCTATTCATCAAAAATGAAATGGGTTTATAAAGCTTTTTACAATGACATTTTCATACAAATTTTGAATTATAACAGCTTATTAAAATATATATGTATAATATATAATATATATGTATATATATGTATAAGAGGGTTAGGCTACGTTCAATTTGGGCCATAAACTCCATTTAAAAGGGGATTTTTTTTGTTAATTCATTTGTTGTTGTCAATAAACTCGAGTTTATGGCTCAACGTGAACGTAATATAAGGCCTTAAATTTGTAACGAATTCCGTTGTATGCAAAATTACTTATAATATAAATTTTTTTCTTTACTTATGTCATTAAGTAACTCTTAAATGAAGATTAATTAAAAGAATCTCTCTCTGTGAGACAACCTTACGCATAAGGCCTGATAGAACATGTAAGTTAGGCAATCTTATAAAAAGAAAAGTGAATATAATGAACTTATTATAAGAATTGTTGTAAGGCCATAGAGGAACTATGATAAACTTATTATAATGTGATGCAGCCGTATACCTTATTCCTTATAATCCCTTATACGAATTTTTTGTGGGTATTGGCAATATTTGTTAACTGCTCATGCGACATCTGACAGAAACAACAACGGTTTGTGTATGAGGTTTGCTAAGTTTGCCCACAAGAACCCTTAAGGTTTTAAATTGCAACTATTTTTTGCAATGCTGTTAAAATTTCAAATTCGAGTCTACGCGACCTCCGCACGATGGGACATTTTGGAAAAACTTGCCTCAATTATTATTATTATTATTAACTTGCCTCAAAGTCAAATTTTTAGGGAACTTTTTAGAATCCATTTTCATACAAAGTTTTTCGAGCGTAAAACGCAGCATAATTTTGGCAAATGGTCAAAAACGAGTTGTCAAAGTTTAGTTGTGAAGTTTTTTGCAAAATTAATTTTTTTTTTTGGATTTCTGTAGTTTACTATAAATAACACTACTTTATAAGGTTCCTCATATGTAGATATATACATATGAAAGGCTGGGGTAGTTAAATGAAAAACGTATATTTAAAGTAAAAGTGTAAAAAAATATTTTATCTACAGTAAAAGTCAGACAAATTGCTTTTTTCATTTAAAGTCGGAAATATGGTTGGAAAAATAAAACATATCTCTTACTTTTAATGACAAAACGATTAGCCTGACTTTAACTGTACAATCTTTATTTATGTGATTGTATCAAACATTTTATAAGGTTTGCTTCACTTGCATTAAACATATTTTTTACTTTTACTCCCAACCTTTCATACATATATAGGTATTTCGACTCATTTACTAACCTTAATTTTAGTTACATATCTTCCATTTTGTAAAGCATAAAAAGGGTTACTGCCACGCCTATTTCCGAGGGGTTGATCATCGCGAAATCGTTTGAGCAAATATTCATAGCAATAGCTATAACACTCTACTGAAAAAAAAATTCCAAACGACAATTTTTTGGCACCATGCATAATGCTTTACATAAATCTACTCTTTTGATTTGCGAAAAATTTATTTTTGAGACAAGTTTTATTAAGAATTCCCATAGTGCGATGCATAAAAATTCATATGAATCTGTACCGCAACGCCTACTACCTTTGTGCCGCAGGAGTGCTTTATTTTCTTATTTTATTGCGCTACAAGTTAACAAAAGTGATTAATTAGTCGATTGGTCAAATAGTCCATGAAAAGTTGTGAAAAGTGATTATTGTTAGTGCTATCGTTTTTAAGTGATTTTGTTAAAAAAATGAGTGCCAGAAAAAGACAACAAAACTTAAGCGCGTTCTTCCATCCGAAGAAGCAAAGGTGTAATGATGTACTTCCTGATAAAGTGAGCGGTGTCCAATTACATTCCGCGGAGCCGGCGAGTACATCTGTGGCAACAGCCTCAACGAGCAACGCACTACAGGAACGGGATATAGGTGAGTAGTGTAATCCTTGTGGGTTTAGAAATTTTGTTTAGTTAAAAGTTGGATTGTATGGGAGGTACCACGCCTATTTTTGGTTAACCACGAGTTTTATGGGTAAGAATGGTGCTGTCATCCTATAACTTTATACCAATTCTTATGTTCCTACTTTAAGCATTTTTAAAGAACAAATTGAGAAATTCCATAACGGTTTGAAAATTTTAAAAGCTAATAAAATTTTCTGTAAGCCATGCATACAAAACTTTTCGCTAGGCCCTGTGGCTCGAAGATAATGACCAATCAACACGGATTTATACCTTTTTTTGAAAAATGTAAAAAATGTGTATTTTGCAGGAAAGGATATCGAAAACTTTTAATTTTGTTCCAGATATTTTTTTTTCTCTGTAAGCTCTGTTTTATTACAAAACAAATGAGCTTTCATCCAAGAAAATCGATACATTATTACAAAAGTTATTAATGGTTTTGGAATTGCTCAATTTATTCCTGAGCTATACATGATTAGGTGGAGCTAGGGTCGGCGCATAGGCGCAGATAAATGTTTGTTGAAAAACCTCGCCTTGATGCGGATCGCAGCGAGATGCTCGTCTACAGGGGTGAACGCTAGTAGTCTTACACCACGCGATTTGCTGTGTGTCTGGCCACTGTAGTATACGTCACAAGGTTCGATGGTCGTCTTTCCTTGTCCCGTCCATCGTATTTCCTGCAGGGCGGTGATGTCAGCCTTTGCGTTCGTGAGGACATCAACCAGTCGGGCAGCGGATCCTTCCCCGGAAAGGGGTTTTGGTTTCATTGGTGTTGGTTTTTACGTGGCTGGTCCCAAACCCAGCGCACAACCCTTTTTCGGGGTTTTGAAGTAAATTTACACATTTATATAGCGAGCCGCTTGATCCAAGACAGACGCCCGCTTGCAACCGCACCTCCTGGTGTACAGACGCTGCGAAAAAGACCTCGGTGAGCCCTTAAACCAAATACGTCAGAGTGGCCCCACCGGAGCTCCCTCTCTTTCAGCCGCGAGCCTAGGAAGCCCACGTTGCCCAGAGTGTACGAAAGAGGACGCAAGAGTCGGGATTGAGCAAGGTCACTCAGCAACCACAGCCAAATTATTTTTTTTGTTTGGCCGAGTCGAATGAACACGATATTAAAATAATGTGTTTCAATGGACTTTTTTGCGAACTTTGTATACGCCGTTAGATAAAACTTTAACTAAAAATCGGCACAGATTACCGTTATCACATGTTATTTTAGGTTGAAACGCACCATTGTACTATATGCCAAGATTTACCTTTCTCTCCTTTTTATAAATTACGTACAATTTTGCTGCATTGTCTAATCCATTTAGGATTTTAGGTTCTCTACTCGGCAGGCAAGGCGGGCTTTCTGATGAGGAACGGTACCAGTGGTTGAAGTATACCTGGCAACCTACTGCAGAATTTAAGTTTCCACTGAAGAGAGAGGGAAAAAAGAACCGGTCTTTTCAAAAAAGCTGGTTAAGGGACCATGAATGGCTAGCATATAGTAAAATTGCTGGCGGCGGATTGTGCAAAGTGTGTGTGCTCTTTGGTCGACGTGAAGCGGGTACAAATGATGTGAAGCTGGGAAGACTGGTGTCGGAACCACTAGTAAAATATAAAAAGGCAATTGAGACGATCGCACACCATGAGAACGCGAATTACCACAAAGCGAACATGGTAGCATCCCAAAATTTTTTGATGGTGATGGAGGGAAAATCGTTAGATATAGTTGACCAAATGAGATCCCAGGAAAGGGAAATAATCGAAAATAATCGTAAAAAACTGATTCCCATTATAAAGACAGTGATATTTTGTGGTAGGCAAAACATACCTTTGAGAGGTCACAGAGATAACGGCGAATTATACTTGCAAAGCTCTTCTAAACATGGGGAAGGAAACTTTAGAGCTTTGCTCAAATTTCGAATCGATGCTGGGGATGAAATACTTAAGGAACATATACGACATAGCGCTAAAAATGCTTCGTATATAAGTAAGTCAACACAAAATGACTTAATTGAATGCTGTGGCGAGTTGATCAGCAATAAAATAGTGACCAAAATTAAAAAATCCAAATATTTTACCATTATGGCTGATGAGACCACAGATGTTTCCGTTTGTGAACAGTTATCAATTAGTATTCGCTATTTCGATTTGGATGAAATCGAAATAAAGGAAGATTTTCTTATGTTCATTGAAGTTGTAGAAACCACTGGTGAAAGCATTGCACAAACTATTCTGAATGCATTAGAAAAGCATGACCTTGACATTAAAATGTGCCGTGGTCAAGTTTATGATGGAGGAGCAAACATGAGCAGCAAACTAAAAGGTGTTCAGGCACGTATATTAAATGTTCAGCCCTTAACCTTTTTTACCCACTGCGCAAGCCACCGGCTTAACTTGGCTATTAGCTCAGCCTGCACCGTACCCAGTGTAAGAAATGCAGTAGGGGCTATAGCAAGTACTGCCACTTTCTTCCGTGAATCGGCCAAACGAATACATCTTCTTAGACAAGAAATACAATCTAATCTGCCACAAGACAAACAAAATATGTTAAAAAAAATGGGTTGAGAGGCATGAAGCGGTTTTGACCTTGATGGACGTGTTGCCATGTCTCCCTCCAATATTACAAAAAATAGCTGATCAGCAATATGGGAGCAGAACAAATTCTGTACTGCCATTTTCTTTGCTGCAATCCATAACTTCGTTAGAATTCCTAATAAGTGATCCTATCAGATGTTTTAGGAATAACCGTGTCCTTATCTCGATCGCTTCAAGCCAAAGATATTGACATACTTTCTGCAGTTCAGCTTATTACTACGACCACAGCAAGTTTGCAGAGGCAGCGTGAATATAGCAATGACACATTTAAAAAACTGTTCGACCAGGCTGAGGCCATTGCAAATGAACTTGGTACAGAAATCACAGTCCCTAGAACCACCGGTCGTCAAATCAATCGATCAAACATTCAGACAGAATCAGTTGAAGAATATTACCGACTTTCAGTTTATATTCCATTTCTAGACTTCATGTTGAGTGAAATGTCAACCAGGTTCCCTAGCGCTCCTCTACAAAGAATCGGACATTTACAAAAGTTGCTGTCGCATAACTTTAACGACGAAGATTTAGATAATGTTTTGCAAGTTGCTGAAGTTTATAAAGAAGATCTTCCTTGTTTTTTAGCTTTAAAGGGAGAGCTAAAAATTTGGCAACAGATGACTGAAAATATACCAGAAACTCCAGCAAATGCCTACAAACGAGCCACGATGCTGCCAAATATTAGAACCCTTTGTCAATTGCTGTGCACGTTTCCAGTGACAACCAGCACTGCCGAGCGAACTTTTTCTACCTTACGCCGATTAAAATCATATCTTCGAAACAGCATGACAGAAGAGCGTTTGAATGGATTGGCTTTAATGCATATCCATGGAGATATTGCGGCACAAATGGAGGCTGATGAAGTTTTGGACATTTTCACCAGGAAACACAGAAGAAAACTGTCTTTATTAAACATGTAATCATGGATGGAATATAATAAAACTGCTATTACTAAACAGAAATGCTGTTTTTAATTTTGACATTGATGTAAGTTCTTAATATCCGTGTACTTGTGAAGATAAAATAAGCATATTTCAGTTGTTGATTTTTTTGCATGTTGGGCGTTCGTGCCTCCCCCCCCAAAAAAAATCCTGGATCCGCCCTTGTCGATGTCTGTACGTGGCATCTACCCACCCTTCTCTTTTTCCGTCAGAAATTTTTGAAGATATATAATTGAATCCATTTGAGATATTTAAATTAAGCTCATCGCATATAACATTCGTTTGATACCCATATTGTACTAACACATTTTTTTGCAAATACATATTCGTCGATAACTTCAAGATATCTCCGAAACCATTTGGGATATTTACAGCACTCATTGACACCTTTCGTTTGACATCCATATTGTACTAAGACATTTTTGGTCACCCCTGGTCCACATATTGGGCGATAACTCCAAAACCGGTTGAGATATCGCAAAAACTAATATCTTAAACCTTAGGTTGAGCGTCTGACAATCCAACGGAGAAGTTTCATTCATTTCCATTCAGTACTTTCAGAGTGATACGGCCACAAACATACGGACAGACAGACAGACAGACACACAAAAATTAAAAAAATGGTTCATTTGGATTCTACTCGTTTAATAATGCTTCCCCAATCAATTTTTTGTTGATATCTGCCATGTACAGACATCGACCTGTTACAATTTTATTATATGTAGAGATTATGTTTGCAACTTTTGATTAAGTTAATTAACTAATTTCTTTTAATTATTTGTATGTGTTTCACAGTTAATGGGTGAATCGTCATTAGAATCGGCAAAACACAAGCGGCCTGACTGAAGATTTTTACATCGGAAAATGAAGAAGGCCATGTTTCCAATGGAAACTTTTTGGCCACCATTGAAAATATCACCGCGCAAGAGTTCCGCAAACATTTTCGAATGAATCGCTCAATTGCAAATAAAAAAATTCATATCAAAATTAGTTTACATATATACACAATTAAAATATCACAAAAAAATATCAAACTTTAATATTTCTTAAAACTAATGTAGGAACTGAATTAATATTTACATAGTATATACAAAAGTATAGTACATATATAAATAAAAATATTGCATATTTTAACAAAAAAAAAAAAATTAAAACATCCCGTATCAAAAATTGTTTATATGCACATTTAAAATATCACAAAAAATAGTACTTCAGTTCACATACTTCAGATCACATTTCACTAAAAAAAAAGGTAATCGTTTACGTGGGGTACCGAGCGCTAATACGCGTCCAAAAATTTCGGGATAGGTATTAAAAGACGCGTTTCTGTCCCAGGAGCATGAATATAACTCCGCTCAAACAATATTTTCATTATTTTGGAAAATATTTGCGAAAAACCGAAAAATTACCCGGGTTTAGGGGCCCGATCCATGTTTTTTATGTGCAGAACACCTTTCCGCGTAGGCGGCCTTCGGCCGCGCTTCAAAAAATAACCCTGGGCTACGCCATTCCAACTCCGGGTGTGTGCCATAGCCGTGGCTACCGCCACGGTCATGTCCTTCCGCGTGCCACTCTTTTCTCACATGGTAATGTGATTACAACAACCACATGAAAATGACAGAAAATTCTGAACTTTAACTGCAAATATCTCGCAAACTACTAAAAATATTGGTTCAGCGGAGTTATATTCATGCTCCTGGGACCAAAGCGCGTCTCCTGATGAATATCTCAACATTTTTGGTTGTGTATTAGCGCTCGGTACCCAACGTAAACGATTACCAAAAAAAAAAACTAGTCAGCCTTATTTTACTGAAGCAATTTCACTTTTTTGCATCCATAAAATCCTTCAGCATGGCCATTTTGTCTTCATGGCGCTTTTGCTTCAACAACTGTGCCTGCTCCATCTTTTCAATTTTTTTGGCAGCAAACGAAAAGTTTTATTTTCTTCGCCGAAAGCTCTTTTTTGCACTGAATTTTCATCACATTCATTTTTTCTTTCAGTGGAGGTCTGTAGGTCCTTGATTTTTTGGTGGTCGATGGCAAGTTGGCAGCTGTACTATCATTTATTATGTTTCTTAGTCGGAAATAAAAGACAAGCGCTTGCTTAATTGTGACTTTATTGTCGAGTAGGTATAAGTAAAGTAAAGTGAGTAGGCACATAATTGCAATAACTAAGTTACCGTAATTTTTGCATAGCAAGGTATATAATCTTATGTATGTATGTACATACTATGTTAGTTAGTGATGTGCTTTTCGTAGTTAACATAGTGATGTGTAGTTAGTTATTTCGGGACTATAATATATTTAATATCTAATATAACTAAATATTTAAGTACATAACATTTTCCCCTTTTTTTTTATTGTTTCGTGAATACATATGTATATACATAGTTTTTATATTCATTAAGTGCAATGCTAAATAATTGTACAGTGTATTTTTTAATTTTATTTTATTAATGTAATAATTCAATAATTCCAATTCAGTTGCATTTAATACATTTCAGTTAAGCGAAATGTTAGTTAGAAGGGATGATACTTGTCTTCTAAGGTAGAATATCTTAACTGATTTTTTTGAACAAATCTAATAGAATTTTCAATATTTATAAGATACGTATTAGAGCTTATTTGCTTATGTATAGTGGCTGGAATCCATTTAACAAAACTTTTAAAATGGTTCCTATACAGTACTTTTTCCCCTTTTTTAAACGGAATTTCACTTAATTTAGATTTCTCTTGTTCATTTCTATTTTGATAAGTTATTATTTTATTTTCTTTTTCCTTAAATGTAACTTTCTTTTGTAGGGAATTCAATAAAGTTCTAGGTGTATATGAAACAATGCTTGATGGACTTTTATTTGTTGTTGTACAAGGTGTATTGTTATAACACATTAAAATTTTATTGAGTTTTGTTTGAATCGATAAAGATTTTAAACTTCCATCGGTTAAGTATTTTTTTAAGCTATTTTTAATTGTTTGAACACCTCGTTCCGCTAACCTATTACTTTGCGGATGATATGCCGGCGATTTCATTAATTTAATATTAAGTTTTGTTGCAAATTGTTCAAACTGATAAGAAGAGAATGGTGGTCCATTGTCCGTTACAAAAACTTTTGGATAGCCGAAAATTCTAAAAACTGATTGTAAACTGTTACCTAAACTAATTGCATCTGTTTTTGGTAAGTATTTGACAACAATATATTTGCTGAATGAATCAATAAAAATGTAAAATGTTTTTGATTCAAAATGGAAAAAATCTAAATGTACTCTTTCAAAAGGTTCGTTACATTGTGTCCATTTACTTTTAACATTTTCTTTCGGAAATTTTTGAGTAGACTGGCAAACAAAACAACTTTTTACATGATTTTCTATGCTACTATCTATTTTTGGCCACCAAACTAAACTTCTTGCTTGCATTTTCATTCTAACAATTCCGTCGTGATTTTCATGTAGAATCTTAAGTACCTCATCTTGCAATTTTTCAGGTATTACTACTCTGTCGCGGTAGTATAAACAACAATTATCACTAGATAAACTTTTACGTAATTTATACCAAATTTTGAAATCCGATGTCACATCGCCAATTACTTTTTACGAAATTTATTACTTTTGATAAAATTTTGTAGTTGCTTGTATAAATTTTTATCTTATCTACACTAACAGGCATGTCTATTGCATCTGAAAAATTATGCACTGATTCTATACGTGTTTCGTCTGTTAATGGGAGACGCGACATAGCATCTGCTGGTGTATTATATTTTGCAGGACGATACTTAAACTCATAATCATATATGGATAGCATAATCGCCCATCGCTGAAGCCTAGATGCCGTGATACTTGACGTATCCTTATTTGGATTAAAGATTTGTTTTAAAGCTTCGTTGTCACTACACAACGTGAATCTGTGACCATATATATATTTATGGAATTTCCTTAAGCCAAACATAACAGCAAGTGCTTCTCTATGTATTTGAGAATAATTACGCTCTGACGGACTTAAGGTACTTGAAGCAAATAAAACAGGCTTTTCTACCCCTTTGACAAGATGAGCTAAAACTGCCCCTACGCCATATGGACTGGCATCACACGTTACAATTATTGGTTTTTGTGGATCATACAATTCTAATAATTTATTGCTCAAAAGTAAATTTTTTGACCTTTTAAAACAGTTTTCTATATCTTTACTCCAAATATACTTGCAAATTTGGAATAAAGTTGCTGTAGTAATTTAACATTCCTAAATAGGACTGCAACTCCGTTAAATTTTTTGGACTCGGCGCATTAACTATTGCTTCTACTTTCTCATTGTTTGGCTCTAATCCATTTTCAGAAATTGTATGACCCAGATAATTAATTTCTTTTTTGAAGAATGAACATTTTTCTAAATTTATCTTTATATTGAACTGATTAAGTTTTTCAAGTACTTGTAAAAGCCGAATTTTGCATTCTTCAAAATTAGATCCTCCGATCTGAATGTCATCTAAATAACACGAAGTTCCCGTAATGCCTAAAAGAACTTGATCCATAACCGATTGAAAAATTGATGGCGCACTCGCCACGCCAAACGGTAATCTTGTATACTGAAACAATCCCTTATGGGTGTTAATGGTGACATATTTCTTTGAACTTTCAGAAATTTTTAATTGTCGATATGCTCCTGATAAATCAATGACACAAAAATATTTACAATTTGCCAATTTAGCAAAAATATCATCGATTCTCGGTAGAGGATAATGTTGGGTTTCAACAAATCTGTTTATCGTAACTTTACAATCAATACAAATTCTAATTTTCTTTCCTGGCTTAGAAACAATTACTATTGGTGAGGCATATTCACTAAAAGCAACAGGAACCAATATGCCTTCGTTACACAATCTTGATAATTCCTCCTCAACTTGATCCCTAAGTTTATATGGCACATCATACGCTTTTCTGAATATAGGTTTTGCTTCGGGCTTAAGAACAATTTCCGCACTAAAATTCTCAATGCTTTCATTGGGCATATTATTAAATACACGAGGAAATTTTAACTTTATTTCTTTTAAAATATCAGAATCTTTTTTTTTCTATTACGATATTAATCGAATTGAAAATTTTTCTCCAATTTGGATATAAAACATTTAACCAATTTCTACCGAGCAGAGGTTTAAAATCTTTTTCCGATTTGATTACAATTAACTCTAATAGGTGTTGTTCACTACAGTGTGGCTTGCATACATTTACTTTAATTTTTCCAGCACATTTAAGATAACTACCAGTTACTGAAACAAACCTATTTGACACTAATTTCAACTCGAATTTATTATACTTCTCTAAATATTTAGTTTCTGATATAATAGTAACACACGCCCCCGTATCGACTTCTAATTCCATATCTTTACCACCAACCACAAGATTTACGCACTCTGGAATGCTAGTAGAAACGCCCTTTATGGCAAAATTTTCAACATTTGATATGCTTGTGATGCTTGCAGCTTCTACCATTTCTTCAACACTTTTAAGGTGAGCAGTTTTATTCCGTATGTCCGACCGCTTTGACAAGCAGCGACTCGCAATGTGCCCTTTTTTGTTGCATTTAAAACATACCCAACTTTTGCAAATGCATTTTTCAGCACTGTGCCCTGCTTTACCGCATCGACAACATACTTTGTTGGTAGTGTTTGAATTTTCCGCTGAACGCCCTTCACTACGACCGCGCGACCTACTACGACCTTGACGTACTGCACACGCCTTATAAGACGGTTCTTCTTTGTTGCTAATTTGTTTTGTCTCACCTTCAGCCATTTCACAATTTAGAGAAATTTCGCAGGCTTTTTTAAATGTTAAGCTAGATTCCTTTAAAAGCCTTGATCGCAGTTGATTGTCTTTTATACCACATACAAATTTGTCGCGTAATGCCCTATCAAGGAATGATTCAAACTTACATTTTTCAGCCATGTGTTTTAATTCTACAATGAATTCTCTTATTGCTTTGGATCCTTGCTCGGCTTTGTAAAATTTGTACGATTCCGCTATTTCATTTACCGGTGGCTCGAAGTACTTTTTCAGAGCATCCACGAGCTGCTCATATGTTTTACTGCTGGGATCTTCCGGGGAAAACAGTTTTCTTAGCACGGAATAGGCATCTGCTCCGATGTATGTGATGAAAAAAGCAACCTTTTTTATATTTTCCACATCATTTACAATGAAAAATTGTTGAAGCCTCATCTCGTACTCAGCAAAGTCATTTCCCATTACATATGGATCCATGTGGCCAATCATTGTTGTTGTTTTTATTACCATGGGTTTTGCTTTCGAAGTATTAGCGCTGTCTTCTTCCGCCATTTACTCTTACGATTTTTTAGGTATATTTTAATTTACTTTATTTAGACTCGTTACTTTTACTATTTTTACTATTACGATTTATGTTTTAATTTAAACTTTTACTTTTCGTTTAATTAAACTATAATTTCCAATTTTCTCGTCGCCAAAATTTATTATGTTTCTTAGTCGGAAATAAAAGACAAGCGCTTGCTTAATTGTGACTTTATTGTCGAGTAGGTATAAGTAAAGTAAAGTGAGTAGGCACATAATTGCAATAACTAAGTTACCGTAATTTTTGCATAGCAAGGTTTATAATCTTATGTATGTATGTACATACTATGTTAGTTAGTGATGTGCTTTTCGTAGTTAACATAGTGATGTGTAGTTAGTTATTTCGGGACTATAATATATTTAATATCTAATATTACTAAATATTTAAGTACAGAACATCATTGTTGGACGAATTTTCATTCATTGTTTCTTGGTGTTGCTTTTCCAACGGCTGTCCGTACAAATTGATGGAGTTTTTTTTTTTTTTTTTTTTTTTTTTTTTTTTTTTTTTTTCAGAGGAGGAATCATCGAAAGCCTCACAGTCAGTGTATGACTTTAACACACTAAACCTCCTACCGTCATGTATCGATCCCCCCGGTACTACCGTCAAGTATTCCGTCGGGAGGTGGTTTGAGCACAAGTCTCAACGTCAGTTGGTCAGCGTTACTGTACTAATTCAGTTCTTAGCTGGGGATCTTTTGTTAGATTTTTCATTCATCTAGTCTGAAGTATTGATCAAAGAAAGTCGTTCTTGTCCAACTACCAAAGATATGTATATAGATATAGCTATATAGGCATGTACTTACACTACATCTACTTGCTTATTTTGTCTCACTAGCTCTTCTGCATCTAGCCGGTTGGAGTGGCCGTGTTTCCGGCCCGCATCTATAATGATTCAGTACGTTTATAAGTAATCACTTATACTCACAACATATTCAGTTACAAGGTAATGCAGTGGGGAGGCCGCGTCCCCAATCTGCTCCTTCTGGTTTGTGTCACGTGGACCAGGCGGTTGAAAGGCCGTGTTTCCACCCGCATCTGAGATACTTACATACTCTTAAAATTTTGTTTGCAGGTCAATACAGTGGAGAGGCTGAATCTCCAATCTGCAATCTGCACCTCTGGTATATGTTTGTTAAACTAGATGGTTGAAAGGCCGTGTTTCCACCTACGTTTGAGATACTTACGTACTCTTAAAATTTTTGTTTGCAGGTCAATACAGTGGAGAGGCTGAATCTCCAATCTGCAATCTGCACCTCTGGTATATGTTTGTTAAACTAGGTGGTTGAAAGGCCGTGTTTCCACCTACGTTTGAGATACTTACGTACTCTTAAAATTTTGTTTGCAGGTCAATACAGTGGAGAGGCTGAATCTCCAATCTGCAATCTGCACCTCTGATATAGGTTTGTTAAACTAGGCGGTTTTAAGGCCGTGTTTCCAACCCGCCTTTTGTTTTTTTTTTTTCGTGTTTGTTTGCTTTTTCTTCAGTCTTCCCTGCTGCGGCGCAGCCATTCCAGACTTCTAAGCCACTTCATGGCTTCTGCGATTACCTCGCACGCTGTCATCCACTTTTGTTTACTTCGTAGCATGTGACCAACCAGCGACTCGGGAGTGTAGTCCTCATCGGCTATGCTGCGTAGTTTACTTCTAAAGCTGTACGATCTGGGGCATTCGAAGAACACGTGGTAGACATCTTCCACTGCCTCGCCTCCACAGTGATCGCATACGTTGTTGCTTTCGTGCTTAAACCGATAAAGGTATTCTTTAAAGCATCCGTGGCGGCTTAAGAACTGAGTCAGATAAAAATCTACCTCCCCGTGTGTTCTCGTTACCCATGTTTTAATATCTGGTATACAGCGGTATGTCCAGCGCCCCTTATTCGATATGTTCCATCTATTTTGACAATTTTGAATACTAATCTCGCGTGCTTCGGACCGCGAGTTCCTATCCTCAAACGTTGTGGCTGCTTCTTTTGCCAATATGTCAACTGGGCACAAGCCTGAGATTACCAGTGCGGCATCGTCTGATACCGTTCTAAAAGCGCTACAAACTCGGAGAGCACACAAGCGATAGGTCGACTTTACCCCACGTAGGTACGACTGATACTCCATGGCGTGCTGCTATACCGGTGCCCCGTAGAGTAGTTGGCTTTTCACTACGCCTGCCAGTAGCTGACGCCGCCCTTGCTTTAGACCTCGTGCGTTTAGCATTATCCTCGATAACGATGATATGGTTTTCGCTGCTTTCTCGTTAGCGTATTCTAGATGTGTTTTGAAAGACAGCCTCCTGTCTATCATGATTCCCAGATACTTAACTGCCTTCATTGTTTCAATGTCGTGGTCTCCGATTGTTATCGTGACCTTCTCTACCTTCTTCCTGCTTGATATTAGTACTGCCTCTGTTTTGTGCTCCGCAAGCTGTAGTCCATGTTGCATGAGCCATGATTGAACGCTGGCTATGCTTACGTTAGTTTTTCGCGAATCCGATAATCTTAACTCCATTAGGTACTTTAAGTCGCAGCACTCCGTCGTACATAATGTTCCATAGTAATGGGCCGAGCACCGACCCCTCAGGAACCCCGCCTGTGACATGGAGCTTTTCCGTGCCATCTGCAGTTTCGTATTGCAGCAGTCGTCCGTCAAAATAGCTGCGGATTATGCGTCTCAGATAATAGGATATACCTACCCTGTCTAGGGTATCCAGGATTTTCGCCCAGTTAGCGCAATTGAATGCGTTCTTTACATCTAAGATCACGATAAGGCAGTATTACTTAGATCCTTCGAGCCAGCGTGTGCCGCTTATCGCATCTTGAGCGGTATCTCTAGCCACGTTCACGGCATATATGGTGGATCTGCCTCTTCTGAACCCAAACTGGTTGTCAGATATGCCACACACTTCTTCTATTTCCTTTTCCAGACGATTGTAGATAACTCGCTCTAGAATTTTGCCTGCCGAGTCGAGCAGGCATATGGGCCTGTAGCTGGATGTTTCCACCAGGTTTTTTCCGGGCTTCGGTAGTAGCACCAAATTTTGGCGTTTCCATATCGAAGGGAATTAACCGCCACCTTCAGTGCTTTGTTGGGCACGCAGTCCGGACCAGGAGACTTGTTGTCGTCTAGTCTCTTAACCGCTAGTAGCACTTCCTCCACCGTCACTTCATTAAATGCATGTAATGGAGTACTTGACGTAGGGGAAACTTGTTTTCTTTGCGTGGGAAAGAGAGTATCGACCGCTTTTTTGAGGAATGACGGGCATGTTGGTATGGCTTCGCGTTTGGTTTCCAACTTTTTCAAGACCAATTTGTAAGCCGTACCCATGGGTCCATCCGCGCTGACATAGGCCTGTCCGAGATTGGAGGAGCCGAACGAGGAGGCGACTGCGCTAGTCTCGACCGCCTCGTGAAGGGGTTACCTACGTCCCCTTCATTCTCCCCGAGTAGCCATACTGGCACTCCTTCCATTTCGGTGACCGCCGCGGTGTCCGCTACTACCTTGGCAAATACCGCAACGACCCACTCTAAGTTTTTTTATTTATATTATTTTATTTTATAGTGTTTTATTATTGTTGGAATAGTTAATTTTAGTTATTTTTATTTTTATGTTGTTTCCTTTAAAATTATTTATTTTATTGTGTTGTTTGAAGTTAGTATTATATTATTATTACTTTTAGTATTATTATCATTATTTGGTTATATTTACCTTTTTTATTGTTTATTTTATTTTATTTAGCTTTGTTTATTTATTTATTTTATTTGATTATTATTATTATTATTATTTTTTTTTTTAATTTTTCCCACCCCTAGTGGCCGAAAGACAAAGGGTTGTGTATTCCCACCCCTAGTGGCCGTAAGGGGGTTGTGTCTTGGCTACCTTGGCAGCACTGCCAAACGTCAGTTTTCCTCGCCGATCTGGCCCCACTTCTGGGTGACAAGACCAGCTGTATTTGACACTTTGTAAAATATTAAGTTAATATTTAATTTATGCGAAGGCAAAAACTATAGGAAAATTTGTATTTTATACAAATTTGCTACAATGTTCGCAAACACAGCTTTTCAAGATTAACAAAGCGCTACGGAAACAAGTAAACTTACGTGACAATAATTGGGTTTACGCTCTTTTGTGTATTTTTCTTTCCTTTTTAACTTTTACGAGGAGCCTTACTTTTAGCTTCTGTACACTTCACTTCACACTCTGTGTGTGATGGAGTGATTGTTGGAAATTGTGGGACTATCCCCAAAAATGTCATCCATGAAATCTGCAAATGGAACATTGCATGGCGCTGCCCCTGTCCTTTTGTTGTTGGCGGTACTCTGCTTATATGCCCTCAAGTTTTTATAACCAGCGTACTAGTACTAGTAGAAGGGTATTATAATTTTGTCCACATAACGGTACTATGTAACGGCGCAAAATAATCGAGTTAGATATAGAGCTCCATATATGAAAGTTCTTAGGTTGAAAAGAGGAATTGGTTAAGGCATGTCCGTCCGTCCGTCTGTCCGTCTGTCCGCCCGTGTACACGATAACTTGAGTAAAAATTTAGATATCTGCATGAATTTTTGCATACAGGTTACTTTCTGGCCAAGGTAGGTTGCTATTGAAAATGGGCGAAATCAGATGATAACCAAGCCCCCTTTTTCGATATCGAAAATTTCGAAAATCACATAAATTGACATTTCGAAAATCACACAAATTTTCCAAATCGGATGATAACCACGCCCACTTTTTCGATATCGAAAATCACATAAATTAACATAAGTTGAGTAAAACTTGAGATATTCGCATGAAATTTGGTACACAGGTTACTTTCTGGCCAAGCAGGGTGGTGTTTAAAATGGGCGAAATCGGATGAAAACCACGCCCCCTTTTTTGATATAGAAAATTTCAAATAAGATTCTACGGCCTATATCATTGCCAAGTCATGGTATTTGTATCTCGTTCTGAAAACTAACGCTGGGTATTTAATGTTCGGTTCACCCGAACTTGGACTTCCTTACTTGTTTAACTTGGCTGTGAGCATCTCCACCGTCGTTTGTTGGCTCTGTTGATAGGAATAAATAGAACAAGAAAGACGGAAGGTAACCAAAATTTAACCACGTCTCCTTTATATATATTTAGCTTTCCAAAACACCTTGGCTCTCCAATTCCAGAAGTACATTCTGCATAGCACATTTTTTTCTCCTCACATTGTTGAATTCTTCGTTCCTCGCAATGTATGCACTTAAAAAAGCCCTGGTCTCCTCTGTATTCCAAATTCTTCGGTCACTAAAAGATACATTAATATGTATTTTATATAATTTATCCAGTGCATTGATTTTTATACATACATTTTACTGAAGTTTTACATTTTTCTTTATTTGGTTAATTGAGAAATCACTTTGAAATATGGCTGCCAAATTTTTTATGTATACTGTGAACTGTCATTTCTGACGCAAGTGCTGCCAAGTTGACACAAAAAACACAATTAAACACAGCGTGAACCAGAGTTCTATGTGGATTTATCTGGCTCAAGTTGTTATTGTTGCATTTGCATCTAAATTTTTTTATCTATCTCCGGTTCAATACCAGAAGAACGCGGCTAGTCTTATATATCTCATCGAGTCACATAAAGTAAGTCCATAATTTGTTCATTTAATAGCATGGACCACTTTTAAACACATAAAAAAGAAAAAAAATTCACAATTTTTAGCAGCTCCCATTTTGAAGACATCTTCCCATTGCGTTTAATATATGTGTCACACTTTCTCTTGTCACAACTTTATCACAGCTTTTCTTCTCAACTAGGAGTAATTTTTCCTTGAAAATTAGAACACATATAGACCTTGGTGGCATACGTCGAGTTTCTAACGGAAGTCCAAAAAATTAAGCCATATTAAAATGAGAATAGAATAGAATTAAACGTATAATGTCACAACCCTAAAATGTCACAAGTTTTTATACTAGTCCCTCAGTTTTAGAGATATCTCGATGAAATTTTGCAAGTAGGCGCCATTTTCATAGGATTAATCATTTGTCGGAACCAGAAAGGATGGTACATATTATATCGAAGTTACGCTCGCGAGTGACGGACGTGTTTTAATTGCGCTCTCGAGGTTTCCGTATTGTTTTGAATATGTTCAATAAATATCCAGAGTATTAATAAATCGTGTTGCACTAGTGATCATGTCATATTGTTTTGGATGTTCCGTATCAATAATAATCTATTCATCTATTTTATTCCTTCATTTATTTATTTTCAAATGTTAAACTATGCCTTCTATTTGCGACCAAATGGTTGATAGAAATCAACCAAAAGTGCAGTGTGCAAAGTGCAACCAACTCATCCACACGAATTGTGTTAGTATCCAACCGGCTAGGCCCTAATGGACCGCGCGCTCAAAGAGGTGCATGCCTGGGCAACCGGTGTTGGGCTGGCTGCGAATGCAGAAAAGACGGACATGGTGTTATTCACTAGAAGGTATAAGGTCCCGACTTAGACAAGGCCCAGACTAGGAGGAGTAACCCTGCAGGAGAAAAACAGCGTAAAATACCTGGGAATAATATTAGACAGCAAGCTGTCGTGGAAACCAAACGTAGATGAGAGAGTGAAGAAAGCCTCCACTGCACTCTATGCATGCAATAGAATGCTTTGGCGCAAATGGGGGCTCTCGCCCGTACTAACGCATTGGGTTTTCATGGCAGTGGTGAAACCAATTCTTTATTACGGAGTACTGGTTTGGTGGAAAGCCACTCAAAAGATAACGTATGTGACTAAACTGGAGAGGGTGTGCAGATTATCTATGATAAATATAACGGGAGCATTGAGAACCACCCCGACAGCAGCTACGGACCTGGTAGCCAAAAGCATGGCATCGACAACTGCAAATAGGCTAAATGCCTCGGGCCAGCTTGAACGCAGACCATACGGCCACAGTAGTATAGCCGAAGCGAGCATTTCACGGACAGACTACATGGTTCCGGTTCTAAACTTCGAAACGGGTCCTGAAGCCACAATAGAGGTAGACGGCTGGCGCAAAGGTGCGGATATGACGGTCAGCACAACGCACGTGTACACAGATGGTTCCAAAATGGCTGAAGGTGTAGGGTCCGCTGTATACTGTGCTGACCCGGAAATCAGTAAATCGTACAAGTTGCCAGAACACTGCAGTGTCTTTCAGGCCGAGGTCGTAGCCGTAACGAAAGCGGTGGAACTATTGGAGGAAGCCTGCCTTAACAGCAGCCGAGTCAACTTCTACATTGACAGTCAAGCGGCTATAAGGGCCTTAACCTCAAACATCACAACAACTAACAGTGTCCGAGAGTGCAAGCAGGCGCTAAGAAGGATTGCTACGGAGAGAAGCCTTTACCTATATTGGGTTCCAGGTCACGTGGGAATAGATGGGAATGAAAAGGCCGATGCCTTGGCCAAAGAGGGGGCGGCCATGGCCGAACACACGGTAGAGGTTCCGATCAGACTGGGAGAGCTGAAACGAAAGCAGGAGAAACAAATGATCGACCAGGCAAGAAAGGCGTGGAATCAGGCGCGTGGTTGCAAGGTCTCTAAAATCATGTGCAAAGCATACGATATGAGGTCAACCAAAATGATCTTATCGCTAAAAAGGGAAGACTGCAGGCTAATGATAGGCGTACTTACAGGGCACTGTCTCGTGGCATCGCATGCGCATAAGTTAGGCCTCGTAGACGACGACAGATGCAGGAGGTGCGGGCTACAGGAGGAAACGGTTGAGCACGTCCTGTGCTCCTGTCCCGCGCTTGCTAGATTAAGACTCCAACTATTGGGAGCTCTACAACTACCAGATCTGGAAGCAGCGAGTAGGATAGCACCTAGGAAGCTTCTAGCTTTTGCCAAGAGGACGTAGTTATTCCTTAAAGTGGACCCTGCCTCTTGAGATGTGTTTTTGTCTATGGTCTGAGGGGGAAAAATTCTGGTAGCACTATGGACTTACTCAGTCTATGTGAGGCTTTGACGGCCGGCCAGCTCAACCTAACCTAACCAACCGGCTGCGCTCGAATTTTTTCAAAGCTCTGAGCATGGTTAATTTTGCAAAGCCTGCGCTACTTATCGTCGTAACTCTCTCCGTTCTCCTCCTTGACCTATTTCAGTTGAGAAGACATCATCAGTTATGCCCATCAAAGGCAGTAAATCTAATTTGCTCAATACATCGATTTCCCTGTCTCAGAAGTCAGACAAGTCTGTGAAGCAAAGTAACAATTCTCTTAAAAATCTAAGTAATCAACAAATAACACTAAAGTCTTTGTTTAGCATGATCGCAAAGCGGAAAGACTACGTGTGCTCAAATTGGTGACGTCTCTGCAAAAAGATAACAACAAATTGTTGCTGGAGTCTGCTGAAGTAAATTCCTCTCTTAGATCCATACAGGGCAGTATGTCTGAGAAAGATATCAAGATTGCCGCTCTCACTTCTGAAGTAAATAACCTCCGTAACACTATTGCAATTGCTGTGGGCAAACTTAATAATAAAGAGAATAGTGTGACAAATTGCTCTTCATGTGTTCTAGCTAAAACTAATACAACATCAATTAATGCTTTGGCTGCACAATCTTTTGTTAGCACACAGTCATTCGCTCGTGTTGTGACATCCAATTTGAGTTGCCCTACACCTACCTCCTCGACAACTAATCATATTGGTGCTGCTACAGGTACAACTTCTGCTTGCTCTACATGCTCTGCTTCGCTATGTTCTGTGACGTCGGCATCATCAGAGCCAGTACTTCCCTGCAAAAAACCGAAATTCTCCGTTCCATACTCCTTAAGGAGTATCGGAGTATTCCAAAACTTATCCTCGCTCATATAAAAAAGGTGGTCCAATTTATATGGCGATGTCCGGTAATTGGATCACCTAATCCGACTCGGAGTACTCCATTTCTTTGCTTTTGAATACTCTATAGACCACCTACATGATTGTACACCCAAAATACTCCTATTGGATTACTCTATGGAGTATTCAACAGCAAAGCGAGAGAGGGCGTAGGTGGTCCTCAAAAGGAACACCTACTCCCTCGCTCGCTTCACTGCAGAGTACTCTATAGAGTAATCTTTTGACAGAATTTTCAAAGTATTCTTACGTAGGTGCTCCATAGATTATTCAGCGGCGTGCTCTGACATGGATTAGGTGATCCAATCACCGGACATGACCATATAAATTGGACCACCTTTATGTATGAATGAGGATAAGTGTTGGAGTACTCCCATGCTCCAACGTTTTTTACAGGGTTGATGTTGCTCTTTCCTCGGTGTCTGCTGCTGCGACGCCATCTCTGCTGGGATGTGTAATGTGACAAAAAACGTACACTGTGCAACGGATAAACAGCGCATCAGTAATATTACTCAAACTTCAGATATTCCGAATGCTTATCATTCTGCCAATGCTCTTTCTACTGTGTTTGCTGCTGCGACACCAGTATATGATATCTCTGCTGAGTTAATTAATGCGACTAACACTGTACAGTGTGCGACGGATAAACAGCGCAACAATGATGAGTCGACAGGTAGTGCACAGTGGACGAAAGCACCAAACAGAAGATCCAGAAATATTTGTAGGAACTCGCAAGTTCGCATAATTGGTACTAACACGTGTACTGACCTCGTTGTTGTTGACCGCTATAAGTGGCTCCATTTGGCATCTTTTTCACCATCCGTGTCTGAAGATGACATAAAAAATTACGTTGCCAAGCAAACCAGTTTGAGTTCTTCAACTTTTTCATGCTCCAAACTTATAAAAAATAATGTGGAGTTATCAACCCTGAATAGAGTAAATTTCAAGCTGGGTGTTCCTGAGTCATCGTATGAGAAATTACTTATCAGTCTTTTCGAAAGGTCCGCTAGTAGTAATTCATTGCCCAGTAATATCAACTGGCTTAAATATCTATTTTCAGAATATCTCTGGATCTCTGGAAATCTGATGCTGTGTTGTCTTTAAGCTCTCAGCTTGACTATGATGTTTTCGTTATTGTGGAAACATGGCTAACTGCTACTTCCTTTGATGCGGAATTCTTTGATCCCAAGATTTTTTCTGTATTTCGTAAAGACCGTGATGCAGACAGAACTGGGCGTTGAGGGGTGGTGGCGTCTTAATTGCCGTTCAACGTAAATACCGTTCCACCTTGGTTAATCTAGTGAATGTCGATCCCTTGCTGGATCAGCTTTGTGTATGTATTGTTGGCTCGTCGTTATTTCGGTCACTATATTTTTTTGCTTCATATATTCCACCGCTTAATGCTGATAGCCTATACAAAGCTCATGCTGATAACGTCGTAGAATTTGTGCATGATAAACTTGGGGAGAATCATATTTGCGTTTTTGGTGATTTCAACCTCAATGGCGTTAGATGGTCAAATGTCAACTCGTGCACTGGTCTCGTTCCTAATAACGTATCGTCTTTTTATGAATCATATATTATTGATAACTTACTTAGCTTAAATTTGTACCAAATTAATAGTTTTGTTAATAAGCTCGATAGAATTTTGGATTTGATTTTTGTTGATGATGGGTTAAACTATAACTTGTCTGAATGCATTGCCCCAATTTGTTTGCCCGGGCTTCATCATGTTGCCCTTGTTTTAAAAATTGAGTTTTACAATTTTGCCCAGGTTGCTACGGATAACAAGTTAGCTTTTAACTATGCTCTTTGCGATTTCAATCATCTAAACCAGATTTGTTCTGCTGTTAACTGGTGTGACTCTCTTGATGGATTGGACACTTCCAGCAGTTTTAACACTTTCAAAGTAATTTTATTTGGCATTTGTTCTGCCAATATTCCTGCAATCAGGAGTAAACCGTATAAGTTACCCTGGTATAACTATCGCTTAAAAAAGTTAAAGAATCGTCGTAACAAATTTTATAAAAAGTTTAAGTCAACCAACAATCAGTACGACTACATTACCTATAAATATTTGCTTAAACAGTTCAATTGTCTGAATAAGTTCTTACAGCGGATGTTGCTAAGGGTATTTTGAATCTGAATTCCTCACGTACCGATGCTGATGGTTTGTCTGCGCTTCCGCTGAAAAACTGTCCGGCACTAATTTCACCGTTACTAGCTATCTTTAACAGATCTTTACTTGTTGGTGAATTCATTGATGCTTGGAAATTGGCAACTATTACCCCGGTTTTTATAAGTGGAAGTAAAAATAACATTAACAATTATAGACCAATTTCCAAACTGTCCACTGTTTCAAAACATTTTCAATGCATTGTCAAGGATAAAATGTATTTTTCGGTCAAGAGTTTAATCATTCCGAATCAACATGGCTTTATCCCGGGTCGTTCTACTGTTTCGAATTTGGCAGTGTTTAGTGATTACTGCTTGTCGGCTTTCTCTAGTGGTTATCAGGTTGATTGTATCTACACAGATTTCTCTAAAGCGTTCGACAAAGTGTCTCATCGGATTTTAATTGCGAAGCTTGAGTGTCTTGGCTTCCATTCTAATTTTTTAGTTTGTCTTAAGTCATACTTATGTCTTAGGCCGTGCGTAGTTATGGTAGATAATGCCTCATCTGATTTTTACGTTGCAACGTCTGGTGTGCCGCATCCTTGGCCCGTTGCTATTTGTGTTGGTCATTAACGATATCTGTTCATGTTTTCAGTTCTGAAACTTTTTGTTATTCGGTGATGACTTGAAGTTGTTTTTAAAAGTGTCTAATCTTGCTGATGTAGCCAAAATTCAAATGGATCTCAACAGCTTGCAATCTTGGTGCCTAAAGTCTCACTTATCGCTTAACATAGGCAAATGTTTTCATGTATCTTACACACGGTCTACAAACTTTTTCACAACTTGTTACTTTATCTCAAGTTGTGCATTGAAAACAACCAACGAAATAAAGGATCTCGGTGTTATTTTTGACGTCAAACTCACTTTTAACAGCCACATTGATTGGTTTTTGGTCCCGATTTCTCCCTATAGCTCTAGGCTTTTGCTTATTAATCTTAAATCTTTACTAAGAAGAAGGTCTGTCCTCTCCTTGACTTTTGCTTTCGGAATTATTCAAGGAACTGTTGACTGTTCATATTTATTGGAGCGGATTTACTTTAACGATCCGCAAAGAGCACTCCGTTATTACAATGTTTTTATACCGCGTACTAGTACTAGTACAAGGGTATTATAACTTTGTTGGGATAACGCTTGGTTGTACAGGTATAAAGGAATCGAGATAGATATAGACTTCCATATATCAATATGATCAGGATCGAAAAAAAATTTGATTGAGCCATGTCCGTCCGTCCGTCCGTTACCACGATAACTTCAGCAAATAATGAGATATCTTCACCAAATTCGGCATGTGTACTTATTTGGGTTCAGAATAGATTGGTATTGAAAATACGTAAAATCGGACCATAACCACTGACATTGATTTCGATGTTCCAAGGCCGATTTTATCAAATTTTTTGAAAAGGGGGGTGGCACCGCCCACATATATTTTAAGAAATTCTAAAATTTTGACTCTCAATAACTTCAGAACAGTTTGTGATAGTATAACGAAATTTTGTAGAGGGCATACTATTGTTGTGTTAAATTCATCTATAGAAAATAAACGAAATCACTTCGCGACCACGCCTACTTTTTCATAAAAGTAATATTGAAAGAAGTTGGAAATATTGAAAAGTCCATATCTAATTAACTGATACCGCTATAATAATATAATTTGGTACATAAATCAATTTTCATATTCTTTACATTATTTTTGCAAAATTTTGGAAAGTGGGCGTGGCACCGCCCACTTATGAGTCAAGCAATTTTCAACTTCGACTGCTAATAACTTCAGAACGGTGTGAGCTAGGTTTACGTAACTAGGTACCAGGCATGTTATGTTTATGTAGAGTACTACCACAGAAAATAAGAAAAATCGGGGAACGACCACGCCCCTTTTTGGACTAAACGAGAGTTAGGAAACCGGAATATGCAATATCTGTTTAACTGATAAAGCTATAATGCTAAAATTTAGTACACTCATTCACTTGATGATGTTATTAGTGTTGTTTAAAGGTTTTTTGGTAATATTTTGGAAAATGGGCGTGGCACCGTCCACAAGTGAATAAACAAAATATCAACATTTCACTATTAACAAGCCACTGTGAAAGTATCATAAAGATCTGCAATGAGAACTGATCTTCAAATAGGGACAAACAACATAATAAAATCCGTGGGCGTGCCACCACCCACTTTTTTAAAATTATGGAAATATTGATTAATGGACACATATATCCGTATATCAAAAATTTCACAAAATACGTTAAAAGTTATGGGCATGGCACGCCTTCTTTTTCAAAGTTATATATAGGACATGGTATAACCCTTGTAAAGATCGATTCAGTACTTTTGGCTCATGTAAGCGGTTAAAGCTTTATAACAAGGGGCGTGGCCGCGCCCACCAAATTCGCTATTGTTTAGGCTCGGAATAGATTGGTTTTTAAAATGGGTGAAATCGGATGAAAACCATTCCCCCTTTTCTGAAAACTAACGCTGGGTATTTAATGTTCGGTTCACCCGAACTTTGACTTCCTTACTTGTTTATTTTGGCAATGTTCGAACATACTATGCAAGGAATACGCCCCTGATACGGGCTTCTATTGAATTCAGTATAATCGCTAATTCTATCGAGCTTGATTTTTCTATCTCGAAATCATGTTTTGTTAATATTATAAATTCTATTCTTTGATTTGTTCATTTATATAGTAAAGTTTTTCGCTATTTTATCAGAAGTCTATAAGAATTTTTGTTATGTTCATTGACTAAATACATAAATAAATAAATATATGTAACGTATGTAGTGAAAATCACCCAGATAGGCCCAACATAACATATAGCTCCCATACAATCAATTGCTCCGATAAATGTGTTCTGAAGGGTTTGTACGAATTGTGAGTAAGGATCGGATACTCAAATAAATTACGCGTATTCATGAAAGGTAAAAAGGCTTCGGCACAGCCGAAGACAGCCCTTTCCTTACTTGTTTTCTACTAGTTTTTATACTGTTCAGATATTTATTTATTTATTTATTAGTAATTTTGATGAGGAAAAAATTACAAATTACAAAAGTAGTCTAGTACAAAAATATACTTACAGACTACGTAGAGATAGTCATATTTCATACACAGTACAAAAAAAAAATTTGAGTAAACTACATATAACTATGCATGAGCAATTACAGCTTTAAAAATTGGTTTAGATACTGAAAAGTCGATATTTGCGCGAAGATTACATTCTGCTAAAGTCCGAGAAATGGGATGAAGGTTGATGAGTGCACATCTGGCTTCGTAGGAAGGAATCGGTTCGGTAAAATTCAATGAACGCAGTGCAAACCGTACAAAGATTTTCTGTACACGTTCGAGCCTCTTGATATGACACGCATGGTAGGGTCGCCAAATGAAACAGGTATATTCTAACCTTGAGCGAACAAGTGAGGTGAACAGTCTCTTAAGAGTATAAGGATCCGTAAAGTCTGAGCTAAAACGCCGGATAAAGGCAAGAAGAAAATAAGATTTAGCAATTGTAGAGTTTAAGTGTGACGAGAACGAGAACTTCGAATCAAAAACCACTTCTAAATCTTTCAGTTGTGTAATAGTCGAGAGGCGAGAACCGCCAATGGTATAAGAAGTGAATATAGGAAAACGCGATTCTGAAAATGTTATGTGAAAACATTTACTAACCTTTAGCGGTAGATTGTTTGAATTACACCAGACAGCGACATTGTCCAAGTCGGATTGTAACTTAATTGAGTCTGATAAGTTTGAGATGGTATAGAAAACCTTTAAATCGTTAGCATAGAGCAAAAAGTTTGAGTGTTGAAAACAGACCGAAATGTCATTTATAAAAAGGTGGCAACAAAAGAGTTTGAACGCGAATTTTCTATCTCAACCACACAGATCCGCTGGTCACGATACGATTTTAGCCAAGTTAGAAAAATTGAGTGGAAACCCACACCGGCCAGTTTCGAGATCAATATTGAATAACAGATTTTGTCAAACGCTTTAGAAAAGTCAGTATAAACTGCATCAACTTGAAGGCGACTGCTGAAAGCTGACAGGCAGAATTCGGAGAAAATCGACAAGTTCGTCACAGTAGATCTGCCAGACACAAAACCGTGCTGATTCTCAATGATTATACGCCTAACGGAAAAATACATTTTCTGTTTGACAACATACTCAAAGAGTTTGGAGATGGTAGACAACTTGGCAATAGGCCTATAGTTGGCAACATTGTTTTTGTTGCCGCCTTAAAAATAGGGGTGCTGAAGGTAACTTTCTATGCATCTAAAAACTCGCCGCACTCGACAGATTTGTGAAAAATTAGCAGGAGTGGGGTGGCCAAAGCCAAACAGTTTTTAAAAATATAAGATGATAAGCCGTTAATATCAGTATGGGTAGATGATTTAATATTTGAAATCCCATAAGCAATATCGTCTAGCGGCAGAGTCTGTGCTCCGAATTTAATAGGACTATCAACTAATGAGGGGAAAACCGTTGGGAGATCAGACTGGCCTACGAAGTTGGAGCGAAAAAAGACTGCAAATAAATTAGCTGCCGCAAAAGGTGACAAAGCTCGATCCGAATTATAAAAGAAAGATGAAGGAATAGACGAGCACAGTTTTTTAGACTTGACATAGTTCCAGAAAGAATTGGAGTCTACTTTGATGTTAGATTTAAAGTTGCTTACATAAGACCTGTGGAGCCTCTTCCCTAACGCTTTGAATTTATTTGAGTATAAAATGTATTTACGTTTATAAACCAACAGTTTGGTAAATTTGAATTTCTTAAAATATTTGTTCCGCAGATTCTTTAGTCGCTTTAGATTCTTAGTATACCATGGCATTTTATAACAACTTTTTTTCTTTCGCGGAATATTATTAATGCATAGTTGATTTACAGTATTTTTAAAAACATTAAAACACTCAGAAAGATCCAGGCCCAGAAAAAGAGCTTCCCAATCAGTTAAGGACACTTCCTGAAAAGTTTGATCAAGATTGCCACGTCTAAAAGAAAAACTAGGAGACTCATTAACATCAATGATGCTGTCGAAAATGTAAAACGCGACGGCAATCGTAAGCGGTATGTGATGTAAGCCAGAACTAGACAGTGGATCTAGACATTCAGCCACCGTGCAATAAATACACAAGTTTACAAATTCAGGTAAGAGCGATTCTTAACTATATTTGATATGCTCAATTCGAATTTGCATTCAGTTTTTTAAGATTGATTCTAGTTTCCGAAATCTCGCATGATAGCACCATTGTGCTGTTATAGGAGCTTTTAAAACGTGGCACTGCTTGATAAGTAGGTAAAAATGGCAGAATGTTCATAAAAGTATGAACATATAACTACGCCGCTCTAAAATAAGTAAATTTATACAGTCCACTAGAATTTAAGATAATATTGTCATACATACATACATACTTACAAAACAAACAGGATAAGGTACCTAAACCTATCACACATACACACACATAAGTACACACATACAGTCCAGATCGGCGAGGAAAACTGACGTTTGACAGTGCTGCCAAGGTAGCAAAGACACAACCCCCTTTCGGCCACTAGGGGTGGGAATACACAACCCTTTGTCTTTCGGCCACTAGGGGTGGGAACAAATTAAAAAAAAAAAATTATAATAATAATAACACTGGTTTACAGCCAAAATGCACCAGAGACGCCATAGTGAAATTCCTATGTAAAATCACCTCCGTTTTTGAGATATTTACGATTTACCGTTATTTCAAAAAACAAAAAAGATGGCTCAACTTAATCGTGTATATCTCAAGAACAAACTGAGCTCTTCCAAAACGGTTTTAAAAATTTGAAAGCTTATAAAATTTACTATAATCAGTACATACAACACTTTTTGCTAGGTCCTGCAGATTCAAACATATTGAACAATCATTACGGATTTTTTAAATTTTTTTTGTAAAAATATAAAAAAATTTGTACTTTGCGAGGAAGCATCTCGAAAACTTTTTGTTTTTTTGCAGATATTTTTTTCCCCTCTAAGCTCTGTTTTATTACAAAAAAAATAAGCTATCAGTGAACAAAATCGATGAACTAATACAAAAGTTATAAGCATTCAAGTAAATATATCCATTTAATGCTTAAGTACCCTACTGGTACATATGTGTTAGTATTCGTATATCAGTTAGCAGGCGCGTAGCCAGAAAAAAATTTCGGGGGGGGGGTTTTGGCCAAAGTGGCAGTAAATAAGAATTACCTGTAAATACACACATACATATTTATATTTTTACATATTACATATGTATACTTGGTTGGTTGGTTGGTTGGTTGGAGTGGCGAGTCCCAGTGACTCCAATTAGCGCTAGCGCGCCGTTTTGATACCACAGCTCGTGAACTAACCAATGAAGATTATTACAGAAAGTAAGCGTGGTGGGACTTTTACACCCCTATAGATCCTATCTATATCCATGCCGTTGAGTCCAGGAATTTTAGAAGTTCCCCAATCTTCATCTCGCTTAGCTCGGAGAGACTCCCAAACAAGGGTTTTCCCAGAAATTTTGTTCTGCTCCTGCAGTGCGCCGGACAGCCGCACAGCAGGTGCTCCACAGTCTCTTCCGTTCCCGGAAGGTTGCAACTGCGGCACTTGGTATTGTGCTCCATGCCCATCCGTGCGGCGTGCGCCCCGATAGTCCAATGCCCAGTGAGGGCCGAAACTAATCTGAAAATGTCCCTTCTGTTATTCCTGAGAAGGGTCGAAGATCGTGCTTCATTGTACGAAGGCCATATGTATACTTACTTTTATTTATTTGAAACTTTCCTTTTTCTACACGGCTAAAAATTTGAGCCTAAATTTTAAACCATTTATTGGTTTACACAATTTTTAAAACTTTTTGATAATAAATTCCAAACCTTTCAATTACCTACAAAAATTCTCAATTTTTGGCGGCTTTGATTTAAAACTTAACTGGGATAAACAAAAATACAACAAAAGTCGCATACACAGCGAATATGTGTACTTTTCGCATAAAATTCATGAGTGCGCCGTAGCTCGGTAGGTAGAGCATTGCGCACTGATTTGGGGCACGTCGGTTCGAGTCGTAACATTTTTTAAAAGAACATAAAAAATTGTTAACAACATTTTAGGTTTAAAAATTAAAAAAATTTGATTAGGCGCATTTCTATGACAACCGGCGTAAATTTAATTCTAAACAAAATTTGGTTTGGTCATACACCTAGACCGGTACGTCTGCGTTCAAAGGGTTTTTTGGAATGTCCAGTAAAATTAACTTCTTTAGACTAATTTCATTATTTTTGAATGAAAGTATGTGTAAATACACAATAAAAATACTTCAACTCAAAGTTAAGAACTTTGTGGAAAATTCATGAAAATTCCAGAAAACTCGAAAAAATTTCATCAAAATGTCTAACTTTCAGGTAAAATTTGATTATTTTCGAGTATGCAGTTTTGTAGCCCACTCAATTGTCAAAAGCCGACCAAAAGCATTCTTCAATATAAAAATATTACGATTATATATTTGTATGGAATTTAATGCACTTGGTTAGAAAACAAATTGCCAAAAATCGAGTAATTCTTCTAGCGGCTTAAGATTAATTATACGGGCCACAAAAGTGCATACGCGAAAAAAATCTAAAAACTTTTACTAAAAATTTTGATGGAAATTTTTCGAATTTTGTTGAATTTTCATGAATTTTCCACAAAGTTCTTAACTTTGAGCTGCAAATATTTTTATTGTGCTTTTACACATACTTTCATACAAAAATAATGAAATTAGTCAAAGGAAATTAATCTTACTGGAAATTCCAAACAACTCTTTGATCGCAGACATACTGGTCTAGGTGTATCTATATGCAGCCCCAAAAAGTTTTAAATCTAGGCTAAAACTTTTAGCCGTGTACAAAACAATATTTATTTTTATTGCTTGTTTTGAAATTTTGTTTAGGATTTCTCCAGGAGTTACTTCAAAAGTAGAGTGGATATTGAGTAGAGCCGAAACGCTAAAAAAAAATTTCTGGTGTCAGAGTCTCTTTTAATTTTCTACTGCTAATTTCTGGAAAATTTTTACAAAAAAGAAAAACAGTAAATAGTTGTCGCTATATTTCTTGAAGAAAAACTGAAGCTTCGGAAAAATAAAAACAAATAATATAATAAAACAACATTGAAATTCATATAAAAAGCGGCAAATTGCAATTATTCAACATGCAAAACGGAATGTCAAAATTTCTTGGCTATTCATGGTCACGAAATAATTGAAAATATTTCTTGAGCATTTTCTTTTCAACAGCATACCGGACTTTTACTTTTAAACTTTTATCCCCTGACAAGTATGACTTTCTCTGATAATTCAATGTGTACTGCTTGGTATTTTTTTGCTAATTTTTTTAACTTCTTGGTCAATTTTTCGGTTAAACTTATGGCAACCGTGACTACAATAACGAGAGACACTCGTTATTACGATTTTTGCAGGCTGTATTCATAACTCGAAAAGCAGTTAATTTGAATTTCAACAAACTTGATTACGAATCACTCTTGCTGGTGTTAACATGCTATGTAGTTGAAATGCTAAGTTGATCGTATGCAGAGCAAGTCTAATAGTTTTGCTCGAATTTCTTAAAGCGCCAAATGAGTGAACCGTTGCAGGAATTTAGTTGTGACCTCTCAGACTTGCTCTGATAATTGATTAGCGACTACAGATAACTTCTCTCAGTGTGAAATATTATTTAATTTTATTCTTTCATATTTTCATTACTGCTATTAATGCTACTTTCTTAACAGGGGTTTTAATAGTGAATAGAGTAATTATTCTAGTACAGACGTATATTTTTTTAAATTTCGCAAAATTTCGGGGGGGGGGGGGGAGACGAACCACCGAAAAAGGGCGCGAGAGTTTGAGTGTACAAATGATCCAGATATGTTCTGTTTCATCTGCGGTCAATTTATTGTTAAAAGTATGAGACGTGTGTTTTCAAATGCTTTGAAAGTTACATACTATAAGTGTTTTGGAATTGAGCCTAAAAACCATGGACACCGAACACTGTGTGCACCACATGCCGAGTCGAATTGATTTCTTCGGAAACCGGAACAAAAAGGTACATACGTTGTAAAAATTAGGAATTTGTTCCCTTTTAATGCATAGCTGACTAATTTCTGAAACTATCTATTTAGGCGACATGTGAAATTTATTACACCAATGAAGTGGAGGGAACCAACTTGCCATTCAACGGACTGCTATATTTGTACTACAAAAGTACTTGGGGTTGGAAAGTCCAGAAAAGTAACCTATGCGAGCGTATCTACAGTGTCATTACCAGAACTAATTTCAACAGAAGCGACATTGCCAGAATCAACGTGGCTAGAGATACCGCTCAAGATGCAATAAGCGGCGCACGCTGGCTCGAGGGATCTAAGGAATACTGCCTTATCGGGACCTTAGATGTAAAGAACGCATTCAATTGCGCTAACTGGGCGAAAATTCTGGATACCCTAGACAGGGTAGGTATATCCTATTATCTGAGACGCATAATCCGCAGCTATTTTGACGGACATCTGCTGCAATACGAAACTGCAGATGGCACGGAAAAGCTCCATGTCACAGGCGGAGTTCCTCAGGGGTCGGTGCTCGGCCCATTACTATGGAACATTATGTACGACGGAGTGCTGCGACTTAAAGTACCTAATGGAGTTAAGATTATCGGATTCGCCGATGATATCGTATTAATTGTTACTGCCAAACACTTAAGTGATATATGTGGAAAAACTAATGTAAGCATAGCCAGCGTTCAAACATGGCTCATGCAACATGGACTACAGCTTGCTTAGCACAAAACAGAGGCGGTACTAGTATCAAGCAAGAAGAAGGTAGAGCAGGTCACGATAAGAATCGTAGACCATGACATTGAAACAATGCCTGCAGTTAAGTATCTGGGAATCATGACAGACAGGAGGCTGTCTTTCAAAACACATCTTGAATACGATAACGAGAAAGCAGCGAAAACTATATCATCGTTATCGAGGATAATACTAAACGCACGAGGTCCAAAGCAAGGGCGGCGTCAGCTACTGGCAGGCGTAGTGAAAACCCAACTACTCTACGGGGCACCGGTATAGCAGCACGCCATGGAGTATCAGTCGTACCTACGCGGGGTGAAATCGACCTATCGCTTGTGTGCTCTCCGAGTTTGTAGCGCTTTTAGAACGGTATCATACGATGCCGCACTTTTAATCTCTGGCTTGTGCCCAATTGACATATTGGCAAAGGAAGCAGCCACAATGTTTGAGGATAGAAACTCGCGGTCCGAAGCACGCGAGATTAGTATTCAAAATTGGCAAAACAGATGGAACATATCGAATAAGGGGCGCTGGACATACCGCTGTATACCAGATTTTAAAACATGGGTAACGAGAACACACGGGGAGGTAGATTTTTATCTGACTCAGTTCTTAAGCGGCCATGGATGCTTTAAAGAATACTTTTATCGGTTTAAGCACGAAAGCAACAACGTATGCGATCACTGTGGAGGCGAGGCAGTGGAAGATGTCTACCACGTGTTCTTCGAATGCCCCAGATCGTACAGCTTTAGAAGTAAACTACGCAGCATAGCCGATGAATACTACACTCCCGAGTCGCTGGTTGGTCACATTCTACGAAGTAAACAAAAATGGATGGCAGCGTGCGAGGTAATCGCAGAAGCCTTGAAGTGGCTTAGAAGTCTGGAACGGCTGCGCCCCAGCAGGGAAAACTGAAGAAAAGCAAACAAACACGAAAAACAAGAGGCGGGTTGGAAACACGGCCTTCCAACCACCTAGTTTAACAAACCTATACCAGAGGTGCAGATTGCAGATTGGAGATTCACGTAAGTATCTCAGATGCGGGTGGAAACACGGCCTTTCAACCGCCTGGTTCACGTGACACAAACCAGGGCCGGAAACATGGCAACTCCAACCGGCTAGATGCAGAAAAGCTAGTGAGACAGAATAAGCGAGTAGATGTAGTGTAAGTACATGCCTATATAGCTATATCTATATACATATCTTTGGTAGTTGGACAAGAACGACTTTCTTTGATCAATATGATCAATACTCCAGACTAGATGAATGAAAAATCTAACAAAAGATCCCCAGCTAAGAACTGAAATAGTACAGTAACGCTGACCAACTGACGTTGAGACTTGTGCTCAAACCACCTCCCGACGGAATACTTAACGGTAGTACCGGGGGTTCGGTACATGACGGTAGGAGGTTTAGTGTGTTAAAGTCATACACTGACTGTAAGGCTTTCGATGCTTCCTCCCCTGAAAAAAAAAACAGTCCACTTGAGGAAAGATAAGTATAAACAACCCTCATACAAAACAGATTGTTTCTTAAAATTCAAGCAATGCCCTTGAACAAACAAACAATATAATCAATAGAACAATAGAACATTAGGAACGTTTATGAACATTAGAACGTTTAGAACCAAACTTTTAAGATTGAGTATATAAGCAAATGTAAAATAGTTTAAGACTCAGAATTAAAATATATTCTAAACCATCAACACCATTATATAAAAATAAAAATGCAGAGACAGTGTTGCAAAGTTGATCCGAAGTGTTTTTGTTACGTTTGTGGTGGTTATATGATTAAAAAAGTGGCAAAATAATAACAAATGCGCTCAAAGATGCCTATCTGCACTACTTTGGTTTCAGAGTAGCAGACACTCATAAGTCATGGAGACCGAAACTTATCTGTAACGCATGCAAAACAAAGCTGTATAAGTGGTCATTGGGAGAACGTGAGTATTTTTCCTTTTCAAAGCCAGCGCTCTGGAGAGAACCTAAAAACCATGAAGATGGTTGCTACTTTTGTTTGATGAAAGTTACGGGTATAAATGGAAAAAAATTAGCAAAACATAATTATCCTGATGTATCATCAGTATTCAAGCCAGTTCCACGTACTGCTAATGATCCATTGCCAGTTTAGCGAAGTGTAAGTGCAAACATCCTGGAAACTTTAACTCCATCACCCCCGAGCAGTGAAAGCGGTTTTGTCATGGAAGGGCCACATTTAATTTCGCTAGATGAACTAAGCGGTTTGATTCGTGACTTGAGTTTGTCCAAACAAAAAGCAGAGCTGCTAGCATCACGGCTGCAGCAATGGAAAAATCTAGACTCTCGAACACAAGTTACTGAATACAGAAACAGAAGACAACATAAGTTTCTGTAACGATATTAATGGTTTATTTAATGAAATGAATGCACCCTACGATCGAAACGAATGACGTTTATTCATTGATGGTTCCAAATACAGCCTAAAAGCTGCTCTTCTCCACAACGGGAATAACAAACCATCTATTCCGATTGCTCATGCAGTACAAACGAAGGAATGCTACGAAACATTGCCGAAGATCCTGTGCTTCATCAAATACAATGATCATAAATGGAAAATATGTGGTGATCTAAAGGTATAAACATTAATTCCAATTAAATCGAAAACACTTATTTTTTATATTATTTCAACAGTTTATTGGCATCTTAACTGGGTTGCAATCTGGATTCACCAAATTTTGTTGTTTCTTATGCTTGGGGGATAGCCGCGAAACTGAACATCATTATGTGAGGAAAGAATGGCAAAGTCGTACTCACTATGAGCCTGGAGAGCAAAACGTCTCCGCTGAACGACTTGTAAATCCACAAGACATTTTCCTGCCACCTCTTCACATTAAACTTGGCCTTATAAAGAACTTCGTCAAAGCATTAAACCGTGAAGGACCGGTTTTCAGTACTTAGTCAAGTTGTTTCCCAAATTGTCATATGCAAAAATCAAAGAAGGAATATTTGTGGGACCTGATATTAGAAAACTAATGGCTGATAAAGGATTTACAAAGTGTTTAACGCCCGATGAAGCAGCCGCGTGGGCATCTTTTCAAAATATCGTTCACCACTTTTAATCACAAATCCCCTAATTTTGAGGAAATTATTGGCGATATGTTGGAAAATTATCGAAAGATTGGAGCTCGGATGTCTCTAAAGATGCATTTTCTGCATTCCCATCTCGATTTCTTTCCCGAAAACTTGGGTGATACGAGCGACGAACAGGGAGAGTGGTTACATCAAGATCTAGCCAAAATTGAAAGGCGATACCAATGATTTTGGGATGAAGGCATGATTAGCGACTATTGTTGGACTCTAATACGCGAAACAGATACTAAACAATACAAAAGGCAAAGTTCCACCAATCTTCATTGCTGATTTGTTACTTTTAAGTTAATAAAATGAATATTATTTGACAAAAATCTTAAAAAATGAATTTGAATTTTGTTGAAAGTTAAAAAAAAAATTCCCAAAAATAGAGTTTTTGCCGGATCTGCCCAATATTTTGCTAAAAGTGTTTGCTATTAAACACACTAATTTTAGGAATAAAAAATTATCCTGATTTTCACAACTTCGTGCAAAAAAACCATTTTTAAAATCAAAATCGTAAAAATTCGCCTAAATTTCGACTTTGCTCAGCGATGGTTTGACCTTTCCCTACATATTATACGTCGTTAGAAGCGTATTTTAATTTCCTTTCGAACAAGCTGTTGCTTCCGTTCGTCGCTTTTGTAAAATTGGCGAAACGCTTTTTTGAATGAAGTGGTACCTAAAAAACACAAATTTACCGATATCTCGAAATCTTAAATCAATCTTAAAAAACGGAATGCAAAATTAAAAAGCACTTTTAGTTGCCCACTACACCTTTTTCAGTTTAAGTTCAGAAAAGTACAATTCATATTCAGAAAGTTACAATTCAAGTTCAGAAATTCCACTTTAAGTTCAGAAAAATACAGTTAATATTCAGAAAGTTGCAATACATATTCAGAAAGTTACAATTCAAGTTCAGAAAATTACAATTCAAGTTCAGGATTTCCATGTTAAATTCAGAAAATTACAATTCAAGTTCAGGATTTCTATTTTAAATTCAGAAAGTTAAAACTCATATTCAGAAAGTTACAATTCAAGTTCAGAATTTTCATTTTAAATTCAGAAAATTGTAATTGAAGTTCAGAAAATTACAATTGAAATTCAGAAAACTACAATTGAAATTCAGAAAACTGTTCAGGTATTTTATTATACTGTGGAAATATTTTATGCACATAGGCAAATACATATACATATACAAGCATGAATAACCAGTATACTATTTATTGCACGTAACAACCAAATACCAGCAATGAGAGAGTGCAAAAGGAAGTTTGGATTTTGAAGGGTAAATATGTGAAGAGCCTACATAGTTGGTCATTGCAACAAAAGCGTACACAAAATACAATAATATATATATTTGTAGTATATATATAGCATTCAGATTTATTATTTATTTTTATATACTGAAAAGAGTAACAATGCAGGTAACAACAGTAGTTAGTAACAAAAAAAAAGAAAACAAGAAAAAAAACTACCTAAACATTCGAAATGTTCTTGTATGTATGAATAAATGTATATGAAATTACTTGCTTATATATTTATTATTCACCAGCCGGCATATCACGTAGCGAAAGTGCATCTGCATGAGAGCTAAAGCAGTGCTGCGTTGTTCGTGCGCCTGTTATCGCTACCTTAGCTTCATCAATTTTGGCCTCTAAATACTGCAGCCTCTGCTCAGCAAGGCCTGGACCTTGCACATTGGGCACATCCAAACTCGACTTAACAATAGTTTTTATTTTGGACCATATCGCCTCTACTGGATTTAGCATGGGCGAATATGGTCCCAAACGAGGGACACTTGCCAGCCCATTGGAGTGCTCAAGTACGGCAGCTTCAACGGTCGAGTGGCAAGGTGCGTTATCACAAATAATAACCAAGTCACTTAAGTTGTTGCCGAAATCGCGCCACTTCTGCAAGACCGTACCAATCCAGCGCCTGAACGAGGCTGCAGTAAAAGAACCACGTTGTTTATCAAACGTTATGAAATTAAAATGTAAATTTTGAACTTGAATTTGAAATTTCCGAACTTGAATTGTAATTTTCTGAAATTGAATTGTAACTTTCTGAATATGAATTGTACTTTTCTGAACTTAAACTGAAAAAGGTGTAGATAACTGATTGGAGAAGCTATTTATCTGGGATAGATTAAAATTTAAAAAGTTATGAATAAGATACACCTCGGAGGTGCTGGAAACATTCGTAATAATAAGATTAGAACAGAGGACCATACAATATTAGGCAAATTAAAGTCACCTAAAATACAGAAGTGGTCGTCAAAATGATTACGTATTATGTCAATAATGTTATCAACATCCGATTTATAGAGATGATCCGAACTTGCAGGAGGAATTTAGGATGCACAGATAAGAATTTTAGAGGTGCCCTGAACAGAGACACAGAGTTGATCTATGTAGTAGTGAATTCTTATCGCTGAAATCCACTAACGATGAGCGGAGATGACGGCGCACAGCGATCATCACACCACCACCACGTGTGAGACCAGTTTTGGAGAAATTCCGGTCTTTGCGATACACATTGTAAAGATTGCAGTCAAAAGATTCACCATCATAAAAATCGGACTTGAGCCAAGTTTCGACTATAACAAAAACATCGTATTCGGAATGAGAGCTTGTATTTGTTCTCAAGCCAGAAACATTATAAAAATATTTGTAAGTTTTGCAAGCTCGAGACACAGAGAAACAATAATTCGTAATGAATTTCAAAAAGGCCAGCACACGCATTCGTTCGTATGACCGAAGGTCTAACAACAACGTGTGCTCCCTGTTGGCAAGAACAAACAAACAAAAGGGAATTAATTGAAGTGGAGATAAATGCATTGTGACGTCACAGGGCATCATAGCTTAGATGTTAGAATTTCCTAACAGCGGCCTTGGTGCAGACACTGGTTCATATCCCAGTGTCCGAAAAGGGATCTGATGATGAGCTTGGAAGCTCTGAAACATGTAATCCTATCCATCGCTGTGATTTAACAATGTAATTTTTCTCCAATTATCAATTTTTCCCAAAAACTGATAATTAAAATTCATTACGAATTATTGTTTCTCTGTGTCTCGAGCTTGCAAAACTTACAAATATGTAAAAAACAAGAAAGACCGCAAAAACCAACAACAAAAAATTATAAAAATAAATATTTAGGTGAGTTGAACCGCTAAGACTACTCCTTCGACTCGATTTCTTTCTTCTTTTGAAAAAAGTGAAACGGCTTTACGGTCACATTAGAGGACCATAGATCGTTATTAAGGAGCTTACTGTAGTCTTTAGATAGCACTCGTACTTCGAAGGCAACTTTGACCGAAGTGTTGATATCGACATCTCTCTTAACTAATCTAAAGCAACCTATCTTATCAGCATCGATAAGAGCGTGCTCAGAGATGTATTTTATAATATGCTCTTCGGTGAAAGACGGCAAAAAAGAGGATATGTGAATCTATTTGAATTTGACGAAAACATCCAACTCCGCATTATTATTGCTCCCCCTTACAACTGCATGTGACTTCTCCCTAGTCGATATTCCCGCATTTGTTGGTTGTTTAGGCGCAGCAGTAGACGCAATAGAAAAGTTAGCGGCGCAAGCAGCAGCAGCAAAAGAGCGAGTGCCAGCAGCAAGCGGAAAGTGCATGTTTGTGTGATTGTGACAAGCTTCGGCATCTGGTAGTGGCTGAGGTGATTTGTTTTGTGCTTTATTTTGCTTTGTTTCGACATGTGTTACACTATTTTTCTGTGTTACATTAGGGGCACTGACCTTTGTCTTTGAGCTCGTACGGATTTCCCTTCTCTCACTGACCACTTCATCCGTATGACTCTCTCCAGGCATTAATAAGTCAAAAAAAACTTTGCAGCGAACCAACACTTTTTACATAAAATCAGTATTTTACTTGTCGACTACTTTTTTCAATAAAACTTCAGAAAAAGGTCTTCTTTAACTTAAATTGATGTTTTTGAAACATTTTGTCCATTAACTCTTATTTTATCGAGCACCGAAAATAAATTATACCACTTGTGCTGTAAATGGTTTTAAGATTTCATTTAACTTATAAATAGTTTGGAATCTGTTTCGCTTTCTAATCGCAAACCTCGAGAACGGCTAAACAGACTTTAATGAAATTTAAAACATAAACAGTCTAGGTGCTCGGCATGATTCTAGGTTAAAAAAAACTTAAAAACTTATCAGGGTTTTCGGGATATCGGTCAAAATGTGGACCGGGGTTACCTTAGAAGGCCTTTATGCGAAATGGGTATCAAATAAAAGGTATTGATGAGTGCTTTAAAACGAAGTGGCTTCTAGGTCCATAGGTGAGTTCGGTCCGAAAATATTGACCAAAATGTGGACCATGGGTAACACCGAAAGGTGTTCATATGATATGGGTATCAAATGAAACGGGTTGTTTAGGGTTTTAAAAAGGAGTGATTTTCAGGTACATATGTGAACCTGTTTCGGCAATATCATATATATTATTTCTGTAATGACGTTTTGTGTTTGCTCCTAATTTTCTGGTCTCATTTCGAACCAATATTAATAAGTAGGGTATCGCTTTAAAGGTGTGGGTTACCTCTACATGCGAAACTATATATTAATTACAGCAGTGCTTTTGTTTAAGCGTATTTTATAAAAATTTATTTGTTTAAATAAACCAAATTTGTAAATTTTTTTTTCGTGTTTTGAGACATGAGAAATTATGATAAGCAAACAAAATAAACAGAACTTTTACCTTTCAATGGTTATGTCTGGCGGCAAATACTTATTCAATATCTGATCCATTATCAGAAAAAATACTCAGAATTCCACTACTGTTATCTTCACCTGAGTCCATTCAAAGAAATTATTACAAAAACACTGAGAATAAGTCTTTATCCCATGAAATTCACTGCACGAATGGTGAATTTGTCAATTATACCACTTGTGCTGTCAACAAATAGGCAGCAGCGTTCACTGCACAAGTAATTTCTATATGAGATTGCTACGGGAACTAGAAGCTACCACGTTATTGCATTAAATAGAACACTTTTTTCTCCATACAGTACCATGCGTAACTAAAAAAAAAAAAGTGGAGTTATACCACTTGTGCTTTAAAGTGATCAACTGTTCTTTAGTGTTAATACATGAATAAACAGAATTTGGGGCATATTGTTCACATATATATTATGTATATGGCCCAAAGTGAAAAAAACACAAAAAAATACAATCATTTTTGTTTCAATTTCCAGCAAATACATATGTGTTCTCATAAGAGGTTTAATATGAAAATGAATAATTTACGTGCGTTCAAAGCAGTTTATGTCAACATTGTAGCAAAAATATATATTTTCGATGTTTAGAATGAATTTTTCGATATTTGAATAAGTGCACTAGTATGGGTACAGTGTGCGTTAAGTTGTAGCGCAATGAAAATAAGGGGCTATTTCCTATTACATTTACCTTGTATACACTTTCAAATTTCATTTATAGTAACATTGACATTTCACAAAAAGTCGATATGAAATCTATCAGTTTCCAAGGAATCAGCTATATAGACATACATATTTTAAATTGAAAGACAAAAGTACCTTAGCGGAATAGATAAATTTCAGGAATTCGCTAAATTGTTTGCAATAAAGAACAAGTATTCAATACACATTCGAAGTACCAATTATATTGGTCATGGACAACGGGAGGGGATTTCTCCCTCTTGTCTTGAACTATGTCCGCTCGCTAGCTATTGAAGTCTACCAAACTCCCACACAACGGAGTGAAAGCAACAGTCAGGTTGAGCGCTACCACTCATCCTTGATTGAAATATACCGCTGCATTTCTGCTGAATTTGATAAAATGACTCCGAAGGAACGCGTCTCGATAGCAGTGGACCGGTACAACAATACCGTTCACTCTGTTACTAACCGAAAGCCAGCAGATATATTCCTTAACAGGAGTTCAAGAATCAAATACCAGGGATTGGTAGACCTTAGAGAGAAAACTTATGAAGACGTTAAAGCCTTGTTGGAAGAGGAGCAGGAGGTCAGGAACGCAAGGTTGGACAAGAAATGTTCCACGCCGCGCACTTTCAGTGCCGATGACAAACTATTTATTGCAAATAAACAGGTACAAGGTAAACAAAAGCCACTGTTTAAGGAAGAAACTGTTGCTGAAAACAGAAACGTAACTATTGTTACTGAAAGTGGGATAAAATTCCACAAAAGTGATGTAAAAAACGTCCAAAATAACATTGGTCACAAGACAAATCTTATGTATGTATGCCTCAATAGTCCGATACGCATCTCGAGGCACTCCTCAAGGGGGAGTCCTATCCCCTTTGCTGTGGAACCTAACCGTGAACACCCTACTTCTGGAACTGGAAAACACCGGTTGCCAAATCATTGCCTACGCCGACGACATCGCTCTTACGGCCACTGGCAGGCGTCTTCAGGCCCTAAGTGAACTGCTCCAATCGGAAATGGTCCTTTTCACGAGAAAATACAAAGTACCAGCTTTTACACCACCCCGCCTGAACGGGGTAGGTTCACGCTCCCCCAAGAGGTCAGGTACCTCGGCGTTATCTTAGATAGCAAACTCAACTGGAACAGGCATGCTCAGGACAGATCCCGGAAAGCTATCACTGCCCTTTTTGCATCCAAACCAGCCCTAGGGAAGAAATGAGGTTTGAACCAACGGGTGATTCACTGGCCGTACGCCGCTGTGGTTAGACCCATCCTCATCTATGGTGTTGTTGTATGGTGGCCTGCACTAGAACGTAACATCATCTTAGGAACGCTGGGTAGAGTACAACGTTCTGCGGCGGTGCTTATTGCGGGGTCAGTTCTATCCACGCCTACCAAAGCTTTGGAGGTCATGCTCAACCTACTCCCGGTTGACTTGTACAGTAAACTCCAAGTAAGCTATAGTGCAGTAAGACTGAGCGCTGTTCAACGATGGAATGACACCAAATTTGCACACGCAAAGCTCTTGGAGACCCTACCCAAAAAGCTGAAAACCGTGGACTACACCACACCTACAGGCCACGGCCCTAATACCAAGTTCTCCACCAAAATCTCTAAGAGGGGGGAATAGAAGGACAGGCACAAACCCGCATTCAGAATCCATATTTACAAACGGCTCAAAGCTTAACGCGAAAGTGGGCAGCGGCGTCTTCTCGGAGGATCTTTCACTATGCTTAAGCATTAGACTACCTAGCCACTGCAGCATATTCCAGGCGGAACTTACAGCCATAGAAGAGGCTACTCGCTGGCTTTTATCGAAAAACCGCACATCTGTGTCCATATATAGCGACAGCCAGGGAGCGATCAAAGCTGTTCAGGATAGTAACTCTACCTCGAAACTAGCCCAAGACTGTAGGCAATCGCTCAATGAATTGTCTTCGAAATGCTCCACAGCGGTGGTATGGGTTCCACGCCATAGCGACATTCCTGGAAACTGTGCTTCTGAAGAGCAAGGGAAGATTAGGAGCATACCGAGGAGAACCACACTAGGGCATATCCCCAACCCCTGCGGGTTGGGGCTTAGAATATGCCCGCGGTAGGCATAGCGGTCGTAAGAGGCGACCAATATGCACAAAGGTAATGATGTGCAACTCGATGGTTGATTTACGGATATGATGCCTCCCACCTCTCATTACCCATCTTCTCTTTCCTTTCGGAAGGAGGGATGACATGACCTAGAAGGTTTCACTGGTCATACGAAATCGCTCCCACGACAGTCGGGCAGTACCGCAAGGGAGTACCGGATTCATATCCCGCCAAGGACTGTTATTTCGACAACACTCCCCAAAACCTTCGGGGAGTGAGTTTGTTGTTAAAACAACAACAACAGGGCATATCCCCACCTCTTCCCACCACTAAGCTCTGGCACCTACGTGAGTTCGAAGGGAAGGCAAACTGTACATGGGCTAGGGAAACGACATGCGCGGTGTGCAGGCAAACTTGGCCGACCCTCCCTTGGACTGTTGATCGGGGTGCTCACGGGACACTGTATCATGGGTGAACATGCTAAGCGTATGGGGGTCCATTCAAATGACTTCTGTCGCAGCTGCAGGGACGAGGAGGAAATTGAGAGTGTCGAGCACTCCCTCTGCAGCTGCCCTGCACTAGCCAGAACCCGGCTGGAGTGCCTAAGCAGAGGCCTACTCTTTAGCGTAGCGGAGGTAGGCTCTGCCGAAATTGGGGACATCCTGTGCTTCATTAAGCGTACAGGGTTGTTCTTTCAATGATCACATATACTTAAAGGTAGAAGGGATGTCGCGGAGAGGCAGCCACCTAACCTAACCTAACCTATTTTTTTTTAAATAAAATCTGATAAATAGCATTAAGTTCATAGAATATTTTGAAATGTTAGCTTTTCACTAACTATGTATACCAGTTATAAGGATATTTGTACTTTGACTCTAGAATCTGCCTCTGTGCATTAGCACAGGCATGCATCGTATTCGACCTGCCCTCACCCATGGTAACCGTACGAGATGGGTATGGCTCGATTGTCAACGGATACTTCAAGCTAACTCATGTGATCAATGTAGCCCGCTATGAAGCGGCCGCAGGTCGTCTGGAAGCCGAGGTCACTCGCCTAAATGAAACCAATGATACCACGGACGGAAGGTTTGAACCTTTGAACTCAATGAGCTAAAAGGTCCAGAACACCAGAGAAGTAAGCGTGCAATTAATTGGATAAGATCGGCTTGGTAATGGGTTGCCAGGACTCTCTAGTACTAAGCTACAACCAACAGTACAAGGTAAACAATCAAATATTTAAGAAAACTCATGAGTTATTTCAGGTGGTCAATGGCACATGACCACGTTATGAATTTATCAGAAGAAATCCTGCACAAGGTAATGATTCTGAAGGATGATGTCAATGAGTTCGTGCAAGCCTGTCAAATGGCCAAGGCTGGAGTAGTTAACAGCAACCTGCTGAACAAAGAGGAAATGAATGAGTTGAAAAATAAACAAGTAAGGAAGTCTAAGTTCGGGTGAACCGAACAATAAATACCCAGCGTTAGTTTTCAGAAAAAGTGGGCGTAGTTTTCATCCGATTTCACCCATTTTAAAAACCAATCTATTCCGAGCCTCAACAATAGCGAATTTGGTGGGCGCGGCCACGCCCCTTGTTATAAAGCTTTAACCGCTTACATGAGCCAAAAGTACTGAATCGATCTTTACAAGGGTTATACCATGTCCTATATATAACTTTGGAAAAGAAGGCGTGCCATGCCCATAACTTTTAAAGTATTTTGTGAAATATTTTGATATACGGATATATGCGTCCATTAATTAATATTTACCTAATTTTAAAAAAGTGGGTGGTGGCACGCCCACGGATTTTATTATGTTGTTTGTCCCTATTTGAAGATCAGTTTTCATTGCCGATCTTCATGATACTTTCACAGTGGCTTGTTAATAGTGAAATGTTGATATTTTGTTTATTCACTTGTGGGCGGTGCCACGCCACAAGACCAAACTGCAAAACTGTTAATTTAACAAGTAAGGAAGTCTAAGTTCGGGTGAACCGAACATTTAATACCCAGCGTTAGTTTCCAGAAAAAGGGGGCGGGGTTTTCATCCGATTTCGCCCATTTTAAAAACCAATCTATTCCCAGCCTAAACAATAGAGAATTTGGTGGGCGCGGCCACGGCCCTTGCTTATAAAGCATTAACCGCTTACATGAGCCAAAAGTACTCAATCAATCTTTTCAATGGTGATACCATGTCCTATTTATAACTTTGGAAAAGAAGGCGTGCCATGCCCATAACTTTTAACGTATTTTGTGAAATTTTTGATATACGGATATATGTGTCCATTAATCAATATTTACATAATTTAAAAAAAGTGGGTGGTGGCACGCACACGGATTTTATTATGTTGTTTGTCCCTATTTGAAGATCAGTTTTCATTGCAGATCTTTATGATACTTTCACAGTGGCTTGTTAATAGTGAAATGTTGATATTTTGTTTATTCACTTGTAGGCCGTGCCACGCCCATTTTCCAAAATATTACCAAAAAACCTTTAAACAACACTAATAACATCATCAAGTGAATGAGTGTACTAAATTTTAGCATTATATCTTTATCAGTTAAACAGATATTGCATATTCCGGTTTCCTAACTCTCGTTTAGAGAACTTTAGTCCAAAAGTGGGCGTGGTCGTTCACCGATTTTTCTTATTTTCTATGGTAGTACTCTACATAAACATAAGATGCCTGGTACCTAGTTTCGTAAATCTATCTCACACCGTTCTGAAGTTATTAGCAGTCGAATTTGAAAATTGCGTGACTCATAAGTGGGCGGTGGCACGCCCACTTTCCAAAATTTTGCAAAAATAATGTAAAGAATATGAAAATTGATGTATGTACCAAATTATATTATTATAGCGGTATCAGTTAATTAGATATGGACTTTTCAATATTTCCACCTCCTTTCAATATAACTTTTATGAAAAAGTAGGCGTGGTCGCTAAGCGATTTCGTTTATTTTCTATATCTGAATTTAACACAAAAATAGTATGCCCTCTACAAAATTTCGTTGTACTAGCATAAACTGTGCTGAAGTTATTGAGAGTCAAAATTTGAAAATTTCTTCAAATATATGTGGGCGGTGCCACGCCCCTTTTAAAAAAATTTGATAAAATCGGCCTTGGAACATCTAAATCAATACATGTTGCAAATTTTATCATTGTAGCTGCTTCTGATATTGAATTAACCCGTTTTATACGTTTTTCGAAATTTTCGATATCGAAAAAGGGGCGTGGTTATGGTCCGATTTTACCCATTTTCAATAGCAATCTATTCTGAACCCAAATAAGTACGCGTGCCGAATTTGGTGAAGATATCTCATTATTTGCTCAAGTTATCGTGTTAACGGACAGACGGACAGACGGACGGACGGACATGGCTCAATCAAATTTTTTTTCGACCCTGATGATATTGATATATGGAAGTCTATATCTATCTCGATTCCTTTATACCTGTACAACCAACCGTTATCCCAACAAAGTTATAATACCCTTGTACTAGTACTAGTACGCTGGGTATAAAAATACATTGCCACACCCCATTTATCGGAACAATTGATTGTATGCAAGCTATATTTTATGTAAGTTCGATCTGCCTGATTTTAACTGCACACATTACATATACTAAATAAAAAGAAGTCCTTGTTTTTTGCCAAGCACTAACCTTAACCTCAATTCTCAGGAAATAAATTGGTCCGACACAGTAAAATATCTTGGCGTAGTTCTTGATAAAAAGCTGATTATTCGCGATCACGTTCAATACATTAGAAAGAAATATAGCACAGCAATAAAAATTATGTACCAGTTAATTAACAGAAAATCCAAATTATTATTTATTTATATTTCAGTCAATAGTCCTATATACATGCCCAGTTTGGGTACATGCGCGAAATCACATGTAAAAACGCTACAAATAATGCAAAATAAACTTTTAAGGATAATGCTGAATGTGCCATGGGAGAACTCCACTAGAAAGTTACATAACGAAACTAAGGTAGAAATGATATCAACCCGTATATCCAAAATAAGTGAGAAATTTAACTTGCTTTGTAGTATCTCTGAAAACAAATTAATGCTAAATCTATTCTAGCAAAAGGAAAAAAACAATCATTACACAACAAATATGTGAATATACGTAAGCTGTTTTCAATTTGGATGTTAAACTTTTTTCATTGAGGTTTTTTGTTAGTAGTTTTTCCTTACACACTTATTTATCTTTTTAACTATCAAGTCTTTCCAAAATATGTATAACATAAGTTTAGAATTAAGGTGATGCCATATTCTTTAAAGGTGGCGCGAACTAAAGTCAGTCGCACCCCAAAAGCGAATTAATGTCAGTGATAGATATTAAGACGCATGCCAAAAGCGATAGATATTAAGACGCATGAGTCGCTCAGTGTATAAAGTGAATGAGTCCATTTTTGGCTTTCTTGAGATTTCGCGTGGATACACTTCCTTTTATGACTAACTATGTACCTATGGTAAAAATTTTGTTTTCAAATTTAACGGCAAACCTCTTTTAAAGACAAAAGATTTTTTTGTACGAAACAAAAAATTTTTAATTTTGATTGTTTTTTGCGGTCAGTTATAAATGAATTTATTTGGAGATCGTAGGCTAGTTCGACCTAATTTGGTTTGGTGCAAATAAAAGTTTTTATTTCACCTTCTTGCCCAACGTTTCGCTGCATATTCCAGCTTCATCAGGGGCTACACTATTTATTTTTCAAGAGATAAAGAAAAATTACATATGAACATTCATGAACATAAACAAACAGAAGATTACACATAAACATGTAGAGCAATAAAATTCACTTACAAAAAGATAAACAATATGAACACTTAAAACTAATCATCCGTACCACCTTGCGTGGTAGTTTTGTCATTACTAAATCTATTTGTTAAACATAACATGTAAGCAGCGCTTATGCAGTCGTAGTCTTCTTTTTTGTTGATCGTCTTTTCTCTATTTCTCAATATGTGCAAGCTTTCCAATTAGTCCAAGAGCTGGCGACAAAAATCGACAAGAGTTTAGTAATGGCCCATAACTTAATATGGCGTAGTATTGAGGGTGTACATGAGTCAGCACCCACTCGTAAGGTCAGGTAGTGGAACACCTGGCGGCGGCACGCTTTGAAGTATGTAAAATTACATCATCCTCTACAAGTGTTTAGTAATATTTGAAAATTTGCAAAAAAGTAGTTTGTAGTATAAAAAAAGTGGTCAAAGTGGTCAGACCGCATTATTGTGGAACGCCGCCAGTCAGCACCCTGTATAAGTTGTCGCCGGAACGATGTTGGTGCAAGAGCTTAGTAATAACTGAAAATTGTCCTACTGCTTTATTATTATACATAATTTAATAAAAAAACAGTCAGATCACAAATTAATGGAACAGAGGTAGTCAGCACTCGCTTAAAGTGCTGATATCGAACCGCGCGTTTTCGGAGCGGGTAGGGCTATATTGATTTGTTTGCTTTATAAAATTACAAATTGTAAATGCAAACATTTTTTCAAAGTTTAAGTAAAAACTAGGAAAAGGCACTTGCTTATTTTTTATTCACACGGCTCGATATGTAATAAAACTATGAGAGCTGTTGAACACTCTGTGTATTGAATTGTATAATAAATTTTTTTTATTGAATGTGTAGTAATATTTACTATTAAAATAGGTGTTTTTTCTTCTTAGCTGCATAATTTTTTTCTGCTTGTCAAGAGTAAATTTCAATGGAAAAGCAAAAACAAAATTTGACAAGCGAGTGAAATTGTAAGCACCTCTAAATTAAGGTGCTTAGCTAAGCGGCGTTTATTCCTTTGAATTTCATAAAAAATTTCGTATTTTGACATGTTGAATTTTTTTGCCTTGACTGCATGAAGCTTCAGAATAAAAAACACCTAATATAAACTTACTGTGATTCAGAAGGCTGACTGCCTGAACTTGATTTTCTGAAACGCTTTCCCAAAGCTGTGAATTTTCTGCAGCACTGTACATGGTAACCTTCAATTTTATTTGGGGTTGACTGCAATACTACACTATCATAATTTAAATTATTATCACAACGAATACTTAATATTGCTTTGCATTTTGCAAGACTTTTCTCAACAAAAAGTATAACATTGTTATCTCTTTGCAAGCAAATAACGCAGATAGGAGGCATTTTACACGCACGAGTTAAATAAATCAAATAATAGGTACTAGGTAGGTGATAGGTAGCTAGTGAGATCAAGTGATTTGGCTGTTCTTCCTAATCAGCTGATGTTTGTTGATTTGGCATTTCGTTTATATCTGATTTGTAAACAAGTGTTTTGTTTTTGTTGTGCAAGTAGTATGCATTAAATATTATTTTACATACTATGGGTACAGGTAATTGCATTGCGGCTTGCTTATGCATATTTGCTTGTACGAATATACATAAGTAGGTATAACTACAGGTAAGTATATTAGGTTTTAGTTATTGTAATTAATAAAATAGAATAAAGAAAAGGAATATGTAAGTACATAAATATGTAGGTATGTTTGTAAGTGCTTATGTATATATGTTTATATATTGTATATATATATATATATATGTACATTAGGGTGATTAATTATTTTGTATATAACATGGTGTATTATATTGATATTAAAAAAATGTTTTCAATTACAATTTGTAATTTTATAAAGCAAACAAATAATATAGCCCTACCCGCTCCGAAAACGCGAGGTTCGATATCCGCACTTTAAGCGAGTGCTGACTACCTCTGTTCCATTAATTTGTGATCTGACTGTTTTTTTATTAAATTATGTATAATAATAAAGCAGTAGGACAATTTTCAGTTATTACTAAGCTCTTGCACCAACATCGTTCCGGCGACAACTTATACAGGGTGCTGACTGGCGGCGTTCCATAATAATGCGGTCTGACCACTTTGACCACTTTTTTTATACTACAAACTACTTTTTTGCAAATTTTCAAATAATACTAAACACTTGTAGAGGATGGTGTAATTTTACATACTTCAAAGCGTGCCGCCGCCAGGTGTTCCACTACCTGACCTTACGAGTGGGTGCTGACTCATGTACACCCTCAATACTACGCCATATTAAGTTATGGGCCATTACTAAACTCTTGTCGATTTTTGTCGCCAGCTCTCCGACTAAATGTGTATCTGGTTAATTCTCGTTTTTCCTTATCAATAATTTTGGTGTTGTTGAAATCAGCTGTATGGCCACTGCTGATTATATGTTGTGAGAGCGCTGTGCTTGGCTTTTGTTTTTTGACGTCTGCTTTGTGTTCGGCTATTCGTACCGCGAATTCTCTTCGCGTAGTTCCGATGTACATCTTATCACATTGTTCGTTGGCTTTTCCATTGCATTCTATTTTATATATCACATTGTTTTGTTGTAGTTTGTCTATTGGATCTTTTGTTCTTGTATAAATTTTGGATAAAGTGTTGTTGGATTTATAAGCTAAGGTGATGTTTTGTTCTTTCAGTATGCTGTGGTCTATTGTATTAAGCTTTGGTATATATGTGACGCTGTAATATTTCTTCACTTCTGTTGTTGCTGCAACTTGTGGTTTATTTTGGGGGTTGCTACTTTTTCTGATTTCCTGGTTTATTAGTTCATGTGTCAAGTGGTCAGGGTAATTATTATTTTTCAGGATTGTGTGTATTTTTTCAATGTTAGATTCGTGGAATTTTTCGTGGCTAATTGTCATTATTTTTCGTATTAAATTTTTCGCTGTGTTGATTTTGTACTTTTTTGGTTGGGAGGATAAAAAATTAATTAGTCGACCAGAGGATGTTGGTTTCGAGTACCAATTTAAAATGATGCTGTTGTTGGTTCTGTGTATGCGCACATCTAGAAAAGGGATGATTTCATTTTCTTCCATTTCTATTGTAAATTGTAGTTTATGGTGGTATTTGTTCAGTGTCTCGAGGATTTTATTCACGTCTTTTCGTTTCAGTATTGCAAAAATGTCGTCTACATATTTGGTGATAAAAAAAAAAAAAAAAAAAAAAAAAAAAAAAATTATTTTCAGTGGAAGAAGGGAATAAGTCCACGTGTGCATTTATATTGCATTAATCACTTGTTAACTTTGCTTTTAATCACTCTTATTTGTTTCTAATTCTTGTCTCTCTTCGAGTTTTCGCTACCTGCCAATTTTTTTGTGTTCTTTAAATTGTTGTTGTACTTAGTTTAATGTATGAGAGCAGCAATCGGAAGCGTAACTGTAATCTTACTTTATGCCTTATTTCATATGAAATCGACCTGTGATTGCTGTTATGATATCGCTGTGGTTAAAAGAGTTTCTTATTACAAAGATTTCGTAAACATTTTTAATTTTTTATAAGAAACCAGGGTAAGACAATGTTATTGAATAGCCTGACTCAAAATCTATTGTATCCTCAAACTAGAGCTATAGCAAAAGAAAAGAAAAAGGATATGATTGATTTATTAAAATATATCCCTCCCGTGCACCATACTTTTTATAAAAACTTGAAAAGAGGTTCAAGTCAGAATGATCCTTCCGACGATGACATCATATTTTGTTAAATGAAATTGTTATTCATTCAAAAAGAAGAAATTTTTAATTTAATTTTTGTTTTCAAAATAAGAAATTTTTTATGTTATTTTTTAAGTTCGTTAAAAATAAAACTGTGCGAATGCACTGAGCTAAAAAACAAATTATCTGCAGGCTTTTTTTACAAAATTAAAAAAAAATGTACTCTTTTCAAAATATACTAATTCAATTAAAACACTATGGCAGGTAAGCCAATATTTAAGTAGATGGACATTTTTTCTTTTTATTTCCGAACGAATGCTCAAATTCAAAACATAATTAATTTGCATTTTCACGGTATCGATATTAACAACAGAAATTTTGGTGGACTTATTCCCATTTTCCACTGAAACCCTTATCAATAAAAACGTATTTGTATCATATTAACAGGTTTTGTGAACACATCCACTTGCATACTAACATTAAAATTTTAGAAATTGTAAAAGAAGTCCTAATAACTAATTTTGGAACTTTACTTTTTAGTTTTGTCCATTGTGTACCATCAGCAAATAGTTTTAATATCAACGTCAACTGTTTTGTCGTTTTTCTCCATTTCAAATTTTTGGACTCATTCCCTTTATACACTGAACGACTCATATCACGAATCTATTATTTAAAAAAATCGCTCGATTTTATATTAGGAATTTTCATTTCATTATCATTATCATTTGAAACTAAAGACTATTATATCATGAATCGGGATTTAAAGGTAAATTTGGAATATAAAATCGCGCGATTTCATTTTTTATTATTACCAGGGGCGGATCCAGGAAATTTTTTCGGGGGGGGGGTCCAGATTTAAAATCTCCAATACAACATTCACAAGAAAATTTGGAAGATAATAATCGGAGGTGTGAATCAAAGATGACTTGATTTGAGACTTCGTTTTACTCTCTCATTTTTTCGCTCTCATTAGCTATTTATTTGGCTTTGTTGCCAGCATAGAGTCAAAATAAATGGCATTTTGCCGAAGGCCAGACTGAGGCAACGAAAAAATGTATCGAAATAGTCGATAACTCTTTAGCTTTGGGGTCAAAGGGTAGAAGTTATGAAAAATGTTGAGTGCGGTATCAAAACACGCGGTTCGGTGTCCCTGATAATAATATGCAGGCGGAAGGTCAATACTATAAACCAATCAAAACCTTAACTACATTTTTTACTTGGACTTTTGTTAACGATTTTGTTAGAAGAACTTCAGATATTTGTAGTGGAGTGCAGCCCCATCCACCCAATGACGGTTTACATAGTGCTTTTGATCCTGTCAATCCATATTTCTCAATAAATTCAATGTTTTATTATCAACTCATGGCAGTGTTATATGATGCATTCAAACTTCATTTGTACATATATTTTTGATTATTTATGTCTGCAGATACATTAATTTGTCATATTTTTGAAAAACAAGTTTCGAAAAATTTATTTAGCCCTACAAAAGTCTAATTAAAAGCAAAACCTTTAAAATTCCCAAAATATTTGATAAAAATACCCATACTTAGTTTTGTTCCACTTTCACGGAGTGGCACCAATGCCAAATGTTATAAAAAATGTGCATTTTGACAGCGCTCTCTCGAAACAAAGAGTCTCAAATCTACTTATCTATGGTATGAATAAAAAAACTCACTTAAATTTTCGAATGACAGACGATATGTACATACATACATAGAACGCTACGGACTTAGGGCCATCGCTATACTTCTCTCATTATAATATTTAATTGTTGAGTAAAGATGTTCATTGCTATAAGCGATGACGAGATAATGCCAGATCAATTTACATACATTACCTATAGAGTAATATCAATTCTCCTTCCTTTTCTTGCCAGAATATCCAGTATCTGTTCATGAGTAACTTCGATATCTCTGTGAATACTCAACATTGCCAATCCATTCAAACGTTCTTCTCCAGTTTTATTTCGCAAATAGGTTTTTACTCTCCTTAAAGTAGAGAATGATCGTTCGCTTGAAGCTACCGTAACTGACAGTGTAGCACCTAAAGAGCTGGGTAAATTCAATTCCATTAAAATTACAATTCCATTCCTCAGGAATTGGGGAAAGTAATCAATTCCTTTTCCCCACACAAAATTAATTCATTACATTTCAATTCCTCAAAAAAAAACCAAATGTAATTTCATCATTTTGAGGCTCAAGTACAAAAAAATGACGGACCGGAAGAAATACTTGGACAGGAAGTCCTATGACAAAAGATATTGAACAAATAAGTGCCGATCACGCCTTGATATTTTGATATCTTTTGCTTGACGCCTTCAATACCTAACAACTTCCAACGGAAGAAGACCGCTGCCAAACAATGGTCGTCTACAACAAAGCTCCAGCCCCTTAGTTAAGAAAGAGCTTCTCTACCAATTTGTACCGTGCTGCTTCTAATTTATTTCTCAAATTTGGGGAACAACAGTCTCTTGTCCATTCTGAAAGACGCCTGCAATATAGATAAATATTTGCTGACAAGCCTTCCATGCTAGAAATACACTCTGGAGAGGACGCTCCATGTATGTGGTCGCCGAATAAAATCTGGAGGACTCAAAGTTGTTACGGGTATCTTCTAGCTGTGCTTATGTCCCACCTCCACCAAGAAACTAAAATGCTAAACATTAAAGAATTATTATATTAAGAATGCACATGAACGAGAGAGCGCGCTTCCCAAGAAGACTAGTGTCAATCTCACCTATCCGAATACACTCCCTGTATGTGTATGTTCCATAATGACATCAATCATCATTTTAACTACATAGTTAACGACAACACCAGAAACATTAACTATTTTGTGCACCATGGCTATATGGGCAAGTCTCAGATAAGGTCCCCCAACAACAAAAATTTAAATGGTTACAAATAAGAGCTTTTTACTAAAATTATTTAGAAAAACTAACACAATAATATAGTCTATAGTAATTACAGCTAGATTATGTGGTTTTTATGAAGCTGGTGACGGCATGCTGAGAGATAAGGAGAAAAATGATAAAAATACGAAAAAGCTGATGTGCAACTGATTAGTTCTTGAAAGCAGTAATACTGGAAGCCTGAAACATAAGTTGCAAACAAAATGCTTCCAAACGAAGCAATAAATATTATATTAGATGATTTTGACAGTTAATATGTTCTTGTGTTGGAATTACTATATGCAAAAGTAGTGGAAAAATTTGTCGCGTCCGTTACGTCGCGTCCGTTACAGGACTTTCGCTTATTATCCGATGTTCTGAAAACATATTTCAGATTTCGTAAATCTTCGAAAAAAGGGTCTTCTTTGACCTTTAATCTCTCATTTAAGGAATAAAAATGTTCCTCTAAACTTCGCTAAGTTTTACGTACTTTCACAAGCATTAAAAAATTACTTCCATTTCTTGTCGCGTCCGAACAGCATTATATATTATGCTTTATTATTATTCTCCTGCTTATGATTCATTTTATCCAGGGTTAAATGCGTACGAATGTCGCGTCCGTTACACAGGACTCACTGACGTTAATTCCACTGACTTTAGTTCGCGCCACCTCTCTAAACTTACGTAGTCATAGCAATAAGTTTTATTGTAAAAAACGCGTACCTCTGCTGTAAATAAATAAATTCTTCTTCTTCTAAATTACATATATCTACAATATTTACCAAACCTTTTATATTCCAAATGTTTTAATTTCAAAAGTTATAGGTCAAACCACGTTTATGGGAACAATCGATTGTATGGGAGCTATGCGTTTTGTTGAGCAATGTTTAATGTCAAACTGTTTTGAGAATTAAAGTCATTGACATTAGTTCTCTTTGTAAAAGCGAATTAATGTCAAAGCCACTTAATATGTAAATGCTGTACGAATTTATATGACAGCACCGCAACTGCTATGTAATGGATTAAGTAACTTCTATGCCAAATTTAAATTTCAAACAATTTTGTTAAAAATCTTGAATTTATTCTAGATACCGGCGCAGGCGAAAATTTGGAAAATAAATCGCGCGATTAGAATAATTACCAGATTTGTAACAAAGTTATTTGTGTCTAAGCTTTAGAGAAGGCGAGTTGTTTTTTAAGTTATTATTATTTTTTATTTCATTTTATTATTTGGCTCAGGTGCTATGTGACCGTTTTGCTCAAATTGTATGTATTCATTTGGCTCAGGTTCTGACGACCATGTTTGCCTAAATGTTCAAAATTGTTCTTTGGAGAACGAGAGGGTATGTATGTATTATTGGTGGCGAGCACTGTTGGCTCTGAGGCATGGCGCGATTGGCTTCCTCATTTTCGCTTGGAAAAACCACACTTTGGCTTTCCAAAATATAAACTATATCTTCGAAATATTTTATAAGCTGATTGCGAATTATAATAGCATGCAATGCAAATAAAATAAACGAATGAAATAACCGTAGCTTATGTATGTACGTCGCTTAAACAATTTGATTTCGTATAATAGCATAAAATAAAAATTTGGAGCGCAACCTGCTTAGTCCAGTATATACATATGTACCTAACTGCACCTGAAATAGCAGTTTTGTTATTAGGGAAATTAGTAGAGCATTTATAATATTTAGCTTTTACAAACACGAATTAATGTCAAATTCTAAAACGGTATAAAGTCATTGACATTAGCTTTCTGTGCAAAAGCTAATTAATATCACTAACATTTATTCCTCTGACATTATGATATGTATGTCACCATGATTACTTCACAAAATGACGTTCCCATACCAAATTTCATCGGGTATCTCTACTGAGGTACTAGTTTGCATTCAAACAGACAGACAAATTGACATGGCTAAATCAGCCATCGCCTGATTATTTAAGTATACTTTTTAGTGGGTCTATCTCATCTTCTTATCATACTTACAAACATCGGACCAAAGTTATGATACCATTTTATGTTCATGAAAGGTATGTTTGCAATTAGTTATTTCCCTGCAAAAAACCGAAATACTCCGTTCCATAATGCATAGAGTACTCCTTAAGTAGTATCGGATTACTCTAACACTTATCCTCGCTCTTATAAAAAGGTGGTGCAATTTATATGGCGATGTCCGGTAATTGGATCACCTAATCCGACTCGGAGTACTCCATTTCTTTGCTTTTGAATACTCTATAGACCACCTACATGAGAGTACTCCCAAAATACTCCTATTGGATTACTCTATGGAGTATTCCACAGCAAAGCGAGAGAGGGAGTAGGTGGTCCTCAAAAGGAACACCTACTCCCTCGCTCGCTTCCCTGCAGAGTACTCTATAGAGTAATCTTTTGGCAAAATTTTCAAAGTACTCATACGTAGGTGCTCCATAGATTATTCAGCGGCGTGCTCTGACATGGATTAGGTGATCCAATCACCGGACATGGCCATATAAATTGGACCACCTTTTTGTATGAATGAGGATAAGTGTTGGAGTACTCCCATGCTCCAACGTTTTTTACAGGGTTCCCCCAGCGTATGTATGTATTCATTCGTTTCGTGGATACATATATGTACATACATTTTTTAACTGTCTCGCAATTCTGGACGAGTGATGGAAAAGGTGGTGAGGAAGAGTGGACTGCCGACAAAAAACTAAAATTCATTCTTCGTGTGCAAACAAACGTCTTACTTATTTATATCTATTTTTGGTACCATTCTAGACTACTGTTCAATGCCTAATATTTATCGGATGTTGCCGAGTGGGGTACCAAAAGACGCGTCTTGACCCCAGCATATGAACGCGAAATTTTAATACCTTAGTCCGTTTGAGAGATATTTGCAAACAAAATTCCGAATTTTTATGTTATTGTTGTAATTTAACATAATCGACTCCAGAAACTGTTCTGCGCGGAAATACTACTTTGGATGGAGTAGCCGGTGTTGGACCGGCTAAGGGTTATTTTTTTAGCATCCTATTTCGGCTTTTTGCAGATAACTTTTCACAGAAATGAAAATTTTAGTTTCCGCATTCGGTTTATTGATGATGGGGTCAAAACGCGTCTTTTGACACCCCACTCGGCAAAATCCGATAAATATTAGGCATTGAACCTTAGTCTAGAACGGTACCCTATTTTTATATTACCTACGGCTTACGATATCATTGCATTGATTTGAAACAATATCCCGACTCCTTCTTGATTTTAATTTCAGTGGCTCCCATTATATAGGCCAATGGCAGAATGGTCGTCGGCATGGTTTAGGAGTCGAGCATATTGGCAGACAAATATATCGTGGAGAGTGGTCGAAAGATGGACACAAGGGTAGATATGGCACACGCGAGAGCACGGTTTCAACTGCAAGGTATGAAGGAACGTGGAATATGGGTTACCAAGATGGCTATGGCTGTGAAACTTATGCAGATGGTGGTACGTTAAACTTATACCCATATATGTATGTACATACGTAGTGCCCTAATGCTAAGTACATTCACTAAAAATTCTTACTCGTTGTGTAAGTCTTTGACTTACAACCAGTTAATTAGCCGCGGACCCCAGAAGACAGCCCATGCCTGTGTATCCATTGCACGCTTTGTGAAATCATTTAACCAAATGTGTACAGTTCCGTAGTTTCAAGCTAAATGAAAGGTAAAAAAATTAAGTTGGTTTGTGGTATGAAGAAGTTTTCATGTTTTGCAAAGTCACCCTGTGTAGATTGTAAAAGGGGTCGCCCCTAGGCAGTGGCTTGGCAAACTCTGCGAGTGTACTTCGGCAATGGAAGGCTTCTCAAGTGTTTTTTTCACGCGGTATAACGATACTTAATTTTCAGATCCAATTGAAAAACTTGTTTGAACTTTACAACTGATTGGCTCTGAAAATACATCATCGATATAGTACTTGATAAATTTGATATGACTTTTATATTTACTGACCGATTTGCAAATGGTTTGAACATATACTATTTGCAATCGATTCAATTCCAATACCACATAAAAATAAATACAAACAAGTTTTTGCTCTTAAGTGTTACCTACTTCATCTTAATGACGATGCTGATGGAAAACGTGCCCGATTTATGAAATGCATTTGCAAATAACTCTTAAACCCATAATCCAATTGGAAAGATTTATATGGCAGGTTGTTAGGGCAATATAAGATCTTTACCAGTGTGAAAAAGGTTTTTTGATCGGAAATGTGGAACAGTAGATTTTCTAAACAATACGAAAATGGCGTATTCTCACTTGGTATGAAACGACAGCTTCGCGAAATCTCAAAACCTTTTTTTTAATATTTGTCTTCAGAATCGTAATCTGCAAAATTTGTTTTTCTTAACGAACGTTTACAATGAGGTTTTAATATTTCAAATTAACTCCAATAGATAACACTGGTCGACGACCAAAATTTACCAATAAAGTCCAAAGCCGTAACAAAATCCTCAAGTTGCTAGCTGGCAGCACTTGGGGTAAAGACAAAGGAACGTTACTAGCTACATATAAAGCAATTGGCCAGCCGGTACTGAGCTTCGCGGCGCCAATATGGTCGCCGGGGCTAGCTGACACACACTGGACGAGGCTACAGGTCTGCCAAAACACCGCCCTTCGTACCGCCACTGGGGGTATTCTTATGTCTCCTGAGCATCACCTTCATAATGAAGCGAAAATGCTCGCCGTTAAAGAGCATAGCGAGATGTTGACCAGGCAATTCCTGTTCAACTGTTGCAAACCGCAGCATCCGAACGGACGCCTGGTCAACGAGAATCCGCCCCCCAGGAGCATAAGGAGCCATCTACGCAAACACTTCGATGAGATCCGGCACCTGATTTCCACGCCGTTTGATCCTAAGGTGCACCGGCAGGCCCTCACCCTCATCCATACGAATTCAGTAAATTATTTGTTGGCTCTCTCCCGGTGAACGCCGTTCTTCAGGCAGCAACACCACCCGTTGCCGAAGAGGAGCGCGAGCTGCCTAGGGAGACTAGGGTGATGCTGGCCCAACTTCGGTCTGGATATTGTAATAGGTTAAACTCTTACCTATCCAGACTGAACCCCGACTTGCCTAATGTTTGTCCGGCATGCGGTTTGTCCCCCCATAATACAAATCATCTTTTTGTCTGCTCAACCAAGCCTGCTCTTCTAACACCCATATCCCTCTGGTCCTCCCCTGTTGAAGCCGCTAGGTTTCTAGGACTTCCGTAAGAAGAGTTTGATGACAATATTGGGTAAGGTAGATACTGACTACCTAGGCAGGGCAACGTAGTGCTACAACAACAACAACAACCAAAATTTACCAGAGACACCGTTATGAAATTCGTATGTAAAACCACCCACTGACTTCGAAAATCGAGTTTATTTTTGATTCTATGGTACCGTTTTTGAGATATTTGCAATTTACCGTTATTCGAAAAAACCAAAAAGACGGCTCCCTTTAATTACGTATATCCAGCAATAGCAAAAAGGTTTACAGAATCAAATAGACGATAACATTTTCTATAAACGCATTATACACTGTTTTTTGTTCAACCAAATAGTTTTCGAGATTTTAGCTTATCATTTCAGATTTTTGTTTTTTTTTTTATGAAAATATATGAAAAAAATTACTCTTTGCGAGGGCAGCATTCCAAAACCACACTTTTTTTTCAACGTAGGTATACCCCAAAACGTGTGTATGGTATAAAGAAGAGTGAAATATCTAGCTATGCTCTGTTTCTATTGAGTTAAAAGTTCAATTTATGAATGAAATTACCCATATTTTTAACTTCTTTCACATTTATTTATGTTTATACTAGATTTTAACAATCTTTATCTTAATTTGATTTTACTATGTAGTCGAAATAATTATGTGTTCTACTTTGACGCTTATTCAGTTTAGGATCGGTTTCTCTTATGAGAAACCAGCAGTAATCACTCATCATTGCAACGTCCAAGAATCCTTGATATCGAGTCTCAACTAATTTAATTTGCTGGTGAAACCTTTCGCCATGTTCGTCACTTTCGTCGCCAAGGAAAATGCTCAAATGTGAGTGCAGAAAGTGACCTTTTAAAGACATATTAACGCCTGGAAAAAAATATTAGTTAGGTAAACAAGCTATAAAATTTTGGAAAATTCATTTTAATAAGCCTTTAATATTTACCCTTTTTGGCATAATTATTGATTAAGTCATCAACTCAAATTTATCAAATATGAAGAGCAATATTGGAAAATATGTTCTGATCTCAAAAGCAGCCATTATACATACATACTTAGCATAGACTTGACTTGGGAACTGCCACTTAGCGTTCTGCTTAATGAAGTTTGCATGTATCCTATTACCCTACCTGACTTGACTTAAGCAGGCATTATGCATACTTAGCATAGACTTGACTTGACTTGGAACTGCCACTTAGCGTTCTGTTTAATGAAGTTTGCATGCATCCGATTACCCTACTTGACTGACTTAGAATTCTGTTGAGTTTTGATTTTCTATGTAAATTCTAAAGCAGCCATTATCCATACTTAGCATATACTTGACTTGACTTGGAACTGCCACTTAGCGTTCTGTTTAATGAAGTTTGCATGTATCCGATTACCCTACTTGACTTGACTTAGAATTCTGTTGAGTTTTGATTTTCTATGTAAATTCTAAGTTTAGTGAGCGCCGTGAGAGAACTGTGTGATGCCATACCTTTTTTTATACCTAGTAGTGCTTCGCACACAAGGTATATTAACTTCATTCGCCTAACGGTAGTATGTAACGGCATAAACGAATCGAGATAGATATTGACTTATATATATCAAAATGTTCAGAAGGAAAAGAGAAATTGATTGAGCCATGTCCGTCCGTCCGTCCGTCCGTCCGTCTGTGAACACGATAACTTGAGTAAATCTTGAGATATCTCAATGAAATTTGGTATGCAGGTTCCTTTTCACTTATCTCGGAGCGCTGTTGAAAATAGGCAAAATCGGTTAAAAGCCACGCCCACTTTCTATATATATAATATTTTCGAAAATACAAAAAGAGTGATTATTCAGTACATAATACACCTATAAGGATAATATTTGGTGTGCACTTTAGCGTTAAGGCAAAAAATACATTTTTGAAGAAATTTTTAAAATGGGGCGTGGTACCGCCCACTTTTGATTAAGTCAAATTTGGAAATATTATTAATCATAAATCAAAAACCGCTCAAGATAGCAAAGTGAAATTCAGCACACATATTTATATTAATACAGGCAATATTTCGAAAAAAAATTATCGAAATCGGATTAGGTCCACGCCCAATTTTATACGAAAAATTTTGAAAAGGATCATAGATATATTGAATATGCTATAACTTTGCTTAAACTAGCTGTATATCATTTCTATTTCACCTCTAAAGTGTTCGTGGGCAAAGAAAGTCGAAAGCACAAAATTTTTGGAAAATGGGCGTGGCCCCGCCCCTTTATGGGGGATTATTCCACAAAACTTTCCATGCCATAACTCCGGTAAAAATTTACTTATTGAAACGATATTTAGAGAAAGTGTTCAACATATAAAGCTAGCTCTTTGCTGTAAAAATAAACAAAATCGGTAAACGGACACGCCCACTTTTTGAACACAGTTCTAAAAAATTTCTTCGTAAAATTAAAATCGCGATATTTCCATAATTGTATTAGTTATATAAATAAGATTTTACACACGCAATAATCGTTTTAAGCAAAACTAAACTGTATAAAAACTTTGTGGATTTGGTGAAGTAGGCGTGGCGCCGCCCACTTTTTAGCATAAAAGCTCTGCTATTTTCAAAAGCGAGTGCTTGGAATTTCAAGAATGTATTTCAATGAAATTTTGTGAGATACTTCCCAATAGTATGTAGTATACTCCTGCCAAAAATTACGCAAATCGAATAACAAACAAGCAAGATTTACGGGTATGTAGTTAACACCCTACTGCCTTTTTTTTTTATTAATTTTTTTTATTTTTGGTTATTTATTTTTATTTTCATACCTTGCATGAACATGAGGAAAGGTATTTATATTTTGTTATTTAGTAATAATTTAATTTACCACTCACAAAAGAAGTGTTTTTATCGAGAACAATCAGTTGCCTTTATAACAAATTTTCATGTATGAATTAAAATAGACCTGAGTAAATTAGGATACCAAAACAGATCACTACTAGGTATTTAATGTTCGGTTACACCCGAACTTAGACTTCCTTACTAGTTTAAATTTTGAATAAAATCCTCCAACTATTCCATAGAGATAAGAATTTTTGGATGTATATTATTAATATGGCAGCAGCAAAACTTACTGTCAAATAAATTGAATTCAAGTTAGGCTAACCTAAAAAAAAAATTTTCTTTCTCCCAAAATGCTTTATAGTTTTTTTTTGGCATTGACTATATACTGATTGTAGATAAGCTCAGAAAATCGAAACCTAATTCCAAGAAAATGCGTTTTGGTACTTTTTACTGAGTTACATGTAAAAAATCACACGATTACTTTAAAAAACAATTCGATATGGGAAACTTTTACTCTTATTTGAAACTGGCTAGTGTGCTCTCTTGTTATTTTTCTAAGTGCTAAATGGCAGTTCCCAAGTCAAGTCAAGTCTATGCTAAGTATGCATAATGGCTGCTTAAGTTTAGTGAGCGCCGTGAGAGAACTGTGTGATGCCATACCTTTTTTTTTAATTTTGAATAAAATCCTCCAACTATTCTATAGAGATAAGAATTTTTGGATGTATATTATTCATATGGCAGCCGCAAAACTTACTGTCAAATAAATAGAATTCAAATTAGGCTAACCTAAAAAAAAATTTTTTTCCTCCCAAAATGCTTTATAGTTTTTTTTTGGCATTGACTATATACTGATTGTAGATAAGCTCAGAAAATCGAAACCTAATGCCAAGAAAATGCGTTTTGGTACTTTTTACTGAGTTACATGTAAAAAATCACACTATTACTTTTAAAAAACAATTCGATATGGGAAACGTTTACTCTTATTTTAAACTGGCTAGTGTGCTCTCTTGTTATTTTTCTAAGTGCTAAATGGCAGTTCCCAAGTCAAGTCAAGTCTATGCTAAGTATGCATTCCTCGTGCATTCTATGTAAATTCTAAATTTAGTGAGCGCCGTGAGAGAACTGTGTGATGCCATAAACTTTGTTTAACATTTTCAATAAAAACCTCCAACTATTCTATAGAGATAAGAATTTTGGGATGTATATTATTGATATGGCAGCCGCAAAACTTACTGTCAAATAAATTGAATTCAAATTAGACTAACCTAAAACAAAATTTTTTTCCTCCCAAAATGCTTTATAGTTTTTTTTTGGCATTGACTACATACTCATTGTAGATAAGCTCAGAAAATCGAAATCTAATGCCAAGAAAATGCGTTTTGGTACTTTTTACTGGGTTTACTGTTGAATTTGGTGTTCCGCAAGGATCGGCCCTTGGTCCTCTTTTGTTCAGCCTTTTTGCTAACGTTTTATTTTTTGTGTGTCAATGTGTTAATTTGCATGCTTATGCTGATGACATACAGCTTTATTTGTCAAGCTGTGTTGATGATTTATGTTTTAAGGGTAATAGTGATTTGTCTGTAATTTCTAAATAGGCGTGCGTAAATGGTTTACGTCTAAATGCTATCAAATCTGGTTTGAATGGAACGAATTACAAGCAGATAAATTACAAAATGTGATTGATATTAAGCCCTTATTACTGTTTTCCATATTTCACATATCTCATTTTTCTTCTTTTCTTTCTCACCTCGTTTTCCCCGTATTAACCATGTTACTAGTATGTAAGTTGCAATGTTAGTTTTTAAGCTATCCACCCAATTCTGTGTTCTTGATAAATTTGTCAGTCTTGATAAATAAAAAAGAAAAAATTATTTTTATCAAGTGTTTTTGAATTTTGCGTCAAAGCCAAATTTTATTTTATTCAAATCAAGGCGAATTAAGGAAGGTGGCAGAAAATGATCAGCTGATTTAACGTTTTTTTCGCCGTAATAATGAGGCCGTCATTTTATTGTCATAAATTATTTTTTGTTTACATTTGAAAACTGAAAATTTTGGTAAACAAAAATTTCAATTAAACATATAGGCCATGTTAATGAGTATTTTCGAGGCGGGATGAGAAGAGTGCGCGTAAAAACAACGGTTTTATTCTAGGAGTGAGCGTTTAGGGAAAGTGTAGTGCATGGCGGTTGATAGCACAAGCTCGAAGGCAGCGTACGTGCGTGGCTCTATTAAAGTGGAATCAGTAGACCTGTTTCAATTAAAATCAACGTCAGGAAACGGTTACTCGGGCTAGCAGGAGTTGTATGCTTCTCTATCCTGGGAAGTAGTCCCAGTTCTATATATGTATTTGGAAACAAATTGTTGATACATATTGAATTTATGAAAAGAAAAAACAAATTTTATTTGTAAACAAAACAAAAGACTATGGGCGTAGGCGGCTTTCGAGCAACAGGGGCAATATGTTTAAACCCAAATAATATAATACATTTTGATTTGTTTTGTGATGTATTATAATTGTGCTGCAGCCGGTCTAGTCAATTTGTTTTATTCTAGTAAAAAATACTTAACAGTGCACGCATGCTATAATGTTAATGCAAAAATGTAATCTTGTATTGTGAACTCATTCTTTACATAACAGTTTAAACTGACTCAAGAACTTAAAATCATTTATAACTTTGTCCAAATAACAAATGAACTCAGTTTTTGTAGAATTTTTTAAGTATCCCTTGTCACCAAGCCCAGCAAAACCAAGTTTATTTTCCCAAATTTTATTTATGATTTTACCTACTTTTCTAGTCAGCCTTACAAAAGAATAACTACAAGTAAATGTATACAGAATGGTTCCTAGATAGCCCTAAAGTTATGCGGGCCTTGAACTGTTACGTCAGTATTTTTCTGATTTGTTAAAACTATAATTTACTTTGGCTGATATTACAAAATGAAAGTTGTTATATGCAAGTTCAAAAACAGACTTTAGTGGTTTTATTTCTGGTACTAAAACCTTTATTTCTCCAGAAATTCTATGACCCATATATATTTAATACTGGTGACAACTCAAAATTGTTTTCACTTCACTGTGGGGTCTATTTCTTGTTCCACAGACATGTTTAAGCTGATTACTTAAGAAAAGCAAGGCTAGCTTCTAAACCATTTTTCTGTATGCCATCGCCTCCATCGCCTATGAAAAGTTTAGCTGATTTTGCTTGCTGGACGGCTTAAAATTCTTTTTATACTACTCGAATTTCGGTTAAAATTTTAAAATCTAATAGTTAACAGACTAGGGCAAAGCTAACATTAGTTGTCCGTGTGGTGGGGGAGTAGGCCCGTGTCACCCCCGTTTCTTTCTACGCTTATGAACCAAAAAATCAAAATGTCACCCTGGATTTGACAAACTCATTACCAAAAACAAAAGCAAACACATGAGGGGTTTTTCGCTTTTCGCCGTGCGTTCACCTTATTTATTTCGCCATGATTCAAATCAATTTTTAATAATTTTTTTTTTGACGCAGAATTCAAAAATTAAATAAATACTCTTAATACGTACCTGTGTTTGTTTGTTTCTCAACGGTAGCGATCCACTTAAAGCCCTGTTCCGATCTCTTCACTAAAGCCTTCAAGCTGCGTTTACCCATTTTTTTGGGAGAAGAGGTCTAACCCAATTCATATTTTCCGACAAAGGAAATAACTCCGTAGGAGCAAATCGGGCGCTTCAACGATATTTTAAACATTTCATCAAAGCGGCTTCTGATGTCAGAAAACCTCGATGAGCTACTCCCCTCAAATGAGTGGCGCTTGGGTCGAATCGAAAAATTTGATCCTGGGTCGAACAATCTTGTACAAGTTGCGGATGTTAAGACGGAGCATGGCGTCAGATTGTCAAATTATGTCCCTTGTCCATCCATTTTGATCAACCGATCCTAACCGAACCTAATCCCTAAACGTATTATCATCACCCATAAGCCTTAATGTATCATACTAAAGCTCTCCTATTTATCTACGCTAATCAACACACCTGCGCTCCCTGATTCGGGGACGAAAAAACCCGGAGACTGCCGACTGTGTTGCCAGTCCCATACCCTGCGGTGCGGTCCGAAGTTATTCAAGAAGGCTACAGGACTTGATGGCATAATGCAAGAATTACAACAGTTACGAAATAACATAGCACCTCCGCAACGGGGCCAGCATGGTTAAGCTGCTTACGCACTTAAAACAATTTTTTATACCCAGCGTACTAGTACTAATACAAGGGTATATTAATTTTGTCCACATAACGGTACTATGTAACGGCGCAAAATAATCGAGTTAGATATAGAGTTCCATATATGAAAGTTCTTAGGTTGAAAAGAGGAATTGATTAAGGCATGTCCCTCCGTCTGTCCGTCCGTGTACACGATAACTTGAGTAAAAATTGAGATATTTGCATGAAATTTTGCATACAGGTTACTTTCTGGACAAGGTAGGTTGCTATTGAAAATGGGCGAAATCGGATGATAACCACGCACCCTTTTTCGATATCGAATATTTCGAAAATCACATAAATTGAAATAACTTGCATCAAAACTGAGATATTTACATGGAATTTTGTGTATTGGTTACTTTCTGGCCAAGGTAGGTTGCTATTGAAAATGGGCGAAATCGGATGATAACCACGCACCCTTTTTCGATATCGAAAATTTCGAAAATCACATAAATTGACATAACTTGCATCAAAACTGAGATATTTGCATGGAATTTTGTGTATTGGTTACTTTCTGCCCAAGGTAGATTGTTATTGAAAATGGGCGAAATCGGATGATAACCACGCACCCTTTTTCGATATCGAAAATTTCGAAAATCACATAAATTGACATAACTTGCATAAAAACTGAGATATTTACATGGAATTTGGTGTATTGGTTACTTTCTGGCCAAGGTAGGTTGTTATTGAAAATGGGCGAAATCGGATGATAACCACGCCCCCTTTTTCGATATCGAAAATTTCGAAAAACGTATAAAACGGGTTAATTCCATATCCGAAGCAGCTACAATGATAAAATTTGCAACATGTATTGATTTATATGTTCTAAGGCGGATTTTATCAAATTTTTTGAAAAGGGGCGTGGCACCGCCCACACATATTTGAAGAAATTTTCAAATGTTGACTCTTAATAAATTGAGAACAGTTTATGCTAGTATAACGAAATTTTGTAGAGGGCATACTATTGTTGTGTTAAATTCAGATATAGGAAATAAACGAAATCGCTTGGCGACCACGCCTACTTTTTTATAAAGGTTATATTGAAAGGAGGTGGAAATATTGAAAAGTCCATATCTAATTAACTGATACCGCTATAATAATATAATTTGGTACATACATCAATTTTCATATTCTTAACATTATTTTTGCAAAATTTTGGAAAGTGGGCGTGGGACCGCCCACTTATGAGTCAAGCAATTTTCAAATTCGACTGCTAATAACTTCAGAACGGTGTGAGATAGGTTTACGAAACTAGGTACCAGGCATGTTATGTTTATGTAGAGTGCTACCACAGAAAATAAGAAAAATCGGTGAACGACCACGCCCCTTGTTGGACTAAAGTTCTCTAAACGAGAGTTAGGAAACCGGAATATTCAATATCTGTTTAACTGATAAGGATACATATAATGCTAAAATTTAGTACACTCATTCACCTGATGATGTTATTAGTGATGTTTAAAGGTTTTTTGGTAATATTTTGGAAAATGGGCGTGGAACCGCCCACAAGTGAATAAACAAAATATGGTGGGGTGCAATGAAGCAATACGCAATAAAGCCATATGGCTTTATTTCCAATAAGTTTGATAAATAAAGCCATATGGCCCTATTTCCAATTGCTAATGGAAATAAAGCCAGTATGGCCTTATTGCCATTTTCAAAACATGGGCGCCGCGATATCATGAATCTGGGATTTAAAAAGTGAATCTGGGATTGACTTAGGTCAGATCCTCAATTCGGGGCGTGATCCATGTTTTTTTATGTGCAGAACACCTTTACGCGTAGGCGGCCTTTGGCCGCGCTTCAAAAAATAACCCTGGGCTACGCCATTCCAACTCCGGTTGGTTGCCATAGCCGTGGCTACCGCCACGGTGATGTCCTTCCGCGTGCCACTCTTTTCTCACAGGGTAATGTGATTACAACAACCACATAAAAATGACTTTAACTGCAAACTACTAAAAATATTGGTTCAGCGGAGTTATATTCGTGCTCCTGGGACCAAAGCGCGTCTCCTGATACTTATCTCAACATTTTTGGTTGTGTATTAGCGCTCGGTACCCCACGTAAACGATTACCCACGTCTAGATTTAGAATCTGAAATGAGATTTTTTTCAACCGTTCAAAAGTTATTTGCAGTTAAAGTTCACAATTTTCTGTCATTTTCATGTCGTTGTTGTAATGGCACATTATGCTGAGCCAAAAAAGTGAAATAGTGGGAAACGTGGCACGCGGAAGGACATCACCGTGGCGGTAGCCACGGCTATGGCACACACCCGGAGTTGGAATAGCGTAGCCCAGGGTTATTTTTTGAAGCGCGGCCAAAGGCCGCCAATGCGGAAAGGAGTTCTGCACATAAATACCATGGATCACGCCCCGAATTGGGGATCTGACCTAAGTCAAATTTTCTCAAAATCTCAAACCCAAATGCCTCAATGACATTAATTCGCATGTCCAAAGCGAAGTAAAGTCAAAATATTATAGGAATCATGCGTCTTAATGTCACTGACATTAATTCGGTTTTTGGGTGCGAATTAACGTCACTGACGATAATTACACTGACGTTAGTTCGCGCCACCAAATTGGCGCCTTTTCCAAAACACAGTTTTTTGAGATAGTATAAAATATTACTCTCACCAATGTATAGGAATCAAGTTCTTCCTTTCAAAGTAAGTCGTCCATAACATATGCGCGTTCACGGCCCAGCCCGCGTTGCGAACGCGCGTTGTGGTCGCGCGTTGCGGCCCGGCGCGATACCGCCTTGCTTGTCATTTATTTTAAGTTTTACCTCCGTAATTCCATATTATGGCTTTATTACTTATTTGAGAGAATTTTCGGTATGGCTTTATTTCGCTTTGCGATTTAACCGAATTGGAAATATCGCCATATGGCCTTATTTCCATTTGGTTTGAGAAATAAAGCCATATGGCCTTATTGCGTATGGCTTCATTGCACCCCACCACAAAATATCAACATTTCACTATTAACAAGCCACTGTGAAAGTATCATGAAGATCGGCAATGAAAACTGATCTTCAAATAGGGACAAACAACAGAATAAAATCCGTGGGCGTGCCACCACCCACTTTTTTAAAATTAGGTAAATATTGATTAATGGACACATGTATCCGTATATCAAAAAATTTCACAAAATACTTTAAAAGTTATGGGCATGGCACGCCTTATTTTCCAAAGTTATATATAGGACATGGTATAACCCTTGTAAAGATCGATTCACTACTTTTGGCTCATGTAAGCGGTTATAAGCAAGGAGCGTGGCCGCGCCCACCAAATTCGCTATTGTTTAGGCTCGGAATATATTGGTTTTTAAAATGGGCGAAATCGGATGAAAACTACGCCCCCTTTTTCTGAAAACTAACGCTGGGTATTTAATGTTCGGTTCACCCGAACTTAGACTTCCTTACTTGTTATATATGTATATAGACTAGGTTGCCCGTGACTGCTTCGCAAGTCATTTCGCACTACAAAAAAATATAAGATGCGTGTTTTTGTTAAAAGTTGGTGGTCTGTGTTCGTAAAAAATCAATACAAATAATTTACAAAGCAAAGAAGTTTATTAATCTACATTTTTTTTTTTTAAGATTTATTTATGTGGTCTATACATATTTTAGGACAAAGTCTAAACTTTTGCACATAAGTGGTGTCTTATACTAAAGAATTGATTGTAATTCAACTTTTTTAGAATTAATTTTTACATTTGGCTATGTTATTATGGGTGTTCAAACCAAAAATTAATTTGTTTATTTCTTAAATAATTAAGGACGACTTTATGAGCAATAAATAACAATTCAATTTGTTGTGTGTCTCTACGAAAAAAGTGAAGTGATATGTTAAATGTCTACTTTGGATGCGTGGTGCAACCTCGCTTAACTCATTGCACATGGGTTTGATTTAATCTAAAAACAAAACAAGTCATAGTATAACTTTATTGTAGTGCTCTTAAATAAACTACATTCTTCGTTTTATTCTGATTTGCTGTATATACGAACAAAACTGATGGTTTGCCTACACGTGAACATGCAATGTTGAGAATTAAAGTCCCTTACCTCTGGTGGGGCGAAACTAAAATCTTCAATAAAAAGAACAGCTTGATGGTGTTGCTGATTGAGAATTTATTATAGTTCTGTCTCTTCAACTATTTTACATTTGCTTATATACTAAATCTTAAAATTATGTTCCTTAATCTACTATACAAGTGCGTGTGTTTATGTAAAAGGGACTGATTTTAATGTTAGCCTAAGTACATTTTATCTATTGTTTTGCTGTGTCTTAATCACCGATCGTCTGGGTTTAACGATCGATTGTCTAGACTGTTTCAAGGGTATTGCTTAAATATTAGGACAAGATAAGAAACCACACTAACAATTTTCCCACTTTGTTTTTGTTTCCCCATTAAAAATTTTTGGGAGATTTGTTCCCATGAAATTTACAATAAGGCTGCATATGTTTTTGTATGCTTATCTTTCCTTCTAGTGGACTGTATGTGTGTACATATGTGTGTGTGTGTGATAGCTTTGGGTACCTTATCCTGTTTGTTTTGTAAGTATGTATGTATGACAATACTATCATAAAATTCTAGTGGACTGTATAAATATACTTATTTTAGAGTGGCAGAGTTGTGTGTTCATATTTTTGTATGAACATTCTGCCAAAGGGCAATACTAAATATGTTTTCTAATAATTTGTTTAATTAACATTATTTCTAGCTGGAAGTTCGAATGAAACAGCTACAGCTGTTTTTGTTTTACATTTCGATCTTAAATATAATACAATGATAATAAGTCCTATTATTACGATTAAAGACAGTGAAGTATGACCACTTATCTGGTGAAAATTGATACCTTTTAATTTGATGTTTTCTTTTTTGAGATCTTCTATTTGCTTTTTAAGTTTAAGGATGTCTTTAGTGTTGTTAATTAAGGTGGAATCAAAAGGTTTAATTCGCAGTTCTGGAATGTTCTCAATGTCCTTTATCCAAGACGAGGATAGTAATTCTTCCTTGATTGTAGATTGTATCTGATGAGATGCGGTTAGAGTTACTCCTTCATGTCGAACTGTACATCCTTCTCTTATTGTGATAACGCCTTGTTTAGGGATTTCCATTCTCATGTGTTGATTGGTATCACATTCTAGATGTATTATTGCGTTACTAAATATCTTGTAAAGCCAGCGATTTTGAGAGGATAGTTTAATCCAAATGTTTTCATCTGTAGCGGGCTTGAATCCACATACTTCATTTTCATACTGTTTTAATGCTGCTACTTCGCATGAATTGTCCGTTGCTGACTTTCAAGCCCAATTCCCTGGACATTGGTAATGATCTTCTGAGTTAATTGAACACGTATTTAGATCAACTTGGTTTATTAACACATATTGATTTGAATCAAACTTGTATATTAAATATTCTGCTTTTATATCAGGGATGATCATGTTGCCTTTGTATTTTATTGGCAGCGGATTTAATTTGTACGCGTCTGATGGCTCAAATGACATTAAGGGAATTTCTATGTTAATTACGAGCCGAGAATCCATAATTAATCCTTTAGCAGTCATAGACTCATAGATTTCCTTTAATTCGTTACCATGCTGTTTTCCAGGTAGTACTAATTTGTGTGGTAGTCGACTTTTAATCAAGGATATTTCATTAGTAAGCTGTGATGGTTTTAATAGTTTTGGATTTATTCGACCATGATTTATGTCAATTAATAAGTTAATTATCGAAGTTTGAATTTCTTCACATTCGTCCATAATTATTCTTATTTGAATGGTTAATATTTGAAACATTAAAGTCATTCGTTCGTCGTTTTGATTTTGAACTAATTCATGATAAAATTTATTGAGCTGTTGATTCATCTTTTGAAAATTCTTGTTCACTTCATCGGTTGTCTTTTTTAATATATTTATTGTAGAATCAACTATGGATGTCTGTTTCTTAAATAACTTTGCAATATCCTTTTGATTTTCAAAAATGTTTTTAATATTTGATTCCATGCTTTTGCGGTCGTCAGCATCCATGATTCCAAATAAAATATGGTAAAGTGAGCCAACGAATTCGAATGGTGCACGTCTTTTTCTATTTCCTTGCTTCATGAACAGCTCGTTATTTGACTTGAGGTTACTATATTTATGCTTCAAAGTTGTGGTAATCATTACACAAGCCTCTTCATAATCGGTCAATATTTGGCATTGATGTTCAAGTCTGTTAATAAATTCGTTTATTTTATCCATTCGTTCGTAATAGGAGCCTAACTCGTAATAAACGATTAAGTTCCATTTTGAATTTATTACGTCTATTTTGCCAATTGGATCCAAGTATATTGTTGTATTGTTTCTTAGTTCAGCTACTGAAGCACCTGTTCTCGCTGTATCCTTTATGGTTAATGCTTTTACTTGCACTGCTAGCATAAGAAATGTAAAGAACCACATCATCATTGTTTTTGTTATTGTCTGGCCCCCTGTAGTTGCTGTCTTTTTTGATGTTCTTGTTGTCAACAGACTAGTAGCTTGATTTCGCTCTTCTGTATTGCTGTTGTCTGTTGTTTCTAGCGGGCATAGTTTATGAATGGGTCGTTTGATTATCCCATTTTGTAATTTTAGAGTTACAACTCTGGTTTTTCCATCGCTTCCAGGATGAGTTTTTAAAACTTTGCCTAATGGCCATTTTGCCGGATGGGTTTCCTCATTTTTAATAATGACTATTTGACCTTCTACTAGATTGTCGGATTTTGTTTTCCATTTCATTCTTTGTTGCAACATTGTGACATATTCGCTTTCCCACCGTTTCCAAAAATCTCTTTTCATTTTTTGGATCAATTTCCATCTGTCTAATGAATCTCTCGTTGTGTCATCATCTGCTTCAGGACAGTCTATTAGTGGGCATCCTATTAAAAAATGCCCAGGGGTTAAAACATCTATATCGCTTTCGCTATCAATAGCACAAAGAGGTCGCGAATTTAGCACTGCTTCAATCTGAGATAGTAACGTAGTCATCTCTTCGAATGTCAATTTACTTTCGCCTATCACTCTTTTTAAGTGATATTTTACAGACTTGACGCCAGCTTCCCAAATTCCTCCGAAGTGAGAGCTGCCGGCGGCCCGAAATGCCATTGAACTTTGTCTGCTTCTAATATGGGGGCTATCGTTGAATTATTTTTTACTGCCTTTTTGAAGTCCAAGTCTAATTTTCTGCATGCTCCGACAAAATTTGTTCCATTGTCTGAGTATATATGCTGACTTTTACCTCTTCTAGCAAAAAATCGTTTCAAAGGAGCTAGAAAAGCTTCAGTTGTTAAATCACTCACTGCCTCTAAATGAATGGCTTTTGTTGCCATACATACAAATACAGCTATATAGCCTTTAAATGCTTTTTGCCCTCTTCCTTTCGAACATCTCATATACATTGGACCTGCATAGTCTATACCAACGTGTGTGAATGGGATCGACAGCGATACTCGAAATTCTGGAAGATTGCCCATTATTTGTTTAGCTGTTTCCTTGCGGTAACGTATGCACCGATTACAAGCTCTTATAGTTTTCTTTATTGAATTTTTTAATCCAATTATCCAATAATTCCTTCTGATCATGGATTCCATTAACTTGTTTCCTCCATGTAAGGTTGTTTTGTGACCGTTTTCAATAATTAATGTTGATAAATGTGATTTATTTAATATTATCGAGTGCTTCTGATTAAATTGAAATTTTGTATTCTCCAATCTACCACCTACTCGAAGAATTCCATTGTTGTCTAGGATTGGGTTTAAGCTTGCGATATGACTTTTATTACTAACTTCTTTTTTAGTCTCCAAGCTCTGAATTTCCTCTCTAAATTGTAACCTTTGTTGATGTTTTATTATTATCTGTTCAGCTTCTTTAAGTTCTGATTTTATCAAGTATGAAGGATATTTTTGTCCTCGTATTCGTTTTATAAATCGCAATATATAAGCAACAACCCTTTTTAATTTCGTTAAACTAGAATACTTCAGTGTTACCTCATCCAAAAAATTTGATCCTTTTGAAGTTGAGACATATAAGGCATCAATTTTGAATATACTCTGCATTGGCCACTGATTTTCCTCTCCTTGTAACCATTTGGGGCCTTTCCACCATAGTTCGTGCTCTACAAGTTTGTTTGCAAATATTCCTCTGGATGCAACATCAGCTGGATTGTCCTTGGTTCCGACGTGTCGCCATATCGCTGTGGGAGCATATAATTTGATTTGTTCTACTCTGGTTTTAATGAACTTGTCTTTATTTCGGGAATTATTTATCCATGCTAAGGTTATAGTCGAATCACTCCAAGCAAATATTTTACTTTCTCTATTGATAATTGTCTTTATCCTTTGCAGTAATATAGCAAGAAGGTGAGCCGCACATAATTCCAGCTTTGGTAGCGTCTTTTTGTTTTTAATTGGATTTACTTTAGTTTTACCAGCAATTATCGTTATAACTGATCCAACTTTAGCATATACAACTGCTGCGTAAGCTTTTTCAGATGCATCTGCAAACCCATGAAGTTCAATTTCAACGTCATTTTTTGTTTCAAACCATCTAGGAATTTTTACTCTTTTTATATCTGGTACGTGTTGCATAAACTCTTGCCATTCTTTTGCCAAATTCTCGTCAAGTAACTCATCCCAGTTGAGTTTCATCAACCAAAGTTTTTGTATAAACAACTTTGCTAAAACGGTCATAGGTGACAGCCAACCCATCGGATCGAAAATTCTCGCCAAATCAGATAAGGCTTGTCTTTTTGTTACTAGCTTTTTCGGCGACAAATTTATATTGAATCCAAACGTATCTTTGGTCGGGTCCCATTGTATACCCAAAGTTTTAATTGTTTCGTCTTCTGCTATTTGTATTACCTCCTTTTCGCCGTTTGGGGAAATTGCTGCTATAATTTCACTATTATTAGACATCCATTTTCTTAAGTGAAATCCATATTTTTGTAGATGTTTTGATATTTCGACTTGAATGGCTTTACATTCTTTTATTGAGTCTGCTCCTGTCATTAAATCGTCCATGTAGAAATCGTTTTTGATGATGTTTGAAAGCAAGCTATTGCAGGGCTCGCAGAGTTTGGCGATTTCTTGTAATGGTCTTGTTGCAAGAAAAGGAGCGGATGTTGTTCCGTATGTAACTGTTTGCAATTTGTACTCTTTTATCGGCTTTTCTCTCGTGTCTCTCCACAATATGCGCTGATAATCTTGGTCAGCTTCTGCTACTTTAATTTGCCTATACATCTTTTCTATATCGCTTATTACCACAAATTGCCAAAGCCTCCATTTAATAATGATATCGAATATATCTTTTTGGAGCCTTGGCCCTATGAACAGGATGTCATTTAAGCTGGTACCGTTTGTAGTTTTCGCAGATGCATCAAAAACTACTCGTACCTTAGTTGTGAGACTGTCTTCTCGAATTACGGCTTGATGTGGCAAATAGTATTTCCCGCAATTATTTTCACTTGCTTTTTTCGTGTGTCCCATTTCTAAATACTCTTTCATAAATTGAGTATATTGCTTTCTCAGTTCGTCATTTGAAGCAAATCTTTTCTAAAGATTCAGAAATCTCGCCATTGCTTGTTTGCGAGAGTCGCCTAATTCCTTTCCTTTTTTGAAGGGCAGATTGACGACAAATCTATTATTTTCATCTCTTGTTGTCGTTTTGTCAAAAATATCTAGACATTCATCTTCATCTGTTTTATTTTCTGGAGATGTGGTGTCTTCGATCTCCCAAAACCTCTCCAATGTTGTAGTCACCGCTGCTATGATTCTACCACTCTTTCTTGGTTGCTGTAGAACTCCGGACAATATCCACCCTAATTTCGTGGCTTGGCCTAGTATTCTATCTTTCTTGAATATGCCTTCCTCTAATATATCAGCATATACGTCTCCTCCAATAACGACGTCGATCCGATCTGATTTATTGAAGTAGGGATCAGCTAAGGTATAGTTTCTCCATTGTTCTATATCCCAGTTAAACGTTTTATCTGGTTGTGCACTTGCTAATCTTGGTAAAATTAGTGCTTCGACATCGTATATTTCATTGCTTAGGAATCTCGGTTTAATTTGAATATTTACTCTAAATTTGGAGACTCCTACCGTAGTATTCCCTAGCCCTTGCAGCTCAGTTACTTCTCTTCTTTTTGGTAACCGTAGTATCTGAGCCGCTTCCTCGGAAATGGTAGTCTTTTGTGATCCTTGATCAATAAGTGCTCGCATAATCACGTACTCTCCATTTGCTGCTTTTACTCGTATTTGTGCTGTTGCTAAGAGTATTGATGTTTCGGAGTTTTGTGTCATCATAGCTGATGATTTTTTTATATTTTCTTCACCTTCTCCTTTCTCCTTTTGGAACTCATTGTAATGCAGTAAATTATGATGATTTCTTCCACACTTACTGCATTTCTTTTTGTTCTTACAATTGCCATCATATACGTGATCGAGGCAAATGTTGCATAGCTTATTGTTTACTATGAAATTCCTACGACTCATGGTAGTCAATGCCTGGAATTTTCTGCATTCCACAATTTGATGCCCAGAAAATTTGCAATATATACAGGTCTTTTGCGCAGCCGTATAGAATGTGGGTGTTCGCTGTGGTGGCTTTTGATTGCTCCATTTAGTTGTCTTTTTGTCTCTTATCGCTTCTAGAGCTTGATATTGTTGCTCCAAAAAACCAAACACATCATCTAGGCTTTGTATGTCTCTAGTTTTCTTGACATTCTGCTCATATAACCGGAGACTTTCTTTGTCCAGTTTGCGAACAACTATTCGAGCTATAATAGCTTGTTCATCGCCTAAATTCAAATTAAGCCCTTTTAGAGCATAGATGCATTCTTTGGTGGTATCCAAGAGCTGCTTCATACTGGCCGCACTTTCCCCATTTGCTGTTGGTTGATCCAGAAGTCCGTCCACTTGTGTTGTGAATTGCAACCTTCTGTTTTCGTATCTTTCGTGGAGTATTTTCCACGCGGCTTCGTAGTTGCATTCGGTTACTGGTAAATGCTGAATTAATCTTCCAGCTTCCCCTGCTAATGCTGATTTCAATCTAAACATTTTTTCTACTTCAGTGAAGTGCTTTGAATTGCGCACTAAACCTTGGGAAAGATCCCGAAATGATGACCATTGTTTCATGTCGCCATAAAATATTGGAATCTTAATTTCCTGCAACTTCATTGTGGCAGACACAGTCTGTGTTGACATGGTTCCTTTTAACTTATTAGCCAATTTTTCAATATAAATACTATAGTTTTCTTGGAGGTCTTCCATGTATTCTTCTATTGCGTCTTTATTTATATTTTCTAACTTGATGCTACGAGTTTCAGAAAACGCTTCTTCTACATATTCGAATTGTATTTGAAGCTTCGTCTTGAGCTCTCTTACTTCTTCGACCGAAAGCAAACTATTCTTTTGTATTTCTTTGATGGTCTTTCTTAGTTTTTCTCCTCGACGTTTAAATCTCATTTGTACCTCCGCACTATTATCTGGTTGTATGTACTGAGGTGTAAATTGTTTATGGCCTGTTGTCAATAAGCCACCTGATGCTGCGCCATCTGATGCTGCTGATGTGAAGCCACCTGATGCTGTAGATTCTTCTGCTTCACTTTGTATTTTTAACTGCTGAATGCACTGTTCCAGAAGCTTAAGAATATGTTCGTTATACTCTTTGCTAAAGTATTCGGCCGCTTCTGGACTATTTTTGGCCACAATTTTGGCATGGTTAGCATTAAATTCCGTTATAATTGTTTGGACGTGTTTAATATGTTCAGGACATGCGGCTTTTCTTATTTTTCCGCCTTCTATTTTTTGTTGTTCGTCTTCAGCAAGTGCGCCCAACTGGCGCTGTCTTTGTAGCAGAGTTTCCATGATGATTGCTTAAAAATTGATTTTTGTTTTCAGTCTTCTTTTTAACACTTCTCGCTGTTACAGCCACGAGAAACGCTTATTAGAGTTCTTCTTTTTTAGCACACTTCACGCTGTTCCAGCCGCGTGAAACGCTTGTACACTTAGAGTTCTCTTCCGTTTTTCTTTAAACGCACGTTTTTACCACTTCTCGCTGTTGTAGCCACGAGAAACGCTTGCACATTTGATATCTATATATATTTTTTAAAAAAACCCACACGCACTTCTCGCTGTTTAGCCACGAGAACGCTTTTTTTTTACACTTTTCGCTGTTTAGTCACGAAAACGCTTTTTTTTACACTTTTCGCTGTTTAGCCACGAAAACGCTTTTTTTTACACTTTTCGCTGTTTAGCCACGAAAACGCTTTTTTTTACACTTTTCGCTGTTTAGTCACGAAAACGCTTTTTTTTACACTTTTCGCTGTTTAGCCACGAAAACGCTTTTTTTTACACTTTTCGCTGTTTAGCCACGAAAACGCTTTTTTTTACACTTTTCGCTGTTTAGTCACGAAAACGCTTTTTTAATGCGGACAGTCTTTGCTAGTCCGGCTTACAAAAAATAAACCTTTTTTATTTAACGCGGACAATCTTTGCTGCTCCGGCTCACATAAATAGGTTTTGATACTGCTAAGTAACGCTCTTTTTTCTTTGAAACTTACAGTACTTACGCTTGAGCTCTTTTTTTAGGCTCGATTGAGCAAATGTTGAGAATTAAAGTCCCTTACCTCTGGTGGGGGGAAACTAAAATCTTCAATAAAAAGAACAGCTTGATGGTGTTGCTGATTGAGAATTTATTATGGTTCTGTCTCTTCAACTATTTTACATTTGCTTATATACTAAATCTTAAAATTATGTTCCTTAATCTACTATACAAGTGCGTGTGTTTATGTAAAAGGGACTGATTTTAATGTTAGCCTAAGTACATTTTATCTATTGTTTTGCTGTGTCTTAATCACCGATCGTCTGGGTTTAACGATCGATTGTCTAGACTGTTTCAAGGGTATTGCTTAAATATTAGGACAAGATAAGAAACCATATGTTTTTGTATGCTTATCTTTCCTTCTAGTGGACTGTTTTTTTTTTTTTTTTTTTTTTTTCAGAGGAGGAAGCATCGAAAGCCTCACAGTCAGTGTATGACTTTAACACACTAAACCTCCTACCGTCATGTACCGATCCCCCTGGTACTACCGTCAAGTATTCCGTCGGGAGGTGGTCTGAGCACAAGTCTCAACGTCAGTTGGTCAGCGTTACTGTACTAATTCTGTTCTTAGCTGGGGATGTTTTGTTAGATTTTTCATTCATCTTGTCTGAAGTATTGATCATATTGATCAAAGAAAGTCGTTCTTGTCCAACTACCAAAGATATGTATATAGATATAGCTATATAGGCATGTACTTACACTACATCTACTTACTTATTCTGTCTCACTAGCTCTTCTGCATCTAGCCGGTTGGAGTGGCCGTGTTTCCGGCCCGCATCTATAATGATTCAGTATGTTTATAAGTAATCACTTATACTCACAACATATTCAGTTACAAGGTAATGCAGTGGGGAGGCCGCGTCCCCAATCTGCTCCTTCTGGTTTGTGTCACGTGGACCAGGCGGTTGAAAGGCCGTGTTTCCACCCGCATCTGAGATTCTTACATACTCTTAAAATTTTGTTTGCAGGTCAATACAGTGGAGAGGCTGTATCTCCAATCTGCAATCTGCACCTCTGATATAGGTTTGTTAAACTAGGTGGTTGAAAGGCCGTGTTTCCACCTACGTTTGAGATACTTACGTACTCTTAAAATCTTGTTTGCAGGTCAATACAGTGGAGAGGCTGAATCTCCAATCTGCAATCTGCACCTCTGATATAGGTTTGTTAAACTAGGTGGTTGAAAGGCCGTGTTTCCACCTACGTTTGAGATACTTACATACTCTTAGAATTTTGTTTGCAGGTCAATACAGTGGAGAGGCTGAATCTCCAATCTGCAATCTGCACCTCTGATATAGGTTTGTTAAACTAGGCTGTTGGAAGGCCGTGTTTCCAACCCGCCTCTTGTTTTTTCCGTGTTTGTTTGCTTTTTCTTCAGTCTTCCCTGCTGCGGCGCAGCCGTTCCAGACTTCTAAGCCACTTCATGGCTTCTGCGATTACCTCGCACGCTGCCATCCACTTTTGTTTACTTCGTAGCATGTGACCAACCAGCGACTCGGGAGTGTAGTCCTCATCGGCTATGCTGCGTAGTTTACATCTAAAGCTGTACGATCTGGGGCATTCGAAGAACACGTGGTAGACATCTTCCACTGCCTCGCCTCCACAGTGATCGCATACGTTGTTGCTTTCGTGCTTAAACCGATAAAGGTATTGTTTAAAGCATCCGTGGCCGCTTAAGAACTGAGTCAGATAAAAATCTACCTCCCCGTGTGTTCTCGTTACCCATGTTTTAATATCTGGTATACAGCGGTATGTCCAGCGCCCCTTATTCGATATGTTCCATCTGTTTTGCCAATTTTGAATACTAATCTCGCGTGCTTCGGACCGCGAGTTTCTATCCTCAAACGTTGTGGCTGCTTCTTTTGCCAATATGTCAATTGGGCACAAGCCTGAGATTACCAGTGCGGCATCGTCTGATACCGTTCTAAAAGCGCTACAAACTCGGAGAGCACACAAGCGATAGGTCGACTTTACCCCACGTAGGTACGACTGATGCTCCATGGCGTGCTGCCATACCGGAGCTCCGTAGAGTAGTTGGCTCTTCACGACGCCTGCCAGTAGCTGACGCCGCCCTTGCTTTGGACCTCGTGCGTTTAGCATTATCCTCGATAACGATGATATGGTTTTCGCTGCTTTCTCGTTAGCGTATTCTAGATGTGTTTTGAAAGACAGCCTCCTGTCTATCATGATTCCCAGATACTTAACTGCCGGCATTGTTTCAATGTCGTGGTCTCCGATTCTTATCGTGACCTTCTCTACCTTCTTCCTGCTTGATACTAGTACTGCCTCTGTTTTGTGCTCCGCAAGCTGTAGTCCATGTTGCATGAGCCATGATTGAACGCTGGCTATGCTTACATTAGTTTTTCCACCTATATCACTTAAGTATTTGGCAGTAACAATCAATACGATATCATCCGCGAATCCGATAATCTTAACTCCATTAGGTACTTTAAGTCGCAGCACTCCGTCGTACATAATGTTCCATAGTAATGGACCGAGCACCGACCCCTGAGGAATCCCGCCTGTGACATGGAGCTTTTCCGTGCCATCTGCAGTTTCGTATTGCAGCAGACGTCCGTCAAAATAGCTGCGGATTATGCGTCCCAGATAATAGGATATACCTACCCTGTCTAGGGTATCCAGGATTTTCGCCCAGTTAGCGCAATTGAATGCGTTCTTTACATCTAAGGTCACGATAAGGCAGTATTCCTTAGATCCCTCGAGCCAGCGTGTGCCGCTTATTGCATCTTGAGCGGTATCTCTAGCCACGTTCACGGCATCTATGGTGGATCTGCCTCTTCTAGTGGACTGTATGTGTGTACATATGTGTGTGTGTGTGATAGGTTTGGGTACCTTATCCTGTTTGTTTTGTAAGTATGTATGTATGACAATACTATCATAAAATTCTAGTGGACTGTATAAATATACTTATTTTAGAGTGGCAGAGTTGTGTGTTCATATTTTTGTATGAACATTAAGGCGCCTCACGCTCCATACAAAAAAAAATGGACACCCTGTTTCCATCGGAATTATAAACTTCAATGTATTCTAGGACCTTGATCAAAATATTTCGAAAAAATATTAATATTTACCGGAGCTAAACCGCGTTAAAAAAACGCTAAAAATATCGTTTTTTATGTATAAAAGTAGTATGAAAAAATATTTTTTAATAAAAAGGACCTGAGATGATGAATTAGCTGGAGTACAAAAGGTAAGCATAAAAAAGTTTGAAATTTTATCAACGCAATCCAAATATTGACATGTATGATGCTGTTTTTGGTCATATTTCGAGGGGTAGGTTTGTGGAAAACTTTAATAACTCAGCCACTTATTGACGGATTTGGACAATTAGGATATCATTTGAAAGGTATTTTCGAGACGTTGCCATTTCTTCCACATTTAACCGTTTTTGGTCCAATTTTACACATTGCGAATATTAGCACACAGGTATACAATAATAGTATTGATAAAATTTTTAAACTTTTTTATGCTTACGTTTTGCACTCTATCATCGCAGATGCTTTTTATTAAAAAATATTTTTTCATACTCCTTTTATACATAAAAAGCGATATTTTTAGCGTTTTTTTAACGCGGTTTAGCTCCGGTAAATCTTAATATTTTTTCGAAATATTTTAGGGCAGTCCTTAGAAAAAAGTGAATTTTGAAATTCCGGTGGAAACAGTGCAACTTTTTTTGGCGAGGCACCTTAATGAACATGCAACATACAATTGTCCATGAGAAAAGCAGGGATACTCCAAATCGGTGCAGTGAAATAACGCCCAAGGAAATAACGCCCATGGACGCTATTTCCCATTCAAAAAGCAAATAACGCCCATGGGCCTTATTTCCTTTTTAAATGGAAATATCGCCCATCTGCAAAAAGAAATAAAACCCATGGCTCTTTTTTCCTTTTTAAAAGAGAAATAACGCACATAGGATTTTACGCGAGCAACACGAACTGTTGATAAGCATTTTTTTCACAAATTACCCTGTGAGAAAAGAGTGGGAAACGTGGCACGCGGGAGGACATCACCGTGGCGGTAGCCACGGCTATGGCACACAGCCGGAGTTGGAATGGCGTAGCCCAGGGTTATTTTTTGAAGCGCGGCCGAAGGCCGCATACGCGGAAAGGTGTCCTGCACATAAAAAACGTGGATGGGGCCCCGAATTGGGGATCTGACCCGGGTCAATTTTCGGTTTTTCACTAATAACTTTTCACAGAAACAAAATATTGCTTTTCCCCCTTCGGATTATAGTTACGGAGGCCCGATCCACGATTTTTAAGTGCAGAACACATTTCCGCGTATGCGGCCTTCGGCCGCGCTTCAAAAAATAACCCTGTTCTACGCCATTCCAACTCCGGCTGTGTGCCATAGCCGTGGCTACTGCCACGGTGATGTCCTTCCGCGTGCCACGTTTCTCACTTTGGTTAACGTGAAATTTGTGTGTAACTATTCAATAAAATACAAAAAGAATTAGAATATTATTGTTTCATTAAAAAAAATGAAAGAGCAATAAGGCCTTTAAGACTTTATTTCTCTTTCGAAGTGTAATAAAGCCTTTTTTGAAATAAAGGCCTTATTTCACTTTCGATAGTTTAATAAGGCCTTAAAGGGCTTATTTCACAAGGCGCTATTGCACCCCGCCTTATAAAAACATAACAAATATGTTAAAATTTATTGAAATAAAGAAAACCATATACTTAATTCTTGAATCAGCTTGTTTTAATTCGTTTTTAACGTCCGTGGGATTTATTTCTCTTCGAAAAAGGAAATAACACTAATCAGCAAAAGGTGATAACACCCATGGGCTTTATTTTCTTTGTAAAAAGGAAATAAGGCCCATGGGCGTTATTTCCTTGGGCGTTATTTCACTGCACCCTCCAAATCAATGCCACACAATTCCAATGATTGACCTTGCGCTTTATTTAACGTCGTTGCAAAAGCAAGACGTATAGGGAATTGAAGTCGCTTGAAGTCGAAAGGTAAATCCGGTGGAATCATAGGGATGCGTGTTAGCAAAACATCCTCCCCTTTATATTTTCCTCTCAATATGGTGGCTTCGATTACATTTGTCATGACCTTTTTGACTACCAAACGTGTAACATTACAAAGCCGTGGCGGACTAATGTTCCGTAGCAAAATAATCGGTACGCCGACTTTGAGTTGCAAGCGGTGAGGTGGCAGTCCAGGAAAATCAAGGGAATTCAAAAATTCCACAGGGTAATTAACAACATCATCTTGATTCATGACAGTGTCTATCGATTTATAAGTCACGATTTCCCCCGGAATCGTATTCATAATAGTCGCATTCAGGCCCGAAAAATCTGTATTTTTGGCAGCTAAAATGGCTCTTTCACTTAACCAATCATGGTTTCTGTAGTTATGCTCAATGCCGGGAAATACTTTTGTGTTAAATAGTAAAAACCATCTGGAAGCGTAATCATTTCAGTGATAGGATCAGCAACAATTGTGCCATTTCCAATATCTAACAACTGCTTTGAAAAACATGTCGCTGATGGATCATTTTGCAATTGAATACGTATATTTTCGGTAAGCGTAAGTTTTTGAACATATCTCCATAAATAGGAGGCTTTCAAGCATGCATTCAATTCATCGGCCATAGTATATCGGGGAATAACAGGCAATGTTTGACGAAAATCACCGACCAATAGAATCAACGCACCACCAAACAAATCTTGCGTGTTGCGTAAGTCTTTCATAGTCGTATCTAAGGCCTCTAGTGATTTTTTATGAGCCATTGTGCATTCATCCCACACAATTAACTTACATTGCTGTAAAGAAGTCTTCGATATATTGCAGGTGGGATTTTCGATAAATTGTATGTTCAATGGCAATTTCAATGCTGAATGTGCTGTCCGACCACCATCTAATAATGTAGCAGCGATTCCAGATGATGCGAGTGCCAAAGCTATATTATTTTGTGACCTAATTGTTGCCAAAATCAATGAAATTCAAAATGTTTTGCCAATGTTTTATTTCCGATTAACAAAGTCATATCTTCAATTAAATGTATAAATGGAAAGACCGCTAAAACTCACCTTGAGCATAAGGAATTTCTTGAACCTTACGGATATATATTTCCTAGTGTATATTGTGAACTGCATATTTTTCTATCTCCGAGCACACATTTTATGCTTTCTTTTTATATGTATATAGATAAATTCATTTGGTTCACATTTTTGGCTATATCTCGTAAACGGGTTGAGATATCGCAATAAAATGGGCATCATTCTAAAAGGCTCGTCAGTAGCTTCAATGTGGCATCTTTATTTTTGAAGGTCATTTGGGGTAAAATTTTAGTGGATATCTCAAGACCCCAATGACCTACATATATATTTCAAATGCATCCTTATATGTTGATTAGACCTCGATTGAGGCAACGGTGCAAAGTGAGATTTGTTTTATGCAGTGCTTTCTGTGTGACGTACGGAAACGTTTAAAGTGATGCGCCGCCATCTTGGGGAAATGATAAAAGACCTCTTCATTGCAAAGCTCATACCGCGTGCATTTTTGCATCGATTTTCACCAAACCTTCAATACAACCACCACAAAAGATAAACGCATCTCATACATATATAAAATGCAAAAATATCTGTGGGCACATCTCTTCAAACACTCCGTACCAACGAACACACATTTTAGGCTCCTTTTTTACATATATAGATATTTCTCAATATAAGCTTTACATATATTCTTTATATTCTATAAACATTTGGAATATTACACTGGACTACGAATTTCAACTTTTTCTCTTTCCCAGAAACGCCGTTATGAAATTCGTATTTAAAACCACCCCTTGATTTCGAAAATCGAGTTAATTTTTTATTCTATGGTACCGTTTTCGAGATATTTTCAATTTACCGATATTTGAAAAATCCAAAAAGACGGTAGACAGATAGTTTTCGAGATAATAGCTTATCATTTCATATTTTTGATTTTTTTTATAACAAATATGAAAAAAATTAGTCTTTGCGAGGGCAGCATTCCAAAACGACAACTTTTTTCCAGATATTATTTCTTTACCTAAAGCTCTGTTTAATTAAGCTATCATCGCAGAAAATCGATGCACAACTACGTCGCGTCGACCTTTATTATTCGTTATCGGACTAAGACTAACTATTAAACTATTAAATTTACTTAAATGGTAACCTAATTGCACGGGCCAATTGTCGGTTGTTGTTGTTGTGAATTCCCTGAATTCGCTTTTTGGGCTGCGCGTGTTGGACTTCCGCTTCTGCCGAAAAATAAGCTTATGTGCTGACGGTGCGTCTGGCTTTTGCTGTGGGAAATATTGTGCAACCCAAGCTGCACTTCCCTTGTGCTTATTTGTGTTTGTGTTGTTGGAATTGTTTATTTGTAAAACTGTTAACATATTTCATGTTAACACTTCCCCTCTTAAAAGCGATTGTCCCGAGAGCCTATCAGAAATAGGTTAGGTTGTTAAAACTGACTTAAGTATTTTGATCATTGTAAGTATCCTTGATTTTTGTACGATCAATGTGTGATGGGGGCATCTGGTTAGGGTCCAGGTTGGAAGATATGATTATTTTGTTTTGGTGTTTCTTCCAAAATTTTCGAAAAATAATTATGCCGATAATGACGGTTGCAACGGTTCCAAGTGAACGGGAGCTATTGAATATTGTTGCTGCCTTGAGAAGGTTTATCTTTCGTATGTTCTCGATATGAAATTCCTTTAAGACTTCGAGAGAAAGCAACTCGATTCGATCTTTTTCGATTGGTGCTGGTTGCAGGACTGCTGGGATTGCTGGCAGCGGAACCAAATCGTAATTAATATAAAATTGATGATTTATCTTTAACGTTGAGTTATGAAAATTAGTAAGGTGTGTCCCAGACAGCATCTATTATTCCTCGGAAGCCATTAAGTAGTAATATAACATGTTTTATTGCTTCAACCTCTGGGATGTGTTGGCCGTTAGTTAACGTGCAAGATGATTTCAAACTGTTAATATGTTATATGTGTATACCTACCTATTACCAGTGACACTATTACTTGTCACCATACAACTACTATTACTTACATATATTTTCTAAATTAAATTGTTTACAAATTTCCATTTTCTTAAAGCTATCACACGGTTTTTTTATTCCGTAGGTATCCTTTGTACCCTTTAATATTTTTTCAAATTTGACATTGATTGTGTTTTCTTTAATAACGGGTCTAATTATAATTTTTTGAAAATTTTCCTTACTAGTTAGTGGTATTTTTACAAAGTAAAAAATTGTCATATTCTGACTTATTACATTTACGTTTGCTACTTCTAATGCTTCTTCGGCATTTTTAAATGGTATTTCGTCGCTTTCTAATTTTTGTAGCGCGATTTCTATTTCATTTTTATTTAACAATAATGTATTTAAAATATCTTTTTTTTCCCACTGTATGGCATATTTAATGTTTATTAATTCCTCTTTTATTTTGCAAATTTATAATCGTTTCGTATTCTATATATGAAAATTTCCTTATGTTATTAGAAATATTGTTTACTATCGTACTAATATTATTAATTTTGTTTGCAGTTATAAAGTAAATATTGTTACCTTCAAAATAAGACAAAAATTAGTAAGATACCACTGCTACACCCAAAGTTATAGAATTTTGAATGTGGACAAGTTGGCTTAAATTTGAAAGAAAATTTTTTTGGACGAAATCCTGATATAGGTGTTAACTCAAATTACGAAAAGATTCCCAGAAAAAAATTTGGTGACTTTTAAAAAAGTGAAAATTTTTTTTTCTCCAAATCCGTACGATTTGTAAAATAATGACCCATATGTACCCAGAGGGACAGCGCCAGAAATAGTTGATGATGTTAACTATTGTTGAAGTTAATCAGTTGTAACTGGTTAATGGTGATCCCGATGTAGAAGGTAAATAAGAACTTTTAGTAGTGTATGGTTATTGCTAGTGATTTTTTTTAAGCGTGGCCGAAGGCAGTCTACCCATAAAGGTGTTCCGTCGAAAAATACTGGGGATTGCTTTGCCAGACTGGAATCGGATATGGGTCACTTTTTTAAAGCGGCGGCAAAGTTGTTCTAACACACTTCAAAAAAAATCACCAGCAATAACCATCTAGCTCTCGGGATAAATGCACTACCGCCAGCCATAATATCGTTACCAAATAGCACTATAAGTTCTTTTTGCCTATTACATCGGCACCACCATTAACTACAACTGACTAACTTCAATATGCACAGATTTCAGTAATTTCCTCTAGGGTAGCATTCTAGAATACGGTTCAGTGCCTAATATTTATTGGATTTTGCCGAGTGGAGTGTCAAAAGACACGTCTTGACCTCAGCATTAATAATCGAAATGCGATGGGTCAAGAGGCGTCTTTTGACACCCCACTCGGCAAAATCGATATATATTAGGCATTGAACCGTATTATAGAATGGTACTGCCACTAGTGACCCAATTTCATAATAAACTCAAGTCTGGAATACCAAGTAAAATGGGAGAATGAATGAATGTTTCGCCATCCAATTAACTGCAACAATAAAAACAATGTGCACCTCAACTTCAACATCCAAAACAGTATTGGGCCAATACAAAATGCAACATCGCAGCACCATCACATAATGCATATATGCATTTAATCGCCTCGTCCAACTTCTGTAAGTACGGTGCCAGGAATGTTATTATATATGAGGCACTGCTGAAATAATTTTTCACCGCTTGCAGCAAATCAAAAGAAAGTTTTTATTTGCAAGCAGCTGTTTTATATGCCATGGATTGAGTTTATCGATCCTTTGAAATGGTATCGATAACGTTCATGCATTGATCTGGTTTAAACACCGGTTATGTAAGATCCATCCTACGTCAACTGCAAAATCCAAATCATGTTTTCGTTTTGCGAATATTTGTAATATTGGATGTTGGTGTTAAGATTCAACAATTTGTTAATGATTACAACTTTTATGTTAACATAAAACTCGTACTCAAGTCTTTGAAAAACATCTGACATCACAAATATTCGCAAAGAGATACGCATATTATTGCTAGTGATCTACTTTAGAAAGTTTTATTTTTTCTAATATTTAGTATAATGTAAATACAGGTTTTAATAAACATGCATTTGAATAACTAAGTTATAAATGAAAACATTGTAAATACTGCTATTTATACTACTGTATAAATTCTATGTAATTTGTATTTTTTCTCTCGTAGTTATTTTCCTTAAACTCAATAATTTCACTTAAACCTTAACAATAAAACCTTAACCTTAGAATAGTTTTTATAAAAAACTTTCTTAATAAACGATCTTTGTTACACGAACTTCTTTAATATATGTATGTCAAACCTAAAAGTTAGGATTAGTAAACCATATTTCTTTTAGTTAATATTAGTTGTAATATATTAAGAAAGTATTCAGAAACTATAAAACACCAAATTAAGCTATAGATAAGTTTTATAAACTCTAAGAATGTAATCAAATTCTAGTCTTATTATTAACCGAATCATACTGTTTAAGTATGAAAAATGACCATAGTTATTTAATATTAATAACGATTGTTAAAACAACTACTACTTATTGTTCATTATATTTATAATAATTAATTTAGTACATTTGAAATGTAAATATTAGTTTTTACTTAATTTTCCACCAAAACCTGTTAAAGTTTGTAAAATATAGGAAAATTTAACTGTAATGTGATTTATTTCAATGTTTTACAAAATAATTTCAATAAAATATACAAATATTTAAGAAAAATATGCATTTTTGTGCAATTTATTTGGGAAAAATGTGTAGGTATCTCAATTTGAGAATAACCTATGGTGGTTTCATTAACCAATTCAGCTAATAAAATTAACCACATGTTAGCCACTTCGATAACCAATTCAACAGATAATATTCACCACATGTTAGCCAAAATAAAAACCGACTGAACGAATATTTCGCCCCACTATTTAGCCAAAACAAAAACCATTTGAACAACTATTTTCAACTGGGTGTTAACCAAAACATTAACTGGTTTTGGAAAGGTAAATTTTTTAATACTGGAAGTATTGAAAAGTAAAGCTATAGTTTTTGTTAATGGGAGAATTCGATAAGTGCAAGGGAGATGCGAAGTCACACATATGGTTAAAATCTTCACGCCGCCTGAACAAAAATAGCCACTTTACAGACCATATGAGAAATTAATGAAACCCACTATTTAGCTACATTGGTAACCGGTATGTGGTTTGTAGGGATATTTTGTATATATGTACATACATACGTACATATGTACATATAAACATACAATGCAGTGGAGATCAATAGGTTTGTATGTACATATGCACATTTCCATGGTTTACTTTTACAAAAACTTGTAGTTGTTGTTGTTGTTGCGTTACGTGCCCCGCCTAGTACTCTGTTTCGTTATCTAATTGAGTCATCGAACTCTTCTAACGGTAGTCCCAGAAACCTTGCGGCTTCAATAGGGGTCGACCAGAGGAAAATAGGTGTTAGAAGAGTAGGCTCTGTTGAGCAAACAAACAGAACGGGACATACCGAAGGCTGGACAGGCATTAAGTAAGAGTTTAACCTGTTACAGTATCCAGAGCGAAGCTGGGCCAGCATAATCCTTGCTTCCCTAGGCCACGGGTGTGGATGAGGTTTAGGGCCTGTCGATGCACATTAGGATCAAACGGCGAGTTCCGCATCTAATCAAAATGTTTGCGTAGATAGCTCCTTATTTTCCTGGGAGATGCATGTTCGGTGATCAGGCGCCTGCTCGGATGTTGCGGTTTATAGTAATTGCACAGAAATTGCCTGGTCAACATCTCACTGTTTTCTTCCACACCCAGAATTTTCGCTTCAATTTGAATGTGGTGCTCGGGAGACATAAGAGGACTACCAGTGGAGGTTCTAAGTGCGGTGTTATAATAGACCTGAAGTCTCCTCCAGTGTGTGTCTGCGAGCCCCGGCGAGCATATTGGCGTCGCGTAGCACAGCACCGGCTGACCAATTGCCTTATATGTGGCTAGTAACGTGCTGCCAGCTAGCGACTTGAGAATTTTGTTACGGCTAAGGACTTTATTGGGAATTGCGTTACATGAGTACCGTATTTGAACATGTTATCAAACGTGAGCTCAGAGATTTTGGGGTGCAAGGCATTTGGTACCTTGACATTATCTACGCAGTTCCATGTTCACCTGCTTTGTGAATAGGGTGGCCGAGGACTGGGTCGGTGATATTTTCAGGTTTCTTCTTGCGAAATCGGAGATTCCTGAACATAAAGTAAATTTATTGAAGCAATGGAAGCTACCAGGCAGGGGCGGATTTACCTCGTTCGGCGCCCTGGGCAAACAAATCAAGTCGCGCCCCAATGTTTCCAAAAAGGGTGTATGAATTAGCACCCACCGGGACAGACAGAATGACAGAATCCCCACGAAGAAAAAATGAATTAAGAACCACGAAAATGATTTTAACCCCACCAATCGAAATGAATTAAGCCCCACCAAACGTGGGGGTTCTTACATGACAGAATCAGAGGGGTTCAATATCGCCTTGTGAAATAAGCCCTTTAAGGCCTTATTACACTATTGAAAGTGAAATAAGGCCTTTATTTCAGAAAAGGCTTTATTACACTTCGAAAGAGAAATAAAGTCTTAAAGGCCTTATTGCCCTTTCATTTTTTTTAATGAAACAATAATATTCTAATGCTTTTTGTATTTTATTGAATAGTTACACACAAATTTCACGTTAACCAAAGTGGGAAACGTGGCACGCAGAAGAACATCACCGTGGCGGTAGCCACGGCTATGGCACACACCCGGAGTTGGAATGGCGTAGCCCAGGGTTATTTTTTGAAGCGCGGCCGAAGGCCGCCTAGGCGGAAAGGTGTTCTGCACATAAAAAACGTGGATCGGGCCTCCGTAACAATAATCCGAAGGGGAAAAGCAATATTTTGTTTCTGTGAAAAGTTAGTAGTGAAAAACCGAAAATTGACCCGGGTCAGATCCCCAATGCGATCTCTCACAGGGTAATTTGTGATTACAACAACCACATGAAAAAGACAGAAAAATTGTGAACTTTAACTGCAAATATCTTGCAAAATTCTAAAAATATCGGATTTCCCCCTCCAGATTATTGTTACGGAGGTGAAGACGCGTCTATTGATACCTCTACCTAGATTTTTGGACGTGTATTAACACTTGACGTTGGATGGAAAGTTTTACCCAACGAAGAAATAATTATATGTTGTTTAGTTTTTAAGAAAAATGTGTTCTATTTAATGTAAAATAGTACAATTTTTATCACAATAAATAAAATAAAAATGCTTCAATTATTTACTTCAAATCGTGAAAATGGTCCGGTGGATAGCCGTGGGCGCGGGCCGCGGGGGCGGGCGTCGGCGCGGATGTGTGCGGACGCACGAACCGGCGGACGCTTATGGGAGCGGGGACGGACGCACAGCCGGAAATCAAATCTTCGTGATAACTCCAATCATATCAGTAGTTGGTTGTCACTTATGTTTAATAAAAAAAAAAATAAGGCTTTATTGCACAATTGGGTAAATTTTTATAAAGGCTTTATTTCTCTTTCGAAATGTAATAAAGCCTTTTTTGAAATAAAGGCCTTATTTCACTTTCAATAGTTTCAAGGCGCTTTTGCACCCCTCCGACAGAATCCCCACGAAAAAAAAGGAATTAATCCCCAAGAAAATGACTTTAGCCCACCTTTACTTCATTTTTAATTTATTTTGCTTGCTTCAAACTTCAAGTTTTTAAATCAAAATTTTAACAAAAATTCAATTAAAAAGAAAAAATTATCAATTTTTCCTAAAAAACTGACAATTAAAATTCATTACGAATTATTGTTTCTCTGTGTCTCGAGCTTGCAAAACCTACAAATATGAAAAAAGTTAAGAATTAAATGAAAATTTGAAAATGTGAGAAAAATAAAATAATTAAATAAAAATATGTAAATGTTCGTCATTTAAATTTATTAAAATTGTTTGTCACACTCTATGGTTTTTTCCTTTTAAGAAATGTGCACCTTCCGTGAAAGGAAAAATTCCCTTCTATTATTTTATAAGTTACAAAATTATGGTTTCTAATTTTACGAAATGTGCATTCAAAATAAGACAAAAATTAGTAAGATACCACTACTACACCCAAAGTTATAGAATTTTGAATGTGGACAAGTTTGCTTAAATTTGCTTAACCGTCGTATTTAAAAATATGCATATCTCTGAAAGAAAATTTTTTTCGACGAAATCCTGATATAGGTGTTAACTCAAATTACGAAAAGATTCCCAGAAATAAATTTGGTGACTTTTAAAAAAGTGAAAATTTTTTTTTCTCCAAAGCCGTACGATTTGTAAAATAATGACCCATATGTACCCAGAGGAACAGCGCCAGAAATAGTTGATGATGTTAACTATTGTTGAAGTTAATCAGTTGTAACTAGTTAATGGTGATCCCGATGTAGAAGGTAAATAAGAACTTTTATTAGTGTATGATTATTGCTAGTGATTTTTTTTAAGCGTGGCCGAAGGCAGTCTACGCATAAAGGTGTTCCGTCGAAAAATACTGGGGATTGCTTTGCCAGACTGGAATCGGATATGGGTCACTTTTTTAAAGCGGCGGCAAAGTTGTTCTAACACACTTCAAAACAAGTAAGGAAGTCTAAGTTCGGGTGAACCGAACATTAAATACCCAGCGTTAGTTTTTAGAAATAGGGGGCGTAGTTTTCATCCGATTTCGCCCATTTTAAAAACCAATCTATTCCGAGCCTAAACAATAGCGAATTTGATGGGCGCGGCCACGCTCCTTGCTTATAACCGCTTACATGAGCCAAAAGTACTGAATCGATCTTTACAAGGGTTATACCATGTCCTATATATAACTTTAGAAAATAAGGCGTGCCGTGCCCATAACTTTTAACGTTTTTTGTGAAATTTTTTGATATACGGATATATGTGTCCATTAATCAATATTTACCTAATTTTAAAAAAGTGGGTGGTGGCACGCCCACGGATTTTATTCTGTTGTTTGTCCCTATTTGAAGATCAGTTTTCATTGCCGATCTTCATGATACTTTCACAGTGGCTTGTTAATAGTGATATGTTGATATTTTGTTTATTCACTTGTGGGCGGTGCCACGCCCATTTTCCAAAATATTACCAAAAAACCTTTAAACATCACTAATAACATCATCAGGTGAATGAGTGTACTAAATTTTAGCATTATCTCTTTATCAGTTAAACAGATATTGCATATTCCGGTTTCCTAACTCTCGTTTAGAGAACTTTAGTCCAAAAAGGGGCGTGGTCGTTCACCGAATTTTCTTATTTTCTGTGGTAGTACTCTACATAAACATAACCACTTTCCAAAATTTTGCAAAAATAATGTTAAGAATATGAAAATTGATGTATGTACAAAATTATATTATTATAGCGGTATCAGTTAATTAGATATGGACTTTTCCATATTTCCACCTCCTTTCAATATAACTTTTATAAAAAAGTAGGCGTGGTCGCCAAGCGATTTCGTTTATTTTCTATATCTGAATTTAACACAACAATAGTATGCCCTCTACAAAATTTCGTTATACTAGCATAAACTGTTCTCAAGTTATTAAGAGTCAATATTTTAAAATTTCTTCAAATATATGTGGGCGGTGCCACGCCCCTTTTCAAAAAATTTGATAAAATGCCTTAGAACATATAAATCAATACATATTGCAAATTTTATCATTGTAGCTGCTTCGGATATGGAATTAACCCGTTTTATACGTTTTTCGAAATTTTCGATATCGAAAAAGGGGGCGTGGTTATCATCCGATTTCGCCCATTTTCAATAGCAACATACCTTGGCCAGAAAGTAACCTGTATGCAAAATTTCATGCAAATATCTAAATTTTTACTCAAGTTATCGTGTACACGGACGGACATGCCTTAATCAATTCCTCTTTTCACCTAAGAACTTTCATATATGGAACCCCATATCTAACTCGATTATTTTGCGCCATTACATAGTACCGTTATGTGGACAAAATTAATATACCCTTGTACTAGTACTAGTACGCTGGGTATAAAAAATTACCAGCAATAACCATCTAGCTCTCGGGATAAATGCACTACCGCCAGCCATAATATCGTTACCAAATAGCACTAAAAGTTATTTTTGCCTATTACATCGGCACCACCATTAAATAAAACTGACTAACTTCAATATGCAAAGATGGTGCAGTGAAATAACGCCCATGGGCGTTATTTCCCACTCAAAAAGGAAACTACGCCCATGGGCCTTATTTCCTTTTTAAAAAGGAAATAAAGCCCATGGGTGTTAGCACCTTTTGCTGATGGGTGTTATTTCCTTTTTCGAAGAGAAATAAAGCCCACGGACGTTAAAAACGAATTAAAACAAGCTGTTTCAAGAATTAAGTATATGGTTTTCTTTATTTCAATAAATTTTAACATATTTGTTATGTTTTTATAAGGCGGGGTGCAATAGCACCTTGTGAAATAAGCCCTTTAGGGCCTTATTACACTATTGAAAGTGAAATAAGGCCTTTATTTAAAAAAAGGCTTTATTACACTACGAAAGAGAAATAAAGTCTTAAAGGCCTTATTGCTCTTTCATTTTTTTAATGAAACAATAATATTCTAATTCTTTTTGTATTTTATTGAATAGTTACACACAAATTTCACGTTAACCAAAGTGGGAAACGTGGCACGCGGAAGGACATCACCGTGGCGGTAGCCACGGCTATGGCACACACCCGGAGTTGGAATGGCGTAGCCCAGGGTTATTTTTTGAAGCGCGGCCGAAGGCCGCCTACGCGGAAAGGTGTGCTGCACTTAAAAATCGTGGATCGGGCCTCCGTAACTATAATCCGAAGGGGGAAAAGCAATATTTTGTTTCTGTGAAAAGTTATTAGTGAAAAACCGAAAATTGACCCGGGTCAGATCCCCAATTCGGAGCCCCATCCACGTTTATATGTGCAGGGCACATTTCCGCGTAGGCGGCCTTCGGCCGCGCTTTAAAAAATAACCCTGGGCTACGCCATTCCAACTCCGGGTGTGTGCCATAGCCGTGGCTACCGCCACGGTGATGTCCTTCCGCGTGCCACGTTTCCCACTCTTTTCTCACAGGGTAATTTGTGAAAAAAATGCTAATCAACAGTTCGTGTTGCTCGCGTAAAATCCTATGGGCGTTATTTCTCTTTTAAAAAGGAAATAAGAGCCATGGGCTTTATTTCTTTTTGCAGATGGGCGATATTTCCTTTTAAAAAGGAAATAAGGCCCATGGGCGTTATTTCCTTTTTGAATGGGAAATAACGTCCATGGGCGTTATTTCCTTGGGCGTTATTTCACTGCACCGCAAAGATTTCAGTAATTTCCTCTAGGGTAGCATTCTAGAATACGGTTCAGTGCCTAATATTTATTGGATTTTGCCGAGTGGAGTGTCAAAAGACACGTATTGGCCCCAGCATTAATAATCGGAATGCGATGGGTCAAGAGGCGTCTTTTGACACCCCACTCGGCAAAATCCGATATATATTAGGCATTGAACCGTATTATAGAATGGTACTGCCACTAGTGACCCAATTTCATAATAAACTCAAGTCTGGAATACCAAGTAAAATGGGAGAATGAATGAATGTTTCGCCATCCAATTAACTGCAACAATAAAAACAATTTGCACCTCAACTTCAACATCCAAAACAGTCTTAGGCCAATACAAAATGCAACATCGCAGCACCATCACATAATGCATATTTGCATTTAATCGCCTATTCCAACTTCTGTAAGTACGGTGCCAGGAATGTTATTATACATATATGAGGCACTGCTGAAATAATTTTTCACCGCTGGCAGCAAATCAAAACAAAGTTTTGCATTTGCAAGCAGCTGTTTGTTATGCCATGGATTGAGTTTAAATTATGGTTTCTACTTTTACGAAATGTGCATAATTAGTGACTTTAACGTTTCGTAAAAGGAAAAATTCCCTTCTATTATTTTAGAATTTGCAAAATTATGGTTTCTCCTTTTACGAAATGTGCACTATTAGTGATTTAAAATGAATTATACCCCACGAAAATGATTTTATCCCCACCAATCAAAATGAATTAAGCCCCATCAAACGTGGGGGTTCTTACATGACAGAATCGCCACTGAAAAAAAATGAATTAATCTTTCTGCCATTTTTAATTTCGTGGTAAAATTGGTGGGGCTTAAGTCATTTTGCCCGGTGGGGCTTAATTCGTTGAGGGCTAATTCATACACCCTTCCAAAAAACCGTACTTGCCTTCGTGTGGTAACATTTCATTACTGCCTTATTTTACGGATGGAAAAAATTTGATTCGAGTTTTCTTAGAAAGAATATTTATTTCATTCTTATTTAAATATACATATCGTCGGCTTAGGTCGCAACGGTGCTAAGTACCATTTTTCAAATTTTACAGGAGAGACAAAAAACAATATAAAAACATAAATTTAAATTAGGGATTTCGGTTTTTTACGTCATGTTACTCAATTTTAGAGTACAATAAGTGGACGCTCATAAAAAAACAAAAAATTTTAATTTTCGCCGAGTTATATGCATTTTTGGGACTTAGCACCTTTTTGCCAGCTACTTTTAATTTTTTTCACTGGACTTAGCACCTTTTCCCAAATCAAAATACCTGCGAGTGAACCAAAGCAATTTTCTGAGTATGAGGGTTCTTAGAGGTTCTTCCGTAGAATTTTTACCTGGTCTTAGATTTCTTATATTAAGTCTAGTTCTACCACAATCCGCGCTTAAAGCTCAAATGACCTATTTTTTGAAGCTCTGTTACTCTGCAATTAGTAGCAATATTTGGATCAAAATACATTATTCTAAAAGCCTAGGCGTTTCTTTTTATCACACAACAGCGTTTTACTATCGCCGATTCATAGCAGAAAAGCAGGAGTAGATTTTATTGCACAACTTTTGACGAAAATGGACTTTTGTGAAAGTCGACAAGTAAATGTGATTTAGGTTCTTGGAAGTCTGAATATGATAGCCCAAACATTTGTCTTTACTAATCAAGGTCAAAAAGTTATGTGTCAGTTAAAAAGGAGAAGTGAGGTCAGCTGACGTAGATGATCCCATTTAACATATGCATTCATAGTCGAAATAAAGTAGGTACTTAAGTTTATGTCGGTTTTTATGACATATAGGGCGTTGGAAATTGTGTCAAAAAACCCACGCTAACTTTATTAGCTACTATTTTTCGAATATGAATATGCCACATATACTTTAACTTTAAATTTTCAAATTCGCTTGGACTTAGCACCTTTTCCTTTCATTGGTGGACTTAGCACCTTTTCTAATCAATGCAAAAAACGCATTTAAAAACAGAATTGTTATGCAATTCATGATGTAAGTAGTGTATATTAACTGTTTCTAGCATTCTGCATCAAAACCTGAAAAAACCCAAAAGGTGGACTTAGCACCTTTGCGACCTAAGCCGACGATATAATGATGCGTATCAGAAAATATTCTTAGTTTCAGGAAACTTATAGATTGTCAGAAAACTAATAACACAGACATATCGAAAAGATTATTCAAAAACACCTGCCCCTTACTTTTTGGGAGGCAAAATCTGTAATCAATTGTTCAAAATTCAAAGAGAGAAGAATATCAGATTCAATACAAAGCAGTGCTAAACTGTTGAGTCGATCTTCTGTCATTTTGGAGCGAAGGTAATTTTTTATTCTTTTCAAACAAGAAAAAGACCTTTCGGCGCTGCAATTAGTCACTGCCATGGTAGCAAACATGCTATATGCGATGTCAACGTTCGGATAAATTGTGTTCAAATCATCGGACCGATGATAATATTATTTTCTTTGCAATAAGCAAAAAAAATGGATTAATTCATCATCAGTTGCTGGTTCCAAATCAGACGAGAACGTAGATATCAGAGCCTTCGATTCCATTCTGATTTCTTCGTTAGAAGACAATTCGCTCGCCTTGAGGATAATTATCATTATCAAATTATTCTTTCAACTAATAATTATTAGTTTTACAGCCAAAATGCACCAGAGACGCCATAGCGAAATTCCTATCTAAATCACCTCCTAATTCCGAAAATCAAAGTTGTTTTTACTTGAATGGTACCGTTTTTGAGATATTTACGATTTACCGTTATTTCAAAAAACAAAAAAGATGGCTCCACTTAATCGTGTATATCTCAAGAACAAACTGAGCTCTTCCAAAACGGTTTGAAAAATTTGAAAGCCTATAAAATTTACTATAATCAGTACATACAACACTTTTCGCTAGGTCCTGCAGATTCAAACATATTAAACAATCATTACGGATTTTTTACATTTTTTTTGTAAATTGAGATTTTTACACAAACAACAAGCTTGTGTTTTTGGTCTTTATATTTGAAGTATCCTGGTTCGGTACGAGCTATAGACCTATTAATAATTTTTTCTGCAGCGTCAAATTATTGTTGTTTTTGGGTTTCTTAATAATTTTTTTATTAATTATTAAAAGTTTTGTTGAGTTGAACAGGAAAAATTTAGAGACAACCGCCATAGCTTTTCTTATAGATCCATTTCGGAAGTTGCTAACTTCACTCATCAGAGAAATTTTGGCACGCATTGCTAACTATTAAGCTAACAATACGCTGGGTTTTTTGCCTTCTAAACGCCCTGTTCAATCAACTTTTTACCAATTCATGTACCAACAACGCCATTTGACGTTTTAGATTTGGTATCATGATGGATTTTTTGCAAGTCTGCTTTGGTGTCACAGTTTTTGTAAAAATATAAAAAAAATTGTAATTTGAGAGGAAGCATCTCGAAAACTTTTTGTTTTTTTGCAGATATTTTTTCACCCCTCTAAGCTCTGTTTTATTACAAAAAAAATAAGCTATCAGTGAACAAAGTCGATGAACTAATACAAAAGTTATAAGCATTCAAGTAAATATATCCATTTAATGCTTAAGTACCCTACTGATACATATGTGTTAGTATTCGTATATCAGTTAGTTCCCTACAAACTAGATACCGGTCAGCTATGTAGCTAAAAACTTGGTTTCACTAATTTTTCAAACGGTGAAAAAAGTGGCTAATTTTGTTCAGGCCGTGTGAAGATTTTAACCACAACTGTTTTCCAAATTTCCAGCCTTCAAAAATTTCCCTTTCAAAAACTGGCTATTGTTTTGGCTAACGAGTAGTTTATAAGATGCTATGAAATGGTTTGTGTTTTGGATAAACTGTGGTGAAAAATATTCGTCCAGTTGGTTATTGTTTTGGCTAACATGTGGTGAAAATTACTTGTTGAATTGGTTATCGAAGTGGCTAACATATGGTTAATTTTATTAGCTGAATTGGTTAATGAAATACCAGTTATACTGGTTATTGTCAAATGGATGAAAACTATCAATTTTTCCTAATAAATAGATTGGTTTTATGGACATTATCTTATATTTAGATGTTAATTCTTAATACAAAACAGTAAATACATACTAAACTCAAGTAGCCACCAGAGCTGTTAAGGAATGCACTGATGTAGCAATTAAATCCATGCATTACCATCAACTGAATAAAAACTTTGGATTGCAGGCTTTTTCTCATTTTTTGGAATAAGGAATGCAAATTTGCAGTCCTTATTCCTTTCATTATTCCCGAATAATCATTCCTCTTGTTATTCCTTCGTTTTTATTCGCTGTATTTCATGCCTCGGATTGCAAATGTAAGGAATGCATTCCGCATTTCTTTGTTATTTGTGTATCAACGTAGGCATAGTTGTGTATGTCTGGATTGTGCTTTTAGCAATCCTGTCCGAGATCGCCCGAACAATAACATCAATTTTAAACGATTGTTACTTGCGAGAGTAAATTTTTCCGAATTTTCTGCAACGCAAAAGGCAGGATTGGTAATATTCTGCAGTTGCAGTAGATCGAGCTCCATCTCAATCTCGGACAGGATTGCTAAAAGCACAATCCAGACATACACAACTATGCCTACGTTGATACACAAATAACAAAGAAATGCGGAATGCATTCCTTACATTTGCAATCCGCGGCATGAAATACAGCGAATAAAAACGAAGGAATAACAAGAGGAATGATTATTCGGGAATAATGAAAGGAATAAGGACTGCAAATTTGCATTCCTTATTCCAAAAAAAGGAATAAAGGCTGCAAACGAAATGTCTGCAATCCAAGGAATAATTATTCCCAAAATAATGCATTCCTTAAAAACTAATGTAGCCACAATGACAAATAAATAAATATCTTAAAAACTAGTATGTACAGCTTTCATCAGCCAGACTCCATTACATGGAAAAATGAGAGGTCCGTTCAGGCGATTTCAGTGAACAAAGTTCTGCAAGAAGAATGGCACAATCATAATTTGGGTAGTATGTATAATATATCAAATGAACTCTTACCTGTATTACAGTTATTTTACCCTGCAGCTGTATCTTGTTGGTGTTTTGCAGCCAATGTTATGCTTCTAAAAAAGATAAATGCTATTAAATATTAGAATTTTTAAAATATTTTGCATTTTCATTTTTCATTTTTCAAAACAAACTATTTGACAAATAAAAATTATTTTATGAAGACAGCTGTCGTATTTCCAGTGTTTGGGAAATTTTTCAAACAAAAATGTGCATTTATTGGTATTTTTGGAAAATGTGGTTAGCAGCGGTTTGCAGGGTTAGCAGGTAGATTTTCGAAAAGTTATTAGATACAAAAAGCTGTTAGTGTCGTTTTCTCAAACCTAGGTACATTTTAAACAAGAGCATATTTTTGAGGCAGGAAGTGTTTTCTTTGTAGAACTAGGGAACCTTTTTGTTTAGGTAGGCTTGAATTTTTACTGGATCTAAGTATAAATAAGCGTACATGCGCCTTGTTCCTTCATAATATCTGCAAGGCTCTCCGGATACTGTTCAGTTTATAATTGCAGTCTATAACCCGTCATTTACTTAAAAATAAAAAATGAATAAAAGGGCGCGAGAGTTTGAGTGTACAAATGATCCAGATATGTTCTGTTTCATCTGCGGTCAATTTATTGTTAAAAGTATGAGACGTGTGTTTTCAAATCCTTTGAAAGTTACATACTATAAGTGTTTTGGAATTGAGCCTAAAAACCATGGACACCGAACACTGTGTGCACCACATGCCGAGTCGAATTGATTTCTTCGGAAACCGGAACAAAAAGGTACATACGTTGTAAAAATTAGGAATTTGTTCCCTTTTAATGCATAGCTGACTAATTTCTGAAACTATCTATTTAGGCGACGTGTGAAATTTATTACACCAATGAAGTGGAGGGAACCAACTTGCCATTCAACGGACTGCTATATTTGTACTACAAAAGTACTTGGGGTTGGAAAGTCCAGAAAAGTAACCTATGCGAGCGTATCTACAGTGTCATTACCGGAACTAATTTCAACAGAAGCGACATTGCCAGAATCAAATTTAATTTTAGTTCCGGCTCCAGTTTCATTGTCAACAGTAGTATCTGATTACGCGGCATCATGTTGTACTGAATTTCAAACGAAAAACGAAAGAAATTCTTTGTCACAAGCACAACTCAATGATTGGATAAGGGATTTGGAATTGTCAAAGGAAAAGGCCGAACTACACGCCTCTCGAATGCAACAATTTAAATTTGTTTCATCCGATGTTAAGGTAACATATTATAGAACTCGTCACGAAGAATTTTCCAAGTACTATACGAAGGAGGACAGTGTTTTTTACTGCAAAGACATTGCTGGTCTATTCAAACAATTTGGTGAACCATATGATTCAAAAGAGTGGCGATTGTTCATAGACGGCAATAAATTAAGTTTAAAAGCCGTATTATTGCATATTGGCAACCAAAAGCCATCAATCCCGATCGCGCATGCAGTAAATACGAAGGAAACATATGAGATAATGCAAAAATTGCTCAAGTTAATCAAATACGAAGAACATGATTGGAAAATATGTGCCGATCTTAAAGTCGTTGGAATGCTATGTGGTCTACAAAGTGGATACACAAAATACTGTTGCTTTCTATGCAAATGGGATAGCCGAGCTCGTCAAGACCACTACATCATAAAGGATTGGCCAGAACGAATCGAGTTTCAAGTTGGGGTAGATAACATAAAATACTCTCCACTTATAAAGAAGGAAAAAATAATTCTACCTCCGCTCCACATCAAGCTCGGCCTTATCAAAAACTTTGTGAAGGCTTTGGACAAAGAAGGCGAAGCTTTTCATCATTTGAAGACAATCTTCCCAGAGATTTCAGAAGCAAAAATAAAGGAAGGGATTTTTGTGGGACCGCAAATAAGGAAAATGATGACCAATAACCATTTCAAAGAACTATTGTCACCAGTGGAGGCAGCAGCGTGGGATTCTTTTGAAAAGGTCGTTACTTCTTTTTTAGGCAAACACAAAAGTCCTAACTACGAGATGATAGTGAACGACTTAATCAAAAATTATATATTACATAAATTTACATGAGAATATATAGCCATAAATCTGAATTCATCGTCCAGTTCCGAACAAACAAGAACGGGAAAAATATAAACAAAAAATTTGTTCTGAATTGAAAGATAAATCCAGCCTAAGAAAATTATATACTAATGTGTCACTTATGTATTTATCTAATTTACTTTTTTATTTTCTTTCAGGAGTAAATATGTCTTTAAAAATTCATTTCTGACAATCCCACTTCAATTTTTTCCCGCAAAATCTTGGCGACGAAAGTGACGAGCATGGCGAAAGGTTTCACCAGCAAATGAAAGTGATTGAAAGTCGGTATCAAGGATTCTGGGATGTCGCTATGATGGGCGACTACTGTTGGTTTCTCATAAGAGAAACCGATCCTAATCTAAATAAGCGTCAAAACAAGACACATATCTTTTTCAATTATAAAATAAGATCATAGAGTTAAGACAGAACCATATGTACTTATGCTATTATTTGTAGGGTACTTAAGTATTAAATGGATATATTTACTTGAATGCTTATAACTTTTGTATTAGTTCATCGATTTTGTTCACTGATAGCTTTTTTTTTTTTGCAATAAAACAGAGCTTAGAGGGGGGAAACAATATCTGCAAAAAAACAAAAAGTTTTCGAGATGCTTCCTCGCAAAGTACAAATTTGTTTATATTTTTCCAAAAAAAATTTTTAAAATCCGTAATGATTGTTCACTTTGTTTGAATCTGCAGGACCTAGCAAAAAGTGTTGTACTGATTATAGTAAATTTTATAAGCTTTCAAATTTTTCAAACCGTTTTCGAATAGCTCAATTTGTTCTTGAGATATACACGATTAAGTGGAGCCATCTTTTTTGTTTTTTGAAATAACGGTAAATCGTAAATATCTCAAAAACTTTACCATTCAAGTAAAAATAACATTGATTTTCGGAATTAGGAGGTGATTTTACATAGGAATTTCACTATGGCGTCTCTGGTGCAGAAAAAAAGTTGGAATTTGTGATCCAGTATAATCATAATTTTTTTGTTGATTTTATCATATGCCTTGCGTCTCTCTTCTAATTCCACAGTCAAATTATCCCAGAATATACCTGGGCTAATCTAGTTGTAGTTCAATTAACTTATGCGTTTTTACCTTTTAGGTTATGATCAACAACGGAGTCATTTTCTATTCGAGGAGTTTGAAAAAAATAACCAAGTTTAGGGATTTTCGACAGTAAATCTTTGTCTTTCTGCACTTTCTCGACTGTACGTTTTTAGTTGCTGCTCCGCTTAACTTTTTCATATTTGCACTCATTCTTCTATGTTCACTGACACTTTTTTGATATTTTTAACTCGGAACGACTTTTAAGATTACATAAAATGTACGCAGCGCATTGTATAGAACTATTCAAATAAACCAGAAACAGAAAATATTCAGATCTAAGTTTCCAAGAAAAAGTGAGCTCGTTCTTTTCCCGAAAAAATACTTCAATGCCTACTTGATTTTTAAATTTGAAATTTCAATTAAATTTGAATCTTTCACGTCATTTACTGCACACAAGGTGCTAAAACTTTTAAGCCTAGCGGCCACCTCAACATTTGAATGATGGTTACCGCAGCAACGGAGGCAATCGAATATCGTCGGGTTGTTGTTGTTGTTGTTTTAACACTACGTTGCCCTGCCTAGGTAGTCAGTATCAACCTTACCCAATATTGTCATCGAACTCTTCTAACGGAAGTCCTAGAAACCTAGCGGCTTCAACAGGGGAGGACCAGAGGGATATGGGTGTTAGAAGAGTAGGCTCGGAGGAGCAGACAAAAAGATGGTTAGTAGAATGGGGGGACAAGCCGCATGCCGGACACACATTAGGCAAGTCGGGGTTCAGTCTGGATAGGTAAGAGTTTAACCTATTACAATATCCAGACCGGAGTTGAGCCAGCATCACCCTAGTCTCCCTAGGCAGCTCGCGTTCCTCTTCGGCAACGGGTGGTGTTGTTCCCTGAAGAACGGCGTTCACCGGGAGAGAGCCAACAAATAATTTACCGAATTCGTATGGATGAGGGTGAGGGCCTGCCGGTGCACCTTAGGATCAAACGGCGTGGAAATCAGGTGCCGGATCTCATCGAAGTGTTTGCGTAGATGGCTCCTTATGCTCCTGGGGGGCGGATTCTCGTTGACCAGGCGTCCGTTCGGATGCTGCGGTTTGCAACAGTTGAACAGGAATTGCCTGGTCAACATCTCGCTATGCTCTTTAACGGCGAGCATTTTCGCTTCGTTATGTACGTGATGCTCAGGAGACATAAGAAGACACCCAGTGGCGGTACGAAGGGCGGTGTTTTGGAAGACCTGTAGCCTCGTCCAGTGTGTGTCAGCTAGCCCCGGCGACCATATTTCGCGTAGCTCAGTACCGGCTGGCCAATTGCTTTATATGTAGCTAGTAACGTTTCCTTGTCTTTACCCCAAGTGCTGCCAGCTAGGGACTTGAGGATTTTGTTACGGCTTTGGACTTTATTGGCAATTGCGGTTACATGAGCTCCGTATTTGAACATGTTATCAAAAGTCACCCCTAAAATTTTGGGGTGTGAGACAGTTGGTAGCTTGACACTATCGACGTAGACGACTAATTCCATGTTCACTTGCGTTGTCCACGTCGTGAATAGGGTGGCCGAGGACTTATTCGGTGACAATGCCAGGTTTCTCCCGGCGAAGAATTCGGACACGGCTGGGAGGTATGAGTTAATTCGAGAGCAGAGTTCTTCAACGGAGGGGCCTGTTGCCAGAATCGTACAATCGTGGGGGGGGGAAGTTTCGATATATAATAGTTAAACAGAAACGGGGATAGGACACCACCCTGTGGCACCCCTTGTTTAACTATTCTAAACTCAACCGACGATTGACGACCACTCAGGTAGTTGGCAGTCCAACGTTTAAGACAGGGAGCAAGGGACGAGTCCTCAAGGTCTTTCATTAGTTGCGCATGGTTGACCGTGTCAAAAGCTTTGGCCAAGTCAAGCGCAACTAGCACTGTCCTGTGGTTTGGACGCTTTTGGTTTAGTCCGTCCCCTATCTGAGTGGTGATGGCGTTCAGCGCGGTGGTGGTGCTGTGGTTTTTGCGAAAACCATGCTGATGTTCGGCGAGCCGATTTGCGGTGAAATACGGTAATAAGATAGATTCCAACACTTTCACTACTGGCGAAAGGAGTGATATCGGGCGATATGACTCCCCTACGGCAGCTGGCTTGCCAGGCTTTAGTAGTGGGACCACCTTTGCTTGTCTCCATCTTTCAGGAATAACAAAGGTGGAAAGGGAAAGGTTGAAAATTTGTGTAAGGTATCTTATGCCTTCGTCGCCGAGGTGTTTCAGCATCAGCATGGAAATGCCATCCGGGCCAATATATTTGGTGTTCTTAGATCTCCGAATGGCCTCATGAACTTCTGTTGTGGAGATGGCAATGGGCGCATCGCTGTTTTTGTGTCTGTGCGCTTCCCTGGTGGCTCGGCGAATCTCTTTGTTCAACGGAGGATGCATTACAAATTGTCGGCAGAAGGCGCTCGCGCATCTTTTTGGCTTCGACTGAACTTTATCACCGAAGGCGATGGATATTTTGTCGTTAGGTTTAGTCGGGTTGGACAAAGATTTCACCGTCGACCATAATTTGCCAACTCCAGCCGAGAGGTTGCAAGACCCTAGGTGCTCCTCCCACTTAGCGCGTTTGTGTTGATCTGCTAAGCGTCTGATTTCCGCATTAAGATCCCTTATTTGAGGATCCGTAGGGTCAAAGCGTCTAATATGGTCACGTTCATTTGCCAGGACCGCTGCCTCTGCGGGGAAGAATGGACGCACTTCCTTTATTCTACCTGACGGAATGTGTTGATGGGAGGCTGAAATTAGGGCCATACGAAACGCCTTTTCCCCTTCTCCTACGTCAGACGGGGTAGGAAGTGCAGCGCTCTCTGTGGTGTTGAGAAAACCCTCCCAGTCGGCTTTATTGAAGTTAGTGTATGTGCGTTTCTCAGCGGTGACAAAGTCGGTGGGGCGATCGATAGAGAGCACTATAGGTAGGTGGTCTGAAGCAAGCGTCAGCATCGGTCGCCATTCAATGCAGTTTATTAGGCCAGCGCTGACTATGGTGATGTCTGGCGAGCTAGAGCAGTTTACCGCCACTCTAGTGGGGGCATCCCCATTTACCGTGCAGAACGTCAAATCATCTATTTGGTCAGCCAGCTCCTGTCCCCTACCATCGGCCTGCAGGCTGGAGTGCCACAGGTCGTGGTGTGCGTTGAAGTCACCAAGGACTTTGTCTCCCGAATCGCCGCGATCTTGGGGGTCAGTCGCTTCATTAAATTTGTCACTTCAACAATTTTGCCGGTTAGGCCGTTGCAATTAAATTGCAGGATACCGAAATGTGTAGGGGGAGCAGAGTTGATGATGGGGGTCAAGGACTGGTGCGTATGCCTAGGTGGTAATAGGCTGGGTCGCGCACTACGGCGCAATCTTGAAGCCGAAGGAATCACATTACCGGAAGGTAAAGGCGAATCAGACGACATTGAAGGTGGCGTAGCTCGACATCAATCCGCAACGTACGTATCAGTCCATAAGTTCCTGTTTACGAGTCTAGAGCATATAAGGAGGTGACACAGGCCAAGGCAGTTATTGCACTTGACTGATGCCAACGGCTTATATAATCTTAACCGACAAACAGTGCACGTAGTGTAAGGGACCAGGAGCTGATGGTTGTGGCTTATACTCGTGCTAATGCTGGAAGAAGAGGGGCTGACCGAGGGGGTGGGAGAGAGCGGACGCTCAGCATTGCTCAACTCCACTTGGGAAGTGCTACGTAGGGAGTGGCTGTGAGCTGCTGTGTGAGATGTTGACGCCTGGGGTCGTGAGCGGCCGCACGGAAGGTCTACTTGCTGATGTGCATTGTTAGTGCTAGTCGTGGAGACTGATGTGACAGAGTCAGACATATGTGGCGGAGCGTTACTTGACGTCATAGGACGTGAACAGCAAGGGGCCACAAAAGTTCTATAAAAAGTACCGGGTCTATGAGTAGAGGGATTTAGTCCGGAGCAACTAGTTAGATGCAACCATCTGCTACAATTAGAGCATTGTACAGAATGTGAACGTTTCACATAAATTTTCTTCCAGCATATACAGCAGATCCATTCTCTAGGTCCGGGGTTGGATTCAATACCAGCCCGGAGCAGGAGAGTCTTGAGCAGTCCCGCGTTAAGGAGCTGCTCGGAGGATGACATTAATGGGCGGGGGGGGGGGTAGGGTATCTGACGGTTTAGGCAGGGGGGTAGTGAAATAACAGCCCTTGGTCGGGGAAACCCCGAGTCATTCCGGTACGTAGAACCGGCTGTCGTAGGAATGAATATCGTCGGGTCACACGTACTTGTTGTCGGATCGCGTTGGTGAAAAGCAAAAAATTTCGGTTTTTTCGCTTGACAAGCCGTCTGTATGATAGTGGCGCGTTGTAATATTCAAAAAAAAATTATTAGTTTTGGCGCCCCTATTGAAACGGCGCCCTGGGCAGCTTCCCATGTTGCCCCTATGTAAATCCGCTCCTGCTACCAGGTGTGTACGATAAATAAAGAAGAATACTACAAGTGGTGTTAATGATATCCTTTTTGATGGCGAGTTTTAAAAAATAGCGCAGAAAGTATATTTTGAGTTCAATTCTTTTATAAATGTATTAGAATTTGTTGAGTTTTATCTACTTTTTGTAAAATGAACTTTATAATTTCTTGAAAACATTAGCAATCGTTTGTCCTAAGTATCATATTTTATCTTTGTGACTTTTGTTGTTTATTATTATTCAGAAAAAATAACTTATTCGGAACGTTTCTTAAAAGCGGCCGTTCGTTAATAAATAGCAACCTTTAGGTTATGGGCGATACAAAGGAAACTGCAAATGGGATTCCTCAATTTAAAGGAACTGGTTTTGACGAATGGCAGTTTCGAGTCAAGATACATCTAGATTCATTAAATATTGGGGACGTTTTAACGGGCGATCCACCAATAGGAGAAGAGGCGAAAGCTGAATTTCTGAAACGGGACAGGAAGGCAATGGAGCGATTGGTGGCATTTGTTCACAACGATTGTCTAAACTACATAAGGGAAAAAAAGACAGCGAAGTCTATGTGGGACAGCACTAATGAAGCTTTTGCAAAGAAGTCCATGTTAACTCAATTGCTGGTACGTAAGCAGCTAACAACGCTACGTATGCGAGAGGATGAGTCGATAGTAGCTCATTTGGCTAAATTTGAAGGACTGGTTAGACAACTCAGGTTGTCTGGGGCTGTGTTGGCAGATACAGACATTTTGGTGCAATTGTTTCTCACACTTCCGGAAAAGTTCGACCCTCTGGTAACAGCTCTTCAAAATCTTGATAGTAAATTGGATTACAACATTGCCAAAGTACGATTAATTGCGGAAGAAACGAAGTTTATTGATAGGGGTGTCGGAGATATACAAGACAAAACTGCTTTCTCTGGTAAAAAGAATTTTAAGAAGAATTTCAAATTTCATGGAAAGTGTCATCGGTGTCAAAAATTTGGGCATATATCAAAAGATTGTCGTCAGGGAATCGCACAATCAGCAGATTCGAAAGTTAACAAAGCTATTAATAAAAATGTAAGTTAACACAATTCCATTCCCACACAAACCGTTCACATATTTGGGATCTTATTGCAACCAAATATGCAATTGCGCTACACACGCATCCGTTGCAATGCAACCTGATGCCTTTGGTGAGCGAAACACGCGCGATCGCTTCTTCGCTCACTAAACAAAGGTATTCAGGTGAGCGCTACACGCGCAAACCCTATTCCGCTGACCAAGCATCTTTGGTCACGTAGGCCGGCTCAGGCTTAGGCTAATTGATAACTTTAGAATTAAGTTTGATTCAGTCTTAACTCACTCGCGAACAAGGCACATAGTGCCGCTCCAAGTTGTGTAAATAATTAAACAATTAAACAAACACTCGCGTTTTATTTAATTGGCGCCCGAGCAGGGACCGCGCGAAAGTAAAAGTGACGCGGAAATAAATAAACAAAAAAAAAATATCGTATTAGGCCCCTTAGTAGCGTAAAGCAAAAAGGACGGGTAGTAAAACCCAGCCTAGCGATTGCGAACATTTAAGGACACAAATTAAAACTAAATCATCTTTACCTTTAAGACACAAACAAAAAAAAAGTGGAAAACATAAAATTAAAACTAAATCATCTTTTCTTTTAAGACTCAAACAAATAAAGTGGAAAACATAAAATTAAAACTAAATCATCTTTAATCAAAGACACAAATAAATAAAGTGGAAAACATAAAAATTAAAACTAAATCATCTTTACTTTTAAGACTCAAACAAATAAAGTGGAAAACATAAAAATCAAAACTAAATCATCTTTAATCAAAGACACAAATAAATAAAGTGGAAAACACAAAAATTAAAACTAAATCAGCTTTACTTTTAAGACTCAAACAAATAAAGTGGAAAACATAAGAATCAAAACTAAATCATCTTTAATCAAAGACACAAAAAAATAAAGTTGAAAACATAAAAATCGAAACTAAATCATCTTTACTTTAAAGACACAAATAAACAAAGTAGAAACATAAAAAAACCAAAATCAAGTACAATAGACTTGAATAGAATTATACAAAAAATAAAGGCAAATCATCTTTAAACAACGAAGTGAGGAAATAAACCTGAGGGAAACCCAAAACATAAAACAAAGGACATCCTCAACAAACCCTGTAGGAACAAGGAAAGACGGAGATAGCAATGCGGCCAATAACTATAGCGTAACTATAAAAATAATCAAATAAATTATAAATCCAAGTAGATTACAAATTTAAGATAAAAATACTTAATATTTGTTGTTGGTTTTTGCGGTCTTTCTTGTTTTTACATATTTGTAAGTTTGGCAAGCTCGAGACCAGAGAAAACAATAATTCGTAATGAATTTTAATTTTCAGTTTTTGGGAAAAATTGATAATTGGAGAAAAATTACATTGTTAAATCACAGCGATGGATAGGATTACATGTTTCAGAGTTTCCAAGCTCATCATCAGATCCCTTTTCGGACACTGGGATAGGAACCAGTGTCTGCACCAAAGCCGCTGTTAGAAAATTCTAACATCTAAGCTATGATGCCCTGTGACGTCACAATGCATTTATCTCCACTTCAACCAACAACAAATATTAAGAACCGTAGCACGGGTTTACGTACATAAATATGTACAAAACAAAAAAGTCCAGCACACACATTGGTACGTATGACCGAAGGTCTAACAACAACGTGTGCTCCCTGTTGGCAAGAACAAACAAACAAAAGGGAATTAATTGAAGTGGAGATAAATACATTGTGAAGTCACAGGGCATCATAGCTTAGATGTTAGAATTTTCTAACAGCGGCTTTGGTGCAGGCACTGGTTCATATCCCAGTGTCCGAAAAGGGATCTGATGATGAGCTTGGAAACTCTGAAACATGTAATCCTATCCATTGCTGTGATTTAACAATGTAATTTTTCTCCAATTATCAATTTTTCCCAAAAACTGACAATTAAAATTCATTACGAATTATTGTTTTCTCTGGTCTCGAGCTTGCCAAACTTACAAATATGTAAAAACAAGAAAGACCGCAAAAACCAACAACAAATATTAAGAACCGTAGCACGTATGTAAAAATACTTAAAATATAAGGATATTCAAAATTAAAAAAATGTTTAAACTCAAATTAACATTTGGTTAAACGGCTTGATTTTCCTAGAATAATAAATAATAAATACAAGCAAATAGATTATAAATTTAAGATACGAACAATTAAAAAAAATAAGGATATTCAAAATTAATAACAATTTTTAAATTCAAATAAAATTTTGCTTAAACAGTTTCAAATAGGTACCTAAATAACTTTTGATTTTGCTTAAACAGTTTCAAATAGGTACCTAAATAACTTTTGATTTTGCTGCGGTTTGAGTAACTGCGGTTCTGCTCAGGCCCGTGCGCACGGGGGGGGGGGGGGGGGGGGTTTGGGGGTTAAAACCCCCCCCATGGCCAAATCTAAGTTGCAATGATTTTACAAATATTTTCAAAATACAGTTTATAAATTTTGTATTGAATCTTGACTAATAATTTTTGACAAAATTAGTTAAAATAATTTTACGGAAGAAGAAATTGGTGAAAGTTGCAAAGAATAAGGTTGGCCAATACATAAGTCCGGCACTTTGAATTGCACTTGGAGCTTTCCGAAATTACAAAGTTGTGTAGCGTATGGGCATTTTTTGTTCTTAAATTTTACAGATGAAAACAGTGAACAGTTTCAATTAACAGAGCGAATGAACTGCAAGGCTCAATTATATGAAATATTTCGAGTGTTTTCTGAACCTTTTTGTTGTAGGCGTAAAGAGAACTGTGAGAAAATGAACGTTGGAGAGCAGATGAGCGACAACGTTTAATTATTTGAATGTTTTCAAACATTTTCTGAGGTTTTTTTTATTTTACCTAACAGAAGATAAAGATCGCATTTTTCATGGACGTTTATCAATAGTCTGTGAAAAATAAACATAGCATATTTCATATTTTCCGAATAGTGTCAATAAAACTTCATAAACCTTATTTTTTATTATTTATAATAATAATAATAATAATAATAATAATTCCCAACGGATTATCCATTATATCCCGCCCGACCAACGCGAGGGGCGCATCCGCAATACGTGCGGATTGTTCTTTCGTGCCGAGTCTTTGAAAGGCTTTGGTTTGCTAATCGTCGAGATCTAAAACTGCTCAGCTACAGAGAAAACCTCATCAGCTAAGTAAGGTAGATAAAAAATAGATTACACAATTAATAAACAATTAGTTGACAGCGGATAGTTATTGTAAAGAATAAAAATAAGAATCAAAGGATATGAAAGCAAATTGTTGCTATGTATTTAGGATAGAAAGAATTGACATTTTTATTCTGCATAGTGAGTCTGAAATATCAAACGTACCAGAATGAGGGTTATAATCTTGACACAAACAACGAAAAGGCTGATTTAATTCAAAATTAGTTCGGCACTGTTTCAAGATAAGTGGTTTAAAATGTCTTGATGGACGAGAAGGTACATTGAAGTTCACTTCGCTTGTGATTCAACCATTTAGTAATTTAATCATGAAAACATTCCAAGCATTTCCCTCCGACTAGAAAGGTTGGAAGATTAATTAGTTTTAAGCGACTCGCAAATTATACAAGGGATCCCAGTGAAGATCTCTTAAGGGAAATAGTAAAAATTCTAAGCGATCCACGTGGACCTGGTAACGTGGGTTCCAAATTATAGAACCGTATTCAAGTATCGGTCTGACTAATGTAGTAAAGAGTTTTAGTTACACAAGGGTTGCTAAATTCTTTAGACCATCGTTTAACAAATGCTAGAACGCCTCTAGCTTTATTGACTGTTACCTTAATGTGGTAGTTGATACTGAGTTTGTAATCCATAGTAACCCCAAGGTCAAAAAAATAATACACTTTCTCAAGACTATAATTGTTAATTGTATAGGAAGCTGGCTGAGAAATTCCTCTCGAAAAACGCATGTATTTACATTTCTTTAGATTAAGCAGCATATAATTTAAATCGCACCAATTAACTAGTGTATTGAAATCTGATTGGCTTATTTCTATCTTCGAATGAAGCGAATGACGTGAAAAGCTTTACATCGTCGGCATACATTCACATTTTCTATTACTGTAGAAATATTATTTATAAACAATAAGAACAGAATCGGGCCCAGATGGCTTCTTTGAGGAACTCCTGAGGAGACATAAATAACCTCGGATTCACAATTTTTAAACACTACTTTTTGTGCTCTGTCGCTAAGGCAAGAAGAGATCTAGCGATTGAGACCCGGCTGGAAACCCAACTGATCCAGTTTATGAATAAGTAACGAGTGACACACTTTATCGAAAGCTTTGCTGAAATCAAAGTAAATTCAAGTAAGTTTGTAACGGTGGACTTTCCCTTACAGAACCCGTGTTGACAGTCGGAAATCAAGGTAGAGATAGGATTCGTAAGCTGATTGGTAACAATAGCTTCACACACTCTTTGGATGGCAGAAAGCTTTAGAAAAACACCAATAAAAGGCTCCGAAAAGTGTCCAAAAACCCTCTGAATGGATGAATGAAAGAAAAACACCAATTAAAGGGCTCCGAAAGGCGTCTGAGAAGGCTCCAGAAACCCTCAGAATGGAGGAATAAAAGGCTCCGAAAAAGGTTCAGAAAAGCACCAAATAAACGCCGAAGTGCATTTAAAAAGAGTCATAAAACGCTTCAAATTCATCGAAATCGGACTCATTTCGGATTTTTTTTTATGACTCCGTTGGAGTGCCCGCGTAGAGTGATTTTTCGATCCATTTGGGCTCCGAAAGAAGCTCATTTTGGAGAGTAAAGTTCTGAGATATGAGCGTTTTATGGCTCCGAAAGGAGTCTTGTTTTGCACTTTTTGTTAGCTGGGATATGCCATCATATCACCAATTCTCTATCAAATACAGAAAAATGTGTACAACCAAAAAAATAGTAGTTTTAGGCATCAGAGTATGCAGTTTCAGGAAAGTTAAAGAACATTTAAATTTGTGATATATGGGTCTAGGTATCTGTTTCAGCAAATATGTTTAACTTAGTGAAAAATGTATGCGAATGCAAATCTAAATTAAAACCCCCCCCAAGGCCAATTCCTGCGCACGGCCCTGGTTCTGCTTGTTTATAAAATAAATAAATAGAAGCAAAATATAAAATAAAATGTGACAGGAAGACCAGATAGCTGAGACTCTTTCGAGGATGAATTTACAGGCAAATACGAGTTCTTCCTTACCCTCTATTTTTACCAGTACCCAGAGAAGAGAGATTTCGAAGTTAATAACAGAAACAGTTAGTGCTATACTACACCCTAGAGTAGAGGAGGAAGAAGAGCTTAGGGTGGACTTCAGTGGAATTTCCGATTCGTCAGACCGAATACCGGATGTAGTAAAATGTTTGAGGGAGTTTTCTGGAAGGCCAGGCGAGTTTGGTTCGTGGAGGAAATCGGTAGATAGGATACTATTGATGCACGGGCAGAACAGAGATTCGTCGAAATATTACTCCATACTTCACATAATTAGACACAAAATTGTGGGCGAGGCCGACGCGGCACTCGAGTCATACCGCACTCCATTGAATTGGGGCAAAATCAAGAAGTGCCTAATGCTTCATTACTCAGATAAAAGGGACGTCAGTACCTTAGAGTACCAAATGACCACCCTTGTCCAACGTGGTAGTTCAGTAGAAGAGTTCTACCACGAGGTCTACAAGTGCCTCTCTCTCATACTAGACAAGATCGATTGTCTGGAATTGGGAGAGGAAGCCATGGCAGCTATGGCAAAAACATATAGGGAAAAGGCATTGGACACCTTTGTGAGAGGGTTAAATGGGCAACTCCCAAGTTTACTTAGCGTTAGGGAACCAACCAGCTTGCCACAAGCCCTTCACATGTGCTTGAAGTTAGATAATATGAATTATCGCACAAGCCACGCTAACAACATTTCCCGCATGATAACCAATCAAAAACCGACAAACCACAGTGTGCAACGGACATACCCCGCAAGAACGCAAGGACGACCGTTTTATCCGGAGCTTGCCAATTTCGGGCAAGGATCCTTTCCGAGAAATCCAGTACGGTATAGTCCGAATCGCCCTCTACAGTATGGACAGAACTCACTACAACCCGGTTCGAATCCGAATTTACAATATCGCCCCTACGGCACACCACAAACAAACCCCTACGTCACATCGCAAAATATGCCTTACGGCAATTTCAGACCACAACTTCCACCCAAACCACCCGTCCCAATGGACGTTGATAGATCTATACAAACAAAACAGGTTATCTACCAGAATAGACCACAACCTCAAGGATTCCATAATGTCGGACAACGAAATCTAAACAATAGCCAAATTCAAGCTGCTTACAAACGTCCACCGTCGCAACCCCTACAAAATTCCAATAAACTTCAACGACTCTATAATACTTAAGCTGTTGACCCTGCTTCAACAGGACACTCAACTGAGACTTCTGAAAACACTGAAGAATACAACTACGAGGATCCTCAATACCTTGGTTATGAACAAGAAGCGACACAATTTGAAAACGAACAAATGGACTATGCTGCCGATAACATTAATTTTTTAGATTAAAACCTTCTTCGTTGCCGTATTTCCCCTACAGGATGAGAAATTGAAATTCCTCTTAGATACAGGTTCCAACAAGAACTATATTAAGCCGACTTACATTCGAAACCCTATTCCAAATCAATCCTTTTATGCAAAATCAGTAGGAGGACCCGTCAAAATAATATCAACGCAACCATTAATAACATCATACCTAAATACAAATACAAAAATAAAAGGTCCCTGGACTTTATAGGATCAGCTTGGAATTGGATTGCTGGCAGTCCTGACCATGACGATTTAGTAGCCATCAATGGTAAATTTCAGGAAGTAATAGAAAATAATAACCAACAACTCGTAATTAACAAAAAGATTCATTCCCACGACAGCCGGTTCTACGTACCGGAATGACTCGGGGTTTCCCCGACCAAGGGCTGTTATTTCACTACCCCCCTGCCTAAACCGTCAGTTATCCTCCCCCCAATAATGTCATCCTCCGAGCAGCTCCTTGCAGCGGGACTGCTCAAGACTCTCCTGCTCCGGGCTGGTATTGAATCCAACCCCGGACCTAGAGAATGGATCTGCTGTGTATGCTGGAAGAAAATTTATGTGAAACGTTCACATTCGGTACAATGCTCTAACTGTAGCAGATGGTTGCATCTAACTAGTTGCTCCGGACTAAATCCCTCTACTCATAGACCCGCTAGTTTTTATAAAACTTTTGTGGCCCCTTGCTGTTCACGTCCTATGACGTCCAGTGGCCGTCGTCGATCAAGTATCGCTCTGCCACATATGTCTGACTCTGTCACATCAGTCTCCACGACTAGCACTAACAATGCACATCAGCAAGTAGACCTTTCGAGCGGCCGCTCACGCCCACAGGCGTCAACATCTCACACAGCAGCTCACAGCTACTCCCTACGTAGCACTTCCCAAGTGGATTTGAGCAATGCTGAGCGTCCGCTCTATCCCACCCCCTCGGTCAGCCCCTCTTCTTCCAGCATTAGCACGAGTATAAGCCACAACCATCAGCTCCTGGTCCCTTATACTACGTGCACTGTTTGTCGGTTAAGATTATATACGCCGTTGGCATCAGTCAAGTGCAATAACTGCTTTGGCCTGTGTCACCTGCTCATATGCTCTGGACTCGCGAACAGGAACCTATGGACTGATACGTACGTTGCGCCATGCTGTCGAGCTACGCAACCTTCAACGTCGTCCGACTCGCCTCTACCTTCTGGTAACGCGATTCCTTCGACTTCAAGATTGCGCCGTAGTGCGCGACCCAGCCTATTACCACCTAGGCATACGCACCAGTCCTTGACCCCCAGCATCAACTCTGCTCCCCCTACACACTTCGGTATCCTGCAATTTAATTGCAACGGCCTAACTGGCAAAATTGTTGAAGTGACAAATTTAATGAAGCGACTGAACATCAAGATCGCGGCGATCCAGGAGACAAAGTTAGGTGGAAGGTCGTCTCTTTTGACCTGCAACGGGTACAATGTACACCGTTGTGACCGTGCGAGAGGGCTTGGGGGTGGTCTGGCATTCATCACGCATCAATCGGTGCAGTATCGTCTATTTGAGCCTGACATCGACCCGAGGGACACCACCTTAGAACGTCAAGGTATGGTTGTCCGGTCAGGCGATGTCGACCTTGAAATCATAAACATTTACTTACCTCCTGTCACCTGTTGTCCCAGGGATTACCACCCTGACATTCGTGCGTTACTCAGGGGCGAGAACCGCGTCATCCTTGGTGACTTCAACGCACACCACGACCTGTGGCACTCCAGCCTGCAGGCCGATGGTAGGGGACAGGAGCTGGCTGACCAAATAGATGATTCGACGTTCTGCACGGTAAATGGGGATGCCCCCACTAGAGTGGCGGTAAACTGCTCTAGCTCGCCAGACATCACCATAGTCAGCGCTGGACTAATAAACTGCGTTGACTGGCGACCGATGCTGACGCTTGCTTCAGACCACCTACCCATAGTGCTCTCAATCGATCGCCCCACCGACTTTGTCACCGCTGAGAAACGCACTTACACTAACTTCAATAAAGCCGACTGGGAGGGTTTTCTCAACACCACAGAGAGCGCCTTCGCTGCTCTTCCTACCCCGTCTGACGTACGAGAAGGGGAAAAGGCGTTTCGTATGGCCCTAATTTCAGCCTCCCACCAACACATTCCGTCAGGTAGAATAAAGGAAGTGCGTCCATTCTTCCCCGCAGAGGCAGCGGCCCTGGCAAATGAACGTGACCATATTAGACACCTTGACCCTACGGATCCTCAAATACGGGATCTTAATGCGGAAATCAGACGCTTAGTAGATCAACACAAACGCGCTAAGTGGGAGGAGCACCTAAGGTCTTGCAACCTCTCGGCTGGAGTTGGCAAATTATGGTCGACGGTGAAATCTTTGTCCAACCCGACTAAACCTAACGACAAAATATCCATCGCCTTCGGTGATAAGGTTCAGTCGAAGCCAAAAAGATGCGCGAGCGCCTTCTGCCGACAATTTGTAATGCATCCTACGTTGAACAAAGATATTCGCCGAGCCACCAGGGAAGCGCACAAACACAAAAACAGCGATGCGCCCATTGCCATCTCCACAACAGAAGTTCATGAGGCTATTCGGAGATCCAAGAACACCAAATATATCGGCCCCGATGGCATTTCCATGCTGATGCTGAAACACCTCGGCGACGAAGGCATAAGATACCTCACACAAATTTTCAACCTTTCCCTTTCCACCTTTGTTATTCCTGAAAGATGGAAACAAGCAAAGGTGGTCCCACTACTAAAGCCTGGCAAGCCAGCTGCCGTAGGGGAGTCATATCGCCCGATATCTCTCCTCTCGCCAGTAGTGAAAGTGTTGGAATCCACCTTGTTGCCGTACTTCACCGCAAACCTGCGGCTCGCCGAACATCAGCATGGATTTCGCAAAAATCACAGCACCACCACCGCGCTGAACGCCATAACCACTCAGATAGGGGACGGACTAAACCAAAAGCGTCCAAACCACAGGACAGTGCTAGTTGCGCTTGACTTGGCCAAAGCTTTTGATACGGTCAACCATGCGCAACTAATGAAAGAGCTTGAAGATTCGTCCCTTCCTCCCTGTCTTAAACGTTGGACTGCAAACTATATGAGTGGTCGTCAATCGTCGGTTGAGTTCAGAGGCGCAAGATCAAAACCCAGAATAGTTAAACAGGGGGTGCCACAGGGTGGTGTCCTATCCCCGTTCCTGTTCAACTATTATATATCGAAACTTCCCCCCCCACCAAAGGGTGTCTCGATCGTCTCTTACGCCGACGACTGTACGATTCTGGCAACAGGCCCCTCCGTAGAAGAACTCTGCTCTCGAATTAACTCATACCTCCCAGCCGTGTCCGAATTCTTCGCCGGGAGAAACCTGGCATTGTCACCAAATAAGTCCTCGGCCACCCTATTTACGACGTGGACAACGCAAGTGAACATGGAATTAGACGTCTACCGTGATAGTGTCAAGCTACCAACTGTCTCACACCCCAAAATCTTAGGGGTGACGTTTGATAACATGTTCAAATACGGCGCTCACGTAACCGCAATTGCCAATAAAGTCCAAAGCCGTAACAAAATCCTCAAGTCCCTAGCTGGCAGCACTTGGGGTAAAGACAAAGAAACGTTACTAGCTACATATAAAGCAATTGGCCAGCCGGTACTGAGCTACGCGACGCCTATATGGTCGCCGGGGCTAGCTGACACACACTGGACGAGGCTACAGGTCTGCCAAAACACCGCCCTTCGTACCGCCACTGGGTGTCTTCTTATGTCTCCTGAGCATCACTTACATAATGAAGCGAAAATGCTCGCCGTTAAAGAGCATAGCGAGATGTTGACCAGGCAATTCCTGTTCAACTGTTGCAAACCGCAGCATCCGAACGGACGCCTGATCAACGAGGATCCGCCCCCCAGGAGCATAAGGAGCCATCTACGCAAACACTTCGATGAGATCCGGCACCTGATTTCCACGCCGTTTGATCCTAAGGTGCACCGGCAGGCCCTCACCCTCATCCACACAAATTCGGTAAATTCCTATGTTGGCTCTCTCCCGGTGAACGCCGTTCTTCAGGCAGCAACACCACCCGTTGCCGAAGAGGAGCGCGAGCTGCCTAGGGAGACTAGGGTGATGCTGGCCCAACTCCGGTCTGGATACTGTAATAGGTTAAACTCTTACCTATCCAGACTGAACCCCGACTTGCCTAATGTCTGTCCGGCATGCGGCTTGTCCCCCCATACTACTAACCATCTTTTTGTCTGCTCATCTGAGCCTACTCTTCTAACACCCATATCCCTCTGGTCCTCCCCTGTTGAAGCCGCTAGGTTTTTAGGACTTCCGTTAGAAGAGTTCGATGACAATATTGGGTAAGGTTGATACTGACTACCTAGGCAGGGCAAAGTAGTGTTAAAACAACAAAACAACAACAAAAAGATTATAGAAAGAATGCACAATATCACACAAGCTAGCAACTCAATAATTAAGTCTCTAGGAAATAGTAACGAATTTCAAATTGCATTAATACTTCAGTATAAATTTAAAATTGACATTATCAAGGATGAGTTAAAAAATATTAAAAGGGCAATTCATTTAACTAAAGCGAACATTATTAACCCAGCTATTATTTCCAATCAAGAAACTCACAGAATAAATGAAATTTTTGTAGAAGAAAATTTTCCATTTGATTCATTTGAAGAATCTTTAAATTTCGCAGACGTTCAAATCGCTGTAAAACAGAACATACTAATTTATATGATAAAAGTACCGAAAACCGGTAAAGAGATTTCCAAATCTATTATAGTTAAGCCTTTGAGTAGAAATGAAACTATTTTAAAGATAAAATTTGAAAAGATATTAAAATGTAATGAGGAATATTACGGTATAGAAAAAGATTGTAAAATAATAAGTGAAATGAAAATTTGCAAAGAAACCCAAATTGTTAATTTGGAAAACGAAAATTGTATAAGAAATTTAATAATGAACAAGCCATATAAGTGCACCGTAACAAATACAGAACATGTAAAAAAAATTGTTGAAATGAATAACGGATTAATACTTTTAAACAATTTCAAAGGAAATATTACTACAAATAACAATACTAGTAACTTGAAAGGATCATATTTAATAAGGATTTTTAATGAAACTATAAGAATAAATCATATGAATTTTACAACTTTAGAACAACATAGCCTGAGACCATTACCTGCTTTAATCCAGCATCCTAATTCACGCTCAGACTTCGAGGAAGTGCTATCCTTGAAACTTATGAAGGAGCTCAGTATAAAGAATATTAAAAAAATTAGCAATCTGAACCTTTTGGTAAAATCTAGCTCACTCACGCATTTGGGGCTACTAGCCTTAGTACTTACCATACTTGCAATATTCAGATGCAAAAGGCATAATAAAATAATTATTCAGAAACCAGAGTCCATTCAAATGCCAGTAATCAAACCTGCACGACACAGGAGTCTAAACGACATTCCATTTTTCCAAACCAAACCGGGACGTTTGGTATTTCGGAGGGAGGAGTTAACACAATACTTTGTAAATTCCATTCCCACACAAACCGTTCACATATTTGGGATCTTATTGCAACCAAATATGCAATTGCGCTACACGCGCATCCGTTGCAATGCAACCTGATGCCTTTGGTGAGCGAAACACGCGCGATCGCTTCTTCGCTCACTAAACAAAGGTATTCAGATGAGCGCTACACGCGCAAACCCTATTCCGCTGACCAAGCATCTTTGGTCACGTAGGCCGGCTCAGGCTTAGGCTAGTTGATAACTTTAGAATTAAGTTTGATTCAGTCTTAACTCACTCGCGAACAAGGCACATAGTGCCGCTCCAAGTTGTGTAAATAAATAAACAATTAAACAAACACTCGCGTTTTATTTAATTTGTATGTTTTATGGTTGGAAGAAATTTCAATAAGAAGTCGGAATCAGAACTAATTTTTAAATTGGATTCTGGTGCTAGCGATCATTTAGTAAATGATAAAATCTTTTTTACTAAATTTGAAAATTTAACTCCACCTACTGTAATAAATGTGGCAAAGGATGGCGAGTCGATCTTAGCAAAAAGCTGTGGGGAAATTCAAGGTATGATCCGATCGGTTATGATGGTTCCAAATATTTCGTAACATTTATAGACGATTTTACTCATTTTGCCATGATTTATTTAATAAAGAAAAAGTCTCAAGTTTTCGAGGTATTTAAAGAAGTTAATTTCAAGGGTTACCATGGATCAAGGACGTGAATATTGTTCATCCGAACAGCAACAGTGGTACACAAGTAAGGGGATTCAGGTAGAATGGACCATGGTGTACTCTCCTCAACAAAACGGAGTTGCAGAGCGTTTTAACCGAACACTTGTGGATAAAGTTCACTCGATGGTTGCAGAATCGGAAGTACCAAAGAGAATGTGGGGCGAAGCGGCTTTATCAGCTGTATATATTATTAATCGAAGTCCAACTAAGTCGATAAATGGTAACGTGACACCTGCTGAGTTGTTCTATGGGACTAACAGCTCAACCTAGTATAAACGCACAGCGTTTGCGGACGCACAGAAGTCTATACGCAATTATTTGAGTAACCTAATTTAAAGAGCGTGCGTGGCTTTTATTGGTCTAAATATGAAGAGTTTTATTGCATATAGAAGGTCAAATTTGTGTTTACAACATTAGGTTGACGTTTTAAATTCAGATATTTGTCTAAAACAGTTCTCTAAAACAACGAAAATGATCAAACAATAATTTGTAAAATTACCATAACCTCAATTCAAAACGTCACGCACAAAAATCTTGGATTTTGAGTTAGCTTTTAGCGCACGCAATTCTATTTCGGTTACTCTCATACAAGTTGTATGGGCATGAGACAAGTTTGACAGAAAACTCACGCTGTGCGTTTATATTAGGTTGAGCTGTAAGCCGGATATTTCAAAAATACGTGTATTCGGTTGTAAAGTAATGTCTTGGATACCAAATCAAAAGAGGAAGAAACTCGACGTAAAAAGTCGAATTGGCGTAATGATCGGTTACACTCCAAATGGATATCGTTTATGGGACATAGCATTACACAAAGTTTTCACATCGAGGGACGTCAAGTTTAATGAAAATTGTTTTCCATTTAAAGACGTAGTTCCTGTAGAAGATAGTACTTTAATTGTAACCACTTACGAGCAAGAAGGGGAAAAAGAGAGTGCTGTAAGTAAATGTGAAGCGGGTGCTGGAGCAATACGTAGCGAGATGGAAGGTAATACAACAATCTTCCAAGTAAGCTCATCGATTACCTTACTGGTTATTCGGCAAGTACTGCAATATCAGAAGATAATGAAAGTTTTAAAGATATTATGAAGAATTGAAATCGATGAAAGATAACAATGTTTGGGAAATTGTAACTCCACCAAAAGGAGCAAAATTGTTAAAATCGAAATGGGTGTTTCGAACGAAGTTTGACGAGAATGGGAATTTAGTTCGATACAAAGCGAGATAAGTTGTAAAAGGTTTTTTACAAAAAGAAGGAGTTTCGGTTTTCATTTTCATCAACTGGATGTCAAGACTGCGTTCTTACATGGTTTGCTCAAAGAGGAAATATACATGTCTCTGCCAGAAGGGGTTACCAACATAGACAGTGGAAAAGCGTGTAAACTCATTAAGTCGCTTTACGGTCTGAAGCAAGCACCTAAGTGTTGGAACGAAGAGTTTAATACATTTATTATAAAATTGGGTTTTGAACGGTTGACGATCTGCTTATAGTTGGAAATAAGCTACATGACATAGAAAACCTGAAGCAGAAATTAGCAAGTAGATTTCAGATGTCAGATTGTGGTGAACTGAGGCACTTTCTGGGTATAAAAATTGAAAATTCTCAAAATGGTTTGAAGTTATCACAAGTCGCAAGTATTGAAAAAGTGTTAGAAAAGTTCGGTATGTTGGATTGCAACCCAGTTAAAACTCCAATGGAGAAAAATATTCAATTGACACCAAGCAAAAATCCAGGTTCTTTAGAAAATCCCTACAGAGAACTATTGGGTAGTCTAATGTATATAATGCTTTGTGTACGTCCTGATATACATATGTTATGCAATGGGTAGATTTCAGCAGAATCCATCCGAACAACACTGGCAAGCTCTCAAAAGAATCGTTCGTTACATAAAAGGTACACAATCAATGAAGTTGGAGTTTAAAAAATTAAATGAAATGCCATTAGTTGGTTACGCAGATGCTGACTGGGGTAGTGACTTAATTGATAGAAAGTCTGTTAGTGGTTACATTTTTAAGGTATTTGGTTGCACTGTATCCTGGTCATCAAAGAAGCAAACTACAGTTTCTACATCTTCAAGTGAAGCAGAATATGTAGCACTCAGCGCGGCCGTATCAGAGGTTATTTGGATAAGAGGGTTACTTGGTGATTTATTTCAAATTAAGAATGAAGCTGCAGTTATATATGAAGATAACAAAGGATGTATTGGAATGGCAACTAACATTGAATCAAAAAGATCGAAACATATAGACATTAAACATCACTTTATAAGGGATAATATCGCAAGTGGAGTAATTAAATTAAAATCAATTGGAACAAAGGATCAACTGGCTGATACTTTCACAAAGGCTTTGGACACAACCAGATTTAATTAAATGCGTTTTAATCTAGGACTAACCGATTGAGAAGGGGTGTTGAGTTTTATCTACTTTTTGTAAAATGAACTCTATAATTTCTTGAAAACATTAGCAATCGTTTCTCCTAGGTATCATATTTTTTCTTTGTGACTTTTGTTGTTTATTATTATTCAGAAAATATAACTTATTCGGAACGTTTCTTAAAAGCAGCCGTTCGTTAATAAATAGCAACCTTTACAATTAAAAGCAAGAAATCGACAAAAATCTGAAAGCGCAAGTGTCAGGGGTTTTTCAAAAATCAGTATTATGTTAGTGAAAAATTTAATAATCACTTAAGATTTTAACTATCACTTAATGCTAGTTCAATTTAACTAACACTGAATTTTTAGTGATAGAAAAAAATCATCACTAAAGGTTTTAACCATATATGTAATACTTCTACAGTACAGATATATTATTTTTGAGCGAGGCAGGCATATTTATACCTTTCATGAGCATGAAATGATATTATAACTTTGGTCCGATGTTTGTAAGTATGAGAAGAAGAAGAGATAGACCCACCATTAAGTATACCGAAATGATCAGGGCGACGAGCTGAGTTGATTTAGCCATGTCCGTCTGTCCATCCGTCTGTCCGTCCGTCCGTCCGTCTGTTTGAACGCAAACTAGTCCCTCAGTTTTAGAGATATCTCGATGAAATTTTGCAAGCAGGCGCCATTTTGCATAGGATTAATCATTTGTCGGAACCAGCAAGATCGGACCGATACAACGCATAGCTCCCATACAATCGATTGTTCCGATAAACGGGTTTTGGCCTCTAACTCTTGCAATTAAAAAGCTATTAGAGCGAAATTTCGCAGGTTTAGTACATGCTATATAAGTAATGTGTGTAGTGAAAATCACCTAGATCGGACCGACATAACATATAGCTCCCATATAATCGATAGTTTCGATAAATGGGTTTTGGGCTATCAATTTTGCAGTTAAAAAGCTAGGAACGTTAAACTTTGCACGTTTGCTACATATTATATATGTAACATATGTAGGCAAAATCAGCCAGATCGGGCCAACATAACGGGTAGCTCCCATACAATCGATTGTTCCGATAAGTGTGGTTTGGCATTCATGAAAGGTATAAAGCCTTCGGCACAGCCGAAGACAGCCCTTTCCTTACTTGTTTTTATTTGCAAAAATATTTTCAAAAGTCATGAGCATTTCAAGCTAATAATTCACAAAGCGGTCTTCGGAAGCATATGTACATATGTTTGTATTTAATATATAAGTATATGGTAGGAACTTCGTAACTCGGTAACTAGGTTTGAGAAGCGTTACCATGGATCAAGGACGTGAATATTGTTCATCCGAACAGCAACAGTGGTACAAAAGTAAGGGGATTCAGGTAGAATGGACCATGGCGTACTCTCCTCAACAAAACGGAGTTGCAGAGCGTTTTAACCGAACACTTGTGGATAAAGTTCGCTCGATGGTTGCAGAATCGGAAGTACCAAAGAGAATGTGGGGCTAAGCGGCTTTATCAGCTGTATATATTATTAATCGAAGTCCAACTAAGTCGGTAAATGGTAACGTGACACCTGCTGAGTTGTTCTATGGGACTAAGCCGGATATTTCAAAAATATGTGTATTCGGTTGTAAAGTAATGTCTTGGATACCAAATCAAAAGAGGAAGACACTCGACGTAAAAAGTCGAATTGGCGTAATGATGGCGTAATTGTTTTCCATTTAAAGACGTAGTTCCTGTAGAAGATAGTACTTTAATTGTAACCACTTACGAGCAAGAAGGGGAAAAAGAGAGTGCTGTAAGTAAATGTGAAGCGGGTGCTGGAGCAATACGTAGCGAGATGGAAGGTAATACAACAATAGAGACCAATGTAAATAATAGCGAGGAAGACGAAGATTATTTTGAAGATAGTATCGGAAATGAAACAACTGAATCCGAAATCGTACCACGCCGTAGCGAGCGAAGGCATAATCTTCCAAGTAAGCTCATCGATTACCTTACTGGTTATTCGGCAAGTACTGCAATATCAGAAGATAATGAAAGTTTTAAAGATATTAGCGGTAGATCTGATGAAGGTGAGTGGCTTAAGGCAATAAATGAAGAATTGAAATCGATGAAAGATAACAATGTTTGGGAAATTGTAACTCCACCAAAAGGAGCAAAATTGTTAAAATCGAAATGGGTGTTTCGAACGAAGTTTGACGAGAATGGGAATTTAGTTCGATACAAAGCGAGATAAGTTGTAAAAGGTTTTTTACAAAAAGAAGGAGTTTCGGTTTTCATTTTCATCAACTGGATGTCAAGACTGCGTTCTTACATGGTTTGCTCAAAGAGGAAATATACATGTCTCTGCCAGAAGGGGTTACCAACATAGACAGTGGAAAAGCGTGTAAACTCATTAAGTCGCTTTACGGTCTGAAGCAAGCACCTAAGTGTTGGAACGAAGAGTTTAATACATTTATTATAAAATTGGGTTTTGAACGGTCAAAACACGATTACTGCCTTTATACTAGGAAAAATTGTCTTGATTTGTTGATACTTGTGCTCTATGTTGACGATCTGCTTATAGTTGGAAATAAGCTACATGACATAGAAAACCTGAAGCAGAAATTAGCAAGTAGATTTCAGATGTCAGATTGTGGTGAACTGAGGCACTTTCTGGTATAAAAATTGAAAATTCTCAAAATGGTTTGAAGTTATCACAAGTCGCAAGTATTGAAAAAGTGTTAGAAAAGTTCGGTATGTTGGATTGCAACCCAGTTAAAACTCCAATGGAGAAAAATATTCAATTGACACCAAGCAAAAATCCAGGTTCTTTAGAAAATCCCTACAGAGAACTATTGGGTAGTCTAATGTATATAATGCTTTGTGTACGTCCTGATATACATATGTTATGCAATTGGATATATGGGTAGATTTCAGCAGAATCCATCCGAACAACACTGGCAAGCTCTCAAAAGAATCGTTCGTTACATAAAAGGTACACAATCAATGAAGTTGGAGTTTAAAAAATTAAATGAAATGCCATTAGTTGGATACGCAGATGCTGACTGGGGTAGTGACTTAATTGATAGAAAGTCTGTTAGTGGTTACATTTTTAAGGTATTTGGTTGCACTGTATCCTGGTCATCAAAGAAGCAAACTACAGTTTCTACATCTTCAAGTGAAGCAGAATATGTAGCACTCAGCGCGGCCGTATCAGAGGTTATTTGGATAAGAGGGTTACTTGGTGATTTATTTCAAATTAAGAATGAAGCTGCAGTTATATATGAAGATAACAAAGGATGTATTGGAATGGCAACTAACATTGAATCAAAAAGATCGAAACATATAGACATTAAACATCACTTTATAAGGGATAATATCGCAAGTGGAGTAATTAAATTAAAATCAATTGGAACAAAGGATCAACTGGCTGATACTTTCACAAAGGCTTTGGACACAACCAGATTTAATTAAATGCGTTTTAATCTAGGACTAACCGATTGAGAAGGGGTGTTGAGTTTTATCTACTTTTTGTAAAATGAACTCTATAATTTCTTGAAAACATTAGCAATCGTTTGTCCTAGGTATCATATTTTTATACCTTTCATGAACATGAAATGGTATTATAACTTTGGTCCGATGTTTGTAAGTGCGAGAAGAAGAAGAGATAGACCCACCATTAAGTATACCGAAATGATCAGGGCGACGAGCTGAGTTGATTTAGCCATGTCCGTCTGTCCGTCCGTCTGTTTGAACGCAAACTAGTCCCTCAGTTTTAGAGATATCTCGATGAAATTTTGCAAGCAGGCGCCATTTTGCACAGGATTAATCATTTGTCGGAACCAGCAAGATCGGACCGATAGAACGCATAGCTCCCATACAATCGATTGTGCCGATAAACGGGTTTTGGCCTATAACTCTTGTACAACTTAGTACATACTATAAAAGTAATGTGTGTAGTGAAAATCACCTAGATCGGACCAACATAACATATAGCTCCCATATAATCGATAGTTTCGATAAATGGGTTTTGGGCTATACATGTTGCAAATAGAAAGCTAGAAACTTAAAATTTTGCAGGTTTGGTACTTATTATATATGTGATGTGTGTAGTGAAAATCATACAGATCGGACTTACATAACATATAGCTCCTATATTACCGATTGCTCCGATAAATGTGGTTTGGCTATGTATTTTTAAATTAACAGTTTTGGAGAGTTTGTAAGTAATTTCAAGTAAGGATCGGACACTTAGAAAAGTTGTGCGTATTCATGAAAGGTATAAAGCCTTCGGCACAGCCGAAGACAGCCCTTTCCTTACTTGTTTCTTTGTGACTTTTGTTGTTTATTATTATTCAGAAAATATAACTTATTCGGAACGTTTCTTAAAAGCAGCCGTTCGTTAATAAATAGCAACCTTTAGAATTAAAAGCAAGAAATCGACAAAAATCTGAAAGCGCAAGTGTCAGGGGTTTTTCAAAAATCAGTATTATGTTAGTGAAAAATTTAATAATCACTTAAGATTTTAACTATCACTTAATGCTAGTTCAATTTAACTAACACTGAATTTTTAGTGATAGTTAAAAAAAAATCATCACTAAAGGTTTTAACCATATATGTAATACTTCTACAGTACAGATATATTATTTTTGAGCGAGGCAGTCATATATTTTTATTTGCAAAAATATTTTCAAAAGTCATGAGCATTTCAAGCTAATAATTCACAAAGCGGTCTTCGGAAGCAAATGTACATATGTTTGTATTTAATATATAAGTATATGGTAGGAACTTCGTAACTCGGTAACTAGGTTTGAGAAGCGAAATGAATGAATTGTATAATGTATTAATGAAAGCCGCTCCTGGATTGCTTTGATAATTTCTAAAATTGTGTCGTTTATAAATTTAAATATGCACAACACTTTAACAAAAACAGTAATAGCTTGCCTCAAAATGATTTCGAATTTTTACATATTGAGAAGATACATAACTGCCAATATAGAAGTATTACATATATGGTTTTAACTATAACTAAATGACACTTTTCTTGCTTGTGTCAAGATTATAACTCTCATTCTGGTACGTTTCATATTTCGGACTCATTCTGTAGCATAAAAAAGTCTATTATTTCTATTCTAAATACATAACCACAAAATGCTTTCATACCCTTGGATTCTTATCTTTATTCTTAACAATAACTATCCGCTGTCAACTAATTATTTATTAATGGTGTAATCTATCTTATGTCTACCTTACTTAGCTGATGAGGTTTTCCTGTAGCTCAGAAGTTTTAGATCTCGACAACTAGCAAACCAAAGCCTTTCAACGACTCGGCACAAACGAAGAATCCGCGCGTTATGCGGATGCGCCCCTCGCGACGATCGGGCGGGATATGGTGGGTAATGCGATGAATATTATTATTATTATTAAAACCTTGAAATTAGCGTGCAATATGGGTGTTAAATTAAAGAAAAGGGCCACACCTTTCATGTGAACTTTTCCATTCGATAAATTTATCGGTAAATGAGTTATCGGTCAAAATGTTGTTCCAATAAAAAATTGAAGTTTGCATGCAATATGGGTGTCAAGTGAAAGGCAAAGGCCACAACTTTCATTTGAACTATTCCATATTTCGAAATAATTATCGATGAATGAGTTATAAGTAGTTCAGAATGTTGTTCCCATAAATCCTTGAAATTTGCGTGCTATAGGGGTGTGAAATGTTAAAACGTTCCTATATTTCGATATATTTATCGATAAATGACTTTTCGGTGAAAATTTTGTTCTTATAAAACCTTGCAATTTGCATGCAAAATGGATGTTGAACGAAAGGGCAAGATCACGGCTTTCTTCTGAGCTCTTCCACATTTCGATATATTTATGGGTAAAGGAGTTATCGGTGAAAATGATGTTCCCATAAAACCTTGGAATCCTCGTGTAAACTGTATTTTAAACGAAAGGGCAAGGTCATAGATTTTATTTGAACTCTTCCCTATTTCGATATATTTATCGATAAATGAGCTATCGGGTTCTCTTTTTCTTCCATTTGGCTAGGCCCGAAGATTGGAAAATGTATTTTTACAAGAAGATTCGAGGTTTCTGCAGATCTGCCTGCCCATGATTATTTTGCCGATTCGATAGATGAGTACTGGGCGTACTGTCGTTTGTTTGTGTTCAGTGTCTTACTAGCAAGCAATGAAGCAACAGCTTATGCGGAAGTATTTCACTAATGCGCAACAATTAATTTATTGTAATTATTTGTAGCATAATATGCATTGCATTTGTTCAAACGCATTTTTTATCATGAAATAATTAGTATATTCATGCATTTTGAATAAATTAATTGTTGCGCATTAGTGAAATACTTCCGCATAAGCTATTGCTTCGTTGCTTGCTAGCAGAGTTATATAGTAATAAAACTGTGGTGAATAGTACGTCATATTGGTGAATTTTCAGGGTTGATATTCCTCGTAGTACGTGATCTCAAGGGCGCACAGTTGTATTTTCATACCAAAAAAAAACTTTAAAAATGTAATCACATAAGTGCATGTAGCGCATATATTTTATGGCATATATGAAATAATTTATATGATTGTGCGGCCTTCAAATTTTAAAAAACAGCAAAAGATTGGCTTTAGGCGTTCGTGGCCGCCAACGAAATATGTGATTTTTCTGAAATTAAAATTATAGGTGTCGCGTTGCAAAATTTGATGTAGGCAACTAATTTGTAATACGCTGAAAATTTTTTTTAATGGTTAATAACATCACCTTTTCTTCCTTGTATTGGTAGCACTGCAAGTAGTTAGACTACAAGCATATGTATTTTCAATTTATAAACCTACTAGAGGGACCCGGCAGACGTTGTTCTGCCCAAATTTAGGGACAAAATCGCACCATAAATAAAAAAAGTTTGGAATATTTCGGTCCCTGGTCCACTTCCCCGAAAAAAGTTATCCTCAAATTTTAATAAAAGTAAATGTCTACCTTTGTACCAAATTTGAAGAAAATCGCACCATAAACAAAAAAGTTTGTAATATTTCGGTCCCTGGTCCACTTCCCCGAAAAAAGTTAACCTCAAATTTTAACAAAAGTAAAAGTCTACCTCTGTCCTAAATTTGAAGAAAATCGCACAATTAATAAAAATGTTTGGAATATTTCGGTCCCTGGTCCACTTTGCGGAATAAAACTTTACATAAACACTCTCCAGACTCCTACTGAGCTATCCTGTAAATATGAACAAAATCGGCGCTGTAGTTCCGGAGTCTATAACATACATACATACATACATACATACGTACATACATACATCCTATTTTATATATATAGATTAAAAGCTAAAATTACATAGAAATCGCCATATTTCGAGGTAAAATGTTCCAACACCATTGGAAATGTGATTTTGAAAACGTGAAATGTTTGCAAAAATCATGGCATTACGATCAGAGATCTAGAAAATAATAGTTTAATTGTTTTTTGAACTACCTTTGATTGTTTCGAAAAATTTGAAAAGTTTATTTCAGGTAAATATGTGTGAAAATTGGACACAGAATTTAACGAAACTACCGACATAGTGATATGTGTGCAACATTTTGACATAAAAGTATAGCGTTATCATTTTTAACCAACTTTAGTTTAAATGAAAAATATCTTAATGTATTTTTAACAATTTCTCCTTTCTTAAAATAATGTATACACCTCATTCAATTTGTAACACAACACCCTAAAATGCTGAAAAATAGTTGACTGAAACCCCGAGTACACGAAAAAGGTGGATATAGCCGCGGATTTTACCACAGTTTTCCTACTGTATTATACTGTGCTTGCTAGTAAGACACTGAACACAAACAAACGACAGCATTTCAGTGGTGCGCTCTCACTAACACTACCTCAATTGCAAAATTGCCTGGGTCTGATATAAATGTAACTATGTATGTACATACACACATACATACCCACATGCATAGGTAATCAACTGATGACAATGTTTTTTAAATTTGTAAGCGGCAAAACCAATAGTAGGCCGGTTAGAATCCAAATACATAAGACGGATTAGCGAGAAAAATGTGAATACAAGAATGTATTCAGAGTTATGTATATAATTTTACTGTCGAAATAATAAGTTGGCACTGTGTGCTGATTCTGACCAAACATGCTCCCCCCATTGAAATCAAAGATGACTTGATACGAAACTCTCTCCCGCTCTCTCATTTCGGTCCTCGATTATGCAGTGTTGCCTACTTTTTTATGTGTGCGCTAGTTGGCAATACTACACAATCGAGGACCATCTGACATTAGATACATAAACAATGAGGAGCCAGAAAGCAAAAAAGCACCAAATTTGGGAAAATCAAACAAATGAACATTTCGTTAAACTTAAAATATCGCACGATTGAGAGAAAATACGTCAAGAATGAAATAGTACAATTTAAGAACATAGCTGCAGAAAATATGTGTAGAAAATTATATTTTCTTTACGCATTTGAGTGGTTTACAGGTATAAAAAAAGCTTACAAGATACAAACAATACGCCTTTTCTTTTTGTATTATTTGCAAATATTTATTTTAACTATAATTATTTTTATTTGAAATGTTATTATTTCCATTACCATGTTCTATCTCATTACGAAATGTACATCATTAAGGATTTTACCTTATTTTAAGATATCTGGGAAATTTTAACTTTATATTATGAATTATTTATTATTTCATATATTTTATTTTAAATATATCTTGTCTCATTTTATACGTTCCGAGCAAGAAAAATTCAAAAATTAATTCGGAATTGCAAAATTCCTAAAAAGCTACTCAAAATGCCCATATTTTGTTTTCACCATACTGGCATCATTGGAAAATGTTATAAAAAATGACCACTTTTTGAGCGCTCTCAGAGAGCGCGAAGTTTCGTATCTAGTCATCTTTGATTGAAATGCCAGCGTTTCAATCAGAAATTGGTAAAGGAGCTATTTTGCGCATTGCCCGCCGTACGTTGCCCTTTGTGGTTTTGATGTCTACCACTCGCACCTTGCCATGTGATCCTGGTATTGTATTCACAATTCTTCCAAGTTGCCATTTTTGTGGAGGCAAATTATCCTCGAGAATAACGACCATTTGTCCGATTGGGATTATAGCTTCTGTTTTTAGCCATTTGGACCGCTCTTGTAAGCTGACAATATAATCACGCGACCAAACCTCCAAAAAGTGTTGTTTCAAGTACGATACTCGCTGCCAATATGTTAAAGACGACAAGTTGGTATTCTCAATATACGTATCAGGCATGGATAATAATGGTTTGCCAATCAGCAGATGTCCTGGTGTCAGTGGTTCAATATCATTGGGATGGCTATATAATGGAGTTAGCGGTCGAGAATTAAGAATAGCTTCGACTTCTATTGTGACGGTTTGCAATTCTTCGTAGGTTAGTTTAGCCTTGGTAATGTTTTTGATCAGGATTTTTTTCATTGACTTCACTGCTGCCTCCCATATACCACCAAAATGCGGGGCGCGAGGCGGAATAAAACAAAATTCGAAACCAGTGATGTTACTGTAGCTGGTGATTTCATCGATTGCTGTCTTGTTGAAAAATTGATGATGTAGCTCCTTCAATTTGGCCTGAGCTCCAACGAAATTGGTCGCATTATCACAATAAATGCGTTGTGGAATGCCTCGCCTACCTATGAAACGTTTTAAACAAATAAAAAATTATTAGTAGATAGATCTTGGAACCGATCTGCAGGAAGATCTTCCATTATTTGATTCATAAGCCGCGGTTTATAATGGAAGCAATGAACACAGTTCCGTACTATTTTCCTTGCAATGTCCCTACCGTTGATTACCCAAACCTTTGCTCGCATTAAACTTAACAAAACCTGTGGGCCGGCGTGTAGATTTTTTCGATGAAGGTATTCAACGTAAAGGGTAGTAAAGCGATGTTCCTTTGGAAGTAGAGCTGGAAATTTTGCATCAAACGGTATTGGTGCCTTTGACAGAGGACCTCCTACTCTGAGAATGGAAATTTTAAGATCACCGAAACTCATTTCATGCAAGAAAGGAGTCAGTTTTTGTAAAAACGGTTTCACCTGCTTTTGTTTCTGAAGACATTCAATTTCTTCTGTAAATTCTATTTGTTGGATTTGAGACACGATCCTCCAGAAAGGTTGGTCCAATTCTGTATGTGGAACGTGTAGCACCATGTCAGACCGAAGGTGTTTGTCAGAGGCAACCTTGTTGATGGCACGATAGGCATATTATGCTATGCGAAGCAAGCGATAGTGTGATGAATTACGATCGATTATTGCATTAATGATGACTCCCTCGTTGCTACATTACTACACTTGAAAGATACGGCCTTTCGACGTTCTAGGTCTTGGTTGGTAACGTTGTCTATCTTTTTTTTGACCGGCCATTCTGGAAACTCCTTTGATAAAAAGGCTGGTCCTGTGAACCAGATAGTTTCAGAGAGATTGGCGACGCTTGATCCACGTGAGACGATATCCGCTGGGTTGTCCTTGCTCGGAACGTGCTTCCAAATAATTTCTTTCGTATTTTCTAGAAGTTCTGAGACTCTATTTGCTACGAAGCAGTTCAAGGTTGTTGACGAGTGGGTTTGTAGCCATTGAAGAACAATCTCGGAATATGAATTTTTTGCCAAGTTCGACTAAGCAAAAGCGCGGCACATAACGCCAGCCGTGGGAGTGATTTTGCCTTGATGGGTGCTACCTTGGATTTAGCAATGAGCAATATTGTTTTGTTAATGCCTCCTACCTTTGATCGGACATAAATGCAGCATCCATAAGCTCGAGTAGATGCGTCCGGCGAAACCTTGACCGGCCAACGTGGCGAGGTAATTGAATGTTGCTGATGAATTGTAAATCAGACTTGATTTGTAGCCATGTGTTCTGCAAATCTTGTGGAAGAGTTTCATCCCACTGCAATTTTCGAATGCAAATCTCTTGTAGCCATATTTTACCTCGAATAACAATTGGAGCCAATAAACCAAGAACATCAAACATTTTTGCTAAAATTGATAAGACAGAAAGCTTGGTGACTGGTTGGGCCTCTGCCAAGTCCAACCGAAAGCAGAATGTGTCTGCTGATGGTTTCCAGGAAGTACCTAAACCCTTAGTAATATCCTCCTCGTTTGTTTTAATGGCAATTTCGCTACAAGAATCATCGGACAGTTGTGGGGAGTTTGAATGCCACTTAGTAAGAGACAGACCAGCACCTTTAAGGGCTTCAATGATTTCAACCTTTAGTGAAATTAATTCTTCTATGGTTTCTGCACCAGTCAGTAAATCATCGACATAAAAGTTGTGTCGAATGGCGGATGCGCCTGCTGGATAAACCTTCTCATTGAGGTCGGCGATAAGAATCAAACTTCGAATTGCAAGAAATGGTGCAGCGGCTAAGCCATATGTGACGGTATTAAGTTGGAATAGCTGTAATGGTTCATGTGTCTCATGTCTCCAGAGGATAACTTGATAGCGCCGATCTTCCTCGGCAACTAAAAACTGTCTATACATTTAGACACATCAGCAGTTAATGCATAACGTTGCAAACGAAATGATAAAAGAGTAATTACACTTGATCTCAAATTCCAACTTTTTTTCTGCACCAGAGACGCCATAGTGAAATTCCTATGTAAAATCACCTCCTAATTCCGAAAATCAAAGTTATTTTTACTTGAATGGTACCGTTTTTGAGATATTTACGATTTACCGTTATTTCAAAAAACAAAAAAGATGGCTCCACTTAATCGTGTTTATCTCAAGAACAAATTGAGCTATTCGAAAACGGTTTGAAAAATTTGAAAGCTTATAAAATTTACTATAATCAATACAACACTTTTTGCTAGGTCCTGCAGATTCAAACATAGTGAACAATCATTACGGATTTTAAAAATTTTTTTTGTAAAAATATAAAAAAATTTGTACTTTGCGAGGAAGCATCTCGAAACCTTTTTGTTTTTTTGCAGATATTTTTTCCCCCCTCTAATATCTGTTTTATTACAAAAAAAACAAGCTATCAGTGAACAAAATCGATGAACTAATACAAAAGTTATAAGCATTCAAGTAAATATATCCATTTAATGCTTAAGTACCCTACTGGTACATATGTGTTAGTATTCGTATATCAGTTAGTTAGCAGGTAGATTTTCGAAAAGTTATTAGATACAAAAAGCTGTTAGTGTCGTTTTCTCAAACCTAGGTACATTTTAAACAAGAGCATATTTTTGAGGCAGGTAGTGTTTTCTTTGTAGAACTAGGGAACCTTTTTGTTTAGGTAGGCTTGAATTTTTACTGGATCTAACTATAAATAAGAGTACATGCGCCTTGTTCCTTCATAATATCTGCAAGGCTCGCCGGATACTGTTCAGTTTATAATTGCAGTTTATAACCCGTCATTTACTTAAAAATAAAAAATGAATAAAAGGGCGCGAGAGTTTGAGTGTACAAATGATCCAGATATGTTCTGTTTCATCTGCGGTCAATTTATTGTTAAAAGTATGAGACGTGTGTTTTCAAATCCTTTGAAAGTTACATACTATAAGTGTTTTGGAATTGAGCCTAAAAACCATGGACACCGAACACTGTGTGCACCACATGCCGAGTCGAATTGATTTCTTCGGAAACCGGAACAAAAAGGTACATACGTTGTAAAAATTAGGAATTTGTTCCCTTTTAATGCATAGCTGACTAATTTCTGAAACTATCTATTTAGGCGACGTGTGAAATTTATTACACCAATGAAGTGGAGGGAACCAACTTGCCATTCAACGGACTGCTATATTTGTACTACAAAAGTACTTGGGGTTGGAAAGTCCAGAAAAGTAACCTATGCGAGCGTATCTACAGTGTCATTACCAGAACTAATTTCAACAGAAGCGGCATTGCCAGAATCAAATTTAACTTTAGTTCCGGCTCCAGTTTCATTGTCAACAGTAGTATCTGATTGTACTGAATTTCAAACGGAAAACGAAAGAAATTCTTTGTCACAAGCACAACTCAATGATTGGATAAGGGATTTGGAATTGTCAAAGGAAAAGGCCGAACTACAGGCCTCTCGAATGCAACAAATTAAATTTGTTTCATCCGATGTTAAGGTAACATATTATAGAACTCGTCACGAAGAATTTTCCAAGTACTATACGAAGGAGGACAGTGTTTGTTACTGCAAAGACATTGCTGGTCTATTCAAACAATTTGGTGAACCATATGATTCAAAAGAGTGGCGATTGTTCATAGACGGCAATAAATTAAGTTTAAAGGCCGTATTATTGCATATTGGCAACCAAAAGCCATCTATCCCAATCGCGCATGCAGTAAATACGAAGGAAACATATGAGATAATGCAAAAATTGCTCAAGTTAATCAAATACGAAGAACATGATTGGAAAATATGTGCCGATCTTAAAGTCGTTGGAATGCTATGTGGTCTACAAAGTGGATACACAAAATACTGTTGCTTTCTATGCAAATGGGATAGCCGAGCTCGTCAAGACCACTACATCATAAAGGATTGGCCAGAACGAATCGAGTTTCAAGTTGGGGTAGATAACATAAAATACTCTCCACTTATAAAGAAGGAAAAAATAATTCTAAATTTGTTCTGAATTGAAAGATAAATCCAGCCTAAAAAAATTATATAATAATGTGTCACTTATGTATTTATTTATCTAATTTACTTTTTTATTTTCTTTCAGGAGTAAATATGTCTTTAAAAATTCATTTCTTACACTCCCACTTCAATTTTTTCCCGCAAAATCTTGGCGACGAAAGTGACGAGCATGGCGAAAGGTTTCACCAGCAAATGAAAGTGATTGAAAGTCGGTATCAAGGATTCTGGGATGTCGCTATGATGGGCGACTACTGTTGGTTTCTCATAAGAGAAACCGATCCTAATCTAAATAAACGTCAAAACAAGACACATATCTTTTTCAATTATAAAATAAGATCATAGAGTTAAGACAGAACCATATGTACATATGCTATTATATGTAGGGTACTTAAGTATTAAATGGATATATTTACTTGAATGCTTATAACTTTTGTATTAGTTCATCGATTTTGTTCACTGATAGCTTTTTTTTTTTTGTAATAAAACAGAGCTTAGAGGGGGGGAAAAATATCTGCAAAAAAACAAAAAGTTTTCGAGATGCTTCCTCGCAAAGTACACATTTTTTTATATTTTTACAAAAAAAATTTTAAAAATCCGTATTGATTGTTCAATATGTTTGAATCCGCAGGACCTAGCAAAAAGTGTTGTATGTACTGATTATAGTAAATTTTACAAGCTTTAAAATTTTGCAAACCGTTTTGGAAGAGCTCAGTTTGTTCTTGAGATATACACGATTAAGTGGAGCCATCTTTTTTGTTTTTTGAAATAACGGTAAATAAAATAAAGTAAAAATAACCTTGATTTTCGGAATTAGGAGGTGGTTTTACATAGGAATTTCACTATGGCGTCTCTGGTGCATTTTGGCTGTAAACCAGTGTTATTAGTTCAGGTTGAATAGTAGAATAATTTGGCGTTGTACGCGCAGAGGCGTCAAAGACTACACGAAGCTTAGTGGTGGTGCTTTGTGGCTTGAGAACACAATGATGTGGAATGATATAATGAGCACTTTCCAAATTGAGACTAGTTATTGGAGACATGTGGCCAAGCTCCAAATATTCTTTAATGAAATCAGAGTACATGCCCTTTAAAGCTTTATCGCGTAGTAAGCGACGCTCAAGGGAGAAAAACCGCCTTTTTGCGTTTTCGAATGAGTTTCCTAACATATTTGGCGAACAGTTAAAAGGTAGCCTCACCTGTATACGCCCATTGCCTTGTACCTTCACGTTTTCACTGAATGTTGCTCGCATATACGCTGTTCTTCAGACAATTTTGTTGCCGAATGGACAAATTCATCAATCTCCCAAAATCGCTGTAGATAATGATCAATGTCAAGTGGTTTTGAGCTTAATGCGACGTTACATACAAAAGGACGAGGGTTTGAGGCCCGTTGGAGTTTACCTCGAACTATCCAACCGAACTTAGTGTTGTGCAAAACTGGTAGACGGTCCCCAAGAGATATTGTGCCATCCTGAAGACATGCGAAAAATACTTCTGTGTTTAGTAGTAGATTAATGCGTTGTGGCTTGTGGAACAATGGGTCTGCAAGTTGGATTTCTGGAGGTATGTGCCAATGAGTAGTGTCGATGAGTTCATATGGGTGTTGTGCGGCGATACGTTTCGTTATGGCGAATTCAGATACCCAGTTAAAGTCTCCAATGCGAGATTTGATGGTTGCGTTCACGGCGAAATTTATATTAGTTTGTATATCAGAAATACCTGACAGTTATAAAATTCAATTCTGAGCATGAGTCCAAAAGAGCGCGAACAGGCTGCATTTGACCAAATTTGTCTTGAATGAAAATTAAAGCGGTGGGTATCAAAGCTGCTTTATGCGAACGTGTGATTAATGAAACTGGCGATTTAACTTGAGAATTTTCTGACGAATTGGTTGAGCCAGACGCCGATGACGATTGATTTGTTGCTGTTGAATTTGTCGATTGTGTGGATTCCGGAGTTGTTGCTGAAACAGAGGGAAAATGCAAAGTAGAGTGATGAGATTGTTTACAAACGCGGCAGCGATAAAGTGATGTACATTTGGACACTATGTGACCAGTTCGCAAACAATTAATGCAAGCTCCTGACTGCTTGATAAATTCAAAACTTTGCTTGTATGATAATGCTAAAAATGAGGGGCAGCTGTTGACGTAGTGCTCACCGCTCTTGCAATGCAAACAGCTAGATTTAGCGCTAACAAAGGAGTTAGCAGTTCGCTTCGTTTCTCGGGGAGATACCTTAGGAATTTCCTTTTTTGGGCAGGTTTATAAATATTGACAATGACGACTTAACCACTTGTAGCAATCGTCCCACGATGGTAGCGTTTCAAATCCTTGTTTTTGATTATAGGCAGCCTTCGAATCTGTATCTATTTTGGATAAAACTATATAAATAAACATTGAATTTATTATGTCCTTTTCTGATCCCAACGAGAGAAGGAAACCTCGAACTGCTGCAACAGTGTCGATAATGTTTCGCAAGTTTACGGCGTCTGAGCTCTTCATCATCGGAATGCTAAAGAGTGATGATATGTAATCTCTGAGGATTAACACATTATTATCATAATTTTCCTTAAGCCGTTGTAGGGCCTTTGTATAATTTTCTTCAGTTACCTGGAATGGCTCAATAACACTTAAAGCAGGTCCTGAAAGACAATTCAATAGATAGTTAAATTTATCAACTTTGGGAATAAGTGGGTCATCGTGGACCAGGTTAGAAAAGGTACGAATAAACCGCTTGTATTCCGCACACTTTCCGTCAAACTTCGGCAATTTTAGTGTGGGTAAACGGTTGTGATGGGGGTTCACTCCAAGAGCTGTTGCATTAATTATAGTATTATTAAAGTCGTTGACGCGGTTCCGAGAACTGATGAGCGACAGAATTTTCGACTTGGTTGAAATATATGTTTCTTCTATTTCTGTTCGCGAATTATCAAAGGGGGCCAGCGATTCAATATTATTTTGTAGCTCAGAGATTTGTTGAAAATAAGACTCAACAATCTGCAGGCGGCATTCGAGGACAGCGGTGTCGATTTTCCCATCTTCTTCGCCGATCCGCTGCTGCATGCTACGTATATTGCGAAGGACAGTTGATCTCCTTTGCTTAAACCAGTTCAAAAGTACTTGATCATCCGAGACTTCACCCATAGTTTCAGCACTGTTATCCGTCACATGTTGCTCATCACTGTTTTCCGACATCTTGATATTAACAACCTAGCTGTGAAAATTATAATTATTGTGGAGAAAGTGCAGTAATAGTAGATCGAACAATAAAGAAGTACGAAGTTAGGAGATCATATGTTACGACAAATCCCAGGGATCTTGTGTGATGTACTGCACCGGCTACAAAGTGCTACGATGCAGATTAGACGAGTTATGATATTCCTTGGCGAAGGAACTACTGACTGCCGAGGAACTACTAGATGGCGGCGCTACAGTAAACCAATTTTACCTAATTGCTTACGCGGATGATTAACGTTGTCGATAATTTACCACAAGTTGATGCTAATTACCCCAAATGCGTGGAAAGTAATAACAATATTGACGAAAGAATTTCCAGGTGAATGTTTACGATGTAGACAATTTACGAGACCGGATGCAGTTGATTTTAATTTAGTTATCAAACGTAGGAGTAGTTTATCATCGGTGCTCCGGTACGAATTCAGTGTACAGCTGGCCAAATAATGTTGACTGTATCCAATAGCCAGCTGATTTGCGGGTGCCAGGAGCTCCTACGAAATCTTCAAATAAATATTCGCGTTGATAATGCGTTTGATTGGCTTAGTTTTAATCAACAGGACAAGTGAAAGTTGTGACCAGTCCTGTCACGGTCGCCAAAAATGTACTAGCCCAAATAAAACGCAATTAACGATGTTGGTCGTTCAAGTATATTTATTGAAGTGAATATAAATTTCAAACGAAGGTTTGCTCCAACTCTCTTTGTGACCAATAATTTGTACATATATACATACAAGTTAAATGGTCCCGTAATATGGCGTGATTTTGAGTGCAAGACTTAAAAAAAAAAAAGAATAATACAATTATTAGGCCCGTCCACAATGAACACGACGACGGCGAACGACAACGAGGAAAAACTGAAGCTTGACGATATTTGCCATCAAGCATTGGCGACATGATTATAATGAGAGCAGGGGCGACAGGTGCGAATCATCTTGAAAAGTAGCAAAAAATGTTGTAAAAAGTGTGAAAGAGACATATTCTGTAATAATTGGAACTTATTTTACAAGTTATTTACTCTTCCTTTCATTTTTATTGTCACAAAAGCCAAACGCCACCATCTGCCGCTTGTCAAAATAGAATTAGATTTAATCTGGCGACAGCGGCATCTGTGATTGATTGCCGCTTTGTCGCGTCGTGTTCAAAAAATTCCTCCCCATAAGAACACGTGTAAAAATAATTTGACAGATGCCGCTTGTCGTTTGCCGTTTTCATTCTGGTTACCACTATTGTCTTTGCAAAAAAACGATACACCGCAATGAGTTCGATGTATTTTCGCTAGCCGTGCTCTTCTACTCAATAGGCCCGTCCACAATGAACACGACGGCGGCGAACGACAACGAGGAAAAACTGAAGCTTGACGATATTTGCCATCAAGCATTGGCGACATGATTATAATGAGAGCAGGGGCAACAGGTGCGAATCATCTTGAAAAGTAGCAAAAAATGTTGTAAAAAGTGTGAAAGAGACATATTCTGTAATAATTGGAACTTATTTTACAAGTTAGTTTACTCTTCCTTTCGTTTTTATTGTCAGAAAAACCAAACGCCACCATCTGCCGCTTGTCAAAATAGAATTAGATCTAATCTGGCGACAGCGGCATCTGTGATTGATTGCCGCTTTGTCTCGTCGTGTTCAAAAAATGCCTCCCCATAAGAACACGTGTAAAAATAATTTGACAGATGCCGCTTGTCGTTTGCCGTTTTCATTCTGGTTACCACTAATACGCTGCGTTAATATAAATGTAACTATGTATGTACATACATAAATGCAATGGGCCTTATGCATAATAAGCGAGCATTTGCTCGGGTCAAGTCTGGTGAGATCTATCTCAAGTAGGTGAGTTCGAGCAAACCGACCGAGCTCGTGCTCAATTTGGTATGCATAAAAATGAGATCGAGCAAATACCTTGAACTCGAGTTAGGTGAGATCAAACCGCTTATTTGATTAGTTGCAAAAATGAGTTCAGGAAGTGAAAGTGCAAGTGAAAATTTACATTTCGATGCTAATGAGAATTTATCAATTTTCATAGTTGGATACTTAAAAAAATATAAGACTTTATTAGAAAAAAGACAACTCCCCGGTGTGAAAAATAAAAAAAAAGAAATAATTAGAAAAATTTGTGGCGAATATAAAGAAAAAAATGGCGTGGAAATAAGCGAAAAAAATGTAGTGAAGAAAATTGCTAATATGAAGTGCCGAGTAAAGTCCAAAAGTGACAAAAACAAAACGGGAAACAAAAAAATTTATTTAAAAAAATGGGAACATGAATTATTTGAATTACTTTCTGCTGAATCGAATCCAGGTATCGGAAAAATTACCAGTAAGCGTGCCGTTATGATGCGTGGCTTTTTTAGTGATAATAAATTGTTTTTGTTTTTTTTTTTGTTTACTTTTTCCACTGGAGGCAATTTTTCGGTAGGCGTTAATGCTGATGAGAGTTCCAGCAGCAACTTAGAGGGTGCAGTGGGCATTAATAATGATAGATCCACCAGCACTGCGGCAGTACAGAACACACCCGTACATATCCCATCTGTGCCACAACAACAAACATCAAAAAGGAAGCTAAATGATAACGAACATGATATTCGGCCGGTAACTCTTCGTTAGGCTAAAGAGCATAGAGCTACAAAAGTCCCTTAGTTGAGCCGGGATTCACTCATTGCTCGCAAAAGTATAGCATATTAGCATGCATTGACTTCTCTTGTCGTTCTATGCTCTTTAATAAGTCTATTTTGCTCTTCTCCTTCAGTACCTAATAATTTTAAGTTAATATGTGAGTAAGTTTTTGTTGTATTATTTCTTGATTAGCAAAAACAAAGTATAAGTACAAAAACTATTTGTTAAATAAAGCTTTTATAAAAATAGATTATGTATTTAATGTAAGTGAAGAAAAGCAAAATAACTAATTTGGCTTATGTTGATGCTTTCAACTTTTTAACACCGCTAATATGGTTGCTTAAATCTGATAACTTAATTTAATTACAGGCCAAACGAATCTTCGATGAATATGAGACAGAGGAAACGAAAAGTTTAAACTTTAAACAATTGCAAAGACTTGTTTTGTTGAAGAAAATAAAGTTCTTTCATTGAAATTAAAAGTTTTAGAAGATCGGGTTGCAGAAAAGGTGCTAAATTTGGACGAATATTAAAACATAAAATTCATTATACTTATTTTTACTGAATTTCTTTTTTTTTTAACTAACACTAAAATTTAAAAGTAACATAACAACTACGATCTCGAAAATATATTTAAAACTAAGTTAGTTATTAATTTTTTCCTTGTTTTTCACAGAGCTTATAGTTTTAGCTTTTATATTTTATGATGAATTAAAACAACTGGTTTGCAGAATTGCGATGCGCGGTTTTGCACTTTTGCCAAATCAGATATTTTTCCCAAAAAGTTAAATAAAATGAAATCAAATTCTTTAGTTTTAGATTAACTGTTAAAAATAAAAGGAATTACAAATACATGTGTCTACGTATGTACATCTGTAAACATTTAGTTTAATAAATTCGAAATTAATGTCTTTTTCTTTTTCCCGCTTCCAAAAATCTAGAATTGGCTTGCAAAGATTCGTCCATTTCCGAATGCGGCGAGTCATTTGGGGTATCACTTTCATCAAAAATAAAATCGTCTTTTAAAAACTTTGCAATATTATGCAAAACAAAACAGCTCACTATGACCATTGGCACCAATTCTGTTGCTACTCGCACCTTGTACTGCAAAATTGCAAACCGCTGTTTTACCTGGCCGAAACACCGCTCGATGATGCATCTTTCTTTCTTAAATATTCTATTATAGTTTAGTTCTGCTTCTGTTTGTGGGTTTCGAAATGGAGTCATTAGCCAAGGAGAGAGAGCATAACCCTTATCTCCAAGGAGTAAGGCATTACTTTGAGTATTTCCCATGCTTGTGTATATGCTGCTATTCCTTAGCACCCGAGAGTCATGAACCGAACCTGGCCAGGATACATCCAAGCTGGTGAACCATTCATTAGCATCGCATGTTGCTTGCACATTTATCGAATGGAAGCCCTTTCTACATATTTACTCATCACTTTGCGAGGACGGTTTTTTTATTCTAATGTGAAACGGAAAACGATTTTTTGCTTCCCATTGGTTTTGCGCAGCTCTGATTTTTTCATCTGTGGATGGAAATTGAATCCATTCATGAGCCCTCCCTGATATAATCTGTGCCATTTCGCCAATCTCTCTTGACACGGTGGTTTGGTGAACTCCTATATCTTCCCCAATTCCACTTTGGAAGCCCGGATCGGCACAAAACCTTAAAAATATACACATCTTTTCCCTGTTGGGAATCGCGCCACCCAGTCTTTCACTACTTTCACCAAGGAAATGGCTTGCCAGCCAGTCTACGTGCTCAATATCAAACCGGTACATTTTTTTATATTCGCTTTGAATAGCGGTTTTTCTGGATTTATAATTTTTTTTTTTGTCTAAGGGGAACAAAATATTCGGCCATCTTTAAGGCCGGTTCATTGGTGCAGTAGTCGTATCGCTGTAGTCGTATCCTTAACGTAAGAGAAAAACCAACATGCATTTGGTCGGTAAGGTTACGTTACAGATAGTAGCACCAATAATCGATTACATTGTTTCTCATAAGGTTGGTCGAATCAGCTGTTTTATAAGGTTACCGATACGTCACCTCTGAACCCGACTTTATACTTGTTAGCACGCGAGTCAACTAAAAGGCAGTCTCACCTTTTTGTGAGATCGATCTCAAAAAAGTGAGCAACTTCTTGCTTTTATGCATACCAAAATGAGCTCTAACTCACGAACATTTCATGACTTGAGTTCAAACTCGACATGTGAGATCTATCTCACGCCCCGAGTAAAAGCAATCGAGTTCAACAATTTTTATGCATACCAAACCTACCTTTTACTCGAAAACTCGAGTCTGAGCTAATGCTCGCTTATTATGCAAAGGCCCAATGTTTTTTAAATTTGTAAGCGGCAAAAACAATAGTAGGCCGGTTAGAATCCAAATACATAAGACAGATGAGCGAGAAAAATGTGAATACAAGAATGTATTCAGAGTTATTGACTGTCGAAATAATAAGTTGGCACTGTGGGCTGATTCTGACCAAACAGTAATAGTAAAAATTCTACCGATTTTAATATGAGAGGATTGACGCCTCTTTTTTCATTCATGTTCTTTGCCCGAATAATGATTTTTATGGCTTCATGACGTACACCTATCAGAAGGTGAATCTGTTCAACCTACCCATTACCACGGGACACACTAGTAGTTAGATATAGTGTAATGTTGTATGCAACGATGTGTTGTATGCGAACATCGACATAGTTTAACGAAGAAAATTTGAAAAAGGCAAAAAAGGGAACGGAAATGAAGGCGAGGTTATGAATAAGCAATAAAACAGTTAACAGTAGTTAAAATAAAATGAAGTTTTGTGGCTGAGTTTCAACCAGTGGGTGAACTCTAATATTTGATTAAAACACAGTGGACCGTAATCATAGTTAACTTAACAATACATTTAAAATGTTGGTCAATCATAGTTATATAAGGCAAAGATGAAAACCCATTAAGGTGGTTGGTGGCATGAAGAAATGTTTTGCAAGGTCATTCTGTGTCAACTAATTTATTCACAAGGCAAATCATATTTGTGGCACTAAGCGGAAAAAGCTAGACTTAAATTTGGAATAGGCAATATGTACCACAAAAACAACCTTAGACAAAATCTGTGATTTTAAAGTGCTAAATTGACTACCAACCAAATTTTACTTTTTGCTAAACTTCAATTTGGGGTCTAAAAAACCTGTTATTAAACTTCCCACGCGCGTAATTTATTTCTCTCGACGGGCATTACCTATATACTTTTTTTCTATTTTAGGGAAATAACGCCCGCTTCCCTTATTCTGTTTTTTTTTATATAGCCTTTATGAAAAATATCCCTTAGCTGATCCAACAAAGAGTTCGCGATCTACAGTCTTTCTGCACGGAGTTCCCTTTTCTCAACGGAACTTATTTTCTTTTAAAAAGGAAATAACGACCGCGGGTGTTCTTTCCCTGGGGGTTATTTCACTGCACCAACTGCGTCCTATGCCGCTATTGTTGGGAAATAGTTTACTGTACTTACAATTTTTATATAAATCCGTACGCTATGAAGCCATTCGGTTTAACCACCTACCCCCTTTCAATTCAAGGCACCAAACTTTCTCTATTTCTCACTAACGCCGCAACTCTACAGTGGTAGCAACATTCTTTTTGTCGCCATATAAACATTATGACTTTGAAATATTTTAAAAAATATTTAGATAATAAAATTTTGTGTGCTTTAACTAGGTAAATATCAAGGCCAATGGCAAGAGGGAAAACGCCATGGATACGGAATTCGAACGTCGGCCCCTTTCGGGCTAGCATCCCATTACCGACGAAAGGAGACGCATTCTTCAATGAGCTCATTACGTAGTTCAGATACAAATGATGTGGATAAGATTCGTTCTGAAGAGATAAGAGGAGGTTTCGTACTAACTGCGAAATCAGACAAAACACCTACCCGACGAAATAGCATGACAGAGAAGTCAAAAAAAGGGTTTTTGTCGGTATATTAATATTTATAGATGAGCGTCTTCCATTTTAATTTTAAATAAATATTTTTACAATTTTAAAGGGGTTTAAAATTCGAAAACAAAAAAGTACAGGCGATTTAGAGAAACGTGGCACATTGGCGTCGAGTAGTGTAAGGTCAACGACTTCTACTTCATCGTGGTTAAGCACAGGATCTGAGCAATCAAATTTAACTTCTAGGTAAAAATACGTAGACTAATTTGAAACATATGTAATTTTTAACTTTCGACAAAGATCCACCCACACGGATTCAAATGCTAGCTTTACAATGGAAGACGACCAGCTAGATTCAGCAGTGATAGAAACCTACATGGGAGAATGGAAAAAAGATAAGCGCTGTGGTCATGGCGTGGCTGAGCGTAGTGATGGTTTAAGGTAAAAATAGTTTTAGTTACCAGGGCGTGCAGTGTTAGCAGGGTTTAAAAAGAATTTGAATAGGTTTGCCTGAGCTAAGTCAAAAATGTGTGTAATAAACATACCCTAATGCTTACTACAATCTTTGTGAATATATAAGTATTTTTTTTAGTTCCTTACAAAGAACAAGATTACAAAGCTTATTAGGATGTGAAGTAAACAATAAAAGTTCTATAAATAACTTGTACAGTGGGTCACAAAATCATTTCTTAATCGTGTTAAAAACGCCAATAAACGAGTCAAATACAAGTGGCACAAAGCACCCTTCACCCTGCAATAAATGGGTTGTTAAAAATTAATAGAAAAATATTTGAAAATTTATATCTAGGAAAGTCACTTGTCAGTAAAGCAACTTTAAAACCGAAGTTGTCAATTGATTCACTCCCCGCACATTTTCTGAAAGCTTGAGGAAAAAAATAAGGTATGCTATAAAAAAAGGACACCTCCAGTGAGAAAATCCCAGGCCCCATGACCTAAAGGCGCAAAATGGGCTAAAACAAGATACTCTAAGAAAATTGCTAATAACTCGTTATTGAACTAACCCATGCAAAAAATTCATATTAGTAACATTGTTCAAAATTAAACAGTGAACGTTTTTTGGGTAAAAACTTTCGACCCATGATGCACTTTATTGCATTTGAATGCAAAACTTTAATGTAACAATTTTTTTTAAGGCCTGTTTCATGTAATATGAATAAAGCGGGTTATATGAGCTTGGACCAAGCTGCTTGGTATCACTGAATGGAGAATTGAATGCACTTTAACCCATGGTACCCATTTTTCGAAAATAAAAAAACTTTAGAACATTAGAAGGATAACCTAATTTTATGTAACTAAAAGCTTGGAAGACTTTGGAAAATTGTGAGTATTTGTAAAGGATGTTTCTTACAGAGTTCGAAAACGAATCGATAAGCATTTTTGGATAAACACTTTTGACTCCTGATACGCTATACTGCATTTCTGTTCAACTCGATTAAAAAATTTAATGCAAATAGTTTTGAAAAAAAAATGTTTTTTTTTTCAATCAATTGAATTGCATAGGATTGACATCATTAAATATAAAGAATGCAATTTAACCCATGTTGCCGTTTCTTTGAAATTTGGAACAAATGCAGAATAGCTCCAACTGTCTGATAAAAAAAACCAAAAATTGGGATCGGTAGACATTGTGGTCGTGAGCATAATGACATTTTTTTTTCTGTGGGAAACAACAACAGCAAAAGTTATAGAAGGTCAAAGTTCATATGAAGCATTTCTTAAAATCGAAATTTCTCAAAAACTAACCAACCGATTTCATTATGTATGTTGTTTGATATGTATATAAATTACCTTTAATTTGATACACATACATACATATGTTTTATACAGATGATCCCAGTGGGAAAGTGGGGAATGCATTACCTTTCTCATGCATGAAAAGATATACGAAAATTGTTGTAAGAAAAGATCAATCCAAAAGCAATCGAAGGCATAATGTGCCGCTCTATTTTTATTTGTAGTACTACATTTTTAATTTTTTTTACTGTGCTTTGTGGTTTTTTATAGAAGCAGCGAATGTGAAAAATTTCAAACTCATTCTGAAAAATGAAAAAAACAAAACACATTAAAAAAATTTATTTTTTGCCGTTTTTTTGTGATATGGCGCGCTCCTCAAAGGCAGAGTCCCCTGATGCGGTAAGGTTTTTACAACTCATGAAGTGACCCCGATATTTGTTGTGAACTTGCCGTCTTGGAATTTCACTAGTCGGTACGGTGCCATATAACACCTAGACTAGAAGTCGCCACCTCCTAGCTGGCGTTCTCATTATGATTATGCCAACCCCTGTGGTAGTCCTAATAATGATCATGGCTTGTATTTTGTTTTATAAACCGTAACCCTGCACAAAATAATTTGCATGTAATGCGTCTTTTCTATCATGTAAAGTAATGGTAGATATAATGTGTCCATTGTAATGCATCTTTTCATTTATAAAAAGTAATATAAAAAGTAATGTAGTATAGTTTGTCGCTTCATTTTCTTGCGAGCGACACATTACTTTCGTAGGACATGTGCTGTGTTAATAGTCATGCATGTTGTAATGCGTAAATAGTGCAAGTGATAGATTACTTTTTGCATTACCAGACATTACCTTTCCAACTGGGATCATTATAAAGTTAATGTAAAATTACACTTATTTGAAAAACAAATTGTAAACCTTATTTTTCCCCTAAATCGCTTTACTACCTTTACAAATAAATGTAATTTTCAATGTATCATTGTATTGACCTCCGTAACAATAATCTGAAGGGGGAAAAGCAATATTTTGTTGCAGTGAAAAGATATTAGTGAAAAACCGAAAATTGACCCAGGTCAGATCCCCAATTCGGGGCGTGATCCATGGTATTTATGTGCAGAACACCTTTCCGCATTGGCGGCTTTCGGCAGCGCTTAAAAAAACCCTGGGCTACGCCATGCCAACTTGGGGTGGTTGCCTGAACCGTGGCAACGTGCCACGGTACGCACACTTTTTCACTTTTTTGGCTCAGCCTAATGTGCCATTACAACAACCACATGAAAATGACAGAGATTTTTGGACGTGTATTAAGAGTTGACTTTCGATGGCAAGTATTACCAACTTAACAGGATAGATACTCAAGAAATTTGGTTTATAGAATACAAGATAATTAAACTACCTAGGCAAAGATACCAAAATTTTAAAAATCCATTCATTGGTTTCCGAGAAATGTTAATTTTAAAAACCGCTTTATATGAACTTTGACCCTTGATAACTCTTGTTGCTGTTGTTTCCCCCGAAAAAGAAGTATACGGTTGTACTCACCTTACTAATATCTATGGATCCTTATCCTTTTTTTTTTTAATTTGTGAGTTGGAGCTATACTGCATTTAGGCGGAAAATTTAAATTTCTGTAGATAGTAGAATTAAAAGTAATTAATTCAACAAAGTTTGACTTCGAGTATTGCTTTAATGGCAAATCAATGGCTTACAGTACTTTTAGGAAAGTTCTAGGTCAAATATTCAACAAAGTTTGACTTCGAGTATTGCTTTAATGGCAAATCTAATAATGATGTGTCAAAACTGCATTGAATCGGGTTATAATTGAGACTCCTCTTTCGGCAATGTCATTTACAACTAACATAACTTGAATTTTGTTCCCATGTTGCTGGATCTTCCATTAAAAATTTCGAGTCGACACCAGTGATTTTTTCACTTAAAATGGTTTCAAATGAAATACGTGTTTCTGGTAACAAAGTTGTTTAAACTAACTGACATAATTTCATCTAAGGCCAAATTTGCTCGATGTGGATGTTCGGGATGACCTTCTTTCCTTAAATTTATTACCATTTTTCTTTTGACTTCAATATCCACTCTCTCGTCGAAGAACGCCAAGACAACATTTGACTCGGTAAGATACCACAAGTGCCTACGTAACTTTTGCACAATCCGCAATATTTTTAAGGACTGTTTTGTAATACTCTTAATCTTTTAAAAGTTTCAAGCCATTACATGGCGCGTTTGGTGGCAACGGCGAAAGAAAGAATTTTTTTTTTTTTAAGTAAATAACATGACATTCCCACGACAGCCGGTTCTACGTACCGGAATGACTCGGAGTTTCTCCGACCAAGGGCTGTTATTGCGCTACCCCCTTTCTAAACTCTCACTAAACAGGACGTCCTGTGGCCGTCGCCGATCAAGTATCGCTCTGCCACATATGTCTGACTCTGTCACCTCACTCTCCACGACTAGCATTACCAATGCGCATCAGCAAGTAGACTATCCTAGCGGCCGCTTACGCCCCCTGGCGTCAACAGCTCACACAGCAGCTCACAGCTACTCTCTACGTAGCACTTCCCAAGTGGATTTGAGCAATGCTGAGCGTCCGCTTTCTCCTACCCCCTCAGTCAGCTCCTCTTCTTCCAGCATCAGCACGAGTAAAAGTCATAACCATCAGCTTTTGGTGCCTTATACTACGTGCACTGTTTGTCGGTTAAGATTATACACGCCTGCGGCATCAGTCAAGTGCAATAACTGCCTTGGCCTGTGTCACCTCCTTATATGCTCTAGACTCGTAAACAGGAACTTATGGACTGATACGTACGTTGCGCCTTGATGTCGAGCTACGCAACCTTCAACGTCGTCTGATTCGCCTTTACCTTCTGGTAATGGGATTTCTTCGACTTCAATAATGCGCCGTAGTGCGCGACCCAGCCCACTACCACCTAGGCATACGCACTAGTCCTTGACCCCCAGCATCAACTCTGCTCCCCCTTCGCATTTCGGTGTCCTGCAGTTTAACTGCAACGGCTTATCCGGTAAAATAATTAAAATAGTAAATTGCATGAGGCGATACAGCATCAAAATCGACGCGATCCAAGAGACAAAACTCGGTGTGGAAGATCCACTCTTAGGACCTGCGCGGATACAATGAACACCGTTGCGATCGTGCGAGAGGGCTTGGCTTCAATCTGTGCAGTATCGTCTATTTGAGCCTTACATCGACCCGAGGGATACCTCCTTAGAACGTCAAGGTATGGTTGTCCGGTTAGGCGATGACGACCTTGAAATCATTAGCATCTACATACCTCCTGTTACCTGCTGTCCCAGGGATTACCACACCGACATTCGTGCGTTACTCAGGGGCCAGAATCGTGTCATCCTTGGTGACTTCAACGCACAACACGACCTGTGGCACTCTATCATACAGGCCGATGGTAGGGGGCAGGAGCTGGCTGATCAAATAGATGATTCGACGTTCTGCACGGTTAATGGGGATGCCCCCACTAGAGTAGCGGTAAACTGTTTCAGCTCGCCAGACTCACCATAGTCAGCGCAGGACCTTCGCTGCTCTCCCCACCCCGTCTGACGTACGAGAAGGGTAAAAGCCGTTTCGTATGGCCCTAATTTCAGCCTCCCATCAACACATTCCGTCAGGTAGAATAAAGGAAGTGCGTCCATACTTCCTCGCAGAGGCAGCGGCCCTTGCAAATTAACGCAACAATATTTGACGCCTGGACCCTACAGATCCTCAAATAAAGGATCTTAATGCGGAAATCAGACGCTTAGTAGATAAACACAAACGTGCTAAGTGGGAGGAGCACCTAAGGCCTTGCAACCTCTCCGCTGGAGTTGGCCAATTATGGTCAAAGAGATGAGCGAGCGCCTTCTGCCGAAAACTTGTAATGCATCCTCCGTTGGAAAAATGAATTCGCCGAGGCTCCAGGGAAGCGTTGCGCCCATTGCCATCTATACAACAGAAGTTCAAGAGGCAATTAGGAGATCAAAAAACACCAAATATATAGGCCCTGATGGCATTTCCATGCTGATGCTGAAATACCTCGGCTACGAAGGTATACTATACCTAACACATATTTTCAACCTTTCCCTGTCCACCTTTGTCATTCGTGAAAGATGGATACAGGCAAAGGTGGTCCCACTACTAAAGCCTGGCAAGCCGTAGGGGAGTCATATCGCCCGATATCACTCCTCTCGCCAGGTTTTCGCAAAAACCACAACACCACCACCGCGCTGAACGCCATCACCACACAGACAGGGGGTGTCCTATCCCCGTTTCTGTTTAACTATTATATATCGAAACTCCGCCCCCCCCCCCCCAACTAGAGGGTGTCACGGTCGTCTCTTACCGGCAACAGGCCCTCCGATACTGGCAACAGGCTCTCGCATTAATTCCTACCTACCAGCCGTGTCCAAATTTTTCGCTGGGAGAAATCTGGCACTGTCACCGAATAAGTCCTCGGCCACCCTATTCACGACGTGGACAACGAAGGTGAACATGGAATTAGACGTCTACGTCGATAGTGTCAAGTTACCAACTGTATCGCACCCCAAAATCTTAGGGGTCACGTTTGATAACATGTTTAAATCCGGCGCTCTGGTAACCGCAATTGCCAATAAAGTCCAAAGCCGTAACAAAATTCTCAAGTCCACGCCTTTCGATTCTAAGGTGCACCGGCAGGCCCTCACCCTTATCCACACCGATTCGGTAAATTCCTATGTCAGCTCTATCCCAGCGAACGCCGTCCTTCAGGCAACAACTCCACCCGCTGCCGAAGAGGGGCGCGAACTGCCTATTTTCCATTTTCTTGTTGACACTAATTCCATTTCGAAAGCGCAATAGTGTCAAGTGACACCATTACCAGTGACAGTATTACCTGTCACCGAATTTTCCAAAGTCTTACAAGCTTTTGTTGAACTGATCGTTTACGAAAATATGTATATAAAATTTTGTCATTCTTCTAATGTTCTAAAGTTTTTTATATTTAAAAAAAATGGGTACCATGGGTTAAAGTGCATTCAATTATTCATTCAGTGATGTCAAGCTCTTATAATACGCTTAATTCATATTACATGAAACAGGCCTTCAGAAAATTGTTTCAGCAAAATTTTACATTCAAATACACTAAAGTGCAATAAAGGGCATTATGGGCCGAAAGTTTTTACCCAAAAAATGTTCACTGTTTAATTCATTTAGTACCGTTGTCAACGATGTGTTCATGTGCAATTGTCAACTTTAAAGTTTGGGATTACGCTCACAAAAGCTTGAAAAAGTACTAATCTTTGCTGTGTATCAATTTTATAATTGTATTACAATCAGCTCCCTATACCCCATTTCATATTAGAAGAAAACTAGCAATCCAACTAATCATGCCATTTATCACGTATTCGGAGCTGGTCGGCACATAAATTAGAGGTTGCGTTTAATCATGTCACCCGATATGTCTATGACTTGCGTAAGTTTGACCACATATCCGCTTGAAAGTCTCGGTTGTTAGGCTGTAACTTTTTAGATTACCCTTTGTCATTCGTGAAAGATGGATACAGGCAAAGGTGGTCCCACTACTAAAGCCTGGCAAGCCGTAGGGGAGTCATATCGCCCGATATCACTCCTCTCGCCAGTAGTGAACTTGCGGCTCGCCGAACATCAGCATGGTTTTCGCAAAAACCACAACACCACCACCGCGCTGAACGCCATCACCACACAGACAGGGGGTGTCCTATCCCCGTTTCTGTTTAACTATTATATATCGAAACTCCGCCCCCCCCCCCCCCCAACTAGAGGGTGTCACGGTCGTCTCTTACCGGCAACAGGCCCCTCCGATACTGGCAACAGGCTCTCGCATTAATTCCTACCTACCAGCCGTGTCCAAATTTTTCGCTGGGAGAAATCTGGCACTGTCACCGAATAAGTCCTCGGCCACCCTATTCACGACGTGGACAACGAAGGTGAACATGGAATTAGACGTCTACGTCGATAGTGTCAAGTTACCAACTGTATCGCACCCCAAAATCTTAGGGGTCACGTTTGATAACATGTTTAAATCCGGCGCTCTGGTAACCGCAATTGCCAATAAAGTCCAAAGCCGTAACAAAATTCTCAAGTCCACGCCTTTTGATTCTAAGGTGCACCGGCAGGCCCTCACCCTTATCCACACCGATTCGGTAAATTCCTATGTCAGCTCTATCCCAGCGAACGCCGTCCTTCAGGCAACAACTCCACCCGCTGCCGAAGAGGGGCGCGAACTGCCTAGGCAGGCAAGGGTGATGCTGGCCCATCTCCGCTCTGGATACTGTAATAGGTTAAACTCTTACTTATCCAGTCTGAACCCCGACTTGCCAAATGTTTGTCCGGCCTGCGCCTTGTCCCCCCATAATACTAACCATCTTTTTGTCTGCTCAACCGAGCCAATTCTTCTAACACCCATAGCCCTCTGGTCCACCCCTGCCGAAGCCGTCAGGATTCTAGGACTTCCGTTAGAAGAGTTTGATGATACTACTGGGTAAGATACTGATTACCTAAGTAGGGCTAAGTAGCGCTACAACAACAACAACATGAATATGTTAAACCTACGTATAAAAGGGTTTATCCAAAAATGTTCATCGATTCGTTTTCGAACTCGTTTTCGATACTAAGAATTTTCGGTGACAGGTAATAGTGTCACTGGAAATAGTGTCAATTGACACTATTGCGCTTTTGGAACTGGAAATAGTGTCAATTGACACTATTGCTATTTTAGGCAGCGGTTGTCTCCGCAGCGCAGTGTTCTAAGAGATATAGGTTTATTATATGATCATTTACAAAATTATGGCTTCTAATTTTACGAAATGCGCATTATTAGTAAATAGTAAAACAATTTTGCTTACTTAGTTTTCGCGACAGCATTGACCAACGGATAATGGGCATGTTTTTAGCGGGAGTGCCACAAAATCCCCGAAAACAAAATGCCCAAACACAAAATCGCCAAATAAGTAATCCCTAAAATCAGAATGCTCAAAGTAAAACTCGGCTCAGAAACAAGAAAGTGAAACAACGTCTAACTTTAAAAATGAAGGAAAGCCTGATTTTAAAAATTAAAGAAAGTCTTAATTGTTAGGGTTTCTTTCATTATGAAATAACGCCCAATGAAAGAACGCCTAACAACCCGAATTAAAATTCTTAGAAGAAAATGATACAAGTCTCATTATTTGGGACTTATTTCACAATTAAACTATAACTTCCGATCCATGTTTTTTATGTGCAGAACACCTTTTCGCATTGGCGGCCTTTTTATTCCCTTTATGTTATCTTTATTGCCAATTCAGAAAGGTGTTCTGCACAAAAATACCATGGATCCCGCCCATAGAGTGGGAACGGTGGCATGTTGGAATGGCGTAGCCCAGGGTTATTTTTCGAAGGCCGCCAATGCGGAAAGGAGTTCTGCACATAAATACCATGGATCACGCCCCGAATTGGGGATCTGACCTAAGTCGATTTTCGGTTTTTTGTTGATAACTTTTCACTAAAACAAAAAAAATAAATTTCGACTTCGGACCATTGATACCAAGGTCAAAACGCGTATTTTGACACACCTATTAGCGCACTCATAGCACTCAAAAACGCATAATAGCAATAGAAATCACACACACCTATTAGCGCACTCATAGCACTCAAAAACGCATAATAGCAATAGAAATCACACTTATAGCAAAATGAAAAAGCGCCTAACGTTAATGAAAGAATTCCTAACAATCAAAAATGAATAAATACCGAATAAGGCGTTTCTTCTTTTTTGTTGGTTAGGCTTTCTTTCATTATGAAGAATCACCTAACAATTTTAATGAAGAAATGCCTAAAATGTTAGATATTCTTTTATGAACAACCGCCTAATTCCTATATGAAATATTTAGGCAATATTTCATTTTTTTTAGGCGTTAGTTCGTTAGGCCTTTATTCGCTGAGCCGTAAAACTCCCGTGTTGCTACGGTTCAGACAAAAACCCGGAGTTGGCATGGCGTAGCCCAGGGTTATATATAATAAGCGCGGCCAAAGGCCGCCTTCGCAGAATGGTGTACTACGCAGAAGGACTTGGCATAATGTAGCCCAGGGTTGTTTTTTAAATTAAATTTAAAATTTTGCACACACGCGGTTTTGCACCCACGACAGTGGTAAATCAAATGAAAGGTAGCATGATTACCTATCCAATACATAATTTGAATTTATTTCACACGTAAAATGGGGATTCCGTGTTGGGGATTCTGATTTTAGGGATTTTTCCTTTGGGGATTTTGATTTTGGGGATAATGTGGTAGACCCGTTTTTAGCACTTTTGACACTATTTCCATTTCAGTTTGGAAATAGTGTCAATGACTTATTTTCCATTTTCATGTTGACACTAATTCCATTTCGAAAGCGCAATAGTGTCAAGTGACACTATTACCAGTGACAGTATTACCTGTCACCGAATTTTCCAAAGTCTTACAAGCTTTTGTTGAACTGATCGTTTACGAAAATATGTATATAAAATTTTGTCATTCTTCTAATGTTCTAAAGTTTTTTATATTTAAAAAAAATGGGTACCATGGGTTAAAGTGCATTCAATTATTCATTCAGTGATGTCAAGCTCTTATAATACGCTTAATTCATATTACATGAAACAGGCCTTCAGAAAATTGTTTCAGCAAAATTTTACATTCAAATACACTAAAGTGCAATAAAGGGCATTATGGGCCGAAAGTTTTTACCCAAAAAATGTTCACTGTTTAATTCATTTAGTACCGTTGTCAACGATGTGTTCATGTGCAATTGTCAACTTTAAAGTTTGGAGATAACGCTCACAAAAGCTTGAAAAAGTACTAATCTTTGCTGTGTATCAATTTTATAATTGTATTACAATCAGCTCCCTATACCCCATTTCATATTAGAAGAAAACTAGCAATCCAACTAATCATGCCATTTATCACGTATTCGGAGTTGGTCGGCACATAAATTAGAGGTTGCGTTTAATCATGTCACCCGATATGTCTATGACTTGCGTAAGTTTGACCACATATCCGCTTGAAAGTCTCGGTTGTTAGGCTGTAACTTTTTAGATTACCCGAAAGCCAGAAGTTGCATTTTTCTGTTCTGTTTGATTTCAAGAAAACACCTCTATATTTGTATGACAAAATTGCATTCAATCAATCTCAAAAACCATTATGCGCTGCTGAGCAGATGTGTAGTTAGTATTTATTTAATTATATCCTATATCTACCACTTAACGCCACTATTATGATTTTATGAAAATCCTATAATACTCCGGATATGTATAAACGGCAATAACAAAAAAAAAATTATGCAGGAACTGCACACATTTCCAAAAAGTTTACAAATGTAGCCTATGTATGTCGAACCCAACGAAGATTTAAACGTATTGGAAAAGTTTTAAACAGATCAACCATAAACTATGGACATTATTGAAGTACAAACAAAGTACTGAATACAAAAAATGTGGGCGTGGCACCGCCCACTTTTCCCAAATTATATAATTCTTGACCAAGGGACACACATATCCAAAAATCATTAGTTTAGACTAAATATGTTCAAAGTTATGATGATTTAAATTTTATATAGCCTAAGTCGTACACAACAATCTTCTAAACCAATCTGGAAAGTTTAGAAGAGATTGACCACAAACTTTGGACATTATTGAAGTACAAACAAAACAAAAAAAGGGTGTACCACATAATCCCCAAAATCAAAATCCCCAAATCAAAATCCCCAAAATCAAAATCCCCAAAATCAAAATCCCCAAAATCAAAATCCCCATTTTCTGTGTGAAATACATTGAAATTAGGTTTAAAATCGCCGCGATTTAAAACCTAATTTCAATGTATTTCACACAGAAAATGGGAATTCTATACTCACTATTATATCTAAAGTTGAAGTTCACGAGATATTTTATGTTTAATGGTTTCACGAATATTTAATAGGTAAATTAAAGAAAATGCAATACAAGTTATATCAATCGGTTTTACATATTTGTACAACATAAACAAATACAAACTTCAAAATTTTTCGAATATATATACATTAACATAAACATATATTTATATACATACATATGTAGACCAATCTTTAGTTATGTAAATAAACAAAAAAGCAATAAATTCAAAACATTTACATAAATAAACCATGTATGGAAATTCTAATTACATAATGAAATACTGTGTGCCGCTTTTTTAAATACTCTTTTTTTTTAGCTTTTTAGTCGATAAATTGATGAAATAATAATTTTTCCTCTAAATCCGTCATGCGTTCTCGTCTATATCTATATATTGTCTTATATGGGTACATGTATGTATGTACATGTAACTACGAATTAAAACTTAACTAAAGTGTGGTTTTAGTATTTTTTATATGATAATATTTTGTAATAATATTTAATAAACAAAAAATGGGATTTTGTGTTTGGGGATTTTGTGACACTGCCTCTAAAAAAAGGTGGGGATTTCGTGTTTGGGGATTTTAATTTTGGGGATTTTGATTTTGGGGATTATGTGTTTGGGGATTTTTTTTCAGTTGGGGATTTTGTGTTTGGGGATTTTTTTTTGGGGATTTTGTGGCACTCCCACAAAAAAAATGTGGGCGTGGCACCGCCCACTTTTCCAAAATTACATAAATCTTGACCAAAGGAGACACATATCCAAAAATCATTAATTTAGACCAAATATGTTCAGAGTTATGAAGAATTGTAGTTTTATATAGCCTGGGGGCGTGGCACCGCCCACTTTTCCAAAAATTAATATAGCCTATGCTTTAACCCATGATCTCAAGAATATACTGTGAAAATTTCATAAAAATCGGTTGAGTACTTTGGACGCCCATAAAGGACACACAGACACACAGACACACAGACACACATTCATTTTTATACCTAGTAGTGCTTCGCACACAAGGTATATTAACTTCATTCGCCTAACGGTAGTATGTAACGGCATAAACGAATCGAGATAGATATTGACTTATATATATCAAAATGTTCAGGAGGAAAAGAGAAATTGATTGAGCCATGTCCGTCCGTCCGTCTGTCCGTCCGTCCGTCTGTAAACACGATAACTTGAGTAAATCTTGAGATATCTCAATGAAACTTGGTATGCAGGTTCCTTTTTACTTATCTCTGAACGCTATTGAAAATAGGCAAAATCGGTTAAAAGCCACGCCCACTTTCTATATATATAATATTTTCGAAAATACAAAAAGAGTGATTATTCAGTACATAATACACCTATAAGGATAAAATTTGGTGTGTACCTTAGCGTTAAGGCAAAAAATAAATTTCTGAAGAAATTTTTAAAAAAGGGCGTGGCACCGCCCACTTTTGATTAAGTCAAATGTGGAAATATTATTAATCATAAATCAAAAACCGCTCAAGATAGGCAAATAAAATTCAGCACACATATTTCTATTAGTACAGGCAATATTTCGAAAAAAAATTAGCGAAATCGGATTAGGTCCAGGCCCAATTTTATACGAAAGATTTTGAAAAGGATCATGGATATATTAAATATGCTATAACTTTGCTTAAACTAGCTGTATATCATTTCTATTTCACCCCTAAAGTGTTCGTGGGCAAAGAAAGTCGAAAGCACCAAATTTTTGGAAAATGGGCGTGGCCCCGCCCCTTTATGGGGGATTATTCCACAAAACTTTCCATGCCATAACTCCGGTAAAAATTGACTTATTGAAACGATATTTAGAGAAAGTGTTCAACATATAAAGCTAACTCTTTGCTGAAAAAATTAACAAAATCGGTGAATGGACACGCCCACTTTTTGAACACAGTTCCAAAAAATTTCTTCGTAAAATTAAAATCGCGATATTTCCTTAATTGTATAAGTTATATAAATAAGATTTTACACACATAACAAGCTTTTTCAGCAAAACAGAACTGTATAAAAATTTTGTGGATTTTGGTGAAGTAGGCGTGGCGCCGCCCACTTTTTAGCATAAAAGGTCAGCTATTTTCAAAAGCAATTGCTTGAAATTTCAAGAAGGTATTTCAATGAAAGTTAGTGAGATGCTTCCCAATAGTATATAGTATACTCCTGCCAAAAATTACGCAAATCGGATAGCAAACACGCAAAATATACGGACAAGTAGTTAACACCCTACTGCCTTTTTATACCTAGTAGTGCTTCGCACACAAGGTATATTAACTTCATTCGCCTAACGGTAGTATGTAACGGCATAAACGAATCGAGATAGATATTGACTTATATATATCGAAATGTTCAGGAGGAAAAGAGAAATTGATTGAGCCATGTCCGTCCGTCCGTCCGTCTGTAAACACGATAACTTGAGTAAATCTTGAGATATCTCAATGAAACTTGGTATGCAGGTTCCTTTTTACTTATCTCTGAACGCTATTGAAAATAGGCAAAATCGGTTAAAAGCCACGCCCACTTTCTATATATATAATATTTTCGAAAATACAAAAAGAGTGATTATTCAGTACATAATACACCTATAAGGATAAAATTTGGTGTGTACCTTAGCGTTAAGGCAAAAAATAAATTTCTGCAGAAATTTTAAAAAAAGGGCGTGGCACCGCCCACTTTTGATTAAGTCAAATTTTGAAATATTATTAATCATAAATCAAAAACCGCTCAAGGTAGGCAAATAAAATTCAGCACACATATTTCTATTAGTACAGGCAATATTTCGAAAAAAAATTAGCGAAATCGGATTAGGTCCAGGCCCAATTTTATACGAAAGATTTTGAAAAGGATCATGGATATATTGAATATGCTATAACTTTGCTTAAACTAGCTGTATATCATTTCTATTTCACCCCTAAAGTGTTCGTGGGCAAAGAAAGTCGAAAGCACCAAATTTTTGGAAAATGGGCGTGGCCCCGCCCCTTTATGGGGGATTATTCCACAAAACTTTCCATGCCATAACTCCGGTAAAAATTGACTTATTGAAACGATATTTAGAGAAAGTGTTCAACATATAAAGCTAACTCTTTGCTGAAAAAATTAACAAAATCGGTGAATGGACACGCCCACTTTTTGAACACAGTTCCAAAAAATTTCTTCGTAAAATTAAAATCGCGATATTTCCTTAATTGTATAAGTTATATAAATAAGATTTTACACACATAACAAGCTTTTTCAGCAAAACAGAACTGTATAAAAATTTTGTGGATTTTGGTGAAGTAGGCGTGGCGCCGCCCACTTTTTAGCATAAAAGGTCAGCTATTTTCAAAAGCAATTGCTTGAAATTTCAAGAAGGTATTTCAATGAAAGTTAGTGAGATGCTTCCCAATAGTATATAGTATACTCCTGCCAAAAATTACGCAAATCGGATAGCAAACACGCAAAATATACGGACAAGTAGTTAACACCCTACTGCCTTTTTTTAATAAATTTTTTTTATTTTCATACCTTTCATGAACATGGGGAAAGCTATTTATATTTTGGTATTTAGTGATAGTTTAATTTACCACTTACAATAGAAATGTTTTTATCGAAAACAATCAGTTGCCTTTATAACAAATTTTCAGGTATGTATTATAATAGACCTGAGTAAATTAGGATACCAAAACCGATCACTACTAGGTATTTAATGTTCGGTTACACCCGAACTTAGACTTCCTTACTAGTTATTTATAAGATGCATTTTTTGCATGGGTTAATTTAATAAAGAGTTATTAGCAATTTTCTTAGAGTATCTTGTTTTAGTCCATTTTTAGCCTTAAGGTCATGGGGGCCTGGGATTTTCCCACTGGAGGTATCCTTTTTTTAATGAGTTCTGTTTGTGTGGGGATCACCTGCTCCTGGTGATCGGTTGATTTCCAACTATGCCGCAGACAGTGATCAGTTCTTCGTAAATAATTATTCCGATTGAGTACTTTTGTACTATTAAAATAACTTTTTATTTGAGTAAATTGCAGCCGTGCTAGCGGCTTGCTGGCTGGATTACAAATCAAATCTTAAAACTATTTTCCAAACCTTAAATACCTAAAGCTAAGCTACGCAGATGGCTGCACCACTTCTGCTCCGTTGTTGCTGTTGTCACTTCTTTAATTAAACGCAACCCAAACAATCAAATGGTCGGTTTGTTATTCAAAGGCTGCAAAGGAAGCTCAATGTTTATTCAAAAATACTTTGTTGACGATCCAGCAATCTTGCTGGATAAAATCATGTCAACATTCGAAGAGGATGGGAATATTAATTAAGTATCGATATTGTCAACATTCAAAGATGCATTTGACTGCACATAATTTTGCTGCCAATATCTCGGGTTAACTCCTCCCTTCCTTAGTGAGGTTCGTCCCCGATCCTTTCTTTAATTATCTCAACTACACCATCAACAGCTCGTTCCAGTGAACGCTTTTTGAATGTGTTGAAAATAAACTTCGCCACCACGAAGACCACAATGGTAGTTAGCATGACAACGAAAATTATGTATTTTATGTTAACCTCTTGTTTTAATGTGTTAATATGATTGACATTATCAATGTTTATATCATGAAGGTGGCTTAGGCTAAACGTTTCTTGATGCTTTAAAAAATTGATTTCTTAGATCATTGGTGTTTCTGGGGAGCGTTTAAGGGCAGATTTTTTATCTCGAAATGCGGTACCATTTAGTGTGATCTCTGTTTCAAAGGTCACCAAGTAAGTACCCGTGATAGTTTTTGTCTCTTCATTTTCGCCCTTTATCTCGACTGTATCATTGCTGACAATAATAATTCCGTCATCGATTTCTTTGATGCCTCTATTATGATATGTTATGGTAGAGCAATTTGCCTTTAAACCAGATATTAACTGTTGTCCGCAAGTGGTTATGTTTAGTGTTTTACAAAATACAGCAAACGCAGATTTTTCGCACTGTACAGCATGGACCTTTTTCCCACATTCCGCCACAGTATCGAAATCCTTAAAGTTCAATACACGTTCTTGATGTGGTACAGCGAATAAGGTAAGTTTCTTACATATAATGTTAGGTATTGGATACTTAATTACAAAGTACAAACTATTTACATTTTGAAAAACTTTTATTTTCGACATTCCCAATATATCCATTGTAGTCACATTCATTGACTGTACATTTATTATTTTATTAATATCAGCATTATCTAATATTACCGGACTGACCAAATTTAGTTTAGCTAACATTATGGATGTTATGACATTTTGCAATTCAATAATTATTATTCTGTTTCTGGCCAAAATTATTTCAAACAAATTTTCTGTAGCTGCAACTGTTTTATTTTGAGAAGAAATGATACTGTTCAAAGCTTTAGTTATTTCCAAATTTTTTTACTGAATATTAGTATTTATCCTATATTGTCTGTTATTTGAGTCAACTAAAACGTCCTGTCTCATCTGTAGTCTCTGAAAATCGTCGAAGTCAGGTGTACCAGCCACAACCTTTAATACGGTACCCAAAAAGTTTAAACTTCCCGCATGCCGGTGGTGGAGGTCAACGGTTCGTAGTAATGCTTCAATGTGCGTCACGTCTGCGTCTACTAATTTTTTCATTTGTGATCCAAAGCGTTTAGAAAGTTCTTCAGTCTCGTCATTCATTATTGAGTAAAGAGTTAGGTTAGTAAAGTGCGTCAGATAACCGTAATGTTCCCAAATTACTGCGTCTCCGTCAGAAATCGGTATGTAATAAGAATTAGTGTAGTCTATGAGTTTTTCTGTTAGGGCTGTCGTCGTCAGGAATACCAATATTATTATTCTGTAAATAAAGAAGATGTTGAGTAGTTCGTCTACTCCGTTTTTCTTTAAACTATTCAGGTTGAATGGGGAAACATTTGGACAACCCTCAAGGCGGCTTAAGGTTGTCCTTGTGGACCCTCCTCCCCCTATAAGAACGGTGGTGCCCAGGTCTTTTTCAACCTTTTTTTCCACATATAAATCAGAGAGTTTATTTCCCAGTCGTCTATTCACCTTTACCAATACCGTGTCACCAGCGTTATAGGTTTTACACTGACGATCTTTATTATGGTATTCGAGACTCGAAACCTGAGCCTTCTCGATACCATTGCGGACCAATTCTGTGACTCCACCTGAGTTGTTGTGAAGAACGTCTATTGATTTTTTATCTGTCACCGAATGGATAGACTTGTTGTATTCTATGGTAGCAAGCAGAATAATATCAACAGTCTCACTCAGATTCCTTTCCAACTTTAAGTACCTTGCTAGTGCAGCCAGCGTGCTATGAAAGCGCTCGACCTGACCATTAGAGGTACTGTGTAGTGGAGGTGCCTTTACTATTTGCACATCGTTATAGTCGACCAGCATTGACCTCACCGTGTGAGAGTTAAGAGATTTCTCATTATCACAATTTCACATTGGGGAATACATTCAGTAACTGCAAGATTGCCGGTTTCACATCTATTATGGTTCTGGATGCAATCTTTTGCACTATAGCAAATTTAGAAAATTTATCAATGCATGTCAGGAAATACTTTTGGTTGGTTGAAAAAATATCTATATATAAGATTCCCCAACAAAAGATGGGATAGGTGTCGCGGCAACAATATGCTTTTTTGGGTGCCGCTCGTATTTAGATTTGGAGCAGATGAGGCAATTTTTCGCAACCTCCCTCGCTTTTTTATCCATTTTTGGAAAAAAATTGTTATGGAAACGCGTCAAAATGGAGCAGTAAGGAAGGCGGTCGGCATGATATCAATGGTGCACTGTGGCTAGTCATTGTCGGCTGGGGTGGGCTCTTGCCAGCCTTACCGTCCTGCGCCATAAACAGAGAAATTTGAATCATGCCTTTGAACGCGGGGAAAAACGCGGATTGGTGGTTGCCATCAGGGTTCGGACTTTTATTACTATTTTAAGCACCCTATTGTACTACTAAATTTGGTAAGAGTACAGTACTCATTCCGAAACAAAAAAACCAGGCCTTATACTGTTGAAACTAAAGTAGAAGATATGATTTTACACCTGTATAGTAGATTTTATGATAGTTAATCTGTAGACATTACTTGAAACTGGAAGAACTTTAATTTCGCTTTTATTTTAATGATTAAAGAAAAAGGAATTTAGTACTTTTAGTCTCCCTACTATTTTACTCTTTAGTTAGTTTTAGTAAAGGTGAATTTTCACGTATGGAACAAAAGTTGAAATTACAGAAGGTTAAAAATGAATAATTATCTTACGGGAAAGTTTGAAGTCAGAGAAAAATTTAACTTATCAACAAGAAAATCATATGATGGTAACATTAAATGGGAACATAAAGCGTAGTAGATTTGTGTAAAGTGCATTTAGTATTGAAATTACTACAATTTTAACTAAGTCCGAACCCTAAAGGCACGCTTTCGTTGGCGCGCGAAAAAAGGAAGTTTCTAGAACTTGTGTTTGGTGTATTCCCTTGGTGGTCCGCGGAACCCGACGTTACTGGGTTTTAGGATAGGAGACATATGAAACTCCTTATCCGACCCAGCCATGGGTAATACTATAATGCACGAATATTACCGCGGTTAAAATGGTTAAACTCCCACCTTACAAATGCTTTTTACCTATTACTAATGCTTATTGCCCCTTTGGTTGCACCTTGTTTTGGCGATATGATGAGTTATTCATCGAGTCAAGGTCAGGAATCAGGACGGATTCCATGTGTCTCCCACCCTACTAATTGATGAATTAATATAAGTTACCCAATGATATACGTTAATTTTCCCTACAAGAAATAAATGATATTTACTTATGTCAAATGCCCATTTAATTCACTGTCATTTTTCGGGCAATCTGGTTTACCCTACTATTTATTTCTGGCCACACCGAGAACACACCAAGCACTTGTTTGTCTGGAAATTAAAAGTTCCGTTATTGGTGCCTTTTTCCATTTCATGGAACATTTGGTGCTGCCACCTCGGCAAAATCACGCCACTCCCCAGAATCTATCGATTTATGTCAAAGCGTAGGGTGAACCCAAACTGTCACCTATCCAACCGCAGTAAGTCACACCAATCAAACTCAATAAAAGGAAAAATGACTATAAGTTGGAAGTAGACCATAACAGACCTGCTTCGCTTCGAAGACCGGTCAATGAAGCGAACAGGAAAAAGGTATACTTGCAAGAAAGCCATTTCGAAATAAAAAAAAGAAACGTGGGGCACGACTCACCCCTAGATAAGAGTCTCTAGTTCTACCACAAGCTAGCCGGGCACAGAAGATCCGCCAGTAAGGAGATAAATTTGAAGTATTTTGTTTCATAGTTCAAAACGCATTGCGGCGAAGGGAAGTTTTTATAGTGGTTTTGCCCCCACAGAAGTTAGGCTTGAGAAAAAAGGAGAATATAATTTTGTTTCTTAGTTAACATGCTTCGCGGCGGTAGACATTTGTTATTGGAGAACTCGTCAAAACTCCGAAAGAGATAGTTCCAGTGGTTTCACCCCCACGGAAGGTTAAAGAAAAGAACCGGAGAAGCGGGTTTCATATTCGATAAGTATTCATCCGGTAGACATTTTGATTATGGAGAACTCGTCAGAACTCCGAAAGACAATCCGGTTATCAGGATTGCCAGGTTATCCAGTGCTCCCTGTGGAAGCACATGTGGACTCCCTTCTGGGTCAATGCTCGGGGAGAATGCTGGGCGAGTTGTCCCCGACTGCCAAAACGCCCAGATGGAAATGCAAGGTAGAAAAAATGTCAAAATTTTGGTTATTGTGGACGAATACCCGAAGCATGGAAACGCCCTATCAATTTTCCCGTCAGATCTTCCAAGTCATACAACGCATTGCCTATTTTCCGACGGACTCGACACTTAAGATATTTCGGCAGGAATTTGGCGTTTATGCCTTGTCTTGTTATCAGTCCTAGCTACTATTGGGATTTCATCTTGCGCCAGAGCGCCGAGTTTATCTAATATGTTGTATGCCGATGCATGCTGAATCATGTTCTGACCGTATAATGCAAAGTATGGAGAGCACTGAATTGAGGTATGAAAGTCACTTCTTAAAACTGAAAGTATTTCGGGTATATGCCTATCCCAGTCAGTATGATCCTGTTTATCCTTCAGAAGAACTCTTATTTTTGAAACAATCTCCCTATTCACGCGCTCCGATGCGTTAGCCTGCGGTGAGTATAGCCCTGTCTTAATATGGGTTACCTCGTAATTCTCTAAAAATTGCTTCATATCCTTCGAGATAAACTGTCTGATAAACCGTTGTCGCTGTGGATATACTGAGGGACCCCTACAGTTGGAAAAATTTCAGTAGTGAAGTAATTCATAACGTTTACCGTCGTCGCTCTCTGCATGGGCTTCAACCCGACATACTTTGAAAAATGGTCCAATAAAATGAAAAGAAATTGATTCCGACGCTTCGATCTCGGATATGGCCCCAGGAAATCGCAGTAGAACCGCTGAAATGGTCTTTCCGAAGTAAAAGTATTCGCTATGGGTGGCCTGGCTTGTTGATTTGTTGCTTTTACCGCTTTGCAAATGTCGCACCTGCGTACATACTCCCGGACGTCCTTAGCTTGGCTTGGCCACAAGTATTTCTGCCGAACGCGCTCCAAAGTTCTCTGCCACCCTCCGTGGTAGCTCCTGTTCGCATCATGCGCAAGTCGTATTGCCTCCTTCATCAACCCAGTTGGTAACCATAACCGCCATAGCGAATGCTCCTCATCCTCCACACCTTTACGAAATTTAACCCTCTTGAAAACTACGCACTCGTTTACACGTAAATCCGGTAGTGCCTCCTTGTTATTTAAAATGGTTCGGACCAGATCCACATATTCGGCACTTGCAAATTCTGGCGACTCTAAATCTATTTCATGAGGTGTGTTCGGATAGGTCAGCGCGTCTACATCAAAGCGCGATAGAGCATCCGGTACAATATTCAGGGTTCCCTTGCGATGTTCCATTTTAAAGTCATATCTCTGAAGCAGAAGCGACCACCTAGCCAATCTACCACTCAAATCCTTTTGAGTCATCAACCACTTGAGGCTCGAATGGTCTGTAATAATGCGAAACGGCAGACCCTCAATGTATGGACGGAAGCGTTTGACACTGACTATGGCTGCTAGGCATTCCAGCTCGGTCACGGTATAATTGCGCTGCGCATTGTCAAGCTTTTTTGAAACGAACGCTATTGGATGCTCAGCGCCCTCGTCGTCGACCTGGAATAGCACACCACCCACACCTATTTTGGACGCATCGCACTGAATAACAAATTCTTTCGAGAAATCGGGTTGGGCCAGGACAGGATCGGAGCTCAAGGCTACCTTCAGCTTTTCGAAAGCCTCTATTGCCTCAGGGGTAAGTTTGAATGGGCCTAGCTTTTTCCGAAGGCAATCGGTCAAAGGGCCTGCTAAGTCAGCAAAATTTGTAATAAACGCCCTATACCAATTTGCTATACCTACAAACCTACGCACCTGCCTCGGAGACTTCGGGATCGGAAAACTTTTTACTGCTTCTATCTTCCCTGGGTCTACCTTCAAGCATCCGCTACCTATCAAGTACCCTAAATATCGAATTTCCTTTTGACAAAATTTGCTCTTCTTTACGTTAATGGTGAGGCCCGCGTCCCTCAAACACTTTGCTACCTCTGCCAATAAGCTCAAGTGGTCCTCAAAGTTAGTGCTGCATACCATCAGCTAATCCAAGTAGACAAAGACATTCTCCCGTAAACGCGAAGGAATGGCCTTGTCCATCAGCCTGCTCATCGTCTACGGCCCGTTGCATAACCCAAATGGCATCACTTTGAAGTGGTAGAGAGGCTTCCCCGGAACTGCGAACGCTGTCTTTTCCTTCGATGATTCCGTCAACTTGATTTGGAAAAACGCGTCCTTCAGGTCGATACCACTGATGAGTTCGATCCCTCGATAACTCCCATTTCGAGCAGCCTATCTATCTCACTAAAAGCTTCGGTTTGCCTCGGTGGCGAAAGAGGGAAATGCTTGGTCTTTATTGGAACCGCGCCGCCCGTGTCAATATGGTGTTCGACTAGCTTTGTTTGACCCAGACCTAACTTCTCAAATGACGGAAACGTGTCTACTACGTTCTGCAGCTCGACCTTCTGCATTGTTGTTAAATCATGAAAGTTATGTTCTTGTCCCTTCTCTTCGCTAATCTCTAGACATGCTACACTAGGAAATATATCCGGCGCTAACGCGAAAGCTCTCCAAAAATCAACTCCGAAATACGCCTCTTGAAGAAGCGAAGGAACAAGGTAAAAACGTATGGTTTTGGTAATATTTTTGAAAGTCACAGGTAAGGAAACAGAACCTAGTATTTTCTGCTTGGCGCCACCCGCCGTGTATACAAAAGCCTGTAGTGGGTGGTACTTAAGCCCAATCGAATCCAAAAACTCTTCACAGTCCTTCCCAAGGATAGAGACATTAGCACCCGAGTCCAGCAAGCCTACTATAAAACTGTTTTCTATTTTTATCCGCACCAGAGGCCTTTCATCCTCAGTGAGAACTAAGGTGGTGCTTTGCAAAAGTTTACGCTCCTGTACTCGATTATTATATCTCTTCCTACAGTTCAAAATATTATCTGACACAAATGACTCTTGATTGTTTTCGAAAATTCTTGACCTAACTGCTCGTAACTGGTAACCCTCTGTTCCAAACTAGGTGAAAAATGCGCTTGACAAGCAACATCTCTGCTATGACTTTTCAAAATGTGAACTGGCTTTGAAATATGAGCTGACGGCCCTGGACTATCTGAGTCTGAGCTATTGGAGCTATCTGAACTATCAGGAAAAGTTACTATAACGTTGGGTTGTTTCGTCGCAAGAGTGCCACTACTCCTCGAAAGCTCACCACTTCCATGGCGCTCACTGCTCGCGAAGGTTTCAGCACTCGAGGCGACTCCTCGGGCACTGGCTGATATGGGGGCTATGGCACCGACGAGTTTCCCCCATCTTCTCGCTCGAATATTGGTTTCCCTGCCGGCGATGGTCCTTTGGACATTTAGGGGTGTACACGCCTCTATTCCCGCACTTAAAGCAAAAAGGGTTCCTAATAGGTTCCTCACAATAAATATATGAATGCCCCATGGCTTGACAATTCCAACACTGGATTCCTGAATAGTCCGGTTTTCTATTGCGCCGATACTCCAACGCCTCGATCTGCGGGTCAGCTTCGCAATCCTCGCTTTCCATCCTCCTATCAGGTGTCATCGCTCGGGCTTCATTGACATGTCGTCCAGTAAAAGTTGTTCCCAGGATTTTACTTTATTAAAAGCTTTATTTTTCTTTTATTCCCTACTTGACGCTCGCTCCAGGGAAGTAGGGATTGTCCCCTAAAAAATTTAATTGCTCATCTTCGAGCTCTTCTAACTCGTCTTCAGACTTTTTATTGTAGTCCTCCTCGTTTAACCCCTCCTGCTGGAGCTTATTTATACTTTGGAATTTTTGGCCTGTTGCCCGGTTTGATTCCGCTGGACGTTTTTGTGGCTGGGGAGTACTATGTATCCCTTATTGACTTTATTTCGGAATTGTCCCTGGTTAGACCTTTGAGATTCCAAACGCCAATTTTGGTTTTGACGTATGCTTGACATCGAAGGGTCTACATCCATAGGGGTAGGCTGACTACCCTTATCAATATCATTGGCCTTGAGGCAAATAGAATATCACAGAGTGGGCGTTTGAGGCCAGAAATAAATACCCTGAGAGCATCTGCTCTGTAATTTGAACATATGGTCTCCGCCATTGGGTTGGCATGACTCATAATGATTTTGTTGGTTAACAAAGTTAGTTTCTTTTCGACCTCATCGAAATATTCTAGCACCGTTGAGCTACCTTGTCGTAGGGTTGATAGCTCTTGCTCAATCAGGTAAATAGGCCGTTTGTCGGCATAGGTAAAGTCGAGGCGAGCCATAATGGCTTCGAAGTTTAGTACTGTGTTAAAAGAGGCAAGAACAGCATCGGCTGCTCCCTTAATTTTATTTCTTATAATACCAACAGCCTGGTAGTGTCTAGAACTACCTTGGTACCCTTTGAAGATCTAGTAGGCTGTATGTGCGGCTTGCCGCCAGGACACATATGTGCCAGTTCTTCCTTCAAATTCAGGAAGTGATTTCACTAAATCCAAAGGATCTTCGCACCTTGGACTATTTGGGGTAATTGTAACTGGTTCATAAATAACCGGCACTGAAGTTGTCGAAAGGGACATGAATTGCCTCTGAATTCCCTCTAATTTTTTTTCAAAGGTCTCCCTCTGTTGATCAAGAGCTGCGTTTACCGCAGCCCTGACAATGGCTGAAACTTGTTCTGAATTCATATTTTTAATTGTGAGAGCTCGAAATTTATTTTCCAATTCGGAAATATTCATAAAAAAATTACACACCGTATCGTTTCTTCTCAGCAAAACTTTTAACAAAAAAAATCTTATCGGGGGCACGAAGTTTTCTTTTTTAAACGCCACCTTTTATCATAGTTAAAAACTTGACTTATTTTTTATCAGGTGAAACAAAAATTTTTATCAAAAGTCACTTAATTTCTCTTCTTTTTTTTGCACTTTTTATAAAAGTTAAAAATAAACTTAAAAATATATTAAATATTCTTACAAACACATCTTGTTTCGTTGGGCGCCAATTACACGAAATCACCCGCTCCAGTACCCATTGAGAAATGGTAATGTATAGAAATGCACCACGGAATATATAGATAGCAGACCGCATATCTCTCAATTGAAAACGATGGTTTCGTAATGATTGCATGCTTCAAAACAAGCGTTAACGTGCATCTACGCTTACCTTGTTAAAGTCATGCATGGCAAAGTTTCCAACTGGGAAAGCAAATTAGGAACATTTCTGACATTTATTTTGTGAACGACGCACCCCACGATAAAGCCATGCGAGATAACGCCATATGCCTCTATCTCCCATCCAATTGCGAGGTAAAGCCATATGGCATAATCACGCTTCGTATTGAGAGATAATGCCATATTTTTATTTTGTCAATTGTGAGTTAAAGCCATATGGCCTTATCTCTCATATGAATTTATTTGTGTAATCTCGAGAGATGTATCAAAAGACGTATTGACCTCCGTAATAATAATCCGAAGGGGGAAAAGCAATATTTTGTTTCAGTGAAAAACCGAAAATTTACCCAGGTCAGATCCCCAATTCGGGGCGTGATCCATGGTATTTACATATGTGCAGAACAACTTTCCGCATTGGCAGCCTTCGGCCGCGCTTAAAAAAAAACCCTGGGCTACGCCATGCCAACTCCGGGAGGTTGCCTGAACCGTGGCAACGTAGCACGGTACGCACACTTTTTCACTTTTTTGGCTCAGCCTAATGTGCAATTACAACAACCACATGAAATTGACAGGATTTTATGGAACTTTAACTGCAAATATCTCGCAAACTTCTAAAAAATATTGGATTTCCCCCTACAGATTATTGTTACGGAGGTCAAGACGCGTCTTTTGATACTCTCTCGAGATTTTTAGACGTGTATTAACACTTAACGTTCGACGGAAAGTATTACCTTTATTTGTCATTGTGAATGTGCATTTAATTGTTACGCATTTCACCTGGCAACTTTCTTAATCAATATAAAAATTCTGTAAAAACGTAAGCTTTTCAAATGTATTCCATATTTCAGTAAAAGGGAAAACTCATTACTTTTCATTGCAAGAAGAAAAACTAATGATTTTTCCCTTTTACAGAATGCTTACACCTTCTTGAATGCATATAGAGTAGAAAATATTCCGTAAAAGGGAAAATCAGGGACCCCCGATAATGATTATTTTGATATTTTTAATGAAAAAAATCAAAGGTTTCCCGGTATTGAAGAACAGTTTAAAGTATACCAATGTGCATGTCTAGTCATGCTCTACGGAAATCTGCATTGATTGAAAAAAGTTTGAGTAAATCCTATAAAAATTACAACTTAATCATTACTCTTGACTTTTATTTTTTTGATTAGGCGTAATGATTACTTTTTGAGTTATATTTTTTTCATCAAACATAAAACTTATTCTTTGAGTTTTATTATTTTGAGAGGAAATAAAACTTACCATTGAGTTTTATATTTTTGCTCGACAGTAATCGTTATTCTTTGAGTGATATTTTATCGTTCATGGATAAAAATTAAGTTCCGAGTTTTAAGTTTTTTCGCGGATCGAAAAACTCAAAAGGCCGCTGAGCCTTTATGGCAAGTATTTGGTCATAATTATTGGTTGGTATAATCTCGTCAACATATGTACTCAATGTATGTATATGTACATAAATAGTCATGTGCGTAGTAAAGGGCCATGAAATAAATATCGTCCACCATGAAAAATGCATTGACCAACTATGTACTTATTTTATTTATTTTCAAAAATAGAATTTTTTCTAAGTTCTCAGCAGACAAATTATACCGCAGGTCACTTAGGATAAGTTTTAACGCTGAAAAAGAGCGCTCACCACTAACTTGGGTAGCTGGTGCACTGTGCACTACTTGTGCTAATGACCACAAATATGGATGAGTGAATTGTTTTCTCTTCCAATATTCCATTATAGGGACTTCCAAGTCTATCTGCTTTGGAGCATAGCTCTCAATTTCAGAAATAGCAGCTAGTAGCTCAACATCCTGAGGCTCCTCGTCCGACCTTTCATCGGATGGAGATATGTACATCTATTGAGCTCAAAAGATTGCGAAGCATTGAAGTCGAACTTTGTGATTGAGCATCCGGAAAAGATACGTCAGCTATCTCATTGCCTGATGGTGGAAAAAGGTCCTCTTCGATTTCGGACTTGTCAGCACTGTCAGTTTTTTTTTTATTTCTGCCGCCTGAGCAAAAAATACGAAGTAATTATTAGTAATCATTTAAGCTAAACTTTTAAAAACCTACCATTGACCTTAATTTTAACATCTTTTCCATAAGCAGCTTCAAATGACTTCGCCCGAAATTTAGGTCCCGTCTCCAGTTTTAAAAAAAATCTCAAGTTGGTTTTACATAATTATTTGACTAGATACTGAAACGTTGTTTTAGTAATCCCGGAGTTCAAGTTCGCTCGTCCTGGAGTTTTCGGGACTTCAAAAGAGCCGACTTCGCACAATACCAGGGCTTCGGGACTAGCATCCCTATTATCTATATACAGGTTTGCATGTGGGTGGATGGTTGGGTATGTCAATCATAGGTGGCCGGCCTACACTATTTTAAAAGTGCAATGAATATAAGTTTAATTGTGAATCTGGAGCAGGAAAACGTGTTCGATGAACCCTGTATTGACCCAAACATATTGAGATGTGTTTTCCAAAGTTAACACTAACGTGCACTGAATAACACTAGCTTCTTAGCTGGTATAAGTTAATGCAAACAAGTAAGGAAAGGGCTGTCTTCGGCTGTGCCGAAGGCTTTATACCTTTCATGAATACGCACAACTTTTCTAAGTGTCCGATCCTTACTTAAAATTACTTACAAACTCTCCAAAACTGTTAATTTAAAAATACATAGCCAAACCACATTTATCGGAGCAATCGGTAATATGGGAGCTATATGTTATGTAAGTCCGATCTGTATGATTTTCACTACACACATCACATATATAATAAGTACCAAACCTGCAAAATTTTAAGTTTCTAGCTTTCTATTTGCAACCTGTATAGCCCAAAACCCATTTATCGAAACTATCGATTATATGGGAGCTATATGTTATGTTGGTCCGATCTAGGTGATTTTCACTACACACATTACTTATATAGAATGTACTAAACCTGCGAAATTTCGCTCTAATAGCTTTTTAATTGCAAGAGTTATAGGCCAAAACCCGTTTATCGGAACAATCGATTGTATGGGAGCTATGCGTTCTATCGGTCCGATCTTGCTGGTTCCGACAAATGATTAATCCTGTGCAAAATGGCGCCTGCTTGCAAAATTTCATCGAGATATCTCTAAAACTGAGGGACTAGTTTGCGTTCAAACAGACGGACGGACAGACGGACAGACGGACAGACGGACATGGCTAAATCAACTCAGCTCGTCGCCCTGATCATTTCGGTATACTTAATGGTGGGTCTATCTCTTCTTCTTCTCACACTTACAAACATCGGACCAAAGTTATAATACCATTTCATGTTCATGAAAGGTATAAAAATCCCTGTTTGTGTTTGTTGAATCTCTCCTGAATTTAAATAATTTTCTAGCTCAGAAGGTGGAATTTTGAAAACAAACGATTTCGCAAATATTATACGTATACATATTAGACACACGTTTCTAGGAAATGCAATATCCCCATCTGTGATATTGATGCAAATGCATAATGTGCAGTCTACCTGTAGGTCGATTCTGTACATATATGTACGTATGTGGCTTAAATATTGTTTAAATAATTGAGTACATATGTTGACGAGACTATACCAACCAATAATTATGACCAAATACTTGCCATACAGGCTCAGCGGCCTTTTGAGTTTTTCGATCCGCGAAAAAACTTAAAACTCGGAACTTAATTTTTATCCATGAACGATAAAATATCACTCATAGAATAACGATTACTGTCGAGCAAAAATATAAAACTCAATGGTAAGTTTTATTTCCTCTCAAAATAATAAAACTCAAAGAATAAGTTTTATGTTTGATAAAAAAAATATAACTCAAAAAGTAATCATTACGCTTAATCAAAAAAATAAAACTTGAGCCTAACGATTATTCTTGAATTTTTTTGAAAAAAATCGGAAAATAATGATCAAATGCCGAGTTCTATAATTAAACTTATAACAGTTACGGTCCCTGGGGAAAATCAAATGAAAGATAAAGCCATACGAGATAACGCCATATGGCCTTATCGCTCTTTGAAATTGGAAGTAAAGCCATACAGAAATTTTGGCGCGAATATGGCTTTATCTCTCTTTGAATTGAGTGATAAGGCCATATGGCGTTATCTCGCATGGCTTTATCGCACCCCACCGAACGACAGCAACCCTGCTTAGTCGACACTAAGTCAGCTGGAAGGCTGACTAAGTTGTCACTTAGTAAGTTAGATGGTGAAACTGAAAAAGTGAAAATCGTGACTTAACAAAGTTAAGTCGAGCTGGTGAAACCGGGCCTAAGTATGTATGTTAAATCTCCCCGCCGTAATTAACCTTAACGAATTCAGAGTATCGTGCAGGAGAAAATCAATCTGGTGGCAGTCACACAACCATTCGCAGTTTGGACATTCTCAAGCACATGATAATAAGGGTCTTGATAACGATAACGAAAAGCCAGCAAATGTTGTCCTGAGCGGCCACCGCGTTCAACCCGATTACCAGTGCGTGCAGTGCTATAAAGCAGGCCCGTGCGCATGGGGGGGGGGGGGGGGCGGTTTAGATGTTAACACCTCCACACGGCCAAATCTAAGTTGTCAAGATTTGCTTAAGTTATCGTGTTCACAGATAGACGGACGGACGGACATGGCTCAATCAATTTCTCTTTTCCTCCTGAACATTTTGATACATATAAGTCAATATCTATCTCCATTTGTTTATGCCGGACGGACGGACGGACGGACATGGCTCAATCAATTTCTCTTTTCCTCCTGAGCATTTTGATATACATAAGTCAATATCTATCTCGATTCGTTTTTGCCGTTACATACTACCGTTAGGCGAATGAAGTTAATATACCTTGTGTGAGAAGCACTACTAGTACATGGAGTACAAGCGCTCAATCAACGACCCATTCAAGAGTATCAAATATAGTAAGGTAAAAACAGGGTATACCCATCCGAGTCGCGCAAGATATTTTGAATCCAATATACGTTTTTAAGAAACTGATAAATTCTGATATAGTGGACATTATTGCACGTTCTACAAATCGTAAGGCAGCCGATTTCTTTGAAAACCATCCGGTGTCTGGTTGCCGTCCATGGAAAGACACCAACTCAAAAGAGTTATATGCCTTTTTTGGATTGCTAATACAGGCAGGCACCTGTAAGTCTTGGGACGAGGAGTTCGTTGATTTGTGGAAGACTGACAACCGTCCAATTCAGGGCCGCGCAGGAATTAGCCTTGGGGGGGGTTTTAATTTAGATTTGCATTCGCATACATTTTTCACTAAGATAAACATATTTGCTGAAACAGATACCTAGACCCATACACCATAAATTTAAATGTTCTTTAACTTTTCTGAAACTGCATACTCTGATACCTAAAACTATACCCCAGAAAATTTTTCTGGTTGTACATATTTTTCTGTATTTGATAGAGAATTGGTGATATGATGGCCTATCCCAGCTAACTAAAAGTGCAAAAAAGGACTCCTTTCGGAGGCATAAAACGCTCATTTCTCAGAGCTTTACTCTCCAACATGAGCTTCTTTCGAAGATAGAAATAAGCCAATCAGATTTCAATACACTAGTTACTTGGTGCGATTTAAATTATATGCTGCTTAATGTAAAGAAATGTAAATACATACGTTTTTCGAGAGGAATTTCTCAGCCAGCTTCCTATACAATTAACAATTATAGTCTTGAGAAAGTGTGTTATTTTTTTGACCTTGGGGCTACTATGGATTACAAACTCAGTATCAACTACCACATTAACGTAACAGTCAATAAAGCTAGAGGCGTTCTAGAATTTGTTAAACGATGGTCTAAAGAATTTAGCAACCCTTATGTAACTAAAACTCTTTACTACATTAGTCAGACCGATACTTGAATACGGTTCTATAATTTGGAACCCACGTTACCAGGTCCACGTGGATCGCTTGAAATCATTTCAAAAACAATTTTTACTATTTCCCTTAAGAGATCTTCACTGGGATCCCTTGTATAATTTGCCATCGTATACGAGTTGCTTAAAAATAATTAATCTTCCATTGTTTTCATGATTAAATTACTAAATGGTTCAATCACAAGCCCGTTTCTTTTGAGCGAAGTGAACTTCAATGTACCTTCTCGTCCATCAATACGTTTTAAACCACTTATCTTGAAACACTGCCGAACTAATTTTGAATTAAATCAGCCTTTTCGTTGTTTGTGTCAAGATTATAACTCTCATTCTGGTACGTTTGATATTTCAGACCCACTATGCAGAATAAAAATGTCAATTCTTTCTATCCTAAATACAATTTACTTTCACATCCTTTGATTCTTATCTTTATTCTTTACAATAACTATTCGCTGTCAACTAATTATTTATTAATTGTGTCATCTATTTTTTATCTACCTTACTTAGCTGATGAGGTTTTCTCTGTAGCTGAGCAGTTTTAGATCTCGACAATCCACTCGTCATGCGGATGCTAGCCAACGTTCATTTTCTCACAATTCTCTTTACGTCTACAACTAAAAGGGTTAGAAGACACTCGAAATCTTTCATATAATTGAGCCTTAAATTTCATTCGCTCTTTTAATTGAAACTGCTCACTGTTTTCATCAGTAACATTTTTTAAAAAATGCCCATACTCTACACAACTTTGTAATTTCGGAAAGCTGCAAGTGCAATTCAAAGTGCCGGACTTATGTATTGGCCAACCTTATTCTTTGCAACTTTCACCAATTTCATCTTCCGTAAAATTATTTTAACTAATTTTGTCAAAAATTATTAGTCAAGATTCAATACAAGATTTATAAACTGTATTTGGAAAATTTTTGCAAAATCATTGCAACTTAGATTTGGCTCCCCCCGTGCGCACGGGCCTGGTCCAATTTATCGCGCTACGATGTCTCTGAAGCGCTTTCAGCAGTTACTGCGATTTTTACGATTCGACGATTTTCGAACACGTCAAGAGAGACTAGCTTCAGACAAAATTGCTGCCATTCGAGATATTTGGGATATGCTTCAGTCTCGGCTTAAGGATATATATAAACCTTCTGCTTATTTGACTGTGGACGAACAGTTAGTAACCACGCGCGGTCGTTGCTCATTCCGTCAATATTTGCCCTCCAAACCAGGAAAATACGGAATCAAGATATTTTGGTGCTGTGACGCAACAAATAGTTATCCTATGAAAGGCGAAATATATATTGGACGCAACCTAATGCAGACAGGGCACAAAATTATGCAATGTCCTTGGTAAACCAAATAACTGAGCCATGGCTTCGTAAAGGTAAGTGGTTATTGCTATAGTAGTTTTTTCCTTATCGCTAACTAATAAAATATTTTTAGGACGAAACATAACAATGGATAATTTTTTCACAAGTATTGATTGATACCGGGGCAACAAGCTCCTACATACGGGCGGGAATATATGCCAATAAAAATATTTTAGCAATTAAGAAGAAGGTAAGGACCATTAATGGTTCGACCACCATACAATACTTCCATAACGTCAATTTGTTTAGGGTTTCAGATATAATGCAGAATAGTGACAATGAAGAATTGTCAAATTATAAAAAATATGTTAGGAACAAAATTAATAATAATAATGTAAGGAAGATATAGAGAATAAAAATAAGCAGTTTACAACGAATTCACAAATATTTAAAACCATTGCGTAATTAACGCAAATATTGAAACAATTACAGGGCACCTCTTATGAAAAAACCGTTTAAGACAAAGAAATAAGCAGTTTACAACGAATTCACAAATATTTAAAACCATTGCGTAATTAACGCAAATATTGAAACAATTACAGGGCACCTCTTATGAAAAAACCGTTTAAGACAAAGAAATAAAATTATAATTACTGAACTTCAAAACACAGTAGAAACGATTACATTGTCAAAAATAGGAATACTAAATCCATTAATTTTAGATATGGCAGAAGTATCAGAAAGAATAAGCGAAGAAAGAGTTAATGTAACAATATCAGATCTTATGGATGTTTCAGAGTTTAAAATCGCACAAAAAAACAATTTAATAGTTATTTACATTAAGTATCCAAATTTAAAAAACATATGCAAATTATTTTCGGCAATAGCAGTAGCCCAAAATGATGGAAAATTAGTAATTGAAAACGAAGTAATAAAGTGTGAAAATAAGTTTTATTCTGTTAAATTATGTGAAGAGGAATTGAATAAAGCATTTTGCACGATAAAAGAAAATAATACATGTTTTTCCGATATGTTAAACAATCAACATGCCAATTTTACAAAAATAAATGAAAAAAACGAATCAATAATAGTATCTAGAAAACATAAGGCTAATAGTCCACAATAGATGGAATTTATTTAGTATCTTTTCAAGATAATGTAACAATTGATAATAAGAAATATGAAAATCCAACAGGAAGAATATTAAATCATTCAAAAGAAGGAAAATTTAATTCATTTTTTGTAAAAGAATACATTGAAACAAAAAATATTGGTTTAAGATTGAACTTCAATTTGCTTACTCCAATGGATCAGGAAATAAGGAGAAATCCCATTTGTTGGTCAATTATCGCTTAAATATTAATAACAGTAATAGCATATTTTGTCTACAAATTTGTTGTATACATTGATTTTCAAATTCAATTAAAAAATTCAAAAGAAAAAGAAGAAATTTTATTGAGGTTGTCAAATCAAATAAATAACCTTACAGCTTCATATTCGAAGACGGGACGCTTCGACGCCACCATTCATACAGAGCACTTACCCATTAAGTAAACAACTATTGCTCCACTATGTCCAATATGTCTTTGACACAATGACCGCCGCTAAGCTTGAATGTAAGAAGTAGATTGTAAAAGTTATAAAAGAAGGTTTATAAAGAAAGTAGCGTAACTTTAATTTGTATTCATAAAAGTGCGAATAATCCCAGCTTACCAAAGTCGGAGCGCTTCTAAAAAAGCATCCAAAAAGAGTCCGTAATTGGAGCCTTTTTGGAGTGTTATTTAGTGAACATAAAAAAAAAAAACACTTTTTTATGAAGATTGGCGGAGCGTTGAGAGAAGAAATGAATATTGTAGAGCGAATAAACTGCAAATCTCAATTATATGAGACAGTGTTTTCTGACCCTTTTTGTTGTAGGCGTAAAGAGAGTTATGAGAAAATAAATTTTGAATTTTGGAGAGTAGATGAGCAACAACGTTCAATTATGTGAATGTTTTCAAGCATTTTCGAACCTTTTTTTATTTTACCTAGCAGAAGATAAAGATCGCATTTTTCATGGATGTTTATCAATACTCTGCAGAAAGATATTAACATAGCACATTTCATATTTTCAGAATTGTGTCAACAAAACTTCATAAACCTAATTTTTTATTATTTATAAAGTTTCATAAAAATATCGATAAAGGCCTCCAAAATGACGCAAAAGAAATCAAAAAATAGTCCAAAAAGGCTTAGAAAAAGGTTCAGAAAAGCACCAATAAAAGGCTCCAAAGTTCATTTAAAAAGAGTCATAAAACTCTCCAAATTCATCGGAATCAGACTCAATTCAGACTCTTTTTTATGACCCCTAAAATCGCTTGATTTTTTATTCCAAATTTTCGCCTGCAGCGCTTTTTTTAATATTTTTAAAATAATATTTTAAAATAATAATAATCCCGTACCCAATTATGACCCCAGCTTATAGTGTCATAGTTCCAAGTAAAAACTGCAAGAGGAGTGTTATAATCCGAATTTTTTTACTTGGGATTTTGCCAATTAGGACTATGAAATGTCACCTATTATCACGAATGACACATTTATATATGGTTAATTATTAAAACTGAAGTAATTTTTTTAAGTTGCAAATGAAAGAAATCAAATAAATATGAATTATTTCAAAAAAAGTTTAATGTGAAATAACACCATAATGGCTTTATTTGAATCCTTACATGGAAATAAAACCATATGGCCCTATTTCACACTCCATTGAGTTGTAAGGCCATATTGCTTTATTGCCTACGGCTTTATAACACTGCACCGTGTAATGCAACGCTGAGTGACGTTTTCCTCCCAGTTCAGCATTTTGTCCAGATTTCGAAGCACGCCATTTAGCTTGGTAGGTTGTTGCTATTGTTAACAGTTTTTCGCCCTGCCTAATGCGGACGTTCACTCGAAATTGTGATCAGGTTCTTTTAACGAAAGAATGCGCGTGGTTTCAAGAAAGTTGGACCACAGTGATATTGCTGTTAGAAGAGTAGGTTCGATTGAAAGAGTTGTTTAGTGTTATGAGGGGACATACTACATGCAGGAAAAATGCTTAGTATAGTGGGGTTCAGTCTGGGTAAGAAAGAGTTTAAAATATTACTATTGTTAGAAGGAGAAGCACTTGACATAAGATGGAATCCCGTGGGACCCCTACGGGTAAGAGTTTTAGAATATACCCTAGGTATGCATACCTCGTCGTAAGAGGCACCTAATATGCACAAAGGTAATGACGTGCAACTTGATGATTCATCTCCGGATATGATGCCTCTCATTACCCATCTCCTCCTTGTTTACGGAAGGAGGGGTGACATGACCTGGGAGGTTCCACTGGTCATACAAAATCGCTACCACAACAAAATCGACTTCACTCCCCAAAACCTTCGGGAAGTGTTCTAGTTGTTGAAACAACAACAGGCATCCCGTGGAAGTTCTGATATCGGGTTTTGGCAGACTTGCAAATTCCTGCAGTGTGAGTCAGCTAGGTTGGACGACCATATGGGCTCTGTATAAGCAATAACTGGTCGGCCAATAGGTGGTTGACAGTAGGTAGAGGTACTCTGTCTAAGTGAACATCCCAATCTTGGCCCATCGCCGTAAAAAAAAATCGCCGTCGACTTGGTCGGTGAAGAAGTTGGAAAGGTCACGGGGGTAACTCTTGAGTCTAGTACAAAATTCGCCAATGGAGGGGCCTTTACCAGTTGCCATTATCGTGCACTCGGCCTCGTAAGAAACGAGGGACCCTCCCACTGGTAGCGGAAGCCTCGATATACCGAGATTAAACGAAAGGGGGAATAAGACACCACCTTGCGGCACCCCTTGTTTGATGTTCAGTGGTCTAGATTACTTGCTGCTGAATTTAACTGACGTCTGTCGACGCTTTAGGTAGCTAGGTTAGGTTAGGTGATGTGGCCGCTATTCCACTGGTGGACCAGCTCACTTAGACACTTAAATGGTACGTTGTGATGCCACTATCCTAACGGTGACATTAACCTAAGGTTGCGTGGCAAATCGCTGTGTAGTGACAATATAGCTCCGGATTTGGCACACATCGATCCTGAAACCTCCTCCGGAGACCTAAGAGCATCCGAACAGAGATACCTGAGCCTGGTCCTAGCAAACGCTGGACAACTAAGCATGAAGTGATTTGATGATTCCACCTCGTCGTCCTCTATGCAGGTCACGCAGCTCGGGGTTTCAAGAATATTTAACTGCACCGCATGTATCCCTATCGGAAAGTGCCCCGTGAACACCCCAATTATCATGGAAAGATTTGCTATGGAGAACCCTAGTAATTCCGCTGATCGCCTGAAGTTAACTACTGGCCAGAAGAACTTCAACACCTGACATAATGTTGTCTAAGCCCAGCGCTTGCTTAACTGTTTCGAATTCCACCTGCCCAGAAGCAGAATACAGGTGGTAAGGGGAATACCCAGTACTCTCGAGGCAGCCACATCTGTTTCAAGAGTACCTGCTCTGCCCTAGAGATCCGCCTGGCAATTGCCGGGAACGTCACAGTGGCTTGGCATCCAAATAATTTTTATTTTGTCGGCTGCAACCCTAAGCGATTCCAGACAGTCGACCACTGTCCTCGATCGAACGTTGCTACTACACAGCGCCCTAATTGCCGCCTGACTGTCGGAGTAGATGTTAAATTCCTTTACAGCGAATGCGCTGGACAGCATCCCATCCACCGCATTCTTGAAGGCGGCAACCTCCGCTTGGAAAACACCCTGACAGTGAACACCCCCTCCCCACACAACCATCAAGCTTTGACCGACCCGTGAACAGATTCACCAATCCCTTCCCCCAGATAGGTTCCTCGCCTGTCCACTCAGGGGTGCGGGTATGTGAGTCGAAAAACCGGCGCACAGTAATCTGTTCGTTTGCCAATGACCCCTTGCCACAGTACAAAGCGACTGAAGCCTTCTTGGCCCTGTACATTCAGCTTCCTATCCAGGATAACCCCTAAGTACTTAACCTTTTCAGAAAGCACCAACGGTACTTCCCCAATAGAGGGCAATACAAAATCGTCAATCTTATAACATCTTGTGAAGATTATTAGTTCCGTTTTACTTGAGTTGACAGCCAGTAAACAGGATTCGAACCACCCTGACAGCCTCTGCGATCAAGGTCCTGGAGCAAGCCGCTAACAACAACGACCCAGAGAAGTGGAGAAGGAACACCTCCTTACGGCGTGTCCCTTCTCACCCTTCTCTGACCCCCAGCACCTTCCCACTCCGCCATAACAATCCTACCACAAAGTAATCTGTTGATAAATTCTATCAAACTTGACTCAACTCCCAGACTTGCTAAGCCCCGTATGATCGCAGAAGGGCAAAACATTGCTAAACCTTCCTTCAATGTCCTGAAAGGCCCCCCACGAACACTTTGGCCTGTAAGGACCCCTCAATAAGCTTCACAACGGAATCAAGCGCCGTTTCAGTTGATCTTCTTTTGCAGTAAGCATGTTGCGCAGCCGAAAAACTCTCCCTAGGAATCCTGCTGCTTATATGCAGGTCGATCAGTCGCTCCACAGTTTTCAAAAGAAACGAGGAGAGACTAATCGGCGGTGCAGTGAAATAACGCCCAAGGAAATAACGCCCATGGGCGTTATTTCCCACTCAAAAAGGAAATTACGCCCATGGGCCTTATTTCCTTTTTAAAAAGGAAATAAAGCCCATGGGTGTTATCACCTTTTACTGATGGGTGTTATTTCCTTTTTCGAAGAGAAATAAAGCCCACGGACGTTAAAAACGAATTAAAACAAGCTGATTCAAGAATCAAGTATATGGTTTTTTTTATTTCAATAAATTTTAACATATTTGTTATGTTTTTATAAGGCGGGGTGCAATAGCGCCTTGTGAAATAAGCCCTTTAAGGCCTTATTACACTATTGAAAGTGAAATAAGGCCTTTTTTTTTCAAAAAAGGCTTTATTACACTTCGAAAGAGAAATAAAGTCTTAAAGGCCTTATTGCTCTTTCATTTTTTTTAATGAAACAATAATATTCTAATTCTTTTTGAATTTTATTGAATAGTTACACTAAAATTTCACGTTAATCAAAGTGGGAAACGTGGCACGCGGAAGGACATCACCGTGGCGGTAGCCACGGCTATGGCACACACCCGGAGTTGGAATGGCGTAGCCCAGGGTTATTTTTTGAAGCGCGGCCGAAGGCCGCCTATGCGGAAAGGTGTTCTGCACTTAAAAATCGTGGATCGGGCCTCCGTAACTATAATCCGAAGGGGGAAAAGCAATATTTTGTTTCTGTGAAAAGTTGTTAGTGAAAACCCGAAAATTGACCCGGGTCAGATCCCCAATTCGGGGCCCCATCCACGTTTTTATGTGCAGGACACCTTTCCGCGTAGGCGGCCTTCGGCCGCGCTTTAAAAAATAACCCTGGGCTACGCCATTCCAACTCCGGGTGTGTGCCATAGCCGTGGCTACCGCCACGGTGATGTCCTTCCGCGTGCGACGTTTCCCACTCTTTTCTCACAGGGTAATTTGTGAAAAAAATGCTAATCAAAAGTTCGTGTCGCTCGCGTAAAATCCTGTGGGCGTTATTTCTCTTTTAAAAAGGAAATAAGAGCCATGGGCTTTATTTCTTTTTGCAGATGGGCGATATTTCCATTTAAAAAGGAAATAAGGCCCATGGGCGTTATTTCCTTTTTGAATGGGAAATAACGTCCATGGGCGTTATTTCCTTGGGCGTTATTTCACTGCACCCTAATCGGCTTGAAATCCTTGGGAGATACATGGGAGCACCTCCTCGCCTTTGGAATATAGTTAAACTCGACCATATTCCAAGAAGCGAGAATGTAGCCCAACCTCAAACAGTTGGTGTAGATGGGGGCCAGCCGATGAGGCATCGCGGTCCTGTGAAACCGGGACGTCAGGGAAGTGAGTGTCCATAAGAAGCTGCCATCTACATTCCTCAAGTACCCAAAGAGAGCAGGATTCTCAGATAGAATCTCCCGGAATCTCGCAGACTAATTGCAACCTCCACGCTTTCCCAGTAATCCCGTTTAGCTTTCCTAATTGCGGATTTCTAAATACCCAACCAAACTTTGTAGAGCTCCCAGTCGTAAGGTGATTTACTCTTCCTGGCCCTGTTAAACAGGCGCCTGCTGGAAGACCTAAGGTCGTCTACTTCCTTATTCCACCAAAGTGGGTTTCGCTTTCCACTTCCGGTTTTCAGTGGGCATGCGATTTTATACGCTTTGTTACAAGCATGGGTGAATTTCTCCACCAGAGCATCAATAGCGGTCTCTGATAGTTCTGAGCCCGATACGGGTGCTCTTGGGAGAAATTCATCCAATTTGCTACAGTGCCGGGCCCAGTTAGTACGCCTAGGATTTCTAAACGTTTTACTGAGTCTAGATTTATTAAGAGAGAACTGAATATACCTATGATCAGAGAAGGAGTGTTCAGGAAAAACACGCCAGTCAGATATAGGGGGAAACAGGTCTCCTGAAGCAAAAGTGAGGTCCAGGACCTCCTCTTTAATAGATTTTACAAAAGTGGGGTCATTACCCCTGTTATAAATACATAGCCCTTTATTTAGAATAAAAGCAAATAGTGACTCACCTCTTGCATTCGTTTCCGTACTCCCTCACAGCGAATGATGCGAGTTCGCATCTGTACCGAGCTTTGCTTCAGCGGTAACCCTTCATAGGATTTCAGGACGGGGGTTTTTGGGGTTAAAACCCCTCCGTGGCCAAATCTAAGTTGCAATGATTTTGCAAAAAATTTCAAAATACAGTTTATAAGTTTTGCATTGAATTTTGACTCATAATTTTTGACAAAATTAGTTAAAATAATTTTACGAAAGAAGAAATTGGTTATAACTCTGTTTGGATTGCCCGCGCAGAACGAAATGGGCTCCGAAAGGAGCTCATTTTGAAGGGTAAAGCTCTAAGAAATGAGCGTTTTATGGCACTTTTGGTTAGCTGGGATATGCCACCATATCACCAATTCTCTATCAAAACAGAAAAATTTGTACAACCAAAAATATTTTCTTGGGTATAATTTTAGGCACCTGAGAATGCAGTTTCAGAAAAATAAAGAATATTTACACAGCCGTTACGTAGTTGTCACTGAAATTGGGAAGAAGAACGGCTTTAATATCTTTCTTAACCAGTATACATGATCTTGGCCGTTCCGTGCACAAACAGTTTGCATTTGTCAGTCCTAAATTCAGATATATTGTTGCCGCTGCTACTTGGCCACGGGTCCTAGATGAGGACAACGTCCACCTCGCCTTGCTCCAGGCAAAGGCCGCCTTGGAGTGTTGTAGACTTATTTTTCGGATAAGCATCATCAGACAAATCCATCTCTTCCACTTCAGGAACCTCCTCCTACGAGGCTAACAGGCTCTCCTCCTCCGCCCAGTTGAACAGCCCTCCAACGCTGCAGACCGACCCCGCCACAGACAGGATGCCAACAGAGCTGGTGCTGTCCAACACTGTAGGGTTGGGCACCGTAATTATGGCTTCCGACTCTCCCACAGGCTCGCCCTCCTTCCGTCCCACATCTGGAGGTGTGGCCTCATCCCCCTGGCATCAGCGTTGTAGATTCTTATAACCACACGTTCAATGCCATAGGAGATGACACCCCTTGAAATAGAGAGAGGTCCCGTGGACTCCAAGTTAAGTAGCAGTAGCACTTGACACCAGGGCCCCTCGGGTTCCTCAACCCTGAGGACCTTCCAGTTGTGGGTATGAAGGCTCTTATTGCAGTATCGCAGCAGCCTAAGAATTCTCTCCGGATGCGAGGGTTCGGCAGGTAGCAACACCCGACTCCTTGGTCGAACAGGGAGGTCCCTCCTGTCCACGGCCTCAAGCCTGGTACCCCGCCACAACCCCCAACCTGAGAGACATCCTGAACCCATGATACCATGTATGAGGACATTCAAAATTTTGAGGAAAGTGCGGTCTCCACTGATATTGTCCTGGTAGGAATACCGCCTACTAGAGATGAAAATATCAGCAATATATCGAACCACCCAATATGCGACAATTTTTTCGTATGCGCACAAATAACAGCCGCCCCACCCCCGCTCCTATCATAATCAAATTAAACACAGCACACGACAGAAGTCAAATGCTTAAAGCTGTCGCTGCATTTTGAAAATTGAAGAAGAGATTGCTAATACTCCCTGACATAGGTGAAGTTGGCTATGGTAGTAAATTTGTGCATGAGAGTCTATCAAAGCGAAACAGAGAAGTCATGCACCACGCTACACTGCAGAAACGTCAGAAACTATTGGCATCTGCTTTTAGTTTGAGAGGCAAAGTTCATGTGAGAGCGCAGCGGGACAATGAACCGATACCTGTGAACAGCAAAAGCGATATTGATGCCATTGTCAGCGAAGCTAAGAGCACCTACGAAACACCTACAATAACAACATGTTAACTTTTTTTAATTTCTTCTTGATTCTTGATCGATTTACCTATCTTTCACTCTCTTAGATGTATGTATGCATTAATATGTACTAGGATCGCCCGTGGTGGAAATTCGACCAACTTAAGTATATGTATGTAAAATGAATGAGTTTTAAAATCTTTGAGTTACAGGATTGCCTATATGCGTGAACCTGTAAGTTAAAGCCATGAGTAGTGAAGCTGGATTTCTTAGGCTTCAAATGATGTTATACAACATTTAGCGCAATTTTTTTGGCACACAAATAAAAGAAAGTGGCAGCTACTGGTTTACTACATATGAATGAGAGTAAAGGGGTGTGTGTGGTTTTCGTAGATTTTAAAAAGTGCGATGCCACTCAAAGTTTTCACACATTAGAATGGTGCAGAAAAGTAGTACAACAGTGTTAGGGTATTAATATATATACTGCTGAAATTTTTCATAAGGTAATGAAAACATGCACCAACTGAAATGATTAGATTTCGGCTTGTAGTAAGGCTACAGATTATTTTCAACAACATTTGAAAGCTAATAACTCCTGCCTTACATTTTTTTTGCATGGATTTTGATATTTTTCTTTTTTCTTTTCTATTTTTGAAAATTCCTCTTCTGGTGTTGCGATCACAATTTTTATTCTATATAACTAACTTCATTCTTAGTATGAAAAATACATTTTCTGCTTAGAAAATATACTATTCCAATATTTTATTGTAGTAGACTACTACTTTTTTAGTCTCTTCTAAATGGAATAAATTGGTCACATTTGTTCGAGCATGTCCTATGAAGACACTAATTGTACCCTTTTTATACCAAAATGGGTATAAATGTATACTAGTTGCAGGACACCTGACTTCGATTGTCGGGATTCTCGATGAAGACAAAAATGAAAATTATTTGTTTTTTAATTCTTTTAAAGCAAGGAAAATTATTTAAAATGACGCCAGCAACTACTTATACTTTCCAGCGTCTATTTACAGCTTTGCTCTAAATGAGACAATTGGTAATATTTTTCTGGCCCATCTTCAACTGTATGAAAAATATATGTATATGAAAAATTTTTCCATTTAACCCCCTAAAAATTTCATAAGAAAATTAAACTTTTAAAAAATTGAGAAAAGCTTAGAATATAAGATAAACAAAGTAAAAATGTGTTTTTCGTAAAAAAAGCGAAGAAGAATCGGCTGTTCTGTATTATTGATAAATTTGTCAATCTTGATAAATAATAAAGAAGAAATATTTTTATCAAGTGTTTTTGAATTTTGCGTCAAAAACAATTTTTTTACTCGTTGTTGTCTATTTCTCGCAGAATTCAAAACAGTTGATAAAAATATTTTTCCCTGATTATTTATTAAGGTTGGCAAATTCATCAAGAGCACAGAATCGGGCTCTTATTGTCATTTGAAAGTCCGTACGTTATTTAACATTACAAATTTCAATCTTCACATTGTGGAATTTTGCTTATAAAATCATATCACATGAACTAATTCAAGCCAATATACATATGTATGTATATCAGCTAATAAATACCGCTTTACACTAATTCGCACATATTTGAATGGTTTTTCTTAAACGATTTTTTTAAAAAGATATTTTTTGAAAAGTACAATTCTGTTGTTACCATAAAAAATTTTAATTGAAAATAACAGCTTCCGGTTCTTCAAGAAAATAGTTGATGTCTTTAGGAAAATGAACGCAATTTCTAACTAAATACTTCGTAAATATAAAATTGAAGAAGATACAAACTGTGTTTTTACTTTTTGTATATTAAATATGATATATTTCTTAAAAAAAAAAAATAAAAAGAGAAATATTGATAAAATTGAATAATTTTTTAGTTTTTTTTTAAAAAAATTTGATTTTTTCACTCCAAGATAGAGGTCGTAAACAGAAAAATATTGAAATATTGGGTTACAAATATAGTAAAATTTAAAAAAAAATATTATGATAAAAGGTTTTCATCTGTTATACATATGTGTCAAGGCGAATTCAATTTATAAAAAAAAAACTTAATCTGCCCTGAACCCGTGCTTGAACTTGTAAACGCACGCATCATAGGCGGCACGCTTACCACCTGCGCCACTGCTGTATCATCATATCGCACACTAAATCAAAAACAGTCACAACTCAAAATCCGAGTAACTTTCAGTTAATTGCTTCTGGATCGCACAAAAGTGATTTGATTTTTAAAAACTTGACATCACTGTGCTTTTTAAAGAGTAACGATAATAGTCAAAAAGAAAAATATTGTATGTATTGGATGCACTACTTTTTATAAGGCAATCTATGCCAAGAAAGCGACCTAAAAAAATTTTGAGTTGTGACTGTTTTTGATTTAGGGTGCGATATATGTATGTATGTATATTATTTCTGTAAGGTCTTTTTGTGTTTGCTCCTAATTTTCTGCTCTCATTTCGAACCAATATTAATAAGTAAGGTATCGTTTTAAAGGTGTGGGTTACCTCTACATGCGAAACTATATATTAATTACAGCAGTCCTTTTGTTTAAGCGTATTTTATAAAAATTAATTTGTTTAAATAAACCATTGTGAATGCACAAAAAAATCAATTTGGACTGCAACGCTATTGTGACTGACATTCATCAGACTTCAGAGCGGTGTTGCCAGAATCAGGGATATTGCCCTATTTCGGGGATTTTCCGTCTGCCAATGTAATTTCGAAGTGGTTTGGTATTTGTTTCCTTTAGGGGTTATTTGCAATCAAAGTTGCAAGTTTTCATGTTGTTGTTGTAATCACATTAGACCGTCCTTAAAAATGTCCAAAAAAGTGTTCTGCGCAGAAATGCTGAGTATGGCGTAACCGGTGTTGGACTGGCTGAGTGTTATTTTGTAATAGAATTTTCGAAAATGTTAATGTATGCCGACGATGTAAAGCTTTTCTTGTCATTCGCATCATCCGAAGATAGCAATAAGCTTCAATCAGATCTAAATACACTAGTTACTTGGTGCGATTTAAATTATATGCCGCTTAATCTAAAGAAATGTAAATACATGCGTTTTTCGAGAGGAATTTCACAGCCAGCTTCCTATACAATTAACAATTACAATCTTGAGCAAATATATGATTTTGTTGACCTTGGGGTTACTATGGATTACAAACTCAGTTTCAACTGCCACATTAACGTAACAGTCAATAAAGCTAGAGGCGTTCTAGCATTTGTTAAACGATGGTCTAAAGAATTTAGCGACCCTTATGTAACTAAAACTCTCTTTACTACATTAGTCAGACCGATACTTGAATACGGTTCTATTGTTTGGAACCCGCGTTACCAGGTCCACGTGGATCGCTTAGAATCAGTTCAAAAACAATTTTTACTATTTGCCTTAAGAGATCTTCACTAGGATCCCTTGTATAATTTGCCATCGTATACGAGTCGCTTAAAACTAATTAATCTTCACAGCCTTTCTAGTCGGAGAGAAATGCTTGGAATTGTCTTCATGATTAAATTACTAAATGGTTCAATCATAAGCCCGTTTCTTTTGAGCGAAGTAAACTTCAATGTACCTTCTCGCATATCAAGACATTTTAAACCACTTATCTTGAAGCATTGCCGGACTAATTTTGAATTAAATGAGCCTTTTCGTTGTTTGTGTCAAGATTATAATTCTCATTCTGGTACATTCGATATCTCAGACTCACTATACAGCATAAAAAAGTCGATTCTTTCTATCCTAAATACATAGCAACAAATTTTTTTTTTTGAAGTTAACTTCTTAGGCGGCGATATGAAGTTTTTATTGAGAGTAAAATTGAGAAAATTGTATTGTAATAGATGATATAACGGGAACTATGCAACGGAAATAGAATATTGGTTGTTGTCTTTGAAATCCTCACTACTGCTGCGTAGATGGCACTAGAAACGCCAAACTTGAAAAGGTGTTAGGAACAGGCCGAATACATAAAATTGGATCTATTTATGCGAATATTGGTTGTTGTCTTTGAAATCCTCACTACTGCTGCGTAGATGGCACTGAAAACGTCAGATGACGCTAGATGGTGCACACCAACACACACACACGCTGTACATAATTGCCTTTGGTGCTGGTTAGATTAGTACAGTAATTATGTACATACCCACAAAGCAAATGGAAGATTCATTAAGGTAAAAATCACCACATTGAGTCCTTTTCGACTACTTTTGATGACTTAAAACTGTTTAGTCAGTTCGGCGATTAAAAGAAGATTCGAAAATGACTCCCCATAATGAGTAAAATATGCTTTATTGAAAATTAAAAAAACAAAGTGTAGAACGAACAAAAATTGATCATATTGGGGATCGAAAAATGATTGTATAAAGTTTTTTTTCTGATGGCTTTGATTCTAACATTATTTTTAAAACATAATCAAATTAATTAGTTTCATATCATATCGGTCGAATTAAGTAATATAGTATAATCGCTCGTCGTGCGAAATAATTAGCACCTATCAAGTCTTGATAAATACATTGCTCAAAGAATAAGGTACTTACAATGCAACGTGCGATACATTAATTTATAAAGTGAACTAACTTTTTTATTCACAGACATTTGTCATCCAAAATTTAAATGCACCGATCAAGACGTGAATGGTATATTACAGAAGCACTTTGTCCATGCCAAAGATAGCCTAACAAAGCGGAAACACTCCAATATGCCAACGGATGCAAAGAGTCCACGAATTTCAATTTAAACAAATCAATATTTTGATAGTAATTGTTTTTACTTTGTTGTTATTAGATGTTAGTTTCTTAATTTTAAATATAGTGAACGTCAAAAAAAGTTAACATCATAAAATTGCAATAATTTGTCATTTTTTGTCAGTTGTCAAAAAGTATTTGGAAAAGATTTGAAAGTGCTTCCAATACGAATTGAGTCGGTCAAGGCTCAGAAGGGTTTCAAAAATAGCTCGAAACAGGCTTATATATGCTTTTAGATACAACGCAAAACGATCTATAAATGGCTCGCATATGGTCCCAAAAATGATTTAAATATGACTCTAAAGCGACTCCGAAATGTGTCGAATAATCGTAAAAACTTAAAAACAACTTTATAATGATTTACATAAGACTCAGAAATGATCATAAATATGAATAAAAGGCTCACCCACATGAGTCGCGCGGGGCGTATTTTTTTCTCCCGACGAGGGAGTCTTTTCTGATCAGAAAATGAGCGCATATATGCTTATTTTAATCATCCAGGAGACTCTAAAAAGACTCGAATATGAAATATATATATATAAATTCAAAAAATGCTATGTGGGTAGTTGATTTTTGTTGCTGCAATTGTGAACTCATTTGTTATTGTCATGCTTGTTGAGTATAATATGTTGAGTAAATAGCTATATTAAATGGACCTAAGGTGGCTTTATGTATGCGTCCAAACCACAACTGCATATAACATCTAAAAATCAATTAGTTTGGCCTAGGGTGTTCATCACCATCTTTTATAGTTTTAAATAATTCTTCGGATTTTGTAAGAATTTAATTCAAGTACATTAGAACTGGAATGTCCCCCCAAATCAATAAAATTCAATCCTCAGACTCGGACGGCTTGATTTTATACCGGCGCATAAATTCGTTCTACCAGGCACGCAGAAAAAATGCGTGCGCGGATGCTATTTGACAAAAATTTCTATTCGCCCCCTTGAGATTGAAACATGCCTTAGGTCGAATTACATATTCCGTGAATGGATGAAATTGGTTCCATTCCATGGAATAAATCGAAATTAGGTAGGTAAGTTTGATAAAGTCGATAGAACTGATACCAATTAGCCCGTTCTTCAAATCCTTATACGAGTGGTTTCATAATCCTCATATAACTCTGTTGAATTTTAGCGGCCTAGCATGAATACTTCCAGAGATATGCAACATGAAAAATCCCATTTGTATGTCAGGTGCCCGCACCTTTTCCCCTATCCCTCTTAATTCATCGATGGTTTTCAGTCTCTGTTCTAAAGTTGGTTATGATCAGTCAATCCGTTTAGAATGCAACTTAAGTTATGCATACATACACACATACAATATTTCAATCTTATACATTATATATGTAGTAGAGGCAGACGTCCTGTCTAAATGCGAGCTCACTGCCCCCCCTTTTACAACTCTTCTTCCAATCTTTCTTCGCCTTCACTCTATCTCCCCCCTTTTTCTCTTCATTATCCGCTTTCCTTTTACCCCGCCCCTCTTCCTCTATATCCCATTCGTATTGGCCCCTGTTAATTTAGGCATAATTCTACCCACTTACCAAATTTGAAGCAAAACGCACAATGCATAAGATATTTTTGAATGGATCGGTTCCCTGGTCCACTTCCCGGAAGTAAGAAATTGTGAATCTAAACAATTCTCGAATACACCTTATTCATATTTCGTTATTTCTGAATTTAAGAAGTTAACTTCTTTCACGTGTACTGGCTACACGCGGTTTTTTTTTTCATATCCTTTGATTCTTATCTTTATTCTTAACAATAACTTTTCGTTGTCAACTAATTATTTATTAATTGTGTAATCTTTTTTACTTAGCTGATGAGGTTTTCTCTGTAGCTGAGCAGTTTTAGATCTCGACGATTAACAAACCAAAGCCTTTCAAAGACTCGGCACGAGAGAAAAATCCGCGCGTCATGCGGATGCGCCCCTCGCGCCGGTCGGGCGGGATATGGTGGGTAATCCGTTGGGCATTATTATTATTATAAGCAACTCGGAAAGGTGTTCTGCACACAAATACCATGGATCCCCATCCGAATTGAGATCGGGCCTTTGTCCTTTTTCGATTTTGATCATAGTTTTTCACTGAAACAAAAAATTAAAAAAAAACGCTCCGGGATTCGTGATCCTGCGGCCAATACACGTTTTTGAGCCCTCTCCCATAATTTTTGAAAATTTGTGTGCAGTTGACCCCTAAAGGAAACAAATACCAATGCTTTTTGGCTATCAAATCCCCAATTCATGATTTAAGCAACATCGTTTGTATTTCCCCGCTGAGGAATAAACTCAGAGCAGCACTACAAAAATTGTAAGAGAAATGTTTTTGAAGGTTCTAATGATAACCTCTACATTTATCGCGCCATAGTTCTTTTATGTGTGTTTTTCCATGCTAGAAACAAAATTTGGCACTCTTGAAACTGTTTTGGTACAAAAAATAAATGTGAATGGCTACACTGCGCAGGACTGGTAATGGTGCGAGTCTTTGATTTTGATTAAAAAAAGACAAATGTTTAAATGTAGATGGCGCGCGGGCGGTTAATTGCCAGTGTCTTTGCTAAACCCCTGTTGCGAATATTTTTATTATTCTTTCTCACAACAAGTGCAGCTGTTTTTATTTGTTAATTGATTAAAATTAATCTTTTATGGATGTTTCTTATTGGATCTTTTATTATACACCGAGGTAATTGGTAAGATCTAAAATGTGTATTTTTACATGAGTTACATGTGTTCACATTCTGTTTATATTGTTAGATTATAATGCCTAGGGTCACCTTAAATTTTTCAACTGAGCGAAGAAGGGGTCAAGAAGCTAGAAGAAGTCGATCTAGCCATCAACGAAGTATTCATCTAGCACATGCAAGGCAAACAATGCGTAACCAGCTACAGGTACAACGTGAACAAGTGGTAGTCCAGAGTAGGAGTGACTTGTAAAGTTAAATTGTAAAGTTAAGCAGTGACACAAATGCTAGGAGAATACAGGAAAAGCTTCCAAAAACTTATTGTTGCGCACGCCTCGGAATTATTGAAGAACCACATAGCGTTGGGCGTATGGATCGATTGTGTGAATTTTGTATGGCAAAACTATTTGCGGGTGAGGTCAGCGATAGAAGTTCTTCAATTTGTTGTCACAAAGGGAAAGTGAGTTTGCCACCGATTTCTGTATGTGAAGAACTTAGAACTGTAATCGAACGCAATGATTCTGTAACAAAAAACATAAGAAAATTTAACAACGCTCTAGCATTTGCATCAGTTCAAGTAAACTTTGTTAACTCCTTCAGATCCAACAGTACCATTCCAGATGACTAGGAAACAGTTTCCCTTAAAAGTAGCTTTCGCTATGACTATCAACAAAGCCCGAGGCCAAACATTTGATAAAGCCGGTTTGTTTTTACCTAGCCCAGTGTTTTCACACGGACAGTTGTATGTGGCATTTTCTAGAGTCAGGCGATTCCAAGATATAACTTTTTCAGCCCAAGCGGCATTCAAACAAAAAATTACAAATGGTTTTATTTTTACGTCAAATATTGTATTTAAGGAAGTTTTGTAAAAAAATACATGTGGCCACTGGGTCATAGTTATAGAAAAAAACGATTACTTTTTATCAAATTTCCGAAAATTTTACATAAGCTCGTATGACGTAAGTAAACGATTTCAAACCATTTGTTTATTTTTTTTTGCCCAAGGTGCGCACGGATCCACCTAGTATATATTATTTCTGTAAGATCTTTTTGTGTTTGTTCCTAATTTTCTGCTCTCATTTCGAACCAATATTAATAAAAAAAGGGGTCGCTTTAAAGGTGTGGGTTACCTCTACATGCGAAATCATTTATTAATTACAGCAGTGCTTTTGTTTAATACGGTAGACAAATGGAGCACTTAGTGTGCATTATCGGTCTTAAAGCACATTAATTCATGAATTATCCTCTTCTAAATGCACGTTCTAATGCACGAAATTGTCATGCATTAAGCTGCATTAACAAATTTCAATGTGGCAATGCCGTACAAATTTGACATCTCTTTGCTATTGTGAATGGCAAAGTGTTGTCAAAAATTACAAACAATTGAAAGCGGTAATTGGAAAAAGAATTAGAATCCTATTAAAACAAATAATGGTAAGTTTATTTAACAATATTATTAAAATATGTCAGTATACTAATATAAATATAATCATTTTAGTTGCCCGTAGATAAAAAAAGAACTTTTTGGGGCGATGGGGAGGAAATTATTTTACTGGACCTTTGGGCGGAGCGTGCCAATGATTTGCGGCGGGCCAAACGCAACTCGCATATATATAGCGAAATTGCGGCACAAATGGGATGCAAATATTCCGCCAAGGAGGTGCATGTGAAAATAAGAAACATGACACAAAAATATAGGTAAGTATTGCAGTTGCATATCGTCGGTGATAATATAAGAGTTTCATGCAATTACATACATAAATTGCAGGGATGAAAAGAAAGACGTGGGCCCATCTGGGGGAAGTCCTTCTACATGGAAGCATTTTGAGGCTGTCCACCGTATTATTGGACATACGGCGTCAAATTCAGCTGAGACATATGAATCTTTTTCAATGGTAAGTAAGTAAATTGGACTCCTCAAAACACAAGTGGCAAAAGTCCACCTTTTCTCGAACTGAGATATTAAAGGTTTTGAGTTGTGAACTAATAGGGGTACACCTGATTTCAAAAGTTCTGCTATTTATTCGGTGGCTATAGGAACTAGTAGTTCACTTACTCCATGCGTGAAGGTTGTCCCTTTAGTGTAATATATTCATATATAAGTACTTTAATATTTAAAACTTATTTTCTAGAATAATTTACAAACGCCAAACCGCTCGGCTTCGCCCCAGCTACCGTCGTCAGCTCAACCGTCAGGCCAGCTACCTGCTGCTCAATTGCCATCGGCTCAGTCATCTTCGCCCCAGTTGCCATCGCCCCAATTACCATCAACCCAGTTGTCATCGCCCGTAACAACGCCGTCACCAATGCTGTCGCCAGTTGGCACTTCATCCACATCAACTGAATCCTCCACTCCAACTTCGTCATCTTCTAGAAAAAGAAATTATATGGGTGAAGTGGTTAAACTTGCACAAGATCAAAACACACTACTTAAGCAGGCTGTGGAAGACGGAAAAGTCCTCACCAAAGAACTGCTAACTGCTATTAAAGAGGAGGGCAACACAACAAAAGAGTTTGTTGCCATTATGAAAACGATGTTGGAGAAAATGTAGATCCACGTATACTTAAACGAACCATTTTAAAAGGGTCTGGTGCGATAAGTCGAAAATAAAAAAGTTTAATCTACCGTATAAAACAAGAATCCAATGTAATATCAACAACTCAAATTAAAGAACAGCCAACGATGCCCTGCGACATTTCGATCCCGGTAAAATACTTCAGATGTTTTTGTTGATAATGGCCATACAACCAAAATATATGCACATATATATATTCGTGAAAAAAATTGCTAAACTTTGTGTACAGTTTGTATTAAAAAACAATGTCTGATCCAAACTTAACTACAATAGCAGCTGTTGGCGTAGTCGGTGGGTTTCTATATAGTTGGCTAAGTAGCAGCGGCCGTAAAACAGAAGGCATTGATAGCTATCTAAAATGTGAAGAAGCTGTGAAAATTATAAGAAAGTACGTATAAGTAAAACTAAGGAAATTCTCGATTTAATTTAATCTGCAAATATTTTCCTCTAGACGCTGCAAAGAAAATGTAAGTAATGTGATCAAGGTTGGCGTTGGGGTAAAAAGAGATGCCGAATTGCTGAGGAACAATAATCTGGAGACTTTTTCAACATTGGATTTACATTTTATAGCTGTCCTTACTGGTGCTGCCAAACCGCAAAAGCTATCCTCCATGTATGAAGAGGTGGTGGGTAAGAGCTTAAATAAGACACCTACTATATATCTATCCTATGCTATCGCTGGTATTGAAGTGTATATGAAATTAGCCAAAAAGTTTTCGGATCTAAAGATATTTGCGCAATATTTAAAATAATAATAAAATTGAACTAAAATAAATTAAATAAAAAATAATAAAATTTAATTAAATTGAACAAAATAAAATACAAAAAAATAAAATTAATTAAATTAAAAAAATTAAATGAAATTAAATTACTCTAAATTAAATTAAATAAAATTAAAATAAAATAAAATAAAGTAAAATAAAATTAATTAATTTTTATTTTCGACTTATCGTACGGATGCTATTATAAAATTTTACCTATTGTCTTTATTTATTTTATTTGTTTATAAAACATCCAAAAAATAGTGGAGAAGGACCAGAATTAGTCTGAGTTTTTTTGTTGTCTTTTTTTTTGTTGGTTTTATTTCAAGTTCAAAATGACTAGTCATTAATTAAATAACTTGTATACAGTAAATAAATTGAATTGAATTGAATACATACGAATACTATGTAAGAAAAAAATACTAAATAGCAACATGAATTTAATAACTTGTATACAGTAAATAAATTGAATTGAATTGAATACATACGAATACTATGTAAGAAAAAAATACTAAATAGCAACATGAATTTAATAACTTGTATACAGTAAATAAATTGAATTGAATTGAATACATACGAATACTATGTAAGAAAAAAATACTAAATAGCAACATGAATTTAACAAAAAAAAAAATTATATACACATACAACTACGGTCAAAATAATAGCAGTGAAATTAGATTTGATATCGTTCGACGAAATAAGAAGCTGTGTTTTTAATAATTTTAATTTTTAATGTAGAGAATCCTTTAACAGAAGCCACTAAAAAAGAAATTTAAAAGTGCTATTATTTTGGCCGTAGCTGTATATGTACAACGAATATACATATGTATTTGTATTAAATAAGTTATTTATTAATTTGAGTTATTAAAAAAAAGAAAAGATTCCTGAATGGTACAAAAAATTTGGTATTTGTTAAATAAATAATAAAAAGCCCTATCTGTTTTTCTTTTTTTTTAATGTTAATGTAAAATAAAGGCGGAAAGAAATTAATGTTTAGTAGCACGCCTGCCAAGCCTGCTATTACCCAAAAGAATTCTATGTATGTACTTACGTAAACTTAAAGCTATTGCATTTCTAATACATGTCGCGTTTGGGTTGTTTTCGCCGGCTCTGGTCGTGTGGCTAGGTTGACTTCGGGCAGCAGTATCTTCTGCTAAATCTTGCATCCATGCTATGCAAACTTCGTCCGCTTCCATTTTTAAAAAGTTGTGCAAGATACAGCATGCTCTTATAATAGCATTCACATTTTTTGGTGCAACTTGTAGTCCTCTACCAATTCTCCGGAACCGAGCCTTGTACTGCCCAAAAGCATTTTCTATGACTCGACGATTTTTGGAAAGAAAGTAGTTGTACCGTTTTTCTATCGGTGGTTGATTTGGCAAATACGGATATGGCTTCATTACGTAATGTGAGAGGCGAAAAGCTGAATCTCCAATAAGCAAAACAGGTACATTAACTCCACATATGCTTTTGCTGTTTTCCGCGAATATGGCTGTGCTTTCATGGAAACGTTTTAGAGAGCTGTTTTCGAATATGTACGAATCGTTGTTCTTTCCAGTGGACCCAACATTGATGTATGTAAACTTCGATCTGCGAAACGTTAAAAATACATACAAACATGTGTAAATCGACATTATCATTAGACTGGGTAAGGAGGTAGCTAATAATAACCGGTTTCGATAAACCTACTTTACAAAAAACTTACTTATGATCGCAACATGCCAATAAAATGACTGAGTACCAGCCCTTGTAGTTGTGGTAATCAACTGCATCCTCTTTTCTTGGCTGCACCTCAATATGGCATCCATCAATGGCTCCGAAACACTGCGGAAACCCCTGTTGCGCAAACCCACCCACAATTCGTCGAATTTCTTGTTGTTGTGGGGGATAGGTATTGATGCAGTGGCTTAGAGTGTCGCACACTGCTTTGCAAAAGTCTAGGACGATTTCCCCCACAGTACTGCGCCCAACTCCGAACAGAGATCCAATCGTTCGGTACTCTGCCGAGGATCCTAAAGCAAACAGAGCTATTGCCACTCTTTTATCAAGCGGAATGCATTTCCGCATATTGCTGTCAACTTTGCTAATGCTCCGGACACACTCACACAGTTTGGAAAACGTTCTTCTCTTCATTCGGAAATTTTCCTTGAATCGCACGTCATCCATTGCACGGACGTCGTACTCCCAAAACGCACCACTACGATCCTGCAGAAGTACAGATCACCTGTTTTAGGTATTTATAATATATGTATATGTGTATGTTTATACTTACAAACTTCCAAACCTGTCTTACTCGTTCCGCACTTGCAACGGTCATGGCGGTACGAAGGATTCCGTTGTTGTTAATCATTTCAAACAACATTTCCCTGTTCTCAATCACCTTTGCTAACAACAACTCGACTTTCCTGTGGGGCAGAGTTTTCTTATTTGCCCACAATAATGCAGCGCGGATCAACATTTTGTTTTCCATTTTATTTTACAATATAATATTATTTAACAACCACTTGAAAACGAATAATTTTGCAATTTTGACAAACTTCAAAATCAGCTGTCTTAATGCACATCATTGCCGTCTGTCAGGGTAAAATTTGAATTTGCATTATTTCGTTTTAATGCACATTAAAAATCCCCGTTTGTCTACAGTATAAGCGTATTTTATAAAAATTAATTTGTTTAAATAAACCATTGTGAATGCACAAAATAATCAATTTGTACTGCAACGCCATTGTGAATCAGAGACTTTATATACTGGGTTGTAGATGTCGCTGAAGGTAGTGGTGAAATTCTTTGCGCAAGGCGCGCACGGGTCCATCTAGTGTACAATAAAATAGTTAGAAACTGTAGTTAACAGCTTTGGCTTTTCGTGAAAACGTTTATGAATGTTGTGCTGTTGGAGACTACAAAATAGCTGGAGAGTTCTGGAGAGTTTGTAGACTTCTTTTTTGTTTAATAACAAATAAACAAAGCATAATCGCGAGACAGCAGAAATAGTCCATACCAATATGACAATATAACTTTTATAGGGATCTATCTATCAATACTATATGAAGTTGGGTTGCGAAAGTTACTATGGGGTGACTGTTAGCCTATTAATATATAGATACCGCTGAAATCTTTCATAAGGTAATGAAAACATGCACCAACTGAAATGATTAGATTTCGGCTTGTAGTAAGGCTACATATTATTTTCAACAACATTTGAAAGCTAATAGCTCCTGCTTTACATTTCTTTGCATGGATTTTGATATTTTTCTTTTTTCTCTTCTATTTTTTTAAATGCCTCTTCTGGTGTTGCTATAAAAATATTTTATTCTATATAACTAACTTCATTCTTAGTATGAAAAATACATTTTCTGCTTAGAAAATATACTATTCCAATATTTTATTGTAGTAGGCTACTACTTTTTTAGCCTCTTTTAAATGGAATAAATTGGTCACATTTGTTCGAGCATGTCCTATGAAGACACTAATTGTACAATTTTTATACCAAAATGGGTATAAATGTATACTACTTGCAGGACACCTGACTTCGATTCTAGGGATTCTCGGTGAATCGGCATTCTCGGTGAAGACAAAAATGGGAATTGTTTTTTTTTTAATTCTTTTAATGCAAGAAAAATTTAAATGACGCCAGCAACTACATATACTTTCCCATCGTGAAGTAAGACAGGTGACACCAATTGAACAGCTGTTTAATTTTTTTTTCTACTTTTTTCTGCTTTTTATTGATTTTCAAGTGTCAAATTTTTGTCAAAGCCAACAGATATTTTGTTCAAACATTCAAACTCACGATACATATTATCCAACAAAAAAAGAATAATATAATATAATTTAGCAATTTTTTACAAGCAGCAATCTCTTCACTTCTGTTTTGCTTCTGTTTATTTGTAAACAAACCAATGCGATTTGACAAACTTTTGACATCTGAAACAAAATTTCAACAACAACAGCAAACACACGAAGCTTCTGACGACGCAACCTGTATTTATAAACCTTGTACTTTCCTGCCTACTCTCCTACTACTTATAATATTTCGAAAATGGGACATTCCAGCCAAAAGAGGAAAACGGCATAAAATTTTAATGCTACTAATCATTCCTATTTATTCAGTTATCTGTAACTAAATGTGTATATTTTCCTAACATGGTAACAGAAATATAGAAAAATATGTAAAAACCCAAAATTTGTGTCCTTATAACTTTGACTTCACATCTTACTATTTTGCGGAAAAAGTTTGGTCATGTTTGCATTGCTGCATTAGCTATATTTTCATTTATAGAAAAAAATTTGCTAGTCATTCAAGTAAAGCAGAGAAAAATTAAAATAATTGCATAACATAAAATAAAAAACGGCATGTAATTTTTGTGTATACGTTCATTAAATTGGTTCATATGGGGTGTCCCAGGAGTCACACGAAAAGGCATACAAATTGGTCTGGTAACCTTAGGAATGACCCTACGAAACCAGATATTTCTGAAAGTAAGTACAAAGAGGCTGTTCATCGTCTAAATACATTTTTTGAGTTAAAAGGGTCATACTATGGTTTCTAGACTATTTTGAAATGTGTCCCAGGAGTCACACGAGTCTAAACTCTCATGTATTATTCAGATGAATTTTTTTTTTGAATTGTTTTTAGTTTTTATTATACAGTTTTAAATAATTGTTTCGAGAGATGTTGAATTCGACTTGTTTTTAATAAATATTTAATCAGAATTTTTAAGTAAATATTAATATTATTTTGCCTTAATTTTATTTTATTTCATTTAATTGGCTTGGTTTCAATTCTGCTGGGAGAAATTTATGAATAAGGTGGTCAAAAAGAGTTGAAACAATAATAAAACTGATTTCAATAATCTGGTATATTACATATTTAGCCCTTGTCCCAGGAGTCACAAAGACTTGTCCCAGGAGTCACAATTTAAATATTTAAAAATAGTTTATTGAATTTGAATATATAAAATATTTTTATAGAATATGGTACTCACACTCAGTTTCTTAGTAGTTACAAAGGAACTTGTTGTTATTTGGCCAATTCTTTTAATGCATTAATTGTATTGGATATTTATTCACATCGATAAATATATTTCATATCAATTTAATTCCCGATGTCAGCTTTTCAAGGCAAAGTTGACTCAGCTCTGGAGTCAAATGTCCGAGGAGTCACGATGGACTGTCCCAAATATAAAATTGAAGAAGCTACAAACTGTTTTTTTTTACTTTTTGTATATTAAATATGATATATTTCTTAAAAAAAAATTAAAAACAGAGAAATATTAATAAATCGGAATAATTTTTTAGCTTTTTTTAAAAAAAAAAATTGATTTTTCCACTCCAAGATAGAGGTCATAAACAGAAAAATATTGAAATATTGGGTTACAAATATGATAAATGAAGGGTTTATAACCAAATGGATCTAAGTGACTCCGAAATTTCACTTAGATCCTTTTGGTTCTGGGCCCTTAAAATGTAAAAAAAAAATATTGTGATAAAAAGTTTTCATATGTTTCAAGGCAAATTCAATTTAGTAAAAAAAAAAAACTTAACCTGCCCTGAACCCGCACTTCAACCAGCGAACGCACGCATCATAGCCGCATGACCTCGTGGAGGCCTTGTGGCGATTAATGTGGCGAATCATACCAAATTATTTAATTTAACAATGTTAACTTGTTAGTAAATATTTAACAATCTTCAACAACGTTCAGAACGTATTGCTTATTAAATGCCCAACACTATATTTCATGGCATTTGCCTTATCGCTTTATCGCTTTCCGGTAATTTTTCTTATGACTTAACTAATTTTTAGAACGGTAGTAATAAGTTAATAAAGTTGTGAACTTCGTAAAACAAAGTCGTTTTTGCTTATAAGTTCCACATTGGTGACCCAAACGTATTAAACACGTGGTTTTTTCTAATTTTTTATTGTAATGTCACTTCTTCTTCTTTAAATGGCCATCTAACCGCCTGAGCGATTTTGACCGTCCAACATAGCTCACCAGTCATTTCTTCTTTTCGCCAACTGGCGCCAATTGGAGACCCCACGAGATCGCAAATCGGTCTCCACTTGGTCCTTCCATCGGAGTGGTGGTCTTCCTCTTCCTCTGCTTCAACCGGCGGGTGCCAATAAGTATACCTTCTGGGCTGGAGTGTCTTCGTTCATTCGCACGACGTGGCCTAGCCAGCGAAGCCGCTGCCTTTTAATGCGCTGTACTATGTCGACGTCTGCGTAAAGCTCATACAACTCATCATTAAATCTTCTTCGGTACTCGCCGTCGCCAACGCGTAGAGGCCCATAAATCCTTCGCAGAACTTTTCTCTCGAATACTCCCAATGCAGCCTCGTCAGATGTTGTTAGTGTCCACGCCTCTGCACCATATAGCAGAACGGGAGCGATGAGTGACTTGTAGAGTGTGATTTTCGTGCGTCGAGAGAGGATTTTACTTTTCAATCGCCTACTCAGTCCAAAGTAGCATTTATTTGCAAGAAACCCATTTTTTCCGCTTCTTTTTCTAGTTTGGAGTAGGCAGAGGTTACGGCGCGGTTGTTAAGGCCGATAATGTCAATGTCGTCAGCATATGCTAACAGTTGCACGCTTTTATAGAACATTGATCCAGCGCGGTTAAGTTCTGCAGATTGTATTATTTTCTCCAACATCAAATTAAAGAAATCACACGATAGGGGGTCACCTTGTCTGAAACCTCGTTTAGTTTCAAACGGCTCGGAGAGCTGGTGGTGTTGCTCAATGTCATTTTGCAAAGCCGTATAAGTTTTGCGGGGAAACCAAATTCAGACATAGCGGCATATAGGCAGCTACTTTTCGTGCTATCGAAAGCGGCTTTAAAATCAACAAAGAGGTGGTGTGTGTCGATTCTTTTCTCACGGGTTTTCTCCAGGATTTGACGTATTGTAAAAATCTGGTCGATGGTAGATTTTCCAGGTCTGAAGCCACACTGATAAGGTCCAATCAGTCTGTTCACGTCAGGCTTCAATCGTTCGCACAATACGCTTGACAAGACCTTATATGCGATATTCAAAAGGCTGATTCCGCGATAGTTGGTGCAGTTTGCAGGATCACCTTTCTTGTGGATTGGGCACAGAACATTTAGATTCCAATCTTCGGGTATGCTTTCATCCGACCATATTCTGCAAAGAAGCTGGTGCATACGCCTTGCCAGCTCCTCGCCGCCATGCTTGAATAGCTCAGCAGGCAAACCATCAGCGCCAGCTGCTTTATTGTTTTTTAACCGGGATATTGCTATTCGGACCTCATTATAGTCGGGTTCTGGGACGTCAATTTCGTCGTCTTCGATTGTGGGTTCGGGTTCGAGCTCTTCTCTGGTTTCTTGCTCAATTTCTCCATTTAAAAGGGCAGAGAAGTGATCCCTCCATATCTCTAGTATTCTCTAAACATCAGTCACCAGGTCACCGTTCTCGTTCTTACAGGAATTTGCCCCGGGTTTGAAACCTTCCGTCATTCGCCGAATTTTTTGATAGAATTTTCGGGCATTATTCCCATTGGCTAGCATCTCAAGCTCATTGACTTCACGCTTTTCTGCCTCTCTTTTTTCGCCCGGAAAAGTCGCCTCGCTTCCCTTCTCAACTCGGGGTAGTGTTCACACACACTCCTTGTTGCACTCGATCTTAGAGTTGCCTTGTAGGCTTCGTTCTTTCTTTTCGTTGCAGCTCGGCACTCTTCATCATCGAATCAGTTGTTTCTTCTCGTTCGCCTGAATCCAATTACTTCTTCGGCTGCGGTACGGAGTGCTCCTGTGATATGCTCCCACTGCTCATGCATTCCACTGGGTTGAATTGTGCTCTCAGAGAGCAGGTGTGAGAGTCGGTCTGCAAAATCATTGGCGGTCTGTTGCGATTGCAGCTTTCCGACGTCCAGCTTTCCTTGCGTTTTCTGTTGCACCTGTTTTGTCGTACAGAGGAGGGTACGAATCTTAGCTGCTACCAGGTAGTGATCGGAGTCGATGTTTGAACGCTAGAAGCATGCCGTCCGTCTATCACAATGTGGTCGATCTGGTTTCGCGTTTTTCGATCGGGAGACAGCCATGTAGCCTGATGGATCTTCTATGCTATGACCATTTTTCGGGCACTGGCGAAGTCGATCAGCCTCTACCCATGTGGCGAAGTCTGGTCGTGCAGACTGAACTCCTCGACTGTGGGTCCAAATACACCCTATTTGCCCACCCTGGCGTTAAAGTCATCAAGCACGACTTTGATGTCATGACGGGGCAGCGCTCGTATGTTCCTTCCAGGCGCTCGTAGAATGCATCCTTTTCCACGTCGTCTTTCTCTTCCGTCGGAGCGTGGGCGCAGATAAACGAGATGTTAAAGAATCGTACTTTTACGCGGATTGTAGCGAGACGCTCATTCACGGGTGTGAACGACAGTACTCGATTACGGAGTCTCTCCTTGTCCTTGTTTTGTTTGCGTGTGTCGTCATCTATCTCGTCATCATATCCGAGGCTTTTTTGGATTTCATTGGTACGATGCTTTACGTGGTGGGTCCCAAACCCAACGCAAAACCCGTTCCACGGGAGGTTGTAATTTAAGTGAACGTTTATGTAGCGAGCCGCTTGATCCAAGACAGACGCCCGCTTGCAGCCGCACCACTAGGTGATCAGACGCTGCTTGTAAACCCCTGGTAAGCCCTTAAACCGATTATGTCGGAGTGGCCTTGCCAGGTTGTCGCCTTCTCACGTTTAGCTCACCACCAAATGGGTGTTTGGTGGCTACCCAGAGGATACTTGGACGTAAGCGCCCCGAAGTAGTGAGCTGCTTGGACCGCATGCAAAAGAATCGCTCTGGCCATTCCCAAGTGAATGGCGATCAGAAACTTTCCCCACTTACGTGGACTTCTACACGCGGACCCATCCCGTCTTTTCTTTTTTACATTAACTTAAAAACAAACTTTTTTACATTAACTTAACAAACAAAGCTGCAAATTATTTAAAGTTTAAATTTAACCAGTAAAGAACGTTACAGTGGGTATATCAAAAAATGCCCATAAAAAATGGAAAACTCGATTTGTCTAGGGAGGGGAATCAGCTGGGATTTTCGTTACAACAGGAAAATGTTACTTAAAATGAACTTAAAACTTCCCCAAATACCTTTTTCGTCATGATTTTTCCACCAAAATAATACGCTTTAAGCACACTGTGACCCCCTAGTCAGTCGAGTTGACATATCTTGGTAAATTCTCAGTGAAATTAACCTTTTTTAAAAAGCCCCTCCGGAACTACAGTCCTTTGAAAAAAAAAACAAAATAGATCGGCAACGGAAAACATTCCCCTAAGCAAAAAGAAAAAATTTACGAAACAAATATTGAACCTATGCAGCGCAGTGCTCGCAATTACAAAGAAAATTGTAGAACACCACCCAAAGTAAAAAAAAAATATATTGAGAAAAGTGACAATGGAGTGAACTTATTAGTATTGCAGTACAAAAAGGTAATAGTGCGAAAAAAAATAAGCACCTACACAATAAGTAAAAATTGCTGCTAAACAATGAGAATTTGACCGAAGAAGGACCATGGCGCAAGGACAAGCTCAATTGGTAGACGTATATTTGGTAGAAGAGCTAGCGAGAAGGGAGCAGCTGCTAAATGCGTACCTTGAACTGCAGCATAAACAACAAAGACAACAGGAGCAGCCCCAAAGGCAGCAATTAGACCAACAAATGCTTTTCAAAAGCATTAATCAGCTGCCAATATTTACCGGTCAAAACGACGTGACCGTAAACTTATTTTTCTGCAACGCAGAATACCTACTCTCAACAATACACCACCATGAATTGAAAAGGGAAGCTGTACGAACAATATTCTACAAGGAAAGGAGAGGCGAACAACGTGATAAATAATCTCGCGCAACCAGATAATAGGAGCACCACGAAATATACAGAAAGGTGACAAATATTCGGATAAACGCGATGAGTGAATTAGCCATAGAGCTACAGAATCTTATTTATTTATTTATTTATTTATTCGGTCTAAAAAGTACAAGCTTTTTTACAGACTATAACTAATTAAAAATAGAATGTGTGTCTGTGTGCCCCTTATAGGCGTCCAAAGTACTCAACCGATTTTTCTGAAATTTTCTCAGTATATTCTTGGGATCATGGGTTAAAGCATAGGCCATATTAATTTTTGGAAAAGTGGACGGTGCCACGCCCCCAGGCTATATAAAACTACAATTCTTCATAACTCTGAACATATTTGGTCTAAATTAATGATTTTTGGATATGTGCGTCCTTTGGTCAAGATTTATGAAATTTTGGACAAGTGGGCGGTGCCACGCCCACATTTTTTGTGTTTTGTTTGTACTTCAATAATCTCCAAAGCTTTTGGTGGATCTCTTTTAAACTTTCCAGATTGGTTCAGAAAATTGTTGTGTACGATTCAGGCCTTATCAATTTTTGGAAAAGTAGGCGGTGCCACGCCCCCAGGCTATATAAAATTTAAATTCTTCATAACTGTGGACATGTGTGTCCCTTGGTCAAGAATTATATAATTTGGGAAAAGTGGGCGGAGCCACGCCCATATTTTTTGTATTCAATACTTTGTTTGTACTTCAATAATGTCCAAAGTTTATGGTTGATCTGTTTTAAACTTTTCCAATACGTTAAAATCTTCGTTGGGTACGACATGCATAGGCTACATTTGTAAATTTTTTGGAAAAGTGGGCAGTTCCAAGACTAAGTAATCTTTCAATTCGTTTTATCCCTGAATGTATTTGCTTTAGTGACATTTTCACGTTCTTAAATCTTGATCAAAGCACTTAATTTTTTTTGTTTGTTATTGCCGTTCATACATATCCAGAGTATTATAGGTAGATATAGGATATAATTAAATAAATACTAACTATACATCTGCTCAGCAGCGCATAATGGTTTTTGTCATACCCATTGAGTTCAAAAGATCCGTTTTTTGAGTTGGACATCCAAAAAATGTATTTGATTATACCAAAGACGTTAAAACCAGAAACATTTTATATCCTAAAGCACTGCATTAAATGGAATGTTAAAAGTTAATAGAAAAATATTTGAAAATGTATTTCTAGGGAAGTCACTGGTCAGGGAGAACAACGTCTGCCGGGTCTTCTAGTCTTATAAATAACAAGTAAGGAAGTCTAAGTTCGGGTTAACCGAACATTAAACACCAAGCGTTAGTTTTCAGAACGAGATACAAATACCATGACTTGCCAATGATATAGGCCCTAGAATCTCATTTGAACTTTTCTATATCAAAAAAGGGGGCGTGGTTGTCATCCGATTTCGCCCATTTTAAACACCAACCTGCCTTGGCCAGAAAGTAACCTGTGTACCAAATTTCATGCGAATATCTTAAGTTTTACTCAACTTATGTTAATTTATGTGATTTTTGATATCGAAAAAGTGGGCGTGGCTATCATCCGATTTCGAAAATTTTCACAGCAGCTCACCTTGGCCAGAAAGTGGCCCGCATAACAAATTCCATGCAAATATCTCAGTTTTCACGCAAGTTATGTCAATTTATGTGATTTTCGAGGTTTTCGATATCGAAAAAGGAGGCGTGGTTATCATCCGATTCTTCCCATTTTCAATAGCAACCTACCTTGGCCAGAAAGTAACCTGTATGCAAAATTGCATGCAAATATCTCAATTTTTACTCAAGTTATCGTGTACACGGACGGACAGACGGACGGACATGCCTTAATCAATTCCTCTTTTCAACCTAAGAACTTTCATATATGGAACTCTATATCTAACTCGATTATTTTGCGCCGTTACATAGTACCGTTATGTGGACAAAAATATAATACCCTTGTACTTGTACTAGTACGCTGGGTATAAAAATGAATGTGTGTCTGTGTGTCCTTTATAGGCGTCCAAAGTACTCAACCGATTTTTATGAAATTTTCACAATATATTCTTGGGATCATGGGTTAAAGCATAGGCTATATTAATTTTGGAAAAGTGGGCGGTGCCACGCCCCCAGGCTATATAAAACTACAATTCTTCATAACTCTGAATATATTTGGTCTAAATTAATGATTTTTGGATATGTGTGTCATTTGGTCAAAATTTATGTAATTTTTGAAAATTGGGCGGTGCCGCGCCCACATTTTTTGTGTTTTGTTTGTACTTCAATAATGTCCAAAGTTTTTGGTGGATCTCTTTTAAACTTTCCAGATTGTTTCAGAAAATTGTTGTGTACGATTCAGGCTATATCAATTTTTGGAAAAGTAGGCGGTGCCATGCCCCCAGGCTATATAAAATTTAAATGCTTCATAACTCTGAACATATAGGGTCTAACTTAATGATTTTTGGATATGTGCGTCCTTTGGTCAAGATTTATGTAAGTTTGGAACAGTGGGCGGTGCCACGCCCACATTGTTTGTGTTTTGTTTGTACTTCAATAATGTCCAAAGCTTTTGGTGGATCTCTTTTAAACTTTCCAGATTGGTTCAGAAAATTGTTGTGTACGATTCAGGCTATATCAATTTTTGGAAAAGTAGGCGGTGCCACGCCCCCGGGCTATATAAAATTTAAATTCTTCATAACTCTGAACATATAGGGTCTAACTTAATGATTTTTGGATATGTGCGCCCTTTGGTCAAGATTTATGTAATTTTGGAAAAGTGGGCGGTGTCACGACCACATTTTTTTAGTTTTGTTTGTACTTCAATAATTTCCAAAGCTTCTGGTGGATCTCTTTTAAACTTTCCAGATTGGTTAAGAAAATTGTTGTGTACGATTCAGGATATATCAATTTTAGGAAAAGTAGGCGGTGCCACGCCCCCAGGTTATATAAAATTTAAATTCTTCATAACTCTGAACATATTGGGTCTAAATTAATGATTTTTTAACATGTGCGTCCTTTGGTCAAGATTTATGTAATTGTGGAAAAGTGGGCGGTGCCACGCCCACATTTTTTGTGTTTTGTTTGTACTTCAATAATGTCCAAAGTTTTTGGTCCATCTCTTTTAAACTTTCCAGATTGGTTCGGAAGATTGTTCTGTACGATTCAGGCTATATCAATTTTTGGAAAAACAGGCGGTGCCACGCCCCCAGGCTATATAAAATATAAATTCTTCATAACTCTGGACATGTGTGTCCCTTGGTCAAGAATTATATAATTTATATAAGAGGGCGGAGCCACGCCCATATTTTTTGTATTCAATACTTTGTTTGTACTTCAATAATGTCCAAAGTTTATGGTTGATCTGTTTTAAACTTTTCCAATACGTTAAAATCTTCTTTGGGTACGACATGCATATGCTACATTTGTAAATTTTTTGGAAAAGTGGGCAGTTCCAAGACCACAAACTAAGTAATCTTTCAATTCGTTTTATCTCTGAACGTATTTGCTTTAGTGACATTTTCACGTTCTTAAATCTTAATCAAAGCACTTAATTTTGTTTGTTTGTTATTGCCCTTCATACATATCCAGAGTATTATAGGTAGATATAGGATATAATTAAATAAATACTAACTATACATCTGCTCAGCAGGGCATAATGGTTTTTGTCATACCCATTTAGTTCAAAAGATCCGTTTTTTGAGTTGGACATCCAAAAAATGTATTTGTTTATACCAAAGACGTTAAAACCAGAAACATTGTATGTCCTAAAGCACTGCATTAAATGGAATGTTAAAAGTTAATAGAAAAATATTTGAAAATGTATTTCGAGGGAAGTCACTGGTCAGGCAGAACAACGTCTGCCGGGTCTGCTAATCTTATAAATAAAAATTAATGTGTGTCTGTGTGTCCTTTATAGGCGTCCAAAGTACTCAACCGATTTTTATGAAATTTTCACAGTATATTCTTGGGATCATTGGTTAAAGCATAGGCTATATTAATTTTTGGAAAAGTGGGCGGTGCCACGCCCCCAGGCTATATAAAATTTAAATTCTTCATAACTCTGAACATATAGGGTCTAAATTAATGATTTTTGGATATGTGCGCCCTTTGGTCAAGATTTATGTAATTTTGGAAAAGTGGGCGGTGTCACGCCCACATTTTTTGTGTTTTGTTTGTACTTTAATAATTTCCAAAGCTTTTGGTGGATCTCTTTTAAACTTTCCAGATTGGTTAAGAAAATTGTTGTGTACGATTCAGGATATATCAATTTTAGGAAAAGTAGGTGGTGCCACGCCCCCAGGCTATATAAAATATAATTCTTCGTAACTCTGAACATATTGGGTCTACATTAATGATTTTTGGAAATGTGCGTCCCTTGGTCAAGATTTATATAATTCGGGAAAAGTGGGCGGTGCCACGCCTACATTTATTTGTGCTTCTTTTGTGCTTCAATAATTTCCAAAGTTTATGGTCCATCTCTTTTAAACTTTCCAGATTGGTTCAGAATATTGTTGTGTACGATTCAGGCTATATCAATTTTTGGGAAAGTAGGCGGTGCCACGCCCCCAGGCTATATAAAATTTAAATTCTTCATAACTCTGGACATGTGTGTCCCTTGGTCAAGAATTATATAATTTGGAACAGTGGGCGGAGCCACGCCCATATTTTTTGTATTCAATACTTTGTTTGTACTTCAATAATGTCCAAAGCTTATGGTTGATCTGTTTTAAACTTTTCCAATACGTTAAAATCTTCGTTGGGTACGCCATGCATAGGCTACATTTGTAAATTTTTTGGAAAAGTGGGCAGTTCCAAGACTAAGTAATCTTTCAATTCGTTTTATCCCTGAATGTATTTGCTTTAGTGACATTTTCACGTTCTTAAATCTTGATCAAAGCACTTAATTTTGTTTGTTTGTTATTGCCGTTCATACATATCCAGAGTATTATAGGATTTTCATAAAATCATAATAGTGGCCTTATGTGGTAGATATAGGATATAATTAAATAAATACTAACTATACATCTGCTCAGCAGCGCATAATGGATTTTGTCATACCCATTGAGTTCAAAAGATCCGTTTTTTGAGTTGGACATCCAAAAAATGTATTTGATTATACCAAAGACGTTAAAACCAGAAACATTGTATATCCTAAAGCACTGCATTAAATGGAATGTTAAAAGTTAATAGAAAACAAGTAAGGAAAGGGCTGTCTTCGGCTGTGCCGAAGGCTTTATACCTTTCATGAATACGCACAACTTTTCTAAGTGTCCGATCCTTACTTAAAATTACTTACAAACTCTCCAAAACTGTTAATTTAAAAATACATAGCCAAACCACATTTATCGGAGCAATCGGTAATATGGGAGCTATATGTTATGTAAGTCCGATCTGTATGATTTTCACTACACACAAGTACCAAACCTGCAAAATTTTAAGTTTCTAGCTTTCTATTTGCAACCTGTATAGCCCAAAACCCATTTATCGAAACTATCGATTATATGGGAGCTATATGTTATGTTGGTCCGATCTAGGTGATTTTCACTACACACATTACTTATATAGCATGTACTAAACCTGCGAAATTTCGCTCTAATAGCTTTTTAATTGCAAGAGTTATAGGCCAAAACCCGTTTATCGGAACAATCGATTGTATGGGAGCTATGCGTTCTATCGGTCCGATCTTGCTGGTTCCGACAAATGATTAATCCTGGCAAAATGGCGCCTGCTTGCAAAATTTCATCGAGATATCTCTAAAACTGAGGGACTAGTTTGCGTTCAAACAGACGGACGGACAGACGGACAGACGGACAGACGGACATGGCTAAATCAACTCAGCTCGTCGCCCTGATCATTTCGGTATACTTAATGGTGGGTCTATCTCTTCTTCTTCTCACACTTACAAACATCGGACCAAAGTTATAATACCATTTCATGTTCATGAAAGGTATAAATATTTGAAAATGTATTTCTAGGGAAGTCACTGGTCAGGCAGAACAACGTCTGCCAGGTCTGCTAGTATCTTATAAATAACAAGCAAGGAAGTCTAAGTTCGGGTGAACCGAACATTAAATACCCAGCGTTAGTTTTCAGAACGAGATACAAATACCATGACTTGGCAATGATATAGTCCCTAGAATCTCATTTTAAATTTTCTATATCAAAAAAGGGGTCGTGGTTTTCATCCGATTTCGTCCATTTTCAATAGCAACCTACCTTGGGCAAAAAGTAACCTGTATAACAAATTTCATGCAAAGATCTACATTTTTACTCAAGTTATGTTAATTTATGTGATTTCCAAATTACCGATATCGAAAAAGGCGGCGTGGTTATCATCCGATTTCGTCCATTTTCAATAGCAACCTACCTTGGTCAGAAAGTAGCCTGCATAACAAATTCCATGCAACTATCTCAGTTTTTACGCAAGTTATGTCAATTTATGTGATTTTCGAAATTTTCCATATTCAAAGAGGGGGCGTGGTTATCATCCGAATTCGCCCATTTTCAATAGCATCCTACCTTGGCCAGAAAGTAGCCTGCATAACAAATTCCATGCAAATATCTCAGTTTTTACGCAAGTTATGTCAATTTATGTGATTTTCGAAATTTTCGATATCGAAAAAGGGGGCGTGGTTATCATCCGATTTCGCCCATTTTCAATAGCAACCTACCTTGGCCAGAAAGTAACCTGTATGCAAAATTTCATGAAAATATCTCAATTTTTACTCAAGTTATCGTGTACACGGACGGACAGACGGACAGACGGACATGCCTTAATCAATTCCTCTTTTCAACCCAAGAACTATCATATATGGAATCCCATATCTAACTCGATTATTTTGCGCCGTTACATAGTACCGTTATGTGGACAAAATTGATATACCCTTGTACTAGTACTAGTACGCTGGGTATAAAAATGAATGTGTGTCTGTGTGTCCTTTATAGGCGTCCAAAGTACTCAACCGATTTTTATGTACAATATAGGCTATATTAGTTTTTGGAAAAGTGGGCGGTGCCACGCCCCCAGGCTATATAAAATTTAAATTATCATAACTATGAACATATTGGTCTAAACTAATGATTTTTGGATATGTGTGTCCCTTGGTCAAGATTTATTTAATTTGAGAAAAGTGGGCGGCACCACTCCCAAATTTTTTGTGTTTGGTTTGCACTTCAATAATGTCCAAAGTTTTTGGTGGATCTCTTTTAAACTTTCCAGATTGGTTCAGAATTAGGCTATATTAAGTCACGGGTCAGGCAGAACAACGTCTGCCGGGTCTGCTAGTAAAATATAAAGCAGATGAGTTGATCGTGTATTACAGAGGATGACAGGGAATTTATTTAACTAATATCGAAAGTGTGTTAATACATCAAAAGAAATGACACAGGGCACTTTGCTAGATAAGATATATGAAATCACACAACTAGGGGAAATAATAAAAATTATGAACCATAGGAGATTTGAAGACACATGCATACGACCAGAGTATAGGAAAATAAATAGAAGAGACGAAAGGTCAAACCATATTGAATGGCCAAGGAAAAATCCGAAAACAGACCGTTACGACCACCAACGGCTACTACTACGGATAGAGATACAGGACACAACGACAAGACTTCAGGACAAGTAAGACAGAACTTAAATCAAAATACTTATTACAAGCAAGCTAGCTAAGGGCAAATCAAGCAATCAAACAATATGTAAACCAGAATAGAGATAATATGTCTTACCAAAGAAGGCAGGGACCTTGAAATAATCATCAAATTACGGGGAATTCAGGCCAACTTCACAGGTCCCCAAAGGTAGGAAACCCTATTCCAAATTCCGGCCAAAATCGCTGGAATCAACCCAGGCAAGACCGAGAGGAACCAATTTAAGTTGACAATATAAATAAAGATAAACAACAAGATTTTGTTGAGTTAAATTCGTGTGAATGTTGCAGAAATCGAGAAGATAAAAATCTAGGCGATGAAGAAGAGCAAAGTCTTCCCACCATAACTTTAACGTTTAAAACGAAAAAATATAAGGCTCTCATAGATACTGGAGAAAGTATAAGCCTTGTTGACAGTAGTATAAACGATTTTACAAGAATTTTATTAAAAAAAGCTGTTAGATTTAGCACAATAACTAAAAACGAAGTTATTAAATATGAAGTGCTTACAGATGCACCTAAGGAATTCAATCTACCACATTATGCAGAAAAAAGATGGAAAATGACTCAGCTAAGAGGACGAAAAGATAGTTTTATTATAGGCATTGATTAACTTAATTGTTTTAATGAACCAATAAATTTGGTAGACGGTTGTATAATGCTCAACAAAAGGAACGTCCGTGGTCGAAATTCGACCAACTTAAGTGTATGTATGTAAAATGAAGGATTTTTAAAATCTTTCTAAAGTATGCTCTTCGACCTCTGAATTTTTCTGACCCAATGCCTTCAACGTTCAACGTTCTCTACGGAATTTCTAACCCCTCTATGGAGATAATCTTAGAACTAATTATGCCTGTAATGCTCCTATTGCCCGTGCTATACGTGAGTTTAACTCACTGAGCATTACGGTTTCCTTGGATTTTTCAATACCAAGGCCGAATTTTTAATTCCCAGTTGGAAACGGTAATGCAAAAAGTAGTCTATCACTTGCACTATTTACGCATTGCATCATTGCACTATTTACATGCATGACTATTAACACAGCACATGTCCTACGAAAGTAATGTGTCGCTCGCAACAAACTGAAGTGACAAACTATACATTACTTTTTATAAATGAAAAGATGCATTGCAATGGACACATTATATCTACCATTACTTTGCATGATAGAAAAGAGGCCTTTATTTTGTGCAAATTATTTTGTGCAGTGTTACGGTTTATAAAACAAAATACAAGCTATGACCATTATTAGGACTACCACAGGGGTTGTATGTATGTATGTATGTATGTATAATCTTTATTTTCACGTAATTATTTACAATTTTTTGAGGTTTACAACATGAAAATAAAATAAAAAAAAAACAAGAAAATAGATAATGGCATTAGATGCTCATTCAAGGAGCAGAGAAAATGCCATTTCATTCGTTTAGTAATTATAATGCTTGTGGGGCGCATAATAATAACAAAATATAGTTCATTACAATTGAAAAGATAAAAAATATGTACAAAGAAAGGTGTGAATATTACATGTACGTTAGTATATTAGAACAAAAAAAAAAAAATCAAAATTACAGATGTTAAAGTACTCACATCTTACGTTATAGGTCTCAAAAGAATTTCAATAACCTCATGATTGATACCAAGTAGCCACTGCTTCACTTCCCTCAGAAATGCTGGTAGCCTTCTAATGAGTCGTATTAGAGCAGGTAGTTTGTTGTATAGATTACATGATACGATGGTGTAAAAGTTACGATAAAGTGTAGTGCGAAAGCTAGGAACTTTTGTTTGAGATAACGTCTTATTTCTAAGATTGTAAAGGTTGTATATTGGGCTTTGCGTATACCCGCTTCTTATAAAAAAAAATTTTATGACTTTAAAATAGTATAAGTGCCGCACAGGAAGAATATTTAATTTTTTGAATAGATCAATAGAGTGAGTTAAACGACCGACTTTACATATTCTTCGGATTAGACACTTCTGTAGTATTAAAAGCGGATGGATCTTACTAGCGTAGGCACCACCCCAACAACTGATTCCGTATTGCAATTTTGAATGGATTAGTCCATGATACACCAATAACAATATTCTATTGGAACACAGTTTTCTTAGGTTATAGAAGGAACGAAGAGCTGATAACATATAAGATTTCATTGCAGAAATATGCGATGACCAACTTAGATTTTGATCGATTATAACACCCAAATATTTGAAATTAGAGGCGACTTCGATTTCAAAACATTTACTGTCACAACTTATTTTCTCATCAAAGCTGACAGTTTTAATATTTTGAGTACAAGTAGTTAGACACAAACGATGACGCATACCAGGGCCGTGCGCAGGAATTGGCCTTGGGGGGGGTTTTAATTTATATTTGCATTCGCATACATTTTTCACTATGTTAAACATACTTGCTGAAACAGATACCTAGACCCATATATCACAAATTTAAATGTTCTTTAACTTTCCTGAAACTGCATACTCTCATGCCTAAAACTACTATTTTTTTGGTTGTACACATTTTTCTGTATTTGATAGAGAATTGGTGATGTGATGGCGTATATCAGCTAACTAAAAGTGCAAAAAAAGACTCCTTTCGGACCATAAAACGCTCATTTCTCAGAACTTTACTCTCCAAAATGAGCTTCTTTCGGAGCCCAAATGGAGCGAAAAATCGCTCTACGCGGGCACTCCAACGAAGTCATAAAAAAGAGTCCGAAATGAGTCCGATTTCGATGAATTTGAAGCGTTTTTTGACTCTTTCTAAATAAACTGCGGAGCCTTTTATTGGTGCTTTTCTGAACCTTTTTCGGATCCTTTTATTCCTCCATTCTGAGGGTTTCTGGAGCCTTCTCAGACGCCTTTCGGAGCCCTTTAATTGGTGCTTTTCTTTCATTCATCCATTCAGAGGGTTTTTGGACACTTTTCGGAGCCTTTTATTGGTGTTTTTCTGAAGCTTATTTGGGGTCGTTTTTTATTTATTTTGGGTCATAATTTCCTTGCGCAATTTTTGACTCCTAACTATTCTGCCGTCACCAACTCTGACTTTCTAAACAATTTAATTAATTGTCCAACTATATGCGCCAATGATGTTCTTATTTATCTGAAAACCTTGAAGGAACCTTTTAAATGCGGACCTGATAGGATTCCTACATGCTTCTTGAAGAAGTGTGCTAACAATATTTACCAACCCCTTACCAATTTGTTCAATCTGTCACTAAAGTGTGGTGTTTTTCCAAAAGCATGGAAAGACACGTGGCATAGCAAAGCTCTCTGCCATCCCAAAAGTGTGTGAAGATATTGTTACCAATCAGCTTACAATTTTAATCCAATCTTTCGTGCCCTTACTGAATATAATAAGCTCTCGAAGAGTCTAACTTTTGACTTTTCCTTGCCACGAGTAACCTTTAAGTCTGTCATCGAATTAAGTTTATAATACATTTGTTTATTTATTTTTAATATTTGTAATATTTTTTATACTTTTAACTTATTAATTTTAACTTTTCTTTGTATATAGTCTGTAAGATGAATAATCATAGACTGAATGAATAAATAAATAAATAAATAAATAAATCCTATCTCTACCTTGATTTCCGACTGTCAACACGGGTGCTGTAAGGGAAAGTCCACCGTTACAAACTTACTTGAATTTACTTTGATTTCAGCAAAGCTTTCGATAAAGTGTGTCACTCTTTACTTATTCATAAACTGGATCAGTTGGGTTTCCAGCCGGGTCTCAATCGCTAGATCTCTTCTTGCCTTAGCGACAGAGCACAAAAAGTAGTGTTTAAAAATTGTGAATCCGATGTTATTTATGTCTCCTCAGGAGTTCCACAAGGAAGCCATCTTGGCCCAATTCTGTTCTTGTTGCTTATAAATGATATTTCTACAGTAATATAATTTTCGAAAATTTTAATATATGCCGACGATGTAAAGCTTTTTATGTCATTCGAAGAAGCTTCAATCAGATCTAAATACACTTGCTACTTGGTGCGATTTAAATTATATGCCGTTTAATCTAAAGAAATGTAAATACATGCGTTTTTCGAGAGGAAAATCACAGCCAGCTTCCTATACAATTAACAGTTATAGTCTTGAGCAAATGTATGATTTTGTTGACCTTGGGGTTACTATGGATTACAAACTCAGTTTCAACTGCCACATTAACGTAACAGTCAATAAAGCTAGAGGCGTTCTAGCATTTGTTAAACGATGGTCTAAAGAATTTAGCGACCCTTTGTAACTTAAACTCTCTTTACTACATTAGTCAGACCGATACTTGAATACGGTTCTATAATTTGGAACCCGCGTTACCAGGTCCACGTGGATCGCTTAGAATCAGTTCAAAAACAATTTTTACTATTTGCCTTAAGAGATCTTCACTGGGATCCCTTGTTTAATTTGCCATCGTATACGAGTCGCTTAAAACTAATTAATCTTCACAGCCTTTCTAGTCGGAGGGAAATGCTTGGAATTGTCTTCATGATTAAATTACTAAATGGTTCAATCGTAAGCCCGTTTCTTTTGAGCGAAGTGAACTTCAATGTACCTTCTCGTCCATCAAGACATTTTAAACCACTTATCTTGAAACAGTGCCGAACTAATTTTGAATTAAATGAGCCTTTCTCATTCTGGTACGTTTGATATTCCAGACTCACTATGCAGCATAAAAAGGTCAATTCTTTCTATCCTAAATACATAGCAACAATTTTTTTTCATATCCTTTGTTTCTTATCTTTATTCTTAACAATAAACTTTTCGCTGTCAACTAATGATTTATTAATTGTGTAATCTTTTTTACTTAGCTGGTGAGGTTTTCTCTGTAGCTGAGCAGTTTTAGATCTCGACGATTAACAAACCAAAGCCTTTCAAAGACTCGGCACGAAAGAACAATCCGCGCGTATTGCGGACGCGCCGGTCGGGTGGGATATGGTGGATAATCCGTTGGGAATTATTATTATTATTATAAATAATAAAAAAATAAGGTTTATGAATTTTTATTGACACTATTCGGAAAATATGAAATATGCTATGTTTATTTTCCACAGACTATTGATAAACGTCCATGAAAAATGCGATCTTTATCTTCTGTTAGGTAAAATAAAAAAAACCTCAGAAAATGTGCCGTGGTGTTTTTGTTTTGTTTTTCGCGTCTAACCGGTGTTCATTTATTCTCACATTAAGAGGGCGTTTGGTAGTTCCCACATATACCTTGGAGTATAGAAGTGAAGTGAAGTGTAAGGAAGCTAAAAGCGAAGCTCCTAGCAAAAAATAAGAAAAAGAAACACAAAAGAGCGCAAATCACTATACAAAAACTATTGCCACGTAAGTTTTTCTGTTCCCGTAGCGTTTTTGCAGTCCTTGAAAAGCGGTGTTTGCGAATATTTTAGCAAATTGTTTTTTTTCTATTGTTTTCGCTTTCGCATATTGGAAGGATTGCACAAGCGAGACGGTATATATATAAACTTTACAAAGTGTCAAATACAGCTGATCTTGTCACCCAAAGGTGGGGCTAGATCAGCGAGGCAGCTGACGTTTGGCAGTGCTGCCAAGGTAGCAAAGACACAACCCTTTGTTTCGGCCACTAGGGGTGGGAATAAATTAAGGAAAAATATATAAACAGAGCTAAAATAAAATAAACAAAAAAGTTAATATAACCAAATAATAATAAAATTAATAACAATATAATCTTACTACTAAAAATAATAATAAAATAAATACCTTTGAACAAATCGGCTGTGGTGCTTAGCTGGAGCGGCCGTGGCTCGAAAGCACCCCGGTCGAATTGGTATTTTTAAAGAAAAGAAAAAGAACGAGAATTCTCGTTATAAATGTGGCCGTGTATTTAAATTGAAAGTTGTAATTTTACAAGTTGTTTTTACCTTAAATATTGGTTGCCGGTGAAAGTCCTGGGGTGGCCGTGATGTGGTTTCGTCAACGCTCGCTGGAAAAGTAGACGGCTGGCCAGTCGCGGACAACCGTTGAACCGCAAATTTCAGCCTCCGGTTTTAAGGGGAGGTGAACCGACACATGCACACCCACATGCATGTATATGTTTGCTGACAAACATGAATATGCGTATAGGTATATACATGTGGGCGGCTTGGTGTTGGGGTTTTGTATAAAATGAAAAGTGACATTAGGGTGGCGCATTTTTTTAGATTTTAGGCATCGGGCCTAAACATGCCGGCCCCCTTGCGATACGCAACATCTTAATCCGCCCCCAGGATTTCCGACCACGTCCTCTTAAAACTACTGGCTTAGAGCTAGGATGGTGAGTGCCGGATGGCGCCGTCACCACAGTCTGTCCTCGAGTAACCTCCCAAAGTTTGAGGTTTTGGCCGTACCACCGCTTCGTACCTAGAGCTAGGTGGAAGAAACTTTGAAAAAATAAAAAGTTGTACATTTCTTGCCAGTAAGTTGTATTATTTACGTATGTACATGCATATGGAGACCCATACACGAGAAGAAGAGGAAAAAAAAATTTTATTTTTATTTTAGGCTTAATCTAATCTTACATACTAATGGTTAAGGTTGCGTAGCTGGTGCGGCAGTGTGGCCAGTCTACGCAGGTGTAAATCCCGGAGCTGGGACTTAGCTGGCACGGCTGAGTGGCCAGTCTAAGCTCTCGACAGGTAAAGGCTTTAGCTGGCACGGCTGAATAGCCAGTCTAAGTTTTCGAGTTTATATGACAACTCGTTCGAAAGGGCCGGAACGGCAGTGAGTCCGGTACCCCGTGTACTGGTCGGAACGGCAGTGAGTCCGAACCAGGTTCGATGATTCCGCCGTTATACGAACGGCGCTGGTAAGCGTGGGTGGCGAGAGCGCTATAATTTGGCTAATTTGTCTATGATTTTACTTTACTTATGAGGCCTCGCAGGCTAAGGCAACTAAATGATTGGCAGACATTTTTGCAAAAAGTTGCCGTACGGCACCGTCCCACTGGAACGCTTCCAAAGAAAATTTGATTGGAAGTAGAGAATCACCCTGTAGTGCGTTTTGCTATTTTTTGTGTACCTACATATGTACATATATGTATTTATTCTGCTATGGTTCACTGGTGCCCATTAGGGCTGCGCACACAGCGACATTTCCGCTTTGGTCGGTACTGACATTCGGTACCGATCCGGGTAGAGAGTGTGAGGCGAGGGCGGTTTTCGGATTTGTTATGGTTGTTTTGTAGGCAAAACAGTCCTGCCCCTCCGAAAAACCAAACCCAAAATCATAAAAAAGTTCAGCAACCCGAAAAAAAAATTTTTTCGAAGTGAAAAATAACTTTTTATTTCTTGGACTTTTTTAATTTTTTTTGGCCTCGGCACGGTCGCCTAGGAGTGGGACGAACGTAGATTTCGTCCCCCCTTCGCCCGCAGTAAGCGGTCCCGATTTTTCGGCATGTCGGGTTTTTTGGTACCCGTCGCCAAAACCGTAGCATCACTAGCGCGCTGGCGTGATCATCAGCAAACATATTTACATATATGTATGGTGCTCGCATTGAGCGACGGTTCAATTGAACCACACATACATACATATGTTTACTCACGCTTTGCTAGTGAGTGGTCAGCAGAGCTCGCGACCGAAAAATATGTCGTACATAAATATTTACGTTTACTTACAATGGTAGGTAAAGAAGAGGTGCGAAACAAAGAAAATTCATTGTTCATTTTTTCTCTGCTAGCGTAGCAGAGAAAAATGGCACAATTCATTATTATAATTGTTTTCGGCACGCGTGGTCACCAGCAGTAGGATAGGTAAGTAAATTTGTATTTATTGCTGAAAATTTTATGCCTAACCTAATTTCCTTTATTTTCAGATCGGCATGGACACATTGGGCACCTGGATGCAGATGGGGTGGATCGCCTGGACGGCGCATGGGCGTATTGGCAGAATTAGGTAAGTTTTATTCGCGCTGCCCGAAATACTGTATCGTTTCGGTAGCAGCGCAAATTAATTAGAAAAATAAACTGTGTCAAATGCTGTGGCGGCCGGCACATGCTTTTGAGACACATTTGCATGTACATATATGTACGTAGGTATATACATTTGGTGCAAATCTTAATATTTTGTTTTTTTCTTTGCAGGTTTTCATGCGGGTTGGACTTTCATTTCATTTCATTTCATTTCATTTATTTGCAGTCAATGGAATAAATCCTTACAGACTAAATATATTAAATAGTTCTTAAACTAAGTGTAGAGCTTAAATTATGAAACTAATATACATAGTTATATGGACCGGAGAACTTAAAATGCAGAGTTTAAAATAATTAAAAATTTAAATCTTGGTAGTGAAAAATCCAAGCAAACCGTAACGCTCAGTGAGTTAAACTCACGTATAGCACGGGCAATAGGAGCATTACAGGCATAATTAGTTCTAAGATTATCACCATAAAACGGATAGAAATTTCGGAGGGAACGTTGAGGAACATTAAATCGAAACCGCTCCAGCAAGTATGGGCAGTCAATAAACCCATTAATAATGTTATAAGCGAAACTTAGGCAGATAATAGATCTACGATCCAACAAGGACTTAAGGTTTAATAGCAAGAGACGAGAAGAATAAGGAGGCATAGGTTCAGAGAAGTTTAAAGGTCGAAGAGTGTATTTAAGAAAGATCTTCTGTATACGCTCTATTCTATTTACAGCTGTCTGCTGGCTTGGCCTCCAAATAAAAACTGCATATTCCAAACGCGACCTAACAAAGGCCGTGAATAATAACTTGATCGTGTACGGATCTGAGAATTTCATAGTATTACGCCTAACGAAACCAAGCATAGAATATGATTTAGCAGTTATACAGTTTACGTGATTGTTAAACGAGAACTTACTATCAAAGATAATACCAAGATCTTTAATCTCATTAACACACTGAAGCTCACAATTTGAAATTCTGTAAATCGTATGTAGCGTATTAGTTACTTTGGCATAAGTTATGTGGAAACATTTGGCGGGGTTCAAGGAAAGCTAAGATTCCTCGCACCAGCGATAGAGTTTGTTAATGTCATTTTGTAATCTTGAGGCACCATCTGGGCCCTTAATTGCTGAGAATAACTTCAGGTCATCAGCGTAAAGCAAACACTTGGCAAACGAGAAGCAACTACTAATGTCGTTGATAAAAAGAATAAAAAATAACGGTCCCAATATACTACCCTGGGGTACACCGGAAGTAGCAACAAAAGGCCCGGAGGATACACCATCAATATTAACAACACATTGCCTGTTAAATAAATAAGAGGCAATCCATCGCAGGAACGAGGAATGAAAGCCAAGAGAAGCTAATTTACCTATCAAAACTCTATGAGAAACTCTATCAAAAGCTTTAGAGAAATCTGTGTAGATGCAATCAACTTGAAACCCAGCAGAAAATGACTCTATACAATATTCACTAAAGACAGCAAGATTAGAAACAGTTGATCTGCCAGCGACAAATCCATGTTGATAGGGAGAAATAAGAGATTTGACAGCAAAACTTAGCTTTGCATTGACGGCATGCTCAAAAATCTTAGAAATAGTAGACAGCTTAGATATGGGTCTGTAGTTGCGGACATCATTCTTGTTGCCACTTTTAAAGACTGGGGTAATAGAGGTTACAACACCTCCGAAAATGTCTGGAAAGGTGTCAAACGACGCGTTTTGGCCTTAGTGACAATATTTCGAGGGCGGAAGTTCGGTAATTTCGTTAGGTCGAGAGATTTTTGCAATTAAAAGTTTTCCATCGTTCGATTGTTTTCTGACCTCAGTTAGAATAGACATATTTTAAATCCTTGTAGAACGATACTAATTTTTCGTATTTTCAGGTATATATGATTAAATTGCGGTATGATGGAGTAAGTGTCCTCCAGGGCGAGTGACACGGGCAAGTTATATATACACATGTTTATTGATTAGTATTTTTTGGGGTATGTATACGAGGGTGGGTCCATCTGCTGCCAACTTGTCGTGGCAGATGGATTAATTTTCGGTGGCAGAAAGGTTCGCCTTTCTGCGTTAGGTTCTCTCTGGCCTCGTTCGCGAGTGCGATTAGGTTTTCTGGTACAGAATGGTTCGACCTTCTGCGTTAGGCTTTCTTTGTCCTCGTTAAGGGGAGCGAGTGATGGGTGAAAGGTTGGGAGATGGGAGATGGTAGGGTCTTGGTTGGAGGTGGAGTGGATGGTTACGATGAGGTAGCGGGCCTCTCGCCATCCATTCCTTCCATAGGGAGCAGAATCAGTTTGACCAACGCTCTTCTGATCTGACCCTTTTCGGTGACGAGGTCCACTACACGCACTCGGTTATCTTCGCCGGGGTGTACGTGGGTAACTCGGCCGAGCCTCCATTCCTTCGGAGTCAAGTTGTCTTCTTTAATGACAACAAGATCTCCCACCTTAATGTTTTGTTTCGGATGCTTCCACTTCACTCGTTTTTGAAGTTCGGATAAGTATTCCACTTTCCCTGGCCTGCAGAAATTGTTGCTTTGATATTGCGCAGGCCTGCGCCCTCTTTTCCTCCACGGAAGTATGGTATTATGGTATTCGTGTTCTTGTACTGGCCATTGTGAGTTGTCTTCTTGTAACCAAGAAGGTCCCTGCCACCCCAAAGAATTGTAAAACGATACTATATTTCTGGTTGGATTGGGTGCGTCTACACGGCCGGTTAGTATCCAACCGAACACCGTCTCTTGAGCCAGAAGTGTACTTAGTACATTCTTTTTTAGTCCGCTCCGTATTAATTGCGGATATATATCTCCGCCAAGTATGAGATCTACTTCTTCATTAACGTAGAAACTCTTATCTGCCAAAACTAAGTCTGGGAATGCCTGCATAGTCGTTGCGTCGATATGGCAGGATGGCAGATTCCCAGTTAGTTTGGCTAGAATTAGCACAGAAGTTTTTAGGCTAAAGCAAGGGTCCACTGGTGAACGGAGTTCAATGTGGGAGGCCGCCTTGACTTGGGCCGACACAGCATTAGTGATACCCGAAACTTGGGCATGCATCCTTTTTGCTGGTAAATTGATTCGGCGTTTTAGTCGTTCTGTCATGAACGAGCATTCTGAGCCAGAATCTATCAGTGCTCTTGCTGGGAAGTCTGTACCATTATGATGAATGGTGACTCGAGCTGTCCCTAGCAGCACACCTGCACTTGAATGTACATGGCAGGATTTTACATTTCGGTTAGAATCCGAGATTGATTTTGAAACTTCCCGTCTCTGTTGTGCCTGTTGGGAAGTAGAGGCAGCATTATCAGCATTGTACTGATTCGGGCTGCTAGTTGCCTGCGTCTGTAGAGACTCCGCATGCAGGGGCGTATGATGTCGAGAGTGGCATTTGTTGCAGTCGTACGAACTGCTGCACTTCGACACTGTATGTCCTGGGGATAGGCAGTTTAGGCAGCCCTTGGTGGATTTAACGAAATTAATTCTCTCCACCGGCGTTAATTTTAGAAACCGGGGACAATTTCGCAATCTGTGGGTATTTGATTTACATTTTGTGCACAGTAACCTGGTATGCACCAAGTCTTTTTGTAGGGGTTTCGTTGGCAGGACGCGTAGATTGCGGTTTCTGCGCTTTCGAAGAAGCCCCTATGAACCCCGACACTGTTTCAAGTGTCTGGAAACGGTTAGACAAAAATTTGTCCATATCCTCCCACATGGATATTTCCACTTTATGGTCTATGCTTTGTTCCCATAGACCAAGCGTACTTTCCGGCAATTTAGTCGAACACAGGTATGTAATAATTGCGTCCCAGTTGGAAGTGTCAATTTTATGACTTCGCAAGGATGAAAGGCAATTATTTATTTCGCGTTGCAATGTTTTAATTGCGCTACCACACTCACTCTCTACCTTTTTTAAGTTGAACAAAATTTGGAGTTGCGAGTTCACCAGTATACGTTTATTTTCGTATCTCTCGCATAAGTTTCTCCACGCTGTATCAAATCCCTCATTTGTAAGCGGACATTTTTTGACAATATCTTTTGCCTCACCTTGTGTTTTATTGTTGAGATGGAAAAGTTTCTCAACCGGTGTTAGGCGCTTATTCAATATATAAATGGCAGTGAACATGTCACGAAATGTTGGCCATGACAAGTAATCGCCCTTGAAAACTTCAGTATCGCAAGGAGGCAGGCGGATACTGTGCTCAAATTCTGGCTTTTCTTCCGTTTTGGAATCGGGTTTTGTTAACGCCGCTTGGCGTGTAGCCATGTCTGACATGCAGCGTAAATAGATGGCGTATGCCTTTTTGTATTTTAATTTCACTGCTACTATGTCAGAAGCTTCCAACTTATTGGAGTTTAACAACTCATCTTGAGCCGTTCTCGTTTTCCTCCACATTGACTTCAAGTCCTCTTGTTGAAGGCCAAGAGTAAACTTGGTGTGGGCGGAATCATCTATCTCATTATAGTCAGCTTCGAATTCGCTGATCGTGTCAGCCAACCTAATGAAGCTTTCCATATTTGGGTTTTTACGAGATGTGTATAATTAAAGGCAGAAAAGTAGAACAAAGGTACGGGAAATGCTCAACCGTGCAATATAATAGAATCCAAGGGAATGCGAATGATGGCAGTATTTACCCCAGGAATCACCGAAATAACTCAATACAAATTTTAAAATTTTATACGCAAAAAATTTATTTATAAGCAAATATTTATTTCTGTCTTATAAGACAACTTTGTAAATTTATTGGCAGTTAATAAATTGATTCTTATTCCAGACTTGGCCGTATTGTCTGAATAAATATGCTCTAATCGCCGAAAGTTTATATCAGATTTGTTGACACTCGCCACTCACACGCTACCGGGGATATATTTATATATATATGTGTTGGTATTGCCGCAAAGGAATGTAAACAAAAGAACCACAAATAAAGTGCGCGGTGAATCAAAATGGGCGATGAAGTGAATATTTAGTGACAAAAGAAAAATTGTGCAAATAATTAAACTTGTGTTGTGAATTAAACAAAACGCAGTTAATTTGGGTTGAAAAGAAAAACTCGCCTAAGATAAACCAATGTAATATTTATTACAAAAAAAAGTGAAAAGCAAAAACAAAAACAATTGTTCGAAGGCTCAGTGAGTTTACAATGAAAATGAGGTTATGTTACCACTTGTGTTTAAAAATTTCTATGTATGTGAAGTTAACTAGAAAAGGACAAATTCAGTTTATGCACTTATCGCACTTATATTTTGATTTCACTCGCGGATACTTTAAAAATACAAAACTGTGGCACTTTTTTTGAAAAAAATAGTTCGCAACACAAAAAAAAGTGGCAAGAAATATACAACTTACGTGCTTTGATGTGGTGATCGGCAGAGTTTGTTGTATGTATATGTTCTATGTTGTTGTGGCAGCTTCTTTGCGGCAGTGTTATATGGCTGTGTGTGGCTCAGTGGATTTATCCAACGAAGAATGTTAGTAAAATCCAATATTTGCGATGAATTATTGAAATCTTCGATGTTGTTTTTTGTTGTTGTTGTGGACTGTATAGGCTGCTTGTAATTCGCTTCTACGGTGAGAAAGGACCATGAACAAATCGGCTGTGGTGCTTAGCTGGAGCGGCCGTGGCTCGAAAGCACCGCGGTCGAATTGGTATTTTTAAAGAAAAGAAAAAGAACGAGAATTCTCGTTATAAATGTGGCCGTGTATTTAAATTGAAAGTTGTAATTTTACAAGTTGTTTTTACCTTAAATATTGGTTGCCGGTGAAAGTCCTGGGGTGGCCGTGATGTGGTTTCGTCAACGCTCGCTGGAAAAGTAGACGGCTGGCCAGTCGCGGACAACCGTTGAACCCCAAATTTCAGCCTCCGGTTTTAAGGGGAGGTGAACCGACACATGCACACCCACATGCATGTATATGTTTGCTGACAAATATGAATATGCGTATAGGTATATACATGTGGGCGGCTTGGTGTTGGGGTTTTGTATAAAATGAAAAGTGACATTAGGGTGGCGCATTTTTTTAGATTTTTGGCATCGGGCCTAAACAACCTTTAAAGAAAAATAAAATAAAATTTAACTAATAATAATTAAAACAATATAAAATAAGATAATACAAATAAAAATTTAGAGTGTCTACTAGTTACCACAAAGGGGATCGTTGCGGGACTCGCCAAGGTAGTAGCGGACACCGCGGCGGTCACCGAAATGGAAGGGGTGCCTGTACCGCTAGTCGGGGAGAATGAAGGGGACGTAGGTAACCCCTTCGTGAGGCGGTCGAGACTAGGGCACTCGCCCCCTCGTTCAGCTCCTCAAATCTCGGGCAGGCCCATGTCCGCGCGGACGGAGTCTGCGCTGGCGCTCGAGGGCAGAGAAGAAGACGACCAGGCGTTTCAATCGCTAGGAAGGCTTATCGGAGAGCTTAAAGAAATTATTGGAAGTGGAAAACGTTCCATTAACCAAAACCTTAAAGATTTAATAAAGGCGATCTCTGTGTCTTACGATGAGGCAGCAGAAACCTTCATGGGAGAGAAAAGGGGAGTGGACTCCAAGCAGTCCCAGACGTCACCGTCACTGAGTCAGCTGTGTTATATGACACCGTACCGACTAGTGTAATTCCAAGACGGCAAGTTCACAACAGATATCGGGGTCACTTCATGAGTTGTAAAAACCTTACCGCATCAGGGGACTTTGAGGACGGGATAAGTACCTTATCAATCCTTTGAGCTCTGAGCTCGCCATATCACAAAAAACGGCAAAAAACGAAAGCGCCCTCCAGAAATTTTTTGAATGTGTTTTGTTTTTTTCATTTTTCAGAATGAGTTTGAAATTTTTCACATTGGTTCTATAAAAAACCACAAAGCACGGTAAAAAAAATCAAAAATGTAGTACTACAAATAAAAATAGAGCGACACATTACTCCTTCGATTGCTTTTGGATTGATCTTTTCTTACAACAATTTTCTTATATATTTTCATGGTAGAAAAAAGTAATACATTCCCCCTTTCCCACTGGGTTCTTTTACACTCTGCTTTTTAAGTTCTCCGGACAATATATGTATATATGTTCCATACTTTAACCAATACGCTTAATTTAGGTACTACTTAATATCTTTTAGTCTGTAAGGATTTGTTCCATTGACTGCTAATAAATAAATGAAATGAAATTAAATGAGTAGTGAAGCTGGATCTCTTAGGCTTCAAATGATGTTATACAACATTAACCACAATTTTTTTGGCCCACAAATAAAAGAAAGTGGCAGCTACTGGTTTACTACATATGAATGAGAGCAGAGGGGTGGGTGTGGTTTTCGTAGTTTTTAAAAAGGTGGTGATGCCACTCAAAGTTGGTGCAGTAAAGTAGTACAACAGAGTTAGGGTATTAATATATAGGTACTGCTGACATTTTTCATAAGGTAATGAGAACATGCACCAACTGAAGTGATTAGATTTCGGCTTGTAGTAAGGCTACAGATTATTTTCAACAATATTTGAAAGCTAATAACTCCTGCTTTACATTTCTTTGCATGGGTTTTGATATTTTTCGGTTCTCGGGATTCTCGGTTAAAATGTGTAATTTTGAGCTTATTCGGCCGGTTCTTAATAGACAAAAACAAAAGTTTTTATTTTCCTCCTACGCGTTTCGACGCATTACCGCATATTCTTCAGGGAGATTCTATATTTTTCAAATGAAAATATGTAACATAAAACAAAACAAACATTGACAATTAGTTTCATTCGAAACAGATAACACATTTTTAGACATTGCACTTACATTCAACGTTTGAATTTCACATTAAAATAAATAATTTCTAAAATTTGAACATTTACATATATACATATATCACAACAAAGATAAACATAATTTCCATACTAGACCGGCCTAACCACACTCACTAATACATGCCAGCGAAAATTGTAAATTACTAACACACGCAAAGCCTTCTTTCAAACTTTGCTTCTTCTTTGTGTTTCTTCTTTTTTAAAGGGTGAGCAAAATGCAACTGCGTCTTTAAAATATGTAAAAAATATTTAAAAAAAAAGGAGTTTAGCAGTGAAATTACAACTAAAACGCATTGATAAGGAAAGTATATAGTGTTTATAATTGTTATTTAACAAGTGAAGTACTGTTTTGAATATTTATGCACCAAATGTTTATACTTTCAGAGGGACGAGCAAATCAAAGAACCTTTTGGCAAATGGAATAAAATTATACTTTTGCAAATGTTTAGTGATAGAAATATGTATTTGAAGAATTTACTGATTATTGTGAACGTGAAAATTATGCAATTTTGACTTATATTAAACAATAAAAAGCAAATCTAATAATACAAACAATTGTATTTTCACAGTTAGCTATATATAAAGTTTGCGTCATTCATAACCATTAGCGCTGGCTTGTGTTAGCGCTAACCAAACTTTTCGTTATTGGTAACATGAGTGAAGAGTGCGGATTTATGTGGTTTTACATGCGCTAGAATGGGATGCACGTACGTGTGCAAAAAAACAGCAAACACACAGTTAGATTTGGCACACTGCTCTGCAGAAACTAATTGAGAAATATATGTAAAAATAACGCAAGCGCAAGTTAGGCCGAGAGGTTATCTGACTCGTCAAATAACCTGCAGATGTCTAGTAGGGTTTGCATCCACTGTCATCGAATGCCTCGCCCAAATGATTCTATTGCTGTGGTATAAGCGTAGTTTATCTTATCGACGTCTTCTTTGTAGTTGAACGCGCTGTTGATTCTCTGCTGTATGACTAAGCTTTCCCACGTCATTCTCGTGCACTCTCTTCTCTCGATGTCTAATATCTTCGTGTTTTCGAGGTCCGCTGTGTGCCCTTTATTTGTCAAGTGCTCTGCTAGTGCCGTGGTGTTTTTGTTTTGTTTTTCGCGTCTAACCGGTGTTCATTTATTCTCACATTAAGAGGGCGTTTGGTAGTTCCCACATATACCTTGGAGTATAGAAGTGAAGTGAAGTGTAAGGAAGCTAAAAGCGAAGCTCCTAGCAAAAAATAAGAAAAAGAAACACAAAAGAGCGCAAATCACTAAACAAAAACTATTGCCACGTAAGTTTTTCTGTTCCCGTAGCGTTTTTGCAGTCCTTGAAAAGCGGTGTTTGCGAATATTTTAGCAAATTTGTATAAAATACAAATTTTCATACAAATTTTTCTATTGTTTTCGCTTTCGCATATTGGAAGGATTGCACAAGCGAGACGGTATATATATAAACTAAACATTTACAAAGTGTCAAATACAGCTGATCTTGTCACCCAAAGGTGGGGCCAGATCAGCGAGGCAGCTGACGTTTGGCAGTGCTGCCAAGGTAGCAAAGACACAACCCTTTGTTTCGGCCACTAGGGGTGGGAATAAATTAAGGAAAAACTAGTAAGGAAGCCTAAGTTCGGGTGTAACCGAACATTAAATACCTAGTAGTGATCTGTTGGTATACTAATTTACTCAGGTCTATTTTAATACATACCTGAAATCTTGTTATAAAGGCAACTGATTGTTTTCGATAAAAACATTTCTATTGTAAGTGGTAAATTAAATTATCACTAAATAACAAAATATAAATAGCATTCCCCATGTTCATGAAAGGTATGAAAATAAAAAAAATTAAAAAAAAAAAAGGCAGTATGGTGTTAACTACTTGTCCGTATATTTTGCGTGTTTGCTATCCGATTTGCGTAATTTTTGGCAGGAGTATACTACATACTATTGGGAAGCATCTCACTAACTTTCATTGAAATACCTTTTTGAAACTCCAAGCAATCGCTTTTGAAAATAGCAGAGCTTTTATGCTAAAAATAGGGCGGCGCCACGCCTACTTCACCAAAAACCACTAAATTTTTATACAGTTTAGTTTTGCTTAAAAAGCTTATTACGTGTGTAAAATCTTATTTATATAACTTATACAATTATGGAAATATCGCGATTTTAATTTTACGAAGAAATTTTTTAGAACTGTGTTCAAAAAGTGGGCGTGTCCGTTTACCAATTTTGTTCATTTTAACAGCAAAGAGTTAGATTTATATGTTGAACACTTTCTCTAAATATCGTTTCAATAAGTCAATTTTTACCGGAGTTATGGCATAGAAAGTTTTGTGAAATAATCCCCCATAAAGGGGCGGGGCCACGCCCATTTTCCAAAAATTTTGTGCAGTTGACTTTCTTTGCCCACGAACACTTTAGAGGTGAAATAGAAATGATATACAGCTAGTTTAAGCAAAGTTATAGCATATTCAATATATCTATGATCCTTTTCAAAATCTTTCGTATAAAATTGGGCGTGGACCTAACCCGATTTCGATCATTTTTTTTCGAAATATTGCCTGTATTAATATAAATATGTGTGCTGAATTTTACTTTGCTATCTTGAGCGGCTTTTGATTTATGATTAATAATATTTCCAAATTTGACTTAATCAAAAGTGGGCGGTACCACGCCCCATTTTAAAAAATTCTTCAAAAATGTATTTCTTGCCTTAACGCTAAGGCACACACCAAATATTATCCTTATAGGTCTATTATGTACTGAATAATCACTCTTTTTGTATTTTCGAAAATATTATATATATAGAAAGTGGGCGTGGCTTTTAACCGATTTTGCCTATTTTCAATAGCGCTCCGAGATAAGTGAAAAGGAACCTGCATACCAAATTTCATTGAGATATCTCAAGATTTACTCAAGTTATCGTGTTCACAGACGGACGGACGGACGGACGGACGGACATGGCTCAATCAATTTCTCTTTTCCTCCTGAACATTTTGATATATATAAGTCAATATCTATCTCGATTCGTTTATGCCGTTACATACTACCGTTAGGCGAATGAAGTTAATATACCTTGTGTGCGAAGCACTACTAGGTATAAAAAATAAACATAGCTAAAATAAAATAAACAAAAAAGTTAATATAACTATACTAAAAATAATAATAAAATAAATACCTTTAAAGAAAAATAAAATAAAATTTAACTAATAATAATTAAAACAATATAAAATAAGATAATACAAATAAAAATTTAGAGTGTCTACTAGTTACCACAAAGGGGATCGTTGCGGGACTCGCCAAGGTAGTAGCGGACACCGCGGCGGTCACCGAAATGGAAGGGGTGCCTGTACCGCTAGTCGGGGAGAATGAAGGGGACGTGGGTAACCCCTTCGTGAGGCGGTCGAGACTAGGGCACTCGCCCCCTCGTTCAGCTCCTCAAATCTCGGGCAGGCCCATGTCCGCGCGGACGGAGTCTGCGCTGGCGCTCGAGGGCAGAGAAGAAGACGACCAGGCGTTTCAATCGCTAGGAAGGCTTATCGGAGAGCTTAAAGAAATTATTGGAAGGGGAAAACGTTCCATTAACCAAAACCTTAAAGATTTAATAAAGGCGATCTCTGTGTCTTACGATGAGGCACCAGAAACCTTCATGGGAGAGAAAAGGGGAGTGGACTCCAAGCAGTCCCAAACGTCACCGTCACTGAGTCAGCAGCCACAGCAACAAAGCGCTAAACGGGGGCGAGAACGCGCTCCTGGTGGAACACCTTCGCCACAGAAAGAGCCAAGGAAGCAAAAGGATGCGCAAAAACCAGCATCTAAGTACTCTGACGTGGTAGCAGCCAAGGTCTCGAAAACAGCGGGACCACCAGAGCAAGGAGCAGCATGGCAAATGGTTCAGAAAAAACGCCCGAAGCCCAAAGCTGCCCGACCCGACGCCATCGTCATTAAATCCACGGGAGAGTGCTCGTATGCGGACATTCTAAAGGCTGTAAAAACCGAGGAGACTCTTAAAGAGATGAGTACCATGGTTCGGAAGATCCGTAAGACCGCGAAAGGTGAGTTGTTGTTCCAGCTAACCAAGCAGGCAGAGGGCAGCACCGCTAAGCTGCAAGCGGCAGTAGGGCAAGCCTTGTCTGGCAAAGCCGAAGTCAAGTCCCTGACGGAACAGAATCTTTGCGAGATCCGTGATATGGATGAGGTGACCACGCCAACGGAAGTCTGCGAGGCACTGAACTCGCAGTTTTCAGGTCTGGAAATACAGCTGTCCAACATCCGATCCATTCGAAAAGCTTACGGCGGAACACGGACGGCGACAATTTCGATCACTGGAGAAGCGGTCAGAAAGCTACTAGCCAGTAGCAAAGTTAGAATAGGCTGGGTTGTATGCCGTATTCGGGCGAAAATTGAGCCAAAACGCTGCTACAAGTGTATGGCCTTCGGGCCAGCGAAAAGGGTGCAAAGGGGAAATGCTTCAAATGCGGAGGCGAGGGACACATCGCCAAAACGTGCACGAACTCGCCAAAGTGCATTCTATGCACTGAAAGGAAAGCCAATCGCACCGATCATCCTACCGGGGGAAACAACTGCCCGGTATACAGAGCGGCGGTCCAGAAACTCAGACCGTTATGAGATTGGTCCAACTCAATCTCAACCACTGCGAAGCTGCGCAAGACCTATTGTCGCAAACTATAAGGGAGCTAAATGTCGACGTAGCATTGATAAGCCAGCCCTACAGGGACAAGTCTGTAAATTGGCTACCCGATTTATGTGGCAAGGCAGCAATGTGGTCCTGCGGAGAGAACCCGCTTTACATAGAGCCCGTTCTTAAAGAAAGAGGTTTTGTGTGCGGCAGGATAGGAGATATCTTCGTATATAGCTGCTACATACCACCTAGCACCTCTCTAGAAGCTTTTGAAGAAGTAGTTGGTAAAATAGCCACAGATGCGACTACGAGGCAGCCATTCGTCATAGCTGGCGACTTTAATGCATGGGCTGTCGAATGGGGCTCACAGCGAACTTCTCCGAAAGGGAGAGTTCTTCTCGAAGCATTTGCTTGCTTGGATGTAGCGCTACTTAATACAGTTGAGGAACAAACATTTTCCAGAAATGGCTTCGGTTCCATAATCGACATTACGTTCGTAAGTGAAAATATGTTCAGGATGTGCGAGTGGAAGATTAATGAGTCTATATTCAAAGCGATCACTCTGCAATAATATTGGACATCAAAGTAGACGGTGGAAGGACTCCCACCAACCAAACATCCGTGAGGAGGCGGGGTTGGAAGGTCAACACCTTCGACCCCGATGTGTTCAAGGCAATGCTACCAGTAACTGAGTACACAGGCAGCGCGAATCTTATAGCCACTAAAGTAATGGCCGATATCAAAGGAGCATGCGATGCGTCGATGACCAGAAAGACCATACGAAAACAGCAAAGCTCGGCGTATTGGTGGAATGACAGCATACAAACACTAAGGAGAGAATGTATTCGGGCGAAGCGGCGCTTCCAAAGATCACGAGATAGGCCAACCTTCTTAGAATACAGAGCTGCCTATAAAGCTGCGCGTCATGCTTTGAAGGCGGCAATAGCGAATAGTAAGCGACAATGCTTTCTCAACCTCTGCGATGAGGCTGAACACGACCCATGTGGAACGGCTTACAAATTGGTCTTGAAAAAGTTGAAAACCAAGCGCGAAGCCATACCAACATGCCCGTCATTCCTCAAAAACGTGGTCGATGCTCTCTTTCCCACGCAAAGAAAACTAGTTTCCCCTACGCCAAATAATCCATTATACGCATTTAATGAAGTGACGGTAGAGGAAGTGCTCCTAGCGGTTAAGAGACTAGATGACAACAAGTCTCCTGGTCCAGACTGCGTGCCCAACAAAGTACTGAAGGTGGCGGTTGATTATAAGGCGTCAACGTTCGCGAACTTATTTACTGCATGCGTAGCTGAGGGGACATTCCCTTCGATTTGGAAACGCCAAAATTTGGTGCTACTGCCGAAGCCTGGAAAAAACCTGGCGTAGCCATCCAGCTACAGGCCCATTTGCTTGCTCGACTCGGCAGGCAAAATTCTTGAGCGAGTAATCTACAATCGTCTAGCAAAAGAAATAGAAGAGGTGGGTGGCATATCTGACAACCAGTTTGGGTTCAGAAGAGGCAGATCCACCATAAATGCAGTGAACGTGGCTAGAGATACCGCTCAAGATGCAATAAGCGGCACACGCTGGCTCGAGGGATCTAAGGAATACTGCCTTATCGTGACCTTAGATGTAAAGAACGCATTCAATTGCGCTAACTGGTCGAAAATTCTGGATACCCTAGACAGGGTAGGTATATCCTATTATCTGAGACGCATAATCCGCAGCTATTTTGACGGACGTCTGCTGCAATACGAAACAGCAGATGGCACGGAAAAGCTCCATGTCACAGGCGGGGTTCCTCAAGGGTCCGTGTTCGGCCCATTACTATGGAACATCATGTACGACGGAGTGCTGCGACTTAAAGTACCTAATGGAGTTCAGATTATCGGATTCGCGGATGATATCGTATTGATTGTTACTGCCAAACACTTAAGTGATATATGTGGAAAAACTAATGTAAGCATATGCAGCGTTCAAACATGGCTCATGCAACATGGACTACAGCTTGCGGAGCACAAAACAGAGGCGGTGCTAGTATCAAGCAGGAAAAAGGTGGAGCAGGTCACGATAAGAATCGGAGACCATGACATTGAAACAATGCCTGCAGTTAAGTATCTGGGAATCATGATAGGCAGGAGGCTGTCTTTCAAAACACATCTAGAATACGCTATCGAGAAAGCAGCGAAAACCATTTGATCGTTATCGAGGATAATGCTAAACGCACGAGGTCCAAAGCAAGGGCGGCGTCAGCTACTGGCAGGCGTAGTGAAAAGCCAACTACTCTACGGGGCACCGGTATGGCAGCACGCCATGGAGTATCAGTCGTACCTACGCGGGGTGAAGTCGACCTATCGCTTGTGTGCTCTCCGAGTTTGTAGCGCATTTAGAACGGTATCAGACGATGCCGCACTGGTAATCTCTGGCTTGTGCCCAATTGACATATGTATTGGCAAAGGAAGCAGCCACAACGTTTGAGGATAGAAACTGGCGGTCCGAAGCACGCTAGATTAGTACCCAAAATTGGCAAAACAGATGGAACCTATCGAATAAGGGGCGCTGGACATACCGCTGTATACCAGATATTAAAACATGGGTAACGAGAACACACGGGGAGGTAGATTTTTATCTGACCCAGTTCTTAAGCGGCCACGGATGCTTTAAAGAATACCTTTATCGGTTTAAGCACGAAAGCAACAACGTATGCGATCACTGTGGAGGCGAGGCAGTGGAATACGTCTACCACGTGTTCTTCGAATGCCCCAGATCGTACAGCTTTAGAAGTAAACTACGCAGCTTAGCCGATGAGGACTACACTCCCGAGTCGCTGGTTGGTCACATGCTACGAAGTAAACAAAAATGGATGGCAGCGTGAGTTACGTCTGCTTGGATAGTCAGACGCTGGGCAGGGTACTTACGTTCTTTTTTCTTATTTCGGATTTAGGTTTTTATTCAAAATAATCTTGTTTTAACTTTTTTAATTCTATTTCATTTTATTTATTTCATAATTATAGGAGAGGCATGAATTGCCGCTTCAGGCTCGAAGTGACAACTGCCTTTTTGACTTCTTAAAATCTATCGCTTAACCTAAGCTTATACAAAATCTTAAAATGTACATATGTACCTATTCTATTTACCCTACTCAGCATCCCACACATTCCCACTTATTTACTTGGCTGCAACATAGTTGCGGCCATCGTTATTTGTTTATTGTACTTTGTTGGTTCTCTTATTTCATTCAAGAATCTTTTGGATTCCTGAATTGGACACCAATAAGTATGTTAATTTGTATATATTATTGCATTTGTATGGTTCTCAAGTGGAACCATAGGCAAGGCTTAATCTTGCTGGTTAATGTGTGGGTGATATTATGCGGAGTGCTGAGTGAGCATAACTATATTTATTTTAGGCCAATAAGTGTATCTCAAAATACACTTATTTTCCCTTTTTCCTCAACCCGAACGGCATAGGGGGCATTCCACATAACTCCGCCACCGTTAGAGTTAGGACTCTCCTGAGTTCTTTTTTCTAAATTTAACGTTTGCTTGGGGGTTTTTTCTACTAACATAATTCCACCAGCGTTAGAACTCAATCTTTCTTTATTTTGTTTATTAACGATTTTTACTTCTACATTCTTTTTTTTGAAAAATACAATCAGCACAGCCATCAACATTAGCAAGCAAATGGCTATTGTTACATTTATACCATAAGATACATTTTTGTGGTATTTTAATTCTTCAATTTCCTTTAAGTTCTGTAAATTTTTAATTTTTATTTCTTTGACCAATATACATATCTTCTTTGTAACTTTGATTCAACATTTTTACAGGATAATGAAATTTTTCTGCGAACTCCCCTTTATTATTTTCAAAAACCTCGTTATCTATTTCGATTTTAGAATTTGTGAATGTTATTAAAAAGTTATTTCTCAATACAATTTCTCGGTTATCGCAATTTTGGCTTAAGGCCCTTTCATGTGCATTTACAATCAATAATGTATCATCGTCTATGTTAAAAATTTGTGTTTTGTTATTTTTCTATATAAACAATTATTTTTGAATATACAATTTTTACTGGGTTTCAAATCTTTTAAGGGAGTATCTTTTTTATAATTTAAATGTTTGTTATTTACTGTAATAAAGTATTCCTTTTCCATTTCAATTTCAAATTTTTCTTTGTTTGGCAATGGGGTAATTAGTTTAAAATTTGTTGAGATATAAGTTTTTGATATTTTAATTGCTATTACCAACGATTGATTTTTATATGCCAAAACTCCCATTTTTGACATTTTTAGTTTATAGAAATCTATCTAAAAACGATCGATTTCTTCTTTAGTTAAAATTCCTGGGTGAACCAAATTATACTTGGCTGCCGCTATGTTATTTTGTATATCATCAATTCTGAAAATCATTAAACACAAATTGCTCATAAAAATGTCTATTTTGTTCATTAACTCCTGTTATAAATTTTTTTATCTTTTCCCTGTCTTCCTGTATTGTTTCCCTTATCAAATTTATACTATCATTAAAATGACTATTAATTGATATCTGTTGATTTACTGTTTTTATTATATTATGATCGTTTGCCTTTTGTACCTCTAAATATCCTAGAATTTCCTGACTATCCTCATCATCCATCAATCCAAATAAGCAATTATATGTTGTTCCTACTATGTTAATCAAACCTCTCTTATGTCTAACAATCCCTTCGGGACGAATTGTTTTGATCTTTGCCTCCAACCTCTCCACTTCGCTTATCAAAAATCGCTTGCCTGCCATGACTGTGCCCCTAATACCTTCCTTTATTCCGTCGACGACCTCCAAAATTTCTTGTGGTTGTATTATATGTAAAATTGTGGTGGTTTCATTAACCACTTCCACCTCACCTATTCGTACAATAGTGTACCCTGCCTCATCCAGTATTGGGGCTACTTGTAAAAATCCCCTTGCCGTTCCCATGTTTGCTATCATGAGAATAACCACGGCACGCCACATTGTCTGAAAACAAATTGGAAAAATGCTTCTTTATTTACACCTTATGACCTTTAAAGTCGGAGTGGGTTTCAAGGATTGTATTATAATATAAGGATTTAAAAAAAAATAAAAACAAAAATGCAACCTTTATGGGAAAAAAAACGAATCTTATTTATTATGTCATTCATAAGCCTTTGAAAAGTAGCCGGGGCATTTTTCAACCCAAACGGCATTCTAACATACTCATATAAACCCAATGGGGAAACGAAAGCTGTTTTTTCGATATCCTTAGATGCCATTAAAATCTGGTGGTAACCCTTTGCGAGATCAAGAGTGCTAAAGTACTGTGCTTTGCCCAACTTGTCCAAGATTCCATCGATATTTGGCAAGGGATATTTGTCGTCGATAGTTATTTGATTAAGCCTCCGGTAATCAACCACCAAACGAAACTTCCTGTTTCCCGACTTGTCATCTTTTTTCGGCACTATTATAATAGGAGAGCTATACCTACTCCTACTCTTTTGAACTATACCCTGTTTTTCCAGGTCTGTTATTTGCTTAATAGCCTCCTCTTCATGTTTCGGAGGTAACCGATAAATTTTTTAATTAATCTGCTGGTTTGTAGTTGTTTTAATTTCATGCACCACTGTTTTTGTGTTTGTTAGGGTGTCCCCCTCTTTATATATTAACTTTTCATACTTTTTGAGCAACTTTTCGACCCCTTTTCGTTCATCTGATTTTAGATGATCGAGTTGAATGTTTTGCAATTTTCCCGATTCCAATGCGTAAACTTGCTCTTGGATCGTCCTTGAATAAAATTGTTATTCAACACCATTAAGAAGTTCAATTTCCTCCCTCTCTATGTCAATTGTTTTGACATTCTTGAATATAAAATCGTTCCCCAGCAACAGGTCATATGGTTTATCGAAATCTATTTTTAGCCATCTCATTCTTGCATTATCAACAAATTGAAATTCCGAGGGACAGGGGGAACCAACTCTCTCGTTTGCGCCCTTAATATTCCCATTTAATGTACTTATTATTATTTTATTCCCCTCAACGACCGGCAAATTATTTTTATCAAATGTTTCCTTTTTCATAATACTGATGGTAGATCCCGGATCCACCAGTGTTAAAAACCTTTCATTAAACAATGTTAAGGTTATTAAAATTTTATTTTCACCACCCGAGGCTAGTTTGTAAAAAACTCCTCATTTGTGTTGGTGTTTTCCACTTGACTTGCATTTTGTCTGTTGGTATTATAATTGTTTTGTTGACGGCCACTTGCCTGTTGACCGCTTTGGGGTCGGCTACTTACCTGTTGGCCGTTTGGATGTCGGTTACTTACCTGTTGGCCACTCTGCCTGTTGTACCGACCTGACTCATACCCATACCTGCCGTTTGCTTGCCAATTATTAGGCTGTCCATTCCTATTGTTATTAAAATTATTTTGTGAACGGCCGCTATACCTACCTGAATTATTTGCGGCCGTACCACCGTTATTGTTATTATATCTATTATTATAATTGTTCTGTCGTGGAAAATTATTCTCCTGCCTATACCCACTATTCTGTGGTCGGGAGTTATAATTTTGCGTTTGCCTATTCTGTCTGCTTGGCAAAAACATTGGATTCAAATTCCCCGAATCCAGTCCAATAAAAATGTATATGAATGTCGCCATTTGTGGCCATTTCACCACATTTCTAGTAGCGCAGGCAAACGTACCTGCCGCTAATTGTTTAACTCGCTGAAGCAGCATCCCCGTAAGGATCTCCTTCATCGTACCACCATTTTCGCTTAGAGCGATAAACTCGGTGATATTATCAACTATGTCCTTTGTTCTCCGACTCAGTTCACTAATCGTGGTGTTGACGCCAACGTCTTCATTCCCACAGTTTGTTGGAATGCATTGCAACGAATATGATACATCTCCAATTTCGTCTGCATTTTTGGATAAACTTGTGACATCAACGCACGCTTACGTTGCAATAAAAGCGTGCGACCGGAATACATGTTTATGTATGTACATATGTATATACCTACATCTGTATACACGTATATCATACAGCGTGAGAACGCTGTATGTTAATGATAATTCCTATTAGAATTTCTTTTGTATAAATAGAGCAACATTTTGTAAAATAAAGCAGTTGTAGTCAACAAGCAAAACAAACCACTATCGTAATTACTTAACATTCTGGTGACCCCGAGAACAATAATGGCAGCCTTCATGGACTTGGTAAATCAACAAAAAACAACAGGCAACAACATTCAGGCCATTATACGAAACTTCAAGAAGGACTCCGCTGCAAGAAAAGAATCGGCGGAATACTATAAGGAGCGGCTCAACAGACTTGAAAAGGAATGGGCAAACTTCGAATCCACAGACAATGAAATTCGCTGTCTAGAAAATCCGCCCTTGGAGCACGATTACTTCAGCAATGACTACTACAACTCGATTATGCAATTGGTCTTGGAATATAGAGACATTTTCGAGACTGCGGCTGCTCAGTTCGCTCCAAAACAAGCTCAACCCAAACCTCAGGTGGCACAAACCCAACCTCAGATGGCCCAAACTCAGCCCCAGCAGCATGTTGTACTGCAATCAGAAGCAAACAGCTTCATCAAATTAGTACGCAGGCAAGGGGTAATGATGGCGTCATTACAACGCGCATTGGATGACACAGTTTCACCAAGATGCCAAACGGTGATTGAAAAGCTATGGGCAAATATCCAGGACATCCATTTTCAAATTTATGAGATGTTCGACGATCCATCTCATGAGGGTTACAATGAAAGCCAATTTTTGACCCTGGAGGAAAGGGTACGAGGGAGTTTCAAAGCGGGGGAAAGTAACCCGCAAACAATGCCATTCAAAAATCAATCGGTCACATTGCCGAAGATCACAATCCCAAAATTTGATGGCAGTTATCTTAAGTGGCAGGAGTTTTACGACTTATTCACACAGCTTGTCATCAGTCAACCACTTTCAAGGGTTCAGAAGATGTACTACCTGAAGACTCACGTGGTCGGGGAGGCTGGAAATCTCATTAAACATTTTGCCTCAACAGAGGATAATTTCGAAGCCGCCTGGTCCGTACTTCTGGAGCGGTACAACAACAAACGCCTACTCGTTAGTAAGCTTATAAACGAGCTCCTCAGTTCCATGGGAGGTTCATCAATGGACAGCATTAAGAAGCTGCATGACACTACGAAAGAGTGTCTGTTAGCGTTAAAAAATCTTAAAATAGATACTTCAACATGGGATCCACTGCTTCTTCACCTGCTATTGAAGAAATTGGACCAGCCAACACGTTTACGCTACGAGCAATCCTTGTTGAAACCCCGTGAAGTGCAAACAATTCAAGAGTTCCTGCAATTTCTTGAGAAACATTTCCAATCCATGGAAGCTATGGGTAGCAAAATTTCTATCCCTCATGCAAAGGTCTGCACTTCGGTTACGGCAAAGAATAATAACAACGACGCTTGCAGCCTGTGCAAAAAGGGAAAGCACCAATTATTTTCGTGCAGAGAATTTCTCCAACAATCTCCATCAGCGCGCTTTCAATTCATACAGAAACAGAAGTTTTGTCACAACTGTCTCAAACCCGGACATTCTGCAAAAACCTGCGCACTTAGAAATTGTTTAAAATGTAACAAAAAGCACAACACCTTGTTGCATTTCGAGGATGCTAGCAAAGACACAACAATGTCAACCATTCCAGCGGAATCAACTGATTTGAAAACTGCCAAACCATTCACAATCAAAGCAACAATTTCAAACCAGGAAGCCACGTCACTAGCAACCTCCAAACTCTCACGAGCAACCACATATGTACTACTCAGCACTGCAATGGTAAAAGTCAAGGGAAATGGAACAGAAGTGCAGTGCCGTGCAATCTTAGATTCAGGATCTCAAGTGAATTTTGTTACTGAGAGACTGGTAAAGCGACTGGGTATCTCAACTAAGCCATCCTCCATTTCTATCAACGGCATAGGCTCGAGTAACACTAAGGTACAACACAGAGTCAATATTGCGTTATATTCCCGAATCAACACTTTCACCACACGGCTAGAGGCAGCAGTGTTACCTCATATCATATCCCCACAACCCTCACAGGACATCAATATCGAAGAATGGAAAATTCCAGCGAATATCACGCTAGCTGATCCAGTATTTAATCGTCCCGACAAAATTGACATATTGTTGGGAGCAGAATTTTATAACCAGTTGATGGCGGTGGGACAAATTAAATTATCCGAAGACTTACCCATTCTGCAAAATACGGTTTTAGGATGGATCGTTTCAGGAAAAGTTGGTGGCAACTACATCACAAACGCAACATGTGGAGTATGCACCGAAGATGACATCAATTTAGAAGCTGCATTTTCTAGGCTTTGGGAACTTGAGAAAGTTGCATCACGAGGAAAACAATTATCCACTGCTGAAAAACAGTGCGAAACTCATTTCGCTCAAAATACAACAATCACTGAAAGTGGAAGGTTTATGGTCAAATTGCCGTTTCACGACAACATAGAGGCCTTAGGAGAATCGTATGGAATCGCATATAATCGATTCCTTGCCTTGGAACGCCGATTATCAAAATCTCCTGAGACAAAAAATCAATATATCAAATTTATGGAAGAATATGAGAGGTTGGGACACATGACGCAGGTGAAAATTGACTCCATCGGGAAGCCTAGGTACTTCATTCCTCATCATTGCATCATGAGGCCTGAAAGTCGTACCACGAAATTGCGGGTAGTATTCGACGCATCAGCAAAATCAACTTCCGGAATGTCCCTGAACGACCTCATGTATACCGGCCCTACAGTCCAGAGCGAACTGTTCACTATTTTGCTTCGTTTTCGTCTACCTAAATTTGTGTTCAGCACAGATGTGGAAAAAATGTATCGCCAGATGCTCATTCATCCGGAAGATAGAAAATTCCAACTCATCATCTGGAGAAATAATCCAAGTATGCCAATAACGCATTATCAGTTAAATACAATCACATATGGGACTAGATCAGCTCCATATTTGGCGACGAAATGCCTACAAAAAATTGCACAGGAAAATATGTTACAATATCCTCTCGGTGCTCAGTTTCTACATGACAATTTTTACGTAGATGACGGAATTGGTGGGTCAGACAGCTTAACCACAACTATTGAGATTCAACAGCAGTTAATACACATTTTAAAGCAACATGGTCTCAACCTACAAAAGTGGTATTCCAATAATGCACAATTACTGCAAAATGTTGGCATGGAGGACCAGGAAGTCGATGTCGACTTCGACAATGATGTTAACCAAACCATTAAAACCCTGGGCTTAACATGGATGCCCAAGATCGATCGATTTTGCGTCAAGGTGCACCTGGGAAGTTGCAGTGTAATCACTAAACGGTCAGTCAGTGCAGATATAGCCCGACTCTTCGATCCTTTGGGAATACTGGCACCAATAGTAGTCACTGCCAAAATCTTTATTCAAGATCTCTGGCAACTTAAATTAGAATGGGACGAAGCATTACCAGCCGACTTGAGTGCAAAATGGGCATCATTCCGGAGCGACTTAGAAAAGTTAAACAACATGCAAGTTTCAAGGCACGTGTTCGAAGGATACATTCCAACGAAAGTTCAAATTCATGTATTTGCAGATGCATCCGAAAAGGCATATGGGGCTGCGATATACATAAGATCAGAGCTGAACAACGGACAAGTAATCGTAAGGCTGTTGTGTGCCAAATCACGAGTAGCACCTTTAAAGCGGCAAACTCTTCCACGGCTGGAGCTCTGTGCATCAGTGTTGGGAGCTCAACTAAGCACAAGGATAAAGACGGACTTAAAGCTAGATGTTCCTACGTACTATTGGACTGATTCACAAATAGTCCTGGCATGGATTAACTCACCTTCATCATCGTACCAAACATTCGTAGCGAACCGAATAGCTACAATTCAGGAGCACACTATTTCTGAACAGTGGCGGCACATAGGCTCCAAAGACAACCCGGCCGACATTATATCAAGGGGATTACCGCCGGGGAAGCTTGAAAATTGCAGCCTATGGTTTTATGGGCCAAAAGTATTGCTTGGCGAAGAAGACACCTGGTCATCAAAATATTCCAAGGCAATATCAACAATAGACGAAACTACTAACATGGAACGCAAGAAGCTGACATCAGTACCTGTAACAAGTACCATTGTTCAGGAAAGCATGCTTCATAACATCCGACATAATGGCTCTTTCAACATATTACAAAGAGTTGTAGGATACATGTTAAGATTCATCAATCGGACCCGAAAACGATCACAGCAATCGGGCATTTCATTAACAGTACTTGAACTAAAAGCTTCGCTTATGGTCATAGTTCGAACAACGCAGCAGTTAGACTTCCAGGACGAGCTGAAGCAGCTCAAAGAATTCAACGTGGTTGGCAAGAACAGCCCATATCGCAGCCTTTCTCCGTTTCTGGACAACGATGGCATCTTACGCGTGGGAGGTCGCCTACAAGAATCAGTACTAACGTTCGATGCCAAACATCCAATGCTACTTCCTTATAAAAATCCAATAACCAAGTTGCTTATTCAAATGATCCACAAAGAAAACCGGCATTGTGGACCCCAAGCACTATTATCTTTTACAAGGCAACGATTTTGGCCAATAAAGGGAAGACTATTGACTCGGTCAATTGTGGCAAACTGCGTTGGATGTAACCGAGCTAAACCAAGGCTGCTGGGCCAAATCATGGGTAATCTTCCATCAACAAGGGTAACTCCAGCACGACCATTCATCAACTCTGGCGTAGACTTCTGTGGACCATTCTCGGTTCACTTCAAGATTAGAGGAAAACGACCACAAAAGGCATATATAGCCGTGTTTTGCTGTTTTGCAACAAAGGCAGTACATCTTGAACTAGTAAGTGATTTAACGACTGCGGCTTTCATAGGCGCATTAAAGCGGTTCATAAGTCGAAGAGGACATTGCCTAAATTTATATTGTGACAACGCAACAAATTTCGTAGGGGCGAGAAACCAGCTGGCTGAACTCAACGATTCGGTGCATGCCGACTCTGCACGTGAATCCATCATAAATCAATGTGCCACAAAGGGAATCACATTTCATTTCATTCCACCTAGAAGTCCACATTTTGGTGGACTATGGGAAGCAGCCGTAAAATCGGCAAAGCATCTCCTAGTCAGAAGCACCTCGACAGCATCGCTGACTTATGAAGAATTGGACACGGTTGTCATAGAGGTGGAAGGCATCCTTAATTCCAGGCCCATCTGCCCAATGTCCGAGGACCCCAACGATCTTGCAGCTCTAACTCCAGGCCATTTTCTCATAGGAGAACCCATTAATGCGCAATTAGACACAAATTCTGAAACACAAAAAATGAGCCTACTAACCAGATGGAAATTAGTCTCCCACCTCAAGCAGGCCTTTTGGAAGCGATGGTCAAGCGAATATTTGACTGAGCTTCAGTCAAGGCACAAATGGAAGATCGAGCAGCAAAATGTCAAAATAGGTGACATGGTGATAGTAAAAGAAGACAGCTCACCAGTACTTCACTGGCCGCTAGGGCGAGTCGTCAATGTATACAAAGGAAAAGACGATGTGGTGCGGGTGGCAGATGTGAAAACCGCAACTGGTACTTGTAGGAGGCCAATTCATCGGCTAGCTCCCCTACCTATCGAGACAAATAGTGAGTCAGAAGAAAAAACAACCAGCATACCGGTCGAAAAAATTACACCAAAGAAAGAAATCCATTCCTTGCACAAAGGATTTGCTACGCTACTAATATCACTACTGATCCTCCCCATAGCTTTGGGAGCTCAAATTGAAAACAGCAGATTTGGGTCAAAGCTTGGCATTCACTTTGAGGGAATTGGATCAACCGCTATATCCTCATCGGAGTGGAACCTTATAATTTACTACGACCTGAAGGGATTCACAGCAGAACTGGCAGCACTGTCAAATGGTACAATGGCGTTGCGACATTTGTGTCAAGAGATGAAGCAAAAAGGCATATGCAACGCTTTGGTAAAGCACTTTGAACAGAATGTAGACGCTCTACAACTGGATGCCTCAATAGTGAAATCCAACAGGCAGAAAAGAGGTGCAGTGGACATAATTGGAAATGTGGCGTACTCATTGTTCGGCATCTTAGACTCACAATATGCCGAACAAATGTCGAGCACAGTCACAAAAGTACAAGAAAATGAATCTCATCTACTTAACCTGATCAAAAACCAAACGTCTATTGTGGACTCTACAATCAACATTTTGAAGCAAGACCAAAATGCAGTTGCCAAAAAATTCAGCGTAATAGATCAGCAGATTAGCCTCATACTCAATGGAATGCGCAGTGACACGGATGAGAGACTCGAAGACAAATTGTTTCAAATGTTTTCGTCGCTGGCAATGCAGCTAACGCTTATCGCAGGGAATTTGCACAGAATCCAGTCTTCTATTTTGGACGTTCTGATGGATTCTCATCATGGGAAAATAAGTCCTCTGCTCCTTACGCCCAACCAATTAAAACGTGAAGTGAGTAACATTAAAACTCACTTATCAGCATCATTGGAACTGCCGGTACAACAAGACGAGTTGTTAAAACTATACCAGCTCATGAAGGTCAAAGGAGGAGTCACGCAAAAGCATTTGGTGTTTAGTATCACTTTGCCGCTTGTGGAACGTGATAGATACGACCTATTCAACATCGTACCGATTCCCAACTTGACCAATGGTACAATGATTGAGATCGTGCCATGTGCCTCAGTTTTTGCAATCAATACGGCTCTCGACAAATACTTTTCAATGACGGTGTCCGAATTTCAATCATGTGTGGACATCAAGCCGGGCAGTTACATATGTCCAAAAGTTCAAATCCTTTATAGCCGTGGATCGGCCAAATGCGCATGTGAAGAAAATCTTTTCCGTGATGATACGCAATCAAAATGTCTACTACGAAAAATAGCAAACGACTTTGCGTGGATACCACTACGGCATGACAACCAGTTCATATATGCCACATCAGTTTCATCTCGTGCCACTGTGGTATGTGGAAGAGATATCACCGAGATCAATTTAAAGGGATCAGGACTGCTATCACTTCAACCAGACTGCATCCTTAAACATCGCTTTGTATCAGTTCACTCCCATCAGCTAATATCCAGTAGTCTGGCTTCTTCCTACACAAGGCTTGGTGAAATATCTAAGGTCGCTTCTGCAGAGCAACTAGAGCCCCTACTTCGGAAGCTGGACGACGTAAAATATATACCACAAACACAAAACCTGACGTCATTACAAGCCGAATTGGTCAATCATAATCTATTAGAGCTACCAAACAAACTTGATGCTCAAAATACTCATCATATCACAGTTGGTTACACAGCGCTGCTTTTAGTTGTGTGCCTTCTGGTGTTTATACTCGTCAAATGGAGATGTAAAAGGAAGCACCAGCAAGCTTTGCCCATTAATGCAGATCACTCCGAAAACGAAAAACCGACACCAGCCCCTCGTCATCGTCATGTAAATGAAGTTTTGGATTTTACCATTAACATTTAATCGAGCTGCGCTCATCGGGGGGAGGATGTTGACGCCAACGTCTTCATTCCCACAGTTTGTTGGAATGCATTGCAACGAATATGATACATCTCCAATTTCGTCTGCATTTTTGGATAAACTTGTGACATCAACGCACGCTTACGTTGCAATAAAAGCGTGCGACCGGAATACATGTTTATGTATGTACATATGTATATACCTACATCTGTATACAGGTATATCATACAGCGTGAGAACGCTGTATGTTAATGATAATTCCTATTAGAATTTCTTTTGTATAAATAGAGCAACATTTTGTAAAATAAAGCAGTTGTAGTCAACAAGCAAAACAAACCACTATCGTAATTACTTAACACGTGGCAACCCTTAAGTTCGTGATGTCATTTGTGATTGACATCTGGTCTTTTGTTGATTGGAAATGCTGTCTCAACTTAACCTTACAATCCTCCCAATTCTCTGGTGGATTGAGAGACAGAAAATTTTTTGCCGATCCTCCTATCTTCATATCGTAAACCACCCTAAACGCCTCATCTTCCTGTGCCACGTAATCGTGTAAAATTCTCTCCACCGTTTGGATAAATGAGGGTAACTTTTTTGTATTGCCCTCGAAGGGTTGCAAATATTTGAGGTCTCTTTCTATTCTTTGCCTCAACGTTGCTCTACGCTGTGCAGCATTTTCCTGCAACAGCTGTGTTATTGCCACTAGACAATCCTGCATGCTTGCCATTTTGGGTGAAAAGGAAGTTCACAAAACAAAATCAGGAACACACCCAAAAAAAAAAAATAAATAAATAAATTTCGCAATAATTCAATGTATAAAACTATTGATATAAGAAGTTGGTGTGTTATCGCTCAAGGGCGTAGTATGTGCGAGGTGCAAACACTTGTACAAACGTGTATTTTGGGTAGCACTACACCGTAGCGTACAAAGTAAAAGAATATAAAATATCTCACTAAAACTACATAAAAGTGACATGCATCATTTTACAAGGTTCTACTACATTAATTTTAACAACTTTTAATCTTTAAATTCATTGGACCGCGCTGACGCCTTATTGGCATAAAATTAAAATCCGCCCCTGGAAAATTCCTTTTGGTTGTCTCAAGATATAAATTTGGGACATCAAAATGTGGTTCGGGACTTCGGTTTAAATTGCGTGGAGCTTTTGCATCGAGGAGCTTTAATGCTACAGTGTTGGCCCTCTCATTAGTGCACCACGGAATAATACATATTTGGACAACTGGCAGACTTACTTGTACTTGTTGTTGCGTTTTGGTTTTTATGGGCACCTTACTTGTTGTTGTTGCTTTTTGGGGATATTACATTACCGTGGCCTCGTTCCTATTACACTCGCCAACGAATTCCGCCCGTTTTAGCTTCCTTGATCTTCCTACGTTGGTATTCCACTTCTTTTACACTCGCATCCGTGATCTTTGGGTCTAATTCTACCTCCAGTTATTATTCCACTTCCTTTACACTCGCATCCGATGATGAGGATCTGATTTCGTTCTTCCAAGGGGTGATTATATATGATGGATTTCATCGATTGAACTCTAATTAGTTTAAATTCGTTAACTTTTTTTTTTTTCTGCTGATGAAATTGTAATTTTTTTTTTTTTTTTTAAATACTTTTTTTATTTCAAATATTTTATTTTTTTTTTCTAGCCACTTCACTTGTTGCAGGCTGTTCTTTTGTTATTATAAATTATATATATATTTTCTTTTCTTTTTCTTTTCTTGTTATAAACGATCGTTTATTTCATAAAATTTTTTTACGTCTGCTTGGATAGTCAGACGCTGGGCAGGGTACTTACGTTCTTTTTTCTTATTTCGGATTTAGGTTTTTATTCAAAATAATCTTGTTTTAACTTTTTTAATTCTATTTCATTTTATTTATTTCATAATTTTAGGAGAGGCATGAATTGCCGCTTCAGGCTCGAAGTGACAACTGACTTTTTGACTTCTTAAAATCTATCGCTTAACCTAAGCTTATACAAAATCTTAAAATGTACATATGTACCTATTCTATTTACCCTACTCAGCATCCCACACATTCCCACTTATTTACTTGGCTGCAACATAGTTGCGGCCATCGTTATTTGTTTATTGTACTTTGTTGGTTCTCTTATTTCATTCAAGAATCTTTTGGATTCCTGAATTGGACACCAATAAGTATGTTAATTTGTATATATTATTGCATTTGTATGGTTCTCAAGTGTAACCATAGGCAAGGCTTAATCTTACTGGTTAATGTGTGGGTGATATTATGCGGAGTGCTGAGTGAGCATAACTACATATATTTATTTTAGGCCAATAAGTGTATCTCAAAATACACTTATTTTCCCTTTTTCCTCAAGCCGAACGGCATAGGGGGCATTCCACATAACTCGTGCGAGGTAATCGCAGAAGCCATGAAGTGGCTTAGAAGTTTGGAAAGTCGGCGCCGCAGCAGGGAACACTGAATAAAAGCAAACAAACACGAAAAACAAGAGGCGAGTTGGAAACACGGCCTTCCAACCGCCCAGTTTAACAAACCTATATCAGAGGCGCAGTTTGCAGATTGGAGATTCAGCCTCTCCACTGCATTGACCTGCAAACACAATTTTAAGCGTACGTAAGTATCTCAAACGTAGGTGGAAACGCGGCCTTTCAACCACCTAGTTTAACAAACATATACCAGAGGTGCAGATGGCAGATTGGAGATGCAGCCTCTCCACTGTATTGACCTGCAAACAAAATTTTAAGAGTACGTAAGTATCTCAGATGCGGGTGGAAACACGGCCTTTCAACCGCCTGGTCCACGTGACACAAACCAGAAGGAGCAGATTGGGGACGCGGCCTCCCTACTTCATTACCTTGTAACTGAATATGTTGTGAGTATAAGTGATTACTTATAAACGTACTGAATTATTATAGATGCGGGCCGGAAACACGGCCACTCCAACCGGCTAGATGCAGAAGAGCTAGTGAGACAGAATAAGCGAGTAGATTTAGTGTAAGTACATGCCTATATAGCTATATCTATATACATATCTTTGGTAGTAGGACAAGAACGACTTTCTTTGATCAATATGATCAATACTCCAGACTAGATGAATGAAAAATCTAACAAAAGATCCCCAGCTAAGAACTGAAATAGTACAGTAACGCTGACCAACTGACGTTGAGACTTGTGCTCAAACCACCTCCCGACGGAATACTTAACGGTAGTACCGGGTGGATCGGTACATGACTGTAGGAGGTTTAGTGTGTTAAAGTCATACACTGACTATAAGGCTTTCGATGCTTCCTCCTCTGAAAAAAAAAACAAAAAAACATATACCTTGTTGCAATTTTCTTCTCCACTGAAATAAAAAAGTTGAAAGTGCACATTGAAAGTAACATATCAAAACCACTTTCAAGCGATTGATGGTAATACTGTAAATATTACAGTATTTACTGTAAAATTGGCAGTAAAAACATGTGATTTTAGCATAATGATATGAGTCCACTTTAAAATTTAAGGTAATTCATGTCAATATGATAGTATATTCGAAGAATCATAGGGGCTCACTTTCAAAATTTATATTACCCACTGTTGGACGAAAAATGACAGGGTTTACTATCAATTTGAAGGCCGTTTACTGTAGATTTTTTTTCAGTGTGCATTCCCATTACATTTAATCTCATACACTACATTGTGTTGTTGTTCTTTGTCTATTTTATATTTTGTTTGTGTAAATATTGTGTTTAAGGTTTTATTTGGTTTATGTGCAAATTTAATATTGTTATAAATTTCATGAACATGAAATGGTATTATAACTTTGGTCCGATGTTTGTAAGTGTGAGAGATAGATCCCCCATTAAGTATACCGAAATGATCAGGGCGACGAGCTGAGTTGATTTAGCCATGTCCGTCTGTCCGTCCGTCTGTTTGAACGCAAAGTAGTCCCTCAGTTTTAGAGATATCTCGATGAAATTTTGCAAGCAGGCGCCATTTTGCATAGGATTAATCATTTGTCGGAACCAGCAAGATCGGACCGATACAACGCATAGCTCCCATACAATCGATTGTTCCGATAAACGGGTTTTGGCCTATAACTCTTGTAATTAAAAAGCTATTAGAGCGAAATTTCGCAGGCTTAGTACATATTATATGCGTAATGTGTGTAGTGAAAATCACCTAGATCGGATCAACATAACATATAGCTTCCATATAATCGATAGTTTCGATAAATGGGTTTTGGGCTATAAATGTTGCAAATAGAAAGCTAGAAACGTAAAATTTTGCAGGTTTGGTGCTTATTATATATGTGATGTGTGTAGTGAAAATCATACAGATCGGACTTACATAACATATAGCTCCCATATTACCGATTGCTCCGATAAGTGTGGTTTGGCTATGTATTTTTAAATTAACAGTTTTGGAGAGTTTGTAAGTAACGATCGGACACTTAGAAAAGTTGTGCGTATTCATGAAAGGTATAAAGCCTTCGGCACAGCCGAAGACAGCCCTTTCCTTACTTGTTTTTTCTTGTGATGCTTCCAAGTGTTTTGTTATCCGTCAACCCTGGTATGTATGTAACACCTGAGTATATTTGTTTTTCGTTTTCTTTTCTATTTTCTGCTTTGGTTGGCGAGCAGTTAGTTTTGTTAATTATTGTTGTAGTCCATTCGTTTATTAATTTATTAGGCTAGCCATTCTTATACAAGATGTTTTGTATTTTTTTGGTGTTGGGTGTTATGAACTCCTGTTCGCTGAGGTCGAAAATTTTCTTTATGAAGTTTAATGCCGTGTTCTTCTTTTGTATCCATGGGTGGTTCGAATGATAGTTTCGTCGGCTTAGGTCGCAACGGTGCTAAGTACCATTTTTCAAATTTTACAGGAGAGACAAAAAACAATATAAAAACATAAATTTAAATTAGGGATTTCGGTTTTTTACGTCATGTTACTCAATTTTAGAGTACAATAAGTGGACGCTCATAAAAAAACAAAAAATTTTAATTTTCGCCGAGTTATATGCATTTTTGGGACTTAGCACCTTTTTGCCAGCTACTTTTAATTTTTTTCACTGGACTTAGCACCTTTTCCCAAATCAAAACACCTGCGAGTGAACCAAAGCAATTTTCTGAGTATGAGGGTTCTTAGAGGTTCTTCCGTAGAATTTTTACCTGGTCTTAGATTTCTTATATTAAGCCTAGTTCTACCACAATCCGCGCTTAAAGCTCAAATGACCTATTTTTTGAAGCTCTGTTACTCTGCAATTAGTAGCAATATTTGGATCAAAATACATTATTCTAAAACCCTAGGCGTTTCTTTTTATCACACAACAGCGTTTTACTATCGCCGATTCATAGCAGAAAAGCAGGAGTAGATTTTATTGCACAACTTTTGACGAAAATGGACTTTTGTGAAAGTCGACAAGTAAATGTGATTTAGGTTCTTGAAAGTCTGAATATGATAGCCCAAACATTTGTCTTTACTAATCAAGGTCAAAAAGTTATGTGTCAGTTAAAAAGGAGAAGTGAGGTCAGCTGACGTAGATGATCCCATTTAACATATGCATTCATAGTCGAAATAAAGTAGGTACTTAAGTTTATGTCGGTTTTTATGACATATAGGGCGTTGGAAATTGTGTCAAAAAACCCACGCTAACTTTATTAGCTACTATTTTTCGAATATGAATATGCCACATATACTTTAACTTTAAATTTTCAAATTCGCTTGGACTTAGCACCTTTTCCTTTCATTGGTGGACTTAGCACCTTTTCTAATCAATGCAAAAAACGCATTTAAAAACAGAATTGTTATGCAATTCATGATGTAAGTAGTGTATATTAACTGTTTCTAGCATTCTGCATCAAAACCTGAAAAAACCCAAAAGGTGGACTTAGCACCTTTGCGACCTAAGCCGACGGTTTATCATTCTGGATGTCGCTACGGCCTTAGCATACCAATTCGTTTTGTTTTGTTGTTTGATTTGATGATCTCCATATCTAGGAAGGGTAGCTTGTGATTTTCCTCTTTTTCTATAGTAAATTTAATTTTACTATGCTGGTTGTTTAATATTTTAAGTACCTCTTCCGAGCCTTTGGTCTTAATAACTGCGAAAATATCGTCTACATATTTAATTATGTATTTGATATTTATGTCTTTCAATTTGAGCTCCTCAATGCTGTCGTCAATTATTTTATCTAAAACTATATCAGCTACAGTGGGTGAAAGGGGATTTCCCATAGGCATCCCGTACACTTGTTGGTAAAATGTGCCTTCATAAGTGAAATAATTGTTGTCCCGCAAGCAGAGTTCCAAACAGGTTTGAAATTGTTTCTTAGTTAGTGTCGTGTGTGTCTCCAAATTATTCCATTGTTTCAAAATCGTTTGCATCGCGAAATGTATCGGAATATTCGTGAAGAGAGATACCACATCAAATGATATAAGCAATTCATCCTTTTCAATAGTTATATCTTTTAGATTTTATTTTAGTTGTAACGAATTTTTCACGTTAAGGGTACTTGAGATTATATGTTTCAGTGTTTCTCCAATGTACTTCGAAAGTCTGTAGCATGGTACACTAACTGATGATGAAATCGGCCTAAGTGGAGTGTTCTCTTTATGTATTTTCGGCAGTCTGTATAGTCTTGGGTCTGTTGCTGCGGTAAAAGTTAATTGTTTTTTTAAAAACAGGTTGATATTTTTCTGTTTGTATATTTCGTTGATAATACTATTGTTTTTACGTAAAAGATTTTGTGTAGGATCAGTTCTAATTGCTTTATATGTTTGCTTGTCTTGTAACAATTGCTTCATTTTGTTTTTGTAATCCGCCTGGTACATCATGACCGTTTTGTTTCCCTTGTCGGCGTTCGTTATAATGATTTCATCTTTATGTTTTTAATTAAGTCTCTCGTACCTTCGTAGATTTTTAATATTAGTTTCTCTTTTGAATTATTGTTAATTTTGTTTTTGGAAGTGTTTATTTTACATCTTAGTATATCTTTTTATTTACCATCTTCTTTGCTTGAAAGCCTTGTTCTATGTATGGGTGTATGGGGGAAAAAGTTTTCCTTGATATTGATAGGTCAAACTTTTTGCCCATTGATAACAAAAATCGGCTTTCAGGGGGAACATTTATATTTGCATTATTGACAAACCAGTCCTCGTTGCTCCGTAATCCAAATGCCTCGCAGTTGTTCGCAACGTGTGATCGAATTTTCGAGTTGAGTTGTTGTTCCATAGAAATTGTGACATTTTTTGCAAATTGTGATTGGCTTTCCAAAACTGAACATAAATCACGTTCGTCTAATCTTTTCTTTAGATCCTCCCTAATGTGCATCATTGTGGTGCTCATAATTTCAATTTATTCTTTTATTTCTAAGTTGAGAACTTTCCGTATAAATTGTTTTTGTATTTTTTCCATTTCTTTTTTAGTTTTATCTAGTTTGAAACCGTGTATGATACTTTTCATCTTACCCTGCAAGTGTGCTGGTGTTGTCCCATAGTCTTTGCATTTTAGTAGAAACTTTAGTCGTTGTTGTTGGTTCAAAAGTTGTTTGTTGTTCTTGTTATACTGTTTTGTGATGTTTATGGTGTCCACATCATACTTGTATCTACTATGGCGAAAAAAATGTTTCATTTTGTATGTTTTGTTTTACGATTGTTTCGGTTTAGCTCTCCGATAAATTTAATATGTAATTTCTATTTGGGCCAGTGTTTTTGTATACTTGTGTAATTTAGAGCTTATTCGGCCGGTTCTTCATAGACAAAAACAAAAGTTTTTTCTTTTCCTCCTACGAATGCGTCGAAACGCCAAAGACGCGGAAGAGATACTTAAAATATTAAACAACCAGCATAGTAAAATTAAATTTACTATAGAAAAAGAGGAAAATCACAAGCTACCCTTCCTAGATATGGAGATCACCAAATAAAACAACAAAATAAAAACGAATTGGTATGCTAAGGCCGTAGCGTCATCCAGAATGATAAACTATCATTCGAACCACCCATGGATGCAAAAGAAGAACACGGCATTAAACTTTATAAAGAAAATTTTGGACCTCAGCGAAGTTCATAACACCAAACACCAAAAAAATACAAAACATCTTGTATAAAAAATGGCTACCCTAATAAATTAATAAACGAATGGATTACAAAATTAACAAAACTAACTGCGCGCCAACCAAAGCAGAAAATAGAAAAGAAAACGAAAAACAAATATACACAGGTGTTACATACATACCAGGGTTGACGGATAACAAAACACTTGGGAGCATCACAAGAAACAACAATATTAAATTTGCACATAAACCAATAAAACCTTAAACACAATATTTACACAAACAAAAGATAAACTAGGCAAAGAACAACAACACAATGTAATGTAGAGATTAAATGTAATGGGAATTCAGAAGAAAATTGCAACAAGGTATATGTGGGAACTACCAAACGCCCTCTTAATGTGAGAATAAATGAACACCGGTTAGACGCGAAAAACAAAAAAAAACCACTACGGCACTAGCAGAGCACTTGACAAATAAAGGGCACACAGCGCACTTCGAAAACACGAAGATATTAGACATCGAGAGAAGAGAGTGTACGAGAATGACGTTGGAAAGCTTACGCATACAGCAGAGAATCAACGGCGCGTCAACTACAAAGAAGACGTCGATAAGATAAACTACGCTTATACCACAGCAATAGAATCATTTGGGCGAGGCATTCGATGACAGTGGATGCAAACCCTACTAGACACCTGCAGGTTATTTGACGAGTCAGATAACCTCTCGGCCTAACTTGCGCTTGCGTTATTTTTACATATATTTCTCAATTAGTTTCTGCAGAGCAGTGTGCCAAATCTAACTGTGTGTTTGCTGTTTCTTGCACACGTACGAATACTGCATCCCATTCTAGCGCATGTAAAACCACATAAATCCGCACTTTTCACTCATGTTATCAATAACTAACAGTCAGGTTTAATGCAAACAGAAGCCAGCGCTAATGGTTATGAATGACGCAAACTTTATATATAACTAACTGTGAAAAGACAATTGTTTGTATTATTAGATTTGCTTTTTATTGTTTAATATAAGTCAAAATTGCATAATTTGCACGTTCACAATAATCAGTAAATTCTTCAAATACATATTTCTATCACTAAACATTTGCAAAAGTATAATTTTATTCCATTTGCCCAAAGGTTATTTGATTTGCTCGTCCCTCTGAAAGTATAAAAATTTGGTGCATAAATATTCAAAACAGTACTTCACTTGTTAAATAACAATTATAAGCACTATATACTTTCCTTGTCAATGCGTTTTAGTTGTAATTTCACTGCTAAACTACTTTTTTTTAATATTTTTTACATATTTTAAAGACGCAGTTGCATTTTGCTCACCCTTTAAAAAAGAAGAAACACAAAGAAGGAGCAAAGTTTGAAAGAAGGCTTTGCGTGTGTTAGCAATTTACAATTTTCGCTGGCATGTATTAGTGAGTGTGTTTAGGCCGGTCTAGTAGGGAAGGAAATTATGTTTATCTTTGTTGTGATATATGTTTATGTGTAAATGTTCAAATTTTAGAAATTATTTATTTTAATGTGGAATTCAAACGTTGAATGTAAGTGCAATGTCTAAAAATGTGTTATCTGTTTTGATTGAAACTAACTGTCAATGTTTGTTTTGTTTTATGTTACATATTTTCATTTGAAAAATATAGAATCTCCCTGAAGAAGATGCGGTAATGCGTCGAAACGCGTAGGAGGAAAAGAAAAAACTTTTGTTTTTGTCTATGAAGAACCGGCCGAATAAGCTCTAAATTACACAAGTATACAAAAACACTGGCCCAAATAGAAATTACATAAAAATGAAAATTGTTTGTTTTTTAATTCATTTAAAGCAAGGAAAATTATTTAAAATTGCGCCAGTAACTACATATACTTGCCAGCGTCTATTTACAGCTTTGCTCTAAATGAGGCAATTCATAATATTTTTCTGGCCAATCTTCAACTGTATGCAAAATATATGTATATGAAAAATTTTTCCATTTAACCCCCTAAAAATTTCATAAGAAAATTAAACTTTTAAAAAATCGAGAAAAGCATAGAATATAAAATAATCAAAAAAAAATGTGTTTTTCGTAAAAAAAGTAAAGTTACCGGCCGATTCTGTGTTATTGATAAATTTGTCAATCTTAATAAATAATAAAGAAGAAATATTTTTATCAAATGTCTTTGAATTTTGCGTCAGAAACTATTTTTTTTTTACTTGTTGTAGTCTATTTCTCGCGGAATTCAAAGCAGGTGATAAAAATATTTTTCCAGGATTATTTATCAAGGTTGACAAATTTATCAAGAGCACAGAATCGGGCTGTTAGTGTCATTTGAAAGTCCGTACGATATTGCACATTACAAATTTCGATCTTAACATTGTGGAATTTTGCTTATAAAATCATATCGTTAAAAAAATAGACTCTTCCAATAGGCAAAAAGTTAAATACATAAAGCCAGAATGAATAAGCTTACAAATGGTGTTTAGATGCCGAGGAGGATATGTTATATAGGATTTGGTACATTTCGGTGTTTTTTTTTTGGCTCAAAAATAAAAGCAAGTGGCAGATGCTGGATCATTGCATAAATTTATAAGTGTGTATGTAGGGAAATGAGCGGATGGGTGTGGCTTTGGGAGTTTTATAACAGTGCTGGTGGAGATGACAAAATAGCTGGAGAGTTTGTAGATTCCTTTGGTAATGAAAACATGTACTACGTATATCAGCTAATAAATCCCGCTTTACACTAATTCGCATATATTTGAATGTTTTTTCTTTAACTAATTTTTTAAAACGATATTTTTTGAAAAGTACAATTCTGTACCATACAAATTTTTAATTGAAAATAACAGCATCCGGTTCTTCAAGAAAATAGTTGATGTCTTTAGGAAAATTAACGCGATTTCTAACTACTTCGTAAATATAAAATTGAAGAAGCTACAAACTATGTTTTTAGTTTTTGTATATTAAATATGATATATTTCTTAAAAAAAAATAAAAAGAGAAATATTGATAAATTGGAATAATTTTTTATTTTTTTTTTTCAAAAAAGTTTTTTCACTCCAAGATAGAGGTCATAAGCAGAAAAACATTGAAATATTGGGTTCTAAATATAATAAACTAGCAGGGTACCCGGCGTTGCTCGGGATGTAAGTAGTTAGGGGGCCTTTCAAAATCAATAATATACTTTAAGTTTTCATATTTATGTAATATTATTGCCTACTGAAGAATTTACCAAATTCGAATATTTTGAAAAAAGAGTATTTAAAACCCCTTTTTCAAAAATTTTATTTTGCGGTATTCGTTGGTAATGTTACGGGGCCTTTCAAGAATTCAATTTTGACAAATTGTGCCAGGATGAATGCAAATTCAAATGCTGATTTGATACCATATTGTAGGGTAATATTAAGGTTTTTCGGCAATCGCATTTTTACCGATAATATGTCGAAGTACAACTGAAACCTGGGGCCTTCCCCTTTCGTTTGATACCCATATTGTAGGGCAAGCTTAAGGTTTTTGGGCAATCACATTTTGACCGATAACTTAGTTATCGATCAATTTACAATATATCGAAGCCAAAATGAAACCTGCGGCCTTCCCCGTTCGTTTGATACCCATATTATAGGGTAATGTTAAGTTAATACTGAAGACGAATAGGTGCTAATAACGATTGGGGTCCAGCATGCAAAAGTTTTCTATGGAAACTGCTGATGATTGCGTCAGTTACAGGGTGGCGTTTTGGCAAAATTATTGGGTGTTTCGATGAAAAATCCAAAGTTGAATTATGTAGTCTTCCGCCGACTCGAAGCAATCCATAATCGTCGAGAAAGGGGTTTAGTGAACGAATTGCAGATGAAGTCTTTATCGCATCTCCAACTTCGACAGCTCTGTATTCCTCTCGAAGATGTGCCTTTTGAATCATTCGAATGAGTAGAAAGTTGCCTTGTTGTAATTCCATTGTACTGAGTAGTCCAGATGCTCTTGTTCTAGATGGCCTAGTAAAGCGATAGATACTTTCTGTAATCGATCAAATGAGTTAACGAATTTGCTATTTAAAGAAATATCAGAGGTAATAGTAAATACAAACGCTCGTTTTCGAGACTCAGGTAAGTCCTTGATTGGTAGAAGCGGAGATTTTGGCCAATCTTGTATCTCGCCACTAAGATAAGACGGCCCATGTTTCCACAAGGGCAAGTTTAAAAGCTCCTAAAGGGTAGCGCCTCTTGACAAAATGTCAGCTGGGTTTGAGCTGGTCGGAACATAACTCCAAGTCATACCTTTCGTTAGGGTTTGAATTGTGCTGATACGGTTTGCGACAAAAACATTGAAGTTGGCTGGTTCGTTTCGTAGCCACGATAAAACTATTGTTGAGTCCGACCAGCAAAATAATTTTTTACCTTTGAAGTTAGTTGCATCCACGACTTTCGCAATCAATTCGGCTAACAGTAAAGCACCAGAAAGTTCAAGCTTTGGTATGGTGAGTGTTTTGAGGGGCGCTACACGAGATTTGGAGCAAAGGAGATTGGTTCTAATAATGCCATCCATTTCAGCACGTATGTATATGCACGCACCATAAGCAGCCCCACTCGCATCGCAAAATCCATGTATTTGTAGATATGTCAGCGTCGGGTATGAGCAGGTATCTATCGAAGCTAAAACGTGTAACTAACTTATATTGGTTGCATATCTCTAACAATTATGTTTGTATTGCTTGAGGTGGACTTTCATCCCAATGTAACTTCTCCTTCCACAAAAGCTGCAAGAATATTTTGGCTTTGGCCACAACAGGTCCAATCAAACCAAGAGGATCGTACAGTCTAGCAACAGCTGAAAGAATTGCGCGTTTAGTTACCTTACTTGGTGTTGCAAACGACGAAAATGAAAATATAAAAATGTTTAAGGTAGGGTCCCATACCAACCCAAGTGTCTTTGTTATACTTGTACCATCGTCAAAGGTCAGGAACTCCTGCCGGTCATTAGCAGCAACATCAGCTAAAACGACAGCATTGTTTGAGCACCATTTTCTCAAATTAAAATTTCCGAGAGATAACAATTTCCTTGTCTGGTTTAGCAATTCTTTGGCAACATCTACGGAGTTAGCGCCTGCAATCATATCATCTACATAAAACCCATTTTGTACTATCTCTGCTCCAATTGGATAAACGCGAGCTTCATCGCGAGCAAGCTGCTGCATTGACCGAATGGCTAGGAATGATGCTGGTTTTGTTCCATAGCTGACAGTATCTAATTTAAAAACACGAAAATTTTGATTAGGATTATCTTTCCATACAATACACTGAAGAAAATTATCAGGATATGACATTCTTACGCAGCGATACATTTTACAAATATCGGCGGTAAGAGCAACTTTAAAGGTTCGAAATCGAAGTAAAAGATCAAAGAGCGGCGATTGAATGGTTGGTCCTTTCATTAAAATCGAATTCAGCGAACGCCCATTACTAGTCGGAGCCGAACCATCAAACACCACACGCAGTTTTGTTGTTGTGCTATCAGCCTTAAAAACACAGTGATGTGGTAAAAAATATGTAGGAATGTGATTTGGTATAGTGTCGACGACTGACATGTGTTTCAAATCTAAATACTCAAACGACGAATATTGTTGCATAAGCTCAGCATTACGCTGAAACTTTTTCTACAGAGCCTTGAAGCGATTTATGGCTTGCGGGTACGATTCTCCTAACTCGCAAAACGGTGATTTGGCTGGCAGGCGTACAGAAAACTCACCAGTTTCTAAACGCTTATAATGGTTTATAAAATGATCCTCACACAAATCTTCCTCTACTGTTGTCTTTGGCGAAGATGGATTACAGTTCTCTATTGTCCAGAACCTTTCAGCTAAATTTATTTAACTAGATCTCTGTGTGGTTTTCTGAAGCCATATCGATGGCCGCCAAACAAGATAATTTCGAAGCATTGTACGTGGTGGCGCCTGATACAACCCAACCCAATTTGGTTTTCTGCAAAAGTGGTAACCTTTCACCCAAGCGTATTTGACCGACGCATAATAAATCGAAGAATAAGCTAGCTCCAATGAGCATATCAATGCGCTGAGGCGCAAAGAATAATGGGTCAGCAAGGCGAATATTCGAAGGTATGTTCCAATTAACATCCTCCAACGAACGACTCAGTTGCACATCTGTTATAGTAGACGTGACGACAGCCGTCAATTTAGCTGTGTAATCGGTGATTCGAGAACTCACATCTAAATCTGCGATATGATTGGCGTAGAAATCATTTTGGCCTATACCAGAAATGAACTGCGAAGATTTAATTTTCTTAATTTGAAGCTGGTTAACTAGACGACTAGTTACGAAGTTAAGTTGTGATGCAGAATCTAACAGAGCTCGACATGGAATTAAAGAACCCGATTGGCTTTTTAAGTATATTACGGCGGTTGCTAAGAGAACGAAATCTCTGTCAACCACGCTATTTTCAGCTGCAGAGCTGACGAGTGCCGAAGCTGGAGGAACAAATGATGAAACGTGGGGATTAAAATTAGTGGTTGGTGTAGTTCTCATTTGCGATTGTGATGGCTTAGACGATTCAAGGGCTGGAGCCAAATTTTGTACCGAATTTGTACCTTGGTGAAGCAAACTATGGTGCTTCGATGAGCAATGTCTACAGGGACCGGACCTGCATTCCCTTAGAGAATGACCTCCTCTTAGACAATTAAGACAGAGTTGTAGTCTTTTTGCTTCTTTGTAGCGCACTAATGGAGACTGGGTTAAAAATTGTTCGCATTTTGCAATACTATGCTCACTAGAGCTGCATAATTTGCAGCCAGCCACAGCGGAAGTTAATAGGATCTTTCTATTGTTGTGGTTATAGGACAGTTTCTTTCCTACCTGTTTTTCCGGTGATACAAACGCATTTTCTACATTCTCCAGTCGTTGGCAGCGTTGTTCCAAAAATTTTCCCATTGAATCCCATGTTGGTATTTCATTTGCAGGTGTTACTTCTTCCAATTTCGACCGAGATTTGATGTCCAGCTTTTGAGCAACGAGTTGAATGAGCAAGCAATCTGCGATGTTTTCCTTTGTCCCCATAGTTTGCAAGGCACTCAAGTGAGCGTTTACTGTATCGCTGAGTTCACGAAGTTTGGCAACCTTATCACCCTCTACCTTTTTGAGCTGAACGATATCTCTGATATGAGCCTGAAGATTCAACCGTTTATTATCAAATCTAGATTTAAGCAAGAGCTTTATCGTAATTTTGTTCCGATATTTCCAACGATCGAATCGTGTCTAACGCAGAGTCACGTAGACTCGATCGAATCAAATCTGCATCTAGTCAAATCTGCATCTTGATGTACAACGGTGTTGAACATCGAGAAGAAATCTGGCCAATCCACATAGTTACCGCTAAACTTGGGAATTTTAAGGATGGGCAGCTTTTGTTTCGGTTGAGTTACGATGAACGATGGTTGTTCTCCAGATGGCCGTGTCGTAGAGCTGTGTGTCTCTGAAGATCGTACCGCATGCATCTGCCGAGTCAATCTGGTTTTGACCTCAAGGTAATGGTTGGTGAATGCAGCTAAAATATCATCGTCGCTGTCTTCAACTTGGGACTGAATACCATCGAACCTTTTCTCCAGGCGATCCACTTGCTCTGTGCGAACCTCCACTGCAGCCTCGTCGAACTTATGTACAGCCTCGATTGTTAGTGCGTTGTTGATCTGCGCCATTTGTTGGACCAGTGCCTCCAGCTTTTTGTTGGCTTCAGCCGGATCAGGTTTTTTAGCTGGTGCCATTTTGATGGTTAACGATTTTTATTAAGAACGAACGAAACGATTTAAAACTTTCTAAACTTTTTAACCCTTCTTTATTTTTACCGATTCCGCGATCACGTCGGGGTCACCAATGTTTCGAGAATAGCAAGCTTTTTTGCTATTCGTTTAACTTTACAAATGTTTCGATTAATCAACACAAAATTTTGGAGTTCATTTACAAATTTTATTTATAATAAGTTTAATTTTTGCTTCAAAACGATTTTAGTTAGTTTAATGTAAGTTTCTTTTACATTTATGTAACAATATTTTTAGACTTTACAATATTTTTTAATATGTGTCTTGCACTATATCCACGACGATAACAGAATTTTTTAATGTGCTTAGCACCGAAACCACTATTCAAATGAATATAAATTTTATTTGACTCTCTTGTCAAAAATACAATGCAATTATTACTTGCCGTTAATAACTTGCATTGGCTAAAAAATATCACCTCATTTAACGGCAGTATAAGAAATAGTTACTTAGTTACATATGTATATATGAATATAAAAAGAGCTAAGCTACGTCACCTGATTTAGCGGTAGTGGACAGCAGCTGTTTTAATGATAGCATATGTATGTATGTAGGTATATATATGTATATCAGCCCTGGGCAGCTTTGCCCGCGGTTCGACATCGTGTATACATATACCATATGTTCGACGCTTCTTTTAGTTGCGTCGAACATTTACCAAATAGTTTGAAACACGATTCAAACTTTATCAGTGCTGCCGTCTGTATTGATTCAGATCAAAAAATATAATTTTCCTCGCCGGATTTCAGTATAAGTTTGGATATGTTTTTAGCAAAAAGAATAGAAGTTATGTATATGGAAATAATAAGTTATGAATATGGAAAATACAACGTTTTCCGCCAGTGATATTCGAGATTCTTACAGCTCCTAGAAATGTACCAGCTTTAACGTGCATATTAGAGTGGACATTTTTTGTATGGGGAAAAAAAAGTTGTTTAAAAGAGTGTAACTCCCCCTAAAATTATTCCTTTGTATGTATATAAGACATTCCCGTAGTCTTGGACAGTTATATTAAGGGAAAGGCGTGGCATATTGGCCTCAAAGTTAGGGTGGCCCTATGGAGAAAAAAAAATTTATTTCTTTATATCTAACTAGCAGACCCGGCAGACGTTGTCCTGCCTAAACATTTACTTGTCTGCATTTATAAAATTTTACTCTCCACCCTCAGTTTAGCTCCGAATCCCCCTTCCCGGCGCCCCACCTTCATCCTTTACATATGCTTTCCATTTTTCATATTTTTTATGAATCAAACTTTTGAAGGAGTAAGACCGAAAACATAATTTTTTTAAATCACCATAATGTACATAGGGTACTTTACAAGATAAATTATTATTTTTTTTAGTAGGGTGCGGCAGCACTGAATGAGTGATGCATGTTCGAACCAACCAGTTGTATGAGCTACATACAGTATTCCCCGGATAATTTAGGGAGTTTTAGATTAGCGATTTCAAAATAATACGGCTGAATATTATCAACCTCCAGCACAAAGAGCTCTGAATTATGAAATTATGTTCAGGTAATCCCTGACTAATTCACTTAAATTTGGTCATGAAGTTCCTCAGAATTTGCTGTTTTCCTTATTTTTCATTTATTTTTTGTATACTTTGGAATTGAAATCCAGAATGGAATGCATAATTTGCATATTATGCAGTTTTAGTATTTTTTTTTACTTCATTAATTAAAATAAGAGATTTTATTAACCGTTTTTGCTAAAATAGCAATATCTTCTAATGAATGCTAAAAGTCATTGTTTCATGTCCATATCGAGGCTTCACAGCATTTCGTTTGAGCAACCTGTTGCATCATACTTTTTGACTTGTTCGCACTCACACAGTGACATTAATTACACACATACTTCCAAAGAGCTCTGTCGAAGCTGCCCACCCCTGATATAGACAAACAAAATTTTCTCTGCATTGCTAAAAGTAAACATCAGTGGGAGCGCAGATTTTAAGTAAGGCAATGCTACGTATGCATGTGAGCATCAAAAATATTAAGAAAGCACCGTGATGATAAAATATGAATGTTGTCAGTAATCATACATAGAAATGGCAGTAATTCAAGAATCAGTAAATTGTACTACTAAATACTTAATATGTATAATGAGTTTATAACTAAACACATATTTTCACCGATAACTTAGTCATCGGTAAATTTATCGAAACCTGTCGAAGTCCAAATGAAACCTGGGGCCATCCCCTTTCGTTTTAAACCATATTGTAGGGGAATATTAAGGTTTTCGGGCAATCGCATTTTGACCGATAACTTAGTTATCGATCAATTTACCGAAATATATCGAAGCCAAAATGAAACCTGCGGCCTTCCCCGTTCGTTTGATACCCATATTGTATGATCTTTCTATACCTATATGCGAAATATCATAAGTATAGGTTCAATATACTTAGAGTTATATGGAATAAAAAAATTTCGAACAGTAACTGCAGTAACTAGCAGGTCGGGGCCCCCAAAATAAAAAAAAAATTGCCTATAGCTCCTTCCAGACTATAACCTGTAGGCGTGCCAAATTTGAGCAAAATCTGTCTTGCCATTCTCACGTTTTTAGGGAACAAAAGCAAACGTCTGGACATCCAAACATCGCTACATTCACCTTTATAATATTAGTAGGATTAAAAAAAAAATATTATGATAAAAGGTTTTCATCTGTTATACATATGTGTCAAGGCAAATTCAATTTATAAAAAAAAAAACTTAACCTGTTCTGAACCCGTGCTTGAACCTGTAAACGCACGCATCATGGCCGGCACGCTTACCACCTGCGCCACTGCTGTATCATATATCTGTGGTCATAAGCAATAACAGCCTAAGTCGACTTAAGAAATTAGACCAGTTGAAATTTTTGCTGGCGATTTTGAGTATTAGCATCAAACCATTTTTCAAGACTTTCATTGGTCTTTTATTATTTTGTTTATAAACAATTAAATACAATATGTTTGCCTAAGTTATAAAGCAGTTTCGTTACAAAAAATCGCCAGAAGAAATTTCAATTGGTCTAATTTCTTAAGTCGAGTTAGGTTGTTATCGCTAATGACCACAGATATATTATTTCTGTAAGGTCTTTTTGTGTTTTTTCCTAATTTTCTGCTCTCATTTCGAACCAAAATTAATAAAAAATGTATCGCTTTAAAAGTGTGGGTTACCTCTACATGCGAAATCATTTATTAATTACAGCAGTGCTTTTGCTTAAGCTAGTGTACAATAAAACAGTCAGATACTGTAGTTAACAGCTTTGTCTTTTCGTGAAAACGTTTATGAATGTTGTGCTGTTGCAGATTACAAAATAGCTGGAGAGTTGTGGAGAGTTTGTAGACTTCTTTTTTGTTTAATAACAAATAAACCAAGCATAATTTTCAAAAAAATGTTTCGCGAGACAGCAGAAATAGTCCATACCAAGATGGCAATATAACTTTTATAGGGATCTATCTTTAAATACTATATGAAGTTGTGTTGCGAAAGTTACTATGGGGAGACTGTTAGCCTATTAATATATAGATGATCTTTTTCGATTTTTATCACTTCGTTATGATTTGAGTACCACCTTTGAAGACAATTATACAGTGCTGTAGCGCGATTCTGTAACTTTTTTAACGCCAAGTGTTAGCGTTAACTTCCCTTAACACCGAAAAGTGTTAGCTAACACCTTAGTTAACGCGAAAAAATTTTGTGGTGTTAAAAGTTATAGGAAATAAGTTCTCCGAACATGAAACCGAACTCGCGACGCGCACTTTGTAGTCGGAACGCTTATCACCTGCGCTACTGCGACATGAACGTGGGCGCTGTCAAATGCTGTACTTAAGATGAGTGCAGTTTTCCCCTCAATTTTAACAGATATACATACATAAAACAGCTAACACTAAAAAGTGTTAAGGAAAGTTACAGAATCGCACTTTCGTTAAGAGCAAACGCCAAAATTCGGCGACAAGCTTAACACTCGGCGAGGTGTTAAAAGTTACACAATCGCACTACTGGATGCGTTTATGACCATGGTTAGCACAAATGAGCATTTGAATACTGACAACGGATGTAATAAATTTATTTTAAATGCTATAAGCAGCAGTCACCCAGGTTTTCAGCTCTGCCATATTAATGCCCGCATCTTTAATATGCCAAAGCTCGATTACATGAACTTTATTTTAGAAAACTCTAAAATAGATATGATATGCGTTACTGAAACTTGGTTCAACGAAAATACCGGCGATAATGTGTACGAATTATAAGATTACAGGGTTACAAGAAATGATAGGAAAACTGGTGCTAGAGGTTTCGGCGTCGCCATATATTGCAAGAAAAATATTCCCCAAAAGGTGATTTATAAATCAAGTGAGTGTGATTCTGTGGAATTCATAACTATGGAGGTTGGTGATAGTTTTGCGAAGTGTCTTATTAGATGCAGTGATATAGCGCCCAAGGAAATAACGCCCATTCAAAAAGGAAATTACGCCCATGGCTCTTATTTCCTTTTTAAAAGAGAAATAACGCCCATAGGATTTTACGCGAGCAACACGAACTGTTGATTAGCATATTTTTAAATCAAAATATCTTCAATACTATATAACCGATTCTTAAAATTTTGTTTGCATTGGAGATATCACTTCTATGGGTGCAAAACCGCTTATGTGCAAAATTTAAAATTTAATTTTAAAAACAACCCTGAACTACACCATGCTAATTCCTTCTGCGTAGTACACCCTTCTGCGTTGGCGGCCTTCGGCCGCGCTTATTATAAATAACCCTGGGCTACGCCATGCCAACTCTGGGTGGTTGCCCTGAACGGCGCCAACACTCTATGGGTGGGATCCATGGTATTTTTGTGCAGAACACCTTTCTGAATTGGCATAATATAACATAAAGGGAATAATTTTTAATTCTAGAGGTTGCGGTATTCTGCATTTATACCCTGAACCGTGGTAACGTGCCACGGTACGCACACTTTTTCACTTTTTAATTCCAAATTCAGCTTGTTTTAATTCGTTTTTAACGTCCGTGCGCTTTATTTCTCTTCGAAAAAGGAAATAACACCCATCAGCAAAAGGTGCTAACACCCATAGGCTTTATTTCCTTTTTAAAAAGGTAATGAAGCCCATGGGCACTTTTTCTCTTTTGAGTTATTTCCTTGGGCGTTATTTCACTACACCGTCTTATTATATGCGCATACAACCCTAGTAAACTGTTTGAATTAGATTCTTTGCTTGCAATTAGCACAACTTTTACATACATACGAACATATTTTACTTTGCGGGGATTTAAATATTGAAATTCTTAATAATGATTCGCGATCTCTAAAATTAAAGGATAGTTTAACCTCCAATGGCCTTGATATAGTTAATATGTACATTCCCCACTCGGTTTTCCCCAAACTGCAAGCCAAGCTTGCTAGACCTGATGTGTACATCCAACAGCTCCGACGTGCTTCATTATGAGCAGTTTTCGTTAGCCGGACTATCGGACCATGACATTATGTTTCTTTCTTACAATATTGACCTCAATTGCTCAACCGCAACTCAGTTTTATTATCGAGATTTTGCGGCAGTTAACTTTTCCGAGCAGGCACATGAAGCTAGTATTCTTAATTGGAACAGCGTATGGATGTTTCCTGAAATAAATGAAAAACTTAACTTTCTAGCCAAGCAAGTTATTTATTTATTTCGTAAATATATACCGCTCAAAGAAGTAAGAGCTCGAAGCAAGCAACAACCGTGGTTTACCAAAGAAGTAATGTAAGCAATTAAATCGCGTAACAGGTTTTACAACCGTTGGAAGAGAAATCCTTCTGAGACGAGTTGGGGTTTTATCCAGAAATCAAGCTACATTGCTACTAAGAAACTCGAAAAGACGAGGAAAAACCAGTCAAAGTTTGATGCTGGCTTGCCGACTAAAAGTCTCTGGAAAAATCTTAAATCTGTTGGTATAGGAGGTAAATCTAACAGCAGTTGTAATTTGGATCCAAATTTCATGAACGATTTCTTTTTAGAGTCAAGTAAATTTAAAAATATTAGTAATTTCACAATAAATGAAAACTTGATATACAATCCGGTAAATGCCTTTCACTTTGTCGCAGTAACGGAGAACGATGTTATCAAAAGTATGCTTTCAATTAAATCGAATACCATTGGAGAGGACGGTATAAGTCTTCAATATTTGAAACTAATCGTCTACAACATAGCCGCACCTCTTACTCATATAATCAATTTTTATACCTTTCATGAACATGAAATGGTATTATAACTTTGGTCCGATGTTTGTAAGTGTGAGAAGAAGAAGAGATAGACCCACCATTAAGTATACCGAAATGATCAGGGCGACGAGCTGAGTTGATTTAGCCATGTCCGTCTGTCCGTCTGTCCGTCTGTCCGTCTGTCCGTCCGTCTGTTTGAACGCAAACTAGTCCCTCAGTTTTAGAGATATCTCGATGAAATTTTGCAAGCAGGCGCCATTTTGCACAGGATTAATCATTTGTCGGAACCAGCAAGATCGGACCGATAGAACGCATAGCTCCCATACAATCGATTGTTCCGATAAACGGGTTTTGGCCTATAACTCTTGCAATTAAAAAGCTATTAGAGCGAAATTTCGCAGGTTTAGTACATTCTATATAAGTAATGTGTGTAGTGAAAATCACCTAGATCGGACCAACATAACATATAGCTCCCATATAATCGATAGTTTCGATAAATGGGTTTTAGGCTATACAGGTTGCAAATAGAAAGCTAGAAACTTAAAATTTTGCAGGTTTGGTACTTATTATATATGTGATGTGTGTAGTGAAAATCATACAGATCGGACTTACATAACATATAGCTCCCATATTACCGATTGCTCCGATAAATGTGGTTTGGCTATGTATTTTTAAATTAACAGTTTTGGAGAGTTTGTAAGTAATTTTAAGTAAGGATCGGACACTTAGAAAAGTTGTGCGTATTCATGAAAGGTATAAAGCCTTCGGCACAGCCGAAGACAGCCCTTTCCTTACTTGTTTTATAACAACTTCAACCTTTCCCGATTCTTGGAAGATAGCTAAAGTTATTCCAGTTGCAAAGAAACCGTCGGCAATTTCATCAACTGATTTTCGTCCAATAAGTATTTTGCCAGTTTTATCAAAAGTCTGGGAGAAACTGATGGGTGCACAAATTGAAGATTACATTAATACCAATAAGCTAATGAACGAAAATCGGTCTGGATACAGAGCCTTTAATAGCTGTCATACTGTCCTGCTTAAAATTATTGAAGATATCCGGCCAGCTTATGACAGAGGTGAGCTAATCCTGCTAACGCTTTTATATTTCTCCAAAGCTTTCGATACAGTTGATCATTCTATACTTTTGATGAAGATTAAGGTAAATGTCCATAATTTCGTGGTAGTACGTTATTTCGTGGTATTTCGATTTTTTCTTTCAAACAAGGAAACAAGGCAAGTTTTTTTAAAACTGAAAATTTCATAATAAATATTAACTTTTCGGGTGTATTAATGGATATTTTACAAATTTTTAAAAATTAAACCTATTAAATAACAAGCATTATAAAGTTGGAAGCTCAGAAAATGAGCCTTTTGTACGGAGGCCTCTTAAGGAAACTGTTAAGGAGACCAGTAGATTTTGTTAAGCCTGTAAAAATTGTATATTTAAATTTTTTTTTTTGATGATAATTTTTTTGGTTTTATTTAACATTTCTTAAACGTTTTTATTACTGCAAAACTTATTTCAATAACTTTTTATTTACATTTTATTTAATATTTAAATACCACGAAATTAGGGACACATGTTTTTTGTGATGTACCTAATTTCGTGGTACCCACGAAATTATGGGAATATAATACTTTATGTTTTCCTTATTTTCTTTCACATTTCATAAGATACCCTATTATTTTAAGTATTTTAATTATTAAATAAACCCCTGAGGAAGATTTTGACGTAATTTCGTGGTACACTTTTATTAACCCATTCGTCAATATTTTAATCGAAAAGCTCTGCGAAGCACAACATTTTAACGAAATAATGGCAATAAAGAACTTTTTTTTATTCAAAAATTTTTCATTTAATTTAAAAAAATATGCCAAGATTTATACATTTTTGCTTTTTTTATGAATGAATAGCGATAATAAACAAAAAAATTTAAATATAAAACTCATATTACCGCTTAAAGCGATACCACGAAATTACGTACATCAATTTTATCGCATGCCCTTAATTTCGTGGTATACTGCGCATTTACATACATTGTTAACAAGAAACCAAAAAATTAAATAAATACAAAAAAAATTAAAAATATACCAAAAAATTAAAAAAAACAGTTTTTGAAATAATAAAAAAAAGTAAGTAACATCAATTGAGTTAATTTTTTTTATTGTTTATTTTTGTTTTAAAACTTTTTTATTTAATGTTATTTTATTTGGTTTAAAAATAAAAAAAAAAACTTAAAAGACCAAAAAAAAACACAAAAATTAAAAAAAAAAACATTTTTAGTGATAATAAATAAAAGTAATTTTGAAAAAAGTAACAAATTGCATCAGTTAAATAAATTTTTTTTTATTGGTTTTTTTTTTGATTTTTTTCAATCGTAATCAATTACTAATTGCCTTTTCTCAAAAACCAATTGAAATAATCATTAGCAATTAAAAAATCCGTCTAATCAATTGATTACTAAGTACTAGTCAAATTTAACAAATACCAGTAATTTTTTACTTACTTACTTGGTCTTAAAACGCTTTCTTTTCATAAATACAATAACAATAAAAAAATTATTTAAAATTTAAAATTTTTGAACAAATTTTAATAAAGAAATTTGTGTATCTTTAGGAATTTGCGTTTAAAATAACTTTTATTTTCCACAAAATTAGAGTTTAACCAAATACCACGAAATTAGGGACACTTTACCACGAAGTTAGGCACATCAGAAAATTTTTGCCACGAAATTAGGGACATTTGAGGTACTCACACATTTTTATTTGTATAAAATAAAACATTTGTTAGTTTTGTTTGAAATTAAATGGAAAGCTATCTTAATAGATCAACTCAATGGGAAAAATTTACTTTTTTAGTTTTCCTTCATCCGTTTTTACGCACGAGAGGTAGAAAGTCAGAAAATTCCTTAGTACCACGAAATTATGGACATTTACCTTAGTAAATATTTTGGATTCTCGAATAGTGCTGTGAGATTGCTAGAAAGCTATCTACGAAATCGGAGGCAAAAAGTGGTGGTTGATAATAGTTGCTCGGAGATGAAGTGCCTTGATTCGGGAGTACCACAGGGATCTATACTTGGCCCAATATTGTTCTCTATGTTTATAAAAGATATGACCCATTGTTGAGTGTATCAATACATTTTTTTGCAGACGACGCTCAGGCTTATTTATCTCGTCCGGTTGGTCTATCAGAGGACTTAGTTTTTAGGATGAATGAAGATCTTGAAAGCATCTCTTCGTGGGCAAAGAATAACAAATTAAATTTAAACGCATCAAAAACTAAGGCCATCTGTTTTACCTATTCATTGCAGCAAGTGCGATCATTGTCTTCGTTATCATTGCAAGGTATAACAATTGGTTATGAATCCGTGGTTACTAGCCTTGGGTTTAAACTAAATTCATACCTTGGCTGCAAGAATCATATTAGCTATATTTTAAGCAAAATCTATTTTGTATTAAGGAAGTTGTGGTACACAGCTGACTTTATTCCAATTAATGTAAAACTAAATCTGGTGAGAACTCTTATAGTTCCCCTGATTTCTTCTGGCGCAAACGTATTCGGTAATCTGGATCATGAATCACAAAATAGGCTACAACTAGCTTTAAACAATTGCGCAAGATATATATCAATCCAAACGTAAATTTTATCATGTATCTGAATCTTCCGCCAAAATATATAACTGTAGTCTTGCGAGCTTTCTAAATTACCGAAATGTGGTATTTTTAAAACAATTAGTTCATGACAGGCAGCCAAAATATCTCTTTGAAAAATTATGCTTCTCAAAATCAGACAGGACATGAATTCTTATTGTTCCCCGTTATAAATATTTGACGTCTTCCAGAACATTCTTTGTCAATGCCATCAAACTATGGAACTCTTTGCTTAATCAACTTAAAAATGAACGCAACACTAAGCGCTTTAAATTGGCTTTATTTGAATTATTCCAATAAAATTAATACATACATTTTAACTTTATCACGCAACTCTCAGAAATACTGTCATTATTTTCTTTTACTTTGCAAATATTGTTCTATCTATTTTCGTTCATATTTTGGACCTATCTAAATCCAAATATAGTATATATATATTTTTTTTTTATTTTGAATTATTTGTTTGATGTTATATATTTATCTCTTAAACTTACGGTACCTTTGTTAGATTTCCATAACTTGATGTACTATAAGAGACAGTAGTCTCCTCTGGACAGAATTAATGAAATAAACTTAAGTTAACTTAACTTAACCATCCCATATATTCGATGGATGGAGGTGACCTATAACCGGCAGTCAAATGGGCCTCAGAAATGGCGTGGACCACCCAGCTCCACTCTTCCCTGGAGATGGCCCAGTCTTCCCTACTCCCGTCGACTACCCCCAGGGTGATGGAGCCGGCACGTTTAGCGACTTCGCGAAACGCGCGTTGGACAGCTTCAACACCCCGGGCCATCATACTCCTCTGCCCTTTCGGCAGAGCGTCATTGCCGAGTGGGCCGACTTACCCCCTGCACTAGGTGCCGGGGCTGATCCACGCTGCTCAAAACGTCCCAGCGTACGGGCATGCTTCTCAGAAATCTGAGAACCATCCAGACCGCCAAAACGTTCCAGGACTTTCGCAGAAAAGCGCAGATGGCTTTCCTTCTCGGAGTCGCTTTCTTGCTTCTTCCTGACCGCCTCCGCTTCACTGTACTCACAGGAATGCTGGGAGACCATCCACTGCTTGTACTCTCCAAGTTATCGAGGTTACTCAACAGATGAGCCCTCTGTAGCTGAGCACCCGGTTGCACGCCGGAACCTTGTCCGGCGGATGTCGTCTTCGACACTCCATCGTTGCCAACAGAGCCCGCACTCCCAGGAGCGCCAGCCCTGCTGCAGCCTACGGGGGAGATTGCTTTCAAGTTTCGGAGCTTTTCCGTCCCTTTTGCTGCGTCGCGTAATGTCTGGTCGCATCCCCTCCAAGTGAGCCTTCTGGCGACGGGCCTGGAACGCACACTGAGGCCTGCCAAGGTTTTAACGGGACGTGGGCAGCTGCGATATTAGCCTACTAAGGTGACAGAATATCGCACCTACCAGCTCAAATAAAACTAATCCTAAAGTTTGTCCAAGAGGTCCTAGTCAGTCACAATTACCTCAGGACCATAATCAAGAATCAGATCCATACGTCAGGGAAATTCACGTATAGTTTCCTGACCTTAGCTGGATACCGTCCGCACAGAGAGGTGCTAAAGTACCAATCTACAGACAGCTGTAGTATCCATTACCAGTCGGCACGCTCTTGGGGGGTTCAGTCTGAGAATTTTCGACAACCAAGGTAGTTAGCGGTCAACCTTTTTAGGCCGGCAGGGAGCGGTGTCTCTTCCAGATCTGTAAGCAGTTTGACATGGTTGACCCTGTTAAATGATTTGCATGGGTCAAATGACAAGAGAACCGTCGTATTGTTTGGAATGTGTTGGTTCAAACCATGATTTATTTGCGTCGTCGTGATATTGAGAGCAGATGTTGTGCTGTGTGAGTTCCGGAAACTATGCTGGTGTTCGGCCAGTAGCCCGTTTTTATAACTTTTAGTTACATTAACGATTGCTTTTGCATTGCATGGCTCGTAACGGTTCCGTTATGAAAAGTGTTTCCGAAAGAAAAAAAATTCACCATGCGATATGTTCGTGGTGTTTTACGCAAAAATTTTAAATTAAACTAGTCAGTGATAACTACATAACAGGGTTGCACTTTGCGTTAAAATTCTTATCGGAGAGTTACAGAAACGGGCTACAGATGCAGGTTTGCAGTGTAACACGGGTGCAGAATCGTATCTAATAACCTCGTACCCGAAAGAAGGGAAATCGGACAATAGTGGTTTTAGTAGGGGAACTACTACTCGCCTGTTTTCAGATCTCAGGGATGATAGAAGTAGTTAGCGAGAGGTTGAAGAGAGCCGCTAAGTAAATCTGCTCACATAGCCAAGGTGTTTAAGCATATTCATGGCAATTCCGTCGGGTCCGATGGATCTAAATTGGCCTTGATTATAGCTTTCTTAACCTCAGCAACGGAGACGGCAATGGGCGATGTGGTGTGTTTATGTTTGTGCGCACGACGCATTTCTCTTCTCTTCGGCCCGTCAGCAGTAGCATGCATTATAAATTGTAAGCAAAAGAAGCTTGCGCATTTCCTCTGGTCCGATTAAACATTGGCACCAAATGTGATGGCAACCATGTCAATCTATTCGGTCGGGTTTGATAAGGCCTTGACTATTGCCGACTCCGCCGGAGAGGTTGCATTTCTCGAGATGTTTCCACTTGGTCAATTTATAATCGTCTCACCTGGTAACGTTTTTCGAGATCCTTTAAGCAGAGATACAGCGGCCGGAGGCTGAATCTATAAGTTTTCGACACTCTCCTTTAACTTGGCGTATGTCTGGGTGTGGGTAAGACAGCGCTTTTTATAGTCCGCAAACCTGTCCCACTCTGTACGTCCGTTGTTCAGTAGTAATGAATTCGATCGGGTGTTCAACAGTATGTAGGATGGGTAGGTGGTCTGAACTCTGGCATTTGCTTATGAATTAACTGTACAGAACACCGAGTTATATATTTACTATGTAAGTTCATAGTCTATGCAAAAAATATTTTCCATTTAAAAACCCTTTAAGAAATTTCCGGTTGCTGAAACAATAGCAACCAACAATCTGATATTTAATTGTACATACACATGTACATAGTACCAATTTTAATACAAAAATGTTCCACCAAAAACGGAATATTTTAGAATAAACTGTTGTCGGTAAAAAAGCCGCAAAAAATTATATATATACAGTCTTCCCGATTTTATCGAAAAATATAAATTAACACATATTTACATAAATATTTGACATGGTTGACCATACTATTCTCTTGAACAAATTATATTCAGCTGGTTTTCGTGGTAACATCTTAACATAGTTTGAATCTTACCTAACGAAAAGAGTTCAAAAAGTTAAAATTGGAAATTATTTGAGTGAATCCAAATTTATAATGCTCAGTGTGCCGCAGGGATCGGTACTTGGACCAATTTTGATTTTGATTTATATCAATTCAATATTTTCGTTGCCTTTTATTGGGAAGGTTACTGCTTTTGCTAACGACCTTGCCATTGCATATGGATCAGACAACTCTTCTCATCTTTTTGTAGATATCAACCACGATTTACATATGCTAAGATCTTGGTTCGCAGGCCACAAGCTGTTAGTAAGCAACAAAACAAAATTAATGTATTTTAGGCTTGGTAACAAGGACATACCAAATAACGCATTTACTTTCCATACCTCGTGTAAGTGAAGTAACACTGGAGTTTAGCGTGTGATCCAAAAGTGAGTGTTTATTAAAAATTCTTTCTCTTTTTTTTTTTTTATTTATTTAATTTAATTTAATATTCCAAACACAACAACCATAGGTTTTATTTACATTGTTTGGTTCTAAAAATTACTTAATGGCTAATCTTATATAGATAGTTAGATATTAAGGAAAAAGATAGCAAGATTAGTAAAGCGAAAACAAAAAGCGAGGATAGAAATAGAATACAGGCTGAACCGAGACAAGTGACTGATTTTACAAATCGTTTGCAAAGTAGCGCAACAGTTTGTTTTTGAAATGCTATATGTTACTAGTTATTCTGATTTCCAGAGGTAAGGTATTCCAAAGACGTACTGTTGAAACAAAGACGTACTGTTACACAAATTATTGACTTACACGTATAAGCTTAAACACTAATACTTACAAACTACTTTCCTAATGTGTAAATATGTTTAATATGTACTTGTGTAAATATGTGAATGTCTAGCGTCAGCAGTTTGCGATCAAGTGCTGTCATATGTAACCAAATATGCGGCATGTGCTAGTGAAGTTGAACTCCCGCTGAGTTCATGATTTATCTAGGTCACTAGTGTTTGTTTATTGTGACGAAATATTCTGAAGTCAACAGCCTGTTCAATCGAAGGAATCATTCTTTTTGCAAAGTCTAGTTAATTTTCTTGAGTGTTCTGCGAAATTAGGTACAAATCTTCTGTAGTTATTGCAGAAGGCTACGAATCTTTTGACTTCGTCTGCTGTTTTTGGTGTTGGATACTTTTGAACTGTTTCAAATTTGCTTGGGTCAGGAAATATTCCTTTGTTTGTACATTTATGGCCTAAATAAGTTACTTCTTGGTTGAAAAATAGACGTTTGTCTGGATGCAGTTTTAGATTATATTTTCTACAAGTGGAGAACACGCCTCTTAAATTTTTTAGCATGTGGTTTTCAGAACAGCCTAATACAACCAAGTCATCCATGTAGAGGAAGGCTTGGGATGGTTTGAGCCCTGCGAATGCTGGGTTCATCATTCTTTGGAATGAATTTGGCGCTACTTTTAATCCATATGGTAGTCTTTTGAACCTGTATGTGCCGTTTTCAGCTGTGAATGAGGTGATATCGCTCGAGTCCGGGTGTAATTCTATTTGGTGGAAACCTGCCATGAGGTCTAGGCATGAAAAATATTTTGCTCTACCAAGTTGGTCTAGAATATCATCAATTCTTGGGAGTGGGAATTTGTCTGCTGCTAACTTTTTGTTAACTTGTCTTTAGTCAATCACCAATCTCCATCTTTTTTCTGTGCTTCTTGGGAGCGATTTTTTAGGAACCAGTAAGATTGGGCTATTGTACTCTGATATAGAGGGTTCTATTATGTCATCGTCGATTAACTTATTAATATGTTTGCTGATTTCTCCTTTTTGTGTCTCCGGTAGTCTATAATTTTTTATGTAAACAGGGGTGTCATCCTTCATGTGTAATTTTTGTTTGTAAAAGTTGTTTGATGAAATTGGTTCTGTTTCTAGTGCAAATATGTCTAAGAATTCTGTGCATAATGATGTTAACTGAGGGTTGACGAAATTTGGAAAATTTTTGGTTAGTCTTTTTAGTTTTTCTGTATTGTTGCTTTTTTCCTTATGTGTGGGTGTTTCCATTAGTGTGTATTCGTCTAGATTTTCGGGTCGAATTCAGAAAGCCGTTCAACAACTGAGTCTGATTCCATAAAATCAAACGCAAAGGAAGTACCTGCAAACCCAACTACACCCATAAAGAAGAGGAAGAGCTCTACCAAGTTTCCAAGTGAAACTATGGATAGAGAAAAAAATGTCGACTGGAGCTTCTCGAGGTTGAAGTTTATTACAGGAAACTTCAATGCCTGAAACTGGAGAGGGAGCTTCAACTTCCACCCTCTGTTGTAACAAAAGGACTGACAGTGGCATAAACTACAATGGTTGAAAACACTCTTTCGTTCGACGAGTTTTAAATACATAGATTTCTTAATTTTTTTTTATTCTAAATGAATTGTTCTTTTTTCGTTTGTAAATAAACTTGTTATTTTGTTTATTATTATTATAATATAGTTTTGGATTAGAAAAGTATCATAATAAAAAATAAAAAAAACATTTTGTTTCAATACAATATTTTAGTACCTCATAACGGATGAACGACCTAGTTACCCTGTTAAATGATTTGCATGGGTCAAATGAGAAGAGAACCGTCGTATTGTTTGGAATGTGTTGGTTCAAACCATGATTTATTTGCGTCGTAGTGATATTGAGAGCAGATGTTGTGCTGTGTGAGTTCCGGAAACTATGCTGGTGTTCGGCCAGTAGCCCGTTTTTATAACTTTTAGTTACATTAACGATTGCTTTTGCATTGCATGGCTCGTAACGGTTCCGTTATGAAAAGTGTTTCCGAAAGAAAAAAAATTCACCATGCGATATGTTCGTGGTGTTTTACGCAAAAATTTTAAATTAAACTAGTCAGTGATAACTACATAACAGGGTTGCACTTTGCGTTAAAATTCTTATCGGAGAGTTACAGAAACGGGCTACAGATGCAGGTTTGCAGTGTAACACGGGTGCAGAATCGTATCTAATAACCTCGTACCCGAAAGGAGGGAAATCGGACAATAGTGGTTTTAGTAGGGGAACTACTACTCGCCTATTTTCAGATCTCAGGGATGATAGAAGTAGTTAGCGAGAGGTTGAAGAGAGCCGCTAAGTAAATCTGCTCACATAGCCAAGGTGTTTAAGCATATTCATGGCAATTCCGTCGGGTCCGATGGATCTAAATTGGCCTTGATTATAGCTTTCTTAACCTCAGCAACGGAGACGGCAATGGGCGATGTGGTGTGTTTATGTTTGTGCGCACGACGCATGGCTCTTCTCTTCGGCCCGTCAGCAGGAGCATGCATTATAAATTGTATTCAAAAGAAGCTTGCGCATTTCCTCTGGTCCGAATAAACATTGGCACCAAATGTGATGGCAACCATGTCAATCTATTCGATCGGGTTTGATAAGGCCTTGACTATTGCCGACTCCGCCGGAGAGGTTGCATTTCTCGAGATGTTTCCACTTGGTCAATTTATAATCGTCTCACCTGGTAACGTTTTTCGAGATCCTTTAAGCAGAGATACAGCGGCCGGAGGCTGAATCTATAAGTTTTCGACACTCTCCTTTAACTTGGCGTATGTCTGGGTGTGGGTAAGACAGCGCTTTTTATAGTCCGCAAACCTGTCCCACTCTGTACGTCCGTTGTTCAGTAGTAATGAATTCGATCGGGTGTTCAACAGTATGTAGGATGGGTAGGTGGTCTGAACTCTGGCATTTGCTTATGAATTAACTGTACAGAACACCGAGTTATATATTTACTATGTAAGTTCATAGTCTATGCAAAAAATATTTTCCATTTAAAAACCCTTTAAGAAATTTCCGGTTGCTGAAACAATAGCAACCAACAATCTGATATTTAATTGTACATACACATGTACATAGTACCAATTTTAATACAAAAATGTTCCACCAAAAACGGAATATTTTAGAATAAACTGTTGTCGGTAAAAAAGCCGCAAAAAATTATATATATACAGTCTTCCCGATTTTATCGAAAAATATAAATTAACACATATTTACATAAATATTTGACATGGTTGACCATACTATTCTCTTGAACAAATTATATTCAGCTGGTTTTCGTGGTAACATCTTAACATAGTTTGAATCTTACCTAACGAAAAGAGTTCAAAAAGTTAAAATTGGAAATTATTTGAGTGAATCCAAATTTATAATGCTCAGTGTGCCGCAGGGATCGGTACTTGGACCAATTTTGATTTTGATTTATATCAATTCAATATTTTCGTTGCCTTTTATTGGGAAGGTTACTGCTTTTGCTGACGACCTTGCCATTGCATATGGATCAGACAACTCTTCTAATCTTTTTGTAGATATCAACCACGATTTACATATGCTAAGATCTTGGTTCGCAGGCCACAAGCTGTTAGTAAGCAACAAAACAAAATTAATGTATTTTAGGCTTGGTAACAAGGACATACCAAATAACGCATTTACTTTCCATACCTCGTGTAAGTGAAGTAACACTGGAGTTTAGCGTGTGATCCAAAAGTGAGTGTTTATTAAAAATTCTTTCTCTTTTTTTTTTTTTATTTATTTAATTTAATTTAATATTCCAAACACAACAACCATAGGTTTTATTTACATTGTTTGGCTCTAAAAATTACTTAATGGCTAATCTTATATAGATAGTTAGATATTAAGGAAAAAGATAGCAAGATTAGTAAAGCGAAAACAAAAAGCGAGGATAGAAATAGAATACAGGCTGAACCGAGACAAGTGACTGATTTTACAAATCGTTTGCAAAGTAGCGCAACAGTTTGTTTTTGAAATGCAATATGTTACTAGTTATTCTGATTTCCAGAGGTAAGGTATTCCAAAGACGTACTGTTACACAAATTATTGACTTACACGTATAAGCTTAAACACTAATACTTACAAACTACTTTCCTAATGTGTAAATATGTTTAATATGTACTTGTGTAAATATGTGAATGTCTAGCGTCAGCAGTTTGCGATCAAGTGCTGTCATATGTAACCAAATATGCGGCATGTGCTAGTGAAGTTGAACTCCCGCTGAGTTCATGATTTATCTAGGTCACTAGTGTTTGTTTATTGTGACGAAATATTCTGAAGTCAACAGCCTGTTCAATCGAAGGAATCATTCTTTTTGCAAAGTCTAGTTAATTTTCTTGAGTGTTCTGCGAAATTAGGTACAAATCTTCTGTAGTTATTGCAGAAGGCTACGAATCTTTTGACTTCGTCTGCTGTTTTTGGTGTTGGATACTTTTGAACTGTTTCAAATTTGCTTGGGTCAGGAAATATTCCTTTGTTTGTACATTTATGGCCTAAATAAGTTACTTCTTGGTTGAAAAATAGACATTTGTCTGGATGCAGTTTTAGATTATATTTTCTACAAGTGGAGAACACGCCTCTTAAATTTTTAAGCATGTGGTTTTCAGAACAGCCTAATACAACCAAGTCATCCATGTAGAGGAAGGCTTGGGATGGTTTGAGCCCTGCGAATGCTGGGTTCATCATTCTTTGGAATGAATTTGGCGCTACCTTTAATCCATATGGTAGTCTTTTGAACCTGTATGTGCCGTTTTCAGCTGTGAATGAGGTGATATCGCTCGAGTCCGGGTGTAATTCTATTTGGTGGAAACCTGCCATGAGGTCTAGGCATGAAAAATATTTTGCTCTACCAAGTTGGTCTAGAATATCATCAATTCTTGGGAGTGGGAATTTGTCTGCTGCTAACTTTTTGTTAACTTGTCTGTAGTCAATCACCAATCTCCATCTTTTTTCTGTGCTTCCTGGGAGCGATTTTTTAGGAACCAGTAAGATTGGGCTATTGTACTCTGATATAGAGGGTTCTATTATGTCATCGTCGATTAACTTATTAATATGTTTGCTGATTTCTCCTTTTTGTGTCTCCGGTAGTCTATAATTTTTTATGTAAACAGGGGTGTCATCCTTCATGTGTAATTTTTGTTTGTAAAAGTTGTTTGATGAAATTGGTTCTGTTTCTAGTGCAAATATGTCTAAGAATTCTGTGCATAATGATGTTAACTGAGGGTTCGGGTCGAATTCAGAAAGCCGTTCAACAACTGAGTCTGATTCCATAAAATCAAACGCAAAGGAAGTACCTGCAAACCCAACTACACCCATAAAGAAGAGGAAGAGCTCTACCAAGTTTCCAAGTGAAACTATGGATAGAGAAAAAAAATGTCGACTGGAGCTTCTCGAGGTTGAAGTTTATTACAGGAAACTTCAATGCCTGAAACTGGAGAGGGAGCTTCAACTTCCACCCTCTGTTGTAACAAAAGGACTGACAGTGGCATAAACTACAATGGTTGAAAACACTCTTTCGTTCGACGAGTTTTAAATACATAGATTTCTTAATTTTTTTTATTCTAAATGAATTGTTCTTTTTTCGTTTGTAAATAAACTTGTTATTTTGTTTATTATTATTATAATATAGTTTTGGATTAGAAAAGTATCATAATAAAAAATAAAAAAAACATTTTGTTTCAATACAATATTTTAGTACCTCATAACGGATGAACGACCTAGTTACGTCTATGAAAAAATAATATTTCCAAGGTCAGTTCGATTAAACGACTTGATAGTGCCACAATATAACTTCCTCTCCTCTACTAGGCTATTCTTCGCTTTTTCCAAAAATTTGGTGAATATAAAAAAAAAGTTGAAAAATTTGACGCCTAGTCGTGAAAACGGCCCTAAAGGTCGCAAATATGCTTATTTTATCATCTCGCTATTAAATTGCTTTAAATTTTATTGAATATAAGAGCTCAATTGATAAATGTCCGTGAACGCCTTTCCGTACGTTATAAAAGGCTCCACTCACTCACGCTCACGTGCGTTAATTTGATCCACAAAGGCTCTAATCAACAAACGAAACATTTCCCAGAAGAAGCAAATTGGTGAGTTGGTACTAAAGTAAAGGTCTTGCCATTTCCACACCACCCATGAGGTAGGCAATTGAACCATCCTCGGGAATAACTTTCTAAGTGACAAAATTATAATTTTTAAAATTTTTTTATTTACTTCTTTCAACTGTTTCTTTAACTTTTACTTTTACATACTTCATATTATCAGTTTTACACCAACATAATGTATGTATGTCAATTTACATTATCCTTCTATTTCTAGGTGTTTTTGCAGTTATGGCGTGCAAAAATTTTAGAAAATTTGTTCTGTTCAATGCAGGATAGCAATACAAAAGGTTGTGTTCAGCAAAATCGGTTTAAAAAATTACATTTAGAACGTCATTCCCGAATTATTATTATTTTTTAATAAGAGGACGGATTTTTTCATGTGCATATACGTATGCTTAACTTTTGTATGGAGAAAGAAACACGCCACCCTTATGTTTCACACAAAATTTAAGCACAACCTAATTTGCGCATGAAAAGCAGAGCCTATTCACTTTCACTAAACACAGCATTTTTTGAACTAACGCATATGTTCTCAATATTCACTTTCACTAAACACTTAATTTATAAGTAAAATATTGAATAAAACAAGTAAGGAAGTCTAAGTTCGGGTGAACCGAACATTAAATACCCAGCGTTAGTTTTCAGAACGAGATACAAATACCATGACTTGGCAATGATATAGGCCCTAGAATCTCATTTGAAATTTTCTATATCGAAAAAGGGGGCATGGTTATCATCCGATTTCGTCCATTTTCAATAGCAACCTACCTTGGTCAGAAAGTAGCCTGCAAAACAAATTTCATGCAAAGATCTACATTTTTACTCAAGTTATGTTAATTTAAATAATTTTCAAAATTTTCGATATCGAAAAAGCGGGCGTGGTTATCATCCGATTTCGTGCATGTTCAATAGCAACCTATCTTGGTCAGAAAGTAGTCTGCATAACAAATTCCATGCAAATATCTCGGTTTTTACGCAAGTTATGTCAATTTATGTGATTTTAGAAATTTTCGATATCGAAAAAGGGGGCGTGGTTATCATCCGCTTCCGCCTATTTTCAATGGCAACCTACCTTGGCCAGAAAGTAACCTGTATGCAAAATTTCATGCAAATATCTCAATTTTTACTCAAGTTATCGTGTACACGGACGGACAGACGGACAGACGGACGGACATGCCTTAATCAATTCCTCTTTTCAACCTGACTAAGTGACGGGCGTCACTTAGTACTGATCAGTATTGACAAGGTCCAAAATAATACAAACGTGCGCATCATAATACATGACAGTTGGAATCACACTGGAACTGGCTTCCAGTGTGGCTTAGCTAGGCGCTGAGCGCTCTATCATTTTTCTTTTTCATATTGGACAGCAAGGGAAACGGATCTCCAGATTAAGTATCATTTTCCTCTTTTTACTTTGGACGTCGAGCGGACCAGTCGCAGAACAAAAAGACTACGTACCATTCGCAGAACAAAACAACTAAGTATCATCATCATATTCTAAAATCATATACTTTCTCATTACCCATTGTCTCTACCACATATATTTAATATAAAGTCATATCCATCATCTATTTAGAATAAGTTTAGCCCATAAGGCCAGTGAATTACCTTTGAATAAATATTGTACTTGAAGTTGAAATCGTACATCTCATTATTTCTTGGGAATAATATCCCCTCCCGTTCCCGTAAGTTTGTTCCCTCTCTATACAAATCCTATCTGGATTTAACATTGGTCCTTGCGAGCCAAATTTGGATCAGCAGATTGGCAAGCAAAAATTCCATTCATAAAAAACTATACGTGAACAACACTGGCCTTAGCTGCGCGCTAAACAAACAAACCCAGTCCATTCCATTCCCACTTCATTCTCATTTTTTCATAACAATTTTCTCAGCAAAGCCGAACAACAAGTGGAAATAAGTAAAAGTGCTAAAAAAAACCGTGGAAATTGAAGACAAAAAATTAAAACAACTAACAAAACCTAACAAGAGGAAGTGCGAAATTGGAAAATTGGAAAAAATTTATTAAAACAGCGACGAATAACAATAAGGAGCAAATTAAAGACGAGATCAACACGCCAGCGCAAGGAAGCAGTAGAATCCCGATCCCAACACGCTTTCCCAATAGTACATACATACATATAGCAAAATGTCTGGGTGAGTGCTGAAATTACCAATAATAGTTACAAACATAAATACCGCTACACAAAATTAAATTCAATAAGTCGAGTTGTCTTTTGTGCATTGTATTGCTGTTTTACCGGCAAGAAAGCGGTATATTTCTTATATACATATTTATGTATACATATGTATGAAAAACAGCTAGCTAGTGGGTCATACGATTTTACCCAACCCACCATTTCGATCCCTTGCACCTTTTTAATGCTAGCGAAAAGCAATAGTTATAAAGTGAGAAAATATTGCGGAAATTTAGAAAATCGCTAATAAAGGCGTAAATAAATATTACCTAAAGATTGCAGTAGGGTGTGTTTCAAATTATTTGGGAAAGTACACAGTAATTTTGTACCTAATAATTTTACTTCAGCGGACGTTATCAACGCGCTTATTGTTTTGTCTTGATCCAGTGCATCGAATCTCTACTACTTCAATATTTCAGTCCCGTTTCCCTCTCTAGGTCCGTAAACCAAAATTTTTTGAAGTTGATATAAGCTCTCTTATCTGCGAGTTGTGAAAAGTTGGTGCGCGATGAATTATTAGTAACATAACGTGCATATTTTAAGCTGCCGTTAGCAGCAAAGTATTATAAAAAGGATTGGTTGCCGTAAAACGTGCACATACACCATAAAACTGCAAGAATCGTTAATTGAGCTGGATATTTTTGTACATTAGCGTGCCACCGCGGATTTATTTTACGAAAATCTTCTCTAGGTAGAAAAATACCAATTTATCAATTTTTATTGATCTGAATTTCTCTCTCATATCCCTTTTTCGTAAAATTCCCAACATGGCACTTTCAGCAGCAATGATGTCCAAATTTATTTTCGACTCGAATAATGTAGTCAAATTGTGCAGTGCTTTCGGAGCTGATAAATCAGAGGAGCAAACGGCCACTCTCTTAAATATAAAATTGCAGGAGCTTGAGAACCGATGGGTAATGCTAAAAGAATCTTACGAAATAGTTTGTTTGGCTGAAGAGACAACCGCTAGCAAGGAGTTTAAAGAAGAAGCCAATAATAAATTTCATTTGTGTTCTGAAGCATTTTATATCTGCAAGGCGCACATATTAGATCAGGTACAAGCTCTCCAACCTGCAGCAGATAATCTCACCGGCCGCCAGTCTATCTCCACCTCTTTTGTCCCCAATCACATGCCTTGCATAAAGGTACCTCCTTGTGATACCGAGATATTTTACGGCACGTATGAAGATTGGCCCAGCTTTCGTGACATGTTCACAGCTGTTTATTATAATCACCCTAGGCTCACTCCCGCACAAAAGCTATTCCACCTGAGAAGAAAACTCGAGGAAAAGCCGGTGCCATTGTCAAACTATATACTATTTGCGATGCAAACTTCTCTTTGGCTTGGGAGGCGCTTAAAAATCGGTTTGAAAATAGACGTATCCTTATTGATAAACAGCTGAAAACTCTATTTAATATCTCACCTGTCACCACTGAAAATAGCGAAGGGATTCAAAAGGTTCAAAACACCATCAACGATTGTTTAGTAGTTCTCACGGCTCAAGGAGTATCAGTTAAGGATTGGGACCCCATTCTCATTTATCTCTGTTCCTCCAAACTTCCCGAGGAAACGCTCTCCCTGTGGGAGCAGTCTTTAGAGTCCCGAAAAGAACTTCCCGACTGGTCCCAAATGAACCAGTTCTTAACCACTCGGTATGAGGTAGTTGAACGCCTACAAGGTTATAAAGTCGCTAAACCTCGCACCTCTCTCCCACCAAAATCTACTTTCAAAGTCCAAGCGTATCATTCTCAAGGTGTTAATCCCGCAGTAAAATGCAATTTATGCAGTTTAAATCATCCCTTGAAATTATGTCCAGAATTTCGCAAGATGAGTGTTGCTGAACGAACTAAATGCGTAGAGCGACATCGATATTGCAGCAACTGCTTAGCATATAATCACGCTGCCGCTAATTGTACGAGTACGTATAGGTGTGCGCATTGTAAGAAGAATCACCACACCTTGTTGCATGCTGAATCCCATACCAAACCTGCATTAAAAGCAAACAATAGGACTTCTTCTCTCTCTAAAAATACAACAAATCTGTTGCATACTAAATCTTCCCAACAGCCTCGACATCCCATTTTTGATTTGTCTCAAGGAAACTGGGAGGACTCTCCATCCACCTCAAAAAATGTCCCTGCTAGCGAATCCAAAATCCTAGCAAACTTCTCTTCCATTAAGGTAAAAACCCTCCTCCCTACTGCCCAAGTGCATATCGAGCACAGGGGTTCTCTACATCTGCTACGGGCACTGATCGATCAGGGGTCCCAAAAAACTTTTATCTCTCAGCGGATTCAAAATCTTCTCCAATTGCCTACCTACAAGGAAAGCTTTGCAGTTACAGGAATGGGCGGAAAAATTGTGGAAAATGCAAACCGGGTTTGCCAACTTACACTTGTGTCGAAACGGTATAACACCCGCATCAACACCAACGCGATAGTTCTTAGGCAACTCACCAGTTTTCTCCCCTCGTTCCAAATCCCGAAACCCAATCTCAGCGAAATTAAGGACATAGACCTCGCCGATCCATTTTTCTACACTCCCGGGCAAATTGACATCGTTATTGGCAGTGACTTGATACCAGAGATTTTACTTCAAGGAACCAAACACCAAGTGCTTGGGAGCTTGTTAGCACAAAATACAATATTCGGCTGGTATTTAAGCGGGCCCTTATCCACAAACACATGTTCCAGTTTTCATACTTATGCGACGGAGATCTCGAATGAAGATTTGAATTCCCAACTTAAGCGCTTTTGGGAATTGGAAGAAGTACAGCAATGCCATCCAGCATCTGAGGACGATCAAGTTTGCGAAGAATTGTATCAAAAAACTACTTTCCGGCAAGAAGACGGACGGTATGTTGTACGTTTACCCTTTAAATCTGCATTCCCTTCCCTTCTCTCTCTAGGCCCATCTCGCTCACAAGCAATGAGACAAGCTATTCGTATGGAGCATACGCTCAGTAAAAAACCAGATCTCAAAGACGAATATGAGCGAGTTTTAGAAGAATATATCTCCATGGATCATATGAAACTAACATCTCCCGAAGAAATTCAAGAAAACGGCAAATTTTTCTCATATTATCTGCCCCACCATTCAGTTGTCAAGCCGTCTAGTACATCCACCAAGGTTAGAGTGGTGTTTAATGCTTCGAAGTCCACTTTGTCTGGCACATCTCTCAATGACATTCTCCACATAGGCCCCACCTTACAAACCGACCTTATGTTTGTCATATTGAATTGGCGTCTGTATCGATACGTGTTCAACGGTGATATACAGAAAATGTACCGGCAAATACTTCTGCACGAGGATGACCAGCAGTATCAGCGCATTCTTTTCCGAAGAAGTGAAGAAACAAGACTTTCAGATTTTGCCTTGAAGACAGTAACATTCGGTGTAAACTGCGCTCCCTATCTGGCCATACGAACCCTGCACCAGTTGGCAAATGATTCTCAGCATTCGTACCCACTCGCCCAAAGAATTTTAACATCGGAAACTTACGTCGACGACATATTGTCTGGGGGACACGACATTCCCACAACCCCGCAGACCTGGGTACTAGAGGATGTAGACCACAGGATTTAATACAACAACAGCTTTGGTGGACAGGACCAGAGTGGCTTCTCAAATCTCACGATCAATGGCCGATTTCGCAACGTGAAAATGTTTCTCCCCCCGAAGAACGGAAAGTCGTCTCGCTACATACGTTGGAAGAGGAACCAGACATCCTAGATCGCTTCTCATGTTGGCCGAAAGCTCTTCGAGTAATAGCTTACATGTTTCGCTTTATCCATCGAACCAATCCCATACAGTCCACTACATCTCACAGTTATACCTCTCTCTCTATTAGTCAAGCGGAAATTCATTTCGTAAAAGAACGTCTGATCAAATTAACGCAGGAAATACATTACTTAAAGGAGTACGTCAAACTCTCCAACAAGGAACCGATATCCAAAAAGAGCCCACTTCTGCCGTTAAATCCCTTTCTGGATGAACATGGCATTCTTAGAGTAAACGGTCGCTTAGCTAATTCTGATCTCCCTTACCGTGAAAAACATCCCATAATTATCCCTGAAGGTTCTCGATTCTGCTATCTCTTTCTTCAATTCATACATAATCAATTGATGCATGCAGAACACCAACTCATGGTTAGGATGGTTAGGCAGGAGTACTTCATACCTCGGCTAAAGTCGAAAATCAAATTTTGTATTCGCAGTTGTAAAACATGCATTATCTTCAAAAAGTCTACCCAATCTCAAATCATGGCAGCTTTACCTCCAGAACGGTCCAACTTCTCCCTCCCATTCACCTTTACCGGATTAGATTTCGCAGATCCCTTTGAACTAAAAACATCGATGCTTCGGAAATCATCAATGATGAAAGGATATGTCTGCGTGTTTGTATGTTTTTCAACAAAGGCAATTCATCTTGAGCCTTGTTCTGATCTCTCCAGTAAGGCCTTCCAAGCAGCTTTCGCACGTTTTGTTGGAAGACGAGGACTACCGAAACGAGTATATTCCGATAACGGAAAAAACTTCGTCGGCGCACAAAGATCCCTACAAAAAGACTTCGACCGGTTCATCAAAGAGGTTTCTGAGGATCTGCAATCTAAATATTCAACACAGGGTTTTGAGTGGCAATTTTTACCACCAAACGCACCTCACATGGGTGGTCTCTGGGAAGCAGCGGTCAAAAGCTTCAAGCTACACTTCAAGCGCACTGTGGGAAGCCATCATTTCACCTTTGAAGAACTTGCTACATTGCTTGCCCGTATCGAAGCTGTGCTCAATTCCCGTCCCTTATCACCCATGTCTGACAGTCGCGACGAGCTACTAGCTTTGACCCCAGGTCATTTTCTCCGCGGCGCCCCATTGTTGGCTCCACCGGAGCCCCAGATAGACAATCTTTCGCTTCAAAACCGCTGGGAGAAGCTGAAGATTCTGCATCAACAATTTGCCCTGCGCTGGAAGGAGGAATATTTGAAGGAGTTACACAAACGATACAAGTGGAAACAGCCGCAGGAAAATCTAAAAGTGGGTGACTTCGTCGTTATCAAGAACGAGTTGCTACCTCCACAGGAGTGGCGATTGGGTCGTATTGAAAAGGTTTACCAAGGCTCAGATAGCCGCGTCCGAGTGGCGGACGTTCGGACCCAACATGGACTCTTCACCAGACCAATCGTCAAATTGTGTCCCCTACCAACTTCTCCTGCTCTGCCTAGCCCCACTAATCCCATTAATCTCTAAAACACACATATCCTACCTTCACACATCCTCACTAATGTTTTGCCAAATGTCATATATGTTGTACTAAAGCCATTTTTCTTTACTCCTCAGCTCGAAGCATGTCAAAGCTTTATTCGCATTATAAAGGAAATGAAGAGGCTACGCGATTTGGTTGCACCTGTGCAAAGGGGCCGCGATGACTAAGTGACGGGCGTCACTTAGTACTGATCAGTATTGACAAGGTCCAAAATAATACAACCGTGCGCATCATAATACATGACAGTTGGAATCACACTGGAACTGGCTTCCAGTGTGGCTTAGCTAGGCGCTGAGCGCTCTATCATTTTTCTTTTTCATATTGGACAGCAAGGGAAACGGATCTCCAGATTAAGTATCATTTTCCTCTTTTTACTTTGGACGTCGAGCGGACCAGTCGCAGAACAAAAAGACTACGTACCATTCGCAGAACAAAACAACTAAGTATCATCATCATATTCTATAATCATATACTTTCTCATTACCCATTGTCTCTACCACATATATTTAATATAAAGTCATATCCATCATCTATTTAGAATAAGTTTAGCCCATAAGGCCAGTGAATTACCTTTGAATAAATATTGTACTTGAAGTTGAAATCGTACATCTCATTATTTCTTGGGAATAATATCCCCTCCCGTTCACGTAAGTTTGTTCCCTCTCTATACAAATCCTATCTGGATTTAACACAACCTAAGAACTTTCATATATGGAACTCTATATCTAACTCGATTATTTTGCGCCGTTACATAGTACCGTTATGTGGACAAAATTATAATACCCTTGTACTAGTACTAGTACGCTGGGTATAAAAATTAATGAATAAAATATTAGATATATATTTGAGTGGAAACTTATTTAGAATTGACCTGAATATTTTTGTCAATGTATGTATATCTAATATTTTAGTTATTAATTTTTCATGTGCATATACGTATGCTTAACTTTTGTATGGAGAGAGAAGCGCGCCACCCTTATGCTCCATACAAAATTTACCACAACCTAATATGCGCATGCGAAAAGCAGAGCCACTATTCACTTTCACTAAACACAGCATTTTCTGAACAAACGCTAAACATTTAATTTATAAATAAAATATTGAATAAAAAAATATTAATAAACAAAATATCTCTACATATAATAAAATTGTAACAGGTCGATGTCTGTACATGGCAGATATCAACAAAAAATTGATTGGGGGAAGCATTATTAAACGAGTATAATCCAAATCAACCATTTTTTTAATTTTTGTGTGTCTGTCTGTCTGTCTGTCTGTCCGTATGTTTGTGGTCGTATCACTCTGAAAGGACTGAATGGAAATGAATGAAACTTTTTTCGTTGGATTGCTAGATTCTCAACTTAAAATTTAAGATATTATTTTTTTCGATATCTCAACCGGTTTTGGAGTTATCGCCCAATATGTGGACCAGGGGTGACCGAAAATGTCTTAGTACAATATGGATGTCAAACGAAAGGTGTCAATGAGGGCTGTAATATGCGATGTGATCAATTGAAATATCCCAAATGGTTTCGGAGATATCTTGAAGTTATCGACGAATATTTGCAAAAAAAAGGTGTTAGTACAATATGGGTATCAAACGAATGGTGCCAATGGGCACTGTTATATGCGATGCGCTTAATTTAAATATCTCAAATGGTTTCAATTATATATCTTCAAAAATTTCGGACGGAAAAAGAGAAGGGTGGGTAGATGCCATGTACAGACATCGACCTGTTACAATTTTATTATATGTAGAGATATGTATGTATTTCAAATTTCGATAACTGGCCTAAATGTATTTTTGAATTGTTGTGGTGAACTATACAATCAAGTTATAGAAAGAAAGTTGAACTTCGAAAAAGTGCGTATAGGCTATAATGATTGAAATCCGACTCAGTCTGTTATAAGTTCTGATACGCAGCGAAGCAAGCGGGCCTTACTAGTTAGATATAAATTTATAAATGGAGAGTTATTTAAAATTGATTTGAATTTTTTTGGTAATATATATCTTATATTTTATTTATTAATATTTTTTTATTTATTATTCTATTTACTAATAAGAGGCCGGGTTTTCTCATGTGCATATACGTTTGCGTTTATTTTCCATACAAAATTTTAGCACGACGCATATAAGCATGAGAAAAGCAAGGCCAATATTAACTTTCACTAAACACTGTACAAAATATTGAATTATTTAACTTATTAATATTTTTTCCGATATGTTTACGCACCAAGTAGAAGAAACTAAATGAGCAGATATTTCACGCAAAGAGATTGACTATTTTTTAGTTGTTCGAAGATAACAGTTAAAATCTCCTTCATATGTACATATGTATGTATATACCAAATAGAGTGCGTGAAACATACATATATGCATATATGAAGGAGACTTTAACCGTTATCAAAGTAAATGCGCAGAATTTTTGGCAGAGAGATTGACTATTTGCCGAATTTTCGAAAATAGCGGTTATACTCTTGTGACTTCCCCTCACATTTATATACATATGTAACTAAATATACATATGTATATGTATGTTTCACGCACCGAGTAAAGAAACCAAATGCGCAGAAATTCTCGGCAGAGAAAATGACGATTTCTAAATTTTTCGGTAACGTTTATAATCGCATGGCTTCTCCTCATAAGTATGTATGTATAATTAATGAGTTTTAAAATCTTTGAGCATACAGGATTGTCCATATGCGTGAGCGTGTTAGTAAATGAAATGAGGGCAAAAAATTTGAAAATTTGAGCAAGTGTTTCACGCACCGAGTAGAAGAAACCAAATGCGCAGAAATTTTTGGCAGATAGAAGCACAATTCTTTTGGCACACAAATAAAAGCAAGTGGCAGCTCCTGGATTACTGCATATGAATGATAGCAGAGGGGTTTGTGTGGTTTTCATAGTTTTTAAAAAGTGCGAAATTTTGCGAGTTTTCACACATTAGGGTGGTGCAGTAAAGTAGTACAACAGAGTTAGGGTATTAATATATAGATTAGGGTGGTCCTTATTTGTATGGAGACAAACCGAACATGAGATATCCTTAGTCTCACCCCCCAAATAAATAGTAATATAGCCAAGGATATCACATATAAATTTTTAGCTGGATTGGAGACAGTTAAGGGGTGCCGCACGGCGGTCAAAGTTCAGATTACCCTATGGAGACTCCAAAAATAAAAATCATTATTTTTTGAATCCAACACCCAAAATCGATAGCACAATAGTCGAAAATATTATATTTAAATTTTGGTCCCGATTGGACACCGTTAAGGCATGTCGCAGGACGGTCAAAGTTCAGATTAGCCTATAAGGACTAAAAAGAACACAAATTATTTTTTCTTTTATTTCATACCGGAAATCAATAGCACTAAAAAAGAAGTAATCACATATAAAATTTGGTTCCGATTGGATACCGTTAAGGCGTGTCGCACGGGGGTCAAAGTTCAGACTAGGTCTAAAAAATTCAAATTTCTTCTATTTCATACTTTAAATTGATAGCAATAAAGTCGAAGTAATCACATATAAAATTTGGGACTAGGTCTAAAAAAATTCAAATAATTTTTCTTTTATTTAATACCTTAAATTGATAGCACTAAAGTCTAAGTAATGACATATTAAATTTGGCTTGTGTTGGAGACCGGGGTGAAGGTTATGGCTACTGAAAAAATCAAAATATATTTTTATACCCAAAATCGATATTACTATAGTTGAAGACATCATACATAAAATTTACTTTCGATTGAAGTCCGCTAAGCGGTGTCATAACACCCTAGAAGCCCCAAAAAAATTCAATAATTTGGGTTATAAAAAGCTAATTTTGACTTTTGACCCTCGTGCGACACGCCTTAACGTTGTCCAAACGGACCCAAATTTTAAATGTGATTACTTCGACTTTATTGCTATCAATTTAAAGTATGAAATAGAAGAAATTTGAATTTTTTAGACCTAGTCTGAACTTTGACCGTCCTGCGACATGCCTTAACGGTGTCCAATCGGGACCAAATTTTAAATATAATATTTTCGACTATATTGTTACCGATTTCGGGTGTTAGATTAAAAAAATTATCATTTTTATTTTTGGAGTCTCCATAGGGCAATCTAAACTTTGACCCCCGTGCGGCACCCCTTAACCGTATCCAATCGGGATAAAAATTTATATGCGTTATATTTGACCATGGTGGAACCGATCTAGGGGGTGAGACTGAAAAAAGTGGCACATTCGATCATAAGGACCACCCTAATATAGATACTGCTGAAATTTTTCATAAGGTAATGAAAACATGCACCAACTGAATTGATTAGGTTTCGTCTTGTAGCAAGGCTACAGATTATTTTCAACAACATTTGAAAGCTAATAACTCCTGCTTTACATTTCTTTGCATGGATTTTGATATTTTTCATTTTTCTCTTCTATTTTTAAAATTCCTCTTCTGGTGTTGCTATCAAAATATTTTATTCTATATAACTAACTTCATTCTTAGTATGAAAAATACATTTTCTGCTTAGAAAATATACTATTCCAATATTTTATTGTAGTAGACTACTACTTTTTTAGTCTCTTTTAAATGGAATAAATTGGTCACATTTGTTCGAGCATGTCCTATGAAGACACTAATTGTACAATTTTTATACCAAAATGGGTATAAATGTATACTACTTGCAGGACACCTGACTTCGATTCTAGGGATTCTCGGCGAAGACAAAAATGGGAATTGTTTTTTTTTTAAATTCTTTTAAAGCAAGGAAAATTATTTAAAATGACGCCAGCAACTACTTATACTTTCCAGCGTCTGTTTACAGCTTTGCTCTAAATGAGACAATTGGTAATATTTTTCTGGCCAATCTTGAATAAATTAAGAAAAAAAATGTTATGATAAAAGGTTTTCATATGTTATATGTTTCAAGGCAAATTTAATTTATAAAAAAAACTTAACCTGCCCCGAACCCGTGCTTGAACCTGTAAACGCACGCATCAGAGCCGGCACCCTTACCACCTGCGCCACTGCTGTATCATGCATATCATTTCTGTTGTGAATCAGAGACTTTATCTACTGGGATTTAGAAGTCGCTGAGGGTAGTGGTGAAATTCTTTGCGCAAGGCGCGCACTGGTCTATCTAGCGTACAATGAAACAGTCAGATACTGTAGCTTTGGCTTTTGGTAAAAGTTTTTATATATGTTCTGCTGTTGGAGATTACAAAATAGCTGGAGAGTTTTGGAAAGTTTTTATTCTTCTTTTTTGTTTAATAACAAATAAACAAAGCATAATTTTCAAAATTTTTTTCGTGAGACAGTAGAAATAGTCCATACCAAGATGGCAATATAACTTTTATCTATCTATAAATACTATATGAAGTTGGGTTGCGAAAATTACTATGGGGAGAGTGTTAGCCTATTAATATATAGATACTGCTGAAATTTTTCATAAGGTAATGAAAACATGCACCAACTGAATTGATTAGATTTCGTCTTGTAGCAAGGCTACAGATTATTTTCAACAACATTTGAAAGCTAATAACTCCTGCTTTACATTTCTTTGCATGGATTTTGATATTTTTTTTTTCTCTTCTATTTTTGAAAATTCCTCTTCTGGTGTTGCTATCAAAATATTTTATTCTATATAACTAACTTCATTCTTAGTATGAAAAATACATTTTCTGCTTAGAAAATATACTTTTCCAATATTTTATTGTAGTAGACTACTACTTTTTTAGTCTCTTTTAAATGGAATAAATTGGTCACATGTCCTATGAAGACACTAATTGTACAATTTTTATACCAAAATGGGTATAAATTTATACTACTTGCAGGACACCTGACTTCGATTCTAGGCATTCTCGGTGAATCGGCATTCTCGGTGAAGACAAAAATGGAAATTGTTTTTTTTTTTTAATTCTTTTAAAGCAAGGAAAATTATTTAAAATGACGCCAGCAACTACTTATACTTTCCAGCGTCTATTTACGGCTTTGCTCTAAATGAGACAATTGGTAATATTTTTCTGGCCAATCTTCAATAAATTAAGAAAAAAAAATATTATGATAAAAGGTTTTCATATCTTATATGTTGCAAGGCAAATTTAATTTATAAAAAAAACAACTTAGCCTGCTCCGAACCCGTGCTTGAACCTGTAAACGCACGCATCAGAGCCGGCACCCTTACCACCTGCGCCACTGCTGTATCATGTATATCATTTCGTTATATCATTATGTTGTGAATCAGAGACTTTATCTACTGGGATGTAGATGTCGCTGAGGGTAGTGGTGAAATTCTTTGCGCAAGGCGCGCACGGATCCATCTAGCGTACAATGAAACAGTCAGATACTGTAGCTTTGGCTATTGGTAAAAGCTTTTATATATGTTGTGCTGTTGGAGATTACAAAATACCTGGAGAGTTCTGGAGAGTTTGTAGACTTCTGTTTTGTTTAATAACAAATAAGCAAAGCATAATTTTCAAAAAAATGTTTCGCGAGACAGCAGAAATAGTCCATACCAAGATGGCAATATAACTTTAGGGATCTATCTATAAATACTATATGAAGTTGGGTTGCGAAAATTACTATGGGGAGAGTGTTGGCCTATTAATATATAGATAACAATCCCACAAATAGCTGAAACGCCGAAAGAACCACGGGACTGGCTTCAACTGCTAGATCGGAAAATCCCGAAAAAGACAATACCGAAAATTGTCAAAAACAACCACGCTGCTCAAATGCACCGAGAGTACAAACGCTTCATGCAGAAAATGAAAGCAAAACACTGTTCCCGACCAGAATAATCTCCAGCGAACACAGAGGATAACTATTTAAGCTAAGGACCTTAATAGATCAAGGAGCACAGCGATCATTCATAACATCTAAGGTCCAAAAAAGTTTAAATCTGCCAACCAAACAAATCAACTTTGAAATTTCAGGAATGGGCGGAAGAGTTGTTCAAAACTCGAATAAAATCTGTTTCATGACCCTGTTTTCAACAAGCGCGGACCAAAGAATAGAAGCACAAGCTATTGTTCTGCCGCAACTTACAAATATACTACCAAGCTATAACGTAGATAGCAAACACTGGCAAAAGTTTTCACATCTGCAAATAGCCGATCCCAGCTGCCATACACCCGATAAAATCGACATATTATTGGGAAGCGATCTAATCCTCCAAATAATACTTCAAGGTGTTGAGAAAATCTCCAACAACCTAGTGGAAAATATTTCGAATGACCATCTTAACTCACAATTGAAAAAATTCTTAGAGGTAGAAGAACTACTCCCAGTACCTTTTACTACAGCTGACGACAAGGGGCGTTGAGACTTCTACGAGGCCACAACTACGAGATCAGAAAACGGGCAGTACGTCGTTCGACTACCATTTAAACAACAATTTCCCGACACACTCGCCTTAGGTCACTCACGAACCTCTGCGCTACAGCAGTTTTTAAGTATGGAAAGAAACCTACTTAAAAAAGGCGAGCTAAATACATACGTAATACATAAAATTAGATCATATGGGATCAGTAAATTCCTATGAAAAAATGTACAGACAAAGCCTAGTACATGACGAGGACCAAGACTACCAGCGCATTATATTCCGCAATTGACCTAGCAGTCCAATCTGCTACTACAAGCTAAAAACGGCGACATTTGGCGTGAACTGCGCTCCGTTTCTAGCCATTCGAACATTACACGAACTGGCTAAAGATACAAAAGCAAAACTACCACTAGCCGTCCCGGTGATAAGTTCTCAAACATACATACGTAGACGATATACTGTCTGGAATTCACAGCCTCCCTCTAGCGTGCGAGTCACTAGCGCAAGTTATCGGAGCCCTCGACTCAGCAGGGCTCCCATTAAAAAAGATAACTTCCAACCATCCAGAAATACTGGTAAAAATAAATAAAGAAAACTTGCTAGATACCAATTTTTTATAGTTTGAAAAAGAGAGCACCACTAAAACTCTGGGCATACAATGGAATGCAATATCAGACCAATTTTCTTACGCTCTTGAGTCGATATCTGCAAAATCCGCAAAAACGAAAAGACAAATTTTGTAATCTGTTTCAAAACTTTTTGACCACGCAGGATGGCTTGCACCAATCATTATACAAGCAAAAATCCTCACTCAAGAATTATGGCTAGATGCAACCGATTGGGACGAAGTGGTGAAACCACTCCGCTTAATAAAATGGTCCCAATTTGCAAATAACTTGCACCCTATATCCGAGATACAGATACCCCGGTGGGTGAATTTCTCATCCGATCATGAAGTCGAAATCCACGGCTTTTGCGATGCTTCAGAGAAAGCATATTGCGCAGCCATTTACGTTCGAACCCAGCACAATGGAAAAACGGCAAGCCACCTATTAGTGGCAAAGGCCAAGGTCGCACCTCTTAAGACCGTAAGCCTCCCACGGCTCGAGCTATGTGGCACACTCCTGCTCTCAAAACTAGCCTCGACCGTGCAAGCACATTTAAACCTGAGCGATCGGAAATTGCACAGTGATACAGTAGGAAAATTCTGGTGAAACTACATCCTGGAGGTGAAAGAAATAAAGAAATAAATCATGCAAAATAAAACCACATTTTCTATCGAGTCGATATGGGCGCCTCTATTAAAGCAATGGTTTTTTAATCATATAATCTCTAAGCTGTACTAAATTTCATGTCTGGACTATATTTTTTATTTAAATCTATTCAAAACTTAAATCACCCAGAAATCGCCATAGTTCAAAGTAAAACGTTCAACACCCTGTGACAAGTATTCTATTGAAAACATAATATATGACGAAAAATCATCGCAAACCTATCAGAGATCAATCTAAAAATAGATTACCTATCATTTAAAACAACTTTTATCATTTTTCGTTTGCTTTGCGGGACTTAATTCAAGTAAATCTGTGTACACACGCCACATTATAATTAACATTTAACACCAGTACTAATATATGTATACTTTGACAACAACTTTGTCATAAATATAAAGCGTTATGTTTCTAAACCAACAACAGAAAAACATCTAAATGTATTTTTAACAATTTTTCATACATCCTGGCGGTGAATATAATGAGCTGATTTGTACAGAGTTTTACTACTGTATATACTGTGGAAAATTGTATCTATGGTCCGATTCAGAAATCGTGCTGGCATGGCTAGAAAAGCCACCACATACGTGGAAAACATACATTTCTAACCGCACAGCTCAAATCATTGACTTGGTTGGGCCAGCAACTTGGCGACACGTAGCCAGTGCTGATAACCCTGCCACGGTTGCCGTTTTGGCCGAAATGTACCATTTTTGGTACAAATTTTTTCTCCGGGTACATTGGTACGCAACTTCCGATTTTGGTACATTTTTGCCATATTTACTTCAACGCAACTCCAATGACACTGCTAAAAATATCAAACCTGCATTTGAATGTCCACAAATATTATTTAGTCACAACGTTGTGTCTCTTTCACTCTAATGCTTTACTGGCAGTAGAAGTGAAGTGGTACCACTTGTATGAACTCATACATACGTAGGAGTCTTTCTCTGTCATACGTCGCTTTGATATTTTTGCAAAAAGTTGTAAAGGGGTAGCACTATTTGTTTGTGATGAAAAACAGCGCAGTAGAGCTACGGAAATTACTTAAAATTATTATCATATTTGCCTTATTCTGAAGCGGAAAAATAAATATGGATAGGTAAGTTTATAGTCGCGGAAATAAGCAAATTTAATATTTAATATGGATAATATTCTAGATTTGTTGTAAGAGAAGACAAAATATCGACAGCTGATGCAGCTAAAGAAGAGGCAGTCGATGATAGCTCGAGCGTTGCTAGGTAATTTGTGTAAAAATACAAAAGTGATTATACATAATTAAAGTGAAATTTTTTAGTGCTGGTGTGGAGAAAAGAAAATTTCGTCCGGCGTGGTTGGAAATGTTTTCATGGGTTTCAAAGTCGAATGGATGTGCCTTTTGTTGCGTGTGCCAAAAATATATCACTAATAATTTATCGCATCTAAAACGTCATGGAAGTAATAAGGTACATACTACGAACGCTAAAAAAAAGGAACCAGTTAAAATTACATAGATGAGTTTATGAACCAAAAAAGTCAAACTTTGTTGGAACAGGTGCCACAGGCTGAGGTCAAACTTGTAATGTTCTGCATTATGCATAATTTGCCATTTAGACTGCTCGACTTTTTACCAAATCTTTTGTCCAATAAAACAAAAGATAAAATTATGAGCATGTTACAACAAAACCAGTTTTCATTAATTATAGACGAAACAACTGAGTTTACTTGTCGCAAAGCTTTAGTGTTGGTGACGCGATATTTTGATTCATCTGCGCGAAAAATTAAAGATTGTTTCCTGCAGTTGATTGAATTAGATCAATCAAACTCGGAATATATTTACCAAACTATCAAGTAATTTTTTGTAAATCACAACATTCCCATTAAGAACTTGATCGGTCTGGCCACGGATGGTGCCAGTACCATGGCGGGTCATTTAAATGGCTTGCAGGCAAAACTTAGCATCGATACTGATTTGTTTTACATAAAATGCACTTGTCACTCGCTACATCTTTGCTCTAGCTACGCATGTTAAAAGCTTCCTGACCAAATAGAAGAGCTTTGCCGTAATGTATACAAGTTTTTTTCACATAGTCCTAAGCGTATCAAAGAGTTTGAAGAGTTTCAGGACTTTTGCCAGGTCAAGCCGCACAAAATTCTAGGCTTATCGTTAACCAGATGGCTTGCTTTAGAAGGCGTTATAGCTCGTATTGTCGAGCAGTGGGAACCGTTCCATCTGTATTTTCTAGCTTGCTCCTTTGAAACAACTGATGTAAAACCGCGAGAAGTAGCCGATTTGTTGGGCAACCCTAAACTTAGAGCTTATATGTTATTTTTAAATTATATTCTCAAAATTATTAATAACTTGAATAAGGAGTTTCAAGCAGAATATGTTCGACTTCCGTACTTATACCAGCAAATGGAAACACATATAAAATTAATTATGAGCAACTACATGTCTATTGAACATATTAAACGTACTCAAAGTGTACAGCCAACTGATTTCGAAAATGTCGAAAAATTCTTGCCAATTTGTGACATTTCTATTGGATCAAAAGCAGAAAAATTTATTAAATCGGAATTGCATTCTGACGAACAGCGTGAATCAGTTAAATTAAACATTCGAAACTTCTATATTGAATTTTTGAAACAATTGATAAAGAGATTTGATCTCCACAGGAAAGACATCGAAGCTTGAGTGTTTTAATTCCTGATAATGTATGCTCCGATTTAAATAAATTAACTGACACATTTAACTATCTGGTGAATGAATTTGATCATTTATTAAAGTGTGATGCTGATACAATTACGAACCAATGGCGTTTGCTGAAACTAAGAAGTGGCGATTTCAAAAACTATTCCAATATTGAAATCTTTTGGGAAAAAGTTTCTTTAGTTAAAAACGGGTTAGATGAATATGCCTTTAGCGAGTTAACACAATTTTTGTTTGATTTGCTAAGCCTACCCCATAACTCTGCAGCTGCCGAACGAAAATTTTTTGAATTGATTCTGATAAAGACAAAATTGCGAAACAAAATATTATTTAAAACTCTTAATAATGTTATGCTAGCCAAAGAGCTTTCCATAGGACATAGTGACGTTTGGACGGAAAGTAAAATTGTTTAAATTTCAGTTGGTCAAAATATTAAAACGAAAATATTTTTTAATAATTCTTAACCACTATTGTTCCTTTATGAAATGAATTGTCGATATTTTAATTTATTTATTTACGTTTACTCATTATAGCTTATATTCAGAAAAATAAAATATTATATGTTTTAAGTTTTTTTTATGTTTATACATACACATATGTATGTATAATAAAACCCGTTTCTATGTAAATTTACGCCAGCAGATGAACTGCTTAAAATTGTTTTAATAAATGCAATATAGCCTATCAAATTATTTTGGTACATTTTTTTCGGCTTGGTACGAATTTTGGTACGCAAAATTTTAGGTAAACGGCAACCGTGAACCCTGCGGATCTTGGAACAAGAGGCTGCAAAACCCTGCACCTTACAACCACCACACTATGGCGGAAAGCCCCAACTGGCTGTTCGAATCACCTGACACATGGCCAAAGTAGCCTGAATAGAATGCTTTCATACAACGTTGGAGAACGCAGACATCCTAGAGCGATTTTCGTCGTTCCCCTGAGCCTTAAGAGTAATAGCGTATATGTTTCAATTCGTAAATCGCTTAAAGAATAAGGTGAAAGGAATAGCCAATACCGCAAGCTATGCACTCACCCATCAAGACTTGCAACGAGCAAAAATAGCCCTAATCGAGTCCACGTAGACTCCCTATTACAGTAGTGAACAAACACTTTTAAGGGCGTCGAAGCCCATCGACAAAAAGAGCTCTTAGTACTTAACCCCTTTGTAGACTCTAAGGGACTGCTTCATGCCAATGACAGGCTTTCGAACTCCAGTCTGAGCTACAATGAGCGGCATCCAATAATAATACTGGAAAAATCCGCATTTGCCACAATCTTTATAAATTATCCTCACCTCTTAATGCTATACGCCGAGCACAGGCTAATGCAACAAATGATCCGACAAGAGCTTTATATTCCTCGATTAAAGCCTCTGATCAAAAAATCCATCTTTATGTGTAAAGTCTGTACGCTACACAAGCAAAAGATGCGCACGCAGATAGTGGGAGCTCTACCACCCGAACGCTGCAATTTTTCTATGCCTTTCACCATAACTGGTGTCAGGCGCGTAGCCAGAAAAAAATTTCGGGGGGGGGGGGGTTTTGGCCAAAGTTTCAGTAAATAAGAATTACCTGTAAATACACACATGTTTATATTTTTCCATATTACATATTTATACTTTTATTTATTTGAAATTTTTCTCTTTCTACACGGCTAAAAATTTGAGCCTAAATTTTACAGCATTCATTGGTTTACACAATTTTTAAAACTTTTTGTTAACACGTTCGTTGCCATGTGACACACCGGTGGGTCACACAATTTATTCATCAGAGGCCGTGTGCACCACCGGTGGGCACTCGCAATACGATTTTGTGTTGATCATTTTAAAGCTGTGTATGAGTGGAACTATCATTTTTTCCTCTTGGCACACAGATAATTCTCATATTTTTATTATATAAAAATTGTACAGATGTTATTCTAATATTTTTCGTTTTATTGGTGTTTTAATTCAAGAAGTTTTATTCTCCTTAAGTCATGAAATAATTTAAATAAACAGGTACAATTCAGTTCAACTATAAAAATAAAGAGTTATTAAAATAAGATATATATATTTAATGCTTTTTGTTGAAACATTGTAAGCAATTACTGTTGTGACCACCGGTGGGTCACGTGGCACCTCACATATACATGTATATGTGTATGGCCGTGTGACCCACCGGTGGTCACCCTCTTAAAAGACACAAATTTTTATAGAAAATGAAAATAAAACCAACTAGATATATAACTATAACCTAAAGATTACTTTAAAATAATAAAATTATATTGGCACCTGGGTCATGGTTTTTTTTTTGTATGGCGGCAGCGAACGTGTTAATAAATTCCAAACCTTTCAATTACCCACAAAAATTCTCAATTTTTGCGGTTTAGATTTAAAACTTAACTGGGATAAACAAAAATACAACAAAAATCGTATACACAGCGAATATGTGTACTTTTCGCCCAAAATTCATGAGTACGCCTTAGCTCGATAGGTAGAGCATTGCGCACTGATTTGGGGCACGTCGGTTCGAGTCCAAACATTAAAAAAAAAAAAAAAATTGTTAACATTTTCGGTTTAAAATTTAAATAATTTTTATTACGCGCATTTCTATGACAACCAGTGTAAATTTAATTCTAAACCAAATTTGGTTTGGTCATACACCTAGACCAGTATATCTGCGTTCAAAGGGTGTTTTTGGAATTTCCAGTAAAATTAACTTCTTTAGACTAATTTCATTACTTTTGAATGAAAGTATGTGTAAATTCACAATAAAAATACTGCAACTCAAAGTTAAGAACTTTGTTGAAAATTCAACAAATGTATATGTAGCCCCAAAAAATAAATCTAGGCTAAAACTTTTAGCCGTGTACAAAACAATATTTATTTTTCTTGTTTGTATAGTATAGTGGATGTTGAGTAGAGCCGGAGAGGCCCCATTATATTTCTTAGATAAGTTTTTAACTTTCGAAGCGAAGAGAAAGACCGTACGGAAGGAGCAACGGAAACTGGAAGCGTTTCAGCAGTTTTTATGTATCGATGTACCATAGGAAAAAAGACACGGAACAATTATTTAATGCATCAATGAACGTGCTTGGTCGTTCCTCCTTTGGGATTGGAAAATATTTTTCTTTTTTAGGGCTTTGCGCTGTTCAAAAGAAATCCAAAAACTCTATATAAAATGACACTTATGAAACGCTTAAGAAAAATATCTTGTGTCAGAATCTCTTCTACTTTTCTACTGCTAATTTCTGGAAAATTTTTACAAAAAAGCGACCTGCGCAAATCTGGCTTTGGCAAGAAATAAATAGTTGTCGCTTTATTTCTTGGAGAAAAATTGAAGTTTCAGACAAATAAAAACAAAAAATATAATAAAATACCATTGAAATTGTAAAACCGAACGTCAAAATTTTTTTGGCTATTCATGACAATTTCATCGTCAAGAAATACTTGAATATTTCTTGAGCATTTTATTTTCAGCAGCATACAGGACTTTTATTTTTACACTTTTGCAATCCTTTTTTGCCAAATTCGCGTCGTTTTTTAGTTTCACCTGCCAAGTATGTATAAGTATAATCTAATTGTTACCTTCTCTGATAATTCAATACGACTGCGTTGTGTACTGCTTGGTAATTTTTAGTAATTTTTTTTGACTTCGTGGTCTTTTTTTTGGTTAAACTTATGGCAACCGTGACTACAATAACGAGAGACACTCATTTTTACGATTTTTGCCCGCTGTATTCATAACTCGAAAAGCAGTTAATTTGAATTTCAACAGACTTGAGTTCGAATCACTCTTGCTATTGTTAACATGCTATGTAGTTGAGGTGTTAAGTTGATCTTATGCAGAGCAAGTCTGATACTTTTGCGCGAATTTCTTAAAGCGCCAAATGAGTGAACCGTTGCAGGAGTTTAGTTGTGACCTCTCAGACTTGCTCTGATAATTGATTAGGGACTACCAATAATTTCTCTCAGTGTGAAATATTATTTATGTAATTTTATTCTTTCGTATTTTCATTATTTCTATTAATGCTATTTTCTTAACAGAAGTTTTAAAAGTGAATAGAGTAATTATTCTAGTACAGGCATTTAATTTTTAAAGGTAAGGTGGCTGTTTTTGTATGCTTCACGACAAAATCCGTACATTTAGAATTATGTTCAGATCTGACAACGGTAGCTTTTCTCGCGGCATTTGCACGCTTTGTCGGACGGCAAGGATTTCCCTAGAAAATTATGAGCGACAATGGCAAAACCTTTATCGGCGACCAACGAGCTACCGAAAAGGAGTTCATACAGTTCGCCAAAGAAGTCTCGCCGCACATCATTGAAAAATACGCACCTCAAGGCATTAATTGGCAATTTATCCCTCCAAGTGCCACACATATGTATGGGTGGAATATGGGAATCAGCGGTTAAAAGCTTTAAATCACATTTCAAAAAAAAACAGCTGACAATAATAAATTTACATTTGAAGAGTTCACTACGTTACTCATTCGAGGGGTGTCTTTGATGGGGGTGACTGCGCCTTGCACTCACCAGAGCCACCCCAAAGCGTCGACTCGTAGGTGCGCATGCGCCCTCCCCTCCCGCATGTGGGGGTGGAGCCTCCTCGTGGTGACACCTGGTAACGCTTCGGCGGCGAATTCGAGCGGCGACCTCTTTTTCCCCCTCCCCAAGCCTTGTATCCTCACTTTTTCCACTTTCTCCTTCCCTCCCCCCCTTCCTTTTTGAAAGGGCTGGATAAAGGTGTCATACGACCCGTGCCGAGGATCAGCCTGGCTGGGGGCCCTTAAATAGCCCAGGCGCTAACGGAGTGCATCGAATACCGGGCGACCTTCGATGCTAACTAGCCTTACCCGGACATTGCGGATCTCTGTCCGGGCGGACCTTTCCCTTTCTCCGCCACTCGTGGGCTTAAAATTATGAATAACGTAAATACAAAACAAATAAACAAAAACAAAAAGGAGAACGGCTCTCCAAATAAGATGCCGACTGGAGCTTGCTCCGCGAAGGCCACGGCTCAGCCTGGTCTTCAAAAACAAGCTGAAGCCTGGCTCTCAGGAGAATGTACTCCGAGAGTCAGCTTCTGAGCGGCGGTGAGTCGGATGTCACGCTCACGGAGGAGAGCGCCAATAAATTATGATGAGGGTCCTCCAAATAAACCTTCATCATTCTAAAGCAGCTTCAGCTGCACTTCTACTGCGCCTGTCCTCAGGTGTGGTAGATCTCGTATTAGTCCAGGAGCCATGGATCACTGGTGAAAGGATCTGTGGGTTGCGGACGCCTGGCTATAAGCTTGTTTGCGCTCATAACAAGGGTAAGCCACGTACATGTATTCTAGCTAAGTCTACTCTTAATGTTTTTCTTCTTCCGCAATGTAGTGATGGAGATCTGACAGCGATTAGCGTCGAGGGGCTGGGTAGGAGGTGCACGTTTGCGTCCTTCTATCTGGGTCATGATCACCAGGGCCCATTACCACAAAACAACTTCCGGGAACTCGTGAGGCACTCAAACCGGCGGGATGAAATGCTGGTACTCGGAGGTGACGCAAATGCCCATCATGCGCAGTGGGGCAGCACTGATACAAATGACCGGGGTGAGTCTCTTTATGATTATTTTCTAGGCACTAATCTAGGTATATGTAATAGGGGAAGCGATCCCACCTTTATCACTAGAAACAGGGAGGAGGTCCTTGACATCACCCTAGTCACGGACTCCTTCAATGATCAAATCGAATCTTGGAAGGTTCTAAGCGAACACTCCTTCTCGGACCATAGGTACATTAGCTTCAATGTATCGCAAACACCCACTAGACCTAAGGTTGTTAAGAATGTTAGAAAAACAAACTGGGGCTACTATAGAAAGATTATTGTTAAAAATCTGCCGGACAGGGTACAAACCCCGAATAACAATTCTGAGCTTGACGGGCTCGTAAACAATTTCAGTCAGCTCTGCAGGACTGCGTTAGATAGGGCCTGCCCAAACAGGAGGGCGGCGAAAACCCGCAAACCACCTTGGTGGTCGTCTAATCTCGAGGAGCTTAGGAGGTCTAGTAGGGCGGCTTTTAACAAAGCAAAGCATGACGGTCATGAGGAATCATGGGCGGACTATGAGGCGAAACTTAGCCTGTATAAGAAAGCTATTCGTAATGAAAAGCGATCATCTTGGGAAGATTTCTGCAGCCAGATTGAAACCACATCTGCCGCCTCCCGTTTAAGGAAGGTGTTATCGAAGTCCCCAACGCAGTTAAGCTATGTCCAAAAGCCTGATGGGTCTTGGACGGAGACATGTACAGAGACCATAAACTTGCTTATGGATACACATTTTCCGACATGCGAGGGCGCGTCTCAAAATTTCGCTATCGGAGGGCTACCCTCTGATAAACTTTTAAATGAAATCGTAGATGATGCAAAGCTAGACTGGGCCTTATCTACCTTCAAACCCTATAAGTCACCGGGCCCAGATGGAATATTCCCGGCTCAGCTTCAACACACTGCCTCACTCATTAAACCCTGGTTAAAGATGATGTTTTTAAGTTGTCTGAGGCTCAAATACGTACCGGAATCGTGGAAGGAGGTCAGCGTGGTCTTTATTCCTAAAGCAGGGAAGCCCTCTCACACAAAACCAAAGGACTACAGGCCAATAAGTCTGTCCTCTTTCCTGCTTAAAACGTTTGAAAGACTCCTGGAGGACTATATCCGGAGGCTGATTGACCCATCGTCTCTATCGCATGCCCAGCATGCCTATACAAAAGGCAGGTCAACCGACACTGCCTTGCACTCGCTGGTGTCAGTCATTGAAAGGTCGCTTGACCTCAGGGAGTACACACTGGTGACTTTCCTTGACATAGCGGGCGCCTTCAACAACGTCGTTCCAACTGCAATCACCTCGGCCCTAATGGGCCTACGGGTGGACGCGTGCGTTGTGGAACTTATCTACAATCTGCTTACGGATAGGCGGATAAAAACTGAGCTAGGCGGGAGCAAAGTCCACAGACTCGCAAACCGAGGCACCCCGCAGGGTGGCGTTCTCTCTCCACTTTTGTGGCTGGTTACTGTAAACCAACTTTTACGTCTCATGGAATCAGAAGGCCATCAATTGATCGCTTATGCTGATGACATCTGCGTCATTGTAAGGGGAAAATTCCCGCAAACCCTCTGTAACTTAATGGAAGGGGCACTATCCACAATATCATCCTGGGCTATGAGCTCTGGCCTGGAAGTGAACCCTGATAAAACCGAGTTAGTTCTCTTTTCGAGGAGATACAAGATACCAAAATACCACCAAGAATCGGGGATACGTTTCTAGTTCTAAGTGATAAGGTCAAGTACTTGGGGGTTATTCTAGATAGAAAACTGCTCTGGAATGACAACATAATGGATCGATCCAGAAAGGCAGCTGCGGCGCTTTTCTCCTGCAAGAGGGCAATTGGTGCCTCCTGGGGGTCCTCCCCTAAGGTGGTTCACTGGGTCTTTACGGCCATTGTACGCCCGATTCTCCTTTATGGCGTTTTGGTCTGGTGGCCTGCACTGGCCAATAGCACCTATCTTAAAATGCTGCAAAAAGTACAAAGAACCTCGGAGATATGTATTACAGGGGCTCTCTGTTCTACTCCCACCGAAGCACTTAACACAATACTTTACCTACCACCCCTTGACCTTGTGGCGAGGGAGGTTTCTGTTATCTCGGCTCTACGTATACGGGAAACGGGTATCTGGTCAAATGGAACTTGTGGGCATGCCACCATCGTGGGTGCATGCGCCACTGTCCCAATACCAGCTTTCACTGACTACTGCACATCAAGGAATGTATTCCTTAAGAACTACACAGTGTTAATACCAACGCGACAAGACTGGGATAGTAGGCAGCATCTTGTCTCGAACGCTGTAAACATTTTTACCGATGGCTCTAAGCTTGACGGGAAGGTTGGAGCGGGCATCTTCTCACCGGATGTGGGTCCAGAGGTCTCTTTCCGCCTTCCGGATCACTGCAGTGTATACCAAGCGGAAATGCTGGCAAGTGATGGCAAACGGGTCTTCATTTTCTCAGACAGCCAGGCCGCACTTAAGGCCCTGGACTCATTCGTCGACAATTAAAAGTCGCTCACTGAATGCCGCAGATCTCTTAACGAGATGGCTCAGCACTTCAGTATCAACCTTATATGGGTACCTCGTCACAGGGATATTGAGGGTAACTGCAGAGCGGACGAGCTGGCCAGAAGAGGTACCACCGACCACATCCTTTCCGGAAATTACTCGGTAGGTATACCTATGGCCTCCTTCAAGCTCCGTGTGAGCACGAGCACTATAAGATCTGCAAACGAGAAATGGTCGGCAATCTCAACTTGCGAGACATCCAGGCTAACCTGGCCCTCATATGATAGAGGGCGCACTAAGGAGCTTCTTACCCTAAACAAACCTACGGTAGCGTCACTTATAAGGGTTCTAACGGGGCACTGCCTAATTGGCACTCACGGTATTAGATAGGGAGCGACAACCTTCGACTACTGTCGCAGTTGTAGATGTATCGAGGAGGAGGACAGTGTCCAGCACCTCCTATGCCAGTGTCCAGCACTTGGCAGGCGGCGGTTGGCCTCTCTAGGGCAACCATTTCTAGTAGACCTCTCTGAAGTCTCTAGATGTGAGGTCAAGGCTCTAGCTAAATTCATTGTCTCCACGAAGTGGTTCGATCATCATGTATAGGCGAGGAAGGGACTCTCTTGTTTTCGAGTCCGTATAGGGTGTCACAACGGGCCCACTGGTGGCCTAAGTGGCGGGCCGTAACCTTGTGTTTCGGTCTAACCCTCGTAACCTAACCTAACCTACTCATTCGAGTTGAAGCCGTTTTAAACTCACGGCTCAGTGATGATAGTACTCTCGCAAGATCCCTCCGACTTTACAGCACTCACCCCTGGGCATTTTCTTAGAGGAGCGCCACTTCTGGCCATACCAGAACAAAACGTGGACTCACTCTCCCTCATAAATCGATGGGAACGGATCAGAATCCTCCATCATGAGTTTAGTCACTGATGGAAGGAAGAATATCTTAAAGACCTTCACAAACGATATCGGTGGAAAAATACTCAAGAAGCACCTAAAATTGGAGCATGCGTCTTAATTCATAACGAATGTCTACCTCCTACCGAATGGCGGCTAGCCCGCATCGAAAATGTACATTACGGTTCCGACGGTCACATCCGAGTAGTTGACCTACGTACACAAAACAGCAAATTAACTCGGCCGCTCTTAAAACTTTGTTTTCTACCAACCGAGTCTAACACAGCTAATACCGATCGCGTAAATACTTAACAACAATATAATCATCCAACAAAGCGATGTTGCTATCCGAAACAAATACCTCACTCTTAAAGAGGTAGCTCGAAGGACTTTCGTTTCCTCGAACTAAGCGTTAAACTATACCGCAAATAAAACCCCGTATAAAAGATACAATAATCATATCACATTTGAAACCATTTGTTGATCAAGTGCTAAAATCAAGCACCCCTATAATTTATAAGACACTAAAGTCCATAATTTCTATCCATACAGATTATCATGAATATGGAAATCGAGGAAGTCGCCCCGACACCAACAATTCGCTCTGCGGTTGAGCAGCTCCCACTGCAGCACCGCGCACATTAACTCCAAGGGCCGCAACAGCGCCCACCGTACCACGTGAACGACCACAAGTCACCAGGGCCGATGCATGGCCAGAAACCACCCCAAGGGACCCCATCCACGCACCAGCGACAGCCAGCAAGTCGAGGCCGACGTCGCCCAACCGGGCTTAGTAACGTGGTGGAGACCCTGCAGCAGCTGCAAATACTGCTAGGCTAATCACTTGCCTAGGGGGGCCGGGATGGCTAGATTAGCCACAATACAGGCGGGTACAACCCTGCTGCCAGCATTCACCAGAACACAAGTATTTTCCCTTTTCAATGGCCTCTTGTGATGAAGTTGCCTTCATGTGATTCAGGGTCTCATCGGGGTTTTCAAATAATTGTGTAGAGAATGTATTTACAGTTTTTTAATTGGACGACTGAGTATTCACCCAAATATAGTATTTTGCACTAGTAGGGAACCGTTAACATTTGCATGTAGTCCATTAAGTAGTACTTGTGGGGTGAGATCGCTGCCTATAACCATGTCAATTTTCGATGGGATGAAACATTGGCGGTCAGCGAGTGGCAATGTCGCAGATTCCTTCAAATTTACTGTTGACACTTTTACGCTAGGCAGGAAGTGAGTAAAATTGCCTGGGTATTTATTTGGGTCTTTAGGTCAGACGAGTAGAGGGTTTTTTCGCAGATCCTATTTGAGTTTTGAAATATCGAACCTCCCATTCCGGATATTTTATAATGGGTTTCTTTGGTCGGTAGTTGTAAGAGTGCATGCATTCTCGACGCTACAAAGGTTTTTCGGAGCCTTGGTATATCAGTGCACGAATTTTGTGATATTCGCCATTAGCTGACACTGTGACTAAAGCGGTGGGTAAGAGAGTAGTTCCGCAACTACTCGCAAAGTGGGTGGATGTAGTGTTTTCTTAAAGGGGTTTTGAATTGGTTGGGTTCGACTCGCATCTTTAAAGGTCTATCTTAGTCTTCAACTGGCGCAACGTTTGTTTTGTTATATGCTCTATTCCTCTGTGCGGGGTTTTGAGTACTGGGTTTTGGTTGAAAATGGAGAAGAGAGTGGTGTCGGTTTCGCCAAATGTGAGCAAGATAGACAATTTGTGCAATAATTATTGTCCTTCACAAATTTTCTTCGCTCTTGGGTCGACAGTTCTCTGAATTTTATACAACTCATCAATGAAAGATTTGAGTTGCAAATTTACAAGAAAACTGATGCCTCGAGTCTAAATTTAATGTTTGGGTCTTATTCCGGGAGTTCGCTTTTTGGTGGGTCGTCGAAGATCTGTGACTGAAGCTCGAGTTCGGGTTACGTGTTTTACTGTGTATGTATGTGCCGAGTCGTTCTACCACTTCGTACCTCGTCGTGAGAAATTTGTCCATCTCCGACCAAAGTGGCAGTTCTTTTCGAGAGTCGAGGGATTGTTCGCAGAGTGCTAGGGTCTCATCAGGGTCCCAGTTATCAGTTGAGACATCACTGGCATTTAGGGTCGATAAACAGTTATTTATGGTGGTTTGAATCTCTTGTATTCATTCACCATGCTCAGAAAAAACTGTTGGCATATTAAATAGGGTCTTTAATTGGTTATCCACGAGAATTCTCCGATTCTCGTACCTTGATTTGAGTGCTCCCCAGGCTAGCTCGAAATTTTGATCATTGAGAGAGTATTTTTTGATGATCAGAGCTGCTTTGCCTCGGGTTTTTGCTCTCGGGTGGAAGAGTTTTTGAGCTTTGGATAACTAAGGGTGATTTTGATCTCTTGCACAGCAAGGAGACTGGAATGTGTATAAGTATGTATGTATGTAAAATAAGCAAACGGTAGAAGTTATTGGACTTTCAAACGGTAAGTACAATATTATCTTTACAGGGTGTTTGGTAAGTATAGCAAAGGGTAAGTAATTAAGGAAAAGTGTATTTTAGATAAAGGTAAGTATAAACTAAGGTGAGTATAATGTGTGTGTAATAAGGTAAGTATTCATGTAATATATGTACATATGTATATAATTCAATGTATATATGTACATATGTAGTTCATTTAGTGTTCGTGTCTATGAGAGTTGTGTAAACGTAGATTTTATTAAAATTCAATGAGATTGGAGCTCATGTAGATTTTATTAAAATTCAATGAGATTGGAGCTCATGTCTCCAACAACAACAAACATTAATCACATTTTATAAAATCAAAAATAATTCAATTGAACATAATCTGACCATACCAGAAGAGCCAACTCCGGAATATGCACCTAGAGTCAGAAAATATTAAACCACGTATTTTTAGAACTGAAAGGTGTACTAAGTCTTTAAGACACTATGGTGTAAAATTATTTAGTAAACTTCCAGAGGATGTTTAAAATGCAAGAAACTTGTAATGCTTCAAAACTGAAGTCAGGCAGCTACTTCTTGCAGATATCAACTTTAACAGCCAGTTGTCAGATTTAACTTTTACAAATTTGCAGATAAATTTGGGGGTGAAATAACCCAAACGGTAATAACACAAAATTTGTGTTATTTCCCATTCAAATGAGAATTCTGGTGAATTCTGCATATTTCATTTCATGCTCGAGAATTTAAGTAAAATTTCTTTTATATCAAACCAGCCCGTCTAACGTAAATTTGTATACTTATATATTACTGCACTATAGAGCTACATTAAATGTAGAGGAACTTCAACTCCGAACATATACACACACAATATATGTACATATGTACATACATATGTTCCTAAGCAAGTTAAATAAGTGAAAATATTGTAATTTGAGCGTTAAGTTTTACTTCAGATCACAGCGTCACCTTATATTATAAAGATCACAAATTTTCAATGCACTGACACTATCGAAACTATCGACTATTGCAAACAAAAAATTCGGTGTTTCACCAAAAAAATAAAATATCGATACTATCGATAGCTTTGCAGCTTTAATGGACTTATGCTGGAGTCCTAAATCTACACATTCATACGACAAATGTGCGGTGCGAACACAAAAAAAGTCTGTGATGCGTGCATGTGCACTTTTTTGGTTTATTGCTCAAATGTGGGAAAAAAAATTTGACTTATTTCTCAAAATGAGACGTATACATTGATGATATTATTTTTTTCTCACCGGATAAACAAACGCATGTGAGGCATGTGGACAATATTTTAAAATTATTAGAAAAGAGCGGAATGAGGTCAAAATTTTGCAAGACAGTTGTTGACTTTCTAGGATTTCTAGTTTCGCAAAATGGAATACAAACTTGTCCGAATAATGTAAATGACATTATTCGTTCTTTTCTCGGCGTTGCTGTCTACTACCGTAAGTTTGTTAGGGATTATGCAGCAATAATAAAACCATTAACTAAATATCTGCGTTGTGAAAATGGCCATGTTGACTCAAAAAGCTTGATGCAGCAATGTCTGCTTTTGTAAAAACTAAGAAAATACTTACTTCGGAAGGTGTTATATTGCAATACCCAGATTTTAATCGACCTTTTGAGTTAACAAGCGATGCTTCGTATTCATCAGATTCTGATATTTTCTATTTCAGAGATGAATCCAAACAGTAAAGAGATGGCGTGCTTTCATTGAAGAGTTTTCACCAACTTGTGCTTTCTCGACAATTCATCAATAATCACAGCACTTTATTAGAAACTATGTAGTGTAGCGGGGAATCATTTACTGATGTAATTAAGACAGTTAAATGTCCTGTAAATCAATTTAATAATCAGCTTGTTTTGTCAAAAGGACAATTATTAGGTTACTCATTACTCGAAAAATATATTTACAAACTTTTGTAGCCATACAATATTTTTTGATACGACTGAAAATTTATTGCTATGTTAAAGGATGTTATTAATCCGAGTACAACTAATGGCATACAATGTAAGCTTCATATTTTAGCAGAAATTCAAAATCTAATTGATTTAGTTAACAAAAATTATCAACTTGAAGCTGCTACTACTGAAAATAATAGCGATCATCGTTGTTTATTAGGAAATTTTAAACAAATTTCAAGTGAATATTTTTTGTCCTGATGTCAAAAAGGTGTTAAGATCAATCATTGGGAACTGTAAAATATGCTTAGAGAATAAGTATCAGCGAAAGCCGTCTAATTTAGAAATTGGAAAAACACCAATCCAAATTATCTAGGAGAAATTCTTCACCTTGATATTTTCATCACGGATAAACAATATTTTTATACCCAGCGTATTAGTACAAGGGTATATTAATTTTGTCCACATAACGGTACTATGTAAAATAATCGAGTTAGATATGGGGTTCCATATATGAAAGTTCTTAGGTTGAAAGAGGAATTGATTAAGGCATGTCCGTCCGTCTGTCCGTCCGTGTACACGATAACTTGAGTAAAAATTGAGATATTTGCATGAAATTTTGCATACAGGTTACTTTCTGGCCAAGGTAGGTTGCTATTGAAAATGGGCGAAATCGGATGATAACCACGCCCCCTTTTTCGATATCGAAAATTTCGAAAAACGTATAAAACGGGTTAATTCCATATCCGAAGCAGCTACAATGATAAAATTTGCAATATGTATTGATTTATATATTCTAAGGCGGATTTTATCAAATTTTTTGAAAAGGGGCGTGGCACCGCCCACATATATTTGAAGAAATTTTAAAATTTTTACTCTTAATAACTTGAGAACAGTTTATGCTAGTATAACGAAATTTTGTAGAGGGCATACTATTGTTGTGTTAAATTCAGATAGAAAATAAACGAAATCTGGCGTTGGCGACCACGCCTACTTTTTTATAAAAGTTATATTGAAAGGAGGTGGAAATATTGAAAAGTCCATATCTAATTAACTGATACCGCTATAATAATATAATTTGGTACATACATCAATTTTCATATTCTTAACATTATTTTTGCAAAATTTTGGAAAGTGGGCGTGGGACCGCCCACTTATGAGTCAAGCAATTTTCAAATTCGACTGCTAATAACTTCAGAACCGTGTGAGATAGGTTTACGAAACTAGGTACCAGGCATGTTATGTTTATGTAGAGTACTACCACAGAAAATAAGAAAAATCGGTGAACGACCACGCCCCTTGTTGGACTAAAGTTCTCTAAACGAGAGTTAGGAAACCGGAATATGCAATATCTGTTTAACTGATAAAGATATAATTCTAAAATTTAGTACACTCATTCACCTGATGATGTTATTAGTGATGTTTAAAGGTTTTTTGGTAATATTTTGGAAAATGGGCGTGGCACCGCCCACAAGTGAATAAACAAAATATCAACATTTCACTATTAACAAGCCACTGTGAAAGTATCATGAAGATCGGCAATGAAAACTGATCTTCAAATAGGGACAAACAACATAATAAAATCCGTGGGCGTGCCACTTTTTTAAAATTAGGTAAATATTGATTAATGGATACATATATCCGTATATCAAAAAATTTCACAAAATACGTTAAAAGTTATGGGCATGGCACGCCTTCTTTTACAAAGTTATATATAGGACATGGTATAACCCTTGTAAAGATCGATTCAGTACTTTTGGCTCATGTAAGCGGTTATAAGCAAGGACCGTGGCCGCGCCCACCAAATTCGCTATTGTTTAGGCTCGGAATAGATTGGTTTTTAAAATGGGCGAAATCGGATGAAAACTACGCCCCCTCTTTCTGAAAACTAACGCTGGGTATTTAATGTTCGGTTCACCCGAACTTAGACTTCCTTACTTGTTTAACTTAGATAAGTTCTCCAAATTTGCAATTGTCAAAGCTATGGCACCAAGATCTACTTTAGACATTAAAGCTGCTTTACTCGAGATATTATTAATTTTTCAAAATACATAAGTAATTGTTTCTGATAATGAAAAAGGATTTCAATCCAATGTAACTGGTTCTTTATTGCGAGATTATTATTCAACAGAACAATTTTTTATTCCTACGCTACACAGTGAAACGAATGGGCAAATTGACCGGTTTCATTCAACGCTAATCGAGATATGAATTTCATATCAAAGGCTGAAAAAACCGTACATTTTGAACCCGATCCCCTCAGAATTTGATGAAATTTTGCATAGAGGTACATCTTACCGACCCAAACACAACCTCATTTTTGGAAATTACTTTTTCGAAAAATTGTGGGCGTGGCAAGGTATCGAAATATTTGAAAATATTCGAAAAATGACGATAATGGGTACTTTTAAGGGTGATTACTACGGAATGGCTTTATCGATTTCAAAGATCTTCATACCATTAGGAAGGTATTGAAATTTAATTTAAAAAAATACACTGTACAAATTTTTTAGTACACTGAAAAAAAATTTTTTTTCCAAAACAAAATTTTAAACTGAAAAAACACATTTAAAGATCAGGAGATTTCGAAAAATACAAAATTTGTTTTAGAAAGGTCTACTTAATATATATAACATATCTAAAAAGTAGAATAACGTTTTTTTCTTATCTTTTTAAAAAATCTATTAATATGTATGACCATATTAGCATATGCCTTTGGTTTGAACAAAATATATTAATATTTGAGCGCGTAATTAAATTTTCTCTGTCAGGAAGGTAGGAATGGTTAAGGGAGGAATTTGACTACCCATCGTAATATCTTTTACATTTATCCCTTGATCTCTCTATAAGTAATAAATCTAATACCGAATTTCATGCCCTTAATAACTCTAGCCCACAGAGCGATCAGCGTTCCACTCAAATCGCTCAATCGGTGCATATTTCATTCAAATCGGTCAAACGGTTCGCTATGTGACCTGACAGAGAAAATTTAATTACTCGCTCAGATATTAATATATTTTGTTCAAACAAAAGGCATATGCTAAGATGGTCAAGTGCGCAAATACCGGCAATGGTGGTGAATGGAGGGGGTCGTCGGGTCGCTAGCCCCGTACCCCCATCCTTAAATTTCGGGGCCGCCCCTGAATATATACCGCCTATAAATACGTCTTTTCAATTTCCTTTCCATCGGTGCATATTTCATTTAAATCGGTCAAATGTTCGCTCACAGGAGGCTCCTAAAATTTTTCATGTGACGTATTTATATATTAATAGATTTAGTAGTAGGTAGGTAGTAATCACGCTTTAAAAGAACCTATTATCGTCATTTTTCGAATATTTTCAAATATTTCGATACCTTGCCACGCCCACAATTTTTCGAAAATGCAATTTCTAAAAATGAGGTTGTGTTTGTACGATGTACCTATATCCAAAATTTCATCAAATTCTGAGCGGGTCGGGTTCAATGCATATTGGGTTTGATATGAAATTCATCATATGGAGTTGTATTAAGGCACAACAAGAGTTAAGTGATACTGTAGATCTCGCATTATTAGCAACCCATAAATGCAACAATAGTATTCATTCTACAATAAAGAAAGAGTTTATGTGAAGAGAAATAAGAGATTGGGGAACAAATTTAACACGGTTTTTGTTAAAAAGGTTGTTGTAAAAGACTTAAGTTTTAATAAAAAACCTTAGATGGATTTTTATTTTTTTTTTAATGATTTTTGTTTGTTTGTGAATGTTTAAATGTTAACTATGTATGTATGTATATCAATTTTGGTTTACATTTATCTTGTTTATATCTGATTTGAAATGATCTTACTTAATTATTATTTAAATGTGAATATGGCAAATGTTATTGTTAAGTTTTTAAATGCTCGATATAGAAATTGAAAATTTTTTAAAGAAAGAATAGAATAAAATTTCGTAGTTTTCACTTAAAAAATAATTTTAAATTATACAAACTTTTAATTCGCCCAAAGTGGGGCGGCAGCCATCTTTAGTGCTGTATAAAAGGATCATAGATCCTATAATTTATCTAACTGGCGGAAGCTAACCATTGAAAATGATAACCTATTATGAGTTCAGCAATAAAGAACTTTAAGAAGCATAGAACAAAACATGTTTAAAAAACTCATAGACAAATGTTCTTTTAAAGTTTTTAAATATTGTTACATTTTTAATTTATCTATAATTTATAATAGCTTTAACGTGGACTTTTCAGATTAAAAAGGGGGAGTAGTTAAGTTATGTTATTGAAGAACTGTTATTAAATTAGATAGATAACAATACATCGGGGTCAATAACAGATAACGAACATTAAATGTTAAAAACTACTACTACTGTATCTGCATGATCACTGTGTATTGAAGTTAAATAACCCAAGAGTTTATATTTGATTTTGATGTTATAGGAATTAAAAATTTTTTAAAGAAAGAATCAAGGCTACTTTTTTCTCAAATTTTGACACTACACATTAAGCCGCCATGCGATTTTGACATTAGTCCTAAGAGTTACAAAAACAAAGTACATTAAAAAAGTATTGATGTGTGTTTGTTATTCGCCGGAAGCCTTCTATTAATTCGCTTTGGAAAGAATAGAATAAACTTTGTAAATATAATTTTAAATTATACAAATTTTTAATTTACATAACTGGCATCTATTAGACGATACCATTACACATATAGTAAATACGTCAATCACGTCTGGTCAATCCCCATCAACACTAAAGACATCAATGGTGACTCCGGTTGAAAAGATAAAAAGCACGATAAAATGCGAAGAATATAGACCGATAAATGGTCTTTAAACAATAGACAAAATATTAGGGAGTATTATAAAGAAACAGTTGCAAAAATATATATGTACATATGTATAAAGGAACGATCTGTTTTCCAAGTATCAATCGGGCTTTCGACGAAATCATTCATAATACCATACGTGAACAAATCGGCTGTGGTGCTTAGCTGGAGCGGCCGTGGCTCGAAAGCACCGCGGTCGAATAGGTACTTGAAAAGAAAATAAAAAGAACGAGAATTCTCGTTATAAATGTGGCCGTGTATTTATTGTGAAAAATATAATTGTACAAAATAATTATACCTTGGATAATTTGGCTGAGCTAGAAATTCCTGGGGTGGCCGTGATGTTTTGACGCTGTGACGATCGCTGGAAAAGTAGACGGTTGTCCAGTCGCGGACCGTTGAACCCCGAATGTCAGCCTCCGGTTTTAAGTGGCGGTGAACCGACACATGCACACCCACATGCATGTATGTATATGTTTGCTGACAAACATGAATATGCGTGCATGTACATACATGTGGGCGGCTTGGTGTTGGGGTTTTGTATAAACTAAAAAGTGACATTAGGGTGGCGCATTTTATAAGACTTTAGGCATCGGGCCTAAACATGCCGGCCCCCTTGCGATACGCAACATCCTAATCCGCCCCCAGGATTTTCGACCACGTCCTCTTAAACCTACTGGCTTATATCTAGGATGGTGAGTGCCGGATGGCGCAGTCACCACTGTCTGCCCTTGAGCGACCTCGCGAAGATTGAGGTTTCTCGTCTGGCCGTACGTCTGCTTCTTACCTAAAGCTAGGTGGTAGACAATTTGAAAAAATAAAAAGTTGTATATTTCTTGCTAGTAAGTTGTTTTATTTACGTATGTACATATGGTAACCCATACACGAGAAAAAAAATTTTATTTTTATTTTAGGCTTAATCTAATCTTACATACTAATGGTTAAGGTTGCGTAGTTAGCGCGGCAGTGTGGCCAGTCTACGCAGGTGTAACTCACGGAGCTGGGACTTAGCTGGCACGGCTGAATGGCCAGTCTAAGTCTTCGAGTTTATATGAAAACTCTTTCGAAAGGGTCGGAATGGCCGTGGTTCCGAGCCAGGTTCGATGCTCGCGCCGTTATTCGAACGACGCTGGTAAGCGTGGGTGGCGAAATTATTTTTTATATAAATGTATATATTTTTATACTTTTCATGAGCATGAAATGGTATTATAACTTTGGTCCGATGTTTGTAAGTATGAGAAGAAGAAGAGATAGACCCACCATTAATGATCAGGGCGACGAGCTGACTTGATATAGCCAGGTCCGACTGTCCGTCCGAACCAGCAAGATCGGACCAATACAACGCATAGCTCCCACACAATCGATTGTTCCGATAAACGGGTTTTGGCCTCTAACTCTTGCAATTAAAAAGCTATTAGAGCGAAATTTTGCAGGTTTAGTACATACTAGCAGGGTACCCGGCGTTGCTCGGGATGTAAGTAGTTAGGTGACCTTTCAAAATCAATAATATACTTTAAGATTTCATATTTATATAAATAGATTTTTTTATTAATTTCATTTCAAAAATTGTAATTACACCGGTATTTTTTTTAATAGAAAATTATCAATTTTTCACTTCATTGCGTATACAACTTACAATATTAAGGGCTCAGAACTAAAAGGATTTAAGTGTGAGTTATACCCACATTTGTATAGTGAAATATGGTGTTTATTTGTTGGCAAAGAGATCAAAGTCATTTCGGACATTGTAGTGTCATCTATTTCCCATACAATAAACGCCCTACCCAGGTTTTACATAGAATTTTCAAAAGGCAGTAAACATTAAACTTGAATATCTCAAATCAATTTCGGAGTCACTTAGATCCATTTGGTTCTAAACCCTTTATATTTAATTTTAGTATTCAAATTGCGGCTGCACGATACACAAAATTTTTAGTTTTCTGTCCCGGCGCGTAAATAAATAGCGAGGACGGGTTTCCTTCACGGAAACACGCCACATAGAGCTATTGATATCGTTAATCCCTGATAAATTTTCAGGTCCCAACCTTAAACGCTTTCAGCTTGAAAAATTAAGTTTGTATGGGAGGTGCCATGCCCCCTTTTCCGATAACCCCCCCTTTTATGCGCAAAAATTGTTTTAATAGCATATATGTAGCTCTGTAACAATTTCTAGGTCCCTGCCTTAAATCCATTTAGAGATATTCAGCTTGAAAAATTAAGTTTGTATGGGAGGTGCCACGCCCACTTTGTCATTATACCCAGTTTTTTTGGAGGTGGTAGGGATCGATTCCATATAACCCCTTACCAAGTTTCAATAATCTAACTAAAATACTTCCAGAGATATCGACTAAGAAGTATTTCATTCGTATGGGAGGTGCCACGCCCCCTTTTTCGTTATCCCCAGTTTTTTGGAGGTGGTAGGGATCGATTCCATATAACCCCTCACCAAATTTCAGTGGTCTAACCTAAATACTTCCAGAGATATCGACTAAGAAGTATTTCATTCGTATGGGAGGTGCCACGCCCCCCTTTTCGTTATCCCCAGTTTCTATTGGAGGTGGTACGGATCGATCTCATATAATCTCTCACCAAATTTCAGTGGTCTAACCTAAATAGTTCCAGAGATATCGACTAAGAAGTATTTCATTCGTATGGGAGGTGCCACGCCCACTTTTTCGTTACACCCAGTTGTTTTGGGGGTGGTAGGAATCGATCCCATATAACCCCTTACCGAGTTTCAATGGTCTAACATAAATACTTCTAGAGATACGGACAATGGAAAATTCCAGTTGTATGGGAGGTGCCACGCCCCCTATATATATCAAAATATTTTTTAGCCTGTGACCATCCCAGGAGGATATCCAGTGGGTGTGTAAAATTTGGTTACGATCGGCTTATTCTTTTAGGACGCAAGTGGATCTATACCTATATATTTACATAATTTGAATTTTATATATATAGATTATATGGGTAATGTGTGTAGTGAAAATCACCTAGATCGGATCAACATAACATATATTTATTTATTTATTTATTTATTCAAGTCTATGAAATACAGGTTTCTTACAGACTAGTTAAAAGCTATATGTATGTAACAGCGTAAAAACTTAACAATATATTACAAAACTGTATTCAATATTTTAATAAGTTCGTACTTAGATGTTGAGAAATCAAACGAAACAGAGTTCGAGATCCTATTAAATTCATTGGTAGCTCGAGCGATGGGAGCATTTCGAGCATAATCAGTTCTAAGAATTTGTTCATAGAAGGGAACAACAACACGCAGAAACCTCCGCGCGATGTTAAAATTGATCCGAGCGAGAAGAGATGTACAATCTATGTCACCACTAATAATATTAAAAAAGAAAGATAGTGAAAGAACGACTCGCCTTGTCTCTAGCGTTTTTAAATTGATTAGAAGAAAGCGCGAATTATAAGTAGGCATCGGCTCAGAGAAATTTAATAAGCGTAGCGCAAATCTAAGAAATATTTTTTGGACCCTTTCAATTCTATTTATTGCGGAAAAATGGTATGGTCTCCATATTATAGCACCGTATTCCAAGTTTGACCGAACAAAGGCTGTATAAAGTAATTTAAGGGTATAGGGATCCAAAAAATTTCGCACAATTACGTCTTATAAAGCCCAAAAGTGAGTAAGCTTTAGCAGTAATAAAGCTTATGTGACATTTAAAAGAAAAGTTTGAGGTAAAAATTATACCAAGATCCTTGGTTTCTTCTAAAGAATCTAAAAAAGAGTCATCAATCATATAAGTTGAAGGCAAAACATTTTGTATCTTCGCGTACGTTATTTTGAAGCACTTTTTAATGTTTAAGGAGAGGTGAGAGTTTAAACACCAGACCTGCAGTTTATCAATATCTGCCTGAACCTTATTTATGTCCTCACGATTTTTAATATTAGAATATATTTTTAGATCGTCAGCATATAATAGGTATTTAGCGAAAGAGAAGCAACTGCTTATGTCATTTATGAATATCACAAAAAGCAGTGGGCCTAAAATGCTTCCTTGAGGAACACCTGAGCACGCTATAAAAGGTCGTGATTCGGTGTTATCAACAGTGACCACACATTGCCTATCAGATAGGTACGATTTTATCCACTTTAAAAAGACAGAATGAAATCCCAGGTGTTCAAGCTTACTAATTAGCACCACGTGTGATACTTTATCGAAAGCCTTGGAAAAGTCAGTGTATACGCAATCAACTTGAAGACCAAGTTGGAAAGACTCGAAGCAGTATTCGCTAAATTCAGTCAAATTAGTAATTGTAGACCGATTTGGCATAAAGCCATGCTGAAATGGTGTTATCAGACTTTTGGTTGCAAAAAATATTTTCTCTTTTACAATGACCTCAAGAAGCTTCGAGATTGTGGACAGCTTTGAAATTGGACGATAATTACAAACATTATTATTGTTTCCACTTTTGAAAGTAGGAGTAATGCATGTAACTTTCCAATCTTCCACAAAATAGCCTGAAGCCAGAGACATATTAAAAATAAGTGTGAGTGGAAAAATTAGCGCTGGCGCATTTTTGAGCAAAAAAACCGAAATACCATCAATATCAGTTTTTTCTGAAGGCTTAAGACTCATTATTCCGTTTAAAACATCCTCAGATGAAAGTCTGAGAGATCCAAAATTTATGGAAGAACCATTGTCTCCAGAACCAGCCAAAAATTCGGGGTTACTATCTTCTAGTTTAAAATTCGAGTATAAATTTGCACTTGTATGGCTTGTTGTTGTTGCAACGAAGAATTATGCGAAGACATAGACTCGTCTTGTTGAGCGGGAGCACACAGACCACAAACGTATATATTTTCAGCAGTATTTAGATGGTTGGGGTCGCCAGGCAAATTACCAACAACACAATCAAAGTGATAAATTGCTCTGCATTTTTCACACTGCACTGAGGTTTGGGCGCGATCAACCCTACCACAAAAACACGGCATAATAATTTAAAAGTTAAATTATAAAAGCACAGGAAAAGGCTAAAAGAGTCAATGTCTCTAACACAATTTTAATTGCTATGCGCCATTGAATACAAGTAAAACTCAAATTGAATTTAAGAAAAACACTGCAAAAACACGTCCGCTCACGAAGAGAGCAAAATCCCATATAATCGATAGTTTCGATAAATGGGTTTTGGGCTATAAATTTTGCAAATAGGAAGCTATTCTGCAGGTTTGGTACTTATTATATGAGTAATGTGTGTAGTGAAAATCATACAGATCGGACTTACATAACATATAGCTCCCATATTACCGATTGCTCCGATAAATGTGGTTTGGCTATGTATTTTTAAATTAACAGTTTTGGAGAGTTTGTAAGTAATTGTAAGTAAGGAGCGGACACTGAGAAAAGTTGTGCATATTCATGAAAGGTATAAAGACTTCGGCACAGCCGAAGACAGCCCTTTCCTTACTTGTTTTATTTTATGTAGTAGTCTTTGAAATGCAACTAAATGCTTGGAAGACATAATTTTGCAAAAAATTGCCGTACGGCACCGTACCACCGGAACGCATCCAAACAAAACTTTATTGTAACAAGGGGATCACCCTGTAGTGCGTTTCGCTAATTTTTATACATACATATGTACATATCTACCCAGCAAAACCTGTCTACCCCATGCACGAATACACATAAAGAAAATGTGTTTACACTAACACATACGCATTGCAAATGAACTGGAGTGAGTGGCTAAGCAACAGTAAAAGAGAGACCAAAGTTCACACCTACACATGGTTTTGGGGGAGGATTGTCAATTCGCCTTTAAGAAACTGATAGAAACTTTCATTGATAGTTGGGGTAGGCCTGGCAGCTATATCACATGCTATATACCTGCTAGCCTTCTTGCAGGGTATTTTCCACTTGTGGTTCACTTGTGCTCACTAGGGCTGCGCACACAGCGACATTTTCGGTTTGGTCGGTACTTGGAATTCGGTACCGATCCGGGTGGAGAGTGTGAGTGGAGGGCGGTTTTCGGGTTTATTTTGGTTGTTTTGTGGGCAAAACAGTCCTGCCCCTCTGAAGAAACAAACCCAAAATCAAAAATATTCAACAACCAAAAAAAAAATGTTTCCCGAAGTGAAAAAAATCTTTTTATTTTTTGGACTTTTTAATTGTTTTTTTTGCCTTAGCACGGTCGCCGAGGAGCGGGACGAACTTAGATTTCGTCCCCCCTTCGCCCGCAGTAAGCGGTCCCGATTTTTTAGCAAGTCGGGTTTTTGGTGCCCCTTTACCAAAACCGTAGCATCACTAGCGCGCTGGCGTGATCACTAGCAAACATATGTACATATATGTATGGCGCTCGCATTGAGCGACGGTTCAATTGAACCACACATACATATATGTGTTTACTCACGCTTTGCTAGTGAGTGGTTAAAAAAATTCATTGGTATAAATATTGACATTATGTAGAACAATTCATTCTTCATGGATTTTTGGCACGCGTGGTCGCAGTAGCAGAGGTAAGTAAATTTTGTAATTTTCCTTGCGAATTCTATGCCTAACCTAATTTTTCTTTATTTTCAGATTAACACATGGGCATAACACAGGATTGGGGTAAGTTTTTATTTTGCGCTGCCCGAAAGACTGTCTCGTTTCGGTGGCAGCGCGCTTTACTTTTGTTGTAGCAAATGTGTCGCAAAGCTGTGGCGGCCGGCGCATGCTTTGTGACACATTTTGTATACATGTATCTATGAAAATTTGTATGATGTGTTAATGGTTTATTTTCTTTGCAGGATTTCATGCGGGTTTTAACCTTAGTGAAAAGTACAGCGCGCCACCGTTTATGTGATTTATCAAGCTGTTTTTAGTTATATGGGGTCAATAAACTCACATAAAGGAGTGCAAGAAGGCATTTATCTATATTAAAACGGAATTGATCCCTACACAGGCGAAGTGGTCCATGAATTGCCCGTAATTTTAGTGCTGTTGGTTGCGGATCTTCGGCTCGTTAGGAAACTTTATGCCACTTCTATATATGTATGTATATTGCTCGATTTATTCACAGCTGCATTGCTCTATAAAATGGCACAGAAATGTGTGCATACCAAATTAGCTGAACAAAAGAGGAATTCACGGAATAAGCAGCAGGCACAGAGGAGTTACACGTCCAAGACGCGGATATTGACGTACTGCCGCGTTGTGTGGTTTTGGCGTACTTGTTCAGTCCACTATCATTGCTAAGCTGTGCTGGTCTCACATGGACAGTGTTTAGTAATTTTCTATTGGCTCTCACATTATACTTTTTGCTGCACAAGCGTTTATTGCCTTGTGTGATTTGTTTAGCGCTGGAGGCCATGCGTAATCTATATCCAGTTGTCCTTATTGCGCAAATAGTATTAGTATTCACCCACAATTCAAAGACAATGGCGTCGAGTGGTTAGTATTATTTCACTATTTGCAGCTGTGTGCTTTGCGGTCACCAGCATAAATTATTATCTAATGCAAGGTTGGAGCTTCTTGGATGCCACACTTAAACAGCAATAGGAATGTTATTATAGACATGCAAAGCATTGGGACAAACAAAACATTCAATGCGAAAGATGTGGTTTGACGTTCTCTGAACAACCTGCTTATTATAACCATAAGCTCCTACATGAAGCCGAAGATGATCCTCTTATATGTGCTATACGCTATCAACATTTCAAACTCCTCGCACATATAGAGGTCATTTGTGGACACATCGTGAAGATAGACCCTGAAACTTTGGAATGTATTATATGTATGTGGCGATAGATTTTATCACACGACTTACTGGATCAACATATGACGATCCAGCATTACGTAGTCTTATAAGTTAAATATTCAATACAAGGTTCAATCCACTGCAGGTATTTATTGTCCCGCAAAATATACTACTTTTTTACATCAAATTCTTTCTTTCAATTATTACTTCTCAGATTTGCTAGTGTGGATTTTGTGAAACAGCCGTAAAGTGTGAACAATGGAAAAAAATCCTCTTGAAACCATTTTTGTTCCTGGTTGTCCGGACATTAAGACAGAGCGCCCTAACAGCAACGAAATAAAACAGGAAATGGATGTTGAAGATATACCAATGTTACCTCGGGAGCAAATACAAGTAAAATCATAATACCTATATATTTAGCAAACTTTCAACGTGCCAACAACTATACAATACATATGAAACAAATATATAAAATCAGTAGAGATCTTCATGCATGTCCTAATTGTCCTCGGAAATACGAATTCGAATATGAATTAAAGCGGCACATGAAAAAGTATACTCCATTAGATGAAAGGCTTATTTTTCGGCCGATGGTCTGGTAGTGGTAAGTCATAATAAAGGTTTTAATAGGTATTTTGTTCGTTTAGCTGACTACGTATAAGTGCATACATATGTATATTAACTTCTTTTGTTCTGCGTGTTTCTCGGTTCGACTCGCGCTGAGAAGTAGATAGTATTTTTTAAAATAGAATCTAATATTTTTTGCGTGTCTTGCCCGTACTACTCTCCAATGGAGATTGCTTATGAATTGCGGTTTCCCTGACACGAAGTGGCTATATAGAGACGTACCAACCGCCCTGTGTTATGGTCCTAGCCTAATACATACTATGTGTTTGACTGTTTTGCCATTGTTCCGTTTAAACCAATAAAGCGATTGAAAATTTGACCCCAAAGCCATAGTCATGTTTTGTCAGACTGTCCGCCCGTCTGTCCGAATGAATTTTTAGATAGCTATAGGGCACAAACTATTTCCTGAATATGTATAAGATACTAACAGGTAGTGGATATTTTCGTGCTAACATATCGCGGTTTATTTGGAGGCGTTGTGGCTATGCCAGCCCATCAATGTCAGGCGGTAATGGGATGACAAGTGGGCCTAACTCCGTTCTTTCGGTACTGCGTGAGTTTGATTATTGACCTTTTTCGGTAATTGTATGCCACAACTGTCAACTGCTAAAACACTTCCGAAAATGTCTGGAAAGGTGTCAAACGACGCGTTTTGGCCTTAGTGACAATATTTCGAGGGCGGAAGTTCGATAATCTCTTTACGTCAAGAGATATTTGCAATTAAAAGTTTGCCATCGTTCGATTGTTTTGCTACCTCAGTTAGAATAGATATATTTTAAATCCGTGTAGAACGATACTAATTTTTCGTATTTTCAGGTATTATTAAATTGGCTAAAGTGCGGTATGATTGGATAGGTGTCCTCCAGGGCGAGTGACACTGGTAATTTTTTATAAACATGTTTATGTATTAGTATTTTGGGGTATGTATACGAGGGTGGGTCCATCTGCTGCCAACTTGTCGTGGCAGATGGATAGATTTTCAGTGGCAGAATGGTTCGACCTTCTGCGTTAGGCTTTCTATTGTCCTCGTTACGGGTAGCGAGTGAAGGGTGGAAGTTTGGGATAGTGGAGTGTCTAGGGTTTTGATAGGAGGTGGAGTGGATGGTTAAGATGAGACAGCGGGTCTCTCGCCATCCGATCCCTCCATAGGGAGCAGAATCAATTTGACCAACGGTCTTCTGTAGTGGAATTCACTAACTTCGACTACGACATTCGCAATCGACATTTTGTTATACCGATATTTATCACGATATTTGGTATTCACTAACTATTTTTTCTCGATTTTCGCTTATTCGCAATCAGCTGTTTCGCAAACTAAACGACACACAATTTGCAGTTGTTTTCTATGTCGTTAAATAAAATTCACATAATTTGAATTTTTTATTAAAAATTGGAATAATAATATCCATACTATTATTATTAAAAAATGGCATTTGAGAACATAGAGTATGTTTTATAGCGAGATGAGAAATCCTTTGCCCACATCGTTATAGATAAAGTAGTGAATCGCATATTCGATAGTGCAAGCGACCGAATCGCTATTGAAAATCTCGAAAAATCGAACCGAATCGAATCGCTATAAGTTAGTGAATTCCACTACTGATCTGCCCTTTTTCGGTTACGAGGTCCACTACACGCACTCGCCGGGGTGTACGTGGGTAACTCGACCGAGCCTCCATTCATTCGGAGTCAAGTTGTCTTTTTTTTGAAGTTCGGATAAGTATTCCACTTGCCTGCAGAAGTTGTTGCTTTGATATTGCGTACGCCTGCGCTCTCTTTTCCTCCACGGAAGTATGGTATTATGGTATTCGTGTTCTCGAACTGGCCATTGTGAGTTGTCTTCTTGTAACCAAGAAGGTCCCTGCCACCACAAAGAATTGTAAAACGACACTATATTTCTGGTTGGATTGGGTGCGTCTACACGCCCGGTTAGTATCCAACCGTACACCGTTTCTTGAGCCAGAAGTATACTTAGTACATTCTTTTTTAGTCCGCTCAGTATTATTTGCGGATATATATCTCCGCCAAGTATGAGATCTACTTCTTCATTACCGTAGAATCTCTTATCTGTCAAGACTAAGTCTGGGAATGCCTGCATAGTCATTGCGTCGATATGGAAGGATGGCAGATTCCTAGTAAGTTTGGCTAGAATTAGCACAGAAGTTGTTAGGCTAAAGCAAGGGTCCACTGGTGAACGGAGTTCAATGTGGGAGGCCTCCTTGACTTGAGCCGACACAGCATTAGTGATACCCGAACCTTGGCCATGCATCCTTTTTGCTGGTAAATTGATTCGGCGTTTTAGTCGTTCTGTCATGAACGAGCATTCTGAGCCAGAATCTATCAGTGCTCTTGCTGGGAAGTCTGTACCATTATGATGAATGGTGACTCGAGCTGTCCCTAGCAGCACACCTGCACTTGAATGTACATGGCAGGATTTTACATTTCGGTTAGAATCCGAGCTTGATTTTGAAACTTACCGTCTCTGTTGTGCCTGTTGAGAAGTAGAGGAAGCATTATCAGCATTATACTGATTCAGGCTGCTGGTTGCCTGCGTCTGTAGAGACTCCGCATGCAGGAGCGTATGGTGTCGAGAGTGGCATTTGTTGCAGTCGTACGAACTGCTCCACGACGACACTGTGTGTCCTGGGGATAGGCAGTTTAGGCAGCCCTTGGTGGACTTAACAAAATTAATTCGCTCCACCGGCGTTCATTTTAGAAAACGGGGGCAATTTCGCAATCTGTGGGAGTTTGCTTTGCATTTTGTGCACAATAACTTTGTGACATTTGCTTGGTATGCACCAAGTCTTTTTGCAGGAGTTTTGTTGGCAGGTCGCATACTCTGCGGTTTCTGCGCTTTCGAAGAAGCCCCTATGAACCCAGACACTGTTTCAAGTGTCTGGAAGCGGTTGGACAAAAATTTGTCCATATCCTCCCACTTGGATATTTCCACTTTATGGTCTATGCTTTGCTCCCATAGACCAAGCGTACTTTCCGGCAATTTAGTCGAACACAGGTATGTAATAATTGCGTCCCAATTCGAAGTGTCAATTTTATGACTTCGCAAGGACGAAAGGCAATTATTTATATCGCGTTGCAATGTTTTAATTGCGCTACCACACTCACTCTCTACCTTTTTCAAATTGAACAAAATTTGGAGTTGCGAGTTTACAAGTATACGTTTGTTTTCGTACCTCTCGCATAAGTTTCTCCACGCGATATCGAATCCCTCATTTGTAAGCGGACATTTTTTCACTATATCCTTTGCCTCACCTTGTGTCTTGTTGTTGAGGTGGAAAAGTTTCTCAACAGGTGTTAGGCGCTTATTCAAGATATAAATGGCAGTGAACATGTCACGAAATGTTGGCCATGACAAGTAATCGCCCTTGAAAACTTCAGTATCACATGGAGGCAGGCGGATACTGTGTTCAAATTCGGGCTTTTCTTCCGGCTTAGTTTCTGGCTTAATAATAGATGTTGAGGAAATGCACCGCGACCTTAGAGATCTATTGTGCCCTAGTTTCTGGCTTAGTGAATGTCGCTTGGCGTGTAGCCATATTTGACATGCAGCGTAAATAAACTGCGTATGCCCTTTTATATTTCTGTTTTACAGACACTATGTCAGACGATTCTAATTTGTTTGAGTTTAGCAACTCTTCCTGGGACGCTCTGGCTTTTCTCCACATTGATTTCAAGTCCTCTTGTTGAAGAGCAAGAGTATACTTGCTGTGGGCCGAATCCTCTAAATCATTGTAGTCTGATTCGAATTCAGCAATCGAATCAGCCAGCCTAATGAAGCTTTCCATATTTTGGATTTTGAGGAATTAGAATCAAAACAAAAAAGGGTAAAGGCCGTATGAACCCCAGGAAAATCAAACAAACCAATTCAATAATTTTTTCAATAAATGAACGCAGAGTCTTTAAAATCTTATTAAATTTTATTTATTTATTACACACTTGGCCGTATCGTCTGAATAATTTGTTAAAACTCGACAATAAATTCAAATTTATACTATTTGATTAACTCGCCACCCACACGCTATCGGGCAGGCCCGTGCGCACGGGGGGGGTTTTGGGGGTTAAAACCCCCCCCATGGCCAAATCTAAGTTGCAATGATTTTGCAAATGTTTTCAAAATACAGTTTATAAATCTTTTATTGAATCTTGACTAATAATTTTTGACAAAACTAGTTAAAATAATTTTACGGAAGAAGAAATTGGTGAAAGTTGCAAAGAATAAGGTTGGCCAATACATAACGTTCCTATCGACGAAAAAGGGCGGAAAGCTGTTTGTCGACGAAGTTTGAAGAAAGACGCATTATAAATATCTTGAGAAAGAAAGGCGCTTTAAAATATTTTTTAGGAAAGAAAGACGCGCTTCGATAACTAGCTGCAATATAAGTTATTCAAAAAACGTAATACTAAATAAAAATACATACGTATAATGGGTACTTGGGCTGGCCCAATTTTTTTCAATCCAGCACCAAATCCCTTGTGAAGTTTACTGTAAATGTATACACTGCGCCTTTCTTCCTCGAAATATTTTTTAATGCGCCTTTCTTCGTCAAAATATTTTTTAATGCCCCTTTTTTGTCAAAATATTTTTTAATGCGTCCTTATTTCCCGCAATATTTTTAATGCGCCTTTTTTCGTTGACAATTTGTTGAATGCGCCTTCTTCGTCGGTAGCGACGATAAGTCCGGCACTTTGAATTGCACTTGGAGCTTTCCGAGCATGGTCATTTTTTTTTTTAATTTTACTGATGAAAACAGTGAGCAGTTTCAATTAACAGAGCGAATGAACTGCAAGGCTCAATTATATGAAAGATTTCGAGTGTTTTCTGACCCTTTTTGTTGTAGGCGTAAAGAGAATTGTGAGAAAATGAACGTTGGAGAGCAGATGAGCGACACAGTTCAAATATTTGAATGTTTTCAAACATTTTCTGAGGTTTTTTTTTTATTTCACCTAACAGAAGGTAAAGATCGCATGTTTCATGGACGTTTATCAATAGTCTGGTTTTGGTTTGTTAATCGTCGAGATCTAAAACTGCTCAGCTACAGAGAAAACCTCATCAGTTAGTAAGGTAGATAAAAAATAGATGACACAATTAATAAATAATTAGTTTACAGCGAATAGTTATTGTAAAGAATAAAGATAAGAATCAAAGGATATGAAAGCAAATTGTTGATATGTATTTAGGATAGAAAGAATTGACTTTTTTATGCTGCATAGTGAGTCTGAAATATCAAACGTACCAGAATGAGAGTTATAATCTTGACACAAACAACGAAAAGGCCCATTTAATTCAAAATTAGTTCGAGACTGTTTCAATATAAGTGGTTTAAAATGTCTTGATGGACGAGAAGGTACATTGAAGTTCACTTCGCTCAAAAGAAACAGGCTTACGATTGAACCATTTAGTAATTTAGTCATGAAAACAGTTACAAGCAGTTCCCTCCGACTAGAAAGGCTGTGAAGATTAATTAGTTTTAAGCGACTCGTATACGATGGCAAATTATACAAGGGATCCCAGTGAAGATCTCTTAAGGCAAATATTAAAAATTGTTTTTGAACTGATTCTAAGCGATCCACGAGGACCTGGTAACGTGGGTTCCAAATTATAGAACGGTATTCAAGTATCGGTCTGACTAATGTAGTAGAGTATTATTTACATAAGGGTCGCTAAATTCTTTAGACCATCGTTTAAGAAATGCTAGAACGCCTCTAGCTTTATTGACTGTTACGTTAATGTGGCAGTTAAAACTGATTTTGTAGTCCATAGTAACCCCAAGGTCAACAAAATCATACATTTGCTCAAGACTATAACTGTTCCTTGTATAGGAAGCTGGCTGTGGTATTTACATTTCTTTAGATTAAGCGGCATATAATTTAAATCGCACCAAGTAACTAGTGTATTTAGATCTGATTGAAGCTTCTTCGAATGACAAAGCTTTACATCGTCGGCATACATTAAAATTTTCGAAAATTATATTACTGTAGAAATATCATTTCTAAACAACAAGAACAGAATCGGGCCAAGATGGCTTCCTTGAGGAACTCCTGAGGAGACATAAATAACATCGGATTCACAATTTTTAAACACTACTTTTTGTGCTCTGTCGCTAAGGCAAGAAGAGATCTAGCGATTGAGACCCGGCTGGATTCCAACTGATCCAGTTTATGAATAAGTAAAGAGTGGCACACTTTATCGAAAGCTTTACTGAAATCAAAGTAAATTCAAGTAAGTTTGTAACGGTGGACTTTCCCTTACAGAACCCGTGTTGACAGTCGGAAATCAAGGTAGAGATAGGATTCGTAAGCTGATTGGTAACAATAGCTTCACACACTTTTGGGATGGCAGAAATCTTTGCTATGCCACGATAGTTCTCTATAGAAGCCTTGCTTACGCTTTTATGAAGCGGTAGAAGAAACGACTCTTTCCATGCTTTTGGAAAAACAGCACACTTTAGTGACAGATTGAACAAATTGGTAAGGGGTTGGTAAATATTGTTAGCACACTTCTTCAAGAAGCATGTAGGAATCCTATCAGGACAGCATTTAAAAGATTCCTTCAAAGTTTTCATATAAATAAGAACATCATTGGCGCATATAGTTGGACAATTAATTAAATTGTTCCCATGTAGCTCATAGGGATAATTTAGAAAGTCAGAATTGGTGACGGCAGAATAGTTAGAAGGGAAAAATTGCGCAAAGAAATTATGACCCAAAAGAAGTAAAAAACGACCCCAAATAAGCTTCAGAAAAACACCAATAAAAGGCTCCGAGCCCAAAAACCCTCTGAATGGATGAATAAAAGAAAAGCACCAATTAAAGGGCTCCGAAAGGCGTCTGAAAAGCCTCCAAAAACCCGCAGAATGGAGGAATAAAAGGCTCCGAAAAAGGTTCAGAAAAGCACCAATAAAAGGCTCCGCAGTTCATTTAAAAATAGTCAAAAAACGGTTCAAATTCATCGAAATCGGACTCATTTCGGACTCTTTTTTATGACTCCGTTGGAGTTCCCACGTAGAGCGATTTTTCGCTCCATTTGTGCTCCGAAAGAAGCTCAGTTTGGAGAGTAAAGCTCTGAGAAATGAGCGTTTTATGGTCCGAAAGGAGTCTTTTTTTGCACTTTTAGTTAGCTGATATACGCCATCACATCACCAATTCTCTATCAAATACAGAAAAATGTGTACAACCAAAAAAATTTTCTTGGGTATAGTTTTAGGTATCAGAGTATGCAGTTTCAGAAAAGTTAAAGAACATTTAAATTTATGATGTATGGGTCTAGGTATCTGTTTCAGCAAATATGTTTATCTTAGTGAAAAATGTATGTGAATGCAAATCTAAATTAAAACCCCCCCCAAGGCCAATTCCTGCGCACGGCCCTGCTATCGGGGATATGTTTATATATATATGTATACGTGTGTATAGTTATGTGTTGCCGCAATAACAAAAGAAAACACAAGTAAAGTGCGCGGTGTATCAAAACGAGCGAATAAGTGAATATTTAAGTGGATATTTGTGCGAATAAATTAAATTTTAACCAAAAAAAACTAAGTGACTTTATTTAAGAAAGCTAACTAGCCTTCGGTTGAATTGCTGTGCGTGTTTATTGCTAAAAAGTGGAAAACTGAAACGAAACGAACAACCGAAAGGCTACGTGAATTTAATGTGAAAGTGAGGTTATGTTACCTCAGCAATTACAATGTTAATTATTTTGAAAAAAATTTTAATAACGCACTCACTAAACAAATTCACTTTTCGCACTTATGTTTTGAGCACACTCGCGGGCGACAGTTTTTAAATATAAATATTTGTGGCAATTCGTTTAACAAAAATAGCAACACCAAAAAACAAGTAGCAAGAAATATACAACTTACGTGCTTTGATGTGGTGATCGGCAGAGTATGTTGTATGTATGTGTTATATGTTGTTGTGGCGGCTTTTTTGCGGCGGTGTTAATTTGGCTGAGTGGATTTATCCAAAATAGTAAAATTAAATATTCTATGATAAAATGTTGAAAATCTTCGATGTTGTTGTTGTTGTGGACTGTATAGGCTGTATTCGTTTCTACTGTGAGATGGACCATGAACAAATCGGCGGTGGTGCTTAGCTGGAGCGGCCGTGGCTCGAAAGCACCGCGGTCGAATTGGTATTTGAAAAGAAAATAAAAAGAACGAGAATTCTCGTTATAAATGTGGCAGTGTATTTATTGTGAAAAATATAATTGTACAAAAGAATTTTACCTTGGATAATTTGGCTGAGCTAGAAATTCCTGGGATGGCCGTGATGTGTTGACGCTGTGACGATCGCTGGAAAAGTAGACGGTTGTCCAGTCGCGGACAACCGTTGAACCCCGAATTTCAGCCTCAGGTTTTAAGGGGAGGTGAACCGACACATGCACACCCACATGCATGTATGTACATATATGTTTGCTGACAAACATGAATATGCGTGCATGTACATACATGTGGGCGGCTTGGTGTTGGGGTTTTGTATAAACTAAAAAGTGACATTAGGGTGGCGCATTTTATAAGACTTTAGGCATCGGGCCTAAACAATACGAATAAAATTGAAAGATCATATAGACTACATACCATGGTAGATTGAAAAATCTTTAGAACTTATGGAATAAGCATTACAAATTGTTTAAGGAAACTGAAAACCATATATCGTCGGTGATACTGCAATACGTGCCATATCAAAAAAAAGCAATTTTTGTTTTATTCCTTATTATGACATTTTACCTGTTCCTACACACTCCTACAAACCAGTTTTTTTGATTTGCCAATCAGAAGACAGAAAAATTATAAAAAGCAATATGTAACTGTTCTATGCAGTAAACATGATGGGTAAAGCAATGCGTGCTAAGTCAAAGTTTAATTGTTATCACGTGGTTTTATTAAAAAGTTTATGTGAAAATAAAGAAAAATTATTGTAAAATCTTACGAATCGTTACATTATTCAGGTAACAACACAATAAAGTGCGAATTTTTGTAAAAATTAAACCTCTAACTATAACTAGTTATGAAAAAAATATCCTCGAAAACATAAAATAACAATTATTACATTCTTTAGCAGTTTTCTGTCCGTATGACCAATTGAATACTTTTTTTTAGAGACAATGAACTGCAGTTTTGAAGAGAAATGCACAGATAACGTGCGATCGTTGACAATTTTGGATGAGAAAACTTGGGAGCTTCGGGATTTTGACTGTTTAGGCATAACTTCGTCTACTGCCTCATCAAAACTTTGCGGAACTGAGTCTGATTTCGGTTGTGAAGATTCCAGTGTCAGTGATTCTTGTGAAAAAATTCTTGATCCTGCTACCGGATTATTTACTGTGGAAAAGGCTGTCGATGAGCGAACAAAAAAGCGTAAAAGTGCAGGACAGGGTAATCGATTGCAATGGAAAAGACAAAAAAATGCTCAAGCAAGACTGAAAGGGGAATCTTACATAGGTTTTAAGAAAGATGAGAGAGGAAAGTATTCGCAAATCGCGTGCAAGCCTGCAAGAAGTCTTTCAAAGCGTTGCCTAGGGCATGTGCGTTCACAAAAACGAGGTGGGCCAAAGCAAAAATTTAATTGTGACCAAATAACTGAGTCTCAAAGACTTTCGATGTTTAATTATTACTGGAAAATGCAATCATGGGAAGCTCGAAGGGTTTTTGTCCGAAGCCTTGTATTAAAGAGCAGTTTCCAGAGTCGAAAAAAAAATATACATGACTGTAATAGGAATTTTTCATTGAAATACCATTTGGTTCTACAAACAAATAATAATACTACAAAATTCCACGTCTGCAAAGAAATGTTTATGTCAACCTTGGGAATTGGAAGAAGACAGCTAGGATATTGGTTGCAAACCATCGCTGATAGTAAACCCAAGACTAAAAAGAGAACAGATGATAAAGAATTATCTGTTACTAATTTTTTAAATAAACTTCCTAAAGTTGAATCTCACTATTGTAGAGCAAACTCCAAAAAGTTATATTTGGAGCCAATTTGGGATAGCTACAATCATATTTTTAAAGAATTTGTAAAGGACTGTAAAAAGTCCAACCAAAACCATTGTTCAATGTATAAGTTTCAAACTGGGTAATTTGCCTAAATCTGAGTATGATGAGCATTTAAAGAAAAAAAATAAGGCAAGAATTGAAAAGGAAAGTGATAAGTCAAATAGTGATACCCAAACTTTAGTTTACACCATGGATGTACAAGTCGTTCTTCTTTCCCCAAATATTCAAGCCTCGGCTTCTTATTATAAGACTAAATTAAAAGTGCACAATTATACTATTTACAATATGAAAACTAAAGATGTCGCTTGCTATATTTGGCATGAAGGAAACGCAGGCTTAGAGAGCGACGTTTTTGCATCATGTTTGATTAGACATCTCAAGTATGATATCGAAAATCTTTGCCCTACAAAAATTATATTATGGAGCGATGGTTGTGGTTATCAAAACCGATGTTTAACATTGGCCAATGCTTTGCTAGATTTGGCTATAGAGAGTAACGTTATGATTGAACAAAAATATCTCGAGGTTGGCCATACACAAATGGAAGTCGATTCGATACACAGTGTAATAGAGAAGAAATTGCGCGGTCGCAAACGAGATGTTTTTGTTCCTGCAGATTACGTGGGTTTAATTAAATCAGCTAGGCAAAACCCTGAGCCTTACCGGGTATTTTTTCTGAATTACAAAGATTTTCACAGATTTTCCCAAGGAAAGTATAAAAGCATAAGGCCAGGTAATAAAAAAGGTGATCCGTGTGTTATAGACATTGTAGCTTTACAGTAAGATCCAAACGATGGTATAATTAAATATAAGACAGACTTTGGTCAGGATTGGGAGTATTTGCCTAGAAAACCGAAAGCGATCACTTCGTTACGCTTAAGTGAACGCCCCCCTCTTTATACGAAGCCACTGGCTATTGAAGTTACTAAATTTGAACATCTTCAAGAAATGAAAGTGCTTATGGATGATCATCATTTTTTTTATAATAATTTAGAACATGGCTGTACAAGTATTGAAACATGTACTCACGTTCGATAGTACCTACGCTAAAATACATATTTTTACTTTTTTACTTTGTAAAAGTTGTGCCTTATGAGTTAAATTTTGAAATATAAAAGAAACATGTTATGTTTAACAAAGTGTTTTATTAAACAAATAGGTACTCAAATCCGCAGATATTTCTCTTGACAATTGTGGTATGTCCTAACTCGAAGCAGGGAAAAAGTCCCTTCACTTACTATAGTCTAGGCCTTGCTTTCAGTGTGACACTAAAAGAATTTAACGTGCGTTGTAAAAAAAAAAGATTTTATCAAGTTTGGTTTTGGTGACATAGAACGTATTGCAGTATTGCCGACGATATCCTTTATCATACCAGAAAGGAATAACAAAAATTGTAAGCAAAATAAGAATTTTCCATACCCTAAAGTCCGCAATGTTTTGTATGTGGAAATGTGGGGGTGATAATTCTCAAGGCATATAATCTCCAGTAACGGGTGGGTGGAGAAAAAGTATGCCCTAGCATCTGCAGCGTGTGACAGGTGTAAATTTAACTAAAACACGAAAATTGGACATATGCCATTTATGCTTCAAGGGTCTCATATAAGAAATCACGAGTTTTTAGAAGTACTACTTCCAACTTTACTATAAATCAATATTTTACATCCTGTGAAGAATCATACAGACCATCAAATCCGAAAAGATTCCAAAACAGCAATATGTGCCATGTCAAGAAAATTTATTGCAATACGTGCTATGTCATCTTTTCTTCTAAATGGAGCTAGGCACAAACCTCATTCGCATACTATCAAATAGTCTTTAACTGCAGTATGAAACTATAAGAGTATTACTTTCATAGCGGACAAATACAAAAACTTGTACAGTTTTTTTTCTCTCCTGAAAAGTTTGGTTTTCCTGATATAGCACGTATGTATTGCAGTATCACCGACGATATGTTAAGTAATGATTAGATAATGCTTACGGTTGCTAATTAACCTTCTTTTCCGAAATTCTCTTGTTCATATTTTTAAAAACATTAGTTTTATACTTAGAAATACAGTGGATTTTGTTGATCCACTTACTCTCAAAGCGCTGTGTGTATCCTTGTCCGTATTCAATTTGACTATTGTTTTTTAATTTGAAACCCATTCTATCACCGTCATACTAGTAAAATAGAGAAGGTGCTAAGGGTATTTACAGCAATGGCCTTGCGTTCATTATAGGGGAAATATAGTCGTCCAAACTACACCGGTAGACACAAATGGCAGGGTCCTTAGAGCTTGGAGGATAAGAGAACCTTTTATACAATATTGTACACAATATGATGGATTCTAGTAGAAACGTGAAATAATAACCAACCTAATAAATATTCATCGGCCATGACTTAATAAATCGGTTATTGATTGTAAATTTCCATGTGCCACTCACAAGATGCTTTCGAATATGTAATGTCAATGCTAAATTTTTTAATTTTAAATCAGAGATAAGTAGCTATAATATACTTTGTTTGAACTCTTCAAATAATTTTGTTTCGGACGTGAGTTCACTGGTCTTTAGGGATGTCACCAAAATATTGATATTCCTTACTACACGTTTTAGATCAATCTAGTTTTTGTTTTGTAAAATTTTAAGAAAAGTAATTAGCAGGAAAATTCACTATTCGAATGGCTAAATTTGTCGGAATTTGGTAAAGTTTCATTCTTCACCGAACTTTTGATGGTAAATGTCAATATATTGGCTCTTCTGCAGAAAACTAAAGACGGTACACTCTTGCACTATGAGTATTGACTTCGAAAAATTTTACGAGCACCAATAAAAAGTCAGCATAAAAAGGTGTTTACATTAGTCAATTGGGCAGTCAACCTCTTGTTGATTCATGAAATTTGCATAGTGTAAACGGTTCGTGCAAAATTGCATGTAATAAATTTGGTAAGCAGCCAACTTGGAATAAACTTATCTTGCATCTGAAATTGATTCCAAAGTTGACTAATGTAAAAAGCTTTTAAGCAAACTATACTATGCAAATCCTGAACTTTAATCAAAGTAAAATTTTAATATATCTATTTTTCTTTTGTGATAGGTACGAAGGAGAATGGTATAGTAACAAAAAACATGGCTACGGTGTTACAACATTTCGCGATGGAGCATTTGAAGAAGGAAAATACAAATGCAATGTTCTAATTACAAGCCAGAAGAAGAAGCACTTGTTCCTAGCGCGGTCAAGGAAATTTCGAGATCGTATCAATATAGCAGTAAATTCAGCACAAAGGGCATTGAAAATGGCAATGCAACGCTCAGATATTGCAATTTCGCGCACCTCAACAGCATCCGAACGGGCTCAGAATGCCAACATTGCAGCTGACAAAGCTCTCATTGATTGCGAAAATGCAGTTAAAATGGCGCGTGAATTCGCTTCAGATTTTAAACCTTCAGTTTTAGAACGATTCGAAAAATTGAGATTCACTGATCAAACTAAATATCTTACCTTAATAGGAAGCAATAAATTAGTAAACTATACAATTCATTCAAAAGATATTCAAGAGAACTTGCCCATATTAAGCGAGCTGAGTAAATCTCAAAATAGTCAAAGTATTCCAAAAGAATTGGACATAGAGCAGATCAAATATAATGTTACTCCCCAAACCGACTTCGTAGATTTAGTTAATCAACAAACACGATCTGTTAATATTCGTTTTGACAAGGCATATCATTCACAGACAATACCAAGTGAACAACTATCCGCGCAGCGTCAGGACACTACTGAACAAAAAGAAATGTGTGATTTTAATAGAAACATTGGAAGTGCGAAAAGTAAAACAGATGGAGAAAATAATAGTTTTATACTTAGCCAAACAAAGCAACAAAATGGATTGGCTGAAGAATATGAAAGAGCCGAGTCTACAAAAATTAACTACGTTGCGAATTCTAAGTCGAATCAACACAATGGGAATAAAACCTTTCATTCTCAAGAATACCAGATGACAACTTCAAACGATCTGTTAATCCATAGAAGCAATATTTGTCAGCAAAGATCAGCGCCAGTCAACAATAATTCCTCATTTGACCAAAATCAAACGTTTTTATCATCACATTTCCAAACACAACAGCCTATTTATAATGAAATGGATAAACAGCTCTCCATTGATTACTTTGATCATTACAAAAGGCCTCCAAGCAGAGAATCCTCAACAGATCGGTATGCGCGAGTTACTAGCCGTATTAGTGAAAATATTGGGAATAACTCACGCCAACCTTCAATGGACCGGTGCTTTCCAAAACAGAAAAAAGACCTGCCCTCATTCAATAATGAAGCGAAACCAATAGAAGGTTCAACTGCACACAATTTTAATAAGAAAACATTAACGGCTCCGCTAAATGTTTCAATCACTGCAGAAGAGAAATCATCACCAGTAATAAGTAAACCTTTTGAAGAATTTATTTTATGTCAACAATCGTTAGGTCAAGACATTATTCCTTCGCTTATGACTCCTAAACGTACGGAAAGCTTATACACACCTCCGATAGCAAAATTTTCAAAAACCACCACTGGAAATAATTTTGCAGGAAGCAAACCGCGACAGGTAATTCAATTTTGATTACAAAATATTTTTGAATTGATAGTTTATTGACAAGATTTTTCAATTCGTTTGTATCTATTTCCGATAAATCATCAAAAAAAAAATGAAATTTTCAAGGACGAATGAGAAGAGTTTTGAAGTTTACGGCTTGGGTTTTTGGGCAACGTCTGCGTACTAAGCTTAAGATTTTGGGAGGTGCATATAATAAACACGTCAAATATGCATATATAACTATATACTATAACTACATATTTGGTATTATGATGGTTTGATAGTTTGGTATGCAACCACTTTTGGAGAGACCTGTATTATGCAGTAGCTTTTCTTATAAATTATCCGTGTAATGCCACATTGCAATATTGTGGAAACAGTGCACCTTGATTAGACTTTAGCTGTGTAAATGATATACAAAGCTGAAAATTGAGTTAAAGTCTGGAACGCCTGCAACGAATAAGAGGCTAGAGCTATATGTGAACTTGTAGTTTTATTTCTTTAATGTTATGTGTTATGTAAAATAACCCTGTCTAAATCGACATTTCCTCCACCCTAAAAATGCTATCCTCCGACCTCTTCCAAGAGATTGGATCTGGTGCAGCTGCTGGAAAATTTATGTGAAACGTTCACACTCGGCCCCTTAACTTGGAGACAGGAACATACGTTGCACCATACTCTCGAGCTGCGCAGTAAACAACGACGACTGACTATCCTCCGTCGTGACCACTTTGACCCTACGAATGTTTAAATTAACCTCAATGCTGAAATTAAACGGCTGGTTGAGCAACACATACGCGCCAAGTAGGAGAAGCCCCTAAGATCCTATAACCTGTCTGGTGGTGCTGGCAAACTATGGTGAAACTCTCATCCAATCCGACTGAACGTTACGGCAAAATATCCATCGCCTTTGGCGATAAAGTTCAGTTGAAACCCAAAAGATGAGCGAGCGCTTTTTGTCGCCGATTTGTGGTGGTCCCTTTGTTGGGCGAAGAAATCAGACTAGCCATCAGGGAAGGGTTAGGGTAATGTCGAATGAATGGGGTACGTATGGCTACTAAAACAACAATAACTAAGGGACGCTTTGGCAAAATCCGGTTAAAGCTATTCTTATAAAAGACTGTAAAAGAGTTAAATTATTATAATTTTGATAAATTTTCATAATTTTCTAACAAACTTACCAATTTTAACAATAACAGAAAGTTCAAGTTGTCAGAATAAAAGCAAAACAGAAGCCAGTGTTGCTACAATTTTTTTGGTATTGAGATTTTAGGTTTTTAGTACCATTTTCAAACGTTATTGCAAAGAAGCAACACAGTCGGTGAATGCCAATCCAATGACAATTAATAAGGGAGCTTGAATTCGTCAACTGTCATAAACGTCAATGGCTGGCAAACCTTCTATAATTGAATCATGCTTCTTACTATAAGCATTAAAACGATGTAAAATTACATTCCAAACAATGACTAGGATTGCTTTTTCTAAATGCTGTAACTTTCGCTGCAATCCCGTAGATCGCGTATTCTCATCTCTGCTTTCGACAATAAATTGCAGTGCATCGATTATTGCAGGCCAGAAGAAGTCAACTGCTTCTGTTACCGATTCAACCGCACATGATCCTACCAAATTTAAAGAATGGACAGCACAAGGAACGTAAAGAATTAATTTTTTTAGATTCCTGTCTGAAGGTCTGAATATATAATTGACATATTGCTTGCATTGCCCACGACAGTTCATTATGTCCAAATCACTTTTTTTTTTTTAAGATTTTAACAAAGCATCCTCTTTATCTTTAGCTTTATGGCCGATATTTGGTAAAAATTCTAGAAACTAATATAAGCTGCTGGACGTGTGCAATATAAGGCGTAGAATATATATTTGAACCAAAATACTTAGCAGATTGCACTTCAGAAATTTGTTGTAGTACTTTATTCTGAACCAACATTATAATTTCTTCATAGATCGTTTCAGATAAATACGGTGTATTTCCATTACCAGTGTGAGCATACATTTTTAAATATTCAGATTAAAATGGATCAACTTGAGAAAGAAGCTCCACTGTTCCTAAAAAATTCCCATTATGAGGATCTCCTATTCGTTCGGAATTTCCTCGAAATGGCAATCCTCTTGTAGCAAGTGATTCAATAATTGCAATTACTCGATATACAATTTTTTCCCAATGTGCTATTTTCTCGTCGAGCTGTTTTATGAGACGCTGATCACCACGCCCGTGAACTACTGACCCACGTTAGTTTTGTGAAAATCAGAATTTTCATGAGCTTCGGTGCTTTAAAGTTTTTCCAGTCGCGAAATCCAACACCAGTAAAAGCATTCATTTCATAACTTCTACCAAATAATAAGCATGGAACACAAAATACCAACCGTTTAGTTTCTGTATAAAGTAAAGTTGAATCTCTTCGTTTTTAAAGTACATACATACGTTGCAATAAACTTTTGGAGCAATATCTCATTTTATCACTAAAAACATTTCGAGAACTTGTAAAGTTAGTGTTATCATTTCGTGGTATACCGTTTATGGTTATAAAATCCCGTGTTTCTTCATTTAAATTCCATAGAAAGGAATCATTATAAAATATTAATTTGTAAGTTATGAGCAAGCTCGAGACCAGTAAACAATAATTCTAAACGAATTAATATTGTCAGTTTTTTTTTTTTTTTTCCCAAAAAAACTGACAATATTAATTCGTTTAGAATTATTGTTTACTGGTCTCGAGCTTGTTCATAACTTACAAATTTGTAAACAAAATAGACCGCAAAATCCAACAACAAAATATTAAGATATCAGATGTTGACTGAATTTCTTCAGTATCTTGTGCTGAAGAAAAATTTGACGGCATCTTGTTCGTATCTTGTGACAGAGAATAATGTGACGTTACTTTTTCTTCTTCTTCTTGTTGTTCTGATATCTCTTCTAATTACGGCTAAAAAAAAAACAATTTAAACAACTGGCATATATTTAATGGGTAATTCTATACGACCGCATGTAATTGCTAATAAACGTTCAAAAATATCCGGAGAAATATCAAAAGACGCGTTTAGGTCCCGGCAAATCCGTCTTTGGAGATCAAATACTTTTAGTAATTTGCAGGATATTTGCACATTAATGTTGCAAAATTACTAATTTTCATGTGTTTGTTGTAATCCTGCGAAAAAGGTGAAAAAGTATGTTCCGAGCAGAAATACTGGCGTAGCCGGTGTTGGACCGGCTGAGGTTTATTTTTTATAAGCATTGTAAAGTGTATAGTTTAGTTATAGTATATAAAAAAATGTATTAGCAATTATATCAAGATACTTACGACCGATGAACATGATGGTTGCTGGTCATTATTAGATGACTTATTTTAGCTTGTCATAAAACAAGATATTTTTGGAATTTTTTTTAATAAGCTATCTATTTTCGTAATTTCTTCTGCTTTTCTTTTACGATATTTTGCACCGCTAAATTTTTTTCGATAACCACTCATATTTGATTCAAAAATTTTTTGTTCACACTTGAATATAAAACTTGCACACACTTCTACGACTGCCAAGCTCACGATTCTTATTGACATTTTTTTTTTAATAATCTCATGCCTTGCTTATCTACGGCCCCCGTTACATAAGTTTTCCGTAAGATGGCGCTGTGTTGAGTAAAACATAAAAAATAGGTGGTTAACTGTGGTGACCGCCGTGACGAAAAGAGTTAAGAAACAGAATAAATTAATTCATAACTTTTACGAATGAAAAGCATTCGTAAAACTAAAATGATTGCTATGACTTTTCTATAGCACTTCATAAATTTTTACGCCCTTCAAATTATGTCGTCCTAGGCCCGGGCCTCAACGGCCTAGGCGTAAATCTATCACTGAATAATTATTCTCCGTAGGCCGATTTTCATTTCAGCCGAAAAGTGTCTTCGGTACTCCTACCAACATTTTTTAGAACTTGATAATAGTCGTAAACATTGACCCAAATCGTTGCTATGTTAATATATTCATACATATGTATGTTCTCTGCGGGAATGTCTGATAAAAAGTGCCATAGGTGGGAGTCGACAAATATTATCCTAATGTTAAGGTTTTTAAAGAGGTAGACTCCAAAGTAGCACTTGGTGACAAAAGTGAGCTTATTATATTCGGAAATACAAAAAGAGTGATTATTCAGTACATAATACAGCTATAAGGATACAATTTGGTGAGTAGGTAGCGTTAAGGCAAAAAATAAATTTTGAAGAAATTTTTAGAAAAGGGAAAAGGGGTGGCACCTACCCTTTTGATTAAGCAAATTTGGAAATATTATTAATCATATGTAAATCAAAAATCGCTTAAAATAGCTAAATGAAACTCAGCACACATATTTATATTAATACCAGCGGTGTTCGGAAAAAAATGCGCGAAATCGGGTTAGGTCCACAACCAATTTTATACGAAAGATTTTGAAAAGGCTCATAGATATATTGAATATGCAATAACTTTGCTTAAACCAGCTGTATATCATTTATATTTCACCATTGAAGTGTTCGTGAGCAAAGAAAGTCGAAAGCACAAAATTTTTCGAAAATGGACGTGCCTCCGATCTTTTATGGTGGATTATCCCAGAAAACTTTACCATAACTCCGGTAAAAATTTATTTATTGAAGCGATATTTGAAGAAAATGTTTAGCATTTAAACTAACTCTTTGCTTAAAAATAAACAAATTTGATTAACGGACATGCCCACTTTTTGAACACATTTTTTAAAAATTTCATTGTAAAATTAAAACCGCGATATTTCTATAACTGTATAAGTTTTAACAATAAGATTTTGCACACATAATAAGCTTTTTAAGCAAAACTAAACTGTAACAAAAAGTTTTCAGCAGGAAAGCTCTGCAATTCTCAAAAGAGATTGCTTGCAGTTTCAAGAAGGTATTTCAATGAAAGTTAGTGAGATACTGCCCAATAGTTTGTAGTATACTCCTGCTAAAAATTACGTAAATCGAATAACAAACAAGGATGATTTACGGGCAAGTAGTTAACACCCTACTGCCTTTTTAATACCTATATTAACTTCAATCGCCTAGCGGTAGTATGTAACGGCATAAACAAATTGAGATGGATATTGCATTATATATATCAAAATGTTCAGGAGGAAAAGATAAATTAATTGAGCCATATCCCTCCGTCCGTCCGAAAATTCCTGGAACCAACTCGATGAGATCTGACATTGTAATTCAAGGTAAAATTATTGAAACACGTACCGGCAGCTATATTAACATTTAATAGCAGCTGCCATGTTTGTAAAAATAGTCCAATATAAAATGTGCATGGGTTGGTATTTTGAGCAAATGTGGTTAGCAATGATGGAGAAAGCTATTTATAAATTGTTATTTAGTGATAATTTAATTTATCGAAAACAATCAGTTGCCTTTATAAAAACTTTTCAGGTACACACAACAGATCACTACTCGGTATTTAATGTTGGGTTCGATCCGAACTTAGACTTTCTTACTTGTTGCCTTTTAATTGATATTAGAGAAAGTTTGCACTGATTTATACAGTGATGGTATGGGATGACATGTTATTCAGTTGACTTTGTGAAATGTAGAACTACAAGTTTTCTACTATTTTGATTTTTCTAATACCATTTCCTTGACAAATCAGCTACAGAGCTCACTTTTCTAATTAAATCATGCATCAAAGAAATAAAAAATCACTAACGAGTTATACAAACGTGACTAACGACGTGAACTAAAAGTTAATTCGTTTTAAAACTCGTAGTTTTGCTCTAGCCGGACATGACTGTAAAAAAAAAAAAATTTAATCGTGGCTCCCAACGAAGACTAACACGGTTCAGTTAGCGTGGAAGACTAACATGGTTCGTAATTCGCGTGTAAGACTAACATACTTCGTTGTTCGCGTGGAAGACTAACATGTTTCAGCTCTCTTCGTGGAAAACTAACACAGTTCATTCTCTGCGAGGAAGACTAACGTGATTCAGTTCTCAGCGTGGAAAACTAACACAGTTCATTCTCAGTTTAAAGTTTTATTGCAGTATGAATTATTGTTTTGTTAACAATTCAATTTGTCTTTTGTTAACACTTAAGCTTATTTCTAACGACAGGGGGGTTATTCTGTATCGCGATGCGAAAGCAAATGCTATTAGCAAGCTGTCAAATCACATACATTTTTTTTCAAATGCGAAAGAAATTTCTTTCGCATCGCGATACAGAATAACCCCCCAGAAGTATGTTAGTGTTCACCCAAACAAGTGAAGCATGTTAGTCTTCCACGTAGAGAATGAACTGTGTTATGTTAGTTGGATCGCAAACGTCAAGCTGTGTAGTTGTGTTTTTTATTTGCTCTGTATTTTTCTTTAATAATTAAATAACTACTTAATATCTTAATATTAAAAGATACATTTAAAGTTAAAAGAGTTTAATACTTAATGTGCTTCACTACTTGCTGTGAAAAATTACTTAAACCTTTGAATTGTGATTAATTATCTAAATCATTCTACTGAATTTGTGTGTGCCGAGTTTTTTGCATATTGTATTTGTTGCATTTGAAAGGCTCGTACTTTACATTGCAATTGTTGTTGTGTGCTGATTTGCTTTTTGATCTCTCTTTTGTTACAGCTGTTTGCGTGGTTTGTTAAACGTCAAATACAGTGTGTCTAAAACTGGTGGCTTAATCCTGTGCGTTTCAAACTGTCAGGGTTGTATTTCTTTTCATTTGATAAATTAATATTTTCTTTAATTTTTGATAAAACTAAATTTCTTATCTCCTTATTTTTTATATAGTGCTTTAATTACTTTTTTTTAAATTGTCGTGTATGTTTGAAAACTGTCAAATAAAAAGCGAGTCCGAACGCTTTGTAGCATGCTGGTTGTGCGATGGACTTATCCACGCAAAATGCGCCGGGTTAACAGGTAGAATAGCGGACTTAATTAACGACGGAAAAGGCCTGCGCTGGTCCTGTACTAAATGTCGATCGACGGAAGTTCACTTACACAAAACTTTTAGGCACATTAGAGACGGGTTTTCTGAAATCAGCAAAGATTTTTCATTGCTGACTAAAAAGTTCAAAAAGTTCGAAAATATTTTCAAAACTTTAAAACCTCTAGATAGTTCGCCTAACTTGGAATGCCCTGACAATCGCGAAGAGAATCGTGAAAACAAGCGCAGACGTACGGATGATCTGCCTTCTACTTCAATGGCGCCGAACCTGCCTCCAGCCATTGAACTTATTGATTTGGCATCACCAATACCTGACGCGGTTGTTCGGGCAACGTCCAAAAACGCCCCCCCCCCCAAAGTCAACAAATAAAAAAACTTTGGAACCTCCAACTTGTGGTCCCTAACAAAAAATCGATTTTTGAGTCTAGGTTTCATCCAGACACTACTGAAAATGACTTGAGGTACACTATTTCTTCAAAGGTTAAAGATCAAACCTTAACCGTTAGAAAATTTAATTTCGCTTACCAACGAAATATGTCTTCGTTTAAAATTGACGTATCCGGAAAAGATTTTGACTCTCTTTTGGACAGTTCTTTTTGGCCTCCCGGGGCTTTTGTGCGGGAATTTGAGTTCAGACCGAATAGAAATGTTCAAAACGTAGCTAAAATCACTCGTAATAATATTGAGTCAAAAAACTAAGTACTAAGTCCGTGAATATCTTCTACCAAAATGTCAGAGGTTTAAATACCAAATTAAATGACCTGTATTTGAAATCTACCCACCAAATTCGCTATTGTTTAGGCTCGGAATAGATTGGTTTTTAAAATGGGCGAAATCGGATGATAACCACGCCCCCTTTTTCTGAAAACTAACGCTGGGTATTTAATGTTCGGTTCACCCGAACTTAGTCTTCCTTACTTGTTAATTCTAATGCATACGCAAAACATTTCTAGTCACATACACATTAGTTACTCAGTTATTTCAACAACTTATTGCAGTAGCACTGACTTTTTGAATGAAGGGTATTGTTTTCTATACTCTTAGACCAACTGGAGCACTAATTGCAGCTCTTCTTCATCGTGTGAACAAATTTAATCCCTCTTTCAGCGGCATCGTTAACGACGAAAAGATGATGGCAGAAGCTCCAACCTTCTTCAAAATCGAAAACAGTTTTCCAAGCTGAGGGAAGATAAAGATTTGAAGATAAACAAAGGTTTCCAAAAACTCTTTGATTTTTTCTGAGACGAGGTCACCTAATATATAATTTTCAAATGGAGATAAATTTGAATGATTACGAACATTTTTTAATTTGACCACTGGATTCTTTCAATTGAGTTTTTCGACCATGTGGCGTTTCTCTTCACATGAAACATCCGGGTCAAAAAATGCTGGCGCCACAGTTTTTTGTTAATGTACCATAAATGGTTACTATTTTTTTTAATAATAATAGTCGAGATACTCATGTCTATTTCTGAATACTTTAGCCCTTCTTTTATGAAGTTTAAGTCGTGATGCGGGGCCAATATAGCATTTGGGAATTTCCATGGCAGAGATTGATGAAAGCGAAAAAACCAACATTTTATTTTTAAGTTGGTAATATGGCTAAGTTGTTGTAAATATATTAAATCATGATGAATAAATGCCAGAATGACATTCGCATAAGCCTAACTTAAATATTCTTAAACTATTTAGGACAACCAAAAAAAATTTTTTTTTGTTCTTAAATACCTTGTTAAGAAACTACTTTATATTTGTTATGCTGTGTGAATCTTAGTAACCAGGCATTACATGTTACTTTTATTTTAATTCTTAGTGAAATTTTGAAAAGTATGAAAAATTTGCACAAACATTTTTGGGTGTAGAAAAAAAAATTGTTGTGCGCCTTTTTTTGTAACGTAAGTGACGAAAATAAGCATTTTATTGCATAAAATATATAGTTTTCTGCCAATCAATTTAAAATCTTCGATTCTCCATCTACAAGGTAATTACATAAACTATGTAAAGTAAATTTGTTTATAAAATAGTATACAATCTAAAAAAAACCGTTGCGCTTTTGTAACGTCAGTGACGAACGCTTACGTTCTTACCCACCTTTTCAAACAAACTTTTTATTTTTGCTTCTATTTTTTTTTTTTTTTTTTATTAAAACGTAAAGATCCTCTGTATATACAGTCGAACTCCCATAACTCGAACTTCTATAACTCGAATTTTCTATAACTCGAACGAAAATGGTTGGCAAGTAGCGTTAAGAAAGAACTTACATACAAATTTTGTTCCATAACTCGAACTTCCATAACTCGAAAGAAAATCAATACACATTCCATATAAAGCATTTCTATAACTCGAAGTAACGCATATTTGACTTGAATTTCGCTTCACAATTCGGGGAATTCCTTTTTGTACATCGAATGTACGAATCGTGGCTAAAGGCAAACGATATAACAACCAATGCCAGTCCTCAAGATTATTTTGAAGTAGATAGCGAGCTTTGTACAGAAAATGACATTGTGGAGCAATACTGCCCTGAATTGGAGGATGCAAATGTAGACGTAGCAGGAATCGAGAGTGATGAAGAGTCTTCGGAGGAAGAAACTATTAATCAGCCTTCCAGAATTGATGCAGAAAACTCTTTTCGAACATTGAGTTTATATTTGATAACCAATGACACTACTACTGATGAACACTACAAGGCTTTAAGCACATTGGAGTCCTTTTTTGCCGAAAAAAACCAAACAAAAGTTAACTTTCAGTCATTAATTTCAGAATATTTCCCTGCATTGTAACTTTGTTTAATAGTTCTTTGTAAAACAATGTTTTAAAATAAAAATTGCCATTCAAATGTAGTTTAAAAATACAAACATGTATGAAATTGACTTTTTTTTACTAAAAACTAAAAAATTCTATAATTCGAAGTCTCCGTAACTCGAACTTTTTTGTGGGATTTAGGCGATTCGAGCTATGGAAGTTCGACTGTATATCGAATGTCTATGTATAAATATTCCACACAATAGACTCGAACAATATTTGGTGGTTAATGCAACACATTTCTTGTAATACAATTAGTACTTGGCGTATGAGCAAAACCAGCTAAAAAAGTCTAAACTGAGCAAAGGACACCTGAAGATAAACCCTTTCACGATTTTCTGCAATAAATCAATTGACCTGTTTGTTATCACGTCCATAAAAGAAAACCTAGTCGGCTTTTTTTCTGTTACTTCGGAGGTAACGTCAGTGACGAATTTTACGTAACGTCAGTGACGGTACATAATTAACTATGCATGCTACATCTTTATAAAAGTCCTAATAACAAAGATTTTTATAAAGACTTCATTCTATTTCTAATAATCTCCCAAACATTGGAATTTAATTCTGTCAAGGGGTTTCGCAGAAATTTGAATAAATCACCGGTGCCCAAAACCCCTAGTCCTAAAATTGTAACGTCAGTGACGACGGAATTTTAGTCCGTATTTAGTATGTTTTTAGAATTTAAATAAAAAGTTTAGGCATAACAGCTTTGAGTAGCTAAACTCCAAGTAATAAACCATTTTTCGTGTACTAAAACGTGCAAATGGTAATGCAATTTGAGTTTGAATCATACAATTTTACTTGCGATGTAACGTAAGTGACGGTGGAATTTCCCATTTGTACATAAAAACCATGCTTTGATATAAATATTCAGAAGAAAAATACATATGTATATCTCGTATGACCTCTATTTCTCTTTTTGTAAGTTTAAAATGTGACCGAAATATAAATATCTTCAAGCAATATATCGCTTTGGACATCCACCGAATGTGGCTGATTGCTCCGGGTGTTTTAAAATTGAAATTTCCAGTACCAAGAAAGACTAATGCTAGTTGAAGCATTTCCTTATAATCATCTCGACTGTGCAATTTAGTCAGTTGGTTGTTACAAAAGTCTATTAAACATTCTCGTTTTTCTAAACTTATTTTGGAACATACAATTGCATCGTCGATTCCACTTTCAAATATGTTTTGATTCAAATCTGGCCAAGACTTTGAAAATCTTTCAAATATTAGAACCCCGGATGCAGTGGTCGTTCCTAGTTTGGTTTCAAAGACAGCACGCAATATAACTTAATATATATGGTGCCTACTAGTTACATAAATAAAGTAGCTTGTGCTCTAACTTTTTTTCTAAAAGAACTGCAGCTCCATTCCAGTATTCGAAGCTGTAGTGTCGTAAGAGAGTCCTTTTATTTTATCTAAAATATTCCAGTGTCTCAGTCGATCATATACCACTTCTGCAATATTTTCACCAGTTGATGCTCCGAGAAATTTAGTACTCCCATTGTAACTGATCAAAACTGCAATCCGATCCACTTTATTGCGACCTGTTAAGTCTTGCATCAGTTTCCCATTGAAATGCGCGATCAATGATCCATACTTTCCTATGACTTTGGAAAAAATAATCAGGATTTAAAGTGATACTTACTGCTCTAACTTACATTATCAGAGAAGCCAGAGGAAATTTCATTGGACGCTCCCGAACGATATTCTTGACGTAGGCGATGAATAGAAGAACGGCTGATGGCATGTTATTCTACTGGATGGCCCAATGCTTCAGCAGGCAACTTCGCGCTATCTTTTGCATTAAGATCTACAAATCTCATGTTGTAGAAAAATACTTGCAGTAACTGTTTGTTTGACGAAAGTTTTGCGCCAGTAATTTGATGGGATGTCCTGCCTACCAAATCGATTCTGTGTAGCTTTTCAAGCGATCTGCGTGTCACAATACGTGACGTAGTTGGAATATGTTCTACATTTGATACAGACATAATGAACAATATAGTCCTGTTAATTAAAATTAAGTCTTTATTTTATAAATTGTGTAACCGCCCCAAATGAAACAATATTTTCACTGGCACCGACAATTAATGTTTTCAGTCCGCCTACAACAGCAGATTGCTAGAAGTAAATACCCAGCTAGAACACTATCTGTTATATAATGTATTAAACCACCCGTAGTACTACAAAAAGTATGCGTGAGGAATTGAAAAATTTTCCATCAGTTTGTACAAGCCGAGTGACAAATCCTCACATATACTTTACTATACGTGTGCACAAGCCTACTCTTTAATTCGCAGTATGGTTTGCCATAAGGTTTTCATATAGCTTTCTCTTTTCAATCTGCTATTAATATAGAATATATAACATGTTATATAACGGAAAAAAACCACGTAAAGCTATGCGTTATCGCTATGGCATAAATAACATGTTATATAGCGAAAAAAAATCCGGTACAACTATACGTTATAGCTATGGCATAAATAACGTATTATATAGCGTAAAAAAATCCGGTACAACTATGCGTTATCGCTATGGCATAAATAACGTATTATATAGCTGTTATACTTATCGCACATTCCCAATGCATATATAATAAAATACAAAACAGTTAAATTCAAAAATCAGTAAAACACTGAATTTTATTGAAAAACAATTTTTAATTTGGTATACATTTTCTATTTATCTGTATACATAACAATTATCCATTATCTTAAAATATTACGAGAAAAATAAATAAATGTAGGTGCATTAGTATAAAACAATATTATTTAGATTATAGTTTGGAAGTGAATTAAAGAAAAGATTTATTTACACATTAAAGCATTAAGTTTTAAAGTTTTACTATCTACAGTGGCGGTCATAGTGTACATACAGTGGTTTTCCATGTTTTAACAAAACATATACATATAAGATATGTATCAAGGTATAATATAATAATAATTTTTTGTATGAAAGAAAAGTGTGTGACGACCTTAAGATTAACATAGTATTATACTAAAATTTATAAACAAAATTTATAGTCATACTTATGTCCGCCACTGTATTAAACATAAGTAAATTTGGTTAGTTTTAAAATTGTACATATGTACAAATGAAAAAGATCTTAAAAACAACATATAAATGTTTAATTAAACTAAGTAGTGGGGAGATTAAATTGGCAGCATCTTATTATATTCATAATTAAACAGCATAATATTGTATTCATAATTAAACAGTTATTATTATAGTTTAATATTTAAAGAACATTTTAATTAGGTGCGGTTAATAATGAGTGACAAAATAAAAATTTAGAATATAATTTATTATTACACGGGGTTCATTAAATGTAAGTTCTACTTTAATAAAAGAAAGTTAGTTCAAGAAAAATTTCAAGGCGCATTAATAACAGTTAATTATATAAATTATCATAAGCAAAATAAATCTTTTAAAATTTTTTTATAATTATTACAATTAATTAACAATGTTGAAGTTATGAAAATTTAAAGATAACAAAACTTTATTTTAAAAGAGTTTTCAAAGTTAAAATGGTTAAAAAATTATACTTTAAATTTATTTATTTATGTATTTCTAGTAAAATTGAGCAATTAAACGTTTAATAAGTAAGTTATTATTATTAGCCATAATAATTTAATTAATTAAATGAATTATTTTTGATTTAAATGGTTATTATGCTAAATTAAATTCAAATTACATTAAATAAGTGAGGTTTTACTAGAAAATTACGAACTAACTATTACTAAGGAACGTGCGTCTCACGGTTTGCTTTCTGCGCGGCTATGGCAACATTGTTTCTGGCGCCACCTGTTGTGACTCAGGTCAATACACTTCCGGAGCGTTGCATCAAAGGTAGGTCGTCCTTCCGATTGAAATACATCTACAGGAATATAAGAAAGAATAAAATTAGGAAAGTCCGTAAACAGATTACTTTTATTATTAACATAATTATTTAAAATATGAAGATTTTATGGCTTTTTGAACGAAAGTTTTAGATTTAAGGAACATATCATCAGCTTAGAGTGTAGACCGGCCAGCGTTATGGAAATAAGTTTAATATACCAGACAAAAGACATTTTAGAGAAGTCACGGCTTGAAATTAAAACAAAAATTACTTCAAAAAGTTGATACTGACTCAGCAACCTTGCACTGTAAGCCGACGACATGAACTTCAATAACTGAAAATACCAAACAGAATTTCGTTCACAAGAACCAGCTTATTGAGCGCTTTTTTTGTTTTTCTGCCATCGAAATTAAATAAAATTATCACGTCGTCAGATAAAATTTTTCGGAACACCCCGTCGATCGAAGAATTTATAAAAAAATATTTTCAGTAAATTTCAAAATTGTCAATATATAAATCAAATATAAGGTAGACTAAAAAAAAGCTACCGTTTCATTGGAAAACTCTTCTGACTTTAACTTTTCTTCGAAATGCATTACTGCGTCTATACTTGGGATGGGTAATAGAGCCGCAATTTCAATTTGAAGGCTGTTTGCAACATCTCCTACTAGACGGCCAACAGAGTGCTGTAGCTTTTAATTATATTTTAAACGTATGTGGATTTTCAGCAATTTTTTTTCCTCGAGACTACAGGATTTTCCTCCATATATGTACATTTATGAACGTAATTTGTTTTATATGGTAAAAGACAGTGAAGCTCTTCCGAAAAAAGTTGCCAAAAATCAGCAGAATTTCTCAAGGACTTAAGACTTACACCTTATGATACTGAAATTAAACGGGCTACAAATCTGTATACTCAAAAAAAACTGAGTTGAGTTGTATTTAAGACAACTCAACTCTTTTTCTGCATTATGAACTACAACCTTTTTTAGTTGAAGGTGAATCGATGTTGCCAACCTAGAAAGAGACATTTTAACAGATAATTCAACAGCTGATTATTTTGTTACGAAAAATGAAATCTATACAATTCAACGAATAATTGTGAAAGTGTTTATTATTATTAATATATTTTAAAATGGACATAAGTATCGATTTATTTTATAACGATCAAAATGTTGGTGCTAAAACAGATGTGCTGCGCATACGAAAAGAGCTTCGTGACCACTCAAATCATTATCATTGCACTTGCATTGCATTGGCCTAGTTCCATGACTACTACTTACTCGTCCCCACTCCGACTCAGTTCTTGTTAGTGGTCCTAAGCTATTGAGCTGTAGGTCAAATTCCTCCCACAATGCCTTCGTTTGGCTTTTGGTGCACCCAAATTGCGTCTTGCCTCGTCCAGTATCGGGATGCCTCTCCATTAATTCAACAAGTTTTTCAAACTGCTGGTTTGTTGTAACCTTGTTTTTTCTATAAATCTGTACAAAACTCACGATTAAATATTAATCTGAAATAATTTTAAAAGATTTACTAACCCGCTCTCCATTTTTCTTTATATATTTTCCAAAATAACAGCAAAAGTGTATATTCGCTATCCAAATACAACTGCTAGTGAGCAGTTGTCAATTTTCGATATTGTAGACAACCAAACTAGGGTTGTAAATGGTAATGCCACACAAAAGTTGTTACACTCTCAATTTCAACTAATAATTTTTGACAGGTTGGGCTGTAATTGATTATACCAAATTACAACTTTTGACAGGTTGGGTTGTAATCGCTAATACCAAATTGCAAAATTCCAACTAAAGTAAAGTTGAGTTGTAAACCGTAATAGGGCCTATAATTTAAAGTTAATGTGTTAGATCATGAGAAACTGTCTTAAAAGAAATTAGTTAAAATAAATTTGTTGTTGCAGCCAAAAATTGTGAGAGCTGCCAAAATTTTTTTATGAGACTGACTGTATGAACACCAGCCGGTATTGTATGAAACCGGTTTGAGTGATTTCAAATCAGAAATACTTTTTATTGGTAATTTGATTCATTAGCTTCTCCACTTAGCCCACGAGTCAAGTTCTAAGTGAAGAGATATCTTTGATGTTTTTAAAAAACAGAATCACTAATAAAAAGTATCTTTGATTTGGAAAAGATTAAAAAAGGTATTATTACGCGGGTAATTGTAGAAAATGGTAAATTGTAATTACACCATTAAAAGTGAATTACAATTTCATTGATTAAATATTTAATTGATACCATATTTTTATATGACCAAGTTATTATACTTATCTACATTTTCATTAGCAGCCTTTTCCAGTACATCGAGCCGTTGCAGAAAAGTCCTTTGGTTTGAAAGAATTTCCTGCAGGATGCCGTTGTTTGCTATAAATTGGAATCAATATTAAAAAAACTAATAAAGGACAGTAACAAATCTTGTATACCTTTAGTGGAGTCTTCTTCCGTGTCGTCCTTGTCGTTGAACTTTGTTTCCAACTGGAATACCTTCCTCTTTCGAGATGTAGTTGGTTCAGCTGAAAGGAAGTTAGTTGAAATAGGTTAAGTAGTGAATTATTTAGTAGTGCATTATTTACTTCTGGGTGTTTCGCATCGATCCAAAGATTCATCGCTCCGATATATCAAATCGCCGCAAATGTTGCTTTCTACGCTTTGGTGTTCCATATTCCTATAAAAAAATACAAGACATTGGTGCCGATTTTATTTTCTATCACTAGTAAATATTCTAACTATATTACTACAAACTACTCTTGAACTTAAAAAAAAACATTAGGAAACCTTTAAATAAAAAATTCATGAAAAAGATTGTGTAAAATTGGAACTAAAAGAAAGTTACTTTGATAAGGAATGCAGAAATATTTATACTGAATATCGGTTTTGAAAATTTTAGTTAGCTCATTGTTAAATTTAGATGCTGTAAGTATTCCCAAACCGGACAAAGATTCTATTGGTTCTTGAAAATAATTCTTAACTTCTTGAAAACTATATCCAAGCACAACTTCCTGTCCTGCTTCTGTATTTATGGATACAACTTTAAAAGGGCCAGTTTTTGCACTGTAGCAAAATGAGTCTTTCTCTTTTTTAAAGTTAATGTCAAAAGCACCGATTTTAAAATTTTTTTTTAGAGGAAGATCTGACCTTTCTTTGGTCCTTAGATATACTTGTTGAAGAACTTTATTAGGTTTCTTAATATATTTTTTTTAAGTATTGCATGTAATTCTCAAATTTGTATGCTGAGAAGTTCTCCAGGGGTCCGTATTGATTTGTACATTCCACCAAATGTAACAGCCGATGAATATTAAAGCTTATTAGTTGCTCGCCATATAAAGTGCCAAATAAGTCAACAAATTCTTCTAATATTTCCCTCAACTTTGCATGATTTTTCACATGAAAGTAGCCGTATTCCCGCGTGTAAAAGGAGGAAATGGTAATACGAATCTTCATCTGTACAATCCTTTAGAACAAATATTCCCGCATATAAAAGAAACTGTCTGAATTCTGTCGATTTCCAATTACTTATCTCGTCTAAACTTCTACAAAGTCACATTTCCCTTCTTAACTAGTAAGTAAATTTAAACGTTTTTTCATAACACCTAAGTCAACGAAGTGCATGGGATCAAGAGGGAATTGTGACACCATAATGAAACCGTGATTTTCTAATATATTTGGCTGTTCTCTAAAAGGTAAGCTGTGATGCCCCACAACCAGCCTATTTTTAAAAGAGGAATCTGTTCGCAATTCTTCAACTTTTTTAGAAAAACTTATTCGCCTTTGAATGTATCGACCCACTTGTATACACTTAGGACAACCGCATTTACTATTATGAGAAAGAGTGCAAGTACAAAGGACCGAGCAGGCGAATCGCAAGTAAACAAACGCACTTTGAACTTTATTATTTTCTCATTTTTACCAACTCGTAGGCCAACTTCACTTAATAAGTTAACTTCCTCGCAAAAATCTTTCATGAAGTCATTGATGTTCCACGGCTTTTCAGTCCCAGCAAAGCATGCTATTACAAAGGGGCTTTCTTTGGGATAGTTAACGATTGCGCCTAAAATTGGCAACAAAACTTTGTTCGAACTTTTAAACAATCTTAGTCCATCAATGCCAACATCGCTTTTAACTTCTTCATCTACTTCGAGGAAATTAAAGTATTTTTTGTTAAAATGTGTTTGTATCCCAACATAAATGAATTCACCACTCGGAATTGAACAAACTTCAATTTTTTCTTTTTCTGTTCCGAGTAGCGTTTTAGCACATAAGGGTAAATTCTTAACGCCAACATCAGCAACGGATCTTTAAGTGACCAACAAGTCAGTCACAGTATTTTGTGAAACACTGTTCCTTATTGCCCACTTTTTAAGCGCTACAGCGGCAACATTTATGTTGGGATCTACACTTTCACTTAGCACTTCTCTATCACTGAACAGATTGTCGTTATCCACATTCGCCTCGGGGAATAACGAAACCACTTCAACACTTTCCTCATTATTCCCAACTGAGTCGACACTTTCATCAGCTACACTGGCGAATTCTCCTATTCTTTTATATTTTGTCGCACTAACCTCAAAACTTTTGGTAATACTTTACGGTTTACGTCAAGTGTTAATACACGTCCAAAAATATAGGTAGAGGTATCAATAGACGCGTCTTCACCTCCGTAACAATAATCTGGAGGGGGAAATCCGATATTTTTAGAATTTTGCGAGATATTTGCAGTTAAAGTTCACAATTTTTCTGTCATTTTCATGTGGTTGTTGTAATCACATTACCCTGTGAGAAAAAAATGACCCATAGAGTCGGAACGGTGGCATGTTGCCACGGTTCAGGGCACCACCTGGAGTTGGAATGGCGTAGCCCAGGGTTATTTTTTGAAGCGCGGCCGAAGGCCGCCTACGCGGAAAGGTGTTCTGCACAGAAAAAACATGGATCGGGCCCCGAATTTGGGATCTAACCCGGGTCAATTTTCGGTTTTTCACTAATAACTTTTCACAGAAACAAAATATTGCTTTTCCCCCTTCGGGTTATTGTTACGGAGGTCAAGACGCGTCTTTTGATACCTCTCTCAAGATTTTTGGACGTGTATTAACACTTGACGTAAACCGTAAAGTATTACCAAACTTTTTTTTTCTTTCATTAGGGCATTTCGAAAGGATCTAATTTTTGCAGACACAATACAATTTATTACACCAAATACAATATTTATAAAAATACTTGCCGTTTTTCTCCACTTCTGTAGTTTTTAAACTGTTTTAATAGCAGCTTCGCACAATTTTGCAGATTTTGGTAGTCCGTCCACACGATTCGCATAAAAATTTTCACTAGAATACACAATAAATAATAGTTACGCAACTTTTAACTTTATTTCTTTATTTATTTATAAGTCTTTGGATTACAATCCTTACAGACTAGGAACTTAACTAATTTAAATATTAAATGTACGAATTTAACAATTATATACTTATTTCGTGCATAAATCAAAAAACTTATAAGGCACAGTTCAGCAACTTGAAAAAGGCATCACTTGAAATAGAGAAATCCAGAGCGATAGCATCAGAAAGTGAATTAAACTCTCTTAAAGCGCGATTTACAGGGGAATTACAAGCGTATTGGGTTCTCGTATTATCCCCATAGAACGGAAACACCGTACGAAGAAGCCGTTGAGGAACATTAAACCGAATCCTTTCCAATAGGTAAGGGCAATCAATTAGGCCCTTGATAATTTTGAAGGCAAATGACAAGGAGAGTATAGATCTGCGACTCTCTAAGGACTTCAGACTTATCAACGTAAGACGAGCAGAATAGGGTGGTATTGGCTCCGCGAAATTTAACGACCAAAGAGCATACTTTAGAAAGCGTTTTTGTATTCTCTCTAGTCTATTTATAGCTGTCATAGTACTAGGTCGCCAGATAAAGACAGCATATTCTAAATTAGACCTGACAAAAGAAGTGTAGAGAAGCTTTAGAGTATATGGGTCACAAAATTTAGCGGAATTGCGCCTTATAAAACCCAACATGGAATAACCTTTAGAGGTTACGTAGCTAATATGGTTATTGAAAGAGAACTTTCTATCAAATATGACTCCTAGGTCCTTTATCTCACTAAGGCATTGAAGTTCACAGTCAGAAATATAATATTTTGAGCGAATAATATTAGGAGACTTAGAATATGTCACATGAAAGCATTTAGATGGGTTCAGGGATAGATGAGACTTAAGGCACCACTGATGGAGCTTGTCAATATCATTTTGTAATTTCATTGCATCATCAAGCGTATTAATAACTGAGAACAGTTTTAGGTCATCAGCATAAAGCAAACATTTAGCAAATGAAAAACAATTACTGATGTCATTTATAAAAAGATTAAATAGCAATGGTCCTAATATACTCCCCTGAGGTACCCCCGAAGAGGCAATAAAGGGAATAGAGGGTTCACCATCAACAGTGACAACACTTTGTCTGCTAGATAAATACGACCTTAGCCATGATAGAAAGGAGGAGTGAAATCCAAGACATTCTAGTTTATTAATTAAGACTCTGTGAGAGACCCTGTCAAAGGCTTTTGAAAAATCGGTATAGATGCAATCTACTTGTGAACCAGCAGAAAAGGACTCAATACAAAACTCAGTGAAAACAGCAAGGTTTGAGATTGTCGACCTCTCTGCAACAAACCCATGTTGGTACGGTGAAATAAGGGACTTAACCGCAAAGCACAACTTATCATTGACCGCATGCTCAAAGATCTTGGAAACACTAGTTAGTTTAGAAATAGGCCTGTAATTCCGCACATCATTTTTATTGCCACTTTTGAAGATAGGAGCAATAGAAGTAATTTTCCAATCATCAATAAAACTTCGATACGGGTAAGCCAAAAGATCTTTAAAAGTAACCGGATTTGATGTGAATCTAATGTTAAGGATTTGGCTAAATCCATACGCCAAAGGTAAGATACATGTTCATAAATATCGGGAATTTTATCAGAAGACTCGTTTTGATCTCTGCATCTATAATCCGTACTCTAAAATTCGATTGCATATTTATTTCCTAAATAATTTTTTACTGAAACAAACTATTTTTTCCGCCTTTGGATTATTGATACCGAGCTAAAAACGCATCTCTTGATACCTTTTCTGATATTTTTCGTTATTAGCAGGTAGTGCGGTCGTATAGAATAACCAAGTTTCGGGTATACTTATACATCTGCGTCTGCGAATTTAAAGGTCAAAAACTAACCAAATGATTAATATAAAGTATTTATAGTATAATTTAATTTGTTCTTTATCGACCTCATGCAACAAAAGCATACTTTTTATCGAAAATGCTACTTATTTTTTATTGAAAATTTTATTAAAGTTACACAATCTAGAATATTTCTGCACCGAACAATTTTATAGATTTAAAAAGACCAAATACATATACTACTTTCCTGCTTGTGGATTAGACTTTTTTGAACCGCAACTCGTGTTTTGACAACTCTCCCGAACTTTAAATGCATTTTTAGAAGCTGACGTATTGTGTAAAGTAGTACCACAAGTTTCAACTCGTTACATAACCGAATACATATTGTGTAAAGAAGTACCGCGAGTTTCAACTCGTTACATAACCGAATACATATGGCAATGCTGCCAATGAGCAGTGGCACAAAATTCTTCTTTAAGTTGGCAATATAAGAAACAACAATGAGTGGGAACTCATAAAATATACTAATTGAGAGCTATGTCGACAATAATATATTCCCATCTCATTTTATAATGCATCGAGACTATATTTTTGCTTCAATAGTGTTGGGTGACAGCAGAAGAATTTGCTTTTGTGTTTGTGAATGCGTTAGGCATTTTTTGCTGGGTACATACATACACACAACACAATCTTAAAAATTATTGAAAAAGTAACAATTCTTATATCTGCTTTTTTATTTTCTAGTTTTTAGCTTTGTTTGCTACCAAAAACGAGAAAAAATAGGTAAAATACATATAACATTTTGCATGCAATTGAATGTAACAGACTTCAAACAATTACCGGGTTCATTAAATATGCTCGGATCGCCTCGAAATTTAAACGTGAGTTTTTAAGAAAAATAATCAGGCCGGCACTTTTCAAAAAGTCAAAATAAGGACATTTCTAATGTGAACACATTCACAGTTGTCAAAATTTTACATAGCCCAATGGCCTAGTGTAAATTGTGCAATTCATATTCACCGCGATAAATGTCAGAATTTCCTTTCGGTCTGTCAAAATTTACATTTTTCAACCGATTGGCACAGGGCCCTAGAGTCGTAATCATGGTATAATAAATAATTAGAAGCAGAAATAAAAACGCGAACCTGGTAGCCCAGGTTCGTAGAATGTCAACAATTCCTTGTGTTAAAGTCATGGTGGAAGTTATAGTTGCTCTGATGCCATGAAGCCAGCACATTGTCATTGTTTAGGCCCGATGCCTCAATTCTCAAAAAATTAGCCACCCTGAAGTCACTTTACTGTTCCCTTCCAACCAGACATACCAAACCACCCACCTGTATGTGCAGGCATGCTTATGCGTGTTTTGTCAGCAAACACATACATACATGTGGGTGTGCATGTGTTGTTTCACCTCCCCTTAAAACCGGAGGCTGAATTTTTGGTTCAACGGTTGTAATGTACCTTCACGTTGTTGTTGTTAGCAGTTCTTCGCCCTGCCCAAAGGGCCAGTACACTCCTAGTTGTCATCGGGCTCTTCTAACGGAAGTCCAAGGAAACGCGCTGTTTCAACAGGGTTGGACCAAAGTGATAGGGAAGTTAGAAGAGTATGTTCCGAAGAACACGAAAAGAGATGTTGCTTGTCATGGGGGACCATACCGCATGCAGGGCATGTGTTCGGTATGGTGGAGTTCAGTCTGGACAGGTAGGAGTTCAGCCTATTGCAATATACAGACCGAAGTTGTGCCAGCATGACTCTAGTCTCCCTCGGTAGGGCACGTTCTTCCTCAGAAAGAACGGATGGTTGGGCACCAATAACGGGGTTCACAGGCCGGGATCTGAGGGATCTGTCCACCGACCCAGTGTGGAGGTATTTTAGGGCCCGCCTATGGTCCCGCAGATCAAACGGCAACGAGATGTGATGCCGGATCTCATCATAATGCTTTCGGAGATGTTTCCTTATGTCTCTGGGGGGCGGAGTTTCATCCAATAGCTGTCGATTTGGATGACTGGGTCTGTGACAGTTCAAAAGTAACTGCCTACTTAAAAGTTCCGCATGCTCGCTAACGTTGAGCATTTTAACCTCCTGGTGAAGGTGAGACTCAGGAGACATAAGCAAACAGCCCGTCGCGGTTCTGATTGCGGTGTTTTGGCAGACCTGCAAATTCCTCCAGTTGCTGTCGTGAAGGTTAGGCGACCATATGGGCGCAGCATAATCAATAACCGGTCGGCCAATAGCCTTAAAGGTGACCAGCAACGTTTCTTTGTCTTTGCCCCAAGTACTGCCGACCAGTGACTTGAGGAGCTTGTTGCGGCTTTGTACCTTTGAAGCTATTGCGGTGGCATGATTAGCGAAGGTGAGGCTATTGTCGAATGTAACCCCTAGAATTTTGGGGTGGTTGACAGTAGGTAGTGGAACACCATCTACGTGGACATTCAACTCCTGCCCCATCTGCGCATTCCACGTAGTAAATAATGTCGCTGTAGATTTAGTCGGGGACATTGTCAGGTTCCGCTCTGTGAAGAAGCTGGAAAGATCGCGCAGGTAGTGGTTATGTCTAGTACATAGTTCGTCTGTGGAAGGTCCTTTGCACGTGGCTATCACGGTGAAGTCGTCAGCGTACGAAACGACAGCCGGTTCTACGTACCGGAATGACTCGGGGTTTCCCCGGCCAAGGGCTGTTATTTCGCTACCCCCCTGCCTAAACCGTCAGTAATCTTCCCCCCAATAATGTCATCCTCCGAGCAGCTCCTTCCAGCGGGACTGCTCAAGACTCTCCTGATCCGGGCTGGTATTGAATCCAACCCGGGACCAAGAGAATGGATCTGCTGTATATGCTGGAAGAAAATTTATGTGAAACGCTCACACTCAGTACAATGCTCCAATTGCAATAGGTGGTTGCACCTAACAAGTTGCTCCGGACTAAATCCCTCTACCCATAGGCCCGCTAGTTTTTATAGAACTTTTGTGGCCCCTTGCTGTTCACGTCCTACGACGTCCCGTGGTCGTCGTCGATCAAGTATCGCTCCGCCGCATATGTCTGACTCTGTCACCTCAGTCTCCACGACTAGCATCACAAATGCACCTCAGCAAGTTGACCTTCCTAGCGGTCGCTCACGCCCCCAGGCGTCAACATCTCACACAGCAGCTCACAGCTACTCCCTACGTAGCACTTCCCAAGTGGAATTGAGCAATGCCGAGCGTCCGCTATCTCCCGCCCCCTCAGTCAGCCCCTCTTCTTCCTGCATCAGCACGAGTATAAGTCACAACCATCAGCTCCTGGTCCCTTATACTACGTGCATTGTTTGTCGGTTAAGATTATACACGCCTTTGACATCGGTCAGGTGCAATAACTGCCTTTGCCTGTGTCATCTGCTTATATGCTCTGGACTCGCAAACTTATGGACGGATACGTACGTTGCGCCATGCTGTCGAGCTACGCAACCTTCAACGTCATCTGAATCGCCTCTACCTTCTGGTAACGCGATTCCTTCGACTTCAAGAATGCGTCGTAGTGCGCGACCCAGCCTACTACCACCTAGGCATGCGCATCAGTCCCTGACCCCCAGCATCAACTCTACTCCCCCTTCGCACTTCGCAATCCTGCAATTTAATTGCAACGGCCTAACCGGCAAAATAGCTGAGATTACAAACCTCATGAAGCGACACAATATCAAAATCGCTGCTATTCAGGAGACAAAGCTCGGTGGAAGGTCAACTCTTCTGACCTGCAACGGGTACAATGTACACCGTTGTGATCGTGCGAGAGGGCTTGGGGGTGGTCTTGCATTCATCACGCATCAAACTGTGCAGTACCGTCTATTTGAGCCTGACATCGACCCGAGGGACACCACCTTAGAACGTCAAGGTATGGTTGTCCGGTCAGGCGATGTCGACTTGGAAATCATAAACGTATATATACCTCCTGTCACCTGCTGTCCCAGGGATTATCACCCTGACATTCGTGCGTTACTCAGGGGTGAGAACCGTGTTATCCTTGGTGACTTTAACGCACACCACGACCTGTGGCACTCCAGCTTACAGGCCGATGGTAGGGGGCAGGAGCTGGCTGACCAAATAGACGATTCGACGTTCTGCACAGTTAATGGGGATGCCCCCACTAGAGTGGCGGTAAACTGCTCTAGCTCGCCGGATATCACCATAGTCAGCGCAGGTCTTATAAACTGCGTTGACTGGCGACCGACGCTGACGCTTGCTTCGGATCACCTTCCCATTGCGCTCTCTATCGATCGCCCCACCGACTTTGTCACTTCTGACAATCGCACCTTTGTTAACTTTAACAAAGCCGACTGGGAAAGTTTCTTAACATCTACAGAGAGCGCCTTCGCTGCTCTACCCACTCCGTCTGACGTACGAGAAGGGGAAAAGGCGTTTCGTATGGCCCTAGTTTCAGCCTCCCGTCAACACATTCCGTCAGGTAGAATAAAGGAAGTACGCCCATTCTTCCCCGCAGAGGCAGCGGCCCTGGCAAATGAACGTGACCATATTAGACGCCTTGACCCTACGGATCCCCAAATTAGGGATCTTAATGCGGAAATCAGACGCCTAGTAGATAAACACAAACGCGCTAAGTGGGAAGAGCACCTAAGGTCTTGTAACCTCTCGGCTGGGGTTGGCAAATTATGGTCGACGGTGAAATCTTTGTCCAACCCGACTAAACCCAACGACAAAATATCCATCGCCTTCGGCGATAAGGTTCAGCCGAAACCTAAACGATGCGCGAGCGCTTTCTGCCGACAGTTTGTAATGCATCCTCCGTTGGACAAAGAAATTCGCCGAGCCACCAGGGAAGCGCATAAACCCAAAAACAGCGATGCGCCCATTGCCAGCTCCACAACCGAAGTACAAGAGGCAATACGGAGATCTAAGAACACCAAGTACATAGGCCCCGATGGCATCTCCATGCTGATGCTAAAACACCTCGGCGACGAAGGAATAAGATATTTAACACACATTTTCAACCTTTCCTTGTCCACCTTTGTCATTCCTGAAAGATGGAGACAGGCAAAGGTGGTCCCACTATTAAAGCCTGGCAAGCCAGCTGCCGTAGGGGGGTCATATCGCCCGATATCACTTCTCTCGCCAGTAGGGAAAGTGTTGGAATCCATCTTATTACCATATTTCACCGCTAATTTGCGACTCGCCGAACATCAGCATGGTTTCCGCAAAAACCACAGCACTACCACCGCGCTGAACGCCATTACCACTCAGATAGGGGACGGACTAAACCAAAAGCGTCCAAACCACAGGACAGTGCTAGTTGCGCTTGATTTGGCCAAAGCCTTTGCCACGGTCAATCATGTTCGACTATTGAAATACCTGGAAGATTCGTCCCTTCCCCCCTGTCTTAAACGTTGGACTGCCAATTATCTGAGTGGTCGTCAATCGTCATTAGAATTCAGAGGCGCCCGATCAAAACCCAGAATAGTTAAACAAGGGGTGCCACAGGGTGGTGTCCTATCCCCGTTTCTATTTAACTATTATGTATCGAAACTTCCCCCCCCACCAGAGGGTGTCTCGATCGTCTCTTACGCCGATGATTGTACGATTCTGGCAACGGGCCCCTCCGTTGAAGAACTCTGCTCTCGCATAAACTCGTACCTCCCAGCCGTGTCGGAATTTTTCGCTGGTAGAAACCTGGCATTGTCACCGAATAAGTCCTCGGCTACCTTATTTACGACGTGGACAACGCAAGTGAACATGGAATTAGACGTCTACGTTGATAGTGTTAAGCTACCAACTGTCTCACACCCCAAAATCTTAGGGGTAACGTTTGATAACATGTTCAAATACGGCGCTCATGTTACCGCAATTGTCAATAAAGTCCAAAGCCGTAACAAAATCCTCAAGTCGCTAGCTGGCAGCACTTGGGGCAAAGACAAAGAAACGTTACTAGCTACATACAAAGCAATTGGTCAGCCGGTACTGAGCTACGCCTATATGGTCGTCGGGGCTGGCTGACACACACTGGACGAGGCTTCAGGTCTGCCAGAATACCGCCCTTCGAACCGCCACTGGGTGTCTTCTTATGTCTCCTGAGCACCACCTTCACAATGAAGCGAAAATGCTCGCCGTTAAAGAGCATAGCGAAATGCTGACCAGGCAATTCCTATTCAACTGTTGCAAACCGCAGCACCCGAACGGACGCCTGGTCAACGAAAATCCGCCCCCCAGGAGGATAAGAAGCCACCTACGCAAACAATTCGATGAGATCCGGCACCTGATTTCCACGCCGTTTGATCCTAAGGTGCACCGGCAGGCCCTCACCCTTATCCACACCGATTCGGTAAATTCCTATGTCAGCTCTATTCCAGCGAACGCCGTTCTTCAGGCAACAACTCCACCCGTTGCCGAAGAGGAGCGCGGGCTGCCTAGGGAGACTAGAGTGATGCTGGCCCAACTCCGGTCTGGATATTGTAATAGGTTAAACTCTTACCTATCCAAACTGAACCCCGACTTGCCTAATGTTTGTCCGGCATGTGGCTTGTCCCCCCATAATACTAACCACCTTTTCGTCTGCTCAGCTGAGCCTACTCTTCTAACACCCATATCCCTCTGGTCCGCCCCTGTCGAAGCCGCTAGGTTTCTAGGACTTCCGTTAGAAGAGCCTGATGACAATATTGGGTAGATACTGACTACCTAGGCAGGGCTACGTGGCGTTACAACAACAACACCAAGTTAAACAGAAGGGGTGAAAGGACACCACCCTACGTAACCCCTTGTCTAATTCTTCTAGGTCTACATCTCTCGTTTCGAAACTTCACTGACGCCAGCCGACCGTTTAGTTAGTTGGCGGTCCATCGTTTCAGGCCGGCAGGAAGCGGTGTCTCGAAGGCTTTCGACAGGTCAAGTGCCACGAGAACCGTCCTGTGGTTTGGTTAGTGTTGGTTCAAACCGAAGTTAATCTGCGTCATGATGGCATTCAATGTTGTGCTGTGATTTTTACGGAATCCATGTTGATGATTGGCCAGCTGCAGGTTTGCAGTATAGTATGGGAGCAGGCGAGAGGAGAGATATCGGACGAAAAGAATCTCCTTGATTCGCCTTTTAGGAGGGGGACCACAGTCGCGTGTTTCCAGATATCTGGTATAACGAAGGTGGTCAGTGAGAGGTTGAATAGAGCCGCCAAGTACTTGTGCCCCTCGTGGCCGAGGTGTTTCAGCTTCTTCATGACAATTCCGTCGGGTCAGAGTGATCTAGAAGGTTTCGCCTTCCTTATAGCTTCCTTAACCTCTGCGGAGACGACAATGGGCGCGGCTGTGTGTTTGTGCGCACGTCGAATGGCTTTTCTCTTAGTCCTGGGGTCCGATTTGACGTTATCGCCGAAAGCAATGGCGACCTTGTCATTGTATTTGGTCGGGTTGGATAGGGCCTTGACTTTTGACCATAGTTGCCGACACCGCCGGAGAGGTTGCATGACTCTAGGTGTTCTTTCCACTTTTTCAATTTGTGGTCATTGACAGTCCGACGGGTTTCTGCGTTGAGATCCTTTATTCTTGGACCTGCGGGGTTCAAGAGTCTCACTTGGTCACGTTCTCTTGCAATTGCCGCTGCTTTCGCAGGGAAATTCGGCCGAAATTCCGGGATTCTGCCAGCAGGGATGAAGCGGCCGGAGGCTGAATCGATGACTTTGCGAAACTCTTTCTCACCTTTGCATACGTCCGTCGGTGTGGTTAGGTCAGCGAAGGAGTGCTCAGTAGAGTCCGTGAAGCGGTCCCAGTCCGCTTTACTAAAGTTGATGTACGTTCGTTTTTCTGTCGTTATGAAGTCGGACGGTCGTTCGATGTTTAGTAGGATAGGTAGGTGGTCTGATGCCAGTGTAAGCATAGGTTGCCAGTTAACGTGGTTGATAAGGCCCGCACTTGGAATGGAGATGTCTGGCGAACTGTGGCAGTTACCTGCCACCCTAGTTGGGGCATCTCCATTCAATGTACAGAATGCCGAGTTGTCTATTTGCTCTGCGAGTGCGTGCCCTCTGCTATCTGCTGGCAAGTTGGAGTGCCAGAGATCGTGATGTGCGTTGAAATCACCTAGGATGAGGCAGTTATCGCCCCTTAGCAACGCACTAATATCAGGGCGATAATCACATGGACAGCACGTAACAGGGGGAATGTATATACTTATCACTCGCAGGTCGACGTCGCCTGTCCGGACTGCTATGCCCTGGCATTCAAGGGTAGAGTCCCTGGGGTCAACGTCAGGGGCAAATAGGTTATACTGTATAGTATGGTGTGTGATGAATGCAAGGCCGCCCCCATGACCGCTGGGACGGTCTTTCCTATGCACATTGTACCCATCTCGAGTACGTAAGCCCGAGTTAGCATTCAGTTTGGTCTCCTGAATGGCGGCCAGTTTAATGTTGTTCGACTTCATAAAGTCTGTTATCTCCGCGATCTTTCCAGTTAATCCGTTGCAGTTCAGCTGTAGGATTTTGAAGTGTCTCGGGAGGGAGGGTGAAGGCATGCTGGGGGTAAGGGACGGATGCGGTTGCCTAGATGGAGGTAGGCTTAGTCCCAAGCTGTGACGCAGTCTAGCGTGCCTTGGCCGATGTTGTGTGGCGTGGAGGGCGGCTGAGTACTGCAGCAAGGGGCTATAAATGCATCCGTCCAAAGGTTCCTGTTTGCAAGCCCAAAGCACATATGGATGTGGCACAGGCCAAGGCAGTTATTGCACTTAACCGACGCCTCAGGCGTATATAATCTTTGCCGACAAACAGTGCACGTGGTGAAAGGTACGAGGAGGTTATGTTCCTGACCCACGTGCATGCTGGAAGTAGGGGGGGACGAGAGTGGGGACTGAGGTGAGGCGGGAGCAGCAAGGCTGCTGGTCGTGGAGACGGGGCCACTGTTGTGGCCATTTGATGATGGTAGGTGCGGTGTGTGCGCGCCGGAGCGACGAGAACCGCGGGACGCGCTTGCGCGCGAACAACATGGTGCCTCAAAAGTACTGAAAAAAGTACGGGTTCTGGGGATGGCAGGGTTAAGCACTGAGCATCCAGATCTATGCAACCATCTCTTGCATTTACTGCATTGAACGGAATGTGAACGTTTGATATATATTTTCTTCCAGCAGACGCAGCGGATCCAGTCTCTTGGTCCGGGGTTGGATTCGATACCAGCCCGTAGCCCGGGACTGGAAAAATTGGACAGGGATTGAAATAACAGCCCTTGGCCGGGTAAAACCCTGGTCATTCCGGTACGTAGAACCAGCTGTTGAGGGAATGGTACCTTCACGTAGATTCGCTTAGTTGTTATAACGTCTCTCCCAACCCGCCTATTAAATCGAAGTCAAATCGTGGATCACATTACAAAGATTATTTAAGCTTTATTCATTTTAAAATTCATTAACCAAAATTCATGTTGTTTAACGAATAGTTCAGCATGTCTACTGAATCTCATTAATTAAAAAAATTATTCAATTTGAAACTAACAACTAAATAGTACAAAAACGTAAAAGATTAAAATTTAACTCGAAAGTAGAGTACTTGAAAAACTAAATTAGGTGAACAAAAGTTTGAATTTTAACAACAAAAAAAAATAAATCAAATAAACGACAATATATTTTTTTGTTATGGTATCAACCAGATACTTATTGATAATTTCATACCTTCATCTTGGGGTTGTATGTTGTTTGCGCAAACAGCTGGATCCCTGGAGACATATTCTGTAATAATTGGAACTTATTTTACAAGTTATTTACTCTTCCTTTCGTTTTTATTGTCAAAAAAGCCAAACGCCACCATCTGCCGCTTGTCAAAATAGAATTAGATTTAATCTGGCGACAGCGGCATCTGTGATTGATTGCCGCTTTGTCGCGTCGTGTTCAAAAAATTCCTCCCCATAAGAACACATGTAAAAATAATTTGACAGATGCCGCTTGTCGTTTGCCGTTTTCATTCTGGTTACCACTATTGTCTTTGCAAAAAAACGATACACCGCAATGAGTTCGATGTATTTTCGCTAGCCGTGCTCTTCTACTCAATAGGCCCGTCCACAATGAACACGACGGCGGCGAACGACAACGAGGAAAAACTGAAGCTTGACGATATTTGCCATCAAGCATTGGCGACATGATTATAATGAGAGCAGGGGCGACAGGTGCGAATCATCTTGAAAAGTAGCAAAAAATGTTGTAAAAAGTGTGAAAGAGACATATTCTGTAATAATTGGAAGTTATTTTACAAGTTATTTACTCTTCCTTTCGTTTTTATTGTCAAAAAAGCCAAACGCCACCATCTACCGCTTGTCAAAATAGAATTAGATTTAATCTGGCGACAGCGGCATCTGTGATTGATTGCCGCTTTGTCGCGTCGTGTTCAAAAAATTCCTCCCCATAAGAACACGTGTAACAATAATTTGACAGATGCCGCTTGCCGTTTGCCGTTTTCATTCTGGTTACCACTAGTAAGTATATTTAAGTCCAATGTCTATGCACACTTCAAAACAAAAACTTTGCAACACTACATATATTTTCGCTTTTACATTGAAAACGTTAAAGGAGTTTTTTTTCCCAGATTTAAATAAATCATGCCTATTACGGTATCCGACGGATGCCACTCACGCGGATGGCATCCGATCCGCACTCCCCTCACCTGTCGAATTTCACTCTATTACCATAACCGTCGGATGACTTCTTTATCAACTCACTCGACTGCTTTATCGAACCTATTTTGACGGTACGAGAAACTATTTGTATTGTTTTGAAGTTGTGTTTAAAAATAAAAATAAAACAAATTTATGGACACAATCGCTCTTTATTTCAATGCAAGTGAATCGGGAGGCCATACTTCAAGCATCAGACGGCTTGTAAGGGAGAGGCCAGGAGATATTTTCAAGCTGACCGACGTTGAGTAAGTGAAGAAGCTATTTTGATAATGGTGATGGCAAATTCGATACAAATTTTTTACTCCAAAGATTCGTCAAACAATTCCGGGTAAACAAGAGCGCATATAAGTATATTCTGCGAATAATTTGCAGTAAAATTCCTCCAACCATTAAATCAACAGCAATAACCCGTGAGCAAAAGCTTTCGTTATGCCTTAGACTACTAGCTGAAGGAAGTTACCAAAATGCTGTAGGCAAAGACTACATGCTTGGAATGGCGCAGCCAACAGTATCAAGAACGTTTTCCCAAGTTCTGGATATAATGGAAAGGGAACTGTGTTGCTGCTGCACTACACAATTTACGAATTCACTACAATATTAATGATGAGTATATTGATGTCGTCAATAGTGACGATGACCCAGAAATCCAAGAAATCGAGCAACAGGAAAGATACTACACAGAAGCAGTTCAACTAGGCAATCAGATGCTTCAAAACTTTTTGTAAATTTTCTTTTATTCAAATAAAACCAGTGCCTTCGTGGCCATACGTACATATATATATGCATATAAACATCTTATATCTATACTCTATACTAATAAAAGAAAAGAAAAGGGAGAGGTAAAGGGAAAGAAAAAGAAAAAGAAAAGAGAGAGGTAAAGGGAAACGTAAATTAAAGGGTAAGGGAAAGGAAAAGGGGAAAGTAAAAGTGAAAGAAAAAAGAAAGGGAAATGGAAAACGGAAAGGAAAGGGACATGAGAAGGGATTTGGAAAGATAAAGGGAAAGGGACAGGAAAAAGGAAAGGGAAAGAAATAGAAAGGAGGGGGGAAATGAAAAGGAATGAGAGAAGTAAAGGGAAAGTCAAAGAGAGGAGATGGAGGATGGTGAGCTAGGATCCTACTTGCTAAGCGTCGTATTTAGTTTATCAAGCTCCAGCTGTAAAAGTTGCTGCTTTATCCGAGTCTTATCACAGACGCAAAAGTTTTAAAAAAATTTGTTTGAATCCGCAACAATTATTCAACGAATAAAATCTAGAGCAAATGACAGCTATTGCGTTTCACTTTCGGTTATCGGAATCCAGTGAATAAACGAACTGCTTTACCATTTTTTCTGTATTCCAGAACTATATTGCCGGTCGGTTATGGGAATAGCAGTACTTTGCGTTTCGAACCGCATTCCCCGCGGATGGCATCCGTCGGATACCGTAATAGGCATGATTTTTTTTTTTTAAATTATGCATATTTATGCACATCATTAAACATAATTCATGTTTTAGTTATTTAGGTTAATTTTATATATATATATTTTTTTTTCTATTATTCTATTATTAACGAAATTCTTTTAAATTTGATTGTTGATTTGTGGGTAGACACGAACTGCAGTTGAAAATGGGTCTCTAGTACAGCAATTGATAAGCGCACTTGTACTTCTTAGAAGTTTCTAAATCTATGAAGTTTTCAAATTCCAATACAAACAAAAGTTGTGATGACATTTTCAAAAGGTTGCTTAAACTTTTTGAAAGTTTCGAAAATTGTAAAGTAGTTAGCTAAATGAATGGAGAGTAATAGTACCTGTCCATTATGTCGTAGGGTATGTAGTAGCAACGCATTTACGGATTCTAATGGTCAAGGTATTCGTCTTTTGAATAGAGTAAATACACGTTTGCAAGGAGCATCGGGTAATACACCTAATTCAGGTCGTGAAAACCATGAACCCCTTCCGGGATTCAATAATAATCGTAGAAGACAAAATAATAATCGCGGTAGGCAAAATAGAACAAATCTATTTAATGAAACGAACTCCAATAATCAAACCGGTGATGTAAATCGTGTCGGAGGAATGGTGGAAGATGCTGTTCTTAGACAACAAGAAGTTTTAACTCGCGATATGCAAAGCACTATTGAACGTGTTGTTAGAAGCGCGTTAGAGCATCAGTTGTCGACCCTTAACTTAGGTCCTTTGCAATCGCATGGAGATATACATTCCCCAAACAGAGTAGTAAATGTAGAAAATAGAGAAGTGGATCCGGTATGATGGTTCTAGTCAGGGTATATCTGTGAATGAGTTCATTTACAGAGTAAATGCGTTAACAATTTCTTCATTGCGTGGTAATTTCGAGGTGCTTGGTCAGAACGCTCATATATTATTTGAAGGTAAAGCCAAAAATTGGTTTTGACGATATCATCGGGTAAATAGGGTGATTGATTTGTTTGGTTTTTGTGAGGATTTTAAAACGAACTTCAGGGATGTACGTACTGATTTTGACATTAAGGAATCTATTCGAAATAGGAGGCAAACATCCAACGAATCATTCGAGCAGTTTTTAGAAGGTGGCTTGTCCTTGTGTGATGCTTTAAATGCACCAGTTTTATGGTATACAAGGTACTGAAAACGCAAGAAAATTGCGAAAATGTGAGGTCTCATCTTTCCGCATTTTTCGGCCGCAAAATTAAAAAGTTTAAAATTTTTTTTTCTATAAACTATTGTGACTCAATAATTTTACATGATCAATGCCTGAAAGAAACTGCGGAGGAGTTCTAAAAAATATAAGAGCTTCAACCATATTTGAGTAAATGCGCGAAATACTCATGCATACATTTTGAGTTACTGGATGTATTGAGTGTTTTAATTGTAGCTTTTTTTACTCTCACTGCTTGCAGCGATCTTAAGCAATCGTAGCTACAATAAAAACACTCCAATTGCGTGCATATAGTCGAATTGAGTAATATGTAGTAATTGCGTTGGGCGTCTGTTTGTTGTGTGGCGCGTTTTCTAAAGCCAAAGAGTGGTTTTTCACAACGAGAATAAGGAATCCAATTACGCGCCAATAAATACATATAGGGTGTCACAGGTGTCCCACACCTCCCGTTCTCCAAAGGACAACAATTTTGAACATCTGAGCAACGCGGTCATTAGAACCTGAGCCAAATAAATAAAAACAATTTGAGCAAAGCGGTCAAATAGCACCTGAGCCAAATGATAAAATAATATAAAATGTTAAAAATAAATTAAAAAAACAACTCTCCGGGAGGGTGTTTAAGCGCCATAAGCTACGGTTATTTCATTTGTGTATTTCATTAGCATTGCAAGCTATTGTAATTCGCAATCAGCTTATGAAGTATTCCGTAAATATAGTTTATGTCAGGACCGGCCAAGAGCTGCACATTGTGCAGTTTGAGTTCGTATTTTCACACCGACGCTAACGATGTATGAACACGAAATTTAGCTTTCGCTTGTCAGTCACTGTTCAACTATCAATGAAGCAAGACTATGTCGCATGACAATCAACAAGCAACAGTCATGAAAAATGAAAATGCATAAACTTATTTTTGCGCATACAAAAAAAATATTATGTTGCAATGCGTGCTATGCGACCGAATTTTTACGACTTTTTTTCTTTGAAACCGAAAAGTTAACTTTATTTGACAAAAAAAAAGACGCATTTTTTCGGATGCTGAAGTTCTTTTCTTTCGTTTTCCTTTCTTTTTTTTCTCCTTTTATCTTTTCTTTTCTCGTTTCGCTTCTTTTTTTTCTTTCCTTTCTTCTTTCACTCTTTTGTTTTCGTTCCTCTTCTTTTCTTTCCTCTCCTTCCTTTTCCTTTCATTCTCATTATTTTCTTACCTTTCCTTACATTTACTTTCCTTACATTTTCTTCCTTAACGTGTCTCATTTTCCTTTCCTTTGTTTTCCTTTCCAAAGATGTTTACACATCAAAATAAAATGTCTAAAAATCAAAATAAAATTATGGTTTGATGCGAAATCAAATAATAAAATTTCGTTTTTATTTCATAGATTGACAGTCCCCATTTTTTTGCAGGTACTGTACGCAAAATCACTCAAAACTTACGCACACTTATGCAAATGTTTTAGTATTTGTTTGGCCGGCCCTGGTTTATGTTGCCTTAAGCCAAAGTGTGGTTTTTCACAACGAAAATGTTTTAGTTGTGGTTCTTTGGTTTACACTCCTTTGCGCCAATACATCGGTAGCGTGTGAGTGGCGAGTTTGTCAACAAATTTAATATACATTTTCGGTGATTATAGCATATTTATTCAGACGATATGGCCAAGTCTCGAATAATAATTAATTTATCAACGGCCAATAAACCAACAAAGTTGTTACAGGATATAAATAAATATTTGCTTCAAAATTTCAAAATTTTTATTGTGTGATTTCTCTGATTCCTGGGTAAATACTATCATTACTCTTATTCCCCATAAATTAAATTGCACGGTTGAGCATTTCCCGTCAGTTTGCTTTTCTGCCTTTGCTTATATCTCGAAGTTTCTCGAAATCCAAAATATGGCGATACTGAAGTTTTCAAGGGCGATTACTTGTCATGGCCAACATTTCGTGACATGTGACATGTTCACAGCCATTTGAGAAACTATTCCACCTCAACAACAAAACAGAAGGTGAGGCAAAAGATATTGTTAAAAAATGTCCGCTCACGGATGAGGAATTTGACACATTCTGGAGGAACTTATGCGAAATATACAAAAACGAACGTATTCTAGTCAATTTGCAGCTCCAAACTTTGTTTAACTTAAAAAAGGTAGGAAGTGAGTGTGGTGGCGCAATAAAAACATTGCAACCCGAAATAAATAATTGCCTTCATCCCTGCGAAGTCATAGTGTTGACACTTCAAACTGGGGCGAAGTTATAACGTACCTGTGTTCAACGAAATTGCCAGAAAGTACGCTTGGTCTATGGGAGCAAAGCATAGACCATAAAGTGGAAATATCCAAGTGGGAGGATATGGACAAATTTTTGTCTAACCGCTTCCAGACACTTGAAACAGCTTCTTCGAAAGCGCAGGAACCGCAAACTAGGCGGAATGCCAACGAAATCCCTACAAAAAGACTTGGTGCAGACCAAGCAAATGTAACAAAGGCATTCTGCACAAAGTGCAAATCAAACTCCCACAGATCGCGAAAGTGTCCCCGCTTTCTCAAATTAACGCCGGTGGAGCGAATTAGTTTCGTTAAATCCACAAAAGGCTGCCTAAACTGCCTATCCCCAGGACATACAGTGTCGAAGTGCAGCAGTTCGTACGACTGCAACAAATGCCACTCTCGGCATCATACGCTCCTGCATGCGGAGTCTCTGCAGACGCAGGCAACCAGCTGATAATGCTGCCTCTACTTCTCAACAGACATACCATAGACGGAAAAGTTCCAAAATCAAGTTCGTTTTCAGACCGAAATGTTAAATCCTGTCACGTGGATTCAAGTGCAGGTGTGCTGTTAGGGACAGCTCGAGTCACCATTCATCATAATGGTACAGACTTCCCAGTAAGAGCACTTATGCTCAGAATGCTCAATCATGCCAGAACGACTAAAGCGCAGAATCAATTTACCAGAAAAAGGGATGCATGCCCAAGTTTCGGGTATCACTAATGCTGTGTAGGCTCAAGTCAAGGAGGCCTCCAACAATTAACTGCGTTCACCAGTGGACCCTTGCTTTAGCTTAACAACTTTAGTGCTAATTCTAGCCAAACTGACTGGAAATCTGCCATCCTGCCATATCGACGCGACGACTATGCAGGCATTCCCAGACTTAGTCTTGGCAGATAAGAGATTCTACATTAATAAAGAAGTGATCTCATACTTGGCGGAGATATATATCCGCAAATAATACTAAGCGGACTGAGTACACTTCTGGCTCAGGAAACTGTGTTCGGTTGGATACTAACCGGGCGTGTAGACGCAGCCAATCCAGTCAGAAATATAGTGTCGTTTTACAGAGAAGTTGCTTTGGACAAACAGCTGACAGCATTCTGGGGTTTAGAAAATCTGCCTAGAACTAACAGTCCAAACGCAGACGACAAATATTGCGAAGATTTATATAGGGCAACTACGAGTCGTATAGAAGATGGGAGATATGTCGTCTCACTTCCGTTCAGACAGGAATACCCGGATAAAATAAACATAGGAGGATCTCTTAGGCGATCGTGTTCGCAATTCTTTCGAAATGAAACGCGGTTAGCAAAGAACCCGGAATTAGGGAAAGAATATTTGAGGGTCCTCTCTGAATATGAGACATTAGGGCGTATTCAAAAAATTAAGGAGGTGGTTCAAGCCAATTCGGCGGATAACATTTTGTTGCCCCATCCCGCCGTAGTAAAGGCGGAGAGTACCAGGGTTGGGCCACTTTGAATAAAAAATTATTCAAATAAAAAATAAAAAATTATTCATCATTTTTTAAATTTTGAGTGATGAGTGACTGGTTATTTCTTATTGAAGCACTTCTTGAATAAAAATAACATGTTATTCGTCACTCAAGAAATCCTGAGTGATGAATAACATGTTATTTTTATTTTTGGAATTCTTGAATAACGATAAAACTTCATTTTTATTCAGTTATTAAAAAATAAAAAATAAGTACCCTGAGATCCCGGAAAATTATACCCATATGCGCATTATATTCGTCGTCATTTTCGCTATCATTTCGGAACTGTTTCGGGATCATTTCGGGATCATTTTGGGATCATTTCGGGACTATTTTCGGGATTGTTTCGGGATCATTTCGGGACTATTTTCGGGACTGTTTCGGGACTATTTTCGGGATCATTTCGGGACTATTTTCGGGATTGTTTCGGGATTATTTCGGGATTATTTTCGGGATCATTTCGGGATTATTTCGGGACTATTTTCGGGATTGTTTCGGGATTATTTCGGGATCATTTTGGGATCATTTCGGGACTATTTTCGGGATTGTTTCGGGACTATTTTCGGGACTGTTTCGGGACTTTTTCGGGATCATTTCGGGACTATTTTCGGGATCATTTCGGGATTATTTCGGGACTATTTTCGGGATCATTTTGGGATCATTTCGGGACTATTTTCGGGATTATTTCGAGATCATTTCGCTACTATTTTCGGGATTGTTTCGGGACTTTTTCGGGATCATTTCGGGATTATTTCGGGACTATTTTCGGGATTGATTCGGGATTATTTCGGGACTATTTTCGGGATCATTTCGGGATTATTTCGGGACTATTTTCGGGATTGTTTCGGGATTGCTTCGGGATTATTTCGGGACTATTTTCGGGATTGTTTCGGGATCATTTTGGGATCATTTCGGGACTATTTTCGGGATTGTTTCGGGATCATTTCGGGACTGTTTCGGGATTATTTCGGGACTATTTTCGAGACTATTTCGGGATTATTTCGGGACTATTTTCGGGATTGTTTCGGGATCATTTTGGGACAATCCCGAAAATAGTCCCGAAATGATCCCGAAAAAGTCCCGAAACAGTCCCGAAAATAGTCCCGAAATGATCCCAAAATGATCCCGAAAATAGTCCCGAAATAATCCCGAAATGATCCCGAAAATAGTCCCGAAATGATCCCAAAATGATCCCGAAAAAGTCCCGAAACAGTCCCGAAAATAGTCCGGAAATGATCCCGAAACAATCCCGAAAATAGTCCCGAAATGATCCCAAAATGATCCCGAAATAGTCCCGAAAATAGTCCCGAAATGATCCCGAAAATAGTCCCGAAATAATCCCGAAACAGTCCCGAAATGATCCCGAAACAATCCCGAAAATAGTCCCGAAATGATCCCAAAATGATCCCGAAAAAGTCCCGAAACAGTCCCGAAAATAGTCCCGAAATGATCCCGAAAATAGTCCCGAAATGATCCCAAAATGATCCCGAAATAGTCCCGAAACAATCCCGAAAATAGTCCCGAAATAATCCCGAAATGATCCCGAAAATAGTCCCGAAATAATCCCGAATCAATCCCGAAAATAGTCCCGAAATAATCCCGAAATGATCCCAAAATGATCCCGAAACAATCCCGAAAATAGTCCCGAAATGATCTCGAAATAATCCCGAAAATAGTCCCGAAATGATCCACAAAATGATCCCGAAATAATCCCGAAAATAGTCCCGAAATAATCCCGAAATGATCCCGAAAATAGTCCCGAAATGATCCCGAAAAAGTCCCGAAACAGTCCCGAAAATAGTCCCGAAATGATCCCGAAACAATCCCGAAAATAGCCCCGAAATGATCCCAAAATGATCCCGAAATAATCCCGAAACAATCCCGAAAATAGTCCCGAAAACAGTCCCGAAACAATCCCGAAAATAGTCCCGAAATGATCCCAAAATGATCCCGAAAAAGTCCCGAAACAATCCCGAAAATATTCCCGAAATAATCCCGAAACAATCCCGAAATGATCCCGAAACAATTCCGAAATGATCCCGAAACAGTTCCGAAATGATAGCGAAAATGACGACGAATATAATGCGCATATGGGTATAATTTTCCGGGATCTCAGGGTACTTATTTTTTATTTTTAAATAACTGAATAAAAATGAAGTTTTATCGTTATTCAAGAATTCCAAAAATAAAAATAACATTTTATTCATCACTCAGGATTTCTTGAGTGACGAATAACATATTATTTTTATTCAAGCACTTCTTGAATAAAAATAACATGTTATTTATCACTTTGATTTTTTTGAATAAGAAATAACCAGTCACTCATCACTCAAATTTTTTTGAATAATGAATAAAAATTTATTTTTCATTTTTTCGTCACTCGTCACTCAAATTTTCTAATATTGCCCATCCCTGGAGAGTACCACTATTAAGGTACGAGTCGTTTTCAACGCCTCAAGCCAAACAGCAAATGGTACAAGTCTGAACGACATTTTCCTGCCAGGCCAAGTACTGCAATCGAATCTTCCAGTACTTATACTTCGCTGGAGACTATATCGTTTCGTGTTTAATAGTGACATCGAAAAGATGTACAGGCAAATATGGATGAGGGATGATGACGCAAAATTCCAACGGATTGTTTATCGAACGAGTTAAAAACGGTCACTTTCGGGGTCAACTGCGCGCCTTACTTAGCCATAAGAGTCCTTTTGCAACTGGCAGATGATGTTGAAAGTACATATCCTATAGCATCTAGCACACTAAGGGAAGGCATGTACGATGACGACGTACTAGCGGGGAGGCATACACAATTAGATTCGCCAAGTCTAACACTCCGCTGGCTTCCCACTACGGAAATGGACTTCAAATTCTGAAAAAATTATCAACGACATCCCTATATCGGATCGGCTGACCGAGGACTTTCTGGCATTTGAAGATACCAGCACCGTTAAGGCACTGGGCATAAGATGGAATGCCCATTCCCACTTATTCTACTTTCAAGCAGGGTCACTGGAAGAAAGTGAAAAGTTGACAAAAAGCGCGATTTTGTCCGCCATTGCCAAACTCTTCGACCCCTTAGGATGGCTCGCACCAATGGTCATTGTGGCCAAAATTTTGATGCAGAACATCTGGTTAGAGGAACCGATTGGGACGAACCAGTCTCGTCCAATACATTGGAGCGATGGAACAATTTCAGACATCAATAGGTACCAGAAAATCGACAAGATTCGGATAACATGATGGGCAAAATTTTCACCAGAAGATGACGTCTAAATTCATGGATTCTGCGAAGCTTCGGAAAAGGCATACGCTGCAGCCGTCTACATGCGAGTCAAAAGGAATGAGGATATTTTCGTATTTTAGCGGCTAAAAAAGAAGCACCCGTGAAGACTATTTCACTTCCACGTTTGGAACTTTGCGGAGCAGCCCTTTTGACAGAAATGATGGAATCAATATTCCGAAATATCAAGCTTGGACCAGTCAAACAACATTCATGGACGGACCATGTTCCTGGCCAACTTTCGTCGCACACAGGATAACCAAAATCATTGATCTGGTCGGCAGCAAGGATTTGCTTCATGTGATTACGGAATCGAATCCAGCAGATTTACGAAGCAGATGACTACCAGCATCGGACTTGGTTACAAGAAGACAACTCACAATGGCCGGCACCAGAAAAGGAATATCACACTTCCGTGGAGGAAAAGAGAGCGCAGGCCTACTCAATATCAAAGCAACAAGAAGTCGACATTCTTAACCGGTTTTCGGATTTACCGAGGGCTTTGAGGGTTCTATTATATTTTATGAGATTCTTTTGAAGAACTCATCCCAAAACAAAAGCTTCATTTCACGAAAAGTCGTGTTTAATCTCATCCGGTGAGATTAAGACAACGACTCAAATCTTGATAAAACTTTTTCAGAAGCAAGTTTATAATGAGGGTTATGTACATTTGAAGAAGGGAAAGTCTATTGATAGGAAAAGCGAGATATTGCCACTCAACCGATTCATCGACAATGTTGATATTATTAGGGCCGGTGGAGCATCTCAAGACCTCGCTTATAACGAGCGCCACCCCGATTATACTGTCTTATAACTGTAGGTTGACGCGTATGACTGTACAAATGGTACTTAAAATCTCCCTCCATGCGGTGAACCAACTCATGTTCCGTCTCATCCGCACCCAATACTGGATTCCGAATGTCAAGAACATGATTAGGGCCACCACCCATTATTGTAAAGTCTGCACCATTTATCGAAAACGAGCGCAAATCCAACTTTTGGGTACCCAGCCTTGCGAGCGGACCACCCTCACCCGCGCGTTTGCTAATACCGGGGTGGACTTCGCCGGGCCTTTCGGTATTAAAAGTTACCGCGGTAGAGGATGTCGACTATCAAAGTGCTACGTTTCCCTCTTTGTCTGCTTCACCACCAAAGCGATCCATCTGGAAGCGACCAGTGATCACAGTACCCCATCCTTTCTAGCAGCCTTTTCGCGTTTATCGTTATACGAGGATGTCCGAGAAACACTTACTCCGACAACGGTACCAATTTTGTCGGAGCTTCAAGATCTCTACGATCTGAGTTTAAGGCATTTATCTCTGAAGCCCGAGATAAATCCATTTCAAAATATAGCCATCAAGCCATGACATGGCATTTTATTCCCGCCGGGGCTCCACATATGGGGGGACTCTGGGGGCGGGCGTGAAGAGCTTCAAAAGCCACTTCAAGAAGTTAGACTCGCGTCATAAATTCACTCATGAAGAGTTGCATACGTTATGGTGCCTCAATTCGCGACCTCTAAGTCCAGAATCTAATGAACCTACGGATCTGGAACCTTTGACCCCCCACTTTCTTATGCGAAGTCATCTTCTGGATCCGAAAGAACCAGAGGTGAATGAGAGCCCTGCCTCCATTATTAATAGGTGGCAGAAGCTCAAGGCTCTTCATCAAACCTTCTGCAGGCGATGGAAAGTAGAATACTTAGCCGAACTTCAAAAGCGAGTGAAGTGGAAGCATCCAAAACAAAACACTAAGGTGGGAGATCTTGTTGTCATCAAAGAAGACAACTTGACTCGACACCCGGCTAAGATAACCTAGTGCGTGTAGTGGACCTCGTTACCGAAATTCATTTTTTTTGTCATAAATCCAAAAAAAAATTTGCCTTATTTAAAAAAAAATAGGTACGCAGTATTAATTGATTAATAGTTGGATATAACAACTCTGTTCTAAATATGAGCTGGAAAACATGATGCTTCTGAAGCAACAACAAACTTGTAAACAGTTGAGGAAAATATTGTACGAAAACAGCTGTTTGATAATAGTTAAAAAGGGAAAAAGTGCATAAATTTATTATGGAAGAATATAAGAAAGGTTTCTATTTTTTAACTTAATGAAAAAAATTTGGTTTATTGTGTCATAGGTGTATAGTGTGGAGTTTTGTTAAATAGCTTTTTTAACCGAAAATTTCATATTTACCTGTGTTCTGTGGAGTGAAAGTTGTGTGTATTGTCCCGTATTGTTCCAGATTTTTATGTTCGGTGAAAGTTTGGAGTATGTTCTTTAAAAGGATGTACATATGTAACATTTGCCCGTTTTTGTCCCATTTAAGTATATTTGTAATTTTCAGCAACCTTACAATTCCAACATGAAGAAATGCTTGGAGTTTGGATAGAGGGCGATCGCAAAACTAATGTTATTTTGGATTGGAATTTAAAAAAAAAATGTTTACTAATGAGTTAAGTTTAAAGAAAAAAGATGAAATAAGAAAAAATGTACAAAATTTAGTAGCATATATTAGCGAAAAATTATGAAAATATAATCGAATATATATATAGAGATGGTATTACCCAACTACATGCCCGAATTCGAGTATTTGAATTAGTTGTACACATTGCTTATAAAATCGGATTAAAAATGTGGCAAATAAGGGAAGCTTCAGATAAAAAAGCATTTGAACTTTGTAAACAAGGAGTACAAAAGAGGTTTTGTCAAAAAATGGCCCTTCATGTAGATAAGCCTAAAGCAAATGGTAGTGGAGCATCAAATGAGGGCAATACTGCCAGGAAAGCATTTAAAAACTCGAACTCTTTTCTTTAATTACAAATATTGATACAGAAATTTTGTATAACTTTAGAGTTATACTAATTGTTATTTTCCTGCGAGTTTCCCGTAGATACCTCAAAGTTTGAAGATTTTTGCAAAAGAACTGCCATCTTGGAAAAATATTTATGGTTTCCAATGTCAGCAACAGTTCATAAAATATTAATTCACGGCTCACAAATTATAAAAAATTGCGTAATTCCTCTTGGTTGTTTTGATGAAAATGCTTCAGAAGCTCGAAAGAAATTATACCAGAGAGATCGCATCGCACATGCAAGAAAAAATAATATGACTGATGTTTTCAACAGAGCAATGGATTCTTCAGACCCCCTTCTTTCCAGCTTCCCTTTATCCGCTAGAGAAAAATATCGGAAAAGAGAGTAGCTACCAGAAGAAGTAATCCAATTGCTTGCATCGGAATCAGACGTTGCGGAGAACGCTTTAGTTTTAATAATTCTGCAACTTTTCTCTTTTTTCAGATGAACAGTTAGCAGTATTATTATAAAACTAATTGTTTTAGTAAAAAATATGTATGCTCATACTTCTAAGAATTTATTGAATTAAATATTTGAATAATGAAATAATTTGACCACATTTGCCCATCATATGCAAATTTTTCATTTTATGAAACCAAATTTTTACTATAGGTCCTAGGTACTCCTAGGGACTGGCTGATTTCAACTATTTTTGGTATCGTCGATGCATATTACGAGAATAACTTATTTACCAATTTTCGTAAAGATATCGCAATTTTTGGAACTGAAATTCAAAAATTTTTACTATAGGTTCAAGGGAGGTACCCCTGGGAAATGATCAATTTCAACCATTTTTGGATTTTTTTTTTTAACTAAATCATATATAACTCGTATGCAAAATTTCAATGGCCCACTCCTTCTAATTTATGCCTAAATATTTGAATTTCAGACCATAGTGCGTTGGTCAAACTGTTCTGCTCCCTATGGAAGGAATGTATGGCGAGAGGCCCGCTACCTCATCGTAACCATCCACACCACCTTCACGCAAGACCCTACCATATCCCCAAATTCCGCCCTTCACTCGCTACCCTTAACGAGGAAATCAGAGAGCCTAACCCAGAAGGTCGAACCATTCTGCCAAAGAAAACCTAAGTGCACTCGAAAACGAGCGCAGAGAAAAGCAAACGCAGAAAGGCGAACCTTTCTGCCACTGATAATTAATCCATCTGCCACGACAAGTTGGCAGTAGATGGGCCCACCCTCGTATACATACCCCAATGAAAATACCTAAAATTAAGCATATATAAATTACCAGTGTCACTCGCCCTGGAGAACACCTACTCCATAATACCGCACTTAATCATACCTGAAAATAAGAAATATGAGTATTGATCTACGAGAATTAATAATATACAAATCTATTCTAACTGATGTATGCACACGCCCTAACAATTCCAAACTACAATGGCAAATACATACTACACAATACAAAACTAAAATACCTATTAAAACCTTTATTATTACTCACCACTATCATTTATTTATTTAAAATTTATGTCTATAGTACAGAGTACCTTACAGACTAGCGATTAACATTATTGGGTATACTTAAATTAACATCTTAATTGATTATGACAATACAAAAAGTTATATGTTCATGCACAAATGTTTTATAAAGTGGATCTCGAAAAAGAAAAATCAATAATCTGGGACCTTAACAAATCATTCAGTTCACGAAGTGCACGAACAATTGGCGCGTTGCTAGCATAATTAGTTCTATAGTTTTACCCGTAAAAGGGGTGAGTAATTCGGAGATTTCTTTGCGGAACATTAAAGCAGATCCTCTCCAGTATAATAGGGCAGTCAACCAATCCGTTTATTATTTTGTATATAAATGACAGAAAGAACACTTCTTCTTCTTTCCAACGTACTCAAATTTATTAATAAGAGTCGTGAATCATACGATGGGATGGGTAAGGTAAACCTCATCGGGCGCAAAGCAAATTTGAGAAACACTTTTTGAACTCGTTCGACCCTATTAATCGATAATTGATCACAGGGTCTCCAAATAATAACCGCATATTCAAGATGAGAGCAGACAATAGCAGTAGATAAATAGGAACTTAAAAGTGTACGGATCTGAAAATTCGGAAGTGTTTCGCCGGATAAATCCCAAAGCGGAATATGCCTTGGACAGAATAAAATTTATATGACTATTGAAAGAAAATTTGGAATCAAATATCACTCCGAGATCTTTACTTTCGGTGAGATTATTTAATGCATGCCTATCTATGGAGTATTGTGAGTTAATACCGGATTGACGCCTACAATATGTAATTTTAAAACATTTATTAATGTTCAGAGAAAGACGAGACTTCAAACACCACAACTGAAGGTTATCCAAATCACTTTGGAAGTTTGCCGCATCCTCTGCACTCTTCACTACAGAGAAAACTTTCAAATCGCCGGCATAAATCAAATAATTAGACACAAGCAAGCAAATTCGACACAGTAGAGCGTCCAACAACGAACCCAAATATATTTTCTCCTTTACGACAGTTTCAAATAGTTTTGAGACGGTTGAAAGTTTCGAATTAGGCCTATAATTACGAACATTATTTTTACTACCACTTTTGAATAAGGGTGTAATGGTAGTTAGTTTCCAATCGCTAAGGAACGTACCTGACTCCAGAGACTTATTAAAAATAAATTCTAGTGGTTGGCAGTACCAGTACGCTGGACAGCTCTTAACTAAAACCGCTGACATACCAACCACATCAGTCTGTACAGAAGACGGAACAAGTAAAGAATACCGACCGTTTAGCTAGAAAAAAAACAAAAAAGTGGGCATGGTCCGCCCCTTGTCCCTGATTCACAAGCACCAATTTTTTTTTTGGGTAAACCATTACGGAGTGTGTAAGGGGTGGGTTGAAAGTCAAATTTTCGAGATTTTCAAAAGCGTATATTTTGGAAAATACTTAACCGATTTTTAAAAGTAAAACATGGTTCGTAAGAGAATTGAATTACCTTTCATTTGAGCTGCCACTGATGTGCAAAACCGCATATGTGCAAAATTAAAAATTTTGTTTTAAAAAAAACTTGGGCTACACCATGCCAATTCTTTCTGCGTAGTACCGCCTTCTGGCTATTCGGGTGTGTGCCATAGCCGTGGCTACCGCCACGGTGATGTCCTTCCGCGTGCCACGTTTCCCACACTTTTTCACTTTTTTGGCTCAGCCTAATGTGGCATTACAACAACCACATGAAAATGACAGAAAATTGTGAACTTTAACTGCAAATAACTTTTGAACGGTTGAAAAAAACAAAAATCTCATTTCAGATTCTAAAGCTAGACGTGAATACGCGTCTTTTGATAACTCACTCGACTGCACCAGTACCTTTTATTCAATAAATATATACAAATATATATCTTATAAATAAAAATGAATGTGTGTCTGTGTGTCTGTGTGTCTGTGTGTCTGTGTGTCCTTAATGGGCGTCCAAAGTACTCAACCGATTTTTATGAAATTTTCACAGTATATTCTTGAGATCATGGGTTAAAGCATAGGCTATATTAATTTTTGTAAAAGTGGGCGGTGCCACGCCCCCAGGCTATATAAAACTACAATTCTTCATAACTCTGAACATATTGGGTCTAAATTAAGGATTTTTGGATATGTGCGTCCTTTAGTCAAGATGTATATAATTTTGGAAAAGTGGGCGGTGCCACGCCCACATTTTTTGTGTTTTGTTTGTACTTCAATAATGTCCAAAGTTTATGGTCGATCTCTTTTAAACTTTCAAGATTGGTTAAGAAAATTGTTGTGTACGATTTAGGCTATATCAATTTTTGGAAAAGTAGGCGGTGCCACGCCCCCAGGCTATATAAAATTTAAATTCTTCATAACTCTGAACATTTTGGGTCTAAATTAAGGATTTTTGGATATGTGTGTCCTTTAGTCAAGATGTATATAATTTTGGAAAAGTGGGCGGTGCCACGCCCACATTTTTTGTGTTTTGTTTCTACTTCAATAATGTCCAAAATTTATGGTCGATCTCTTTTAAACTGTCAAGATTGGTTCAGAAGATTGTTGTGTACAATTTAGGCTATATCAATTTTTGGAAAAGTAGGCGGTGCCACGCCCCCAGGCTATATAAAATTTAAATTCTTCATAGCTCTGAACATATTTGGTCTAAATTAATGATTTCTGGATATGTGTGTCCTTTGGTCAAGATTTATGTAATTTTGGAAAAGTGGGCGGTGCCACGGTGTCCTTGCGAGCGGACCACCCTCACCCGCGCGTTTGCTAATACCGGGGTGGACTTCGCCGGGCCTTTCGGTATTAAAAGTTACCGCGGTAGAGGATGTCGACTATCAAAGTGCTACGTTTCCCTCTTTGTCTGCTTCACCACCAAAGCGATCCATCTGGAAGCGACCAGTGATCACAGTACCCCATCCTTTCTAGCAGCCTTTTCGCGTTTATCGTTATACGAGGATGTCCGAGAAACACTTACTCCGACAACGGTACCAATTTTGTCGGAGCTTCAAGATCTCTACGATCTGAGTTTAAGGCATTTATCTCTGAAGCCCGAGATAAATCCATTTCAAAATATAGCCATCAAGCCATGACATGGCATTTTATTCCCGCCGGGGCTCCACATATGGGGGGACTCTGGGGGCGGGCGTGAAGAGCTTCAAAAGCCACTTCAAGAAGTTAGACTCGCGTCATAAATTCACTCATGAAGAGTTGCATACGTTATGGTGCCTCAATTCGCGACCTCTAAGTCCAGAATCTAATGAACCTACGGATCTGGAACCTTTGACCCCCCACTTTCTTATGGGAAGTCATCTTCTGGATCCGAAAGAACCAGAGGTGAATGAGAGCCCTGCCTCCATTATTAATAGGTGGCAGAAGCTCAAGGCTCTTCATCAAACCTTCTGCAGGCGATGGAAAGTAGAATACTTAGCCGAACTTCAAAAGCGAGTGAAGTGGAAGCATCCAAAACAAAACACTAAGGTGGGAGATCTTGTTGTCATCAAAGAAGACAACTTGACTCGACACCCGGCTAAGATAACCTAGTGCGTGTAGTGGACCTCGTTACCGAAATTCATTTTTTTTGTCATAAATCCAAAAAAAAATTTGCCTTATTTAAAAAAAAATAGGTACGCAGTATTAATTGATTAATAGTTGGATATAACAACTCTGTTCTAAATATGAGCTGGAAAACATGATGCTTCTGAAGCAACAACAAACTTGTAAACAGTTGAGGAAAATATTGTACGAAAACAGCTGTTTGATAATAGTTAAAAAGGGAAAAAGTGCATAAATTTATTATGGAAGAATATAAGAAAGGTTTCTATTTTTTAACTTAATGAAAAAAATTTGGTTTATTGTGTCATAGGTGTATAGTGTGGAGTTTTGTTAAATAGCTTTTTTAACCGAAAATTTCATATTTACCTGTGTTCTGTGGAGTGAAAGTTGTGTGTATTGTCCCGTATTGTTCCAGATTTTTATGTTCGGTGAAAGTTTGGAGTATGTTCTTTAAAAGGATGTACATATGTAACATTTGCCCGTTTTTGTCCCATTTAAGTATATTTGTAATTTTCAGCAACCTTACAATTCCAACATGAAGAAATGCTTGGAGTTTGGATAGAGGGCGATCGCAAAACTAATGTTATTTTGGATTGGAATTTAAAAAAAAAATGTTTACTAATGAGTTAAGTTTAAAGAAAAAAGATGAAATAAGAAAAAATGTACAAAATTTAGTAGCATATATTAGCGAAAAATTATGAAAATATAATCGAATATATATATAGAGATGGTATTACCCAACTACATGCCCGAATTCGAGTATTTGAATTAGTTGTACACATTGCTTATAAAATCGGATTAAAAATGTGGCAAATAAGGGAAGCTTCAGATAAAAAAGCATTTGAGCTTTGTAAACAAGGAGTACAAAAGAGGTTTTGGGAAAAAATGGCCCTTCATGTAGATAAGCCTAAAGCAAATGGTAGTGGAGCATCAAATGAGGGCAATACTGCCAGGAAAGCATTTAAAAACTCGAACTCTTTTCTTTAATTACAAATATTGATACAGAAATTTTGTATAACTTTAGAGTTATACTAATTGTTATTTTCCTGCGAGTTTCCCGTAGATACCTCAAAGTTTGAAGATTTTTGCAAAAGAACTGCCATCTTGGAAAAATATTTATGGTTTCCAATGTCAGCAACAGTTCATAAAATATTAATTCACGGCTCACAAATTATAAAAAATTGCGTAATTCCTCTTGGTTGTTTTGATGAAAATGCTTCAGAAGCTCGAAAGAAATTATACCAGAGAGATCGCATCGCACATGCAAGAAAAAATAATATGACTGATGTTTTCAACAGAGCAATGGATTCTTCAGACCCCCTTCTTTCCAGCTTCCCTTTATCCGCTAGAGAAAAATATCGGAAAAGAGAGTAGCTACCAGAAGAAGTAATCCAATTGCTTGCATCGGAATCAGACGTTGCGGAGAACGCTTTAGTTTTAATAATTCTGCAACTTTTCTCTTTTTTCAGATGAACAGTTAGCAGTATTATTATAAAACTAATTGTTTTAGTAAAAAATATGTATGCTCATACTTCTAAGAATTTATTGAATTAAATATTTGAATAATGAAATAATTTGACCACATTTGACCATCATATGCAAATTTTTCATTTTATGAAACCAAATTTTTACTATAGGTCCTAGGTACTCCTAGGGACTGGCTGATTTCAACTATTTTTGGTATCGTCGATGCATATTACGAGAATAACTTATTTACCAATTTTCGTAAAGATATCGCAATTTTTGGAACTGAAATTCAAAAATTTTTACTATAGGTTCAAGGGAGGTACCCCTGGGAAATGATCAATTTCAACCATTTTTGGATTTTTTTTTTTAACTAAATCATATATAACTCGTATGCAAAATTTCAATGGCCCACTCCTTCTAATTTATGCCTAAATATTTGAATTTCAGACCATAGTGCGTTGGTCAAACTGTTCTGCTCCCTATGGAAGGAATGGATGGCGAGAGGCCCGCTACCTCATCGTAACCATCCACACCACCTTCACGCAAGACCCTACCATATCCCCAAATTCCGCCCTTCACTCGCTACCCTTAACGAGGAAATCAGAGAGCCTAACCCAGAAGGTCGAACCATTCTGCCAAAGAAAACCTAAGTGCACTCGAAAACGAGCGCAGAGAAAAGCAAACGCAGAAAGGCGAACCTTTCTGCCACTGATAATTAATCCATCTGCCACGACAAGTTGGCAGTAGATGGGCCCACCCTCGTATACATACCCCAATGAAAATACCTAAAATTAAGCATATATAAATTACCAGTGTCACTCGCCCTGGAGAACACCTACTCCATAATACCGCACTTAATCATACCTGAAAATAAGAAATATGAGTATTGATCTACGAGAATTAATAATATACAAATCTATTCTAACTGATGTATGCACACGCCCTAACAATTCCAAACTACAATGGCAAATACATACTACACAATACAAAACTAAAATACCTATTAAAACCTTTATTATTACTCACCACTATCATTTATTTATTTAAAATTTATGTCTATAGTACAGAGTACCTTACAGACTAGCGATTAACATTATTGGGTATACTTAAATTAACATCTTAATTGATTATGACAATACAAAAAGTTATATGTTCATACACAAATGTTTTATAAAGTGGATCTCGAAAAAGAAAAATCAATAATCTGGGACCTTAACAAATCATTCAGTTCACGAAGTGCACGAACAATTGGCGCGTTGCTAGCATAATTAGTTCTATAGTTTTACCCGTAAAAGGGGTGAGTAATTCGGAGATTTCTTTGCGGAACATTAAAGCAGATCCTCTCCAGTATAATAGGGCAGTCAACCAATCCGTTTATTATTTTGTATATAAATGACAGAAAGAACACTTCTTCTTCTTTCCAACGTACTCAAATTTATTAATAAGAGTCGTGAATCATACGATGGGATGGGTAAGGTAAACCTCATCGGGCGCAAAGCAAATTTGAGAAACACTTTTTGAACTCGTTCGACCCTATTAATCGATAATTGATCACAGGGTCTCCAAATAATAACCGCATATTCAAGATGAGAGCAGACAATAGCAGTAGATAAATAGGAACTTAAAAGTGTACGGATCTGAAAATTCGGAAGTGTTTCGCCGGATAAATCCCAAAGCGGAATATGCCTTGGACAGAATAAAATTTATATGACTATTGAAAGAAAATTTGGAATCAAATATCACTCCGAGATCTTTACTTTCGGTGAGATTATTTAATGCATGCCTATCTATGGAGTATTGTGAGTTAATACCGGATTGACGCCTACAATATGTAATTTTAAAACATTTATTAATGTTCAGAGAAAGACGAGACTTCAAACACCACAACTGAAGGTTATCCAAATCACTTTGGAAGTTTGCCGCATCCTCTGCACTCTTCACTACAGAGAAAACTTTCAAATCGCCGGCATAAATCAAATAATTAGACACAAGCAAGCAAATTCGACACAGTAGAGCGTCCAACAACGAACCCAAATATATTTTCTCCTTTACGACAGTTTCAAATAGTTTTGAGACGGTTGAAAGTTTCGAATTAGGCCTATAATTACGAACATTATTTTTACTACCACTTTTGAATAAGGGTGTAATGGTAGTTAGTTTCCAATCGCTAAGGAACGTACCTGACTCCAGAGACTTATTAAAAATAAATTCTAGTGGTTGGCAGTACCAGTACGCTGGACAGCTCTTAACTAAAACCGCTGACATACCAACCACATCAGTCTGTACAGAAGACGGAACAAGTAAAGAATACCGACCGTTTAGCTAGAAAAAAAACAAAAAAGTGGGCATGGTCCGCCCCTTGTCCCTGATTCACAAGCACCAATTTTTTTTTTGGGTAAACCATTACGGAGTGTGTAAGGGGTGGGTTGAAAGTCAAATTTTCGAGATTTTCAAAAGCGTATATTTTGGAAAATACTTAACCGATTTTTAAAAGTAAAACATGGTTCGTAAGAGAATTGAATTACCTTTCATTTGAGCTGCCACTGATGTGCAAAACCGCATATGTGCAAAATTAAAAATTTTGTTTTAAAAAAAACTTGGGCTACACCATGCCAATTCTTTCTGCGTAGTACCGCCTTCTGGCTATTCGGGTGTGTGCCATAGCCGTGGCTACCGCCACGGTGATGTCCTTCCGCGTGCCACGTTTCCCACACTTTTTCACTTTTTTGGCTCAGCCTAATGTGGCATTACAACAACCACATGAAAATGACAGAAAATTGTGAACTTTAACTGCAAATAACTTTTGAACGGTTGAAAAAAACAAAAATCTCATTTCAGATTCTAAAGCTAGACGTGAATACGCGTCTTTTGATAACTCACTCGACTGCACCAGTACCTTTTATTCAATAAATATATACAAATATATATCTTATAAATAAAAATGAATGTGTGTCTGTGTGTCTGTGTGTCTGTGTGTCCTTAATGGGCGTCCAAAGTACTCAACCGATTTTTATGAAATTTTCACAGTATATTCTTGAGATCATGGGTTAAAGCATAGGCTATATTAATTTTTGTAAAAGTGGGCGGTGCCACGCCCCCAGGCTATATAAAACTACAATTCTTCATAACTCTGAACATATTGGGTCTAAATTAAGGATTTTTGGATATGTGCGTCCTTTAGTCAAGATGTATATAATTTTGGAAAAGTGGGCGGTGCCACGCCCACATTTTTTGTGTTTTGTTTGTACTTCAATAATGTCCAAAGTTTATGGTCGATCTCTTTTAAACTTTCAAGATTGGTTAAGAAAATTGTTGTGTACGATTTAGGCTATATCAATTTTTGGAAAAGTAGGCGGTGCCACGCCCCCAGGCTATATAAAATTTAAATTCTTCATAACTCTGAACATTTTGGGTCTAAATTAAGGATTTTTGGATATGTGTGTCCTTTAGTCAAGATGTATATAATTTTGGAAAAGTGGGCGGTGCCACGCCCACATTTTTTGTGTTTTGTTTCTACTTCAATAATGTCCAAAATTTATGGTCGATCTCTTTTAAACTGTCAAGATTGGTTCAGAAGATTGTTGTGTACAATTTAGGCTATATCAATTTTTGGAAAAGTAGGCGGTGCCACGCCCCCAGGCTATATAAAATTTAAATTCTTCATAGCTCTGAACATATTTGGTCTAAATTAATGATTTCTGGATATGTGTGTCCTTTGGTCAAGATTTATGTAATTTTGGAAAAGTGGGCGGTGCCACGGTGTCCTTGCGAGCGGACCACCCTCACCCGCGCGTTTGCTAATACCGGGGTGGACTTCGCCGGGCCTTTCGGTATTAAAAGTTACCGCGGTAGAGGATGTCGACTATCAAAGTGCTACGTTTCCCTCTTTGTCTGCTTCACCACCAAAGCGATCCATCTGGAAGCGACCAGTGATCACAGTACCCCATCCTTTCTAGCAGCCTTTTCGCGTTTATCGTTATACGAGGATGTCCGAGAAACACTTACTCCGACAACGGTACCAATTTTGTCGGAGCTTCAAGATCTCTATGATCTGAGTTTAAGGCATTTATCTCTGAAGCCCGAGATAAATCCATTTCAAAATATAGCCATCAAGCCATGACATGGCATTTTATTCCCGCCGGGGCTCCACATATGGGGGGACTCTGGGGGCGGGCGTGAAGAGCTTCAAAAGCCACTTCAAGAAGTTAGACTCGCGTCATAAATTCACTCATGAAGAGTTGCATACGTTATGGTGCCTCAATTCGCGACCTCTAAGTCCAGAATCTAATGAACCTACGGATCTGGAACCTTTGACCCCCCACTTTCTTATGGGAAGTCATCTTCTGGATCCGAAAGAACCAGAGGTGAATGAGAGCCCTGCCTCCATTATTAATAGGTGGCAGAAGCTCAAAGCTCTTCATCAAACCTTCTGCAGGCGATGGAAAGTAGAATACTTAGCCGAACTTCAAAAGCGAGTGAAGTGGAAGCATCCAAAACAAAACACTAAGGTGGGAGATCTTGTTGTCATCAAAGAAGACAACTTGACTCGACACCCGGCTAAGATAACCTAGTGCGTGTAGTGGACCTCGTTACCGAAATTCATTTTTTTTGTCATAAATCCAAAAAAAAATTTGCCTTATTTAAAAAAAAATAGGTACGCAGTATTAATTGATTAATAGTTGGATATAACAACTCTGTTCTAAATATGAGCTGGAAAACATGATGCTTCTGAAGCAACAACAAACTTGTAAACAGTTGAGGAAAATATTGTACGAAAACAGCTGTTTGATAATAGTTAAAAAGGGAAAAAGTGCATAAATTTATTATGGAAGAATATAAGAAAGGTTTCTATTTTTTAACTTAATGAAAAAAATTTGGTTTATTGTGTCATAGGTGTATAGTGTGGAGTTTTGTTAAATAGCTTTTTTAACCGAAAATTTCATATTTACCTGTGTTCTGTGGAGTGAAAGTTGTGTGTATTGTCCCGTATTGTTCCAGATTTTTATGTTCGGTGAAAGTTTGGAGTATGTTCTTTAAAAGGATGTACATATGTAACATTTGCCCGTTTTTGTCCCATTTAAGTATATTTGTAATTTTCAGCAACCTTACAATTCCAACATGAAGAAATGCTTGGAGTTTGGATAGAGGGCGATCGCAAAACTAATGTTATTTTGGATTGGAATTTAAAAAAAAAATGTTTACTAATGAGTTAAGTTTAAAGAAAAAAGATGAAATAAGAAAAAATGTACAAAATTTAGTAGCATATATTAGCGAAAAATTATGAAAATATAATCGAATATATATATAGAGATGGTATTACCCAACTACATGCCCGAATTCGAGTATTTGAATTAGTTGTACACATTGCTTATAAAATCGGATTAAAAATGTGGCAAATAAGGGAAGCTTCAGATAAAAAAGCATTTGAGCTTTGTAAACAAGGAGTACAAAAGAGGTTTTGGGAAAAAATGGCCCTTCATGTAGATAAGCCTAAAGCAAATGGTAGTGGAGCATCAAATGAGGGCAATACTGCCAGGAAAGCATTTAAAAACTCGAACTCTTTTCTTTAATTACAAATATTGATACAGAAATTTTGTATAACTTTAGAGTTATACTAATTGTTATTTTCCTGCGAGTTTCCCGTAGATACCTCAAAGTTTGAAGATTTTTGCAAAAGAACTGCCATCTTGGAAAAATATTTATGGTTTCCAATGTCAGCAACAGTTCATAAAATATTAATTCACGGCTCACAAATTATAAAAAATTGCGTAATTCCTCTTGGTTGTTTTGATGAAAATGCTTCAGAAGCTCGAAAGAAATTATACCAGAGAGATCGCATCGCACATGCAAGAAAAAATAATATGACTGATGTTTTCAACAGAGCAATGGATTCTTCAGACCCCCTTCTTTCCAGCTTCCCTTTATCCGCTAGAGAAAAATATCGGAAAAGAGAGTAGCTACCAGAAGAAGTAATCCAATTGCTTGCATCGGAATCAGACGTTGCGGAGAACGCTTTAGTTTTAATAATTCTGCAACTTTTCTCTTTTTTCAGATGAACAGTTAGCAGTATTATTATAAAACTAATTGTTTTAGTAAAAAATATGTATGCTCATACTTCTAAGAATTTATTGAATTAAATATTTGAATAATGAAATAATTTGACCACATTTGACCATCATATGCAAATTTTTCATTTTATGAAACCAAATTTTTACTATAGGTCCTAGGTACTCCTAGGGACTGGCTGATTTCAACTATTTTTGGTATCGTCGATGCATATTACGAGAATAACTTATTTACCAATTTTCGTAAAGATATCGCAATTTTTGGAACTGAAATTCAAAAATTTTTACTATAGGTTCAAGGGAGGTACCCCTGGGAAATGATCAATTTCAACCATTTTTGGATTTTTTTTTTTAACTAAATCATATATAACTCGTATGCAAAATTTCAATGGCCCACTCCTTCTAATTTATGCCTAAATATTTGAATTTCAGACCATAGTGCGTTGGTCAAACTGTTCTGCTCCCTATGGAAGGAATGGATGGCGAGAGGCCCGCTACCTCATCGTAACCATCCACACCACCTTCACGCAAGACCCTACCATATCCCCAAATTCCGCCCTTCACTCGCTACCCTTAACGAGGAAATCAGAGAGCCTAACCCAGAAGGTCGAACCATTCTGCCAAAGAAAACCTAAGTGCACTCGAAAACGAGCGCAGAGAAAAGCAAACGCAGAAAGGCGAACCTTTCTGCCACTGATAATTAATCCATCTGCCACGACAAGTTGGCAGTAGATGGGCCCACCCTCGTATACATACCCCAATGAAAATACCTAAAATTAAGCATATATAAATTACCAGTGTCACTCGCCCTGGAGAACACCTACTCCATAATACCGCACTTAATCATACCTGAAAATAAGAAATATGAGTATTGATCTACGAGAATTAATAATATACAAATCTATTCTAACTGATGTATGCACACGCCCTAACAATTCCAAACTACAATGGCAAATACATACTACACAATACAAAACTAAAATACCTATTAAAACCTTTATTATTACTCACCACTATCATTTATTTATTTAAAATTTATGTCTATAGTACAGAGTACCTTACAGACTAGCGATTAACATTATTGGGTATACTTAAATTAACATCTTAATTGATTATGACAATACAAAAAGTTATATGTTCATGCACAAATGTTTTATAAAGTGGATCTCGAAAAAGAAAAATCAATAATCTGGGACCTTAACAAATCATTCAGTTCACGAAGTGCACGAACAATTGGCGCGTTGCTAGCATAATTAGTTCTATAGTTTTACCCGTAAAAGGGGTGAGTAATTCGGAGATTTCTTTGCGGAACATTAAAGCAGATCCTCTCCAGTATAATAGGGCAGTCAACCAATCCGTTTATTATTTTGTATATAAATGACAGAAAGAACACTTCTTCTTCTTTCCAACGTACTCAAATTTATTAATAAGAGTCGTGAATCATACGATGGGATGGGTAAGGTAAACCTCATCGGGCGCAAAGCAAATTTGAGAAACACTTTTTGAACTCGTTCGACCCTATTAATCGATAATTGATCACAGGGTCTCCAAATAATAACCGCATATTCAAGATGAGAGCAGACAATAGCAGTAGATAAATAGGAACTTAAACGTGTACGGATCTGAAAATTCGGAAGTGTTTCGCCGGATAAATCCCAAAGCGGAATATGCCTTGGACAGAATAAAATTTATATGACTATTGAAAGAAAATTTGGAATCAAATATCACTCCGAGATCTTTACTTTCGGTGAGATTATTTAATGCATGCCTATCTATGGAGTATTGTGAGTTAATACCGGATTGACGCCTACAATATGTAATTTTAAAACATTTATTAATGTTCAGAGAAAGACGAGACTTCAAACACCACAACTGAAGGTTATCCAAATCACTTTGGAAGTTTGCCGCATCCTCTGCACTCTTCACTACAGAGAAAACTTTCAAATCGCCGGCATAAATCAAATAATTAGACACAAGCAAGCAAATTCGACACAGTAGAGCGTCCAACAACGAACCCAAATATATTTTCTCCTTTACGACAGTTTCAAATAGTTTTGAGACGGTTGAAAGTTTCGAATTAGGCCTATAATTACGAACATTATTTTTACTACCACTTTTGAATAAGGGTGTAATGGTAGTTAGTTTCCAATCGCTAAGGAACGTACCTGACTCCAGAGACTTATTAAAAATAAATTCTAGTGGTTGGCAGTACCAGTACGCTGGACAGCTCTTAACTAAAACCGCTGACATACCAACCACATCAGTCTGTACAGAAGATGGAACAAGTAAAGAATACCGACCGTTTAGCTAGAAAAAAAACAAAAAAGTGGGCATGGTCCGCCCCTTGTCCCTGATTCACAAGCACCAATTTTTTTTTTGGGTAAACCATTACGGAGTGTGTAAGGGGTGGGTTGAAAGTCAAATTTTCGAGATTTTCAAAAGCGTATATTTTGGAAAATACTGAACCGATTTTTAAAAGTAAAACATGGTTCGTAAGAGAATTGAATTACCTTTCATTTGAGCTGCTGATGTGCAAAACCGCATATGTGCAAAATTAAAAATTTTGTTTTAAAAAAAACTTGGGCTACACCATGCCAATTCCTTCTGCGTAGTACCGCCTTCTGGCTATTCGGGTGTGTGCCATAGCCGTGGCTACCGCCACGGTGATGTCCTTCCGCGTGCCACGTTTCCCACACTTTTTCACTTTTTTGGCTCAGCCTAATGTGGCATTACAACAACCACATGAAAATGACAGAAAATTGTGAACTTTAACTGCAAATAACTTTTGAACGGTTGAAAAAAACAAAAATCTCATTTCAGATTCTAAAGCTAGACGTGAATACGCGTCTTTTGATAACTCACTCGACTGCACCAGTACCTTTTATTCAATAAATATATACAAATATATATCTTATAAATAAAAATGAATGTGTGTCTGTGTGTCTGTGTGTCTGTGTGTCTGTGTGTCCTTAATGGGCGTCCAAAGTACTCAACCGATTTTTATGAAATTTTCACAGTATATTCTTGAGATCATGGGTTAAAGCATAGGCTATATTAATTTTTGTAAAAGTGGGCGGTGCCACGCCCCCAGGCTATATAAAACTACAATTCTTCATAACTCTGAACATATTGGGTCTAAATTAAGGATTTTTGGATATGTGCGTCCTTTAGTCAAGATGTATATAATTTTGGAAAAGTGGGCGGTGCCACGCCCACATTTTTTGTGTTTTGTTTGTACTTCAATAATGTCCAAAGTTTATGGTCGATCTCTTTTAAACTTTCAAGATTGGTTAAGAAAATTGTTGTGTACGATTTAGGCTATATCAATTTTTGGAAAAGTAGGCGGTGCCACGCCCCCAGGCTATATAAAATTTAAATTCTTCATAACTCTGAACATTTTGGGTCTAAATTAAGGATTTTTGGATATGTGTGTCCTTTAGTCAAGATGTATATAATTTTGGAAAAGTGGGCGGTGCCACGCCCACATTTTTTGTGTTTTGTTTCTACTTCAATAATGTCCAAAATTTATGGTCGATCTCTTTTAAACTGTCAAGATTGGTTCAGAAGATTGTTGTGTACAATTTAGGCTATATCAATTTTTGGAAAAGTAGGCGGTGCCACGCCCCCAGGCTATATAAAATTTAAATTCTTCATAGCTCTGAACATATTTGGTCTAAATTAATGATTTCTGGATATGTGTGTCCTTTAGTCAAGATGTATATAATTTTGGAAAAGTGGGCGGTGCCACGCCCACATTTTTTGTGTTTTGTTTCTACTTCAATAATGTCCAAAATTTATGGTCGATCTCTTTTAAACTGTCAAGATTGGTTCAGAAGATTGTTGTGTACAATTTAGGCTATATCAATTTTTGGAAAAGTAGGCGGTGCCACGCCCCCAGGCTATATAAAATTTAAATTCTTCATAGCTCTGAACATATTTGGTCTAAATTAATGATTTCTGGATATGTGTGTCCTTTAGTCAAGATGTATATAATTTTGGAAAAGTGGGCGGTGCCACGCCCACATTTTTTGTGTTTTGTTTGTACTTCAATAATGTCCAAAGTTTATGGTCGATCTCTTTTAAACTGTCAAGATTGGTTCAGAAGATTGTTGTGTACGATTTAGGCTATATCAATTTTTGGAAAAGTAGGCGGTGCCACGCCCCCAGGCTATATAAAATTTAAATTCTTCATAGCTCTGAACATATTTGGTCTAAATTAATGATTTCTGGATATGTGTGTCCTTTGGTCAAGATTTATGTAATTTTGGAAAAGTGGGCGGTGCCACGCCCCTTTTTTTGTGTTTTGTTTGTACTTCAATAATGTCCAAAGTTTATGGTCGATCTCTTTTAAACTTTCAAGATTGGTTAAGAAAATTGTTGTGTACGATTTAGGCTATATCAATTTTTGGAAAAGTAGGCGGTGCCACGCCCCAAGGCTATATAAAATTTAAATTCTTCATAGCTCTGAACATATTTGGTCTAAATTAGTGATTTTTGGATATGTGTGTCCTTTAGTCAAGATGGATATAATTTGGGAAAAGTGGGCGGTCCCACGCCCACATTTTTTGTGTTTTGTTTGTACTTCAATAACTTCAAAGTTTATCTTCGATCTTCTCTAAATTTCCAGATTGGTTCAGAAGATTGTTGTGCCACGCCTTCAGGCTATATAAAATTTAAATTCTTCATAACTCTGAACATATTAGGTCTAAATTAAGGATTTTTGGATATGTGTGTCCTTTAGTCAAGATGTATATAATTTTGGAAAAGTGGGCGGTGCCACGCCCACATTTTTTGTGTTTTGTTTCTACTTCAATAATGTCCAAAATTTATGGTCGATCTCTTTTAAACTGTCAAGATTGGTTCAGAAGATTGTTGTGTACAATTTAGGCTATATCAATTTTTGGAAAAGTAGGCGGTGCCACGCCCCCAGGCTATATAAAATTTAAATTCTTCATAGCTCTGAACATATTTGGTCTAAATTAATGATTTCTGGATATGTGTGTCCTTTGGTCAAGATTTATGTAATTTTGGAAAAGTGGGCGGTGCCACGCCCCTTTTTTTGTGTTTTGTTTGTACTTCAATAATGTCCAAAGTTTATGGTCGATCTCTTTTAAACTTTCAAGATTGGTTAAGAAAATTGTTGTGTACGATTTAGGCTATATCAATTTTTGGAAAAGTAGGCGGTGCCACGCCCCAAGGCTATATAAAATTTAAATTCTTCATAGCTCTGAACATATTTGGTCTAAATTAGTGATTTTTGGATATGTGTGTCCTTTAGTCAAGATGGATATAATTTGGGAAAAGTGGGCGGTCCCACGCCCACATTTTTTGTGTTTTGTTTGTACTTCAATAACTTCAAAGTTTATCTTCGATCTTCTCTAAATTTCCAGATTGGTTCAGAAGATTGTTGTGCCACGCCTTCAGGCTATATAAAATTTAAATTCTTCATAACTCTGAACATATTAGGTCTAAATTAAAGATTTTTGGATATGTGTGTCCTTTAGTCAAGATGGATATAATTTGGGAAAAGTGGGCGGTCCCACGCCCACATTTTTTGTGTTTTGTTTGTACTTCATTAAGTTCAAAGTTTATGGTCGATCTTCTCTAAATTTCCAGATTGGTTCAGAAGATTGTTGTGCCACGCCCCCAGGCTATATAAAATTTAAATTCTTCATAACTCTGAACATATTAGGTCTAAATTAAAGATTTTTGGATATGTGTGTCCTTTAATCAAGATGGATATAATTTGGGAAAAGTGGGCGGTCCCACGCCCACATTTTTTGTGTTTTGTTTGTACTTCAATAAGTTCAAAGTTTATGGTCGATCTTCTCTAAATTTCCAGATTGGTTCAGAAGATTGTTGTGTACGATTTAGGCTATATCAATTTTTGGAAAAGTAGGCGGTGCCACGCCCCCAGGCTATACAAAATTTAAATTCTTCATAACTCTGAACATATTAGGTCTAAATTAAAGATTTTTGGATATGTGTGTCCTTTAGTCAAGATGGATATAATTTGGGAAAAGTGGGCGGTCCCACGCCCACATTTTTTGTGTTTTGTTTGTACTTCAATAAGTTCAAAGTTTATGGTCGATCTTCTCTAAATTTCCAGATTGGTTCAGAAGATTGTTGTGCCACGCCCCCAGGCTATATAAAATTTAAATCATCATAACTTTGAATATTTTTGGTCTAAACTAATGATTTTTGGATATGTGTGTCCCTTGGTCAAGAATTATATAATTTGGGAAATGTGGGCCGTGCCAAGCCCACATTTTTTGTATTCAAAGCTTTGTTTGTACTTCAATAATGTCCAAAGTTTATGGTTGATCTGTTTTAAACTTTTCCAATACGTTAAAATCTTCGTTGTGTACGACATACATAGGCTACATTTGTAAATTCTTTGGAAAAGTTGGCAGTTCCAGGACCACAAGCTAAATAATATTTCAATTCGTTATATCCCTAAATGTATTTGCTTTAGTGACATTTTAACGTTCTTAAATCTTAATCAAAGCACTTAATTTCTTTTGTTTGTTATTGCCGTTCATACATATCCAGAGTATTATAGGTAGATATAGGATATAATTAAATAAGTACTAACTATACATCTGCTCAGCAGCGCATAATGGTTTTTGTCATACCCATTGAGTTCAAAAGATCCGTTTTTTGAGTTGGACATCCAAAAAATTTATTTGTTTATACCAAAGACTTTAAAGCCAGAAACATTGTATATCCTAAAGCACTGCAATAAATGGAATGTTAAAAGATAAAGGAAAATATTTGAAAAAGTATTTCTAGGGAAGTCACTGGTCAGGCAGAACAACGTCTGCCGGGTCTGCTAGTATTCAATAAAAGCTATTGTCAATACCTATCCAATGAAATTTAAATTTTGAGAATCGCATGGATAGTTTTCGAGAAAAATTGGTTTTAAAATTTCGATTTTTCAATCATTATCCCCCACTAACTCCGCCCCTGATCATTTGCCCAGAAAAAACTGTATGTCGTTACACTCAGTGAATGAACACGAATCACGCTCATGTTGTTTTTTTCTCGTAGCTGGACGGTCGGTATTCTTTACTTAAGCCCAGAAGGCTTCAGAGCAAGCAAACCCTTCTTAATGTCCTCCGAAGTAATATGGAGGCTACCTAGGTTAAGTGATGATGAAATATCATGTGTAAAATCAGGTGACGGCAAATCATCCGATATAAAATTAGATGTAAAGAATTCCACAAAAAGGTTGGCTGCATCAAAGGGGGTAGTAGCACACTTCTCATCTAACTTAACGGCATTGGGAATACTGGAGGCCGCCTTTTTGGAGTTTACGAAATTCCAAAATGTTTTTGGGTTAGCTTTAAAGTTCTGCTCAGTTTTTCGAGTATACGATTTATAAAGACGCTTGTGTAAAGCTTTGAAATCTTTGAAACAGCGCTGATATTTTACATAAAATGAATGATTCTTAGTTGCTTTAAATTTCTTTAAATACTTATTTTTAAGATTTTTTAGTCGTTTTAAATCTCTGTTATACCACGGCAGTTTGTAGAGCTTTTTCTTTTTTTTAGGTTTGAAATCCAAACAAAATTGATTTACAACTGATTTAAAAGCGGAAAAGCATCCTTGAGTATCCAAGCCTAAAAAAATGTCATCCCAATTGTAATTTAAAAGGGAGTTATTTATCACTAACCGGCCACCCGGCTACAACCGCAGCTCCAACACTGCTACCATCATCCTCAGCGTCCGAGAGATGAATGTGCAAAGCCTGAGTTGCGCCGTCCACTGTGATGCGTTCTGGATTAGCTATAGGGAGGAAGAATCTATTTTAATAACGCGTAATAATTCAAGGGCACTGCTAATGATGTAAGAAATGTGTGGGAAGCAACAATATTTCGCCTGTATGACATACACAAGCCCACTCTTAACAACAATGCCATTTTTTGAATTAATGCATTAATTGCACGGGAGTTACGATCGTCGCCATACCCGCTTGATCTATTATTTTATTTTCCTGTATAGAGACCAGTCGTTGAGAAAGGTTTGCAATATTTTTCCTAAATGGTTCATAGGCGTATGATCGGGAACGCCACTCTCGAAATTATTGAAGAAACTAAATGTTTTAAATTCCATTCTCACAGGCCGTATGACAATGATGTGAGCGCGTGGGAAAGCCTCACGTAGAAGTATAGCCGAATTCGCTAGATTGTATTTCATGTATCCACGGCTAACTCGACGATTGGTTCAACGCTATCCAGAAAGCCCTGCACATCACCACCAAAGTAAATCACTGCCGGTGAATCTTCGGCATACTCACTGCCTGTCGGCAGTATTGGGGGGCAATATACAATATCATTTGGGGGGCAATAGACAATATCATTTGCCCGATTTGGAAAGCCGGTGACGGCAAATATACGAAATGGGACAGCTGCCGTGCTCGGTGCGCATATACAATGTTGTTTTTGTTGTTGTTTTAACAACAAAATCACTCCCCGAAGGTTTTGGGGAGTGTTGTCGAAATAACAGTCCTTGGCCGGATATGAATCCGGTACGCTCCGGTACTCCCTTGCGGTACTGCCCGACTGTCGTGGGAGCGATTTGGTATGACCAGTGCAACCTTCTAGGTCATGTCATCCCTCCTTCCGAAAGGAAAGAGAAGATGGGTAATGAGAGGTGAGAGGCATCATATCCGTAGATCAACCATCGAGTTGCACACCATTACCTTTGTGCATATTGGTCGCCTCTTACGACCGGTATGCCTACCGCGGGCATATTCTAAGCCCCAACCCGCAGGGGTAAGCCCCAACCCGCATATACAATCGGCACTGCCGCCTAGCATTACCCCTTTCTTTGTAGTTTCAATTTGCTTCAATGATTGCCATTTAAAGACAATTTTTAGTAAAACGTCGAAGGTGTGAACAAAATAAGCTGTTCAACATGCAATTTTCAGACCTTTTTCGGTTAAATCGTTCTGAAGAAAGTCCATAATTTCCTGCACTACATAACCAAACACCAGAAATTCGAAACAAAATCTGCCGGTATTGAGCCTTCTGGTTGCTGATTTGCATATCTGGTCAGTTTATTATCCAGTTCTAAAATCACAGTTTCCCATGCTTCCATGATACACTGAATCATTTCGTTTATATAGGTTTACGTCTCCACCACAATTCAACAGCCAGAGATCGCTGCCATCCGATACCAAAGCATAGATGGCATTAAACTAACCACTCAAACGAACATCATGTACAATGAAATCTTCTGCATTTTCGACATGTTCTTTCAAATCTATGTATATAACCAGCACGCAGAGCTCCAACCAACAGAAAATGTACTTTCCCAGTGACAGTAATAACAACCAAGAAACATGGTGGACTTTTAGCAAATGATCGTTGTTCTTCTGTGGATGTTGGCAAAGAAGCCACCGCTAAGCGGGCAAAAAGAATTCAAAAGAATGCTCTGGACGACTTCGATAGTCAATTGTTTTTATGGCTTTGCTGAAGTACACACGTTTGATATCTTCTTCAAAATTTAATGATGAAATTTGATCTTCGCGCTCTGCATCGAGTAGGGATACCCGCCAATTGCTTTAGCCAACGGCCAATACGGTTTCATCCAATTGCCAACCGAGTGAACGTACTGCAATATCTTCGCCCAGTGCAGGAAATGTTACAATTTTCTCCAACCCCCGTATAACAACTGCACCTCTATCTGAATGTTATATCATTTCATCAAAATTTGTAGTTTTCTAAGTTACTCTTATTTTTGTTTTCGATCAATTCCCCGGTATACCAATTCCTATGTAATGCTGTGTAACGCGTTGATATTAATGTTTGCTTAATTCCAAAACTTTGGGTTGGACACTTTGGTAATAATTCCACATATAAGCTATAGGGTTATTGTTAAAACCCCACATTATTAAAAGCAACTTTATAAATCACATATGTAAACGGTGGGCCGCTGTACTTTTCACTAAGGTTAAAACCCGCATGGAATCCTAAAAAAATAAAAATAAGTAAGAGATCATACAAATTTTCATACATGCATACAAAATGTGCCACAAAGAAAGGAAAAATAATGTTAGGCATACAATTTTCAAGTAAAATTATAAATTTACTTATCTCTGCTGCTGCTGGTGACCACGCGTGCAGGAAACAATAAGAATAATGAATTGGGTAATTTTTTACTTCTACGCTAGCAGAGAAAAAATGAACAATGAATTTTCCCTTTATTTTCGGCACTTCTTCCATGCAAATACCTGCCATTGTGAGTAAATGTAAATATTTATGTACGACACCTGTCGGCGTTTCATAGGTCAATTGATCATGCTCAATTCACACAGATAGGTTACGCTCTTTTTTCAGTGATTGATTTAGTCGTCGCTGAGCAAGTTGCGTGCCAACATCGTGCAAGGTCATCGCTTGTTAGTATATGCATGTATGCACGTAACATTTTTCCTTATGAAATGAATAATTGTTTTGTTTAGTCAGAAACTATGTATGGCTGTGTTCGTAAATGCAACATGACTTGCAGTATAAGCAACAGTGGCATCACTGCGAATTTTGACGAGCTATGCTCTTGATAGAATTTTTGACAATTTGCAAAAACCCTTGGTTTGCATTTTTGAACGCGTATAATACTAAAATGGAAATTTTGCTGAATCTTACACTATACGAACTTTGGGAGGAAGGAAATTATACATTTTCTTTAAATTTAACAAAAAGAAGGCTATTGAAGTCAAAAAGAAAAATGTTTAACTAGGTTCAAATGTTTGTCTTTAAAAAGAAAAATATTTGAACTCGTCCTCCATATCAAGCCGTACTCTCAGCAAAAGCTGTGTCTCCGCATTACTAAGACTTTCACTAAAAATTTAAAAATAATAATTTGTACAATTATTATTAACATAATTTAACTAAATTTCAATACAAAAATAAAAATAAAACAGTTTTGCACTTACTTTTCTTCAGACATCGTTAAATCGTGATCAAAAGCAACTAAAATTTCTTTGATGCGAGTGATGAGCGACTCTTGATAGAAGTGTTGCATTTTAGAACGCTTGATTATTTCAGTGCTGCCATATTAGCATTTCTGAACGTTCTGCTTGTGATGCAATTGCAGTTTGCGCGTCTTGATGCATTTACGAACACAGCCTATATTCATAGAAATAAAACGGATCTACATACATATTTGATTATTGCATTTTAGTTTTGCATTTGACATTAAAAAAATGTACTTTTGCTTTCTCTCTAGCAAGCAAATCATTTATATAATACTTCTATATTGCGCCTATCCTATGTTCACAATGTGCAAAAATTCATTCCAACATTATTTGTATGAAACTGTTCAAATGCAAGTTCTGCGCATGCGCCAGCTGAGTGAACTACAGCAGGGCGTTGGAAAAATATTATCAAGGGGAGTCACGGTGGTCGTTATTCACTTTGCAAAAATCGTGCATAAATGTTATAAAATCACAGTTTAGTGGATGAAACAATGAAAAGGTCAACCAATGGAATAAAAATCTTGATGTATTTAATATTTTTACTGGCTAACAGCCATTCAACTTGTACTATTCACACAAATGCTAGAAAAAACAATAAACGCATATTTTTTAAGTTGAATTGAATTCATTTTACATATTATTTCAAGTACTGACAGATATTCAGTAAGTAACAGATATTCAACTTATACCATTGACATGAATGCTAGAAAAAGGCATTAAATGCATATTTGCTTACAGCCATGTAGCAGTTGCATTATTAATTTTCTCCGCTACACCAAGCAGCACTACCCGACACAGTATTCATTGCATGCGACAAAGTAAAAATTCCCGAAATATTATAAATTGTATAATTTTCCTGGAAAACGAATGATAAATAAATGCATTTATTAGGAAATTGTTGAAATATCCACATATTTCATTACCCCCTCTTTACAAAAGTTTGACGACAACTTTGATGTTTTGTCTCGTTTTCTCGTGTATACCTGTACTGTAATGTTGGGTCAATTGAATAGAAATTACGCATATATGAATGAATGAAAATGAAAATGGTGCAAATGAAAATGAAATGTCAAATGCTTCTTCTTACGCCTCTTTGCAGGAAATTTCGAAAGTTGGCAAATTTTGCATATCAGATGGCGCTAGTGATGTTCGATGTGTCGTAGCCAATGCAAATACACACATTCGATACAACTGCTCACTCACTAGCAAAGAGTGAGTAAACACATATATGTATGTGTGGTTCAATTGTACCATCGCTTAATGCGAGCGCCATACATATATGTACATAGGTTTGGTAGTTATCACGCCAGCGCGCTAGTGATGCTACGTATTTTGATCAAAGTGTACCAAAAACTCGACATGCCAAAAAATCGGGACAGCTTACTGCGGGCGAAGGGGGGACGAAATCTACGTTCGCCCCGCACCTCGAGGTCCGTGCCGAGGTAAAAAAAATTAAACAATGTTCAAAAAATAAAAAGTTTTTTTTTGCGCTTCAAAAAATGTTTTTGTGGTTGAATTTTTTAAGATTTTAGGTTTTGTTTGTTTTTGGAGGGGCAGGACTGCTTTGCCCCCACAAAACGACAAAAAATAAGCTCTACGTCATACGGTGACATAGGTAACCGAATAAAAATGATAGTCCCTAACGAGTCTTATTTATTATGCTGTCATATACTTACGGCTAGGAACTATAATAATAATGGCCGTGTTTTTTTTTATCGGCGTCTGCGTTTGCGCTTAATATTTGTATGGATTGCTAAGCGCACAACTTTATCTGCAACAACGAAATAGTGGCTGATAAAATCAGTACTTCCAAGAAGTTTCCAATCATTTTGCAAACTGCCTTACCAACTTCCAGCAATCTTTTTATCATCCCTTAATAATAACCGGAATGTCAACAGAGGAAATGTATGTATGTATGCGCTTTGATAATGGAATAAGCGCAATTGCGGATGACCGTTTTTTTTTAGTCGCAGACGCAGATGTATATGCGTGTAAAAAAAAACAGGCCTAATATACATTAAGGCGCCTCACGCTCCATACAAAACAAAATGGACACTAGACCGGGTCGAAAAAAAAGTTTGCAATTACCCTCCCTAGGATAAAAGATGACCCTGCGGTGAATTTGGGATGATAAAAATTTTCGTCCTGCGAGAGTCCTAAAAACAGCCAAAATCGATTTTTATTCAACTTTTTTATTTATAATCCGATTGCAAAGTTTGATATATCGTTGAATAGGTATTTTTTTGATCCAACATCATATCTCCTGAACGTCCTTTTACTCAAAACAGACCCCAAACCGAGTTACTAACTAACTCGATTTCTACCCCCGATTTCTACCCCCCTATCTAAAACTTTTCCCTTCATAATAATAAACCACTCATTCAGCTATGCAATTCTCGCCTTTGAAATAGCAACAAATTCTAATAAATAAAAAAGTTACAGTCGATTTACAGTTAAAGCTTGTTTTTTTTTGTTATTTCTGTGTAAAACAGATCATAATGGAAAGCAGGTACTGCTTGAGTCTCGTCAAAATTTAATATAAAAATATTGTGATGTTGATAATTCAGAAACGTGTAGTTTACCTTGCTTCAACTAATTTTACATGGACATACACATACACTTATATGTAGTCAATATTTTTATTTGTAGAAGTTACATATACAATATGTGCAATTAAACTTCAAGTCACCGTCACTTCTTCGTTTACTTATATTTTTTTTTACTTCAAAGATAACAAGTGTATGGCTTGCTGAGACGTTTGTTATTATGAAGAGAAAAGTTTTATATAGGGGGGTAGAAATCGAGTTACGCGGTCTAACTCGGTTCGGGGTCGTTTTGAGTAAAAGGACATACCTATTCAATGATATATCAAACTTTGCAATCGGATTATAAATAAAAAAGTTGTGAATAATAATAAGTTGTGGCTGTTTTTAGAACTCTCGCAGGATGAAAATTTTTATCATCCCTAATTCACTGCAGGGTCATCTTTCATCCTAGGCGGGATAATTGCAAACTTTTTTTTTGTATGGGCACCAACCCGGTCTAATGGACACCCTGTTTCCATCGGAATTATAAACTTCAATGTATTCTAAGACCGTGGTCAAAATATCTCGAAAAAATATTTAGATTTACCGGAGCTAAACCGCGTTAAAAAAACGCTAAAAATATCGTTTTTTTGTATAAAAGGAGTATGAAAAAATATTTTTTAATAAAAAGCACCTGAGATGTTGCATTAGCTGAGATGTTGCAGAAGGTAAGCATAAAAAAGTTTGAAAATTGTATCAACGCAATCCAAACATTGAGATGTATTATGCTGTTTTTGGTCATATTTCGAGGGGTAGGTTTGTGGAAAACTTTAATAACTCAGCCAATTATTGACTGATTTGGACGATTAGCATATCATTTGAAAGGTATTTTCGAGACGTTTTCTTTATTTAAAATTTAACCCTTTTCGGTTTAGTTTTACGCATTGCGAATATTAGCACACAGGTATACAAAATAGTATTGATACAAATTTTTTACTCTTTTTTTGCACTCTATCATCTCAGATGCTTTTTATTAAAAAATATTTTTTCATACTCCTTTTATACATAAAAAACGATATTTTTAGCTTTTTTTTAAGCGGTTTAGCTCTGGTAAATCTTAATATTTTTTCGAAACATTTTGGGGGAGTCCTTAGAAAAGAGTGAAAATCCAACTTTTTTTGGAAAGGCACCTTAATATACATATATAATATATCTTCATTTTAAACAATTATGAAATTCTAGAATAAACAGTTTTTGGTTGCGTGATACCAGAACCACATCAACGTTCGCCAAATTACAGCGCTCTCGCCACTCATGCGTACGGATGTACGGCCGTAAAACATAACCAATCTTTGTTTCTTCTCCTTTTATTCTTCCAGCATGACACGTTTTGCATCCCTAAGCCAGCGGGCCGAACGCCTAGCCGCTTCGGTCGTGAGCCCAATACCAGGTCATGGCGCCCCTGCAGCTCTAAGGAAGTAATTCGGGCTGGCTATTGCGACAACTGCCTGTCAATGGTCCACTGCGCTAGGGAATGCACCAGAGATGCCAGGTGCCGACAATGTAGTGGAAAACACCACACCACCCTCTATCTGCCGATGGACGATCCACAGCCAACCAGCCCGCCTGCCAAGAACAGTTGGGCGCAATAAGTGGAAGAGGCAGAAATGGAAGAGGAGATGCTGTCGATCCACGCCTCGGACGCAGCATGGGATTTAGAGTCGGTACCGAACCCACGGCCGCTCCGACCGACGGAAGGGGCATCGCACTCACTGCCGTTCCGCCCCTTCTAGCCCACGAGCGGCAAAACCGCTACCGCCACACCGACCCGATCACCACATCTCAACACCGCATCCGCGCGCATCGGAACAGCCGTAAGCGGAGACTGGCCACACTTCCGCGCCAGCTACTCATCAACGATGACAACCACGGTAGATTGGCCCTCACGCCTCGCCAACAACCACCAGTATCCGGGTGGGCCCTCCGGTTCGCCCCACGACCAGCCTTGAGCCAACTTCGGTCGTGAAGCTGGAAGCCGGTTGTGGATTGCTACGCATCCGTGCGCTCATTGATGCGTGCTCTCCCCGCACAGTTATCGACCGCTCCTTGGCGGAAAAGTTAGGGCTGCGGACGACACACTCGGGCGGAGAGTGCGGTTGCTTCCTCCGCATCAGCGGAAAACACGGCACGCGTTGTGTGTCCCTCATTTCCAGCGGATCAGCCCAGCCCAAACCGTCGATGCGAGCATCCTTATGAGCATATTCGGCTGGCTGATCCGCTATTATATGAAGCCGCGCCGCTCCGCTTAGTACTTGGAGGTGGCACACGCGCCGACGTTTTCACCTGGGGAACTTTCCCCGTGTCCTTTGGGTCCATTCGTGCCCAAAGCACGATATTCGGGTTTGTGCTATCCGGCGAAACTAGCATGTAAGGTTAGATTAAGATAAAAAAATAATAAAAATTTTCTTTTTTTCCGTTACAAAATGTGTTCCACCTTTTTTATAGGTTCGAAATGATACATGGCAAGGAATATGCAATACGTTTATTTTCACACTTTCTTCCTCTCTTAGCTCTAGGTATGGTCCGGCCAGACTCAAAACCTCGAAATTACGGCGGTTGCTCGAAGGCAGACAGCGGTGACCGCGCCATCCGGCACTAATCATTTTAATTCAATAGATTAAGAGAGGCATGCGTGAAAATCCTGCGGCGGTTCTCAGATGTTGGCTTTCGCAAGGGACCCGGCATGTTTAGGCCCGATGCCTAAATTCTCAAAAAATTACCCACCCTGTCACTTTCCTGTGCCCTTCCAACCACACATACCAAACCACCCACCTGTATGTGCAGGCATGCTTATGCGTGTTTTGTCAGCAAACGCATACATACATGTGGGTGTGCATGTGTTAGTTCACCTCCCCTTAAAACCGGGGGATAGTTTTCGGGTTCAACGGTTGTCCTCGACAGGACGACCGTCTACTTTTCCAGCGATCATCACAGCGTCAACAAATCACGGCCACCCCAGGATTTTCATCGCAGAAAATAAACGGTAATTTGAATTTGTAATTAAAATCTTTTAACTCAATATACGGCCACTATTTATTGTTCTTTTTATTTTTTCTTTTCTAAATATCAAATCGCCCGCGGTGCGTCCGAGCTACGACCGCTCCTAAGAACCACCACAGCCGATTTGTACAGCCATTATCAGCGAGATGCTTTTGCATAATTGCCCTAAGTATTATTTTGGCTCCGCCCAATTCACACCCTTACCGAAGTGGGTAGCATAATATGTATATATGATTAATTTTACCATGAAAAAATACTTTTGGTCCGATAGCTCTCCAAAGGGGTTTTAGCTCGCTGTTTAAATGCACAAAAGGAAAAGAAGAAAAGACTCGGGCAATTAACATACATATGTACATACATACATATACATATATGTATGTATATTCAATAAGCCCTTACCTATCTATACTATTGTATAAAATTCAAACTCGAAATTTTTTTTAGACTAAACAGCCGATCCACTGTTTCGACTTTTTTCTTTCAAATTTTAAAATATCATAATCTAGCCAGAATAGGACCATAGATCCTTTTTTTTAAATGAAAATTTTATCAAAACCTTTTTAGTTCAAATAAATTTTGTATGAAAACCCATTTTTGCTTGAACGCTTTACCATTCAGTCGTTTGTGCTTAGAGAGCATCAACAGACGACATATTGCTCTCTATTTACTCTATTTGTGTACCCAGCTAAAAAAACATGAGCCCCACCGCATAACAATGCATGTGAATGTAGGGTGGCACACACGTATTCTCCCAAACAAGCAAACGCTCAACGCAATTACTCAATTCGACTATATGCACGCAATTGGGAGTGTTTTTATTGTAGCTACGATTGCTTAAGATCGCTGCAAGCCGTGAGAGTAAAAATTAAAACACTCAGTAACCTAAAATTTATGTACATATGAGTATTTCGGGCATTTACTCAAAAATGGTTGAAGCACTGATATTTTTTACAACTCCCCCCAGTTTCTCTCAGGCATTGAGCATGTAAAATTATTGAGTCACAATTTTATAACAAAAACTATGTATCGTCAACGCTCTCACCGCCGTTTCGGTAAAAGGAAAAATTTACTGAATCATTAATTTTGTTGAGTCGAATGAGCGAGTGGAATTTTTAGTTACACGGAAAGGTACATTATATTTTTGTACATTCTTTTTCGTAATATATTGAAAAACTAAACATACCTAGTTAAAAAAATTTTTAAAACAATTTTAAATAAAATGAAGTTGCGAAGTGATAGATATAGATATGTATATAGGTTTTATTATTAGTATTGGTTACATAAAATTTTTAATTCAACATCTTCTTATTTTTGAATAAAAGATTTGAGTTTGTGCGCAATACATATATGTAATACTTCTATATTGCGGGTGGGATAGGCTCGTAATGTGTTTTGAAAACGAAATCAAAACTAGACAGACTACATCAATTTTTGAGCTTGTAGTAGTATAAATGTAAACTTGTAAATTGTCAAATCGACTGAAAATTCAAATAATAACAGGGGCGTTTCAAGTACAAAAGGGGCCAAGAAAACAGCAAACTAAATGAAAGTGGCCTATGAGAACATTTGAGAAGCTCTGCATGTTTGGGTAATCTGGTTTGGAAAATGTGTTTATTAGCTTTTTAAAAAATTGGAATTTACATATGTACCTACGCATGAAGATGTTCTTCTTTATCTGTATTTTTTTTGCACACAAAGCATAGCCTCACCATCATATATTTTGGTTTATAAATATTTTTTGCTTTTAAAAATTTTTAAATAATTTCTTCAACGTGTAAATATAAACGATTTTTCTATGAAGGCTTGATCCGCCAAGTATTTTTATACCTTTCATGAACATGAAATGGTATTATAACTTTGGTCCGATGTTTGTAAGTGTGAGAAGAAGAAGAGATAGACCCACCATTAAGTATACCGAAATGATCAGGGCGACGAGATGAGTTGATTTAGCCATGTCCGTCTGTCCGTCTGTCCGTCCGTCTGTTTGAACGCAAACTAGTCCCTCAGTTTTAGAGATATCTTGATGAAATTTTGCAAGCAGGCGCCATTTTGCATAGGATTAATCATTTGTCGGAACCAGCAAGATCGGACAGATACAAGGTATAGCTCCCATACAATCGATTGTTCCGATAAACGGGTTTTGGGCTATAAATGTTGCAAATAGAAACCTAGAAACGTAAAATTTTGCAGGTTTGGTACTTATTATATATGTGATGTGTGTAGTGAAAATCATACAGATCGGACTTACATAACGCATAGCTCCCATACATATGAGAGCGAAATTTTGCAGGTTTAGTACATAGTATATTTGTAACTTGTGTAGTGAAAATCACCCAGATCGGACACACAAAACATATAGCTCCCATATAATCGATAGTTTCGATAAATGGGTTTTGGTCTATAAATGTTGCAAATAGAAAGCTAGAAACGTAAAATTTTGCAGGTTTGGTACTTATTATATATGTGATGTGTGTAGTGAAAATCATACAGATCGGACTTACATAACATATAGCTCCCATATTACCGATTGCTACGATAAATGTGGTTTGGCTATGTATTTTTAAATTAACAGTTTTGGAGAGTTTGTAAGTAATTGTAAGTAAGGATCGGACACTTAGAAAAATTGTGCGTATTCATGAAAGGTATAAAGCCTTCGGCACAGCCGAAGACAGCCCTTTCCTTACTTGTTTAAAGTGAAGTTGTCATTTTAGGTACATTCAATTATCGGATCTCTCTTTCTATTTTTTATATTTCTGCACTCTGATATGGGGGAATGTACTATGTGCTTTCCAGCAATATAGGAGTATTACATATATGGCGCAATATAAAAATTTAACTTCTTCTGCGAGTTTGATAGTACCTTATGATTTTAAAGTGTCTTAACTTTCGTCGACATAGGGCTATATCACTAAATTACAAAATCGATTAAAAACTTCTGCGATTGGGCCAAACGAATTTTTTATAAAAAGTTGTTTCGTCGTTTTTCGAATCTGGTCTTATCATCATCATCATACTAATATATAAATGTGAAAGTAACAATGTTTGTTACGTTTTCACTCGAAAATTAATCCACCTAGCAGTGTGCAACTTTGTACACATATTCTCTGTGATCTGGAAGGTTTTTCAGAGATGAATTTTTTCGATAAATTAATCTATAACAGAGTTATCGGCGAAAATAAACCATCAATATGGGTACCAAACGAAAGGGGAAGTCTACAGGTTTTATTTCGACTTCGATATATTTCGATAACTGAGTTATCAGTAAAAATGGAGTTCCAATAAAACATTAAAATTTACAAGCATGAAAGTGTGAAGCCACAGCTTTCCTTTAACTTTTCGATATATTCATCGGTAAATGAGCTATCGGTCAAAATGTTGTTTTCATAAAACTTTGATATATGCTTTCAATATGGATGTCAAAAGAAGGGCATGGCCACAGCTTTCATTTCTCTTTCACTTTTCGATATTGCGGTTTATCTATCTATACTACTAGCAGACGTTGTCCTGCCCAAACATTAACTTACAGCCTCATTCTCTTTGACGAACGATACGCTTAACGAAAGATACCCGCGCTGACGATATCACTTGCTTTTGGTAGCATGAATGTTACGTTGACGATTATCGTGTAGGCTTACGTCTATCGCCAACTAAACGAAATCAAATGTAAATTTTGCCACTCTGGGCACCTGTGTCTTGACTTTGTGAAAAAGTTTTTAATTTTTTTGTTGTTAATAAATCGGGAATATTTCGTTTATAATAATGTATCAAGCTGTTGCTTTGGCTTTGTCGGAGGAAGGTGCGCTAAGTTGGAACGGCAGAGATAGCGTAATGTGACTAATGTGATATCAAAATCTATCGGTATCAATAGTTCATAAGATAATTTTTAAATATATATTTCTTTAAATATAGTTATTTCATAGTTTTGATGTGCGGTAATACTTCCTTTAGGAAGCAATTGCTAAACACGTCCCTTCTTTGAGACAATATCCCTCCTCGAAGGCAATCTTACTGGCTCCAAACACTGGTCTCGTCAGTTCAAAATTTGCCTCCAGCTCGTTCACAATGCCTCGAAACTGGGTGCTAGGATTCGTTTTGTAATCTTTTAAAATAAATAAATAACAATAATTAACAACAATAGTTGAAAATTGAATAATAATACTTACTTCTTTTGTTTGCGGCTTCCATTTGCTCAACAACGATAGCAATTTCCTTCTTGTTTGATTTTGACACTTTGTTTTCGTATTGTCAGACGATAATCGTCAACCAGATTACCGATTAAGCACTTTCGTTACGTAAGAGTCAGCTGTTATCGTGCTGACTATCGTTTTGGCTATCGTATTGCTATTCATGCTACCAACACACAAACGACGATCGTTTTGGGCACGTTATCGTCAAAGAGAATGAGGCTGTTAAAATATGTGAGTCACCCTCCTAATTTGAGCTCCACGTCCTTCTCTCCGTCCATCCCCTTCATTTGCTTTTGTCTTTTCATATTGCTTTTTAATTGTCATCCATATACGTATCGCTTTCTTAATCCCAATCCCAAAAGGACTTAAAATGACTTAATTTTAAAACTCTCATCAAGACCTTTCACTTTAGACCCATTTTTTCACAAAAAATTTTGGTCCACGTTTCGGTTAATATCTAAAAACCTTCGTTTTATATAGGAAAATCGATAAAACATGTTTCCTTTGATACCAATACCATCGAGGGCCCCTCCTGGTTGACATTTTGACCAATATCTCGAAAACGGGCTTATATTGAAAGAACACCTTTCCAAATGCCTTTATTTGTTTAGCGTATAACCATCTCGAGTGGATACAAAAGCTTCCTTCCAAATTAAGTTATGTGTATTAGGTCCAGTCGCTTTTAAAATAGACGTTTCCATAAATGAAGCAAAGTCCAAATGAAACCTGTGGCTTCCCCTTGCTTTTTATACCAACTTTGTGCGAATATTCCTAAGTTTACCCGAAAAAAAACTCTATTAACTCTATTATCGATAAATATATCGAAACGAACCAAAGTCCGACTGTCGTCTTTCCCTTTCGTTTGATATCAATTGTGTGCGAATATTCCAAAGTTTACCCGATAACTCTGTTATCGATAAATATATCTAAGTGAACCAACTTCCAAATAAAAGCGGTATTCTTCCACTTTCGTTTGATACCAATTTTGTGCGAATATTCCAAAGTTTTGACCAATAACTCTGTTAATAATTATGCCTCTTATCTATTCTGTACTAAAAAGAATTAGTGTGCAAAATTCGTAAAGCTCGAGGCATTAGTTAGACGTCAGTCACTCACAAACTTACTTTTAGTAAACTCAAAATCAGTACTGATTTTTGCATGTTCTTGAAAAATTGTACTGATTTTTGCATGTTTTTGAGAAATTTGTATATTTATTAAAAGTTAAATGAAATTGACGACGAAAAATTGCAATCAAAGCGGCGCAAGTCAATGGCGCCACCATCGCCAACAGCGCAATTGCACGACGACATGCAGCGTTAACGTTCTGAACGCAAGTGACAGCTGTTAGTTATTTTTTCACAAATATATGTAAGTTCTATTTATAAAAGTTTTCTTCTTTTAAAGAAATTATATGCTGGAACAACTCGGTTAATATTTAAACAAGGAGCACCTAGCTGCTTAGATACTTATATGTATATTATTTTCAAAGTGGTTTCATGGTTTCAGATTTAATGGCATCATCTGGACCTTCGAGCGTCGATTCTGGTTGCAGTAAGCAGAATCACAAACCCGACTCATTAGAAGCTGGCTGCCAAAAAAAAAATGCCGAATGTAAATAGAAGAGGAAACAAGTTCAATGATGTTTTGATGCAAGATTTTAGCTGGCTGAAGCCGAGCAGAGATATATTTAAGGCGAAATGCATAGCTTGCGGATCTGATTTTTCCATACTCAACGGAGGCATAACAGATGTTAAAAAACACATGAAGACAGCAAAACACCAAAGCAAGCTAACATCTTTTTCAAAACAAAGATCGGTCACGTATTATTCAAAGGGGAACATAAAAAGCGCTAAGGCAGAAGCAGCTTTTACTTAAGTATCATACAATAATACATAGCCACAGTTATAACTCAGCAGATTGTTCAAGTAAGCTTTTCGCAACACTTTTTCCAGATTCCGCTGTAGCTCAAGAATTTTCCTGTGGGAGAGCTAAATGTACGAAGATTAATTCTAATGTGCTGCCAAAGTTCTCGGTAATGACAATAATTGATGACCTAAGTAAAAATCACCCATACTCTGTATCTACAGACGCGTCTAATAAGGGTAACATTAAAACATTTCCAATAATTTTAAGGTACTTCAGTAAAGAGAAGGGCCTTCAAATAAAACTTTTAAGCTTCTTTCAGTTAGAGTCGGAAAAATCTCAAGTTATATCGAATATGTTAAAACTTAAGCTGGAAAAAAGTGGTTTAAGTTTGCTCAATGCAACAAGTTTTTGCGCTTACAATGCTAGCGTTAATTTTGGAAAAAATCAAAGCGTATTTGTTGAGCTAAAAAAAGAAAATCCTGGAATGTTGGGAATGGGCTGCTTATGTCACGTTATTCACAATTCAATTAAAAACTCTTTGCAGAATCTTGTATTTGATGTGGAGGTTATTGTTATGAAAATGTATAATCATTTTAGCTCATCTACGAAAAGGACAGCTAGCCTTAAGAAAATATTTGAATTATCAGTGGTGCGAAATGTTAAGGCATGTACCAACTCGGTGGCTTTCTTTAGTACCTGCCATTGAGAGGCTTTTGAAAAATTTTGAAGCAGTCAAGTCATACTTTACCTCTTTGGAATGTTGTCCGCCAGTCCTTAAGCAATTTTTCGAAAACGAAATTGCTGAAGCCTATTTGTGTCTGATAGCAAATATTGGCAATTCATTGCAACAAGCAATAAAAAAGCTGGAAGAAAACAAGATTTTAGTAATAATAGACATGTTCAGCGTTATGAAAGTTTTGCGCGATAAAATTTATGAGCAAAGAGAGCAAGCTTTCTACGGCTCAATTGCAGATAGCATTTGCAAGAAGAGCGATGACATGAAAGCCGTTAGGTTATTTAAGAAAAGGGCTGGTGCGTTTTTAGTTTCTATTGAGACCTATCTACAAACCCATTTTGACTTTAATAATAATATATTTGAGAAGTTAAGTATATTTCGCTTAGAATCAGATACAGAATTTCAGAACTTTAAAGATATTTGTGAAGCTTTTTCCATAAAGCAAATAGACTATGATTGTCTCTTTGATGAGTTTGTAATGCTTAAGGGTTTCCTTCCTAGGGTAAAAGAAAAATCAGTAGAAGAAAAGTGGATGACATACCTTAATAGCGGTAACTACCCAAATTTCGAGAAAATATATGAGTTCATATTTTCCATACCACATTCGAACGCTGCAACGGAGCGTTTATTTAGCCTCATGTTCAATAGTTGGCGAGATGATAGAAATAAACTTTGCTTGGAAAATGTTGAGTGCGAATTGCAGGTTAAAACAAACTACAAACTTACCTGCCAGGAATTTTATAACTTTTTAGGAACTGCACAGGGTATAAAATAAACTCAACAAGTTCAGAAAGGTGATAAGTATTCGAATTAAGTTGTAGTTCATTGCGAAAATTTATTAGTTTTAACAAAAAAAGTACACATGTTTATAAATTCATCTATGTGTTCATTTATATATACATATGTATTTATATAATATGTAATCAAATAATATCTTAGCTTTAAGCAAAAAAAAGTTTACGAAAGACTGTTTTTTAGACGTGAAATATGCTTATTTTTATTTTCTTTATAGTTTATTTTTATTTATGTCCATTAGTTTTATAGTAACGGCGCAGTAATATGTACCTAAATAAATACTTTTAAGCCTGTTAAATAAAAAGTAAACTGTTTGTACAGAATATTTCTTTACTTGTACCGATTTAATAGGTGAAGTACTGATTTCACTGGTGTTGTACTGATTTGTACTGATTTTTAAAACGCATGTACTGATTTTTGATCAAAAAATTCTGGCAACCCTATATACACTGCCCGAAATAGCTATAAATGCATCCATTTTATTGCATTTTTCACCAACAAAACTATTTCAACTAATTTTTTTATAAATAATGTCAAATACTTTTTAAAAGTCTATGCAGTATACGAGTATATCAAAAGTTGGGGCCAAAAGCTTAACAACTTTTTTCGCAAAACGAATAACAACTTTACAGTAAGAACGTATTGCATTCTCAATTATGCCCCTTCAGGAATAATATTAGCTAATGAAAACTATAATGAATGCTATTGTTCCTTTAGCCTTTGGAAGACAAAAAAAGAAGAAAATTTAGAAGTTAATTTGACGTCTGTAGCTTCCGAAACAATTAATCCAGAAAAAATTAATAATCTAAAAGATTTAATGCAATATTTGGAAAAAACAGATTCGGACTGGTATAAGAATAATATACTTACTAGCTCAATATACACTGATTCTTATAAATTATCTGATGCAGAAGATAGTAATAGTGATTTGGATTATTAAAAATATTGTATAAAATTAAATTAATTTGTTCTTTAGCAAAAAAAAAAATACCTTATTATATAAGTACGTATTTTTGCTTTAAATTCTTGGTATTTTTAACGATAAGCAATTCTTGGTGTTTTATGGAAATAAGTACCAGTGAACGACATATGTATTAGTTCAATATCATTTCGACGCCATTTAATTTTCCGTACAGCTCCATAATGCTTTTAAGTACCCAGCTAGAACACTATCTGTTATATAATGCATTAATCCACCCGTAGTACTACAAAAAGTATACGTGAGGAATTCAAAAACTTTCCATCAGTTTGTACAAGCCGAGTGACAAATCCTCACATATACTTTACTATACGTGTGCACAAGCCTTCTCTTTTATTCGCAGTGTGATTTGCCATAAGGTTTTCACATAGCTTTGTCTTTTCAATCTGCTATTAATATGGAATATATAACATGTTATATAACGGGAAAAAGTCACGTAAAGCTATGCGTTATCGCTATGGCATAAATAACATGTTATATAGCGAAACAAAATCCGGTACAACTATGCGTTATCGCTATGGCATAAATAACATATTATATAGCTGTTATACTTACCGCATATTTCCAATGCATATTTAATAAAATACAAAACAGTTAAATTAAAAAATCCGTAAAAAACTGAATTTTATTGAAAAACATTTTTTAATTTGGTATAGATTTTCTTTTTATCTGTATACATAACAATTATCCATTATATTAAACTATTACGAGAAAAATAAATAAATGTACATAGGTGCATTAGTATAAAACAATATTATTTACATTATAGTTTGCAATTTAATTATTATTACATTACAATTTATTACACAGAATACAATATTTATAAAAATACTTGCCGTTTTTCTCCACTTCTGTAGTTTTAAATGGTTGAAATAGCAGCTCCTTACAATTTTCTAGATTTGGGAAGTCCGTCCACACGATTCGCATAAAAATTTTCACTAGTATACACAATAAATAATAGTGACGCAATAATAATAATAATAATAATAGTATTGAGGAAATGCACTGCGACCTTAGAGATCTATTGTGCCCAATAGTGACGCAACTTTTAACTTCGATATGGGTAAAAGATCTTTAAAAGTAACCGGATTTGATGTGAATCTAATGTTAAGAATTTGGTTAAATCCATTTGACCATAGGTAAGGTAATACATGTTCATAAATATCGGGAATTTTATCAGAAGACGCGTTTTGATCTCTGCATCTATAATCCGTACTCGAAAATTTGATTGCATATTTATTTCCTAAATAATTTTTTACTGAAACAAAATATTTGTTTTTCGCCTTTGGATTATTGATACCGAGTTAAAAACGCATCTCTTGATACCTTTTCTGATATTTTTCGTTATTAGCAGGTGGTGCGGTCGTATAGAATAACCAAGTTTCGGGTATGAGTCGAAAAATGCAGATTCGTTTCCGTACTTATACATCTGCGTCTGCGAATTTAAAGGTCAAAAACTAACCAAATGATTAATTTAAAGTATCTATAGTATAATTTAATTTGTTCTTTATCGAACTCATGCAACAAAAGCAGACTTTTTATCGAAAATACTACTTATTTTTTATTGAAAATTTTATTAAAGTTCAGCAATCTAGAATATTTCTGCACCGAACAATTTTATAAATTTAAAAAGACCAATTACATATACTACTTTCCTGCCTGTGGATTATACTTTTTTGAACCGCAACTCGTGTTTTGACAACTCTCCCGAACTTTAAATGCATTTTTAGAAGCTGACGTATAGTGAAAAGGAGTACCACAAGTTTAAACTCGTTGCATAACCGAATACATATTGTGTAAAGAAGTACCACGAGTTTCAACTCGTTACATAACCGAATACATATGGCAATGCTGCCAATGAGCAGTGGTCCAAAATTCTTCTTTAAGTTGGCAATATAAGAAACAACAATGAGTGGGAACGCATACAATATACTAATTGACAACTATGTCAGCAATAACATATTCCCATCTCATTTTGGCATGCAGCGAGACTATAATTTTTGCTTTAGTAGTGTTGGGTGACAGCAGAAGAATTTGCTTTTGTGTTTGTGAATGCGTTAGGCATTTTTTGCTGGGTAGGTATGAAAATATATATGTGTGCTAGGCTACGTAATAAAAGTCAGCTTGGAATACAAAATTATTAATATTTACAGAATACACGTTTTTATGAAGCTAAAACAAGATGAATCCTTCGATTTCCTAGTTATGTATATGCAAAAAAAGGGCACATTTATAAACTATTTATTTCATCTTTTTGGCTAACGATGTTAAGTTTCGCTTTTGTAACTTTGCCAAGTTAAAAGATAATACATAATATCTTTTTCTATATACTACAACAACAAAACAGTTACAATGTTTCAAAACTTTAAAACACGAATATCTCAAAACATATTTTTCATAGAAGTCCCCTTTTTGCAAGCAACTCCTCAATTATAATAGTCCGTGACATCTTCAGTACTGGGATTTCAGTATGACAACCGTCTATAAAATGTAAAAAAGAATATAACCAAAGAGCGTAAAACACAAAGAAGGTCCAACGCAACGAATAGTGGGAAACATTAAACCATCAATTCGAGGGTAGGGAATTCACCATTGGGGAAATGTGCGTTTAATTCGCGAGTTTTAAAGCTATTCGTACTTTTATTTTTAAACAAAATAGACATTTAAACGTTTTCGTAACTCCAACTACAATTTTTTGTACAAATATTTAACTAAAACACGGTAAAATTAAATAATTTAAATGTAGGTACAGTGGTGAATAACCTACCATCGATTTCACAGTTTCTATCGCATTCGCTGTTGGACCTTCTTTGTACATTTATGTTCTTTGATATAGCCATCCATAAATATATACAAATACGTAGAATAAACTAACCAATTGCTCCCATGCACTGGGGAAAGCCCTGGACTAAATCCGCAATTTTTGCCTTGTTAATGGAAATGTTGGCATAAAAGTTGGGCTTAAAACCTTCCAAGCCTGAGCACAAAGCTTAAGAACTATTTCGCACAAAGTCGACTTGTGCAAAAATATCTGCTTTTTCCAGTAATCTTAAATGTCCGCATAGCTCAAGAAATGCACTTCTTTTCATTCTAACGACGATGACGATAACCTGATAGTCGGTTTCCCGAAATGGTTGGGAACGTTCCTGTAAAAATAAGAACTTGTAGCTTAGTATACAGGTCGACAAGCATGCTTATTTTTGCCAACATAGATTGTTTGGAAAGGACTTGTGCAGATGCCAACAACAAAAAGTATTCCTTTCTTAACAATATCTTCTTTTTTATCAGTAACAACTGCCACTTTTGTAATCTATGCAAATAGTTTTTTATTTGAAGTGAATTTTGTATTATTTTAAGCTTCTTGGGTAAGGGGTTCCAGAGGTGGACAACAAGCTCGAGGAATTGGCGTTTAGTTATTAAGTTGCTATATTTCATATTAACTAGGTTAGACAAACGAGGCGATCTGGAAAACTGAAGCCGTTCCATTAGGTATTCGGGTTCTTGTGTTACAATAACTTTGTTAAGTAGTGTTAGGCATTTGATCTTACAGGGATAATTGTTTGGCAAATGCAGATATGTGCTCAACGTTTAACACCATACACATATCAAACAAAGTATATGCTCCAATACCATTGGCAACTAACCTCAATTTCATATTTGTGTATTCGTGCGGGCTAGGGGTTAAGAATATGTCCGAAGTAGGCATACCGGTCGTAGGAGGGACGTGCAACTCGATGGTTGATCTACGGATATGAAGTGGACGTGGGGATGTCATGACCAGGAAGTTACACAGGTCATACAAAATTGCTGCCATTAAAGTCGGGCGGTTACAACAACAACAACAGCTCCCATCAAGCTAAGCTCTGTCGCACAGGGACTTTTTATACAATTTCTTCATTTCGCTTCTAAAACCTCCAGCGAACCGAGTTACGAAGTTCTTACCATATACACCATATATTAAATACAAACATACATATGTACATATGCTTCCAAAAACCGCTTTTGTTAATAATTTTTTTTTTTTTCTTGAAACGCTCATGACTTTTGAAAATATTTTTGTAAATAAAAATATATGACTGCTTCGCTCAAAAATAATACATATATCTGTACTGTAATGTTTTCGAACGGTATTAGCACTTACTGCCAATGTAGAAGTATTACATATATGTAGAAGGCAGATCTAAAAAGATTGTCAACAGTCAATTCGAGAAAATTTGTTACGAAAGCGTGGCAGAGGATCATGATTGACAACGTTGCTGAGAGCTTTTTCTGGCGAGGAACTACAGATAAGAAGTGCATTAGGGCCTTCACTGTCGCCACTGCCATTCGTCGTAAGCGAAATACGTTTAATAGGTTTCTAGTTACATTTTTATAAAACCCGTGAGAAAAGAATCGACACACACCACCTCTTTGTTGATTTTAAAGCCGCTTTCGATAGCACGAAAAGGAGCTGCCTATATGCCGCTATGTCTGAATTTGGTTTCCCCGCAAAACTTATACGGCTTTGCAAAATGACATTGAGCAACACCACCTGCTCAGTCAGAATTGGGAAGGACCTCTCCGAGCCGTTTGAAACTAAACGAGGTTTCAGACAAGGTGACCCCCTATCGTGCGATTTCTTTAATTTGATGTTGGAGAAAATAATACAATCTGCAGAACTCAACCGCGCTGGAACAATATTCTATAAAAGCGTGCAACTGTTAGCATATGCTGACGACATTGACATTATCGGCCTTAACAACCCTGCCGTAACCTCTGCGTACTCCAAACTAGAAAAAGAAGCGGAAAAAATGGGTTTGGTGGTGAACGAAGGCAAAACGAAGTACATGCTGTCATCAAGCAAAGAGTCACCGCATTCGCGCCTTGGCACCCACGCCACTGCTGGCACCAAAAAGTTCGAAATAGTGAAGGACTTCGTTTACCTTGGATCCAGCTTAAACTCCAACAATAATGCCAGCCTAGAAATCCAACGAAGAATTGCTCTTGCAAATAAATGCTACTTTGGACTGAGTAGGCAATTGAAAAGTAAAGTCCTCTCTCGACGCACGAAAATCACACTCTACAAGTCACTCATCGCTCCCGTCCTGCTATATGGTGCAGAGGCGTGGACACTAACAACATCTGACGAGGCTGCATTGGGAGTATTCGAGAGAAAAGTTCTGAGAAAGATTTATGGGCCTCTACGCATTGGCGACGGCGAGTACCGAAGAAGATTTAATGACGAGTTGTATGAGCTTTACGCAGACGTCGACATAGTACAGCGCATTAAAACACAGCGGCTTCGCTGGCTAGGCCACGTCGTGCGAATGAACGAAGACGCTCCAGCCCAGAAGGTATACTTATCGGCACCCGCCGGTGGAATCAGAGGAAGAGGAAGACCACCACTCCGATGGAAGGACCAAGTGGAGACCGACCTGCGATCTCGTGGGGTCTCCAATTGGCGCCAGTTGGCGCAAAGAAGAAATGACTGGCGAGCTATGTTGGACGGTCAAAATCGCTCAGGCGGTTAGATGGCCATTTAAAGAAGAAGAAGTTACATTTTTATATTTATATTTAAATTCTATTTGCAGAAACTTTCGCTGAAAATGGAGGCAAGGAAGAGGACTTGGCGACAAAGCAGCTCCTATTTTTATATTTTAATTTATTGTTGTCCTATTCAGGAAAAAAATTTAATATTAAAAATGACTTTTTAAATGTATCAATAAAAAAACATATCCAAACCAAAGTAAATGTTTTAAACGCTCATTAATTTCGTCAAAAATACGTGTTTTTTAAGGATTTATAAAACGCTTATTATTAACCCGCCGTTACTCGCGCGGGGTGAAATTTTCACCCCACTACTTTAATTTTTTGTCATATCTTTGTTAATACTTGCACCAGGACCATGAATGCTCTAATAGCTTAAAGTTTTGGTGTCATTTATGGTAATCGTTTACGTGGGGTACCGAGCGCTAATACACAACCAAAAATGTTGAGATATGTATAAGGAGACGCGCTTTGGTCCCAGGAGTATGAATATAACTCCGCTGAACCAATATTTTTAGTAGTTTGCGAGATATTTGCAGTTAAAGTTCATAATTTGCTGTCATTTTCATGTGGTTGTTGTAATCACATTACCCTGTGAGAAGAGAGTGGCACGCGGAAGGACATCACCGTGGCGGTAGCCACGGCTATGGCAACCACCCGGAGTTGGAATGGCGTAGCCCAGGGTTATTTTTCGAATTGCGGCCGAAGGCCGCCTACGCGGTAAGGTTTTCTGCACATAAAAAACATGGATCGGGCCCCTAAACCCGGGCGGAAACGCGTCTTTTGATACCTCTCCCGACATTTTTGGACGCGTATTAGCGCTCAGTACCCCACGTAAACGATTACCTCATTTATTTACCAGTGCACGCTGATCAGTATCACTCTTACCGTTGGGCTAAACGGACCGATCAAAGTTTTGTTGGAGTGAATTTTTCACCCCGCGAGTAACCGCGTAAAAAACGAGTCAAACCGGTTTCTATACTAAAAATGTAAGGATTGTTCAAAGTTGAACTAAGTTTTGTGTTTTGCTTGTTTTATTAATAAATAATTTATGTTCATTGTACTTATTTCCTAAGAAAGGGAAATTTGTTTGTTAGTTACGCTAAATGAAATATCTGTTAAATTGAAGTCTTATTTTTTAAGTTTATGTACGTTCTTTTTATACCTAGTAGCGCTTCGCACACAAGGTATATTAACTTTATTCGCCTAACGGTAGTATGTAACGGCATAAACGAATCGAGATAGATATTGACTTATATATATCAAAATGTTCAGGAGGAAAAGAGAAATTGATTAAGCCATGTCCGTCCGTCCGTCTGTGAACACGATAACTTGAGTAAATCTTGAGATATCTCAATGAAATTTGGTATTCAGGTGCCTTTTTACTTATCTCTGAGCGCTATTGAAAATAGGCAAAATCGGTTAAAAGCCACGCCCACTTTCTATACATATAATATTTTCGAAAATACAAAAAGAGTAATTATTCAGTATATAATACAACTATATGGATAAAATTTGGTGTCTACTTTAGCGTTAAGGCAAAAAATAAATTTTTGAAGAAATTTTTAAAAAGGGGCGTGACACCGCCCACTTTTGATTAAGTCAAATTTGGAAATATTATTAGTCATAAATCAAAAACTGCTCAAGATAGCAAAATAAAATTCAGCACACATATTTATATTAATACAGGCAATATTTCGAAAAAAAATTAGCGAAATCGGTTTAGGTCCACGCCCAATTTTATACGAAAGATTTTGAAAAGGATCATAGATATATTGAATATGCTATAACTTTGCTTAAACTAGCTGTTTATCATTTTTATTTCACCTCTAAGTGTTCGTGGGCAAAGAAAGTCGAAAGCACAAAATTTTTGGAAAATGGGCGTGGCCCTGCCCCTTTATGGGGGACTATTCCATAAAACTTTCCATGCCATAACTCCGGTAAAAATTTACTTACTGTAACGATATTTACAAAAAGTGTTCAACATATAAAGCTAACTCTTTGCTGTAAAAATAAACAAAATCGGTGAACGGACACGCCCATAATTGTACAAGTTATATAAATAAGATTTCACACACATAATAAGCTGTTTAAGCAAAACTAAACTGTATACAAATTTTGAGGATTTTGGTGAAGTAGGCGTGGCGCCGCCCACTTTTTAGCATAAAAGCTCTGCTATTTTCAAAAGCGATTGCTTGGAATTTCAAGAATGTATTTCAATGAAATTTTGTGAGGTACTTTCCAATAGTATGTAGTATACTCCTGGCAAAAATTACGCAAATCGAATAACAAACAAGCAAGATTTACGCGCAAGTAATTAACACCCTACTGCCTTTTTTTTATTAATTTTTTTTATTTTCATACCTTTCATGAACATGAGCAAACCTATTTATATTTTGTTATTTAGTGATAATTTAATTTACCGCTCACCACAGAAGTTTTTTTTTTATTCTAAAACAATCAGTTGCCTTTATAACAACTTTTACGGTATCAAAATAGACCTGAGTAAATTGGGATACCAAAACATATCACTACTAGGTATTTAATGTTCGGTTACACCCGAACTTAGACTTCCTTACTAGTTATTTATAAAATTATTCAACAAAAAAAGTTTCCTTTTATAAAATAAACTATTAGTCGTTATATTTATGACCTCATGTTATTACATACACGGTTGTGAATTTGTAGTTATTTACACTCCCAAGATATGATACATTTTAGCTTGGGGTGAAAACTCACCCGGCGCGAGTAACCGCGTCCTAAAACAAGTGCGCGAGTAACGGCGGGTTAAGAAATCATTATCGTTTAAGCACTTGAGCTAAATTAAAGGTCATACATTGGAGTAAACCTAAACATCGTGTATTTATTTTTCTTAGTGGCGCAGTCGGTCGGATCTGTGAAAAAGATCCTTAAAACGAACCACAAACGTTCCAATTACAGATATTAAAACATACAAAAACTGATGTCTTACGTGAATTAAAAATAAAAATTATCAGAGATGTGAAATAAATATAATAATGAACAAAAGTGTTTTCTAACCTAAGCTGTTAAACAAGCTTAAAATAAAATAAGCGAAAAGAAAAATATTAATATAAAACAAAAATACCGTTTCTTAATTTTCGTGAATTTTGTGTTGGTATTATTCTATTTGAATTTCAGTCTGTTGAAGTAATCTGGCAATCCGAACATTTGTTATACATTTTCAGCTTATCATGAATCCACTTTTTCCTATATTCTTATAATCAGTAGCTAAAGTAAACTCAGGTCGATGAGACTTTAATTGTAATAAACTTCTTTTTTTAATATATATCTGTCCAGGTGGCCCAGGTGGACCACAGACGCGGAGTAAAAGGAAAGCAGAAGATAAGGAACAGGTTAAAGGAGAAAGTTCATCATCAGACACCGAGGACTTCTTCGAGGATACTTTTCAAAAAGAAGAAGATATCAAAGTTGAGCGAGATCCCCGTGCACAGGTAGTAAGTAAGTTACTAGACATGGCAAGTGGGCTGTATGCGATTGAAAAGCTCGATGAACGAAACTAGGATTCATGGTGTGTCCAAATGCGTAGTGTGCTCATCCATTCGGATCAGTGGAAAGTCGTGTCTGGTAAATTGGTGCGGACTGAAGAAAACTCCGCAGAGTGGGATACGTTAGATGAGAAAGCGCTCGCAGCAATATTTTTGTCTGTCAAACCAACACAATTTAACCACATTACAAATTCGAAAGAAGCGTGGCAAAAGTTAGAGTCAATTTATAAGCCCAAAGGCACTGCTAGAAAGGTTACCCTTTACAAAAGTTGATTGAATCTCCGTTTGTCGGATGATGCTAGGTTAGGTTAGGTTAGGGTGGCTGCCCCTCTGCCTCACAGAGGGGCGCACTTAGGCCGGATGGCCCATTGTGATACCACTTAGGGGGGTTTATTCCCTGCTTCCCTTATACACTCATGAGATTGAGCCACCCTGTCCGCTTGATAAAGCGCAGAATGTCTCCGGTTTCGACGGAGCTTAGGTCAGCTAAGCTGGCAAATTGAAAAGCCCCTAGGCACTCCAGCCGGGTCCTGGCTAGAGCGGGGCAGCTGCAGATGAAGTGCTCGACATTTTCTATCTCTTCCTCGTCTCTGCAGCTGCGACAGAAGTCGTTTGAGGGGACCCCCATGCGTTTGGCATGTGTTCCCATTAGGCAGTGCCCTGTGAGCACCCCAATCAGGGGGCCTAAGATTGAGTATGGACTCGGTCCGTTTCTTACAGATGCAGGGCCAGGTTTGCCTGGACACCTCGCAAGTCGTCTCCCGTGTCCATCTAGAGTTTGCTTTTTCTTCGAATTCGCGTAGGAGCCAGAGCTTAGTCATGGCTAGAGGGGGGGAGGTATTCCTAGTTCGGTTCACCTCAGATTGCTCCGTGGCCTTCCTAGCTAGCTCGTCAGCAGCGCAGTTTCCAGGAATGTCGCTGTGGCCTGGAACCCATATCACTGTTGTGGAGCATTTCGAGGCCAGTTCATTTAGTGAGTGCCTACAGTCGAGTGCTACCTTCGAAGAGGTGTTGCTGCTCTGAAGGGCTTTGATCGCTGCTTGGCTGTCGCAGTTTATGGATACTGACGTGCAGTTCTTCGAGAGCAGCCAGCGTGCAGCTTCCTCTATGGCTGTAAGTTCAGCCTGGAATACGCTGCAGTGGCTAGGTAGCCCTATGCATAGGGAAAGTGAAAGATCTTCCGAGTAGACTCCGCTGCCGACCTTGCCGTCGAGCTTTGAGACGTCTGTGAAGATTGAGGTTGAATGTGGGTTTAGAATATTCACGTTATCCCATTCGTGCCTCTCAGGGATTCTGATGGAGAACAACGTGTTTGGGTCATAGCCGATAGGTGTGGTGTAATCTACTACCTTCAGTTTATTTGGTATGGTCTCCAGGATGCTAGCGTGTCCAAATCTGGTGTCGCTCCAGCGCTGAACTGCGTTCATTCGAACAGCGCTATGGCTCAACTGGAGTTTTCCATACAGGTCAACCGGCAAGAGGTTGAGCATGACCTCCAAGGCTTTTGTGGGCGTCGATGGAAGCGCCCCCGTCATAAGCATCGCCGCTGACCGCTGTACTCTGCCCATCTTGCTTATGTTGTTGTTGCGCTCGAGTGCTGGCCACCACACAGCAACGCCATAGAAAAGGATGGGTCTGACTACAGCGATGTACAGCCAGTGCATAATTCTAGGGTTTAGGCCCCATCTCTTCCCTACCGCGGCCTTGGATGAATATAGGGCCGTGATAGCCTTCCTCGATCTGTCCTCAACATGCTTATTCCAGTTGAGTTTGCTATCTAAGATCACGCCGAGGTACTCGACCTCCTGAGAAAGTGTGAGCCTGACTCGATTCAGGCGTGGTGGTACAAAAGTTGGTATTTTGTACTTCCTAGTGAACAGAATCATTTCCGTTTTAGAGGGATTAACACTAAGGCCGCTCTCCAGGGCCCAGTCCTCCACGAGGTTCAAGGCTGTCTGGAGTAGCTCACTTAGAGACTGGAGATGCTTACCAGTCGCCGTCAGAGCGATGTCATCGGCGTAGGCAATAATTTGACAGCCAGTGTTTTCAAGCTTCAGAAGTAGGGTGTTAACTGTTAGGTTCCACAGAAGAGGTGATAGAACTCCTCCTTGAGGAGTGCCCCTGGATGCGTAACGCACTATTGAGGCCTCTCCTAGATTTGCTTGGATAGTTCTCCTTGACAGTAGCTGTCTAACGAATTCTACCAGCGGTGGGTCTAGTCCCATTCTTCGAAGGGACTCGATGACCGCTAGAGGATGTACGTTATTAAAGGCTCCTTCAATGTCGAGAAAAATGCCCAGGGTGAATTCCTTGAGGGCAAGTCCTTTTTCTATCTTTGTGGTGATAGCATGGAGTCCACGGACTTGCCCTTAGAGTATGCATGCTGAGCTGTCGATAGGCTTGGTAAACGCAGATTATTCCTTATGTGTGCGTCCAGTATTCTTTCCAGAACCTTGAGAAGAAAAGATGTTAGGCTTATAGGCCTGAGGTCTTGTGGCTTCGAGTGTGAAGCTCTGCCTCCTTTGGGAATGAAGACTATCTTCGCCTCGGTCCATCTTTGTGGAACGTGGCATAGCCTTAGACATGCTGTGTAGATTTTAGACAGCATGGGCGAGAGAATCTCGCTCGCCATTTGAAGTTCGGCGGGAAATATGTTATCGGGTCCCGGAGATTTAAAGGGGTCGAAAGTTTTGATAGCCCATTCGACTTCTTGAGGATTAATCAGCTTCCATGTGGAGTGATAGTATCCGTCGTTGTTGTCGGCTGATGGTGGCTCCTTGGAACAGCCAGGAAAGTGCGTGTCCATTAGGAGTTCGACCATTTCGCTACTAGATGTTGTCCAATCTCCATCTGGTTTTTGAATGTAACCTGTCACGTTAGGGCTTTTCGAGAGAACTTTACGCAATCTATTGGCCTCCGAGTTTGATTCGATGTTGGTACAGAAGTCCCGCCACGAATCTCTCTGGGCTTGGTTGACTGCTTTCTTGAAAGTTTTTAAGGCTTGTTTATATTCTTGTCAAGAACCGGTCCGCTTAGCTTGATTAAAAAGCCTCCTGCTGTCTTTCCTTAGCTGAGAAATCTCAGAGCTCCACCATGGTGGTCTCTTCTTATTACTCGGTCTGGTAAGAGGACAGGAGGCGTTGAAAGCAGCATTACAGGACTCTGTGATCACGTCTACTGCTTCATCAATTTTAGACGATGAGTCGAGCTCACCGATCGAAGCTAACTTGTCATCAGAGAATAAGTGCGCTTCATCAGATCTTAGCGGTAGGCTGAACTTACCGTGAGAAGCTTTATTGTGGAGCGAATGCGATAGAGCGATCTTAAAGACCTCCCAGTTTGTTCGCTTCCTATTTCTGTAAGCTGCAGTAGTGGGCGGCCTCACGAGGAGACAGAAACATATGTACCTATGGTCAGAGAGGGAATTGTCTCTTGACACGTGCCAGTTCTCAATTTGGCCCACTAGCGGGTCGGAGACCAGCGTAATGTCAAGTACTTCTTTCCTATTTGCGGTAACGAAAGTTGGTTCGTTTCCAGAGTTACTTATATTTAAATTATTGGATAGAATAAAGTCTAAAAGGCACTCACCTCTAGGGTTAGTGTCCGTAGAACCCCATACTTCATGATGTGAATTGGCGTCAGCTCCTATTATAATCGGCAGCCTCCGTTGGTTTGCCTCCTTCACTGCGTTGCTTAAGCAGTTAGTTGGAAATTGTTGGGCCTCATGCGCCATGTAGGCAGCAATTAGCCAGATTCGCTTGCCTTCCAGTTCTAGGCTGATGCTCACAGTATCTGCGTCACTGAAATTTGAAAAAAAAAAGTAAGAGAGAGTCTTCTTTATAAGAATACATGCTCTGGTCCTACCTGTAACTGGGGCCTTGACCACCTGGTAGGCATCAGAGTGTAGTCCACAGACCTTGTTCTGAACGATCCAAGGTTCCTGGATAAGTACGAGTTCCTCTGCTTTTTCGCTGAGGCGCAGAAGAAGGGCAGCCGAAGCTGCCTTGGAGTGATGCAGGTGATGCTAATATGCCACAAAAAACCATAGCCTCAAAAAACCATTACCATTGATCGAACTAACCGTTGATAATGAAAAGCTCTTAGCATTAATAGATACAGGTGCCACTACCACTACCACTTACCAAAATATGAAAGATTCCCCCTTATGCAAAATATTAATTTAACTTCACTAAATAATAGCACATTTATAACACAAGAAATTATCACAAATGTCCCAGTAGAATTTAACGTAAATTAGTAGATTTTAAAGCAAAACATTTTAATGCAATTATCGGGCAAAATATATTGACTCCAATGCGTAGTGTTATAGACATGTATAACAAAACGATAACATTTAATAATAATAAAATTAATTTCTATCAGCCAACCGCTTTTCCGTTTAACGAGGTCCATGTTTTAGAGGAAATCGATATTGATAAGCAAGTCCTTAATAGTTTATTCCATGGTCTAAATTTGCAAGAAAAGTAAATTTTGGAAAACATCCTTGAATCCTATCAGGATCTTATTTATGTAGAAGGGCAAAACCTCACTAGCACAAGTAAAATAGTACACGAAATAAAAACTACATCCGAAAGACCGGTATATTCGAAAATGTACCGCTATCCACAAATCCACGAGCAGGAAATCTGTAGGCAAATTAATGACATGCTCAAACAAAGTATAATACAAGAAAGCAATTCGCCCTATAATAGCCCGTTATGGGCTGTTCCCAAGAAACTCGACAGTTCTGGTGAAAAGAAGTGGCGGATTGTGGTCGACTATAGAGCCTTAAATAACATTACGGTCGATGACAAGTTTCCTATACCCAATATAGAAAATATATTGGATAAGTTAGGCCGGGCACAGTATTTCACCAAATTCTTGTTAAACAAGAAGACCGGTTGAAAACCGCCTTTTTTACTCCGTATGGACATTTCGAGTTCATCCGCATGGCATTCGGACTCAAAAATGCGCCGGCCACTTTTCAACGACTTATTAACAACATCTTACGAGACCTAATTAATAAAATATGCGTTGTCTATTTAGATGACATTTTAATTTTCTCAACAAGCCTACAAGAGCACATTACCGATATAAATCGAGTGCTTACAAAGCTTCGTGAAGCTAATTTGAAAATTCAAATTAATAAATGCAAGTTTTTCGCTAAAGAGACTCTTTGCCTGGGTCATATCTTAACACCCGAAGGAGTTAAGCCTAATACTACTAAAGTGGATCAAATATTAAAGTTAGAGCTACCAAAATCAGTGAAACAGATAAAATAATTTCTCAGCGTTACTGGTTACTACCGCAAGTTTATGAAAGATTTTTCAAAGGTAGCTTATCCGATGATAAGTTACCTCAAGAAAGGAGTCAAACTAAACTTAAATGACCCTAATTACATAAATTCATTCCAAAAACTTAAAAATATAATAACAGAGTCGCCGGTACGTAAGTACCCAGATTTTAACCAAGAATTTCAATTTGTAACCGATGCAAGTTTGGACGCTCTTGGAGCCGTTTTACAACAGAATGGTCACCCAATATGCTACGCAAGTAGAACTCTAAGCGAGCACGAAAAAAATTATTCGGCAACTGAAAGAGAACTACTAGCAATAGTTTGAGCTACGAGCTATTTTAGACCATACTTGTACGGAACCAAATTTGAAATTCTATCTGACCACCAGCCTTTGAAATGGCTATTCGTTAAATCGCATGGAAAAATGAGCCCAAGGCTTCATCGCTGGCTCATCAAACTAAGCGAATCTTATAAATACAAGGTGGCGCAAAAGTAATCTTCCTATCAGAAAATGCTATAAATTTTGCGATTGGCCCCTAAAATCAATTCTGTTTTGACATTTGTGTAGTAAGCACATGCAAAATACACCTTAATAAACAATGTTACGCTACACTGCTCCAGAACGCGGAATATTGCTGACTTGAAGAGGAAGATGATTTTTCATCAAAAATAATCAGGAGTGATGAGGCCCATTTCCATCTTAGCGGGTACGTAAATAAGCAAAATTCTCGCTTCTGGGGCACTGAAAATCCGCGTGTAACCCACGAAGAGCCATTACACCCGCTCAAAGTCACTGTATGGTGTGCTGTTTTCGCTGGAGGAGTCATCGGACCTTTGGTCGCGGACCAAACGGTTACTGTGAATGGTGAGCGCTACAGAGCAATGATCAACGAGTTCTTTTTGCCGCAACTTGATGAATTGGGATTGGAAAACATGTGGTTCCAACAAGACGGTGCAACAACACACACTGCACGTGCCACAACCGATATGCTAAAGGATGCATTTCCCGGGCGCCTAATCTCCCGTTTTGGCGATTTGCATTGGCCAACAAGATCGCCTGATTTGACCGCTCCAGACTTCTTTTTGTGGGGCTTTTTGAAGTCGCGGGTCTATGTCAACAAGCCTCAGACTCTTGCAGCTCTTAAAGACAATATCCGTCAAGAATAAGAGGACCTATCGCTGCCAAAGTGATGGAAAATGCCATAAAAAGGGCTCAAATGACAATCAACTGTAGCGGCGGCCATTTACACGGCATCATATTCTCGACTTGATGTAAAAAAAATTAAAAGACCAAATAAAAATAATCCACAAGAAGAATCAAAGTTTTTCATTTTTTTTTTAATTACAGCCAAAAAACATCGGTAGATTACTTTTGCGCCACCCTGTAAAAATGAATGTGTGTCTGTGTGTCCTTTATGGGCGTCCAAAGTACTCAACCGATTTTTATGAAATTTTCACAGTATATTCTTGAGATCATGGGTTAAAGCATAGGCTATATTAATTTTTGGAAAAGTGGGCAGTGCCACGCCCCCAGGCTATATAAAACTACAATTCTTCATAACTCTGAACATATTTGGTCTAAATTAATGATTTTTGGATATGTGTGTCCTTTGGTCAAGATTTATGTAATTTTGGAAAAGTGGGCGGTGCCACGCCCACATTTTTTGTGTTTTGTTTGTACTTCAATAATGTCCAAAGTTTATGGTCGATCTCTTTTAAACTTTCAAGATTGGCTCAGAAGATTGTTGTGTATGATTTAGGCTATATCAATTTTTGGAAAAGTAGGCGGTGCCACGCCCCCAGGCTATATAAAAATTAAATTCTTCATAGCTCTGAACATATTTGGTCTAAATTAATGATTTCTGGATATGTGTGTCCTTTAGTCACGATTTATGTAATTTTGGAAAAGTGGGCGGTGCCACGCCCACATTTTTTGTGTTTTGTTTGTACTTAAATAAGTTCAAAGTTTATGGTCGATCTTCTCCAAATTTCCAGATTGGTTCAGAAGATTGTTGTGCCACGCCCCCTGGCTATATAAAATTTAAATCATCATAACTTTGAATATTTTTGGTCTAAACGAATGATTTTTGGATATGTGTGTTCCTTGGTCAAGAATTATATAATTTGGGAAATGTGGGCCGTGCCACGCCCACATTTTTTGTATTCAGTGCTTTGTTTGTACTTCAATAATGTCCAAAGTTTATGGTTGATCTGTTTTAAACTTTTCCAATACGTTAAAATCTTCGTTGGGTACGACATACATAGGCTACATTTGTAAATTCTTTGGAAAAGTGGGCAGTTCCAGGACCACAAGCTAAGTAATATTTCAATTCGTTATATCCCTGAATGTATTTGCTTTAGTGACATTTTAACGTTCTTAAATCTTAACAAAGCACTTAATTGTTTTTGTTTGTTATTGCCGTTCATACATATCCAGAGTATTATAGGTAGATATAGGATATAATTAAATAAGTACTAACTATACATCTGCTTAGCAGCGCATAATGGTTTTTGTCATACCCATTGAGTTCAAAAGATCCGTTTTTTGAGTTGGACATCCAAAAAATTTATTTGTTTATACCAAAGACTTTAGAGCCAGAAACATTGTATATCCTAAAGCACTGCAATAAATGGAATGTTAAAAGTTAAAGAAAAATATTTGAAAATGTATTTCTAGGGAAGTCACTGGTCAGGCAGAACAACGTCTGCCGGGTCTGCTAGTTTAATATAAACGTCAACTATATTAAAGGAAAAGAAAATATAGTGGCTGACTTTCTAAGCAGAATCAATGCAGATACTAACGAAATAAATCTAATAAGTGCTTCTACAAGCTCTTTATATAATAATCAAGCTGATGATCTGGACACCATTCACTCACAAATGGAAGATTTACACGATCATATTCCCATTCTAGAAACTGTTGTGAATAGGTTTAAAACTCAGATTATTTTGGTAAATAATAAAAACAAAGTCTTAGAATTCAAGCACAAAAATAAAAAGATTTATATAAGTTTTTCTGACTTAGAAAATAGTTTGGAAACTATTTTGAAAGAGCATATCGTTAAGGGAAAAATAGGTATATATACGGAGCTAGACGATAATCAATACAACATTTTACAAAATAAAATAATAGAACTATTCGGAGGGTTCAAAAATGTTAAATTTGTCTCCGTTGTTTATACCATGCAAAAGATATCTATACAGAGGAAGAAGCTTACAAACAAATCCATAATTATCATAAATACGAAACTGGGCATACTGGCATTAATGAAAATTATCTAGGCCTAAAGAAACTAATCTACTTTCCAAATTTGAAAACTTTAATACAAAAATATATAAACAACTGCTCTACATGTACTAAATCAAAGTTCGATCGTAATCCTATTAAAGCCAAGTTTCACTTAACTGAAACCCCTACTGATATAAAGCAAATAATACACATGGATGTCTACACTAACTCAAAATCAAACTTTTTGACATTCATTGATCGTTTTTCAAAATTTTCTGCTGCTTATTATTTAGAAGACAGAACCAGTCAAACTGTTATTGAAAAAATTAGGCTTTTCAAATCGCAAAAAGGGCATTTCCAAAAACTCATTTGTGACAACGAGTTCAAATGCATAAATATACAATAATATCTAAAAAATGAAAATATAACTCTTCATCTTACAAAAGCAAATAACCACACTGGCAATGCTGATATTGAGCGATTGCACAATACAATCTCAGAAAAAATTAGAGTACTTACTGTTGAGCAGAATACCCTTAGTATAAAAGAAAAAATGAGTAAAGCTATAGAATATTACAATAACATTTACCACTCTGTTACGAAGGAAAAACCAATAACTATTGAATTTGGAAATTGTGACAAGAAAACAATTTATGAACACATACTACAAACGAAACAAAAATATATCACTAAAAGAAACAAAACCAGAGAAAACTATGTAGAACAAAGAACTGATGGTTATATTAAGAATTATAAAGCTCTACGACATAAAGAGCAACCCAAATATAAAAGCTCTAAGCTTAACAATATTCATACTTTAAATATTAAAAGAAAGTTCAAATATGACAAATTTGTTCAAAACAATACTGAATTAAAAACTGTAAATAATAAACAAAAAAAAACAAAGCATTAATTAGTAAAATAGAATTTAAGATATATCTTCAATTCTAACGATGGAGAAGTTATGTCCATATTGTACCCACTTACTCTATTTTTAATATTTTATGTACATGAACATTTACATACCTTTATACTTTCACTCTCCTAAACTCTTTGTGTTCCTATTTCGTAAGTTCCTTATATACTCCTTTTTTTGACTGCAGTATTTGACTTTCAAATACCCTTTGAATTAAAACACACTCTCAACTTCTAACTTACTTAAGTTTTTGATTCATAAGCAAACAGACGTGTAACCTTTTATTCGGAATATTAATAAATCTATTTACAAATACACATACATATGTATTCAAATACTAGTGTTTTCTTTACTCGCGCGGAGACCAAAAGTCAAAAACCAATGTTAAATCAAAGAACGTGAAGCACAAAGAAGGTCCAACGCAACGAATAGTGGAAAACATTAAACCAGGACCGGCCAAGAGCTGCACATTGTGCACTTTGAGTTCATATTTTCACACCGACGTGAACGATGTGTGAGCACGAAATTTAGCTTTCGCTTGTCAGTCGCTGTTCAACTATCAATGAAGCAAGACTATGTCGCATGACTATCAACAAGCAACAGTCATGACAAACTTATTTTTGCGCATACAATAAAAATATGTTGCAATGCGTGCTATGCGACCGAAATTTTACGTCCAATGTACGTTTTGTTTTGTTTTTTATTTTGTTTTGTTTTCTTTTCTTTTCTTTTCTTTTCCTTTCTTTACTTTTCTTTTCCTTTCCTCTCTTTTCTTTTGTTTTCTTTTCTTTTCTTTTCTTTTCTATTGTTTTCTTTTCTTTTCTTTTCTTTCCTATCCTTCCTTTTCCTTTCATTCTCATTCTTTTCTTACCTTTCCTTACATTTTCTTCCTTAATGTGTTTCATTTTCCTTTCCTTTGTTTTCCTTTTCAAAGATGTTTACACATCAATTAAAAATGTCTAAAAATCAAAATGAGATTATGGTTTGATGCGAAATCAAATAATAAAGTTTCGCTTGGATGTAAGTACAGTGGTGAATTACCTACCATCGGTTTGACAGCTTCCACTTACATTCGCTGTTGGTCCTTCTTTGTACATATACGTTCTTTGGTTAAATGCTATCACTGCCATAGCATTCGATCAAAAAGAAACGAAAGAACTAAACGAAAGCTCATATTATGCACAAGCCTTAGCAATTGTCTGTAATAGTAATTATAATTGCGAAAGCCGGTTTGAGGGGATCGTAGATAGCGGAGCAACGCCACACATGTGCAACAACAAAGATCTATTTGTTTCGATGCAGAGCAAAAGGTATCGATACCAGGTAACCAAATCGTAACAGTAGTAGGAAAGGGAGAGGTAAAGTTGACAACAAATCATGGCAATTTGCTCCTCAAAAATACATTGTATGCTCCCACTTTCCAACATAATTTTTTCTCAAATGATAATACTAACCACCTTTTTGTCTGCTCAACCGAGCCTACTCTTCTAACACCCATATCCCTCTGGTCCACAACTGTCAAAGCCGCTAGGTTTCTAGGACTTCCGTTAGAAGAGTTTGATGATATTACTGGGTAAGATACTGACTACCTAGGTAGGGCTAAGTAGCGCTACAACAACAACAACATATCGTAATGGATAAATATGAAAACCAGTGGAGAGCAGCCATGAAACAAGAAATCGACTCTTTGGTTATGAATGAATCATGGTCATTGGCAGACCTTCCACCAAATCAGAAAGCTATTGCATGTAAATGGGTGTTTGATGTAAAATCAGATAAATAGGGAAACATCGAACGCTTTAAGGCGAGATTAGTGGCGAAAGGGTGCTGCCAAACATATGGAGTGAATTATAAAGAGACATTCTCGCCGGTTATTATATATGCAGCATTAAGAATGTTGTTTGCTTTGGCAGCTACAAATAAAATGCATCTGTACCAGTTAGATATTACGACAGCTTATCTTAACAGTTACTTAAACGAAGAATGCTACATGCAGCAACCTGAAGGGTTTGTGGATGAAAAATATCCATATCGAGTTTTGCGCCTACATAAAGAAATATACGGACTAAAACAGTCTGCGCTCGAATGGAATTTTACTCTTGATGCAGCTCTCAATAAAATCTGTTTTACAGCATGCAAGAACGAGCAGTGTGTATACATACGAAATATTGCAGGCATGTTGTGTTTTATTGCACTGTATGTAGACGATATAATGGTAGGTAGTGAAAGCTTAGAAGGCATCAATACATTTAGTGCCGGACTGGCTTAAGAGTTTAAGCTTGTCGATAAAGGACCGATTTCCTATTTCCTTGGCTGGGAGATAGAGAGGTGTGGAATCACCGGCGCGATAACAGTATGTCAATCAAAATATATACGCACTCTACTCGAACAATATAACATGGTCAATTGTCGTCCGGTATCAACTAATTTAGATCCAGGGTATAAGGTGACCGAAATTGATGAGCCCGATGTAGACTGCATACTTGCAATTAATTGGCGAGCCCTGATATTCAACATTCCGTGAGCAAATTGGCACAATATAACTCAAAGCCAACGAGTAAACATGAAGTTGGTGCCAAACATATATTACGCTACTTGGCAAAAACAATCAATTTAAAACTACGATATGATGGTGACGTGAAACCAATAGAAGGCTATACCGACGACGATTGGGCCGGCGATACCAAAGATAAAAAATCATATTCTGGGTTCGTGTTTCTGATGGGTGGCAGACCGCAGTTGCACTGAGTACAACTGAAGCAGAGTACTATCCACTATCAACAGCAGTAAAGAGGGTATTTATCTAACACGCCTTCTTGAAGAAATTGGCGAATATCCGAGAGATAAGCCTATCCTTATAAAATGCGACAACTTAAGTGCTCAGCAGCTAGCGAAAAATCCAGTCTTCCGATCGCGTACTATACGTTATCATCATGTGCGTGACGAAATAAATAAGGGAACCGTTGAACTAGCTTATATAGCCACTGACGACATGGTTGCAGACGTACTCACCAAAAACTTATCAAAGGATAAACACTTTAAATTTGTAGACCGACTGGGTCTTTCTTGATTTATCTATTTTCTGAAAATGTTAAATATGTATTCGTGTTGAGAGGAAATGTTGAAGTAATCTGGCAACCCGAACACATGTTATACACTTTCAGCTTATCATGTATTCCACTCTTTCCTATATTCTTATAATCAGTAGCTAAAGTAAACTCAGGTCGATGAGACTTTAATTGTAATAAACTTCTTGCTTTAATATATATCTGTACGACTTTTATTCCACGGTTACAATAAAAAGGACCTCTAAAACCGCAACACAGTTGACTTTCAAATGACCTTGATCTCAAACCAAAAAAAACACTAATTTGGCGTGCAACTTAGAAAGTAAGAGAAGAAGTTTAAACTTTAAAGAAAAATTTAAGAGTGACATTTCATTTAACAGTCAAATACAAATAGTGCAAGCAAAAACTGAAAACTAAATAAAAGTAACAAATGAGTGCATAAACAACAACAACATTATTGTGTGCTAAACTTTTGAAAACTACCTGCATTGTTGTTTGTGTTGTATATTACAAACGTGAGAAACAAAAACTATTTAATTTTGTTTGCATTTTGTTGTTACATATAACAAACACATATTCGATGCGATGAGAGATTTAAATACTCCACACATTCTAATATAAAACGAGAAATAGATGGACTTAAATAAAGAGTTAGAAAATTTAAATGAGTACTTAAGAAAATTAGACATCAACGCTAAAACAAAAACAACAAACATGGCCGAAGCACAGCAAATAAGAGAGCTTGTGATGCAAAACACTTAGCACTGTATGTCGATAGCATTGATTCTATAATGCCTGTGGTTGCACCAACGCAACCGGCTGAGCAAGCATTTTATTTCAACTGCATATTACGAACTTTACGAGGGACAGCTTTGGACGTAAAACCAATTATTCTAAAAACGGCAACAGGTAAAGTTTTTCTAGATAAAGTACAGAAAATAATTGCATTTACTAAACATAATTTAAAATTCTATGTGCATAACTTTTCTGAAAGTTACGAAGGACTTTTGGGTGAATGACTGAATGCGAAAATTAATTTTCAAAATTTGAATATTCATTTAAGCGGAAAGCTTTATTCATTTTGTAATAATAATAATTCTGCAGATCACTTTAGCAGTAATTTAAATGTTACGAATGATGACAAAGATTAAACTGAATATAGATTAAGCCACTTAAATATTGAGGAACATAAAGAGGTCAAAAGCTTGTTGGCAATATTTAACCACATTTTTTTTAAGGAAGGAAATCAGCTAACGTTCACCCACAAAATAAAACATAAAATCAAAACCGTGCACGAAGACCCTACCTATGTAAAGTCTTACCGATATCCGGAAGTAGACAGGCAAATAGCGGAAATGCTTAAGCAAAAGATTACACTGTCTTACAAAGATTTTGCACCAAAGCTGATATATTTTTTTTCGTGCTCAAAGCATCGAAAAACATAGAAAAATGTGAAAAAAGGGGGTTACCGGATAAATTTTTAGTTATTTCAATTTGACCGTTTTTTCGGATTATCTTCTTTGGTACATCTGCTATTCTTTTTTCTTCAAAAGGGAAGATTTTGCGCAAATTTTATGCTATCGGTCACTTTTTTTGACTTCCCCATTTAAAAGATATCGTCGAAAATGTCAATAATCAAATTTAACGAAAACCTCATTTTCGTTATATATACCGAACTTTGACGTCAGAAATCTATAGAACACGACCAATTTTTTCCCTCCTATCTTGTAAGAAATTTTATAGCAAAAATTTCGGTATATATAGATCTTGAAAAATAGGCAAACTAATTGGCAATTTCGGCTTTTACAAAAAAAGGGCAAGTTCAGAAAAAATGAGAATTTTTTCTAAAATACAGTTTTATTGTCTTTTCACGTAGTATAACTTCGTATTCTTTCTATCACAAGTTATTTGATCAAATCATACATCCTTTATATTACTCCGACATTTCCTGAAAGTGTATCTTAGATTTCGATTTGCGCTTTTCCTCCTTGTCATTTTCTGACAGTGCCAAGAACCAGACATACTCCCCCATCATACGACTCGTGCATTTCCTTTTGAGTCTGGTCTCGATCACTTTGATCACCAAGGTTTTTTGGAAAAAAATCAAGATGTGAGTTGAGAAAATGTAGTTTCAATAGTTAAGTTCGAAAGCATATTGAGTTCCGTACCATGAAAGCAGGCAAGAAACCATTGAAATTGAGTGGAGTTGCTAATTGTACTACGTAAGTGCCAACGTCATAGAAAACCAAATGTGTGTCACTATGCTATTACATGGTTTCCTGAGCTTTCATTGTAGTACGCATTGTGGTACAGACACCATATGTCTGTCTTAGGTATTACACTTAATTTTTATTTTTATTTAACTCTGTATTATCTTTCTTGGGTTTCGCCAATACTCGATTTTGGCACCTCAAAAATCAGAGATGTTAATAGGCATATACAGCTGATTTTAGTAAACAAAGAAATGGTTGTGTCCAGTCCTAGACTTACATTGCAAAATTCATTCAATGAGTGGGGGCTTTTGATTAAAATATGAAAATTGTGAACAGGAAAATTAAAAAAATGTTATCTTATCTAATAACAAATATTATGAATTTTGAAAGAAACGAAGTTATACTACGTGAAAAGACAATAAAACTGTATTTTAGAAAAAACTCTAATTTTTTCTGAACTTGCCCTTTTTTGTAAAGGCCGAAATTGCCAATTAGTTTGCCTATTTTTCAAGATCTATACATACCGAAATTTTTGCTATAAAATTTCTTACAAGATAGGAGCGAAAAAATTGGTCGTGTCTTAAGCGGTTCTATAGATTTCTGACGTCAAAGCTCGGTATATATAACGAAAATGAGGTTTTCGTTAAATTTGATTGTTGACATTTTCGACGATATCTTTTAAATGGGGAAGTCAAAAAAAGTGAGCGATAGCATAAAATTTTCGCAAAATCTCCCTTTTGAATAAAAGTAAAGATTGTCGATATAGCAGATGAACCAAAGAAGATAATTAGGTTTGAATGTGAGAAAACAGGGATAAATTTTGCAAATTTTTCAAAAAACAGTCAAATTGAAATAACTCAGAGTTTCTCCGGTTTACCCCCCACTTTTTTCACATTTTTCTATGTTTTTCGATGCTTTGAGGAGGAAGAAAAATATCTCAGCTTTGGTGCAAAATAATTTTTAAAATTTTGTAAGACCGTGTTATTTGCGATAGCGATTCTCCGTACTCTGCACCACTATGGGTTGTGTCTAAAAATCCGGATCAATCAGGGAAAGGGACATGGAGAATAGTTTCGACTTTCGTAAGTTAAACACAATAACAATAGACGATAGGTACCCCATCCCGAACATGGATGAAATCTTGGACAAGCTAGGTAAATGTATGTACTTCTCCACTTTGGATGTGGCGCAGGGTTTCCACCAAATCGAGATGGAACCCAGCTGACAGAAAGAAAACCGCATTGTTTACGCAAGGAGGGCATTACGAGCTCTTGCGTATGCCATTTGGGCTAATTGCCACATTCCAAAGGCTGATGAACACAGTTAATGGGTAAAAATTGCATGGTATATCTAGGCGATATTGTGTTCAGCACGTCACTTCAGGAACATATCGAATCGCTCGATAAAGTTTTCCAAAGACTGTCTGATGCTAATCTTAAAGTACAGCTTACCAAGCGTAAGTTTTTAAAACACGAAACATAGTTTTTGGGGCACGTAGTAACCCCATCAGGCATAAAGCCAAACCCGAATAAAATGAAGGCGATTTTAGATTATCCTGTACATCAAACAGAAAATGAGATCAAACAGTTTTTGGGTTTGGCGGGTTTTTATCGCAAGTTCATTAAAAACTTTGCAAAAATTACTTAACCGCTAACAAGCTGTTTAAAAAAAGGTAATATGGTAAACGCTCAAGACAAAGAATATTTGAATGAAGTCGATACCATTAAAATTTTGATAACTGAAGATCCTACATTGGTGTACCCAAATTACGAAAAGCCATTTACGTTAGCAACAGATGCTTCTAACGTCGCTTTGGGTGCAGTGTTAAGCCACCAAAGTCACGATATTTGCTTTGCGAAACGCACTCTGAACGAGCGTGAGCTTCACTACTCTACCACTGAAAAAGAGCTGTTAGCTATGGTTTGGGCCCCTACCTAGGTAGTCAGTATCTTACCCAGTAATATCATCAAACTCTTCTAACGGAAGTCCTAAAAACCTAGCGGCTTCGACAATGGTGGACCAGAGAGATATGGGTGTTAGAAGAGTAGGCTCGGTTGAGCAGACAAAAAGATGGTTAGTATTATTAGGCAAGTCGGGGTTCAGTCTGGTTAAGTAAGAGTTTAACCTATTACAATATCCAGACCAGCATCATCCAAGTCTCCCTAGGCAGCTCGCGCTCCTCTTCGGCAACGGGTGGTGTTGTTGCCTGAAGAACGGCGTTCGCTTGGAGAGAGCTGACAAACGAATTTACCGAATTTGTGTGGATGAGCGCGAGGGCCTGCCGGTGCACCTCAGGATCAAACGGCGTGAAAATCAGGTGCCGGATCTCATCGAAGTGTTTGCGTAGATGGCTCCTTATGACCAGGCGTCTGTTCGGTTGCTGTGGTTTGCAGCAGTTGAACAGAAATTGCGTGGTCAACATCTCACAATGCTCTTTAACGCCGAGCATTTTCGCTTCATTATGGAGATGGTGCTCAGGAGACATAAAAAGACACCCAGCGGTGGTTCGAAGGGCGGTGTTCTGGCAGACCTGAAGCCTCGTCCAGTATGAGTCAGCTAGCCCCGGCGACCATATTGGCGTCGCGTAGCTCAGTACAGGCTAACCAATTGCTTTGTATGTAGCTAGTAACGTTTCTTTGTCTTTACCCCAAGTGCTGCCAGCTAGCGACTTCAGGATTTTGTTACGGCTTTGGTCTTTATTGGCAATGTTATCAAGTGTCACCACTAAGATTTTGGGGTGTGAGACAGTTGGTAGCTTGACACTGTCAACGTAGACGTCTAATTCCATGTTCCCAGCGAAAAATTCGGACACGGCTGGGAGGTATGAATTTATGCGAGAGCAGAGTTCTTCAACGGAGGGGCCTGTTGCCAGTATCGTACAATCGTCGGCGTAAGAGACAATCGAGACACCCTCTGGTGGTGGGGGAAGTTTCGATACATAATATTTTAACAGAAACGGGGATAGGACACCACCCTGTGGCACCCCATGTTTAACTATTCTGGGTTTTGATCTGGAGCCTCTGAATTCAACCGACGATTGACGACCACTCAGGTAGTTAGCAGTCCAACGTTTAAGACAGGATGAAGGGACGATTCTTCCAGGCATTTGATTAGTTGTGCATGGTTGACCGTGTCAAAAGCTTTGGCCAAGTCAAGCGCAACTAGCACTGTCCTGTGGTTTGGACGCTTTTGGTTTAGTCCGTTCCCTATCTGAGTGGTGATGGCGTTCAGCGCGGTGGTGGTGCTGTGGTTTTTGCGAAAACCATGCTGATGTTCGGCGAGCCGATTTGCGGTGAAATACGGTAATAAGATAGATTCCAACACTTTCATTACTGGCGAAAGGAGTGATATCGGGCGATATGACTCCCCTACGGCAGCTGGCTTGCCAGGCTTTAGTAGTGGGACCACCTTTACCTGTCTCCATCTTTCAGGAATGACAAAGGTGGACCGGGAAAGGTTGAAAATGTGTGTAAGGTATCTTATGCTTTCGTCGCCGAGGTGTTTCAACATCAGCATGGAAATGCCATCGGGGCCTATATACTTGGTGTTTTAAGATCTCCCAACAGCGATCATAGACCACTTCAATGGTTGCATAACTTAATTGAACCAAATGCAAAACTGCAAAGATGGAAGATGCGTCTCAATGAGTATAATTTCGACGTGAAATACATTCCGGGTAGGGAAAATCACTTTGCCGATTCGTTATCACGCATAAAAATAGAGGAATGCATTGCGGAGGAAGACGAAATCGCCTCAAATTGTGCAACAACCCATTCGGCACAGGAAGATAACGAAAGCTATATCCACATAACAGAAAGGCCGTTAAATTTATTTAAAAAAAAATCAAGTAAAGCTAATAAGGGATAATGAAAATAGCTGTGAAACGCTAAAAAATTTTAGTAATAATCTTGTTTTGATACCTTACAAAAACCTAACGCCAGAATACACAAAAGAAATTATTAGAACGTATCTATTAAAGAAGAGAACCGGTATATACATTAGAGTGGGTTGATTTAAAACGTGAAAAATCGCCATAGCGGAAACTATTCTAGGGGTCATTATAAGCAACTCTGCTGAAGAAACTTTTGGTCTAAAACCGACTTTGACCCACCGGAAATCGCGTTGAAGTTTCATAGTTAGGTAATGAAAATTTTTGTATGCGACCTATCACACAGCGAGCATTAACTTTTTACGGGACATACCTTAAGTTGTAGTTCTAGTCAAGCACACAAAAACTACACAGCGAGAATTTCAAAAAAATGGTCACCATTTGGAAATAGGGGGCAAAAACCCCTTTTTAATTGTTTCAAGGATATATTTGAAACTATAACAGGTCGATGTATGTACATTGCAGATATTCCAAAAAAATTGATACGGTCAATCATTATTAAGCCAATAGAATCCAAATCAACCGTTTTTAGAATTTTTGTCAGTCTGTCTAAATGTTTGTAATCGCATCACTCAAAAACTGCTGAATGTAATTTAATGAATCTTTCGTCATTTATTAGTAGACGTTCAATTTAAAATTTAAGGTATCCCTTATTTCAATAACTCGACCAGTTTCCGAGTTATCGACCAATAAGTGGGCCAGGGGTGAACAAAAATGTGTAAGTACAATATGGGTATGAAACGAAAAGTGCTTACGAGTGATTTCATAATCAATGTGATAAATTTCAATATCTCAGCTTGTTTCGGAGATATCCCCAAACATGTGATGTGATGTTTTTTGCCAAGTATAAATGGAATGATATGTTACCAAAGACTTTCTTTATTTATAGGATTCAATAATCTTACGTCAATAAAAAAAATTAAACAAATTAAAGGAAAAAATTACAAATTTTCATTATCTGATGAATCAGATTCGTTAGGTTGGGTCGGAATGAGTAAACTTAACGTTTCGAGTCCACTTTATGCCCGCATGAATTTGTCTCCCATATGATTTTGAACCGATAAATGAGATCATAGTTTATTCAGGTTATTTCAGCAGCTAACTTTGGATCTTCGAGAAATCTCCTGCCTGTGTTACCATCATTCGTGTTCATCAATATCAATATCTTTGTCCTTTACTGTAGACCTGAGTTCTGCACTTTTGCGTCTTTTAGATCTTTCACCTGAGTCACGAAAATGTTTCTTTTGGCTGTCAATAAGGCGGTAGCGCACGCGACGAAAACGCGCGAAGGGGGGTGGAGTGAATACTCTATTGTGTTCTCTTTCTATGTTATTCATTATTAAAATCAATTAATGCTTTTTACAAAACTGACTTTCGGCCGCCTACATTATCAAAATACCGGTAGGTATGTGCATCGGAAGACAAAGAATTGAAATATTTAGAAATAGAACAAGTAATTTTTACCTATAACCACATAATTATTCACTCGACTACTGGGGAAATTCCATATAATATATTTTCTAATAAAGAACCACCAAAAAATGACCCTCAAGCAATCAAAGAAAAGAGAACTGAAAATATTAATAAATACAGACAAGAAAAAGATATCGATACTAATTTTAGAAAACTAAGATTGTTAAAAACAGAAGAAGATGGGGAGCATCATATTGTAAAATTTAAGAACAAAAAAGTCAGTACGTATAAAAAGGTTATTTCCTTATTATCTAAATAGCATAAGCAATATTAACCAATCATCATCATCCTATAACAAATAAACACATTACAAAAAAAAAAAATGTATTGTAAGTCGTTTTCTAAGTATATATTTAAAACTAAATAACAAAATTTAATAAGAACAAATATGTATTAAATCTAATGTAAGTACTCTAATTAAGAAATATGGTCACTTTTAAAGTTGGGAGGAGTGACATATATACGTAAATATATCGCCTACATATGTACATACTTCTAAACGCCTCTCTCACATTTCGCCTCTTATACTCTGAGATAGGAGCTCGAAGTGTGGGTGATGAATAAGTAAGCTTATTATTAAGAAATCATAATCGTTTAGCACTTGAGTTGAATTAAAGGTCATACATTGGAGTAAACCTAAACCTCGTGTATTTATTTTTCTTAGTTACTTATATGTAGATATAAAGTATGTTTGAAAGTTATTTAGTTTAGTTGTTGGTTTTGCGGTCTATTTTGTTGACAAATTTGTAAGTTTTTTGCAAGCTCGAGACCAGTTAACAGTAAATCTAAGTGAATTAATATTGCCAGTTTTTGGGAAAAATTGATAATTGGAGAAAAATTACAAAGTCAAATCAACAGCGATGGATAGGATTACATGTTTCAGAGTTTCCAGGCTCAAAATCAGATCCCTTTTCGGACACTGGGATATGAACCACGTCACGATGCCATCGTCTCCACTTCAATTAATTCCCTTTTTGTTTG